>OY482671.1:136897664-139405164 GCA_960531455.1 Urophora cardui
ACACAATTGTCGTTCCTACTTTATATGTATATATATGAATTTAAATGTGTACATATGTACATGCATGTACGGCTGTATGTAGCAGTACGTAGTTCTTTGTTTGATCTGGCTTTTCCTCCTTTCCATAGCGCATTGCATGCAGACAAAGAACGCGCTGCGCACTATAATACAATTGTATCCCTGCAAAAAATGCGCTTAATCCGGGACGTGTCCGGGATCAATCGCAAGGGAGCATGCGACTAATACAATTTTACATCCCTTTATATGGAGTGAATTGATCGCATTTGTTCGAGCATGTCCTATGAAGAGACTAATTGTTCAACTTGTATACCCGAACGGGTACCAATGTAGATTAATCACTAACATACCGAACGGGTACAAATGTAGATCAATCGCTTACATCCCGAACGGGTACAAATGTAGATTAATCGCTTTCATCCTCAACGGGTACAAATGTAGATTAATCGCTTTCATCCCCAACGGGTACAAATGTAGATCAATCGCTTCCAGCACGAACGGGTACAAATCGTCGTACCATACGAAAACTAACATCAGATTTTTTGTGGCTGACGAAAAGTAAAAAGTTCAAGTTTTGGCCGACGAAAAGTAATAAAATCGAGTTTTGGCTGACGAAAAGTAATAAAATCAACTTTTGGCTGACGAAAACTATCAATTTCGTATAAACAACAACAATTTTAATGTAAAAACAGTATATAATTACTGATACTTTTCGTCAGCCAAAAGTCGATTTTAATACTTTTCGTCAGCCAAAACTCGATTTTATTACTTTTCGTCGGCCAAAAGTCAAATGTTCTACTTTTCGTACAGAATTTTTTTATTGATAGCTTTCGCCAGAAATTTTAAATATGTTAGTTTTCGTATGGTACGACGAAATGCAGATTTTTCCAAGTTGTTCGCCAAGGCAATTTTTAATAACAAGTATGTAAATGTTCATGCATATATAAATAAAGATTATATAATGTTTTACTTTTGAAAAAAAAAAAAAATCTCAATAAATAAATAAAAAAAATTGTAAGTTTTTAGTATGCATTGTATGAGGATTTTTTCATAGAATATTTTAGGCAACATTTTGTTAAAATTATTATTCATCATTGTTATTAAAAGAAAGGGTGTTCAATTCGTTTTACCGGTTGTTCTACAATTTTTTAAATACATTGCATATTTTTGTAAAATTTCTACATTTAAGGAATCTAGATTTGTACCCGTTCGGAATGAAAGCGATTAATATACATTTATACCCGTTCGGGATGAAAGCGATTAATCTACATTTATACCCGTTCGGAATGAAAGCGATTAATCTACATTTATACCCGTTAGGGAACAATTGGTCTACAATTAGTCTACATTTATACCCGTTCGGGAACAATTGGTCTAAAATTAGTCTACATTTATACCCGTCCGGGAACAATCGGGGACTAATTGTGGACCGATTGTTCTCGAAAGAGATCAATCCGGGACAAATATCTTTCGGTATTAATCGCACATTTTTTTGCAGGGATATAGTTTGAACTTTACATACATACTCATGTACATGCATATGCATATTGCAAAAAAAAAAAAAAAATATTGCGAATGTTTATACATAATGTATGTATTACATATGTATGTTGGCATATAGATTGTGTGGAAAATATACACATACCTAGTATATATAAATGACTTATGGCAGATCACTTGTGACGCAGTATTCCCCATATCGCTAGCTTATGGCCTGGTTATGCTACCAATCAAGCTGGTCGAGCACCGTGTAATTGTTGTTGTGCACTCCGACGGTGAGAGAATTTTCGGACTCTCACATCCAGCAAACTTGCTGTGTGAAACAGGCAGCCAGCAAACGAGGTTTCAGAGGTAATAATGTGTTATGTTGTGTATGTGCTCAGTAATTATCACGTGTTATGTTGTGTATGTGCGCTCCAATCACCAATGTAAGCATAACCACCTCTCACCAATCACGAAATGTTTCCGATTTTGATTGGCAATGTTGATTGGTACCATAACCACAGCATTAGAGTGCAAATTGTGTAAGTCCTTGTTAACGTTGTTTGGTACCTATATACATAAAATAAAATACCAACAACAATGTTCATTGCGAACTGCCTACAACAAAAAATTCAGCACGTTTGTGGAGAATATATGCAAAAAGCATATACACACTAATAGCCCAGTTATGGTTCCAACAGTCATCAACGCCCGCACATACCCGTGTCAGCTGACATGATCTATCTTATGGGAGTTGCATGTAAACGAAATCTCACCGACGCTGACATAAACGCCCATAGCCGCCCGTATCGAAGAAATCAAACGAGTTTTGATTTTTCCCATAACAACGTGTCAGCTGATTGCTTTTGCTCAACGCGGTGTTGCCGAACGAACTTTTTTAGCCACTAAAACATTTGAACGGTATTTTTCATTGTATTATTAAACGAAATCAATGCGAGTGTAAAATGTAATAGAATTTATCTTTGTTCATAGGAAAAACCGCTTAAGTTTACTTAAGCGAAATATGAGTTATTAGATAGTTGTTTAGCTCATTTATTGAAAATAATTATCATTTCTGTATATTGTTATTAATTCACATGTAACCATTTTTAATGCGTTTATTTTAGTTTCGAATAAATAAAATCGATATTATCTAGTTATAACTTTCATACTTTTCGGAGCATAACTTCGCACAGGATGAAATAAAAAAATTGCATAAATGATGTTATATTTGAAATATTTAAATGTTTGAATGAAATAATAGTTATTTCATATCCCTGCTACATAGGAAATGGATAGCGTATTTTGCAAATAAATGAGAAATTAGGCAATGACGAGAAAAGAGTAATTTACGATAAATAAAAGTAATTTTTATTTCAAAATTATCCCTTTTACCATTTTTTAACGGATCAATGGATAGCGGGCCAGCGGCTAGTGAACAACTGATATTTCCGTCATAAAATCCGCACAGGCAAACAAAACTGCGACGAAGGCAGCTTTTAGAAAATTGTTTGTGTAAGCACGAAATAAAAAATGCTTATGGTTATTCCTTTATTTATTGCCAAAAAAGTGTATTTTCTTTTACTTATTTTTCACTGTTCAACAAGAAAATTACAAAATGCATCAGAAATCAGCGTTGCCACTTTGGTTACTTTTTACCAAAATTGGTTACAATTTTTTCGTTTGGTTACGTGGTTACTTTCGGACGATTTTGGTTACATTCAAGGTACATGGTTACATTCAATTTTTAGGAATACCCTTTTAATTTTTGGGGGTAAATGGAAAAAATTCAACCAATATTTCCAGCGAATGTTGAGTGTACCTATAGCTGTTTCACGAAAATGAATAAAGCAAAAGTGTGTAAAATTCAACAGCTTTCACAGAGTGTCAATTGTGGAGGGTGTAAAAGCATTCGCGCATTGCGCCTGAAGATGGAATGTATCACGGGTTCGATCTCCCCGAGGAGCATCCACTTCCGAAAAGGGTGCTAATGATCGAAAATAGTTTTTCGTGAAATAGCTATACCTACTCAACCTTCGCTGGAAATAGTTGTTGAAATTTTTCCATTTACCCCCAACAATAAAAAATTAAATTAAATAATTTTCGTTCGAATTTTCGTCGGGCGATTTTCGTCAGCTTTTTGGTTCTGTTCATTCTCATACCTGGCCGTGTTTTGAAATGTTGATAGAACGCTACGACCGGGCGATATTTCGCTCGACGCTGGATCTGTTTAAGGCTTAAAGATGTAAAACAATTGATAATTTTAATTTTTGTTAACCGTATATATTGTTTTGCTTTCATTTGCTTTGACTATATATATATCTTTCATGAGAATGAAATGGTATTATAACTTTGTGCCGAAAATCAAATCTTGAAAGTACTAGAAGGAGGCGTGACAGACCCATCAATATATATACCGATATAATCAGAATCATGAGCTGAGTCGTTTAAGCCATGTCCGTCTGTGTGAACGCAAACTAGTCCCTCAGTTTTTGAGATATTTGATTGAAATTTGGAACACGGGTGAGTTTTGATGCTGAATCGATCATTTGTCGGAATTGGCCGAATCGGACCACTATAACATATATCTCCCATACAACCGATTGTTCAGATATGTACATTTTGGGATATAACTTCTCCATTTTAACAGATAATGACATGAAACTTTAAAGTACTTGTACCCATATCGGCCAAGATAGAGTTACCAAAAATTGTCAAGATCAGATCACTATAACATATAGCTCCCATACAACCGATTGTTCAGATATACACATTATGTCGTATAACTCCTCCATTTAAATAGCCCAGACACCATTTTTTCTAATAAATCGTTCCATAAATAACCCACAAAATTGAAATTATAAATTATACTAAATCAGGCTATGTACAACATACATAGGTAGCTTTTCCTTTCCCCACTCATGAAAGGTATGAAGTCTTCGGTACGGCCGAAGACAGCCGCGCTCTTACTTATTTTAATTTATTTTGGTTACTTGTTTCTAGTTTTGGTTACTTTTATTTTGTATTTTGGTAAATTTAAAATTTTTTAAGTGGCAACGCTGTCAGAAATGCAACTCTGACTCCTGAGGAGGGAAAGGACCACACCACTCAAAAAACTGTTTTTACCCCGCCGTCTTTTGTTAAAAATTTTTATTGCGTTAAAAATTTAAGTTCCGCTTCGAATTCGTGTTCATGTGATCAAAACGCGTCGATTGACACCCCAGTTCTTGAAAATTTACCAATTTTCACCATGTCACCTAAACTAGATAATTACCAAAACTTTGAATACAAAATCGCGCATATTTTTATTTAAAATTTTCGCCTACGTCTTTTTTTCTGAAAGAAAACAATATATTTAAAAATTTAAATCGAGAATAAATATCGGTACTAAGTTTGGGTATTTCATGCGAAATTTTTGTGTCTTCCCATTATTTCAAATACGGCAACACTCACACGGCTGTTCAAAATAGAAAACAGCTGATTTTTGTGTTGTCATGCGGGCATGAAATTCGTTCAATTCGTTATGTTTACGGGTACTCGATTCGTTCGGTCGACTCGTTGATGACTGTCGGCACCCTTAGTCGAGAACGTAAACCCGTGTACCGTGTCAGCTGATCCAACCTATTTAATGGGATTTGTATGTAACCGATTATTCAACGACGTAGGACGCAGAAGCCCGTACCGCAGAAATCAAAATCATTTTGATTTTTTACGTAAAAATGTGTCAGCTGATCGCTCGCATGGTTGCAAGGTAGAAGGGTTGCCAGTTGAACATTTTTAGTTATTAAATATTTCAACAGTAATTTTCACAGCATTATACAACTAACTCAACAAGATTGTAAAATGTTATCGTATATGCATATATGTGTTCACATGGAAAAAATAGTATGTCTACTTAAACGAACCATTTATTATTACTTTAATTTTTAAAAAGAAAGGAAAGAAAACGTTTATAAATTTTTTTTTAAATCCCAAACAAAATGTAAATATATATATATATATATATATAAATTAATAACGAGATAATAGCTTTGTTCAACAACTTTTCTTACAAGTATTTGCGAAAAGAGCGTCAATGTCAAATTAAGAGTAAAAACGAGAAAAAGAGAAAATTATCAACCAAAGTAATTGAACACAAAATCTTAAACATTCGCAAGAAAACAGCTGATACGTTGTAATTGAATTTTTTGAAATTGGAAATGAATGGAAATAACTGAATTAGGAAAACAAAATTCTACTTTGGCTATTCCACAACATCATCAAGATTCGTTTTTGCGCTAACTTATTTAGTACACAATTAGAAATTTGCGTTTAAAATGTTTGTATATTTCCAATTGAAATTTTTGTGATCATATATTTTTGACACTTCTATTTTTTTAAATCTGCTAGTAGTTGCAAGTGAAAATTTTACTTGCAGCGTTTATCAACTCTCTCGAGGTCTTACTCTCTCAATTTGGCTCTCTTTTGCGAATTTTTTGGGTTATTGAACATAAATTCGTAACTATTCGTAAAAATATGTAAAAATTTTGAGATATTGAACACTCCTAATAAATGAAGATATTTTTTTTTTTTTTTTTTTTAATAAGGCAGGACGTTGTGGTAGCGCACTACCCTCAAGTGGCCCTTGCGAATATTTACGAGTATAATTTATACTCTTACTTAAACCTATAGTACTAAAAAAAACACTAATGACACTTATGATAATAATAAATGTTTATGACTGCGCTTATTTTATAAGTCTGATGTTGTTCTTATAAACTCAATACACTGTCTTTTAAAATTTTTAATATTTGTTTCCATTTTTATATCTATTGGTAACTGGTTAAACATTCTCAGTCCCTTATAGAATATGGAATTTTGTGCTGCTGCTCTCTTATGCATCGCTAACCTAAAATCTCTATCATTTATTTATCCACAATGGTGGCGGTATTTTCTTAATTGATAACTCTTGGTGGTCTTCTTCTGCAATTTTTATACATTAAAAAGTTATAAATTGCCACAATAAATCTGAATTTCTGTAACAAAATCAATTAAAGTGATGTCACACTAATACGATCCACACTTTGTCACCACATATTTATACTAGAAAAGATATGAGTTACAGAAACTCAGTACAGATTTCTTAATTAAACACAGATTTTTGTGAGAATCTTGTTGCTTCCCAATATAATTTTTTATGGATTTTCAATTGTAAATTTAATGTTCTGATTGTGTTTTTTGTTATTTTATGTTTTAGTCCTTGATAACTATCACCAAGGTGTAATGGAAATATATTGGGCAGCAACAAAATTACAAGAAAAATGTGTTTTAATTACCAACTAAGCCGTAAAAAAGTAACTAAATTAATAAAAAAAAAGTCGTCAACGACAACTTTAAAAACGATTAAATTAGTATTTTCTTGTCATTTGGCAAATAATGCACAGTTGTGTATTGAAGAGTAATCCGCATAACACTTTGAAGATTAGTAAAAATCTTGTTTGTTCAAAAATGACTAAACGGCAACCCTGCCAAAATGTAAACAAACTATATATATATGTAAATATGTGTGAGTAAAACAGCTGATTGATACGGGCTCAAAAAATCCTAAAAATTGCATACGGGCGTTTGCGTCAGCGAGCGAACCACACGTTCTCGACTAACTGGGCTATAACGTTAATGTTGAAAATGAAAAAGGCAAAAGTGGGGAAAATCCAACAGCTTGCACAGAGTCTCAATGGCCGAGTGTGTTTATGCGTTGGGTAATTGCGGCTGAAGTTGGAATGGACTCGGGTTCAATCCCCGGTGCATCCACTTCCGAAAAGAGTGCTGATGATCGAAAATGGTTTTTCGTGAAATAGCTATACACTCAACCTTCGCTGTAAATAGTTGTTGAATTTTTTTCCACTTACCCCAACAATTAAAAATTGAATTAAAAATAAAAATTTCGTGCTAAGCACTAAAAACACTTTTAAGTCCTTTTTTCAAACTTTGTAGGAGAGACAAAAAATAAAAAAATTTCGAAATGAAAAAAAAAAATATCTGTTCATGTAAAATTTCGGACTTACACAATTTTCTGCGCTTTTTGGACTTACACAATTTGCGTATCACAGAATAACAACGAGTAGAAATATGACAAGTATCAGAGACTTGTTTAGCGTGGTGCGTATTTGATTTTTCAACGTTCCACATAAAAATACACTTTTCCATAGAAATGGACTTACATAGCTTGCACTCTAAGCTAGCGATATATTTATGTGCATAAAAGCACTCAATTATATTAATTTACTTTGCTACAGTCACGATCGTTGAAAATGCATTAAGTTGTAAATATTATTGAATTGAGCTAGAAAATCTCAGTACCTAATTGCTGACGGACGCTCTCCTTCCTTCTTTGCAAAAGAAGGTAGTAGAATTGTCAATAAGAAATTGTTCCATCTTATTAGTTTTCGCCGTTGCATTATAAATGCAACTCAACTTCAACTAATAACGGGCCAGGGAAGAGGTTATGAAAGTTTAGAACATACATAAGTGCGTTAAACGTTTGATTTTAAGGGGGCATGCAGAACATGGGATACTTATATATGGCCGCCATGGCTGACGAAACGAAGCCATCAAAAAACCAAACAATTTAGCTGTGCCAATTGCAAAGGGAAGTGACGTACCTACGATAGGTACTTTTTTCTAAAACCGAAAGAAATATGGCGGCCAATGAACTGTCTTGACCTGTTTAGTTGGACTATGTGCTGTTGTATTGAAAGACTTTTTCATGGGTATTGTAAGATAACTCAAGCTCTGGGGAACAAACCAGTTTGTTGCTTCATCTACTTGCTTTTGCTTATATATACTTGGCAGCCAGATTGCTAGGTACAATGCAACAACATAATTTTTCTTTGCTGATAATTTTTCACACGCAATTGTCCATGGCCGGACAAGCACACATACACGTTTTGCTGCTGCAACTATCTTTTCCTGCTTTTAATTTGCTGGGGATGACTATTCAAACTTAGCCCCAGCCAATTTATGAACATAAATAAATGTGTATGTATATGTGTGTATATGAATCTATGAATTGGTGGAGCATACACATTTAGTAAAAAATCTTTGTCTGGGATCTTGCGGCGGAAATGACATTTTATTAGCAATTATCAGAATTGCTCCTGTTTGTAACTAGAGTATACATATATATATATATATATATTCCTGCACGCAACGTAGGTACTACAACACATATCTATACTCACTTTCTACCATCAATGCCTGCAATCAACACAACATCACATAGCTGTTGATTCTCCAAATACAATTGTAAACGCTTGAGGACCGACTCTGCATGATCACGACAACGGAAATATTCATCTTGGCTAACGGCGGATGTTAGGCTGCCCAAGCTATAATCGCGAGTTATGGAATCGACATCCGCTAACAGAGAAATGGGCGCAGAAGACGATGTCATGGAATCACGACTGGGGCTATCTTTGTTGTTACTGTTGTTATTATTGTTGGTTGACATTCTTCAGCCGTTTTTACTGTTGTTTATAACCGAACGCTGACCTTTATATATGTGCGTAGTATATGGTTGAGCGCTTCGTATGAAATATGTTTTACTTTCTATCCTTTCTTTTCAATAAAACTCCTTTTTGCTATTAAGCAATTAATTGCGCTCCAGCAGCAGCAGCGTAAATAAAACAGAAAACCAAAAACACAACCAACAAGCACCAAAAGCACTAATATATATGTATTTTTTGATCTGCAACAGCCAAACAAAAAAATTTTTGCGATTGGCTTCCTTTGTGTGTATTTTAAATGCACTTTAAACAAAATGTTGGTGCGTTTTTATCAAAAGGCTTTATAAATGTACACCCCTTTATTGTTGGAGTTTCAATTTATTTATTTTGCGTGTGCTGCTTTGAACGCAACTAGGCCAATTGAGAGCTGCTTTTTGCGATTCCGTAAATTTATCGTCTAATTGCATTTACATTTTAAATTGCACAGAAAAACAGATGGAAATGCAGAAAAATAAGGCGAAGGCAGAGAAAAACGAAACAAGCAAAAACAAATAAATTATGGAGATGCCAGAGCGTTTGCTAGTTGTTGAGTTAGGTTTAAGGGCAGTCTACCAGTTAAGTTTATAATACCAGGAAATCAGCACTGCGTTTCTGTAACTGAACTCTATCAATCTTTTCGCCTGAGTGACGTCATAATGACGTCAATCGATAGATTCTCACCTGCTTTTTAGGTGGTGACAAAGTGTGGAACGTATTAATGTGACGTCATTTTGATCGAAAATTTTCGCGATTTTGTTACAGAAACTCACTACAGTACTGAGTTTCTGCAACAAAATCGAGAAAATTGTGGACTAAATCGACGTTATAACAAAACGTTCCACACTTTATCACCACCTAAAAAGCAAGTCAGAATCTGGCGACTGAAGTCATTATGACGTCACTCACTCGAAAACATTGATAGAGTTCAGTTACAGAAAATCAGTACTGTTTTACTCTGGGACGTAACAAATTTGTTTATTATAATAAAACACAGTAAGGCCATTTTCACATTACTCGGCACGACTTCAGATCAACATTACTTCTTTGGCATATTCAGCTTACTGAAACGATTCCGCGTTGTAGTGCTTTTCACATTTGTGGGAATACTTTCGGTGCGTAGTCGGCAGAAAATTAGAAATCGAACAACGAAATTTTTAAAATACAATTTCTAAGTTCAACAAAGAACTCATCTAGCGATGAAAAAGACGTTATAACTTTGGTACATTTATAGCCGCAACGAGTTTTTTTTTACTGACTTTTATTACGTCGGGAAAATGTACGCACTATTTTTTCAAATTTTACTTACCGAAATTAATCTGCTCTGATTTCATGAATGCAACACTAGTGTGAAAGTGCCAATTGAAAAACATGTGGTCGGTAAGCTATCGGTACACTTTCGGTATGTATGTATGCATACATCTTCAAACATGTTGCTCATTTTTATTTTCGCGTTATTGCAGAAAAGAAAAAAACCACAATTTCATTGTTGTTGCCGATATTTATATGTGCATGGCTATGTGTACAAGCATTTGTACTTATATGTGTATGTATATGCGTGCAAGAATTTGTATGTTCATGTCTACCTATCACCAATAATATCAAATGATTCACACGGGAACAGTAGCGCTTTAACAATTGACAGGATGGTTACACTTTTTTTTAAAATCACTCGTAGCGAAAATAAAGATGTTTACACACAAAAATTGCGAAGCACACCGCTAGTTGGAGGAAAAGATCCGCGTAAAGCTGGAATTAATTATTAATTGGTGTAAGTGTCATCGATCGATTTTGGTGGCGTGACAGTTAATAACTGAACAGTGAACAAATGAGACAAAGAATGAATCAGCTCAAAATTCATCATCGGAATCTTCCCAATCAAACCCGGTTATTTTATTGATTTGCTGCTGTCTTATATTTTGTGTTTTTTTTTTATCACATTTGCACAATTACTTTTTGAATACATTTTTTTGGACAATAATCACCTTTGACAGTTCCACACATTTTCGGCTGTCGGTTAGAAAAACCGTTAGCAAAAATATAAAAAAAATGAGACTTATACAGTAATATAAACAATGTTGACTGTAGGCAACAACGGGAAAGAAAGGGTTAATCGCAAATTTTTACTACTTTGACCGTGTGTGAATCGACTGAAAAGTACGCAGGTTAGTAGAAATTTGACAGTTGTGAGGTGAATAAAATTTACCTAGCCACTGGGGCTATGTTTTGGTATTTGCTTTATCAATTTCTAATTTTAACTTGTGTGATAACCGGAAATTCATTTCATGCAAAAAATTGATTTGGCTTACCCACAACACCTATGCGCGTAATGTGCTGTATATAGCACGGCTTCAAAATTAGATTTTATGATTAAAATGTTTTAAACTTAGTTTACGTATGTATGTATGTCTTTTTATCCACATTTGCAGCAAAATTATTTTGTTTCACTTTTCCAATAACTTTTAGGATTATCTGGGTTAATTAATTCTTCAGCGGCTGTCAAAAATTTACTGTGTCAAAATTTATATCATTTCACAAAGCAAATTTACACTTCACCACAATTCCCCATAGAACTTTTCTATCGATTCGCACACGGCCTTTGCCATCAGATTTTGTCATGGAAATATTGAAATCAGCTGTTTGTCAGTTCTACAGCAAAATTTGTCGTGCACGGGTTAAGCGAACTCTCTGGTAATCAACTAGAACTTCCAACTAATAAATATTCTGGCAACGCACACTTAGGGATGGCAAAAAAAATTTAATAATCGATTAACCGTTTTTTAGGTTAATCGAAAGGGTTCGATTATTAATCGCGAATAATCGTAGGGAACTAACCGATTATAACCGTTTTTCGATTACAATTACTTATAAATTAATACGTAGTACCCCAAGAGGACAAACAAGCTAATTTTTTATACATACTATGTGTGTGTGTTCGTTTTTATTATAATAATAAAAAATCGTCATTTCAGCGAAAAAATCGTCAGTATTTTGTTGCTATCTCATTTTTACTAAAAACACGTTATAAACAAAAAGTGTCGGCTTTCCACTAAGAAAGCGTACCACGAAAAAAAATTACTTTTTCAGGGGCTCTCAGATATCTCAAAACTGAAATCAAAACTTGCAGGAAGTTTACAGTTTACGAGATAATTACCCCAGAAAGAGAATTATGTCGGTTGAGGATTATTTTTTTAAAGCGCGGCTGAAGGCGGCCAACGCAAAATGTTGTTCTACACACATACATATATGCATTTGCTCGTTTTAATACGTGCTTTTATCTCGGCAATAGATCGTAGTTTTCGTGTTTTGTTTGGTAAATTTTAAAATTTTAACAACAAATATCTTGTAAATACAAGCCTCCGGAAATTTTTGATTTCAGTTCCAAGTCCTGTGAGAGCCCCTCTACCCCTCTGAAATAGTCATTTATTTCGGGGCATTGTTCCTTAATGGAAAATTTTCCCAAAAACAATTTTAAAGAGGTGGGAATTCATACAAATTCCTATATAAATGAAATCGTATTTAAAAAAGCTGTGCACATTTATCTACACAATGCGCTTACTTATATAATAAAATAAATAAATAACATCATCAATCATTCATTAATACTAATTCATAACATTTTGTCTTGAAAAATAATTTACAAAATATAAGGATTTATTTCATGACGATAACCATTTAATTATTGTACTGAGATGGTTTAAATATTTAATAATGCCACTTTCCTTAAAAAAAAATATATCATAAACGAAAAAATCGTCATTTATTGGGAAAAATCGTCAAAGCATTGCTTAGAAAAATCGTCAAAAGGGCGATAGAATCGTCAATTCGGCAACGCTGGCTGGAGGGAACGTTTATTGCGAATGAAAAGGCGGTAGCTGTGTAACCTAATACAAACGCATGCCGTCAATTTACTGTCAAAAATTTCTCATGCCCATACAACTTGTATGGGAGTAACCGAAATTGAACGGCGTGCGTAAAAAGCAAACTTGACGCCCAATTTTTGTTTTGCGTGACAGTTGAAATTAAGCATTGTGGGTGATTGTTTGCAAAAAAATTGACACTTGCTTTTGATATCGCGTGTGTTAGATACATATTCCACAAAATAAGATTTTCTCTGATTTTCTATATTTTTCTATTTCTTTATCTGTACACGCACGCAAGTCAATTTCGGTTCAACGCATATGAAAAATTTGCGTGCGTGCGTTAATTGACGACTTGCGTTTGTATTAGGTTACACAGTAATTTTCAACTTCGATTATTTCCTTTCGATTATTTCCTTTCGATTATTTTCGACTTGAGTGGAAAAAGGTTAATCGAAAAAATAATCAAAAGGAAAAAACCGATACATTTTAACCGTTAACCGAAAGAAATTAACCGATTATAATCGTTTTTCCGGTTATAGTAGGGATGGGCAAATTGGAAAAATATATCGATATATATTGTATCGATATTAAAAAAAACATCGATTTATGCCGTGTAAAAACATCGATATATCAATATATCGAAAGGGCTGGCTTCATATTAAAGAACCACGTCCCGCGAAAAACCACTTCTTCACGGGGCTAGAGGTGCTCTCACAGATCTCAAAACTGGAATCCAAACTTGCCGCAGACTTATAGTTTACTAGATATTTGTTGTTAAAGTTGGATCGATCTACAGATATTCTACGAATCCTGAAGTATAAACATAAAAATCATTAAGAATTGCTTGAAGAAGAAAGTAATGTAAATTCAAGCACCCGGACATTATGGTTATACCACTTCTTAAAAAATGTTCTGCTGTTAAATTCGAAGCGAATCAGAAATGTATGAAAAATATCGAATTTGGCTGGAAATGGCAAAAATTATCGATTATCGATGCACGGTAGTTCAAAATATCGTCGATATTATCGGGTGTACTATTTTAAAAATATCGATATATTGATATATCGATATATATCGCCCAACCCTAGGTTATAGTTGCCATCCCTACGCACACTTAACGCCGAAACTCCACAAAACAAAAATTATGTTAATTTTGTCTACCAGAATCATGTCTAAAATCCATGTTTGCATATGCGTGGGCACTTCATTATGTTAGACATAATTTGCAAAATGGCGCCGAATTGGCATGCCGTGTACGCAGAAGCACTTAGAAAGTTAAAAAAATTGTTTAAAATTGGCGATGATGCTCGCAAACTGTATATATGCACTTAATGTTCTTTTTATTTATTTTTTAAGCCCAAACACTCAAGCCAAATGGACGCCGTGCGAAATTTCACGTTCAATGTGGAGATGTTACCACTGTGAATTTTTCGTTGAAATGAAAAATTAGCTGTCAAATCACCAAACTGACAGCTCATGTTAAGGCAATCTTGTTAAAGCAATTGCCTTGGCATCTCTGTTATACCAGAAGACAGAGGCGGTCTCCATTTGAAATCTATGTTATAATGGTGCTTGTGATGACAGAATTCTGTTTTGAGGAGACGCCGGGTAACGAAAAACGACGAACAGACGAGGCTCGCGAGAAAACGCACTCTGTGCTTATAAAATTTTTTCGCAGCTAAAAATAAATAGAATATTACTATTCGAATAAATTTAGCAGAATTGTGTGCCAATGGAAAATAGTAAGTGAAGTTTATAAAACAAGTGAAAAGATAATTATTAATTAATAAATATAGTGCTACGCAATAACTATTTTTGCTAAGTGATTGATTGCATTGGTATAGGGTGGTGTTAAGAAAAAATCAAAGAAGAGAAAAAAAGCAAAAGCAAAAAAGTCAAATGCAAAGAAAAATTGGTGGGAGGCGTTGCGACCTCGATTCTCTGTCACCATCACGAAAAATGTCACATTTCCAAAGGCCATGACGATTCCAACGACACCACCAGACGATGGAGGAAGGTATTTTTTTGACCTTTGGTTAAATGGGCAGACGAAAATCGGATATAGTACATATATATCAAAACGAAAAAAATTTTTTTTTGTTAAACTATAGTACAACGACAATGCTCTATAAAATGCCTTGGCAATATCGTCGCAATCGCGAAGTGATTTGTTCACTTTTTCACTTTCCATTTTAACCAAAAAATATTTTACTTTGTTTTTTTTTTTCATGTTTTTGTTTAATTTTTTATATTATTATCTTTTATTTCATTTTATCTGCTGCTGCCGATTCTGCATGGCCGCAAGTATTCATTGTTGTTAAAAATAGAATATTTTTCAGAATGATGATTTCGAGACTTTCTCCGTCGTTTTTGTTTGTGTTTTTGCAAGATTTTTTGTATAAAGGCGTAATTTAACGGTAATTAGCGTAGAGTGAAACAAACACACATTCTTGTCTAATTGTATTTGAGTTATGCGAATTGAAAAACAATGTAGGCAATAACAGGCAATAACGACGCCAAAAGGGCTGCTTAGCTGAACCTTGTTGTTAGATCAACTACTCATCTTTTGTTTCAAAATATAAAAGTGCAGTGTGAGAAAAGGCAATTAGTATGGGTTAGTAAATATGTAGTAAAATTATTGAGCTACCCAACAGACCAGGAAGTAAGCGAAATGTAATAGGACTTGAGAACAAGCTTATAACAATTGTCCATTGTAAGCTTATTGCAATACAGTTTTTATAAGCTTAATTGTAAGCTTACTCACCAGAGCTGTGAGGTACTGAATATACTTGGTACTTGTACTTGGTCCAAGTACCATTACTTGATAATTAAAAAATTCAAGTATCAAGTACAATTACTTTATACTGGTAATTGGTAATTAAGTACAAATTTTTCAATTCTTTCACCAATTACTTTCAATTACCACCAATTACCACCAATTCTTTTCAATTACATGGAGTTTAATCAGTGAATTTATCTTAACTATTGAATTTTATTCTATCCTCTTCATAAGATACATCGGATACTAAATATTACAACCACTAAAAGAAGGAAAATTCCCTTATAAGAACTCTTTATTAAATATACATACGTACATTAGGGTGGGTTTTTTTTTTAATTTAAAATTTTCTCCCTTAGTACATATGTACATACATATTATGTTGTATTGTACATGTTATGGGTACATTTCGAAAGCTTAGGCTGCGAACAGAGTGGGCGCTGAAAGCCGAGCCGAGATTGTCAATGCGATAAAGATTGTCAGTGCGATAAAACTGGTTACATACAAGTCAATACAAATAAGCTTGTGCATAACACAGTGAACGCCGACAAGAGCAGAGAGCAAAGCCGATGAGTGCGAGAAAAACAGTTTTAAAGCGTTTTGCGCGCTTGTTTGCATTGTTGATGTTTACTTTTTAGCGTGAAATCGTGTTTTTTAATGGTTCTTTTAAAGAAATTTAGCTGGATATTTTCCTAAATCATTATATAAATGATGAAATTCACCAAATTGATATATTTTTAGTGTAATTGGATGTTTTCCAAATTCTTTTGTGATAATAATTGCATTAACCACACTAGGAGAAGCAAAATACTCTTCATCAGATAAATCCATTACCGTGTACAGCAATTTTATAAACACAAATGAAAAATAAGACTAAATCACATAAAGGCAAAACACATGGAATAAACAGAATTTCAGCGCTGATTCTCGCATTCACTGTGTTATAGACAAATTTTCTTCTCGCATGAAAATAAGCGTCAATAAGCTCGGCTCGGCTCCGCTCGGCATCAGCGCCCACTCTGTTCGCACCCTTATACAGTGTTTATAATATAAAAAAAAAAAACTTAAAAAAAAAAAAAAAACTTTAACTTTAAACTTTATATTGTTACAAAAGCGTTTTTTTAAACCAAGTTTGAAAAAAAAAATAATTATTAGCGAAATTATACACATATGCGGCTAAGTATAAAGTCTCTTTTCCCTAATGCGAAGACACCGATTTCTTTGACTTTCGTGATATAGATATGGAAACTAGCCAAAGTGAACCACTTCTTTACTTTACTTCATCAAATAATATTGCTGAAATTTTTTTGAATATATACGATTTTCTAAGTTGTAATTACCAAGTTTAAAAAAATATCCCACAATCTTGGACGTGGCAATACGAACAAACACACCACTAGCTTCATCAGCTTCAGTTGAGCGAATGTTTTCATTAGCCTTAATTATAAATAATCCAAGGCGGAATTCCTTAACTGATATTTCTTTTGAAAATTTAGTACTAATGAAAGCTAACTCATCATGTTAATGGAGTTGCATGCGAAAAATTTGCAAATGTATGCACTCGTTTTAATATTTTATTGTTATTAAACTGTTATCTTATATTTACAATGAAATAAAAAAAAATTACAGAATTGAAAAAACAACTGAAAAAGAATTGAAAGTAATTGAAAATCAACTGAAAAAGAATTGCAAGTAATTGGAAAAGAATTGGAAAAGAATTGAAAAATGTACGTACTGAGTGTCAAGTACCAGTATAATATACTTATACTTGGTAATTGGGCTTTTCAATTACTGAGTACTGGTAATGGTAATTGTACTGGTACTTGGTTTTTTCCAGCTCTGTTACTCACAAGCATGATTGTAATAATTGAGGAACACTTATGTTAAAAAGCTTGAAAACAATATTACAATAAGCTTACTTTACACTTGCAATGAAAGCTTAAAAAACTATTAATAATAAGATTGTTTTAAGCTTGCTGTAAAATTTTTTTAAATTTTGGTTTTCCAATGATTCATATAATTCATTGATTCCTTTTTCGTATAAGGGAAGCATAAAATCCTCAATAAAATTCAATATAATGTTGAATGTCCCACTATATGATGCCGTTGGATTGAATTTCAGGTTGATGTCATGGTTCGAAACAGGAGGAGAATATAAAATAAAGAACTTTGCAGTAAAGGTGAAGAAGGAAAGAAAATGAAAAGAAAAATGCAAATAAAAATTTATTTCTTTTCTTTTTTCTACTATTTATACATACAATTGTATTTATAAGCTTACAACAAGCATTCACAAGTAATATTTTTCTACAATTACATTTGTAAGCTTATAAAAAGGGTGCCATTTTGATTTTTCTACAATTGTTCTTAAGTCTTTTACAATAGTTTACACAAGCATTCCTCAAGCTTAACGCTTATATTTGTAAGCTTGTTATAATATTATTTTCAAGCCTTTTGGTTTATTGGGTAGTTATTAGAAAAAGAAACGAAAAATGAATGAGCGCTAATATGTTAACGCTCGTATATTCCGACGAACTTCGCTAGTAAAAGTTAGGGGTGAGTAATGACACGATTTTTTGGGAGTTGACACATAAGCTCTGACTCACTAAAAATAGTCGACTCACTGAGTTGGCACGATTGTGCTACAACACGTTTGTGTTACAGCACGATAAATGGATGCGCTACTGAGAGCAATCCATACATGCCCACCATGTTTATTAAGTTATTATTAATTACTAATTACTTTTAACGAACCACAAAATTGTGAAGGCCCGGTTGAATGTATCTTTTTATACATATATGCACGATACGAAATGTAATTTTTTCAGACTATAATTTAACATTTTAGTACACAAATATCGCTTATAATACATATATAACTCTTAAGGCCCTTGGCCACTTAAAATCTGGAATGTTAAGAAGTGTGTACATACATATGTGTGAGTGTCGGGTGATTGACGCAAATATCTAAAAGATTTGATTCTCATCAACGCGAGCCCGAACAAGAACGTGTAGCACGACGACTGCCGATTGCACTAACACACACAAAAACTCACACATACACACTGCTTGACATGCCAGATTTTCAGTTGCCAAGGGCCTTTAACTATACTTCAAAAGTAAGTATCATATTCTCTTCTGGAAATCTACGCGCATAGGTAGATTTTCAAGTCTTATGCGCCCAAAATTGAATTTTGTAAAATTGTTACAATTACAGAAAAAAAAACATACCCACATATTGGAAATAGAATGGGGAGCAATAATTCATCGCTTTTTTTCCCGACCCCATACTCTGCACTTGCCCCAGATGGTCGTAACTTAGCATATCTCGACGGCTGAGAATAAGATCGCCCTATTTCAAAAATTGTTTCAAAAACGCCCTATTTGAAAAATTGTTTCAATAACGTCCTATTTCAGATTTTGCTTCAAGAACGCCCTATTTGAAAAATTGTTTCAATAACGTCCTATTTCAGATTTTGCTTCAAAAACGCCCTATTTCAAAGAAAATTCCATATATATTTCTCTGAAATAGGGCGTTTTTGAATAATTGTCTGAAATAGGACGTTATTGAAACAATTTTTCAAATAGGGCGTTTTTGAAACAATTTTTGAAATAGGGCGATCTTATTCTCAGCCGTCGATCTGAAGTTAATTTTTTTGTTTTTTTCTTACATATTTTTAAGTGCTAGTTTCAGCTTGAACATTTATTATTTAAAGCATTTCATTTAAGTAATCGTGATGAATCCTAAAGGTTCAAGTAATTATTAACACTTTTCAATAATATCCTTGGTTTCCAATAATTCTAAGTTATAAGCTTTTAAAGTTGCACTGAAAAAACAACTTACTCAGATTATGGAAAAGTGGGAATGATTCGGCCCTAAAGACATATTTCCATATTCTGATGTACGATTTTCTTCAAATCAAGGAATAAAAACCACGTTTTAAAGAAAATTGTACATCAAAATATGGAAATATGTCTTTAGCGCCGAATCATTCCCATTTTTCCATAATCTGAGTAATTTTTTTTTTGAGTGTGGGATATTTAAAAAAAAATTATCACTCTTTTTCATGTTAAAAATTGGTTTTGTTATGTTGCTCTGTCAGACTCAGTCAAATTAACCCTCGGACATGATATCTAGTACAATTAGTAGTTAGCCGACAAAAAATTACGTCGCACAAAGCCGCACTTCACTACTATATACAGGGTTTATATGTACCTACAATAATTTTCTTTTTGTGCTTTATATTTAATTTTAATGTTTATAGTTCTAACGCATATCTTGGTTAATGTAGGTGATTCTCGAAAGTAACCCAGATATTTAGCAGCGATTATTGTTAACTTTTTAGGCAGTATTTTTAGTATTTCCAATTTTTCAAAGTTAAGGAAGTACTTATCATAAAAAGGGGCTAAGAATTATAAAGCTACATTTTTTAGAAGATTTTTGAGTATGCAATTTTGCAGCTAATTCAATTGTAATATAATAATATGCAACATTCAACTTTTTGAAAAATTTCATTGGCTTTTCGGAAATTTTAATTGGAACGGTCTCACGTACATATAACGCAAACACCCTACAGAAAAAAAATTACTAAAATCGACGGAAATTTTTACAGCATTGAGAATAGCACTTTTTACACTAAAATTGGTTGGCTACATAACAGTACACTTAGAAATCTCCTCAAAATCTTCTATAAATTCTGGCCGCGCTTTGAAATTTTTAATCCACTTTTAGAAATTTCTACGATTTTTCGGATTTTTCCATAAGCTTAGAAATCCTGCTTAAGGCGATTTTTATTGAAAAATTGTTTACATTTTTAAACGAAAATAAGAGAGTCAAATTTTCGACAGAACTGTTTGAAATAAATTTAAAAACTCTGGCGTATGATTTTTTTTTTGTGTCACTGTATATATTTTTCAATAAAATCGACTTTTAACTAGAGCCCTAGATACCCGGGTATCGATCAATTCGATCTGATCGTTTTTGTTTGAAGCCCGTTTGTTGTTCAAATGCCCGTACAAACATTCGAGCATTCGAGCTTACAAACAAAAAAAATGTGTATCGGAAAAACAAAAATAAAAAAAACTATATATAAAGAGAAAAAAAATAATAAACAAAAGAAAAAAACAAACTTCAAAATACCCGAATTGTTCAAATGCCCGTACAAACCTATGGGTAATAAACAAAAACAACTCTTCGAGCATTTGAACAACAACTGTTCGGGCTACTCGAAAATGTTCAAAAAAAAATCGAGAGCTCTACTTTTAACACAAATTATTAAAATTTTGCATTAAACAAGCAATTTGGAATAGATGTACACAATAAAATATTTCTACCTATGTGCTACGGTTATAAATAATAATTTTCTTATATAATTTAGTTTTTTAATATTCCATTTTGACAGACATTAAATAAAATTTCAAGTTCAGATACTCTTATACATTGCATATTTATTCCCATTGTAGTTTATACTAATATTATTTGATTAAGATGATAAGTAATTGAAAGAAAACTTGAAATTTAAATAATTGGCGTTACTTTTCTGTTATTAGCATGTTAATAACAGCAATACCGTATAATAATTGTAGCGTTTGTTGAGCCGTAGGGAAGTGCAGGAACCGTAGGAATTTTACCACAAAAGAGCGAATATAAGTACAAAGAATGTAAATTGTGATAAAATTCCTGCGGTTGATAATGAAGCTCGATCTTCCATCCAGAAGTCCAATTATTAATGGATCCATTACTAATTAATTGAATTTTTAATCGAATAAAAATCCAATACAACTCTGGGAGGTAAGTTCGTTTTTATTAATTTTGAAGTTTTCAGTGTCAACCGTCAATTCGTTTTGGCATGAATTTATTATCCCAACAAACATTCTCAGAGCACTCATAATTTGGAGTCGGATATGAATCACAAACATGTGTGAAATATGTATGAGCTTAAGCCCATATGACACTACATTTTTTTTCTGGTATTCTACCAGGTTTTTTGTGTGAAGGAGATGGTCAAATACAGTTTTGCGTTGGTGCAAGCGAGCAAGCTATATTGAAAAAAACCAAACAAAATACCATCCAGGCGATTAAAAACCAACGAGCCAGCTTGTATTTCGGTAGGTTTTTTGGCATTCGGTCATTTTTTCTGACAATTTTTCCAATTTGACAACCATAAAATAAATTATATTTAAAATAAAAAATATATGGAAATACAAATTTTAAATTTGCCTCTTGTAAGCTTCTGCTTTGGCCGTAAGGGTAAAGAGGAAGTCCGCAAGAAAAATTATATTGCGTACTGGCTTCCCTTTATAACATGGAATACACAGCTATTCTGCCCTTTGAGTTTCATAACTTTTTTATTTCTGTAATTTAAATTCAAATTTCTAATAAAATTAATTTTTGAAATAAATATTATTTTCATTTAGTTTGAAGTTTAATGTCAATCAAATTATTTTTGAGGGAGTATTTGTCTCTTTTCAACCTATAGAAGAATTGTTTTTGTATTTTGACTTTCGGTGGGTTTTCAAAACCAAAAAAACCAGGGAAAAAATGTAGTGTCATATAGGCTTTAGAAAAATTTTTTATAATTTTTTTTCTTGTTTTTTTTAAATGATTATTGTAATTCGAAAAATGTGAAGTAGGTATAAAAGTATCACTAAAGTTCATCAGGAGGAAAATACAAATAGACAACACTATAAAGCAAGGAATGAATGTCCCACAATGGTTGTGTTCAGAATTCCAACGGTTGCGCAACAGTTGTGTTTTTATCTTCTGAACGCAAAGTTGAGTATTTCTGATTAACACGAGAGTTTGGACACTTTTTTTCATCATAAATTTTTTATGCTCACTTCGGACAACATTTGTGCTTACGATTTTGACATATCGCACCCTAAATCATAAAGGGGCACAACTCAAAATTTTTCGAAATCGAGTTTTTTTCATAAACGGGTACACGGAACATATATCTGGAGATTGCCAAAAAAAAACTTTTGAATAACTGTCTCTTTCGACCGAAACATAACCATAATGAAAAAAAGTTTTTTGGCTCTCCTGAAAATTTTTGAATTTTGAGTTGTGCCCGTTTATGATTTAGGGTGCGATATGTACAAATATATAAATACCTATATTTATGAATTTTTGAATGTGATAAAAATGTTTCAAAGTAGCGAAATTATTGCCGATTATTTTGTGGATAGGTAATTATAATAATAGTTTAAATATAAAATAAAATAGTTTATTTTCTGTATCAGCTCGTTCAGAAGAAGCAAATTATATCCCTTTCCGCTCAGTGATATCTACACAACAGTTTTGCTAAACAGTTCCGACTTCTGAACGCAACCAATGAGAGAAGAGGAGAATAAGCTGGGTGAATGGAGAGAGGGGATGAAGAGAATTGGGTCAGGGAAGGAAAATGCAAAAACAAAACACATTTTTTTTTGGTTTTACTACATATTCAGGCTCATAAAATGTATGAAATTAGGCTCATATCAGGGGACCACCTTAAGAACAGAAATACATACATTTCGGACTCCAAAATGAGCTCATAATGAGTGTAAATGCTCCAGTTTACGATTCCTTTCTGATTTTTTTATGACTCCGAATGTTTACTGGGATTATTTATTAAAAAATTCTTGTCAATAATAACAAATTATTTAATGAAAAGTGACATCTCCTTGTTAATTGAATGTGTGTGAAACACAAGAATTTATTGTTAAATTATAAATGTAATGTACTACATTAATTTTCTGTCTGAAAACAGTATAAAACTAAGTTTTGACTTAAGTTAGCCGAGATTTGGGGTTAACTTTAATTTTGGGTTTCACCAAATGAGCGACTTGAATAATTTTGCACACAACAACCCGATCAGCTGTTTTATACATAGTAGTATTTTAGTAGTTTTTTTTCCTACTTTTTGACTTTGCGCAACCCAGTTTATTTGACAGTTGTTGTTGTCATTTTTACATTAGCAGTGTTGCTGTAGTCGCACTCAGAAATTAGTATTATTTTTGACATTTAAGAGCGGAACAGCAACACTTGATTTTAGTCGCAAAAAAATTGATTTTTGACTGCTTCAAATATTTGATGTGCTTGCCCCTCCCTGGATAAAATCCTGGCTACGCCCTTGCAAGCAACCCTGAAAAAATGTGTGGAATCTATGTGGAATAGAACAAACAAATTTGACAGCCCGATAAAAATGCAGAATAAGTGCGACATTTTTGCCAGAATCGAAAACGCCATGAGTTATCATTTTATCGTGAGGTGAGCTTGAGCGTGCAGCTCACTGATGGGAGTTGACACAGAGTCATGACTCAGTGCTGAGTTACCCAAGCCTAGTAAAAGTGTAACCAAGTGTCACGAAACATTTCTCTCGTGATCAGCTGGGTAGATGCTCTACAGACGCGTGTATTAAAATAGTAGTGTGGTGTTAAATACTAATGCCGATTTCAAAAGCTCCATTAATTATGTTTAGGGCCGGCTTTGGATTAAGGAAGCACGCCCCGAGAAAAATCACTTTCTTAAGGGGGTAGAGGGGCTCACACAGATCTCAAGGCTGAAATCAAAACTTGCCGCACGTTTAGAGTTTACGAGATATTTGTTGTTAAAGTCTATAGATATTACTCCAGAAAGAGAATTCTGCCTGTCTTTATACGTGTTTTTCCTCGGTAAAAGTGGGGTAATATCCATGTACCCACACTCAGAAAAATAATCACAGTAGTATCAACAGTTTTCTTCTGTTAATCCCTAAATTCGTTAAATTGACAGAAATACGTTTAAGTAGACACATTTAGAGTTATATAAACGAAAAAATCTTTTACTTTAACAAATATATCTATTAAAACCTATTTGTTAGTTCAACAGAACTGATCTGTCAATTAATAACAGAAATTTTTGTTGATATAACTGAGTCACTGTTAACTTAACCCTAATATCTGTTGCTATAACATTTATTTTATTTGTTGATTCAACAAATCATTACTGTTGACTATCAAAAGAAAAAGTTTTTATTTTGCCAGCTTTCTCCGTTGTTACTTGTTGCTTTGCTAACGTGAGTGAGTTGTAATTCACGAATGCTTTTGCGAACAATGGTAAGTATAAATAGCAAAACTAAAGTTCAATATTCAATATAATGTTGAATCTTGCACTATATATATGATGCCGTTGAATTGAATTTTCAGGTTGATGTCATGGTTTGAAATGGGAGGAGAATATAAAATAGAGAACACAATATAGCAAGCAGTGGAAGCGAAGAAGGTGACGCAATGGAAACAAGCGAAGATGAAGCTACATATTTGTACTTGGAAACCGAACGGAGGGAGGATGTAGAGAAAACTGCAAACAAAAGGTTTAAAAAAGATCTAAAAATACACATTATAAAGTAAAGAGACAAAATTTCAACTGCGGAAAGTTGTTGATTTAAAAGCAAAAATGTTTAGATTCACAGCGTTTTTTTGTTTTCAGAGCAGTTAGTTCAACAATAAAACTGTTATAACAAAAGGACGTCTGTCAATTTAACAGATAAATCTTTTGGATGTGATTTGACTGTGGAATCTGTTGTTTTAACCCGTAATCCCGTTGATGTACCAGCATCTTTTCTCTCGGTGCATACAACTTTAACAACAAATAACAAATCCGAAAACATTCAGTATTAGTGTCACATAATAAAAATATGGTAAGATACCTAATAAAATATCTACTCATAATTCAAACTGCAAGTTATCTAAATTTTTTCTGGCCACTGTACATACACACATACATATATACATACATGTGTACGAATAGGCCCAATTGCGTGATGGTGCTCGCCCCAAAATGTGGGTGGCATTGGCCCGAAGAACAACAGAAAATGACAAAAGGCGATGAAATGAAAATTACAACGAAGGCCCAAACTGCAACTGCAAATGTATGTGGGATAAATGGTGAAATGCTGCATATTGTCAATGTCTCTGAGGCCTGCCATCGTTTCGGTTGTCATTGACGTTCCTCCCCAACACCCAATTACTCCTTGCTGCCTGCTTATTAGCAGCAGTCCACGCGCATTTTTTGGGTGTGCTAGCAACCCGGCCATGACTTTGCTGAATGAAAAAGAATTGTGTGAATGAAAACAGAAAAAATTACAATTGCAGTGGAAAACAATAATTGATTTGGTATAGAATAATATGTGCAAAACGGTGGAAAATGAAAAATTAAGTATTTGTGTTAGCATGCAGGCTTTTAGACATACACATACATATATTTACTTATTATGTATTTTTAGTCAGCTGCTGTGCATTTTTTTGAAATAAATTTACACTACTTAGTTCATAGTTTCTTTTTAATCTTTATGCACTTTTACTTATTATCTAATAATAAAATAATTTCTTCGCTCTTTTTTGGTTCTCGCATTTTACAGCTGATCGTTGAGCACTTAGCAGTAATTATAATAAAATTTCAACGCTGCTAAAATTCTCTGTTATACTAACTAATATCGAAACTGAAATTGAGGCAACAGCTTTTACTTTAAGCTAAAAAATAATAATTATGTAAGGTAATGGATGCGTATACAACTTTGCTGACAACAAGTGCAACAACAACTCAGGTATGTTTGCCATTTTATTTACAAAACAAAAAAAAAAATATTATAGATAAGTAAAATATATGCTTTTAATTTACAGCGACAACCAACATCAAGAACAAAACACACAGCGGTTAATCAACCATAAATATCAAGTAGTACTTACCCGCTAAATCCAATTAAAAAACAAATAAAAAAAAAAAGAAAAGTCAACAAAAAAACACAAGTGTATCAACAGCCTCCAAACGCATTCATCTAATCAACTATATTATCATTTAATATGTCTTTGATTTCGTCACGCAGATCATCGACATCCAACAGTAGCGGTCTATACGGCAAATCGTCGTCCACCACTGGCAATAATCCAACAGGTACTACAAGCTCATCCAGCGGCTATAGTAGTCCCTCGTCGTATCTGAATCGCGCTGGTAGTTTGTCAAAGAGCTACACACCAAACAGCTACACACCAAGCAGCTCGTCGTCGTTCTGGTCGCCATCGAAATATTCACCCAATTACTATAGTTCATATTTAGGTTCGAATTCATCTTCATATTCGCCACGAACTGCATCACAGCGTAACTCTTTATCGTCATTGTACCTGAGCGGTGGTTCTTCGGGTTTGGGAACCTATCGTAGCAGTTCATCGTATTTGTCGCCAAGCAGCAGTGACACAACAACAGCTAGTCGATATGGAGTGAGTATACAAAATTTTAAGAATATTTACATATGTACATACGTACGTACTTGACTGCAAAAAGAGTATGTATGCACAAATATTTTTTGCAAGAATTAAAATAATGCTTTTGTTAAATTGTCTGATAGTTGTATGTATACATTTATATATTCATATAGTATGTCTATATATGCTAAATTTATATATGGAATTGTTTTCTGCTAAATTATCAATATGCATTGCAATCATCATTCATCATGCAAGAACTACATACAATCCTACATACAAACATACATATCTAGCAACAATTTACTCACATACCGCCATTGCGTGCACAAATTATCATTATTAAATACATATTTCATCAAATACCCATTGCTTCCACTGGCATCTGTCATACATATGTATATAGTGCACACACCTTTGGGAATGTCGTGTGTGGAATGCGCTGCTCAATACCCAAATGAACAGTAGATCTGTTTCGAAAATATTGTGTTTTAGAAAAAGGCATTTCGAGCAAGGACAACAAGAAAAAAAAAAAACAAATTAGTTGTAAATGCTTGCGTTATTTCTCTATATAGCTTTTATAACTTCAGCAGAGAAGGGGAGTATGTAGCAAAAGGTTATTATTTTTATTTTTTATAGCTTAAATTAAATTTATATGCTGTAAAATTTGCGTTAATGTATTTGAAAATAGCCCACCGTGCACTATCGTAGCAAAAAAAAAAAACGTGTACTAATCAATTAATTAAGATTCTTAAGTAATATTTATAGAATTTTTCGATACATGCGCGACTATAAAATAAAATTTTATTGTTTTTTATTCGCCAAAATACCTAAACTTTAGTGAAAAAAAAAAAAATTAATCACCTTATCGCGAAATTTTTAATAGATATGTAGGTATGTATGTGAGCGACATTGCGTCATACAAATCGTTTAAAAAACATAAAAAAAAACGCCTTTTATTTGCACAGACATTTGTACACATGTTCATACATACATACATACATACATATTATGTACATATGTATGTATGTATCATGTGTGTTAACTTAGTTTAAAAAATTGTGGAATTTATTGCTTTGGGGCGCACATGCTTTTAGTAATAAAGCATAAGCGTTCAACTTAAGTAATAAGAAGAGAATTCCGTGCATATAACGTTTATTTACTTTTATTATACAGAAAGAAAAAAAGCAATGGTTTAATAACTCAATAATTAAACATTTAATAAAAAACTACGAAATCATAAATGCTTAATGCTTAAAGACTCGGCTTTTATAACTTTTTTTTATTAAGTGAGAAAAACGGATAACACAAAAGATGCTGCGAAACTGAGAAAAAATGTACAACTTAAAAAGACGAATGGGTTTTCTGAAATAACCAAAGTCACTATCACACAATACATTTTCTTGTTTTTATTTGGAATTATTTTCTACTTTACACATTTTCTTTTTTAATTATTTTTTCCTTATTAAAGCTTAAATTTTTTTTTTTCCAAAATTCTTATTTTTAATATTTTTGTTAATTTTCACTCGTTTTTAGTGGCTTATTTTTAGTTTTTATTTAAAAATTTTGTGCTTTTAAGCAAAATTCTTATCATTATTTATATCAAGCGCAACAACAACAACAATTCATACACATATTTTTAGCGTATCTTAAGCATACAATTATACATATATGTATATATGTATATGTATGCACATAAGTATACGTTTATTTATTAAATAGAATTGAGTGAGTCATAAAACTTGTTCGCACTTGCTTATATGGACTGAAAATCTGCCAAACAACTTGCGCTGCTAAGTAATCGTATCGCATAGCTTTGCTATAAGTACCTGCATATGTAGACAGCTATCTAAGAATCTACAAAAAATGCCACATGCATACGTGTACATAGTATGTATGTATGAATATATCTGTGGCCATAAACAATAAACGCTTATGTCATAAACTACATTTTCGAGATGCATACAGACGACACACGTAGTATATGCACTGGTTCTGTACTGGATGTAAAAAACGTTGAATACAGCATTTTGTAAACAGTATAAGGCTCTCCTAGAGCTGGAGATGGCATATAAAGTAAGCTCGAAAGGATTTCAAGATTCAGATGCTGCTACTTAATTTAGTAAAGTGTAAGCCCAAACATGTGTACCTAGGCGTATGAGTAACTTTTTTTTTCAGATATAGACTTTTGAAAATGTATCTATATTATTAATACGCTAACATAAATTTTGTTCCATCTTCTCCGTCGAAACTACTGAACCGATTTTAAAACTAAGCACACCATTAGAAAGGTATTACTCTCAAATAGAACTGCGCCAATTTTCATGAAAATTGGTTGGAAAATGCGTCCACAATCGTTGGAAAATTGCCGTGTGGTTGTTGTTGCATGCTTTTGCACACAACAGAGCTGTCTCAATGCGCAAGCATACCTGACTTTGTGCGTGCAATTGTGAACATGTTTGGCTGGATGTGGTGTGTAGTTTCAAAGTAGAAACGTAAAAAGGTAGCAAAAGCACTACAACAAAAACATAAAGTCAAGGAATAAGTAGGATAAGAAAGAATAAGTAGGAAAGAAATTGAGGAAAGAAAAGAGCAGAAATAGAAAGAAAGAAGTGGGTAGGAGAATTATGAAAACGATTAACGACAACAACAGCAAAATAGTAGCAGTGAAAGTAACAACAAAAGGAGCAGAATCAACAGAACAACAACAAAATAGTAACAGTGACAATAACAACAAACATTTATACAAAAACTATAGTTGCACCTTAGTCATAAGAAAAAATCTAGAAAAACTGTCGAGTTTCGACAGTAGGCAGCACTCTAGTACGTATTTAATACTCTTCCCAATTGGAAAGATGGTCATGCATGACCTCTGATACATTATAGAACGCATTCCAAAGTAGGCGAAGGGGTATCAGGTATCGGCTCGCAGTTATAATTTCTAAATTATAGGAAATCGGATACATTATAGAATGCATTCCAAAGTAAGTGACTGAAACTGAGATAATGACCGAGAGCGACTCTCAACCAAAAATTGTTTCTTGCCTTACCCTAGAAGGCAAAAGTGAATGCATTAGGTACTCTACTAGAACATCACAATGAAAAAAAAGAATGTAATCTGTAATGTATGCATAGATGCTATGGTCTTTATAGATGTACATTTATAGTATATACATTATACATTACCATACATTACATTTTCCAACTGTTTCTTTTTTTTAGAATACGGAGGTATTTTTTTATCAAATTCTTAATGAACAACATACACCATTAAATAGTGGTACACAATCCATCAAAAACTCAAAATCGAAAAAATTTCACATAGCCATGTTTGAAAGTGGACTACTTAAATAAATAATAATTCATTATTTTTTTTTTTTTTTTGATTGCTTTCTTTTGCTTGACAACGGATGACGGAAAATCGTTCCACAATACATCAAATAATAATTCGTTCTACAGTAGACGTTCACAAATTAGAACTCTTAGTAATTAGATTTTCCAGAAATTTGAATCAACCTTTTGAGTACATTATTTTGTTCTTTTTTGTCGCAAAATATGTAGATATAAAAAAGAGAATCTCCAATTTATTCATATTACGCTCGGCAGTCGTTGGATTTTCGTCGCTATATGTACAGTTTTTGTTTGAATTCGATACGCGTGCACGTCTTTCGGCATTGTTTGCTTAAAAGTCGTCGTTCGCTGCAATGCCAAATAAACGTAAGAAAATTAATTTGTCTTTGGAAACCAAAGTGAAGATCTTGGAAAAGCTTGACCAAGGTATTCCAGGGAAACGGTTAGCCCTAGAAAAATTTTCATTGTAGTTTTGCAATGCAAATTTACTTAAATTTTAAGGTTTTATTGAATAAAAAAAACGTAGAATTGGAATTTTTCAGAAATTAGAATCACCCTAAAAACAAAGTGGTTCTAATTTTTGAGCGTCTACTGTATTGCGAAAAAACTAGAAAATATTGGAAAGTTAAATCCTGAGGGTGCATCTAAACGTATTTGTGCTACTATATATGTATATGTAAAGAAACATGTGTGTATATAATTAGCGACATGAGGCAATATAGTCTTGTTAGCAGCATAATGTACCATATATAGTAACTAGAATTTATTTTAAGTCGACTGAGGCGGTTGTCGATTGTAACCACAGATATGCACGTTAAGGTGGAGTGAAACTTTTTTTTTGGAAATTCAATTTGTTCCAAAGCCAGAACGACACCTTTCTAGCCCAGAAATAAGCCTGTAAAATTTTATTGACCTACTCGCATGTTTAGAGGTGCCCCCAGCCCTACAAAGTTGAAAAAAATAGTACGATCTGGTACAAATGTAAAATTTCTAAAATTACAAAATCAAAAAACGAAGTATGAGGATTGATAAACATGGCTAAGTTGAGTATTAAAGTGAAGTTTTTTTTTTGGAAAGAACAACAACAAAAGTTATTAAAGGTCAAAGTTTATATTATGCATTTTTTAAATTGCAATTACTTTAAAACTGCTGAACCGATTTCGAATATTGTTATACCATTCGATAGGTATTTTGATTCCCTTTAATTTTATATACATTTTATTTGGGTTCCATAACACCCCTCCTGCGGGGGTCAACCCCCCTTTCACCCCTCTTACTTTTCATATATATAATGTATATCAAATTAAAGGGAATCAAAATGCCTATCGAACGGTATAAAAACATTCGAAATCGGTTTAGTATTTTTTAATTAATTGCAATTTAAAAAATGCATAGTATAAACTTTGACCTTTAATAACTTTTGTTGTTGTTGTTCCAAAAAAAAAAATAAATTCACTTTAATACTCAGCTTAGCCATCTTTATCAATCCTTGCATTTCGTTTTTGGATTTTATTATTTTCAAAATTTCATATTTGTACCAGATCGTGCTTATTGCTTTCAACTTTACGGGGCTGGGGGCAGTTCAAAACGTCGTCCTATCGCCATAAAATTTTGTGGGGTTCATTAACTCGTATAAAAGCAACTTTTCATTGCTGGTACGTTCAAAAAAAGAACAAAAAAAAAAATCTCCATATGTTTTCACTCCACCTTAATGCACGTACATACATACATATCGTTGGCTTCGTGAGCAAATGTGCTAAGTCCATTCATGGTAACTTTTCAGGAGAGGCAAAAAACCTCCTAACGTTTTTTGGTTTTATTATTTTAAAAATCTGAAAATGCAGTTTTATTCCTCAGATGGTCATGCTAAAATACCAGTTATCGGCACATTTTAATATAAAGCTTGTACAAAGTTATGAGCTTCATTAGGACTTAGCACATTTGCTTTCTATGATTTTGTTTTTTTAGGTGGACTTAGCACATTTGCTCACAAATTATTATACTCAACTGTACGTAGTAAAATTGAAATATTTTGATGAAATTTGGTACAGAGGCTCCTAACTAGAGAGGGAAGGTTGGTATTGAAAATAGGCGAAATTGGATGATAACCACGCCCACTTTCCCTATATAGTATATATCGAAAAACACGCAAAAAGTGATAATGGATGAAATTCCATCCATGCAATGAGCCTACGCCGTTATAAAGAAATAAATTGAAATTCTCGAAAATGGGCGGTGCCACACCCACTTATGCAAGGAGAAATTCTAAAAGTTTTATAAATGATAAATAACTCAGAAACCGTAGTAGATATATAGATGAAATATAGAAGACGTCATTTACTTGCTAGGGCAAAGGTTTGGACAAAAAATTATCCAAATCGGTAGACGACCACACCCACTTTTATATATGGGAACTATAAAGGGCACTGGCCGCTGTGGTGCAGTGGGTAAAGTGCTCGCCTGCTATGCCAGAGGTCTCGGGTTCAAACCCCAGTCCGAGCAAAACACCAAAGAAAAATTTTATAATTAGTAAAAATCCAATTATTGGATTTTTAAGAGCTGCGGTCACCACTCGGCAGTGGGCGGCATACCCTCCGAGAGTATTTCTGCCATGAAAAAGCTTCTCACAAAAAATGCATTCGCCGTTCGGAGCCGGCATAAAACTATAGGTCCACCCAATCAGTACTAAAAACAAAAAGGAGCACAGCTCGAATTGGGAGAGAAGCTCTGCCATAAAACACGTCAGAGTTATAATAGCGCCATTGTATTATTATTATTAAAGGGAACTAATAAAAACATTTTAAGCGACGTCTTTGTCAAATATGAAGATAATTCATTTGAAAGCTTGTGGCATGAGTCCAACTATGGACAAACACAGAAACCATAAATATTTTTGAAAATGGGCGTGGCATCGTGAATCTAAGACGTTTCGGAGCCCATAACTCGACAAATAATTGAGATATTACGGCGGAACTTGGTGTAGGTACATATGTCCTCTTATTACTTGTAGTAAAATTTTAGCAAAATCGGTTTGTAACGCCTACTTAAAAAAAATTGTAAAACTCCCTTTGGAAACTTATGACGTGGCGTCTTTGTAACTAAAAATCATAAAGGGATGAAATTTTGCACTAACAAAAATATTTTAGGCTTGGTCTGATGAGAGATAAAACTGTTGATGATGGGTGTGGCCACGCCCATATTATGCTGTACCCTCTTTATATAAAATAGGTGCACAGCCTTTCGATCAAACGCATACAATTATAATAAAAGTACCGCAAACTAGTTTGCATATCAAATTGGTGGAAAAGCTAGTCACTCCCGCAAATTATTAACGTTTACAGTCCCAAGCCATGCTTATTAAAGCAATGTAGTAATAATTCTATATCATTCTACAAAACAAATTTAAAAAAACCAATAATTTCTTATTTTCACCTGGACTTAGCACGTAGATTTTTGAAAAAAAATTTTTTTTATGGACTTAGCACATTTGCATAACACTGCATTACACCATGAAAAACAGACATTATGGTAACTTTTTTTTTGGCAGACGATGTATTTTTAGTTGTACTATCTTACTGCATTAAAATCTCAGTTTTGATAAAAATTGGACTTAGCACATTTGCTCACGAAGCCAACGATATGTACATTTGAGAATGCATAAGTGATTCATCTTTTTGTTATATATTCTATATTTTATTATGTTTCTGTAAATTGATTTGTGTGTTTTTATTTGTTTTCACCACCACCACCACAACAACAACATCAACAACCACTACTGCACTTGTCGAACGTGTAAAAAACATATGCATACATACATATGTATGTAAATATGTGTATATAATATGATAACCAACAAAAAAAAAAAACAAAATATCGCTGTCTCCATCAATAATGTCTTCATTCATCACAAAAACAACAATCAATCATCAACTACAACAAAATACCGAAAACTGTATAAAATTGGAAACAAAAAATTGCCATGATTATCATACTCACCATTCTACTCTACTACTTACATATATACATATGTAAATATACCATTTTGCCTATCAAAAATCACGAAACATTTTGAATGAATGGCGAAAACCCTGCCGCTCCTTTCCCTCCAAACAAAAAAAAAAAAAACAAAACGATTCGTTTTTTGCATCTGTAAATTGTGGTCACATCATAAAAACTAAAAACTTGCCAAACAAAAATATATGTCTTTGTAAAATATGCCGAACATAAATTGCGCGCGCTGCCTACCACCATACTTAGTTACCCAAATCACCTAGATCGACATTAACCACAACAACAGCAAGCGATACATTGCGCAAGCGCAAAGATCGTAATAATGAAAGCAATGCAGCAAATAGCAAAGCCAACAACAACTACAACAACAATGAAACAAATGATAACAGCGCCAAAAAGCCCCCAACCGGCTCAGCATCCATTTCCAGCACGGATTTGGGCGGCAATATGCGCTTATCAGGTTCATATTCATCCTCATCATTAGCACGTTTAGTAGCGACATCTGGTTTGGAAATCTATGAAAAATACAGTCCCGCTAATTATAAACCCAATTGTGAACTATCACGTTCCAGCTCAATGACACTAACTGATGCTGAGGACGTCACAACCAATGGCACAACAGCTGGTACGGGAAATGGAACGACGACTGACGATCACACACGAAACGACAGCACAACAACGACAACAACATCAACAGCGACAACGAACGTTACCTTGGACCGACCACGTAGCCGCTATAGTCGTTTGTATAGTAGCGGCGATGATGATACAACGAAAATTAGCAGCAGCAGCAGATATGATAACGAGACGGCAACCCGACCATCACAACGATCTAGTTATCGTGAGCGTGCTGCAGCGACAGAAGCGGCAGCGGCAGCGGTAACGGCAACGGCGACGACAACAACTAAACAACCTAAAGCCAGCAATGCTCTCACCGCTGGCTCTTCAACGGCATCCGCGCTTAGTCAGAGTAGCAGCAGCGGTGATGTACCAACCGCCACTTTTACTTTGCGCACAACAACAAAACGTAAGCCAAGAACAACTAGCGCGTCCTCTAGAGCAACAGCCGTAGTAGAGAATGGCTGTGGTGAGCTAAAATTGAGTAATGGCGATACAGAGGGTTTGGGCAGAAGTGTAAGTCGCCAAGGCAGCAGAACTAAGTTAAATAAGACAAATGACATTAACAATACGCCCACCATCAACACCAATGATCTGGAAAATAATATGAATGAGCTAAAGCTATCGAATTCAAGCAATGGCTTACATAAGGATAACAGTAGCAGTAGCATAACGACCACCGTTACGCTGCCACTGCCATTGAATGGGAAAGCGACGAAAGGCCTCAGCGCCAGTAATAGTGCTGGTCATTTGAGCAGCAGCAACAGTGCTGGTCACTTGAGCGCTTTGTCGCCGTCGCACAGCAGCAACAGCAATAGCGATTTGCGGCGTAATCGTAGCGCCAATAATTTGGATGTTACGGATAGTGGTGGCGGCATTGAATTGAAGTTGGATAACGTCGCTGCTGCGACAGCCGCCGTTGGCGGTGCTGAGGTGTACAACGGTGGTGCAACAGTTAAGACATTGGATACGTCGTCTCATTCGCCGACGGCGACGAAGAAGGTACATAAAAAAAGAAACGCATGCGCCGCAAACGTACATAACAATTGGTCCCGACTGCTGCAAGGCGGTTTTGTTTGTAGCTTTTGAAACATGCATACATGCCTGTGTGCGTGTGTGTGTTTTCGCTACTTTTTATATGTGACTTTATAATCTCTTACCGCTCACCTAAAGCTGCGTCGCACTAACTTTTTTTTTTTTTTTTATTTTTTTTTCGTATATTCGCAAACTCACAGTGTTACTAGCTGTAAGCGCACTTTGGCAAGAAAAGCATGTGAATAACTTTTAATAATAACCCTTTAAAATTTTTGTTTTGAGTACTAATTAAATTAAAATTAAAACATAATGGCTAAATATTTTATCTATTGATCAGCCATTATTTTATTTATACATATTATGTATTTTTTTATGTATGTATCTCTAGCAACAAATTACTTGTGTTAAGCTTGGTAGCATGTGCTCCCTTCCCCCACCCATCATATACATATGGTACTAAGCCCACTAAGAGAGCGATTTGTATTCACTCATCTGCGTGTGCTCATCATACAACATGCGTTATGGCTTTGTGTGAACTTGGTTAATGTTTTTTTGAGCAAATGATAATGGTTTTGATAAAGTTTTTCTTGTAAGAATTATTAAGGAACAATTTAAGTTAAAGCTTCGCCGAAAAGTATGCAATGAGATCATGTTATCGTAGTTGCAAAAAAAAAAAAAAAAAACAGCAAAAAGAAATATGTAGATTAAAGATTTTAAATTAGTTTTTATAATTATTGCTATATATGATAAAAAGGATCGCTTAAAATGAAGAGTGAGGAAAAATTAAAATTTGTTTACTTTGTCTTACCCAAATTTCTTTGCCATCACTGTATGCATAGTATATAGACAGACATTGAAAAAAAAAACTGTCATGCGATTTAATCCGCCCCCGTATTTTGCTGCTGTAGCGAAAACAATAAAATTTATATTACATACATAGTTTATTTTGTTTCTTTGTATGCGATTTTTTTGGAAGTATGATAAATATAATTATAATTATTAAATATATGTACATACATACATATGTACATATGTATGCCTACTTAGAAATACTATTACATAATGAATTATGGCTTCTACAACTGTTTAGAAAAAATTTTACTGCGTGTTGCGGTATGAGTGTACATACATACATATATTATTAGGGTATTAGGGTGGTCTCCAAATATTTCCAGGAAAATTTTACATCATATTTTATCAGTAGCTGCTGTTGTTGTTGTTATAGCAATACTAAGCCCTGCTTAGCCGGCACGATAGGCTCATAGATCGTCGTCATTCTCACTTAACGGAGGCCCAGGAATGATAGGCCCGTCACATAGCATACGTCAATCCGTCTACGTCGACGTATGTGACTGACAGCTCACGTACTTGACAGAGAGGTCGCCACATAGGAAACGTTGGCGGATATACACAAATCAGCTGTTTGATTAACCTTTAACTACAGAGGTGGTGGCAAAAATTTAACTCTTTAGAATATTTTGTAATTTCTCTTTTAAGTTGCCCTCTTGAAATTCAGTTTTCAGTAACTTCACATCTCCTGATAATTCTTGACCATTTTGTCTTATGGAGGAATGTTATACAAATGAGAAAAAACTCGAAAAGCAAATTGCAAAAAAAGTGAAATTCAAGAGTAGCTAAAGGTTAACAATCAAAAGCAATCAGCTGACATAGCGACGGATTGACGTATACCAAAAGTTGACTTTTGGGCAACTTCGGTACGTTGCGGCGACGGATCCGTCGTACGTGTGACGACGTACGTTTAAATGCCGACATTTTACTGAGCTGTCAGTCACATACGTCGACGTAGACGGATTGACGTATGCTATGTGTCGGGGCTATGAGGCAGCGTTTTTTGGCTAGTCCATAGGGGCAAGGGGGTTAGGTGAGTTGGTTTGAGTGGACATGAGAAGAGATGCTGTGTGTCATGCGGCGTCTCTCCGCATGCCGGACATGTATTAGGTATGTTAGGGTTAATCCTGCACGTATATGAGTTCAGGCGGCTGCATAAGCCTGATCGTAATTGCGCTAGGGTGACGCGTGTTTCCCTCGGCAGCTCCAATTCTTCTTCTGCCATGGGGGGTGGTTGATCTCTCAATAACCCTGTTTAGACCGGCACGAGAAACTCAGTAGCTGCTAATAGTGACCGCTGTGGTGTAGTGGGTAGAGTGCTCGTCTGCTATACCAGAGATCACAGGTTCTAAGCCCAGTCTGGACAAACATGAACAAGTTTTCTAATTGATTAAAAGCCAATTATTGGGGTTTTATACATAAATAGTGCTCACCTCTCGGCAGTGGGCGTCATACCCTCCGAGTGTATTTCCGCCATGAAAAAGCTTCTCACAAAAAATCCATTGGCCGCTCGGAGCCGGCGCAAAACTGTAGGTTAGGCATATAACAAATGTTGACGAAAAATTTGGCATACCACCACGTGGTGGCAAATATTGTACAAGTAATGAATATCACTTTTTTAGGTGATATCGGTTCAAAAACGTTCCGCGCACAGCTGTGTTATTATTATATTGAATCAGAATTTTCTGAAGAAAAATTAGTTTGGGTGGGTGAAGCACTTCCCTTAGGTCCATTAAAAGGCGTTTGGAATAATAGGAAGATTATTAGTTAAATAAATATCTATTATTATGAAGAAAAACGTGTACACTGTAAAAACTTTTTGTTTTTTTCAGCAGTTCTGATAAAAAAGTAATTTCGTTTTGCGCGGAAACTTTTTTGCAATTTTGCAAAAAAAAAACATAATGCGGTTCATACTTTGTTATGCTCTATTCGACTATGGTATGCCGTTTTTCGTATTTGCAAAAATTGTAAAAAATTGGCTATGTTCAGAAACGCAGCATGAAGCGCAACAGCGGCAGTAATTATTATTTTGATGATTGTGATGAGCGACGCTTCATGCAAAATTTACGTTTATGAACGCTCTGCTTGTACTGCAAAATCAGGTTGCGCTTCAAACTGAGTTTCTGAACAAAGCCATTATATGCCTACTGTAGGTCCATAAAATTAGTAGGAAAAACAATAGTTAAGGAGCACACCTCGAATTGGAAGAGAAGCTCGGCCATAAAACTCGCCAGAGTTATAAAATAGCGCCAGTGTATTATTATTATATTATTATCTGCTAATATAGTCGATGATATCATATATGTATGTATATTTAAGTGTTGGTACCTTGACCCCTGTGCGACACCCCTTATCCGTTTACGTTCACGTTCAGGGCCAAAATTTATGTATCCTATTACCGATGCCGAGACCGTAGAAAATCGTTAATTTGATAATGTGTATATTGTACATCCCAATTTGCCAAACGACTTCGAATCGAATTCGATTCCGGCTCGGTCTAGTGAAAGATTCGTTCGCCAGCGACTATCGCGTGCGACCTGCCGGCGAAGTCGTAAGTGGATGTAGAGAACAGTTCACTAGCGAGCCACATAAACGAGTCATTGACGACGTGCCAAAACGACTCGTGGACGACATACAATAACGACTAGATAGCGACGTTCAAAAACGATTCTTTGACGACGTGCAAAAATTACTAGATAGCGACGTGCAAAACCGACTCTTTGACGACGTACAATACGACTTGATAAAGCTTCATAAGGAATGCTTGGAGTATTGGAACGTCGGGGAGTCGCTAATGCAGTGAGCATAGAAAACACTTCTTCAATACAAGAAATTTAGTTAAGAAGAACATGGTACTCTTACGACAATGGTTTTATTGCGAAAGCAGGTTTATTTTAAAACCATAAATACAATTCACCATCTTCTTTTGGGTTTCTTGAATGGTTTCCAGTTTTTCCAAAACAACATCTAGCGTTTGATCTGCACTTCTTTCTGTAAATAATAATATATTATTTCTATAGAAAGCAGGAGACAGACGTAATTAAAGCCAGGATACTTGAACTATGTTTACTTACTGACTGATGAAGCACATATGTATGTACATCGCCTGAATCGCAAAAATCGCTGCTCACAATGCGTAATCTTTTCATAATATTTTTTTTATTATTTGTAAACAAATGAAATACATATTTTTGTTCAATATATTTTCTAAGTCATGCTTAGATTTCTTTAAACTTTTCTTGAAAGTAGGTAATGCACTTCATGTCGTGTACATCAACGTTACTTTTTTTGCAAGTGTTTGAAGTGAATATGTATACATATACATATGTATACAAATTAAATCAAGTAGGCCTTTGTAACGCTGCGCCGCACAGTGGGTTGCACTCTGTTTCCACTTCGGACGACAGTTCTTCAAGCTCATCCTGCAGTTAGTAGCCTAAATTGTGACTAAGAGGTGCGGGGTATAAAATAAGTTGAGATGTACATATGAATTCATTTCCGCTTTGTTAAAAAATACACGCCACGAATTCGACAAACCGACATCCTGGCGAAATTGATCCGATGTTATAAATCGAAGTCGGAATGACTTTGATTTTATTATAAAATAAAGACTTCGATTCGAGTTCACCCCGGCGAGTTCCCCAAACCGACGTCGAATCCACCTCGATTCGAACTCGGCTTCACTCAGTGGCAAATTGGGATACTACATACATACATACATACATACATACATATGTACATAAGATTTGACTTGTAAATCTGCCATCTTCTCCTCCACTGTATACCACAACCGTTCAACAAGAACAACAACAGTCGCATTTGGATATCAGGGCATTCCTAAACACCATCATCATCATCATCCAGTATTATGATCGATCATAAACCCACTGCAAATATGTAGGTTGTAGCACACACATCTGGAAATAAAAATTTTAAACGCACACACATTTGTGCATACATATATACGAACAAACATGCATACATATAAGCACATTACTAACCAAAATGCATCGTCATGTAACTCTTTTTTTTGTGTTCTTTCCCTCTTCTTCTTCTATGCATTTTTCTAGATAATAGATTGCAAAACTTGTTGTTGCCGTTGTCGCTGAGCAAACAAAAACAAAAAACGAATGCGTTTTTAGACACTCCTCTCTGTCGTAGCCCACTAAAGCAAAATTCTAGAATTGAGAAAGTAATAAAACTACAATTAATCAAGCCCTAAAAAAACAAAGAAACAACAATACAACAATACAACACATTACTAACAAAAAGAAGATACAAGAATAACAATAAAGAATTAATTATGTAGATAGAAAAATGCGTGCAACAAACAAGTTTTGGTAAAGAAGTGATCTGTAAAAGAAGGCCAAAGAAAATTTATTTTACGTTGCATGACAACACTGTACGTGTGTGGAAATAGATGAAAAAGTAAAAAAAACTTGAAAAAAGTATGTAAATAGAAAACTAAATACATAATTAAAAAATAAATGATGTGCGATAAAGTGAGGCGCAAAAAAACTTTAAAAAGTAATAAAAAATATGTCATTACATTAATAAAAAAAAGCAAGGCGAACCGAAATAATAAAAAATAAAAGAAAGAAAAGAAAAAGTTAAATAAAGTTGAATAAAAAAACAAAAAAACAATAAACACAGTGCGAAATTAGCGAGGCATTTTATTATTTAATTAAATACGATGGCTTAAACAGCTTCCACATTCCACAAAATAGATTAATATACTTCTTTTATGGTGGCGAAACGGTTGAGGCTGGTGAATGAGTGAAAACGAATGCAAAAATAAAAGAATAAACAAGAAAAAAAAAAATCAGAATAAGGTGAAAAATAATATTTAAGGGAAAAATAAAAAAAGAAAGAAAATAAAATAAAAATTTAAATAAAAATAAAAGTGTAAAAAACAGTAAAGTTAAAATATAGAAGAGTAAAAAATTAACAGATTAAAAAAATAGAAGAGTAAAAAATTAACAGATTAAAAAAATAGAAGAGTAAAAAATAACAGATTAAAAAAATAGAAGAGTAAAAAATAGAAGTGTAAAAAATAACAATAAAAAAATAGAAGAGTAAAAAAAAAATTAATAAATAAATCAAAAACAAAATGCAAAAAAATTAAAAAAAAAAACATTTGCAATTTGCAAAGAAATACAAAAAAAAGTAATTTGCAAAAAAAATTAGTGAAAATTATAGTGTTTATAAAAGATAGTCTAAATGTGAAGGAATTGCAAACCAAAGTGGAAAAAGCAAAATCAATAAAAAAACCTAACCAAAGAAAAAAAAAAAAAAATTTAAAACACTTGTAAAATATAAAATATAATGATAGACGTTAAAGAAAGAAGAAATAATTTTGAAAAACTTCCAACAACCAGCAAGCAAAAATGTAATAAACAAACGGTTGCGCTAACCAAGCAGCAGCAGCAGCAACAGCAAACCAGCAACAACAATAACTGCAACAAAAATAACTGCAAAAATTCGACAACCAATCCGACTATCGCTTCTACTACCAAAAATGCCCACAAAGCCGAAACAGTAATAAAGTCATCATCAAATATAGAAGCGATAAAGAATCAATTGAAACTAGCAACAACAACAACAACAACTGAAAAACCACTAGTGCTTAGAAACGGCCAGCAGAGAGCGACCACAGCACCAACAACAGCAACGTCGAACTTTGTTGTTGGTGGTAGGCGTTGTGCAAGCGTTGGCGGCAACAACAACAACAACAACCCCAAAATTAATTCCAGCAGCAACAACAAGCAGACTAAGATTGGCCAACACGATAACACCGACGCCGCCGATACAAATCCAGTGCGCGCCGCCAATAAATTATTCTTTCTCTTGCCACAATTTCAAGATCGCAACTTTTTGAAGGAAGAATGTGAATTGGCGCATGCGCAACTGAAAGCAGCAAAGAATGCCGACGCCGAGTTAAATGGCGAATCAAACAACAAAAACAAAAAACACACCAAAGACAACTTCGGCGCCGGAGAGAGGAGCAGCGCGGAATCAGCAACAAATATTAATAACAATAACAACACACAGCAACAACAATTCAAAGCAATTAAAACGCCAGCAACTAACGGCATAAACGACGCAAGTGATATACGTTCGAAAATAAAAACAACAACAACAACAACAACAACAACAGCAGCAGCAGCATCAGCAGCAGTAACAGTGGCGGCCTTCACAACAACAAGAACAGCGACGTCGAATGGCATGCGCCGCAACGTTGGCGGCAACGTCAACTACAACGTCAACGTCAACGCTAACGGCACACAGCAGCAAACCAAGACGAGAATCGCGTCTGCTACAACAACACCGTCGACGGCATCAACGAGGGCTTCCACTGATGCTGCACACAAAAGCGTCGGCGCATACGATTCCAACGTCCACAAAGTTGATTTGGTTTGCAATAATCGTCGTGCGGCAACTGCCACCAACAACACGAACGCCATTCGTTTGCCTGCGATTAAAACAATTCCAACAAAAGCAAATACATTTGGCGCTACGCGTACGCCCACTGCTGCTGCTACAATAACAACAACAAGAATAATAAACACACTGAGCACATCAACAACGCCTAAAGCAACGTCGTCGTGTACGCTGCCAAGTAACGCTCAGGCGCACGGTAGTAGTAGTAAGCCGGTGCGTCCGCTTGTTCATCGCACCATTCCATCGACGGCGGTGACCGCGGTGACGCGCCCACGCGAGCACGTCAACGCCTATTCCAATAAGCTCTTCAACAGTTACGGCAGCAACACACGTTTTACCAATAATATTAACAACAACAACATACACAATAATCTCAATAACAACAACTGCACCGGCCGCAACAGCAGCAACAATAATACTGGTGGTGGCGGAGGAGCAAGTGACAGTGGAAACGGCAGCAACAGCAACTGCGTTTGTCTCAACGGCATGCAGCAGACACTCGAACGCGACGACATCAAGTACATAGACAGTGATGATGCGGCGGCGACATCGGGCACCGCAGTGGCAGTACGCGCAACCGCTGCGGCGGCCAACACATTCTCAGGCGCCGGCGTTAGCTGCGGTGGACGCGCGCCCATGGAACGCCGCACAGCGCAATTGCGCTGTGAACAGCTTTGTTGCCAGAATAGCGGTAACAGCAGCAGCAACAGCAACAGTGCGGCACACGGCGCCAGCGGCGGCAACAACAACGCGCCTCACAAAGCCCGCATGCGTCCCAAATCGACCATCATCTGTTCCACCAGCAATCTGCTATTCGAGAAAATCAACAACTATAAATTTGCCAATGGTGGCAATGCGGGCAGCGGAGGCAGTGGCGGCGGCGGCGGCGTCAGCACCGTAGGTGGCGGCAGCAGCGCCGCCAAAATTGCCGCCGAGGCAGTGGCAGCGCGCCGCCAAGAGCTGCGCCACGCCATCGATTCGAACAGCATTCGCGCCTCCATTGAGAAATTCGATAGTTTTAGTGTGCAAAAGCGTAGCGCCGCCGCGGCCGCTGCACAGCAAGTCGTAATGCGCTCGCATGGCGGCAGCGGTAGCACGAGTAATTTGCAACACCATCGTCATAGCGGCAGTGAATTTGAGCATGTCACTGGTAGCGCTAGCGGCAGTCTGTTGCGATTGGCGCAAAGCGGTGGCGGTGGTTCGTTGACGCGCGCGCCCTACCGCACAGCGTCACCGTCGCCGGCATCCCCTTACCGCGTCACAGCCACCATGCACGGTTCGTCGACGGGCTCCTCGTCCTCCTCCTCCATACGCACTTTGAACAGCAGCAGTTGTGCGAGCAGTACAAATAGTTTACCGACGAGGAGTGGCGGCAGCGTTGTTGCGGCCGCAGCACCCGCCTCAGCAGCAGCAGCAGCAGCAGCGCCAGCGACCAATGCGCAACGTCAGCAAAAGGAGGCGTCATCGTCGTCGCCACCGTCGTCAAAGCAAGCGCCGCATACGAAACTGATGAATGGTGAGCTGAAAAAGTGTGCGAATTCGGCGACCATCAACAGCGGTGTGTGCGAAAGCGTCGCTGGGGAAGTGGAAAGTGTAAGTTGCGCTCTCTTCCAAATGCAAAAACAAAAAAAAAAGCAAAACGAAAATGACTTTTTTCAAATTACATACATATTTTAATCAATCGGAAACTTTTTAACTCTTATATATTCTTTTTTTGTCACATTTGCAATCCACACGCACACAAACACATACACACGCCACATACGATCCACATGCATAAAATCCACACAGCTAATGCACCGTTCAACAAGTTCACATTAGTCAACAGTAATAGATTCTTCCCTTTTCCCTCTTATTTTCAACGGTTGATTATTCTTCGGTTCCTCGGTTGTTTAGTTTTAGGGCTTTCATTTTGATTTACCCAATCTCCCACAACTTAATTCATTCCACTTAAGTTTCAATTTCATTTAGTTTACCAAAAAATAACTTGTTTTTGTGATTTTTGGAGCTAATGTTGTTTTTTTTTTTTTGTATTTTGTGCGTGCCGAGATTTGCTTTTAGTTTTATTGTATGTTTCGTTTTACGCTCGCTTAGAGAAATCATAACACAGTAAACCGCGCCAAAGTTCTTATTTATAATGCATACTTACATAACAAAAAAATTTAATTTTTTCTGCATTTGTTTTGCTTTAGTTTCACCAATAACAAATAACTAGAGCTCGGATAATAGGTGAAAATCAAACGCCTAAAATTATGCTACGTAATGTTTGTGAGCACATCCAGTGGCAAGTTTAAGGGTGGGTGAGGTTCATTCAGGTCTAAGCCCCCGTGAATGCAATTGGATTTTTTGCTTACTAGGATGGCAGAAAAATTAATTATTAAGGTTTTTTATGGGTTGCACGTGAAAAATTGCAAAGAAAGCTACAATAAATAAATATAATAATAAAGAATAATAATAAATAAGGTACTTATATTAAATAAATATATAATTATAAAGAATAAAGAAAAAAATTAAAAATTTGTAGTGACTCGCTTAAATTTGAGACAAAATCTTCGCACGTGAAGGAAAAGCAATTACAGTTTCAAACCAAATATATTTTGAATGAAAATGAGGCAAGTGCATATTAGCAAATGGAATATATAATACAGCTTTTTAATTTGTAGTGGTCTGCCTTTAAACATTTGCATATTTTAGGTAAAAAAAACTTGACTTGAACTTTCCTATTTTTTCTTATGACCATTTCAGGGTTTACAATTTTGCAATTGGATACTCGGCATAATTCCATATCTGTAAAAATGCAAATTTCTGTCGTGGTAAAAACCGTTCTGCATTTTTGTTTATGAGTTATTGGAACATTAACTATGCCATAATTTACTTACTTTTCCCAAATTTTATTTTCATTACAGCTAGTTTTGTTTTGCTTTGAAAAAGCTTGACGATGTACAAAAATATAAAATACAAAATGTGTTCTTCATACTTTTTTTCAGTAAAAATGTCAAAGAAACTAAATCCCTCTTTGGCTTTATTTCATCACACACCACTGTATGTTTATTCAAACTGCAAATTTGTGTAACATGATTAAGAACTTTTCTAATAAAATCTTCACCATACCAATATGCTACCCCTTTATATTTAAATTGTAATCCCGCCACTGAAAACAACCAAAATTTACAAAATGTAGCATTTTTTAGGCGCTTGATTTCACCTATTTTTCCGAGCTCTACAAATAACTAACTTAACAAAAAACTAAATTTCTGAAAATATTTGCTTTTTTTCACTTCTTTGTTGCTAATTTTTCTACTTGTCCTTCGTTCGAAAGATACGCAGCACAGCGCTTAGGAGTATTCCTCCAGCGCCGCCATCACCGACCGCGTCACGCTACTGGGACAGCAGTCGTACACCATCATCATCATCATACCTAAATCATTTAGACGACGGAAGCAAATCTAAAACGAACGATGAAAATAGCGAAGGTATGTGGCTACATATTTTTTATATTTAAATATACATAGTAGGCGATTGCCAATAACCAACACTGCCAAGAATCTCAAAATTAATATCGAGTGCACCTAAAAAATACTATTTTCGTTTATGTAAAAATAAAAGTTGCATACAGTTAGGCGTTAACGTTTATTGGAATCTGTATGGAGTACCCGGATTCTAGAAATCGTCATCGCTAAATGAGATCGCCAAAAATCGCTAAATTTATATAAGACGTGCCTAAAAGCATGCAATACATATCTGGTAAAATTTCTGACATACAAAACGGACTGATCATTGCTGTAGCTTGAGATATAAACAGGGACGTAACGGTTATGAGAGAAATGGGGTAAAAGTCATATTTAACCATTATCATGAGGAAAAAATTATTTTGGTCCTTAATAACCATTATAAAAACCAAAAAACCGTTTTGGACCTGAATAACCGTTATGGCAACCAAAAAAGTGTTTTGGGCTTGAATAACCGTTATGGCAACCAAAAAAATGTTTTGGGCCTGAATAACCGTTATTCAGATTTTTATTTTTTTTGGTCAGCTATAAAAATCAAGCCTATTTATTTGTCAATATTTCTGGGCGATATTGGTATCAAATGAAAGGTGTTGAGCAGGGATTGTAGCTCTGATTACCTCTTTTCATTTTATACCAATATTGCTTAAAACATACCAGGGCACCGGGTCCACTTTTCACCTATAACTGGGAACCCGACCTACGAATCTTAACAAATACACCTCTATGTAAAAGCCCTGCTCAAAACCTTTCATTTGAAACCAATATCGTCCAGAAATATTGGCAAATAAATAGGCTGGATTTTTATAGCTGACAAAAAAAAAATAAAAATCTGAGTAACGGTTATTCAGGCCCAAAACATTTTTTTGGTTGCCATAACGGTTATTCCAGCCCAAAACAGTTTTTTGGTTGTTATAATGGTTATTAATGACCAAAAAAAATTTTTTCTCATGATAATGGTTAAAAATTCCCAAAAGAAGATAAAGGTTATTTTTGCGTAACCTTTTCACCACCCAAAAAAAATAACCGTTATTTTCGGTCCCTGGATATAAACAAATAAAAGAAGTATAAACTTTTAGGCGCGTCTGATATAAATTTAGCGATTTTTGGCGATCTCATTTAGCGATGGCGATTTCTAGAATCCAAGTACAGAGCTTAGCTATCGAGCAAATGCTTAAAACCAATGATCAACCCCTCTAAGTATGCTACATAAAAACAGAAATCGAAGAATAGTTTTGGTAATCGGTTTTTTTACGCAGCGTCTCATGATTAAGAGATAGATAACTAAGTATCGTGCAAAAATATTAAAAATTGAATGCTCTGTAAAATTTCAATTACAATGTGACACAAATTGAGGCTTGTTGTCTGGGGCGTAACGAAAGACTCCCTGAAGTCGAATGTTTCTTTCTATTGCCATTTTAAATTTGCGAAAGTCCATCTGAATAATTTTTAAATAAAGGAAAAAAAAGGCTTAAAATACATATCGTATAGTAATATGTTGTTAGGTAACTTAAGTATAATTGCACGAGCTTTAATTTCGCAGCATACTTTAACCCGCTAACACATCCATGAAGTGCTCGTTTTGACGCCTATTTAAGGAAGTCTAAAAAAATAGTATTTTGAAGGTCGTTAGAGGGTTAAAATGCTCCGCAAAATTATTCGCCATAAAATTTCACTACGCCTTTGTACTAAGAACCTAAAAGACCATAGAAAGCAAAAACATATACATATTCTTTGTATGTGTTGTTGTTGTATATCCTGTATGGGAATTATTCCGCCCCAAAAGTGCTTGCGCACAGTGTTGTCTACATACCTATAGCATTTTAAGAAATTTTTGATCATATTCCTGTCTTTTTCGACCCCGCTGCACGTTTAAAATAATAAAAGCGCTCATTTTCTAATCATAAAAGAGCCTTTTGTCCGTAGATAATGGTACCCTGCATCCGACTCTTCTTCGGCAGTCGTTTTCAGGCTTTATTTTATTCGTATTTTAATCATTTGCGAGTTCCTTTCGATTATAGTTATTTTTTTTTATAATTTTTCAATCCCTATTGAATCTTTTTTTTTTGGTAATTTTTGATTCGTTTTCTGATCGTTTTTGAATATTTTTGGGATCATTTTTCAATCGTTTATCTGATAATTTTCGTGTTTGTTTTGGGTAATTTTTCAATCGTTTTTCTGATAATTTTCGAATTTTTTTTCTGATCATTTTCTAAAGCTGATTCCACATAGAACTTTGTGTTGCGCTACGTGACACGTTCTGCGTGACAGCTGAGATTAAAAAAATACATGTATCTATATGAGGTTTCTCACATAACAAAAAGTAACGCAACGCCGAAGTTACGTAAAGCACAAAGTTGCCCAAATCTCAACTTTTGGGGGCGTTTCACTTTAATTCAAATGTAAATAAACAAATTTAAATTTCACACAATTGAAAAATAATTTAATAGATTTTTATTTTCTTATTTACTTTTTTGTAAATAAAACGGAGAATGAAAGATTTTTCAGAAAATAAATATTTTTTGAGTGATGTTGCAGCGTTCATTGTGGCATAGTTTTTCAGTTTTGCGTTGTTTGACATAGAAAGCGGCGTAGCGCAAAGCGGAAAAAGTTTTATGTGGAATCAGCTTATAATTATTTTCTAATACTTCTCTACTCGTTTTCCTATAATTTTTGGATCATTTTAAAACCGCATTTCTCTCACAGACTCAGTTACATGATTTTTATATAATAAAAAATAAAATCACTTTTCAATCGCTGGTGTTACTCATTTTCGAGTCTTCTGCTAATCGCGGAAGTGATTAATCGGTTTTTGATCATCAAAGGGAATCGAAAAAGACTGGGTATAGTTTTCATAAAACAATCTTCCAAATGTTATGTGGGGTGGATATTTGTTTTCCCAATGACCATGGTCAAATTATATGGTCGTAGCAGTACGCCAACAACAACGATTCCCTTGTGTTTGTTAGTGTTTTTTTTTGGTAACTGGTTGTCAAAATCAGACAGGAAAATGGCGAATTAAAGGAATTCGCCTTTATCAAAATGAATGCAGGCGAATTATTATTGACATTTATTTGGCAATGAAATTTTTTTATTTCAAATTGAAAAAATAAAAAATGTTATTTACATACATAATTTACAATTATATATGTACGCAAACCAATAGATTGCACAATATTTGTTAAGGCGAATGCAACAACAACAAACGCTACCAGTGCGGGTGGTGGCATTGTTGGTGGTGGTGTTGGAGCAGGTGGGACTGCAAGTGCTAAATCAGCACTGCTCGATGACTTAGCTGCAACCGGTAATGATGTTGCTGAACAAGCCAGCCGACGAATATTAATCGACAACGTAGGTATACGTCACCGCAGAACTTGCAAACTATGAAAATATTGCGTCGACCAACGCAATCGATTGAGCCCCCTGCAAGAACTGTGCAGGTCATTTGACCGGTCATATGACCCGTTTGCGTATATTGGTTCAGCGATAGATCTGGAAGATGGTGTAGGGTGAGTTGGGTGAAATTTGGCTTCTTTATTTTTTTATTACAATTTTTGTTTGTTTATGCAGAATTCTACGAATGCACCGTCCACTTCGACAACAACCGCAGTTACTATCAGTACAACTGCCAGCGCAAACAACTCTTACAAAGGCAACAATATAGCAACAATGCCAATGCCACCAAAGGCAATCAGCTTGGCATGAATGGCGGTGGAGTTCGGGGTCAGCACTGTTGCCGTTACCGCTTCCCTTACCAACTACGCTCCAACATCACTATCAGCAACAGGAACAACCACAACATCAACTACATCAAACTAGGTCGCCGTTTGTTGGTGACAGCGCATCGTTAGCTGCATTAAGGCAACAGAAGCACTACCAACACCAACAACAACAATAAGAGCATCTTACTTTTGCCACGCGGACCCGATGGCTCTGCTGGTTTTCAGATGCGTCGGGTGATGGTGGCAGCGCAAGCATAGGCGGATGCACTACTTGTAGACTATACTACAATTCGTAACACATTTGAAAAAATTGTACTAATAAAAAAACAAAAGTAACGCGCATTTTCATATGTATGTACATAGGTACGAGTAATGACATGGATTATATACGTTTGGTACGAAGCGACACAATGCATGAAAGTTACAGTGCCAACATTAATTGCCAAAATTCGATAAGAATTTACAATTTGCAAATACTGGCGGTATTTTCTTTTTAATTTTATGTATCAATTTTATTTCTTAAAGCAAAAAATATGTGTTTGTACACACAATGAAAATTCAAACTCAAACAGTAAATGTAAATAAACATATATGTAAATGTAAACAAAAACATTGGTTTGACATGCATTTACCCAGCCAATAAGAAATAGCTCTGAACAGGGCCGTACCCAGGAATTTATTTCGTGGGGGGTTACATCGTTGTGGATTTTTTTTTTTTTTTTTGAGAAAAATATATCTTATTTCGTGCACTAAATAAAAATAATAAAAAAAAATTCTGGTTTCTCAAGTGCTATTTAGAAGAAATTTTTTTTACGAAACTTTTGATTTTCAAATTAGGATTTTTATAAGAAGTTTTAAAAATCAGGAAACTGTTATTCATTTAAAAATTAGACTGTTTTATTACAAATACGATGAATACTTTATTTTTGGTGATTTTATCCAAGTAAAAAAAAATAATATTTTATGGACGAAAAACTCTGTTAGATTACCCAGCTTTTTTCAGCTGTAAAAGTCCGCCTCAAGATTTTTAGCTTATGTTGAGACTCTTAACTTGTTTTTTTTTTTTTGCAACTTTGTTATTTGACATCCGATTTTTTAAATTGATAGATATGTCATTATTTTAGTCTTTTGAGCAGGGTTTGAAATTATTTTCAACTTTTTTTTTCATTTCCATTGAATTTCATTTTCATTTGAAAATTAAAAAATTAACAGCGCAGCAGTATAAAAAATAAAAAGTTCTACTGTACTGCATCTGTGCAGCCTTAAGTTTCAAAAAATTATAGTCGACTGTTGCTGTATTGTGGAAATTTGTACAGCACAGCAAAGGGCAAACATAATTTCGAGTTTTTGCAGCACTGTTGTTATTGTTTTTTTTTTTAATTTATGGGAACACAATCGAAATTGTAATGTACAAAAAAAAACCAATTTCAAAAAGTCGCACTTAAAAATAAAATTATGTTTATCTGTGTTTTACTGTCGACTGATCTGTTTGAAATTACACAGTAAAGCAACAGCACAAAAAACAAACAAATATATTCGACTGTTCTGTGCTTCGACTTAAGATATTTTCAAAGGAAATCGAAATTCAAAAGTTCTCAAAAAATGATGATAACTTTCGCAAAACAGCAACAGCTTATTTCTGAGACTGTTGGTGTTATGCTGGCAAACAGTGCTTGGGAAGCTTTATATTTCCTCCTAATGTCCTTTTATCTGTGAAGTCGTTTTCATATAGTTGGGTCACCTAACTGAGTTTTTCGACCATAAAACATCCTTTTTGTTTCACTTGAAAAAAATCGCCAAAAATAAAGTATTTATCGCATCTTTTTAATATTACGCTTAAAATGTTTGCAATAAAACAGAATAATTTTAAAAAGAATAAAACTTTCCTGATTTTTACAACTTCTTATAAAAACCCCAATAAAAAACAATTTTTTTCAATAATCGCAAAAAATCAAAAAATGGTGACTTTCCAAAGTTAGTATTGAAAATATGTAGGTGAAATCGGACTACATATAAAAACGCACACATCCCATATATGTATAAGATCTTTCGAAAAACACACAAAATGTTATAATTCAGAAACTAATATAACCCGAGTAATGAATTTTCAGCCATGACTTTATGAAGTTATACGGAAATATGCTAAAATTTTAGAAATGTAACATAATTTAATTTATAAGTGGTATGTCGTTAGAAGCGTACTTTAATTATCTTTCGAACGGAGTAGATACGGTTTGCGGGTATTTGTAACTTCAGCGAAAAGAATTTTTGATTGAAGTTGTAACCAAAAAAAACTCAAAATTACGTTATCTCAAAACCCTAAGAAAATGGTTTTGATCTCAGCAGGTTCATACCAGCCCTCCCCTATACCTGAAATTCTTGGTATTTTTTCAAATTAATGATTCGTAAACTAGTGTTTTCAACATATAGCTTTGAATATGATAGAAGTAAAATTTATCTACCAGAATTTCGTGGGGGGTTCAAACACGCAAAATCCCCCCCTAAATATGGCCTTGGCTCTGAACAGATACATTTGACAACTATGTATCATTGCGGCGAAAAAAAATACATATCAGCTGGGCTGCCGATACCACCTTTCTAGTTGCATCATGCCAATGACAATTCGAAATTTCGATATGGATTCAAAAAACAAAAAAAAAAAAAACAAAAAATAGAAAAATAGAAAAATGCTTTTTAAATATTAAAATATTTTCTTTTTTTTTATAAATTTTGTTTTCTATTGTTTTTTCGCGTTTTTGGAAAAAATTTTCGTTTAATCGCTGAATGTTGTATAGAAACGAGCCTGGTGTGTTGTGGCATATGCTTTTGTTTTTTAAATTAACGATTTTTAAGTTAACGTTTTCAAATTAATTCCCAACTCTTCTCTTCGCTCTCATTCAACAAACAGGTCTATGCGGGCTACGAAATATTGGTAATACTTGTTTTATGAATTCGGTCATACAGTGTCTCAGTCATACGAGCGAATTAACAAAATTCTTGCGAACACAAAATGTTGCCGCACGTTCCGCCTCAACGAAGGATCAACAAATTTTACTTGGTGCGTTTGCGTGCATTAAATTGCATTGAACGAGAAATGAACTAATACATAATTTCTCGTTCGTTTATTTCTTTTACAGAGTTTGCTAAATTGATACGTGAAATGTGGACAAGTAATGTGCGTAGCGTTACGCCAATGGATTTGAAGCGTGCATTTTCCGCCAAACATCGCATGTACAGCGATTATAATCAGCAAGATGCGCAAGAATTTCTACGCTTCTTTCTCGATTCATTGCATAGCGCTTTGAATACGGGCGTGAAGGGTGAACATTTGAAAATCGATGATAATTTGAGGTGAGTGTGTACGCACATACATACATACATACATCCAAACATACATACAAACATGTGTTTAAATGCACTGTTAACTAACTGAATATTTGAATAAATAGTTTTTTTTTTCTCTTCAGCGACAATAAGAAAGCCGATCTGACATGGGAATGGTATTCACGCCATGAAAACTCACTCATACGTGACCTATTTGTTGGCCAATTGAAGAGCACATTGCGATGTACCACCTGCGGCAATACGAGCGTCACATTCGATCCATTTTGGGATTTGAGTGTGCCATTGCCTTCGTCATCGCGTTGCAAATTAGATGCTTGCCTAGATCTATTCATACGCGAAGAGGTGCTGGATGGCGATGAAATGCCAACATGTTCGAAATGTCGCCAACGCAGACGTTGTACGAAGAGTTTTACCATACAACGATTTCCAAAATATTTGGTTATACGTAAGTGAATGCATATACACACATATATGAACGTACATACGTATGTGTACTAAGTGATATAAGCAAACAAGCCAAGCATTTAATTTTGCTTAAGATTTCAGACCTTTTACTCAAACTTTGAAATTTAGTTCTTATAAATTAATGTCAATTTCCGAAATCTACAGTGGCGAGCATTAATGGATGAATGTTTCCCACTTCTGTGCTTATGTGTTCATAAAACCTAATCCAAGCGCCTAATTTCAACCAAATTTTTTTATTAATTAGCATATATATTATTTTAATAGAAAACATACAGAGAAATTTAATTCCATCTTGATTACCACGTTTTTCAGGGCGAAAAACTCAAACATCCACATTCATCCAATTTTGCTCGTGAGGAAAAAAATTATTTGGTATGGAGTAATAATATTTCCTCCGTAGCCCTTTATATTTTGGGGCTGTTTTAATGCGCGTTGGCATGCTTTCCTTTAGTTCCGCTATGGTTACCCTTGGTTTTTGGGCCCATTCGTCCTCAACTCGGAGCCAAAGTTGATTCAAATTTGTGGGAACTTTTTCGTACACAGCCATCCTCTTTTTTAAAAATCCCATAGATTTTCGATGGGGTTAGTATCTGGGCTTTGGGCAGCCCACTTTATCACACCAAATCATTGGGTAGATAACCAGTTTCGCATGATTTTCGCCTATTTTTGGGGTTACCGCCTTGCTGAAATAGTACCTCGTCTTCGGAATATGCGCTTATTCCGGCGAACTCAGGCAAATCTTTTCTTAAAATATGAAGATAATCTTCCTTTTTCATAGCACCACTTATTTTTATTAATGGATCGAGTTTCCATCAGGTTAAACAGCCCCAAACCATAAAATTGCCCCCTCCATGCTTTACAGTTTTCTTCAATTGGTCTTTTTGGAGTGTTTCATGTTGCCAGTGCCAAAAGTATTGTTTGCCATCAGACTGGAAAAGAGTTATATGGTCAGACGAAACAAAAAAAATTGTTTCTAGTCGGATGGCAAACAATACTTTTGGCACTGGCCACATGAAACACTACAAAGGCACCAAGCGAAGAAAACTGTGGAGGAAATTATAGGGTTTGGGGCGGTTTCACCTGATGGAAACTTGATCCATTAATAAAAATAGGTGGAGCTATGAAAAAGGAAGATTATCTCCATATTTTAAAAATAGATTTGCCTGAGTTCGCTGGAATAAGCGCATATTCCGAAGACGAGGTGCTATTTCAGCAAGACGGTAACCCCAAAAATAGGCGAAAATCATGCGAAACTGGTTATCTAGCCAATCATTTGGTGTGATGAAGTGGGCTTCCCAAAGCCCAGTTCCTAATCCGATCGAAAATCTATGGGATTTTTAAAAAAGAGGATGGTTGTGTACGAAAAAGTTCTCACAAATTTGAATCAACTTTGGCTTCGAGTTGAGGACGAATGGGCCCAAAAACCAAGGGTAACCATAGCGGAACTAAAGGAAAGCATGCCAACGCGCATTAAAACAGCCCCAAAATATAAAGGGCTACGGAGGAAATATTATTACTCCATACCAAATAATTTTTTTCTCACGAGCAAAATTGGATGAATGTGGATGTTTGAGTTTTTCGCCCTGAAAAACGTGGTAATCAAGATGGAATTAAATTTCTTTGTATGTTTTCTATTAAAATAATATATATGCTAATTAATAAAAAAAAATTGGTTGAAATTAGGCGCTTGGATTAGATTTTATGAACACATAAGCACAGAAGTGGGAAACATTCATCCATTAATGCTCGCCACTGTATATATTAATAGGCTAACATTTTTCCCATACAAACAATTGCCAGGCTGTTTAGCACATTTAACATACTCATATCCATATAAAATTGATATGGATGTGTTCGTATGAGTCAGGAGCAGTGCATAGGCATATAATTTTCTATAAATTATTTAATTTCTTTATAATAAATAAATAAAGTTTTTAGTTAAGAGAAATAGATATCGTAAAAATGTTTACAAATATCGTGAACACAGTTGAAGAGTTGCTTTAATTTCAAAGCGCTCTCTCTCTGTTATATGCATTGGCCCAGTTTACGCTCAGATCAAAATCAACGCGGCCAAATATCTCCTATTGCTTTTCCATTAAAGCGAAAAATTAGAGAGAGCACACTGAGTAATTTTCATTTTGACCAAGGCATATCTAACAGGTAGGCTGGGCGGCGAATTGAAAAACTTTTTTTTTTATTTACAAAGGTAGAGTGTAATGTCAAAATCAAGGCGAATTCACATCATGGCCAATAGGAATGGACGAGCCCAAAGCGAATTCAGATTTAACCACGGCGAAATATCATTTTGACATTACACTCTACCAATTACAATAACAAAATACATGGGAAATTTCTGAATTCGCCACCGGGCCTACCTTCCTAGATCTGCCTTGATTTTGACCATGATTTCGCGTCGGACCGTGATCAAAAGGGCAAATCAGTGTTGCGGTACAACTGGAATTTGGATAGTGTTGCTTATCTCCGCGAAAAGGAATAATTTTTGTACCAATACAAAGTTGAAAAAATAAATTGCATGGTCGAATTTCGAGCACCGGCGATACTAGTCTTGAGTAAAAGTATTTGCTTGGTTTTTATTAATGCGGCCGTTGAGCGCTTAATTACCGATATGCTGTTTAATTTTCTCGTTTTTAGATTTGAAGCGCTTCTCAGAGACACGCTGGAGTAAAATGTCTAATATTGTGGAGTTTCCAACGGGTGAAAGTGAACTGAATATGGGCCCATATGGTGCAAATTCAAATATGAATATCTACTATTCGCTGTATGCGATTTCAAATCATATGGGTAAGTTGTGGTCCTTCCAAAGACAGTCTTCTTTCAAGAGCAAAAACTCCCTTTCGAAAGCTAGTTGTCTTGAAAAAGACAGTTTCCCAAATATGTAGCCTAGTAAATTTGGCGCTCATGTAGCTTTTGAAATTTTGTATTTAATACTTTTTATTATTATTAGGTTCCACAGCTGGCGGTCACTATGTGGCGTTGTGCAAGCATCCAGTATCAAGAAAGTGGCATGAATTCAATGATAACATGTACGTACGACACTAAAATCCCTTTTTTGTTTGTTTTAGAATATCTAATCTAATTACTTGTTCGCCTTTCACTTTACAGTGTGAGCGAAACGTTGTCCGAACATAATCTAGTTTCATCCAGTGCCTACATACTATTCTATGAGCGAGCGTAAGCAAAATCAAATGTGTTTAAAAAAAAAAACAAAAAACAAAAAAAAATCCTGCAACTCTACGCATGCCACATCACCACAACAACAAACAACAACAAACACTTATTTGTATTTGTTAAAAAAAAAATAATCGAAAATCAAGTGCAGAAACCATAACTAACAAACGAAAAACTCTTGTACACCCTAGTAAAACTGAATTACGCACTAAGAATGTACCAAACCAAACAACAACAAATCAAAGTGAAAATATTGCGCGCGCAAAGATATGGCAGAAATAATGAAATGAAAAAAAGTGAAAATTTAGCAAGCAATGCAAGAAGGTTTGATTGAAAGCGTAAATCTATGGCGCTGCTTCGATTCACGAAAATAACGAGCAAGACAAAGGACAAAGAGGGGCACAGAAAGTTAGCCTGCAGCAACTGTAACACACTCTACTCTTATATTTTATATTTAATTAACAATTAATTATACATACATACGCTATTAAAAAGCTACACTTATTTTGGTTTATCCTTGTGCTACTAACGTCCATATATGTATGTATATATGTATGTAAAAACTATTTATTGTACATGCTTTTATGTACTATAGAAAAATTTTGCTTTTGACTACACTAACAATAACATGTTCGCATGTGTTAAACCATTAATTTAAATGCAGTAAATTTCATAAGAATGATTAAAGAAAAATAATGCTATAATTGCCGCGTTACTAGGGACGACTACAATATACAAGAGGCACAGACGGATGTATGATGTGAATGGAGCAGCAGCATCTAATCGAAACAAACAAACAATAAATGATATGACCATGAAAATGTAATGTAAATCTTTTAGTGTGTAATTGTGCAATAATCGATCGAGTCCAAAGATATGCATATACATAAATATATAATAATTTGTACATATGTATGTATGTTTGTGTTTAAATACACATGGAAGTATGTATGACAATATAATATGTACTACTTGTATAAATGTATATAAGAAGCAGAAAAGAAGCATATTGGCAAAAAATTATACATAAGCATGTGTGTATATTTATTAAAAGAAACTTAAAACACAGAATTATGCTTAAAATGTTTTATGTAAAACTTAAAAAAAAAAAAATACTTTTGAGTTTTAAGCGAACGTTTGCAGAAAAAAATGTAAGAGAACCATTGAAGAGCGTTTTCGCAATATCTATACACAAATTCATTATGAGACATTAAATTGACTCGTTAGTTATACTAACTACATACATACATACATACTTAAAGCAAAGCACTGATAATTCTCAATCAAATAGTTTTTAAACGCTAGCTGATTAATGTGGCATTGGAGGTTATGGCCGGCGCTTCGGCAATCGAAGTGTTTTTGGAATGCATTAAATGCAACAACAGCAACGCTACACAACTTCTTTGTTAATGCAATGTTTTGTAGTTACAGTTTTTATATATTTTTTTTTAATTTTGGTTATTGTTTACGGTCTAAATTAGCAAACAAAAACAGAAGAAAAGAAGCAAGTATATACATATACATATCTCTGTATGTAGCTCAAGATCGAATGCATATTCGCTTACTTTTTTAATAAATGTTACTAATTCACACAAGAAAAAAAATAAAATATGGCGTCCACATAGAAAAATTTGAAAAGGTGTAAAAAAGGAAGAAAAAGAAAATAAGAAAACTTATTTTGCTAAACTTTGTTAAAACATACATGTATACATATGTATCGTCTCTGCGAATAACAAAACAGTTATGTAAATTTTTAGGAAATTTTTTTTATTGCATTTCTCGATTGGTTTAGAAGTTACCAAATGAAAGTATGTGCGTGTAGTATTACAAATGTTCTGAGAAAAAGGTATGTGCTTACAGGCATACAGGCAAAATGGCAACAGTCAATCAGGGACTGTAACGGTTATGAGTTATATACAAAAAGTTGATTTTTAATCATTATTTGCTGAGTTTTATTTTCTGCTCACAAAATAATAGTTACTAGTATCGCCGGTGCTCGAAATTCGACCATGCAATTTATTTTTTCAACTTTGTATTGGTACAAAAATTATTCCTTTTCGCGGAGATAAGCAACACTATCCAAATTCCAGTTGTACCGCAACACTGATTTGCCCTTTTGATCACGGTCCGACGCGAAATCATGGTCAAAATCAAGGCAGATCTAGGAAGGTAGGCCCGGTGGCGAATTCAGAAATTTCCCATGTATTTTGTTATTGTAATTGGTAGAGAGTAATGTCAAAATGATATTTCGCCGTGGTTAAAATTTGAATTCGCTTGGGGCTCATCCATTCCTATTGGCCATGATGTGAATTCGCTTTGATTTTGACATTACACTTTACCTTTGTAAATAAAAAAAGAAGTTTTTCAATTCGCCGCCGAGCCTACCTGTTAGATACGCCTTGGTCAAAATTAAAATTACTCAGTGTGCTCTCCCGCCCTCTCTCATTTTTCGCTTTAATGGAAAAGCAATAGGAGATATTTGGCCGCGTTGATTTTGATCTGAGCGTAAACTGGGCCAATGCATATAAAATAGAGAGAGCGCTTTGAAATTAAAGCAACTCTTCAACTCTGTTTACGATATTTGTAAACACGTTTACGATATCTATTTCTCTTAACTAAAAATTTTATTTATTAATTATAAACAACTTAAATAATTTATAGAAAAAATTATATGCCTATGCACAGCTCCTGACTCATACGAACTCATCCATATAAATTTTATGTGGATATGAGTATGTTAAACAGCCTGGCAATTGTTTGTATGGAAAAAATGTTAGCCTATTAATCAAGAATTATCTCAAGAGGGATATCGCAGTAGATAAGCTGATTGGAATTGTGTATGTATACTAAAAAGTGTGAATGCCAGACAAAACGAATTGGCAAACATTTTTCCTTGATATTCATTTCTCTTCTCTTTCACATTGACATTTTTAAAGAAAACACACATAACAAACGGAAGTAATATAACCTCTATTGGATAAGCCTTGCCTATTAATATATAGATTTCTTGAGATTTATTTTTCGATCAGAAAATAAAAGTTGTTTTTTGAGTTTTATTTTTTCCCTCAGAAAATAAAAGTTATTTTTTGAGTTTTATTTTTCCGCCAGAAAAAAAAGTTATTTTTTGAGTTTTATTTTTCGATTGGAATGCATTACGGTGATTACATCTGTGTACTTCTTTTGCGGTTATCATTTCTCCTTCAGTATGATTTTTTTAATCAAAATTTAAAAATAACGATTATTTGTAATCCCTGCTGCCAGTTAATTAGTTCGATACTCAACTTTTCCACATACAAACTTGGACTAGCGGTGCAATGTGTACAAAACAAAAAAAAAAAAATTAGTGTTAAAAAACAGTTATGTGCATTAAAAACGCACGTCGCAATGGGTAAAAAAAGTGATTTATTTTTTCATAAATCAATAACTGATATAGTACCATCCTTTCTGAATTAAAAGTTTGCTAAATGTTTTCCATTGACGCCAGCAATCAGTTTTTTTGCTCTTCTGCAAAGTTATTGAAAAATACATAAATGTTTTTTTATTCGCAGGGACGATATGATATGTATGTATGCATGAACATATGTATGTAAGTACGTAGACTAGCAGAGAGGCAACTGTTGAAATTATCTTCTAAAACATAAAATACTAAAAAACTGTTCTGTGTAAAATAAAGAAAACTGAAAATAAATAAATTCATGCAGAAAGTCAGTTAAAATAAGTTTTTAAAGCATGTATGTATGTATGTATGTACATATAAAAATAAAGCAGGAAAATTAAAAAAAATATATATATATGTATGTAGCAAAGTGAGCAGTGAAAACTAGTCCCCAAAATAAACACATATAAGTTAATGCAATAAAGCAAATAAAAGGAAGTTAGCAATGCAACAGAGAAACGAACTACACGCATACTTACTAACAAATGCGAAAGCGAAAATATAATTAAAAGAGAAAGCAAAACAGAAAAACGGTTGTCAGTTGGCTTATATTTCATGCATTGCGGGCTTATTGTGGCAACCAATTATAACATTTTCACAAGTACTAGTAGGCTAAGTGAAAAATATAACAAATGAAAAGAAATATAGCAAAAAATTATAGCAAACATATATTGCTATAAATTTAAAAGCAAAAAGAAAATAATGAAAAAGTAAAACAAAAAAAAAAAAAAAAGCATTAACACAAAGAAAAAGAAGTGTGTGTCAGAAAAAATTGTGAAAATAATATGAGTTACTACTTTAGTATAGCAAGGATTCCGTTTTTTTTTCTATAACTAAAAAAAAAATCAAAGAAAGTACACAGCACAACAACAACAATAGGAACTGGCAAAGCAAATTCATATGCAACTTTAAGTGTAAGAAAGTAAAAAAAAAAAATTGTATAGCAATAAAGCAATTGTATAGCAAAACATACATAAATAAGTTTGATTGAGATACTCGAATTAAAACACAATAGATAATAATAATAAAAAAAAAAAAACAACAAACAAGAAAAGAAATGCAACAATCTGCAGCAAGCATTATTGGTAAATACAGAAGAGAAAACATAAGGAGAAAAGAAAAAAGAGGCAATAGCAAATTTAATTATATGTACATACATATCGTCGCTATAGAAGATAAGTGAATATTTTAAAAATATAAATACACGCGCGAGTGTTTTGTTGAGGAAGAAAGACGCAAACCTTTTTTGTTTTTGTGTTTTTTTTTTTTTTTTTCAAAGAAAGACGCATTAAAAATATTTTTCGAAAGAAAAACTCTATTTTGTTTTTTAATAACGAAAGACGCTTTATTTTTTTTTTACTATAAAGAAAGACGCATTTAAATATTATTTAGGAAAGAAAGACGTATTCGATTTTTTTTTCTTCGTCAATATTAATGCTAGTGCGTCTTTCTTCGTCGAAATATTTTATAATGCGTCTTTCTTCGTGGAAATATTTTATAATGCGTTTATCTTCGTCGACATGTTCTGTAAAGCGTCTTTCTTCCCCTACATATTTTTAATGCGCCTTTTTTCGTCGACAAATTACTAGCATGCATCTTTCCTCTTCCGGAGCGACGATATGTATGCACATGCGAATCAGCGTTGCCATTCTAGCTTTTTTCAAGCTAGATTTAGCTTTTTTTCTTGTCTTTTAGCTGCAAAAATTCTGATTTAGCTTTGGCTTTTTTTTTTAGCTTTTTTATTTGCTAAAACTCCCCAAAAAATGAGCGCTGCTCACTGCTCATATACATTCATACAGTTATTATAGTTACCATTATTTGAATGTAAAACATTTTTTTTAACATTTCGTTATTTTTATTGACTTTGAAGTACAAATTTACATATCGCAACCTAAATCATAAAGTGGCACAACTCAAAATTCAAAAATTTTCAGGAGAGCCAAAAAACTTTTTTTCATTACAAGCAATCGTATGGCAAAGGGCCAGGTATAATGGTTATTTTTCGGTCGAAAGAAACAGTTATTCAAAAGTTTTTTTTTGGCAATCGCTAGAGATATGTTCCGTATACCCGTTTATGAAAAAAACTCGATTTCGAAAAATTTTGAGTTGTGACACTTTTATTTAGGGTGCGATATATGTAGTATATGAAAATAAATAACTTATGCAGGCTCCACTAAACACGTCGGTTCTTCAGATAAGCTGACTTCTTGTTCTTCTTCGACAGCTATCCAATTTGTTTACTTCTGCATATTCTATACATGCATTCGCGTTTAAAATTCGTAAAATTCTTCATTCTCTGAGTTTATCCATCATTCGCACGTGAGCTGAATTTGAAATTATTTCGTCTTCCTTACAGTTTTGACATCTCGGTCACGAGAGTTTGACATTCAGCTCACGGCGTGTATGTGTATATGTATCTTGAACCGACCTGTTAAATTGACCTTGAATTTATGTGTGTTTTGAAAACACATTAGGCGAGTTCCCCTGGCTGTGATCCAGATCCGCATAACAATTTTGCATGCAAATGGAACAATTTTGTTATCCTGGTGTTTATCTGGATCCATTTCGGGTCCGTATAGATTGTAATAGATAAAAAATTGTTGTTGCAGTTGCTTGCAAATTTTTTGTCCGGATTACTGCCCCGGGAAATCACCTATTAATAAAGCATTGCAATACGCAGTAGGACTTGGTATCATCGTTTTATTAATCCGGGAGTAATAGTCAATAGATACAATAGATAGAATAGGTACAGGGAGTAAGTACCTCTTGTATAAGTATACAATTTTGTATACTCGCTTTTAACATTGTATGTCCTAGGAAGGGAAGTAATAAACACAAACAAAATAAAACAAAACTGAAAAAATTTTGATATAGCTCGGAAAGGATATCAAACAGAGTACTTTTCTGCTCTCGCTTGGGGAGATCTCGCTCCAAGTTCTACTGGGTAATTTCGTAATTTTTTTAGCTTCTTTTTTTTGGCTTTAATTTTTTTTGATGTGTTTAACAATTTTTTTTAGCTTTTTCTAGCTTTTCTTTTTTGAGAATCTAGCTGGAACTCTGGAAAAGTTCTGGCAACACTGATGCGAATATGTACGTTTGTACATAAATATGTATAAACAGTGATAAAATGCTGCGCTGTGCTATTATGTACCAAACAGTGAGGAATACTTAGAAACAAATAGACAAACATACAACCATACACTATGTACACTAAATGTACACAAACACACACAAACACTTAAGCAAAATAAAAATTAAAAAACAAAACAACTTTATTTATATAAAAAGAAGATATGTATGTGCATATAACGCAAGTACTATATAAATAAATACATATAATAATTTTAGCAAACAGAAAATGAAATTATTGTTTTGAAAATTTTGCAAGTCGTAACTTTATAAAAGTCAGAAACAAGTCGTGTCACAAATTTTGTTATTTACGTTTTATTTAATGCTGCTTTGTTAATTTTTGTTTATACATACATACATAAATCAGATTAATAATACAAATGTATACTTAGCGTATTTTAAATACATTTACATATAAATTAATTACTACATATCGTCGTATCATACGAAAACTGGCACTTTCAAAAGTTTTACAAAGAAATTCTATGAAAGAAATTTTAAAAGTACTATTTTTCGTATGGTACGACGTTATGTATGCTATAACGCTTCAAATTCTTGATTGTTTGTGTAATTTGTGATTATATTTTATTCTTTTTTTACTTTTTGTTTTTTGAATGTAAATTATGCAATTCTGTTATAATTCTTGTTTGTTTCGGTTTAAATAAAAAATAAAAAACCTCTAAACAAATGTAGAGCAAATTAAAACCAATTAAATTTATTTTCATTAAAAAAAAATACATGTGCATGTTTTATTTATTTCTTTGCTGGGAACATTGAGGGTGCTGGGAAGGTGAAGGAAAGTGAAAGAGACAGAGATGAGGAAAGCGGAAGGTGAGAGAACTTTTTAGTTTTTTTTTATCGGTCTCTTGATGTAAAACCTTTTACAACAACTAAGCTAGTTGAATAATATGTGAAACAATTTATAGGTAACTAGTTAATGGGCCCTATTACGGTATCCGACGGATGCCACTACCGCGAATGCCATCCGATTCGCACTCCCCTCGCTGGTCAAATTTCACGCTATTACCATAACCGTCGGATTACTGCTTTATCGATTCACCCTGCGTATCGTGTCAAAAGCTTTTTAACATTATACTACATTGTCAGTTTTGATTTATTTGTATTTGGAAAAAATAAAATTTAATAAATTGAAGAAAAATTTAACTTTTTTTGCAAATCTATTTGCGTTTTCAATAATTTAATTTGGTTACTTCTTTTAAGCACTCTTTGTTGTATTTGCGGAATTGAAGCAGCTCTCATTTATTGCGAAGTACTCGCTAAATTTTGTATTTATGCATTTGGTCTCGAATTATTAACGGATGGTTCGCAATCAACGCTTATGTTTTGATCATCGCGGTACAGAGCCTACCAAAATGTCTTTTCCAGTGAACTTCCACGCTTTTCCCTCCACCATTAACTTGCATTTAGAAGCGGTTATTTGTTAGCTTATTCTTAATACAGGATTTGGATTCAGACGAAGTGATTTTGATGGTGATGCCAAAGCATTCAAATCCGTGCTTAATGTTGAACAAAACTCAGATACAACTTCTGGAGACTGCTTGCTCATGTTTTTCCGATGTTTTCGTTAAGCTTCTTTCGCTCAACCAAAAAAGAAAACTGCCCACGGTTTTTGGTACGAATTCTGTTTAAAAATAAAATTAACTCATATATGTACATATTTTTACTTAAAATAAACGAATTTCATTGTAATTTAATGAAATTTACTACGCAATGAAAATGCAATTTTTTAAATTTCTTTGGAATCCGCACCAATTTTATGACGAATCGAAATCAAAACAAATTACAGCTACTGCGTTTCGATTACGGTTATAGGAATGCGGTGAATCCTCGAACTGCTTTATCAACATGTTTTTTATTCCCGGACTGCATTGCCGATCGGTTATGAGAATACCAAATTTTATCAAAACGATTCGCATTCCCTGCGAAAGGCATCCGCCGGATACCGTAATAGGCATGAATATCTAATGCAAAAATTTGTAATTCTATGTATGTATTTATTTACAGTGTATAAAAATGGTGCTTAGTGTTGCCAACATCGTATTAGCAATTCTTCCTCGTTGGCAGCTCACAGTGTCGAGGTCTGTGTCTGTTTCGACAGCAGTTCTTGCTTAGTCCGTTTTACAGTCGCATTACAACTGCTGGAATCTACTACTCCAGCAGGGGTGTAACCACCGCCGGTGGTAGCGGTGACATTTCCCACTGGCGTTTGGGTCGATATCTCGACGAACTTTTTGAGCTTTTAACACATGCACAATTTGTGAAAGTGATAAAGACTGTTCGGCACGCAGATAATATGTACAATTTGTACAAATTTTCCTGAAATTTTGTCGAATGGTGTTCGGTACTGCACGCCAGAAAAAGCGCGGAAAAGTTAAACTCGGGTACATCACACGCCTTCCAACAAGACAACGGCCCGAAATACCACCCCGCGAAGTATATATGCGGCATGCATATATCACTACTCATGTTCTCCCACATCTCCCACAGTCCACAGACCTCAACCCGATCGAGTAAATGTGATATGAGCTGGAGCGGCGGTTAAGAAAGTGGTAAGCAAAGCTTAAAAGCAACCTTAACGTAAGAATGGCCAAATATTGGGGAGGAAACTACCAACAAGTTTGTATACTCTATGCCAAACGCACTTAATGATGTTAGAAAATGAAACGGTACGCCCACAATATACTAGCGTTTAAAATTAAGTTGTTATTTAATCTGAAACTGAAGTGTGCCAATACTTTTTTTCCACATAAAAATAGGACTTTTTTAATTCCACGAATTAATGCGCTTAAACCATTCCATAAATTAATGTGATTTTTTCTTTAGCGTATTCTTAATGCTTGTAGTAATGTAAGAAAAATAGGAAATAATAAAAATTTTATTTCTTTGGAAGCGTTTTTTTGAGGTCGAAGCCAACTTTGTCTGCTGTGCCAATACTTTTTTCCGTGAGTGTACATACAAACATACATATTTCCTACTGAACATTCAGTTAAGAAGTAGTTCTAAAATCTGAACTTTCCCGTTCGTTTTTATATAGAGGTGGCTTTGAAAATCAACTAGCTAAAAACTGCCGAACGAGAAGGGAGAGTTTCTGTATGAAACACAAGTAAAAGCGCGGCTGTCTTCGGCCGTACCGAAGACTTCATACCTTCATGAGTGGGGAAATGAAAAGTTACCTATGTATGTACATAGCCGGATTAAGTTTAATTTATAATTTTAATTTTGTGGGTTATTTATGGAAAGATTTATTAGAAAAAAAATGGTATCTTGGCTATTTAAATGGAGGAGTTATACACCAAAATGTCCATATCTGAACAATCGGTTGTATGGGAGCTATATGTTATAATGGTCCGATGTTGACAATTTTCGGTAACCCCGTTTGGGCCGATATGGGTACAAATACTTAAAAATTTCACGCCGTTAGCTGTTAAAATGGAGGAGTTATACACCAAAATGTGTATATCTGAATAATCGGATGCTGTGGAACTATATGTTATAGTGGTCCGATCTTGACAATTTTCGGTAACCTTGTTTGGGCCAAAATGGGCACGTCTACTTCAAATTTTCATGTCCTTAGCTGTTTAAATGGGGAAGTTATGCACAAATTACATCCAAAAATTTCATGTATATCTGAATAATCGGTTGTTTTCTATATGTTATAGTGGTCCGATTCGGCCGGTTCCGACAAATGATCAGCTGAATATAACAACATACCTGTATTCCGAATTTCATTCAGATATCTCAAAAACTGAGGGACTAGTTTGCGTTCACACAGACGGTCGGACGGACAGACGGACATGGCTTAATCGACTCAGCTCGTGATTCTGATCATATCGGTATATATTTTGGTGGGTCCCCCACGCTTCCTTCTGGTACTTTCGACAAAAATTTTTTGGCACAAAGTTATAATACCATTTCATTCTCATGAAAGGTATAAAAAAAGACAGGAGAACTTCCATAGCATATATGTATGAGTCATTCTTTTACAAATCGGATCGGTTTACGGGTTCTCCACCTAAAATAAGCTTACACGTATCCGGGGATTTAATTTTGAAATTTTTTTTTTCGGAGATATGATCTGTCAAAGTTTTGTTTTTTTCATGAATGTTCATATTTCAGTACACCTGACACTGCGTGTTCAGTTATTTTTTCAGGAAATGATTTTTGAACTCAGTTTAAGGGTATTTTTCGTACTAAATATGCAACTCGTTACCGCGAATACTGATTTCTAATTTCCTTTTCCTTTCTGCACCTCCATCGTGTATGTGACCAATGAAGTAAAATGCTATAATTTGCTTAAACATTTATTAAATACTTTTTGCTATTTCGAAAATATTATTCATTTGAATACTTTTGCCTACTAGAACTTAATGCTAAACGTGTTTAACTCCAATTTACAATTCATCCTTCACATTCACTTTGCGTTCCTCAACTGAAATATGCGGCTTTAGTTCATGCCAAAAATTCATACGATCCAGGTACATATTGCGCTCCATTTTCAATACAACAAATTCCTCCGCCGATTTGTGACCAAGACGGGCATAATTTACCGGGTAACTCTGCACTGGATCCCAGCGTGTGAGTTTAGAATTTGAAGGCGTTGGATTGCTGGAATTAAAAATAACAAAAAACCAGAGGTGACAAAAAAGATGAAAAAATTTAGAGCCAACCTTTCTCGAGCGAAATTGGTCCACATCTGCAGCATAGCTTCGCGCAGCTCCACATCAGCTTTAGTAGGGATTGAGGTAACAAATAGCTCGGATGCTACCGGAAAAAGGTATTGCAGTTCCTCAGCGTGACAAGCGCCTGTTGAAGAAGGGGAGGATATACATACGTATTTACATACACTGAGGAATGTATATATTCACATTCCTACCATAATAATCCTCTCTGCCGCCAAGGAAGAGCTCTGAGAAACTAGCCGGACTGCGATGCTCAAAGAGATATGCGTAAAAGTGTGGCATCTTTAACGAATTTTCGGCTGCGAAACGTTGACGTATATACTCATCAATCCCAGCAAGGAACCAGCCATCTGAGATGAGCTACAAGAAGCGAGAGATACAGAGATCCAGTAAGAGACTTACATATTGTTAGTTATTTTTTAAGAGAGCCCTATGTATATCTCGAAGCAGCAACTTACATCTGTGAAATTATTGTGATTATATTTGTCATAATTATGACCCTCCTTAAAGTAAAACTGCTCAATTTTTCGTGTAATTTGATCGCGCACCGCCGGTTCATGGTGATCGTATTGCAATTCGATTGGTAGAATGGTTTTAAACTTGGCCTTATACTCCTCTAATAGGCCAGGTATATTAAGAATCGCGGCAGTTTTCAATAAACCCTCGTCTGAGGTGACACCAATCATGAAGGGCAAAGAGAAACCGTGTGGTATGCTGACGTCACGTGGCGATACGGTAAGGAAAGCGCCCGCATGTGGTGGCTCGAGCACTGGTTGGAAAGGCACCATCGGATCATAATCCCATTCCTGCACAATGACAAAGTGTAAATCGGTTTAAACATTTCTCTGATCTACCTTTTTCTCGATTCACTTACAAACAAATCGTAGAGTGTGGCAACTACAGCCTTTGCACTCTTGCCGCGCAAACAGTGCAAAAGGTCTGGCCATTTAGCGCTCTCATTGCAACCAACCAATTGGGCAACTTTGCGTGCTCGTTGTGCCGATACGCCTTTGTGTTGAGGCTGAGCCCAGGGATTGTGGTAGGTGCCCGACTGTATGATGCCACGATGGAAGAGACCTAAGAAACAAAATAAAAACAAAACACACAAAATACTCAGCCCGCATTATCATGGCACTACCACTCCACAACTTACCTTTGGATGAATTCGAGAGCATATGATATGTAACGCTAGCACCACCAGCACTGTTGCCGAATAGCGTAACACTTTCCGGATTTCCACCGAACGCAGCAATATTGCCACGAATCCAACGCAAAATTTCGACTTGATCTTTCAAACCAAAATTTCCGGGACAATCTAATGTTTCTGTGCTGAGGAAACCAAGCGGACCAACACGATAATTGCCGCTAACCAAAATAACATCATGATCGAGCAGAAAGTCTGGCCCATAAAAACCGCTAATGCCAGAACCACACTGAAAGCCACCGCCATGGAAGAACACCATAACGGGTAGGGGAGTTCTGGGCGCGGAAAGATCCTGGAAATAGTAATTTCACAAGTGGAATATGTAACATGATGCTTTTTATAGGCTTGCGTGTATATGTATGTATGTATGTACGAACCTCTGGCGTATAAACATTTAGATATAAACAATCTTCACTACCCTCAATTTCCAAATCACGCCGATAGGGGTCGCGTTGTATGCATTTTGGTGAATCTTGTGTAGCATGCCTTTCGCCGGCCCATGGACCGTGCGGAACTGGTGCCTGTTGGAGAGGGGAAGAGATGAAAAAGATTATGACTTTTATGCAAATTTTATCCAAATCGATCAGCTCATCGTAAAACGATAATGAATATTTTATTCCCAAGTGTATTTATAAGATGTGTTTTGGTAGTATTCTACCGGTTTACTAAACGGCTTTTGGATGATATGCTTTATATATGCATGTACATATTTATGTACATATATATTCGTGGCCGCTGTGGTGCAGTGGGTAGAGTGCTCGCCTGCTATGCCAGAGGTCTCGTGTTCAAACCACGGTCCGAGCCAAACAAATTTTTCTAATTAGTAAAAATCCAATTATTGGGTTTTTTAAGAGCAGCGGTCACCTCTCGGCAGTGGGCGGCATACCCTCCGAGAGTATTTCTGCCATGACAAAGCTTCTCACAAAAATGCATTCGCCGTTCGGAGCCGGCATAAAACTGTAGGTCCACCCAATTAGTAGGAAAAAAAAAGAGGAGCACACCTCGAATTGGGAGAGAAGCTCGGCCATAAAACTCGTCAGAGTTATAATAGCGCCATTGTATTATGTATTATATTATATTATATTTCAGTGCAGTCCATCTGCATTTGTTTGTGCATATTTTGACAAACGGAAAACAACGTAAGATGGGTTCTCCAGCCGACTGTATGTGGATGGAGCACGAGCCGAAAAGAGCAAGCTTTAGTGAATCGAAGCCGAATATGTTACTTAGTTCGACGTTTGGTTCGTTAACCATTCGACATGAGATGTTATACAGAAAGCTATTAAAATCATTCAGTTGTGCTGAAGAATATAGAAAAGGAAGCAGGAATTTTGATTAGTAGGGATGAATCCGCAATGTCCATTAAGCCGTCTCACTTTATATGGACAAATAAAAGCCCCCCATACGCCGCCCGATATGATGTCTTTTCGGAAAACATTTCCAAAAGATTATTTTATTTTTATTTTTTTTGGATGCCGCTAGATGTCGCTAAAATTCATTTTTTTATATCTTCGGTTTTTATGGTCCGATCCCTAAGTTTGATACACCAATATCTTTGGCTTGAGAGGAGGGTTTCTACTTTCTATTAACCCTATGTGCGCCATTGGGGTCACATATTCACCCAGTAATCAGTTTATACCACCTTAATGTAACTTTTTTTTCGCCGGCATGTTAAACGTCATCAAAAACATTTATCTTTTGCAAAAGAAGTATTGCGATCGATTCAGTAGAACCGGAAATAAAATATATTTAATATTCAGAGGAATATACGTTTTTACTTCTGTGGTCTTCTAGGTCCATTTTACAAAATTTTTTTCTGAGTAGACTCCTACTAAATTTTTTTGCCGAATAATTTTCTAGAATATGTTAACCATCCAGCACCCCTTACAAAGGGTTATTTTGACCCCTAGCATAGTATTTTTAAGGTCGCTAGTTCTTAACTGTAAAATGGACTGAAAGTTATTTTAAAAGAAATAAGTAGTTTAACAGTTTTAAGTTAAAAACTATCAAATTAACTAGAAAAATTAATTAAAATACTAATTAATTTTTATTTGCTGTTGACCCCTTGTTTATATGTACCTTACAAAAAAAAAAAAAAACAAATTTCTAAGCCGTCTTATTTAGCGGCGAATTTTTGTTGTCATGTGAAATCATTATTTAAATAGCCTTATTCCGACGACATTAAAATATACATATTTCCGGTTTTTCAAAAGAATTTTTTTAAATATTTATAAAATGTAATGGCCGCTGTGGTGCAGTGCAGGCACGTAGCCAGGGGGGGGCTCGGGGGGCTCAAGCCCCCCCGAAATTCGAAGGAAGTATTTTTTTTTGTAATTTCCTCAACTCGCGTCTCACAAATTCGAATGTCAAGCATGGCGAAAGCGGGTTTGGATTTTCTTTAAAAAATTTAGCTCTTTCAAGCCCTTTTTTCGTGAACCTAGCCCCAACCAAAGTGCGCAAGTTCGAGTCTTGGCAGAAGCAAAAGTAACCTGATGAGTCTTAGAGGGATCTAAGGCGAAACAGCTGTAGTTACATCCATGCTTAAAAAGTTTTTTTCTAGTTTATAAAAAATAAAAAATTAAATATAACATGGGCCTGTGCTCGTTAAATTAAATATATCAAAATTTTTTCTGCCAACACTAAATTTCTAGATAACAAGTAAGGAAGCCTAAGTTCGAGTTCTCGCTATGATCTCCATTCACTGGGATATTGCTGTTGATCCTGACCATGTCATAGACATTTTATCAAAAAACAAATCCAGAAGGCTACTTCTTTGATGAAAAGGTTATTGTAAAAGAAAGTTTTATATGAAATTTTGTACCACATTCCATATGTATATGTATGTATGTATGTACATAATAAGTCAATTAAAATAGCTTTTCAGTAATCTTGTACATATGTACAAATTTTTTCCATATTCATTTTCAAAATAATCAACCAATATGTATATGTATGTGGGGGGGGGGGGGGTGCAATTTGTCCATAATTTCTGTAAGCCCCCCCCCGAAACGAATTCCTGGCTACGGGCCTGGTGCAGTGGGTAGAGTGCTCGCCTACTATGCCAGAGGTCTCGGGTTCAAACCACGGTCCGAGCAAAACACCAAAACAATTTTTCTAATTAGTAAAAATCCAATTATTGGGTTTTTTAAGAGCAGCGGTCACCTCTCGGCAGTGGGCGGCATACCCTCCGAGAGTATTTCTGCCATGAAAAAGCTTCTCACAAAAAATGCATTCGCCGTTCGGAGCCGGCATAAAACTGTAGGTCCACCCAATTAGTAGGAAAAAAAAAGAGGAGCACACCTCGAATTGGGAGAGAAGCTCGGCCATAAAACTCGTCAGAGTTATAATAGCGCCATTGTATTATTATTATATTATTAATGCAAAGACTTGACCAAATACGCTTTCTTCATGAGAAGCGATTTAATGCCATGATCGATATTGTTGATCCAAACGGATCGGGCGACTCACTGACTACCTTCTTTGTTTCATATACCTTCTTTTGTTTCATATAAATTTTCTCACATTACAAATTTTTGGTTTAATGTTAATGTTATGCAAAATAAAAATGTAAATATTACACAAATATACATGCCACCCACGGAATAATTTCGCACGCGTTCTAAGCATTTTTTTGTTTTAATGAAAAACGAAGTCAATGAAATGGTAATGATGTTCTGTTTAATTGCCGCCGAATGTGAATCGAAGCAACATGCAATTGATCACATGCATATTTAATTAGTTAATAATAATTTCACCATATTCCAGTTGTTGCTGCAATTAATTTAAAATGAAATATGCATTTTGCGGTTTAGTGAAGTTTCCCATGGGAAGAACATGCATACATACATATATGTATGGGCGATTCCAGAATGGCGAACGTGACGTTCGCCAGCCTTCATAGCTCAATAAAGTATGCATAGCGTTGAATATTCTTCTTCCTGTTCTCATTTTTGGAGAGCACTTGGGTAGTATTACATGCGGTGCATATAAGAACTACTACCGATTTGAAGTTTATGAGACATATTAGCATTTAAAGTCCGATGGCGAACGGAACAAATATGGACGTCCTTTTTAGGTGCTATTAGAAGAGTGCAAAACTCTGCGATTTTTGGTTGGATATTACAAAATTAATGAATAACGATTAATGTAGAATTATGTAGATCTCCACTGATGGTTTTAGCGTGAAAATACATTTATGCATTATTGTAGATTAAAGGAGGAAACTATACCCCAAAAAGGCTACAGTGAGGGAAAAAACAACGTATATCCAACAAAAACGACGTCAACCAGTGGCGTAGCTAGATAATTTTTCGGGGGGGGTCACAGCCAATATAAAAAATTTACCAAAATTAAAATTACCAAAAAAAACTGCAATTTTTTTTACAAATGATAAAAATCGCTAGCTTCGAATGCAAATTGTGTAAGTCCTTTTTTAAAACTTTGTAGGAGAGACAAAAAACAAAAAAGAAAAAAAAAATTCGAAATGAAAAAAAATTTCTGTTCATATAAATATTTTGGACTTACACAATTTTTTTCGCTTTTTGGACTTACACAATTTGCGTATCACTGAATAACAACGAGTAGAAATATGACAAGTGTCACAGACTTGTTTAGCGCGGTGCGTATTTGATTTTTCTAGCGTTCTACATAAAAATACACTTTTTCATAAAAGTGGACTTACACAGTTTGCACTCTAAGCTAGCGAAATGTAATTTTTTCAGACTATAATTTAACATTTTAGTACACAAATATCGCTTATAATACATATATCACACTCTTAAGGCCCTTGGCCACTTAAAATCTGGAATGTTAAGAAGTGTATACATATGTGTGAGTGTCGGGTGATTGACGCAAATATCTAAAAGATTTGATTCTCATCAACGCGAGCCCGAACAAGAACGTGTAGCACGACGACTGCCGATTGCACTAACCCACACAAAAAAACTCACACATACACACTGCTTGACATGCCAGATTGTCAGTTGCCAAGGGCCTTTAACTATACTTCAAAAGTAAGTCTCATATTCTCTTCTGGAAATCTACGCGCATAGGTAGATTTTCAAGTTTTATGCGCCCAAAATTGAATTTTGTAAAATTGTTACAATTACAGAAAAAAAACATACCCACATATTGGAAATAGAATGCGGAACAATAATTCATCGCTTTTTTCCCGACCCCATACTCTGCACTTGCCCCACATGGTCGTAACTTAGCATATCTGAAGTTAATTTTTTTTGTTTTTTTCTTACATATTTTTAAGTGCTAGTTTCAACTTGAATATTTATTATTTAAAGCATTTCATTTAAGTAATCGTGATGAATCCTAAAGGTTCAAGTAATTATTAACACTTTTCAATAATATCCTTGGTTTCCAATAATTCTAAGTTTATAGTTTTAAGCTTTTAAAGTTGGGATATTTAAAAAAAAATTATAACTCTTTTTCATGTTAAAAATTGGTTTTGTTATGTTGCTCTGTCAGACTCTGTCAAATTAACCCTCGGTCATGATATCTAGTACAATTAGTAGTTAGCCGACAAAAAATTACGTCGCACAAAGCCGCACTTCACTACTAGATACAGGGTTTTTCATATGTACCTACAATAATTTTCTTTTTGTGCTTTATATTTAATTTTAATGTTTATATTTCTAACGCATATCTTGGTTAATGTAGGTGATGCTCGAAAGTAACCCAGATATTTAGCAGCGATTATTGTTAACTTTTTAGGCAGTATTTTTAGTATTTCCAATTTTTCAAAGTTAAGGAAGTACTTATCATAAAATGGGGCTAAGAATTATAAAGCTACATTTTTTAGAAGATTTTTGAGTATGCAATTTTGCAGCTCATTCAATTGTAATATAATAATATGCAACATTCAACTTTTTGAAAAATTTCATTGGCTTTTCGGAAATTTTAATTGGAACGGTCTCACGTACATATAACGCAAACACCCTACAGAAAAAAATTACTAAAATCGACGGAAATTTTTACAGCATTGAGAATAGCACTGTTTACACTAAAATTGGTTGGCTACATAACAGTACACTTAGAAATCTCCTCAAAATCTTCTATAAATTCTGGCCGCGCTTTGAAATTTTTAATCCACTTTTAGAAATTTCTACGATTTTTCGGATTTTTCCATAAGCTTAGAAATCCTGCTTAAGGCGATTTTTATTGAAAAATTGTTTACATTTTTAAACGAAAATAAGAGAGTCAAATTTTCGACAGAACTGTTTGAAATAAATTTAAAAACTCTGGCGTATGATTTTTTTTGAGTCACTGTATATATTTTTCAATAAAATCGACTTTTAACTAGAGCCCTAGATACCCGGTATCAAGCAATTCGATCTGATCGTTTTTGTTTGAAGCCCGTTTGTTGTTCAAATGCCCGTACAAACATTCGAGCATTCGAGCTTACAAACAAAAAAAAATGTGTATCGGAAAAACAAAAATAAAAAAAACTACATATAAAGAAAAAAAATAATAATAAACAAAAGAAAAAAACAAACTTCAAAATACCCGAATTGTTCAAATGCCCGTACAAACATACGGGTAATAAACAAACAAACAACTCTTCGAGCATTTGAACCATGGTATAAAAAATACAGGTATGTGCATTGTCATTTTGACGCTGTCTTTTTGATTAAAAAGCAGATTTTTGAAGTTTGATCTTATGTCAGTTTTGGAGTATAGCGATGCCAGACTTTTATTTTTTGAAAGCGTAGATTTTTGTTTGAAAGTTTGGGTATTTCAGGAATCAAAGGACAGAAAGAGAAAGGGCACTAGTGAGCAGATTTACGGAACTTCCGGTAGCTCCTCTTCGCTCACTCCACAAATCTTCATCCACTCTCCGCGAATAAAGGGTATCGTCGGAAATTGGAAAAATTTTATATCACCGTCTTTGCAGCCATATTTGGTATCATTGCACCGCTCAAATAAGCAACTCATATTGTTAAAATCTAGGGTACATATTTTTTTGTAATTGGATTGGACATATGTACATACATACATATATAGACTGAAAAGCACACTTGGTATGGTGGTGTACATACATATCGTCGTTTAAAGTGCAAAACCGCGTGACATTTTTGCCAAAAATGAGATTTCATCAGAAATATGTACATTCCTGGCGTCCGTCCCTATCCATTCAGGCAACAATTTTGAGATTCACACAACGCAATTCCAAATAATGACACAGTTTCAAAACCGCTTTTTTTAAGGAAATTTTTCGAACCAATACCGCGAATAATAGGTGTTATTGCTTTATAACTGTACTGTAATGTACTAAAGTTGATTATACTTTCATAAACACGAAATGGATTATAACTTTGCTTTATTGAAGAAAAGTTTTTACGTACGCCTGCAAAACCGCCTATACGTCACTATTGAACAAAATAAAAGACGCAAAACCGCTTATAAATACATAAGTAAGCCAATAACTGCACATTTAACTGTTTTTCGCCAAAATGATATTTGGATTAAGTATATAATCCAAAAATCTATCTTTGTTTGGATGTGGGTTTGTAAAATTCCGAACCGTTTTGAATTAAAACAGTTTTTACGGTCTCCTGTAAAATTTGGGTGGTAGCGGATAGGCGGTATTGCACTTTATGCGACGATATGGAGTTATAATAGATCAATTTCCAAAACCTCCCCAAACTATATACCGGAGTGATCACAAAGCCTAAATTAAAAGTGATCGTAACTACTAAACTAAATTAAAAACTCACCGGAAAGGGGCTACTTTGTGTACGACCAAACTGATATTCCGCGAAGTAAAAATCCGAAATGAATCTTTTATGAATCACTGATGAAATTCATCAATGACTGAGGAGGCATCAGTCAGTACTTTCAAATAAAGACTGCTGAATTTTTCATATAAATGGTTTGCTTTTTTCAAAAAAAAAAAAAAATAATAATAATAAAAATTGTACTCAGAAGAATCATCAATGATCATTCAGCAGTGAAACAAATTTACTGCAGGATGTGTAATTTTTTCAAATTGAAAAAATTCGTTACTATGAATATCATGGTTACAATTTATTTTTAAAACAAAGCAGTGAAAATGCCATTAATGGAGGATTTTTATCATTGAGTATGGCAGCACGAAATGTCATAATCTGCTTAATTGTCAGGTGGTTAATATGGCGACGAAAACTTGACGTTTGTTTTACCTGGTATACTTATACCATGCATTTGAACAACAACTGTTCGGGCTACTCGAAAATGTTCAAAAAAAAATCGAGAGCTCTACTTTTAACACAAGTTATTAAAATTTTGCATTAAACAAGCAATTTGGAATAGATGTACACATTAAAATATTTTTGGCCGCATAAAACTTGAAAATCTACCTATGTGTTACGGTTATAAATAATAATTTTCTTATATAATTTAGTTTTTTAATATTCCATTTTGACAGACATTAAGTAAAATCTCAAGTTCAGATACTCTTATACATTGCATATTTATTCCCATTGTAGTTTATACTAATATTATTTGATTAAGATGATAAGTAATTGAAAGAAAACTTGAAATTTAAATAATTGGCGTTACTTTTCTGTTATTAGCATGTTAATAACAGCAATACCGTATAATAATTGTAGCGTTTGTTGAGCCGTAGGGAAGTGCAGGAACCGTAGGAATTTTACCACAAAAGAGCGAATATAAGTACAAAGAATGTAAATTGTGGTAACATTCCTGCGGTTTTTGCACTTTCCTACGGCTCAACAAATGCTAGAATTATAAGTACTCTGAAAAAAATACCCGTAGTTAAACCAACAACTTTCCGCTGTTGAATCTCCGTCTTTGATTCAACAGCAAAAGTATTTGTTTTTACAGCAAAATTTTTGATCCAACAATTTATTCAAAAACGGGCGTTGTTGTTTCAAAAACTTGCTTGCCTTTAAACAATTTTTTGTGAGAAAATATTTTTTTGTGAGAAAACCAACAAAAAAAAATAATGATGGAGAGAAGATGAAGAGAAAAATCCAAAAAAAAGTTTATTTTTAGCAACAATTTTCTCCCCGTTGTTGATTTAAAGGCAAAAGTATTTGACCCAACAGTTTCCACTGTAAACAAAACTAATGAGAACAAATTTTTTTAAATTTTGTTTTTACAATGATTCAAATAATTCATGGATTCCTTTTTAGGAAATGGAAGTATAAATAGGTTACTACAATTCAATATAATGTTGAATGTTCCACTATGTGATGATTGGATATAATTTCAGGTTGATGTCATGGTTTGAATCCGGAGGAGAATATAAAATAAAGAAGAAAAATCAGAATAAGAAATAAAGATAGCAACCAGTGAAGGATAAGAAGGAGAGAAGAATAGGAGAACAAGCGGAGGCTACATATTTGCAGTTGGGACCCGAGCGGAGAGAAGATGAAGAGTAAAATGCAAACAAAAATTAATTGTTAGGTGAAAATTTTTTCCAACAATCTCCGTTATTGACTTAAATCAACAACGCTCGCACCTTTGAAACAACAACGGAGCGTTGTTGGGCACATTTCAACTGCGGAAAGTAGTTGATTTAACAGCGAAAGTCTTTAGATTTACAACGTTTTTTTTTCAGAGTAATACTTCGTGAAAAAGCGCTAAATTTCGAATTACCAATTTCGAAAAATTACTATTCTCATTGATTTTTTCCTGAAAAAGAAATGTATGCTAATAAAGTCAACGATGGTTTTATGGTCAAAACGAATCTTTCAGGGGGGTTTTGTCCCCAAAACCCCCCCCCCGTTACTACGCCACTGACGTCAACTCAACAAAAAACAGTCATGATAGTCAGCCTACCTTGAAAATTCTTGCATCGATAGATATGAAAAACGATTGTATTGCAGCTATATGTTATAGTGGTCCGATTTTGCCGATTCCGACAAACGATCATCTAGTCACAAAAATATATATGTACTCACATTCCAAATTTTTTTTAATACTCCTTGATTTTTTACATTTAATTTTTTCGTCATAGTGTACGTTTCTTCGGATTCGCCCATTGTAGTTGAACAATAAATTGCGCTCGATGAATGATTATGGCTTAATTACATAGAATTTACGTAGTAAATCTTTTTTTATTGCTTAGTTAGTGTATGATGATTTAGAAAGTGTTATTATGGGCTGGGTAATAACATTGAAATTAAATTACTCATAATGTACCCTTTATAAAAAAAACTTGTTAGACTTAGTACATGTTGCTTATGTAACTGTTTTTTTCTATGATAAATTTTTTATTAATTAATTAAGAAATAATTTATTTTGTTTTGGTTTTATTTAGAACGGGTTTCCAAACCGGGAACTTCTCCATTATAAGCAGGGCCGCGGAGAGGGGGGGGGCAGCCAGGGCAATCGCCCTGGGGCCCGGAAAGGCAAAGCAGTATTGACAGTACTCGAACTAGGATTTAATAGATACATACATAGGTATTTTGTTGCTGCAAGAAATTGTTTTAAAATTGAAGTGTTTAACTCAACCAAATCGCCAAACTAAAATTATAAGCATCCAATCAAATATTTACCTTGTTTATACATGGGCAAATCCTAGAAAAGTGAGTTGAAATTGAGGAAAATCGACTTTGATTTAGAGTTTCCAAGGTACCGCGATTGGTAAGGTGGTGAACCAAGCTTCTCAGAAATATTTACATTTTAAATGAAAAATGTTGGTAACCCTGTTTAAATTGATTTCAAAGAGTTAAGGTATAAAGAATTTAAAAAATTATTAAAAACAGTACCATTTTTTATCTACTATTATTTCCATGATTTTATAGTTAGATACTGGAGTTATTACCAGGAACAAGTGCAAGAAGGATTAAATAAACTGTACCTAAGATTTAGTTACTGCTTAGCTGTAATACATATAATTTCTTGCTGAAAATCTAAATAGGAAAATGAAACGTAAGTGACGCAAAAACATAGAAAAGTTACCTTAATTTCAGAACCGATCTTTCAAATTAGCTCATATCTTGAAGTTTCTTTAAAATTTACCTGCCAAACAAATCTGCATCATTTAAAACTTTATACTTAAGCCATTTTTTTTAATTATTGCCATTTAAAAAGTGAAACGTAAGTGACGCCAGGTAAAAATAGTGTTAATTTTTTTGACGATCGAGTAGCCACATAAAGGGAAAGCATGATGCTGGATACCGAACGTGAGAGGATCTTCAAGCCAAAAACACACAAAGCCCCAATATAACACAGAAGCAGTATAAAGAATAAGCCCTCTCTGGGTTAAGAGGTGGCAAAAGTGAAATACGTATTATATTTGTGCTTGAAAAGAGGAAGAGCTAAAAAGATATACCTTTTCATACAATATTCAAAAATATAAGTGTTTGCGTATAAAGATGCTGAATTTTTCAATATATCGCCCGTTTTATGGAATAGGGATTTAACTCGAAATTTTCGATTTCTGGGATTTTGCCATATATTTCAATAACTGGGTAGTGCCTTTGAGTCTAGTCTTATAAAATACTCAAAAAGATAAAAATGGCGGAAATAAAAGTGATTTTGTAGTTAGCCGTAGAAGGAAACTATTTGAAATTATAAAACTTTCAGGCAGGTTCTGGAATCCGAGTGAAAGTGAATATGAAAATGAATCTTAAAACGAGTGAATTCAAATTTGGTGTTCTGAAAAACAAGCTTTTCATTCATTCTACAGTTCGTTTTTAATTCACCCAAAAAATGAACTGACATTTGACAGTTGCCACTGACAGAGTAAAAATAATAAATTGTATATAAAAATTTTTATTAAAAATTAAACTTAAATTGAAAAAATGAGTGCTGCAACTACGTTAGCAGTTATTTTGGTGGAAAATGAGGGTCATGCAGAAGAAGCATTTATAGAAAGAGACTGCGTGATTACTCAAATCTCTTAGAGGTGCTTGAATCTGTGTAAGTTTGCATTGCATGAGTTGTAATTGGCTTTCTGATTACCAAAAGTTTTTACAGATTCTTCTCAAGCTATCGGGTGAATAAAGAAGCTTTCATCATGCTATTAAACACTATTGAGCTCCACGTGAGACACACGTCTATTCCAACGTCCTTGCAACTTTGCGCTTTCTAGCCGAAGGTGGGTTTCAAAAATCGCGATGGGGCGAAGTACTGTAGGAAAGGTACTCAAACAAGTGTTGCGAATTTTAGAAAAGTACTTAGTCACCGGTGGGTGAAATTACGTATGATGCTTATCCATAAACTGGAGAAGAATGGTCTCCTGGCGCACATTTTTATGTTTACGCCTAAAAAATATAAACAATTACTTTATTTATTTCTTCTTATGTTTAAAATAACTAATTTCGTAAATTCATATTGCAATTCAGTTTACTTACATGCCTTCTTGCACCAAATTCACCAATTCAAATAGAAGTGATTGCTAACCGACTCTTTAATGTGAATTCGTTTTCCAGAACAATCATATTCACTAGGAGTTCATTTTAGAAAAATATGTGAAAATGAAACTGTGAAAGTGAAATACAGAACAGGGTATATCGGATTCACAGTGAATTTGATTGATATTCACTCGGAAGTGAATCGCAGAACCTGCCTGTTTATTTGCGTTTTCCCAAAAAAAATTTTTTTTAGTTAAATCCCTATTGCATAAAACGTGCGATATGTAATTATATTAATGGATATTTGTTGGAAATTTTAACTGAAATAGCATGTGGCTCATTGTAGACCTAATAAAACCTCATTTCTGTAACAAATTTACGGTGTTTGAAACGTAAGTAATGCCTTGATGAAACGTAAGTGACACTGATCATCTCCAATATGTTTATAAAAAACATTTTTTCGGTCATCATAATAGCTCTGTTGAATAATAAAAAAATTTTACGAATTTTTCGTAAAAAATGACAGCTCTATATGAAAATAATAGTTTTTATGAAAAATTCGTAACAATTTTTTGTTATTGAAACAGGTATTTTCTTAAATGAATGTTATTTTTTTATTAGATTGAGTTTATTTTTTAGTGGGGCCCGTAAACGCGAACTGTCCCAGGGGCCCGGCTCGGCTCTCTGCGGGCGTGATTATAAGCGATCACTATAATCAGTAAGCCACAGCAGTCAAGTAATATTACAACATAGAAAATAACAAGAAACGGTTAATGATGAAAAATATTCAAAATTGGTACATACAAAAAATCTGCAGAAAATATTTCGCTTTTTTTATACGATTAAAATTAGTAGAACAGATACTTTCCAATTCCAATAAGCTCTATAAAACAAAATCGAAAAAAAAACTCCATTGCTCCTTTCGTTCCTTGTAATCGGAACTACTTCTTTTCCAATCCCTTTCACAGTCGGCAATTTTCACGTACATACGTCTGTTTGTACATATGTATATATTTATTTGAAAAGGTCGAAAGGTCGGTCAATTAAGTGGTCGAAGTTCAAACCAAAGTAAAGACCAACAATTTTTATATAACGCCCAAAATCGATAAACCTTTACTCGAGGATATCAAATAAAAGTTTTGGTGCCGATTGTAGGTGGCTAAGGGGTGCCTCACAGGAGTCAAACCCCTTCAACCTCTAACATGCAGAACCAACTAAAGGCGGGGTTAAGGTAAATCGTTGTCGCCAAGTATATTTAAACTTGTTTGCACTTCTTTTCGGTCCAACCTATAGTCAGATATGCCCTCTATGCAACCCTGTTTACCACATAGCTCCAATTCACAGCATTTTCCCGTTATATAAAATTCTAGACGAAAATTGGGTTTGGGTTAACCGCGCTTTTAGGTGATTCTGACGGTTAGAGGTTTAACCATCTCCGATCGGAACAAAAATTTATATTTGGTAAATTTAAGTGCAGAACTATCGATTTGCGGCATTGAATATACTAAAAATTAATATTAATTTTCTGTCTCCATAGAGCTTTCTCAATTTTAACCCCTGTGCGACACTACTTAGCCGTTTCCTATCGGGACAAAAATTTATATGTGGTATCTTCGACTATATTACACGGTAGGCAGGAAGCGACGATAGGTTGCATGAAAATGTCGAGAAAAAAGGAAAGTGGGGTTGTGTTATGTGATGTTTATAGATGAAACATCCGTTGAAATTAAAATCCGAGCTGCTCCTTTTTCAAGGATATCCACATTTTTTGGTTTTTTTGAAAGGATCAAATATTGAGGAAATCGAAAATTCGCCACCGTCCAAAATTTTCCGATTTCAATACATTATTTGGTCGCTAAGGGATACAAAAAAAGGTATTAAAAAGAAAAAAGGACACCTGTAGTGGAAAAATCCAATGTGAACAGGACCTAAAGGATAACCACTGAAATATAAAATAACACAAAAAGTACCCACTTTAATTTGCGTATAACTCCTAAAATGTTAACTCTACGTGAAAATTCCTTATAATATGTTTCATTCAGAATAAATAAGGGAATATTTCTTTGATATACGATTTTGTTGTACCTGCAGTGGTTAATGCACTTTGGTCCATCTAAAGTAAAAATTTCAAAAAAAAAGTACTTTTTTTATGGTGCTATCTTAAGTTCAAATATTTTTCTAGTTTATGTAAATATTTTAATCTAATGATCCAATTCTCATTCTTACATATCTATACGTTAATATTAAAAAGAATTAGAGCTGAAATACGCGCTAGGGGTGCACGGTGGGCGGTAAGCAACAAAAGGTTGCATGAAAATATCGAAAAAACGATCGCCGGCTAAAAACTTACGTAAAATGATATTCTAATATACTTCATAAACACACAGCAAGCGTGAATAAAATCTCCAACATTTTTTTTTAAACGAAAATTAGTACCAGCACACAGCTAGGCACATATTCGTTGGGCCATCGTTTTTACGATATTCCCATGCAACCTATTGTTTCTTCCCGCCCACCGTGCACAGCGGGCGCGTATCTCAGCTCTAACTCTTTTTTAGTATTAACGTATAGATATGTAGGAGTGAGAGTTGGATCATTAGATTAAAATATTTACATAAACTAGAAAAATATTTGAACTTAAAATAGCACTATAAAAAAAACGTACTTTTTTTGAAATTTTCACTTTAGATGCACAAAAGTACATTAAGCACTGCAGGTACATCAAAATTGTATATTAAAGAAATATTTCCTTATTTATTCTGAATGAAACATATAATAAGGAATTTTCACGTAGAGTTAACATTTCAGGAGTTATACGCAAATTAAAAAGGGTACTTTTTGTGTTATTTTATATTTCAGTGGTTATCTTTTAGGTCCTGTTCACATTGGATTTTTCCACTACAGGTGTCCTTTTTTCTTTTTAATACCTTTTTTTGTATCCCTTTGCGACCAAATAATGTATTGAAATAGGAAAAATTTGGACGGTGGCGAATTTTCGATTTCCTCTATATTTGATCCTTTCAAAAAAAACAAAAAATGTGGATATCCTTGAAAAAGGAGCAGCTCGGATTTTAATTTCAACGGATGTTTCATCTATAAACATCACATAACACAACCCCACTTTCCTTTTTTCTCGACATTTTCATGCAACCTATCGTCGCTTCCTGCCTACCGTGATTAGCATTGACCTAGTGGTTGAGGTTCACGATATAGATATATATAAACATGATCAGAGTGAAAAAAGAAATAGATTGAGTCATGTCCGTATAAAATACACGGTGTTTCCATCAAACGCAAACAAACAATGAAAGCATGCAGCTGAGTATCTCATATTTGATTCCAATCGAACTCAGGCTGCCTTACTTGTTTTTACTAATTACTTGTACACTTTTAAATGAATGCTATGTACATATATGTATGTATGATTGTACAACTTAGGCTTTTTCTTCAATTAATTGTATTTCACTATATTTACCACCATTTTAAATAATCACAGCCTCATTTTTAGGCCCTTCAAACGATAAGCACACACACACACACACACCTTGAAACGCAATTCGCCCACCGGTGCACAATGGGAACGTTTCATACAAAAAACGGTCATAAATAGTAAAAATGGACCTAGAGTGCTCAAATTTTGAAAATAAGCTTTTTTTATGAATATTAGTACATGGTGTAAAAATGAACTTAATCTGATGACAAATACTCCCACCCCCCATATAACGGGTGTCGCGAAAAACCACGAAATTGCAATTATTTTCGAAATTAATCAAGTTAGAATGCTCAAATTCGGTATACAAGCTTTTTTGATGAATATTAGTACATGGTGTATAAAGGAACTTAATCTGATGACAAATACTACCACCCCCCATATAACGGGTGTCGCGAAAAAACATGAAATTTCAATTATTTTCGAAACTAATTAAGTTAGAATGCTCAAATTCGGTATACAAGCTTTTTTGATGAATATTAGTACATGGTGTATAAAGGAACTTAATCTGATGACAAATACTACCACCCCCCATATAACGGGTGTCGCGAAAAAACATGAAATTTCAATTATTTTCGAAACTAATTAAGTTAGAATGCTCAAATTCGGTATACAAGCTTTTTTGATGAATATTAGTACATGGTGTATAAAGGAACTTAATCTGATGACAAATACTACCACCCCCCATATAACGGGTGTCGCGAAAAAACATGAAATTTCAATTATTTTCGAAACTAATTAAGTTAGAATGCTCAAATTCGGTATACAAGCTTTTTTGATGAATATTAGTACATGGTGTATAAAGGAACTTAATCTGATGACAAATACTACCACCCCCCATATAACGGGTGTCGCGAAAAAATATGAAATTTCAATTATTTTCGAAACTAATTAAGTTAGAATGCTCAAATTCGGTATACAAGCTTTTTTGATGAATATTAGTACATGGTGTATAAAGGAACTTAATCTGATGAGAAATACTCCCACCCCCCATATAACGGGTGTCGCGAAAAACCAGTAAAATGCATTTATTTTCGAAAGTAATTAAGTTATAATTCTCAAACTAGATATATGAAATCCATATTATGGATGCATTTCTTTCTTGAAATATGACAATTTCTATAAAATCTTAACCTAAAATATATATGTATGTGGGATCTGCTAAAATCAAAGCTAGTGTTGAGGAAATCATGGTAAACCTTAAGGCATCGCGATTTGTGCTTATGGGCAGCGGTCCATATTTTTTTAAATCTTAAATTCAAAAAGCGTATTTCTTGATTTAATTTTTGCAAATTGATATTTACATCAGTCTTGCTTATAATAAGGTTTTCCATGATTTTAATTTTGTCTTTATCTCCTTCATTTGAGGCTAGCCACACTTCGAATAACTCAGCTATTTTAATTGAAGTAGTCACTATCGAATAAATAAATAAATTGATTACAACACCACACAATTTTTCAACATAAAGATGACATACTTGCAATAAATTTTATCGAAATTACTTATTCGGAATTTAATTAGAAATATATGTAATTAACACTTTTAAACCACTTGGACTTCAAACTTGTTTTAAAACTTCACTTTAATATAAAAATTAAATAAAGGCAGTGACAAACAATTTTTTTTTATCAGAGGGGTAAAAAATATAAAAATGTAAAGTAGTCACTTTTTCACTTCGCTGTTTAAATTTTAAACACCAGAAGAAGCAATCATAAGTAATTATATATATATTAGTATATATTTGTAAATACTTGAAAAATCATATAAATGTAATTGTCTACGTCATACTTATTTAAAATTTGTACTTTTGGGGCATGGATCCCCAAGCAAACTCCCATTTCTTACGACCCTGCCAAATGCAGTTTGCATTTAAAAGGTAACGGTACAGGTGGGAGACAAATAGATAAGTGCAATTATCAGCAAGTAAAATGCGTACCGAAGACGTTATACCATTCATGAATGAGAGAAATAAATTTTATCTGTTTAATTGAAGAAGGTGTACTCAAAAATATCTATATCTAACAATCAGTTGTATGGGAGCTATATGTTGTACTGGTCCGATTTGGCCGATTCCGACAAATGATAAATTGTACATAAAAATACGTCGTGTTTGGCACAAAGTGATAATACTACTTCAGGTTCATGAATGGTATAACAAACAGCAAATGAGAGTATATCTCTCACTTACTTCAATACTATCATATCTCAGTAACCTTATTTTACGAAAAAAAAACCTTTGAGTTTTCAGCCGCTATATATTTCAATAGTAAATCAAAGATAATTTTTTGATCTCAAACTGTCAATTTTCAATCTATCAGACCGAAATTTCGTCATATAATGCACATACATATACATATACACACATGCATGCATGCCCATACTTAGCTGAAAACTCGCGTTTTTGAGTTATGATACTTTTAAAGTAAATAGACTAAAAGTAAGTATATATGTATATATTCTATATAAAATTGCATTAATTAATATATTAGCGATTTTAAAGCATAAACATCTGTCAAAACTGCTCATCAATGCTTTTCTCTCTAGCTACACATGTATGCATATGTATGTACATCCATAGTGATAGCGCGCATATACACCTCGTCGAAAAATATGAATTAGTGAGAAGAGCGCGGGTGAATGGTAAAACTGACTATGGGGGGTTTTTAAGCACACCTGGGACCAACATATATTAAAAAATTGAGGATACGTTTTTTTTTATTTTTTTTTTATTTTGTTCTAAAGTTTCCCAATTTTTTTGATAATTTTTTTTTTACCCTGTATAAAAAACAATATATAATAAAACCTGTGCAGCTAATTCAAAAGTGAGCTACTGTATTTCATAATATGAACTATTTTCTATATTACAGAGAAATATTGAGGGATAAATCTCGTATAAACATTTTTTTTTTTAATGCCGAATATGTCATGATAAATGTAATTTCAAAAATGCACTTTTGGCCCATTAGGAGAATAATTAAAACTCGCGAGAGCGCGGGTGAAATTAATTTCTGTTAATGTGATATGATTAAGAATATGTTAGTTCATCACACAAAAAAAAATCCAGGATACGTTTTTTTTTGTTTTTTTTATTTTATTGCTTAAATTTGGCGAAGAAAAAATATTTTCGATATTTTTTTATCCTTATTTGAAAAATCATATAAAATCAGGTTTCGAAGATAATAAAAAAAGGATTACTTCCTGAAAAAGTAGAAGCCATTATCTATATTTAGGTGTCAAAGCCAAGTATATGCGTCAATAAATGGTTTAGATAGAGCATTTCGTATCAAGTCATATAATTCATAATTCAAATGGCACATTTTTTGTTCAACTTTGGGCACCCTGTACGGCTAAACGAAACGAAACTCAGAAAATTTTACATGAGCTTTTTTTTTGTCCTATAAAATATCTGTCGATAGCTGGTAAAAAAAATGGATTTACGACTACTTTAATTTCGACTTTATTTTTGGCCACGAATTCCCATTGTGCGGTGGCTCAGCATATGGTATGCCCATAAAGGCGCGCATATGACGACCCTTATGGGTTACCCGATGACGACCGATCAGGACTCCGCCATGTGGTAATTTCACTTTCAATTTGTCGGACGTACGTGCAACGACTGGCTCAAAACAAGAGCTTAATGTGAGCACGAATAAAAGCGCGATTATGCTAATGAATGTTGTAACGGTTAATCGACCGCCGAAAATATGCAAAGTGGTTTGTGGACGCGATGACGACGAATACGTCGAACACCTTTGTTTTGGCACGTGCCTAAGCTGCAGCATTTCGATCGAATATTGATGATGTGAATGCTGTCGATCGTTCGTACCAGTTAACATATTAGCACCGACTGAGCCGATACAGATGAGTGTTGACGGTTTTAAGCAGCTTGTTAAGAATGCTTAAATTGTTAATCACTGTAACAGACAATGCTGAACAACAACAACAACAACGACAAAATCAGTAAAAACGGAAACAACAAAAATACCAGAGAAAACGAAAAAACAAGTTCAGAAGCAAATTGACCGCATAAAATTTGTTAGTTAAATCAGTTTTTTGTTCACACTCCAAAGATGTTCTTTTTTGTGGTTTAAATAAAAAATTGCCTAGATTAGCACGCAATCTGTGTGTTCTGAAGGTGTGTAAGTGTGTATGTACCTACGTTTGGAAGAATGAAGATCGATGGATAGATAGATCGATATTTTTGGGCGTTAAATGGACAACATTTTACTGTATATCTTTGTTTTTGGATTTTGGATTTAAAATATTCAAATTTAACGTCGCGTTCACACATGTTGGAACTATTTTTAATTATTGCTGCAAAATTCTTTGAATGCAGTTATCAACATTCTAACTTGCCTGCATAAATACCAAAGTTATGATATATTTATGTATATATATTATGGATATTAAAGCACCAGAATGCACAAAAAAACCAGTAAACTAGCGTTTATTTGCTTATAGTCATACTTCTTGGTTATTATTTTTAAATTAACTAGCATTATGACGGTCGTAATTTGTATAGTGGATTGTTTCACTTACAACTGATGCTGTGCTCTCAACCGATGTGCTAGGCCAGGGATGCAGGCCCAGTGCCTCTTTTGAATCATTGTTACCAGAGTCTAGGCAATATCCTACTAAACAATAAAATATCAAACCTTAGACGAATCTCTTTGGAAATAATGTTAATGCATTTTTATTGAAAAGAAATTCCGTGTAGCCAACGCCTGAAATACATATGTATATGTATAGGGGATTCAGAACCTGTCATATTACGTCATATCGTCATAAGTCATAATATTTTGTTATTGCATTCTAGGCTATGTGTGTGCTAAATAAATACAACTCTGTACGATATGTTTTTGGGTCATGGTATTTGATCAGCTGTTTTTGTTTACTTCTTCACATGGCTTCGGAAAAGTTTTTTATAACTATTTCCGTACAAAATTTTAATATGACATATGAATTTATGACACTGTGAATCCCCTAATTATTAATTATATACATATATACCACGTTATTCTCCTTTTAAAACTCTATATTTCTGTAATACCCCCATGCTTATAACTTAATTTAATAAAAAGATATAAATAAAAACATTTAGGCTTAACTTACAATAGAGGTATATTAAACTTGCTATAACAGCCAAAGGAGGATGGCGCCGTGTGTAGAAGTCCACGTAAGTGGGGAAAGCTTCTGACTGCCATCCACCTGGGGGTGGCCAGAGCGATTCTTTTGCATGCGGAGCAAGCAGCTCACGACTTCCGCGCAGTGTCCTCTGGATAGCCACCGAACACCCGTTTGGTGGTGAACTAAAGTGAGAAGGCGACAACTCGACAAGGCCACTCCGACATATTCGGTTTAAGGGCTTGTTGAGGGGAATAATTGCAGCGTCTGTTCACCAGAAGGTGCGGCTGCGAGCGGGCGTCTGCCTTGCAGCAAGCGGCTCGCTATATAAACGTGTAACAATACACAACTCCCGCAGGGCGGGTTGTGCGTCGGGCTTGGGACCCACCACGTAAAAATCCTATCCAATGAAAACAACAACAAAGCCTCGGATGAGACCACCCCTTTCTGATGACAACCACGGCAAACGTTTAAAGGACTATGATTTGAGGGTAAGCACCTGGAACGTCCGGACCCTTAATTGGGAAGGTGCCTCTGCCCAGCTGGTTGATGTCCTCGAAAGAGTGAAAGCTGACATCACCGCCATACAAGAGATGCGGTGGAAGGGGCAAGGCAAGAAGAAATGTGGGTGTATTGTGGAATATGATGTATTGTGGAACGATTTTCCGTCATCCCTTGTCAAGTTTGGTTTGGAGACAAACCGGTTTCGGCTAATATGCGCCATCTTCAGTGTCTTCTTTCGTTCTGAGTTATTTTGTGTAAGTTCGATAGTATTTATAGTAACTAACTTCCGTCGTTTTGTTCAGGTACTTCGTGTTCATGTGATGTGTTCATGCATTCGTGCGTTCGGGTGACGTGTGTGTGAGTCTGTGTTGTGTGTTTAGGTATGCAAATCTATTTTTTGTCATATTTTCATTATTGTACCCTCATTAACCAAGTAGGTAAAAGTCCGTTATTGTCCGTTTGTGTGTTGTTTTGTTTATGTCGATTTTAGGTCTTTTGTCCTCTTTCGGGTATAGTAGCTTAAGCGGTTCAAATAATGTATCCGATGCGGTGTTTATTTGTTCATTTATTATTTTACCTACGAATGTTTTTTGTTTGTATATCTCCATATTTTCTAATATGTTAAGCCGTCTTCCTTTATGCTGTATGTGGAGAATTTTAGCTGTTTTTCCTATTTTCATGGGTGTACACTTGTTTTCTGCCATGTGGTTGGCGAAATTTGATTCCACTGTCGTTGATGATTTTCTTATTTTCTTATTGTAATCCCTTATGTGTTCTCGATATCTCGTCTTGATTTGGACAAACAGGACGTCCTATATAACTGTTTTGGCATTCGCAAGTCAATTTGTATACGCCTTGTTTGTCAAAGAGGTCTTCCTTGTTAATGTTGTTTCGTAGAAGTTTTCCCATATTGTTCCTCGTTTTAAATGCTGCATTAATGTTATATTTTTGGAAAACTTTAGCCAACTTGTAAGATGTTGCTCCGGTATATGATAGGACTGCCCATTTCTTCTCTTCTTTTTCTTTGGTTTCTGACTTTCTTGAATTTATGTTTTTTTGTATTTTCTTCACTAAACTTTTTTGATATCCGTTGTTCTCTGCGATTGTGTATATTGTGCTCAGTTCCTTGTTGTAAGCTTCTTTTTCTAACGGGGTTCGTTGAAGTCGTGTTAATAAATGTCTGAAAGCGGCGTTCTTGTGCTGTTGAGGATGGTTAGATTTATTGTGTATTATTGTATCTGTTGCTGTGGGTTTTCTGTATATTTCGTAAGTAAATTTGTTTGACTCTTTGTTTATTTTAATTGTTAGGTCCAGGTAGTTGATTTTTCCATTTTTCTCTGTATCCATAGTGAATTTTATATTTTTGTGTTGGCTGTTGAGGTGCTCCAAAATTTGTTGTTCTTTATTTCCTGATATTAGGCAGATGATGTCATCTACATACCTGGCATAAAAATTGACTCCCAAATTTGCCGTCAGTTCTTCCATATAAATTTCTTCCAAATGTTGCATAAATACTTCCATAAGGATAGCTGATGTGGGGCTACCCATGCCTAATCCGTGAGCTTGTCTGTATATTTTATTGTCAAATTTAAAATAATTCTGGTCCAGGGTTACTCTCAGCGTATTTACTATCTCTGTAGCAATGTCTTTGTTCGTTTTCTCTGTCAGTATTTTAGTTAAAGTTTTTAGTGTTTCTGTCGTTGGTATCGAAGGGTATAGATCCTTCACGTCAAATGATACCAGTTTTGAGTCCTTGGGTACGTTCAGGTTGTTCAGTTTGTTGACTAGTTCCGTCGTGTTTTTGATTGTGTATTTACTGGATAGGTCTAGTTTCTCGGTTAGTAGCTTGTTTAGATGTTTTGATAGTCTATATCCTGGTGCCGACTTATGGTTCACTATTGGTCGCATAGGTGTTCCTGCTTTGTGGATTTTAGGTAGTGCGATCAGTGACGGGGCCGATGGATTCATTGCCGTGAGAGTGTAGGTCATCTTGTTGTCTATTATATTCTTTGCTTGTTTTATTGCACGCTTTATTGCCATTTGGTATTCTTCCGTTGGGTCTTTCCTTATCACTCGACAGCCCATTTCTTTGTTGAGTTGACCCGTTTTCGCGGTGTATTCCTCTTCGTCCATTAGCACCGTTGTATTTCCTTTGTCTGCTTTTGTTGATATCACCTTATTATCGATTAGTTTCTTCCTTAATACTTTTGCCGTTTTATTGTCGTCCGTTGCCATTTCATTTCCAGCAGCTTTTATACTCTTTTCGATTATGCGTCTGCATAGATGCCTTGCGTGCTCCTGTTCTTCGTTTGGTACTAGTGATATAAACGTGTAACAATACACAACTCCCGCAGGGCGGGTTGTGCGTCGGGCTTGGGACCCACCACGTAAAAATCCTATCCAATGAAAACAACAACAAAGCCTCGGATGAGACCACCCCTTTCTGATGACAACCACGGCAAACGTTTAAAGGACTATGATTTGAGGGTAAGCACCTGGAACGTCCGGACCCTTAATTGGGAAGGTGCCTCTGCCCAGCTGGTTGATGTCATCGAAAGAGTGAAAGCTGACATCACCGCCATACAAGAGATGCGGTGGAAGGGGCAAGGCAAGAAGAAATGTGTATATATTACAGTGGCCATGCAGAGGAGCGTATATTTGGTGTTGGTTTTGTGGTGGGAAAGAGACTCAGCCGCCGAGTACTGTCGTTCAAGCCAGTGAACGAGCGTCTAGCCACCATCCGCATCAAAGCGAGATTTTTCAACATATCTCTCATCTGCGCCCACGCCCCGACGGAAGAGAAGGACGATGCGATCAAAGACACTTTCTATGAGCAGTTAGAGCATGCCTACGACCGCTGCCCCCGTCACGACATTAAGATTGTGCTTGGCGATATTAATGCCAGGGTGGGTAAGGAAGGTATCTTTGGCAGCACAGTCGGAAAATTCAGTCTCCACGACGTAACCAGTCCCAATGGGACGAGGCTGATCGACTTCGCCGGGTCACGAAACATGGTCATTAGCAGTACCAGATTCCAGCACAAAAAAATACACCAAGCCACATGGCTGTCTCCTGATCGAAAAACGCGAAATCAAATTGATCACGTCATGATCGACGGCAGATACAGCTCCAGCATCCTAGATCTGCGCACAATCCGTGGTCCCAATGTCGACTCCGACCACTATCTTGTAGCAGCCAAGGTACGCACCCGCCTCTGTGCAGCAAAGAATGTGCCAACAGGACAGCAAGGAAAGTTTGAAGTCGAAAGGCTGCACATGACGCAGACAGCCAATGAATACACCACTCGGCTCTCACTCCTGCTCTCTGAGAGCAACCTTTCACCAAACGATGTATCTGAGGAATGGGAACACATCGCTCGTTCACTTCGTATCGCCGCTGAGGAATCTATAGGATACAAGCGAGCCCACAAAAACACGTGGTACGACAAGGAATGTCGCGATGCCTCTGAAAGAAAGAACGCCGCCTACAGGGCTACATTGTGTGCGGGCGCAACGCGAAGCGTATGGGAGCGTTATCGAACGGCGAAGAAGGAAGAGAGGCGCCTTTTTCGAAAGAAGAAAAGGGAGGCTGAAAGGCGCGAGTGTGAAGAGCTTGAGATGCTGGCGGGTAGGAACGATGCTCGAAAATGCTATCAAAAAATCACGCGGATGACTGAAGGTTTCAAGACCGGGGCAAATTCCTGCCGGAATGATAACGGTGATCTGGTAACTGATGTCCAGAACATACTTAAGTTGTGGAGGGATCACTTCTCCTCCTTGCTAGATAATGGCAACAGTGAAAGTGCGGAAGGAGAAGATGTACGACCCGAATCTCCAATAGCAGATGATGGTAGGCATGTTCCACCACCTGATCATGACGAAGTGCGAATAGCAGTATCTAGGCTTAAGAATAACAAGGCCCCGGGCGCTGACGGCTTGCCAGCCGAGCTATTCAAACATGGTGGCGAAGAGTTGATAAGGAGCATGCATCAACTCCTATGCAGAATATGGTCGGACGAGCGCATGCCCGACGATTGGAACTTAAGTGTGCTCTGCCCAATCCACAAAAAAGGAGACTCCACAGTACGCGCCAATTATCGTGGGATAAGCCTCCTGAATATCGCATATAAGGTCTTAGCAAGTGTATTGTGCGAAAGACTGAAGCCTATCGTCAACAATCTGATTGGACCTTATCAGTGTGGCTTCAGACCTGGTAAATCTACCATCGACCAGATCTTCACAATACGCCAAATACTGGAAAAAACCCATGAAAAAGGAACCGACACACACCATCTCTTTGTCGATTTTAAAGCCGCTTTTGATAGCACGAATAGGAATTGCCTATATGCCGCAATGTCTGGATTTGGTTTCCCCGCAAAACTTATACGGCTATGCCAAATGACGTTGACTAACACCACCAGCTCCGTCAGAATTGGGAAGGACCTCTCCGAGCCGTTCGAGACCAAACGAGGTTTCAGACAAGGTGACTCTCTTTCGTGCGACTTCTTCAATTTGGAAGCATTTTATACCACAAGAGTGTACAACTGCTGGCGTACGCCGATGATATCGACATCATTGGCACTAACACTCGCGCCGTATGTTCTGCCTTCTCCAAGCTGGATAAAGAGGCTAAGAAAATGGGTTTGGCGGTCAACGAGGACAAGACGAAGTACCTCCTGTCATCACACAACGAAACAGCACGCCTTGGCAGCCACGTCAATGTTGATAGCTACAAATTCGAAACTGTTAAGGACTTCGTCTATCTGGGAACCAGCATTAACACCAAGAATGATGTCAGCACGGAGATCCAACGAAGAATCACGCTTGCCAATAAATGCTACTTCGGACTAAGTAGGCAACTGAAAAGTAAAGTCCTCTCTCGACAAACAAAAATCACACTATACAGGACGCTCATCGTTCCAGTCCTCATGTACGGCGCAGAAGCATGGACAATTTCAAAATCAGATGAGATGGCGCTTGGAGTGTTCGAGAGAAAAGTTCTTCGTGAGATTTTTGGACCTTTGCGCGTTGGCGTGGGCGAGTATCGACGGAGATTTAACGATGAGCTGTACGAGCTTTACACAGACATCGACATTGTTCAGCGAATAAAGATCCAGCGGCTGCGTTGGGCAGGTCATGTCGTGAGAATGGACGAAGGCACTCCGGCCAAGAAAGCATTTCTATCGAAACCCGCTGAACGCAAAAGAAAAGGGAGACCACCACTGCGTTGGGAGGATCAGGTGGACAGCGATGCTGCCTCCCTAGGTGTTCCTAAGTGGCGCCATGCTGCACGAAACAGAAGCAATTGGCGCGCTCTGTTGGACTCGGCCAGAATCGTCTAGACGGTTAAGCGCCAATCAAGAAGAAGAAGATAACAGCCAAAGTAGATGTATATCTATACTTAGTCAAATTTCTTCATGACATTTTCTTTTATTTACAAAATTTGATCGTAACATTGAGGATGGCTCACTGATTTTGCGTCCATAGTTTTTAATCGACTCTTATGATTTGTTAAGAAATGCCTTCGAATATAAAAATTAATTTATCTCGAAATCATATTTTTCGACTTAAGCGATTATTGCAAATTGCCACAGAATTAAATATGAAGACTGCCTTCCTTCTGGTATTACCCACTTTTTTTTATCACAGGTCTTTTAATGTAATTAGTTTTTATTTGTTCATGTTATCTATATTTTGATAAGAAGTGAGTATGCACTTGAAATGTCATCGCTTTTAATTTACATTCTTATTGCAAAAAAAAAAAAAAAATGCCAACTGCTAAGCATTTATTGCAGTTTACGAATGATACCGATATGATTACACTACAGTTGCATTAATGGAAATATCGTAATGTTATCGGATTACTAATTCCAGCTTTTGTGAGAAGCCTTTTCGTGGGCCGAAATTTGTGCCGACCACTGTTGAGAGGTGAATGTTCACCGTCGATAAACAAATAATTTTTTTTTTGCGTAAGTATAAATAAATTTGCTTGCTTAACTGGAATTATACGGCGAACGAACTTTATTATTTCATTATTAATTTTCCACGCTTTTAAGCGATGTTTTTTTTTTGTTTATTTTTGTACCTTTTGTTTTTTGACCTTTCTCTTTAAAACGTATAACAATTTGTTTCATACCTACTACATGTAATTAAACGATCGTTAAGTACTCTTTGCTTGCCAATCTTACTTTATTTAGATGCGTGTAAATACTTAAGCATGTAATTTCTAACAAAAAATTTAAAAAGTAAGAAATAAGCGAATACAGAAACCAAAAAAAAGCAACAAAAATAATGACCTTGATATTGAATTGAGAGAAAAAAGAGGACAAAGACATCATAAAATCTAAAGCTTTCAATTTGAATACAAGTTTGCGCAATGAAACATTAAATATGATAATGATAGACAGAGTGGAGACAGGAGCTGAAAAGAGAGTAAACTTTGGATCAGCGTTTTACAAGAATGTAGATCAGTAAATGAAAGAAATATGAACAAATGTGAACATTCATAAGAAAATACATACATAAATACATATATGTATGTAAATGGAGGCAGGTTGTACATACATAGGTATGTAGATTTTATACAAATGTATAGTTTTTCTCCTCTTGGAAGCTTAAAAAATGAGTAAAGAAACGGCAGATTTGTCCTCAAAAAATTTTATTATACATTTATTGATTAATACTTGTGAGGCTCAGGAAACCATTCCACACGGTCGCAGCCAGACTAATAGTCATTGGTATATTTTTAGGTACTTGGGAGAGCTTAGCATTTACATTCAATCTAAATCCTATCTGAACATTAGCATATCGTCGATGATACTGCAATACGTTCCATGTCACTTTTCACTTCTTCCTGAATACACCTAAATAACCTTTCTACACTTTCGTCAATCACAAATATTTTGCTTTTATATATAACTTCGCTTTTATGTATACTATAAAAATCAAAAAAACACCGTGAAAATATATATAGATTTTTCTCCTTTCTCAAAAATTTAGTAACGGAGACATAGCACGTTTTGCAGTATCACCGACGATATGTACTTTTGGATTTAGTGTAGATCTCAATAAAGTCGCAATTGCTCTTATTTGGTACACCAATTCTTTTACCGATTGTATGGCATTTACATATGTACATATATATAATAAGATCCAGTTATAGTTATTGTAACGGCAAACCCTCTTCTACTAAGTTCTGCATTGATCCCATAAACATGTATTGTATTTATATGTATTTACAAATGTTTTTGTCAATACTGAAAGCTAGTCCAACCTTGAGGTGGCGATGTGGGCAACATTTTTTTATATTTTCATATCTAAGTAGTACTTAGTAAGTACCCAAATGCATAAATGAGCATATTATTAAAGGCGACAAACCTAAAAACTTGTTGCAATACTTTAATCATCAAAAAAAAAAAAACACTAAATCATCTAAAAATCTAGTTTGCTAATTAATTTGTACACCAACTTACTAATAAATATGTACATAATTTATGTATCTATTTGCTGTAGGTACTGCGATTACAAGGTGTGCTATTATGAGACAGCAACAATTTTGCCTTCACATAAGTCTGTCTAGGTATATTCTTGAATATTGGGTAAAATGCTTTCAAAAGCTTAATATGTACATATCTGCAGAATAATACAGACCAAGGTCGTCTTCGAAACTATCCAAGACTCAACCCAACACCGTTCGTTAGCACATTTTTTTTCAATTCTCTTACTTTAACGAACGGACATATCGTGTTCACTTGTTTTTATACCAGTAGTTGTTTTTTTCTTGCCCAAACAAATAAGGCTATTGAAAACACAAACAACGAGTGAAATTCTGGTGGTTAATCTAATAGACAAAAAATTTGTAAACGAATTTAGAAATATTTTAACCATAAAAATAGTTAAACTAATCGTTAGAATTGTATACTATAAATTTAACTGGTATAGCTAAACTCTAAAATGGTAAAGTTACAATTCTCAACCACGAAAAAAGTAAAACTAACCAAATAAAATTGTACTATTTTGGTTGGTTATCTAAGCGGAAACATTTAGGTGATTCACAAAGTGTCATAAAGTCATATGTCATATTAAAATATTGTACGGAAATAGTTATAAAAGACTTTTCCGAAGCCCTGTTAAGAAGTAAACAAAAACAGATGATGAAATACGACGACCCAAAAACATATCGTGCAGAGTTGTATTTATTTAGTACACATATAGCATAGAATGCAACCACAAAATATTATGACTTATGACGATATGACGCAATATGACAGGTTGTGAATCCCCTAATTGTTTGAATAAAATTCCTTACTCTCTTCTTCTTCTCTCCGTACGATGAGAATACAATTGCATATACGGCTATCTTGATGATTTGCACAAAATAGGTAATATGACAACTCGTTCGTTAATATTCAGTTGAAAACTTTTCGTGGACGGTGTAATTTGCTTAGACGTTATTTTAAGTGAGTTTCAAGTAATATATACCTAAATTAAAGAACAATAAGTCTTATGAATAATTAATTACACTACTCGACAAATTTTGATCAACTTTAACCACCAAAAATGAAATAATACTTTTCTAAAGCGAAATTTTACGCTGATTCCGAATATCATCTCCATTTTTTTGTGGCAGACCCAGTTTTTGAGATATTGGTAAAAATGTGGAAAAAGCCATATATGCAAGACATTGCATCACATAAGTGCATCAAAAAGTTTTATTAGACATCGTGGCGATTTGACATCTAGGAAGTGCTGGTGGGGGGAGCCCCAACAAACATTTTTTGCCTTCACACTCCAAGATTGGTCCAGTAGTTTGGTTACAATGGCCAAAATAATAAAAAAAAATTTGAAAAAAATCGAATTTTTTTAAAGAAATTTCAGCCTAACCTAAAAATCAAATTGTCAAAATAGCGTATCAGCTGTTTTCTTGCGAATGTATACGATTTTGTGTTCAATTACTTTGGTTGATAATTTTCTCTTTTTCTCGTTTTTACTCTTTAATTTGACATTGACGTTCTTTTTGCAAGTACTTGCAAGTAAAGTTGTTGAACAAAGCTATTATCTTGTTATTAATTTATATATATATATATATTAGATAAGTTTTTTTTTAGATATTCCCTCCGGCACCGGAATATGAAAATAGAATGTTTTAGAGTGAGTAAACTGAAAAAAAAATTTCACTTTTCCAAAAACGATGGAGCTACACCGAAAACCGCGCAAATTCCCAGAATTTCAAGGTATGTTTAGATTTATGTCTGAAAAAAGTTAGGATTTTGCACAAGAAAAAAAATTGATACCCACCCATACGAAGAATTAACCGCTAAATCGAATGGCATATTCAGTTTTTTGGTACACTACCCAGGGAAGGTAATAACGCGGCCTAAAGTGACCATTTTCTTTTTTTTCTCATGAATCTTCAACTTCTTGCCCTATACTCTTCCCGAAAGCGAACGTTATTTTTTAACTAAATCACACGGTAGGCTGCGTTATTTAATGCGCTTTCCAGAAATGTATAATAATAATAATAATAATAATACAATGGCGCTATTATAACTCTGACGAGTTTTATGGCCGAGCTTCTCTCCCAATTCGAGGTGTGCTCCTTTTTGTTTTTCCTACTAATTGGGTGGACCTACAGTTTTATGCCGGCTCCGAACGGCGAATGCATTTTTTGTGAGAAGCTTTTTTCATGGCAGAAATACACTCGGAGGGTATGCCGCCCACTGCCGAGAGGTGACCGCTGCTCTTAAAAAACCCAATAATTGGATTTTTACTAATTAGAAAAATTTGTTTGGCTCGGACCGTGGTTTGAACCCGAGACCTCTGGCATAGCAGGCGAGCACTCTACCCACTGCACCACAGCGGCCACTTCCAGAAATGTATAGCTATTAAAAATCGAATAATATTTGGATGAGTTCATCAAGTTTAAGTGAAGTAAAGTCGGGTATAAAAGGGTAACATACCTTAAAATTTCTCAATTTTTTTTTAAATTTTTCTCTTGAAGACGGTTTTTTGGGTTATTAGTGATTGTTTTATTTTGTTGGATAACTCCACAAATTTTTTTCTTGTGCAAAATCCTAACTTTTTTCAGACATAAATCTAAACATACCTTGAAATTCTGGGAATTTTCGCGGTTTTCGGTGTAGCTCCATCCAGTTTTTGGAAAAGTGAAATTTTTTTTTCAGTTTACTTACTCTAAAACATCCTATTTTCATATTCGGGTGCCGCACAATGGGTGATTGCGGCCAAAAATAAATTCAAAATTAAAGTATGAGTAAAACCATTTTTTTAAACAGAGATCGACAGATACATCAAATTGTAATAAAAAAGCTTATATAAAAATTTTTGAGTATCTTTTCGTTTAGCCGTACAGGGTGCCCAAAGTTGAGCAAAAAATAGGTCCTTTTATTTCTCAATGAACACACCTCATACAAAACGCTCTTTCTCATTTAACTGTTAACCTACATACACGAATGATACATCGTTACATAGATAATGATTTTCTCTTTCAGAAAAAATAACTTAGTTGTAAATAGCGCTCACTGTTGAATTTATATGAATTTTCAAATATTCACAAAAAATGTCGATGATAAAAAAATTTTCCTCGACTTTGAATAAAAAAATAAAAAAAACAAAAAATATTACCTCCTCAATTTTTTTTTATGCTTTGAAATAATATATTCTTAATCAAACTGCATTTTCACTTTAAAAATCCACTTGCTCCATTTGCTTTTATAATTTTTTTCCCATCTGCCTAAAACTGTGTTTTTGTAAATGCATTAATTATGTTACTTTTGACATTATGAAAAACGTGTATATTTAGGCGACTAATCGAATATTTCTCTATCGTCTTTCAGCAAATGGTCCATACTTTAAAATTATGAGGTAATTTTTTTTATCAGCGTTAATTGTTATCTTTGGCAGCTTTTTTATTTTAGAATATAAAAAAAAAATTGTTAAAATTTTTTTTAAAATGTTTTTTTTTTGTTTATTTTTGTACCTTTTGTTTTTTGACCTTTCTCTTTAAAACGTATAACAATTTGTTTCATACCTACTACATGTAATTAAACGATCGTTAAGTACTCTTTGCTTGCCAATCTTACTTTATTTAGATGCGTGTAAATACTTAAGCATGTAATTTCTAACAAAAAATTTAAAAAGTAAGAAATAAGCGAATACAGAAACCAAAAAAAAGCAACAAAAATAATGACCTTGATATTGAATTGAGAGAAAAAAGAGGACAAAGACATCATAAAATCTAAAGCTTTCAATTTGAATACAAGTTTGCGCAATGAAACATTAAATATGATAATGATAGACAGAGTGGAGACAGGAGCTGAAAAGAGAGTAAACTTTGGATCAGCGTTTTACAAGAATGTAGATCAGTAAATGAAAGAAATATGAACAAATGTGAACATTCATAAGAAAATACATACATAAATACATATATGTATGTAAATGGAGGCAGGTTGTACATACATAGGTATGTAGATTTTATACAAATGTATAGTTTTTCTCCTCTTGGAAGCTTAAAAAATGAGTAAAGAAACGGCAGATTTGTCCTCAAAAAATTTTATTATACATTTATTGATTAATACTTGTGAGGCTCAGGAAACCATTCCACACGGTCGCAGCCAGACTAATAGTCATTGGTATATTTTTAGGTACTTGGGAGAGCTTAGCATTTACATTCAATCTAAATCCTATCTGAACATTAGCATATCGTCGATGATACTGCAATACGTTCCATGTCACTTTTCACTTCTTCCTGAATACACCTAAATAACCTTTCTACACTTTCGTCAATCACAAATATTTTGCTTTTATATATAACTTCGCTTTTATGTATACTATAAAAATCAAAAAAACACCGTGAAAATATATATAGATTTTTCTCCTTTCTCAAAAATTTAGTAACGGAGACATAGCACGTTTTGCAGTATCACCGACGATATGTACTTTTGGATTTAGTGTAGATCTCAATAAAGTCGCAATTGCTCTTATTTGGTACACCAATTCTTTTACCGATTGTATGGCATTTACATATGTACATATATATAATAAGATCCAGTTATAGTTATTGTAACGGCAAACCCTCTTCTACTAAGTTCTGCATTGATCCCATAAACATGTATTGTATTTATATGTATTTACAAATGTTTTTGTCAATACTGAAAGCTAGTCCAACCTTGAGGTGGCGATGTGGGCAACATTTTTTTATATTTTCATATCTAAGTAGTACTTAGTAAGTACCCAAATGCATAAATGAGCATATTATTAAAGGCGACAAACCTAAAAACTTGTTGCAATACTTTAATCATCAAAAAAAAAAAAACACTAAATCATCTAAAAATCTAGTTTGCTAATTAATTTGTACACCAACTTACTAATAAATATGTACATAATTTATGTATCTATTTGCTGTAGGTACTGCGATTACAAGGTGTGCTATTATGAGACAGCAACAATTTTGCCTTCACATAAGTCTGTCTAGGTATATTCTTGAATATTGGGTAAAATGCTTTCAAAAGCTTAATATGTACATATCTGCAGAATAATACAGACCAAGGTCGTCTTCGAAACTATCCAAGACTCAACCCAACACCGTTCGTTAGCACATTTTTTTTCAATTCTCTTACTTTAACGAACGGACATATCGTGTTCACTTGTTTTTATACCAGTAGTTGTTTTTTTCTTGCCCAAACAAATAAGGCTATTGAAAACACAAACAACGAGTGAAATTCTGGTGGTTAATCTAATAGACAAAAAATTTGTAAACGAATTTAGAAATATTTTAACCATAAAAATAGTTAAACTAATCGTTAGAATTGTATACTATAAATTTAACTGGTATAGCTAAACTCTAAAATGGTAAAGTTACAATTCTCAACCACGAAAAAAGTAAAACTAACCAAATAAAATTGTACTATTTTGGTTGGTTATCTAAGCGGAAACATTTAGGTGATTCACAAAGTGTCATAAAGTCATATGTCATATTAAAATATTGTACGGAAATAGTTATAAAAGACTTTTCCGAAGCCCTGTTAAGAAGTAAACAAAAACAGATGATGAAATACGACGACCCAAAAACATATCGTGCAGAGTTGTATTTATTTAGTACACATATAGCATAGAATGCAACCACAAAATATTATGACTTATGACGATATGACGCAATATGACAGGTTGTGAATCCCCTAATTGTTTGAATAAAATTCCTTACTCTCTTCTTCTTCTCTCCGTACGATGAGAATACAATTGCATATACGGCTATCTTGATGATTTGCACAAAATAGGTAATATGACAACTCGTTCGTTAATATTCAGTTGAAAACTTTTCGTGGACGGTGTAATTTGCTTAGACGTTATTTTAAGTGAGTTTCAAGTAATATATACCTAAATTAAAGAACAATAAGTCTTATGAATAATTAATTACACTACTCGACAAATTTTGATCAACTTTAACCACCAAAAATGAAATAATACTTTTCTAAAGCGAAATTTTACGCTGATTCCGAATATCATCTCCATTTTTTTGTGGCAGACCCAGTTTTTGAGATATTGGTAAAAATGTGGAAAAAGCCATATATGCAAGACATTGCATCACATAAGTGCATCAAAAAGTTTTATTAGACATCGTGGCGATTTGACATCTAGGAAGTGCTGGTGGGGGGAGCCCCAACAAACATTTTTTGCCTTCACACTCCAAGATTGGTCCAGTAGTTTGGTTACAATGGCCAAAATAATAAAAAAAAATTTGAAAAAAATCGAATTTTTTTAAAGAAATTTCAGCCTAACCTAAAAATCAAATTGTCAAAATAGCGTATCAGCTGTTTTCTTGCGAATGTATACGATTTTGTGTTCAATTACTTTGGTTGATAATTTTCTCTTTTTCTCGTTTTTACTCTTTAATTTGACATTGACGTTCTTTTTGCAAGTACTTGCAAGTAAAGTTGTTGAACAAAGCTATTATCTTGTTATTAATTTATATATATATATATATTAGATAAGTTTTTTTTTAGATATTCCCTCCGGCACCGGAATATGAAAATAGAATGTTTTAGAGTGAGTAAACTGAAAAAAAAATTTCACTTTTCCAAAAACGATGGAGCTACACCGAAAACCGCGCAAATTCCCAGAATTTCAAGGTATGTTTAGATTTATGTCTGAAAAAAGTTAGGATTTTGCACAAGAAAAAAAATTGATACCCACCCATACGAAGAATTAACCGCTAAATCGAATGGCATATTCAGTTTTTTGGTACACTACCCAGGGAAGGTAATAACGCGGCCTAAAGTGACCATTTTCTTTTTTTTCTCATGAATCTTCAACTTCTTGCCCTATACTCTTCCCGAAAGCGAACGTTATTTTTTAACTAAATCACACGGTAGGCTGCGTTATTTAATGCGCTTTCCAGAAATGTATAATAATAATAATAATAATAATACAATGGCGCTATTATAACTCTGACGAGTTTTATGGCCGAGCTTCTCTCCCAATTCGAGGTGTGCTCCTTTTTGTTTTTCCTACTAATTGGGTGGACCTACAGTTTTATGCCGGCTCCGAACGGCGAATGCATTTTTTGTGAGAAGCTTTTTTCATGGCAGAAATACACTCGGAGGGTATGCCGCCCACTGCCGAGAGGTGACCGCTGCTCTTAAAAAACCCAATAATTGGATTTTTACTAATTAGAAAAATTTGTTTGGCTCGGACCGTGGTTTGAACCCGAGACCTCTGGCATAGCAGGCGAGCACTCTACCCACTGCACCACAGCGGCCACTTCCAGAAATGTATAGCTATTAAAAATCGAATAATATTTGGATGAGTTCATCAAGTTTAAGTGAAGTAAAGTCGGGTATAAAAGGGTAACATACCTTAAAATTTCTCAATTTTTTTTTAAATTTTTCTCTTGAAGACGGTTTTTTGGGTTATTAGTGATTGTTTTATTTTGTTGGATAACTCCACAAATTTTTTTCTTGTGCAAAATCCTAACTTTTTTCAGACATAAATCTAAACATACCTTGAAATTCTGGGAATTTTCGCGGTTTTCGGTGTAGCTCCATCCAGTTTTTGGAAAAGTGAAATTTTTTTTTCAGTTTACTTACTCTAAAACATCCTATTTTCATATTCGGGTGCCGCACAATGGGTGATTGCGGCCAAAAATAAATTCAAAATTAAAGTATGAGTAAAACCATTTTTTTAAACAGAGATCGACAGATACATCAAATTGTAATAAAAAAGCTTATATAAAAATTTTTGAGTATCTTTTCGTTTAGCCGTACAGGGTGCCCAAAGTTGAGCAAAAAATAGGTCCTTTTATTTCTCAATGAACACACCTCATACAAAACGCTCTTTCTCATTTAACTGTTAACCTACATACACGAATGATACATCGTTACATAGATAATGATTTTCTCTTTCAGAAAAAATAACTTAGTTGTAAATAGCGCTCACTGTTGAATTTATATGAATTTTCAAATATTCACAAAAAATGTCGATGATAAAAAAATTTTCCTCGACTTTGAATAAAAAAATAAAAAAAACAAAAAATATTACCTCCTCAATTTTTTTTTATGCTTTGAAATAATATATTCTTAATCAAACTGCATTTTCACTTTAAAAATCCACTTGCTCCATTTGCTTTTATAATTTTTTTCCCATCTGCCTAAAACTGTGTTTTTGTAAATGCATTAATTATGTTACTTTTGACATTATGAAAAACGTGTATATTTAGGCGACTAATCGAATATTTCTCTATCGTCTTTCAGCAAATGGTCCATACTTTAAAATTATGAGGTAATTTTTTTTATCAGCGTTAATTGTTATCTTTGGCAGCTTTTTTATTTTAGAATATAAAAAAAAAATTGTTAAAATTGTAAAATTTTAAAATGAAATTAAAAAAAAACAAAAAATATTACCTCCTCAATTTTTTAATATTTGATGCTCCTGAATGTCTTTTAAAAACTGGCGAAAAAATTGTAAAAATTCGTTTGCTCCATTTTGTTTTATGAACATTTTTATGGAAGGTGTTTTTTGAGTTTTGGTACATTTTTCCCATACAAAATGCCCAGAAGTATGCTTCAAAAAGTTTAAATTTTTTTGTATGGGGAATATTTGTCAAAATGGTGAAACTTAAATATCGATATTTCCAATTCTAATTAAGATATTCGAAGAAACTAAACGCTGTTTTCAAGGGTAATGATTGTGCTTTCAACTGGTTAAATCGAATTTGAGTGGAAAGTAATTATATAAAAGATATTAAGCAGGGAATAGAGCCAAAAAACGTGTTTTTTTCCTATTTGGGCATGAATATCTCAGAAACTAGAAACAATTTGGAAAATCTGACTCCAGACTCAGGTTTATCACACTGAAATCCCTTAGAAAAGTGTAATTTCATTTCCGGTATAAAATTTTTTTGAAATGCGATTTTTTTGTATGAAAGTTTTATTATAAATGCTTATAACATACTTAAAAGTGCATATATTTTTAATTTAAAAACGGTGAAGTGCTTTACCCTTTTTCCAAAATGATTACCGCATTTGATTTATATTTCAAAAATGTATACACTAATCAAAATGGAGCATTTTAGCTATAATAGTTAGGAAAATGCTGAAATTTCAAAAATACCGTTATATGGGAGGTGGGCGTATTTGTGGGTGGATTTTGTTCAAATTTTCACAGTTTACTAACTTCAACCAAAAAAGCTTAAGTTCCGAGTTTCAAGATTCTAGCTTAATTATTACTATTTTTGGCCGCGTTTGTATGGAGGTGCCCCCACTGTGTGCCGGAGGGAGGATCTGAGAAGGTTTAAAGAATCCCATACAAAAAAAAACTCATCTAATATATATATTTACATTTGGTTTGGGATTTAAAAAAAATTTATAAACGTTTTCTTTCCTTTTTTTTTTAAAAGTAAAGTAATAATAAATGGTGCGTTTAAGTAGACATACTATTTTTTCCATTAAAAATGTTCAACTGGCAACCCTTCTACCTTGCAACCATCCGAGCGATCAGCTGCCACGTTTTTACGTAAAAAATCAAAATGATTTTTATTTCTGCGGTACGGGCTTCTGCGTCGTACGTCGTTGAATAATCGGTTACATACAAATCCCATTAAATAGGTTGGATCAGCTGACACGGTAATTGGCGTTTTCGATTCGCCATCAGACAAGCGAGGTCGGATCGAACAAAAATGTTTGAACCCATAATGAGTAGTAGCCAAGGCTTATCCAAATAGAGGTTATATTACTTCCGTTTTTATGTGTGCGTTTTCTTTAAAAATGTCAATGTGAAAGAGAAGAGAAATGAATATCAAGGAAAAATTTTTGCTAATTCGTTTTGTCTGACATTCACACTTTTTAGTATACATGCACAATTCCAATCAGCTTATCTACTGCGATATCCTTCTTTAGATAATTCTTGGTAGTAGCCATACTCGCTAACTGGTCGATAAAAATTTCCCTCTGCTCGCTATCATTCACATATAAATTTGGCAGATAGAAATTTATAGCGAGCAGAAGAATTGTGAATCGAAAACGGCTAATTACACATAATGACCTACGATCATGGAGGAACAATAAAGGAGAATGCATAACGACATACCTTCATACATAGTGGGGCCAGAAGTGTCATGCAAAGAGGAATGTAGAAGAATTTGACAGATGTGGCCCCTATGGAAATGATAGGGTGCGTGTGTGTGTGGAATATGTCAACAAAAAAAATGCTTGTGTTCGTGTGTGTTTATGAAGATTGAAGAAGAAGTCAGCTGATCTTATGCATTCTCCTTTATTGTTCCTCCATGCCTACGATTTATGTAAGATTTAATCGCAAATAGTATGTATGTATATTAGAAGAATTTTGGCATAAAAAAATTATTTTTTTCGTTTAGACAAGCCAGTCATGTAATTTTCGCGGCATGAGACATGAAAAATGCACATAATAAACTCATGCATGAATACATGTATACGAGCAGCATACATAATAATGCACTAAATTTGGGTAATTAAAAAAAAAAAAACAAACAAACAAAAAACAAAAAAATAAAACACAAGGCTGAATCTATTAATTAGATTTTCTTGTTTATGCTTTTTTGTTGGCAACGCATTATGAACGACAAGATATTGAGTGGTAATAAATGGCATAACATGTATGTATGTGCAAATGTACATATGTGCGTGTGGTTGAGCGTATGTACATAAGTATGTACATACATACCTGGAATTTAAACTTGAAGTACTTAGACGGTAAAAATAATTAAAATGATGCTTGATGCCAATGCTATGGCTTCTAAATACATAATTGTTATACCCAGTGCATGCACTTGTGGATTCAAAACTATTATGCGATTGTTCAATTCTCTACTTTTTCGACGCTAAGACACACTGCCCGCTGATTGTGCGATTCGAAGATTTCCTGTGTCTTGAAGAACTATGTATGTATTAGCTGAAAAAAAAATCCAAACCAAAGTCCTCCTGCTAAAGCCAAAATATCATTAAAGCAATCATTAGATAACTAGATCCACAGTTTGGGTTTTTCTTTCAAAGATGGCATCTTAAAAAACCGCTGGGTTTCTGCTGATATTTAATTAGACATACATATTTGCCTCTTTACCTACTTGTTTTGCTTTATATTACTCGTTTTAGAATTGACTGAGATCGACCCACAGTGAACGTCATTAACATTAGAGCTCGACCAATGTAGGTATATAAAATATCTCTATTTACGTTATTGGACACTAGGTCATTAAGTGGCTAAAGGCTAGCAGAGATACTAGAGTGCGTTGGCTGGACTATGCAGTGCAACAATCGCAATAATTGCAGCTGTGCCTCTGCACTAGTGTATACCAAATTTATGCTCAACATTAATTTTTAGACAAGATATATGTACATATGTATACATACATATAAATACATACATATATGTATGTAGTTACATGTAAATTATTGACTTGTTTTAAAAAAATTTGTTTTTAAATTTTTTCGCTGTCAGCTAAATAGCATGTACAATTCATAAAACTAAACGATTTATTTTGGCAAATTATAAATTTCAATTAGCCGCGAGCTCAAAGGTATAGTAGTGGAGTGTTATTGTTGTTGTTTGTATTTGTTATTTGCTATTTATCATTTTGTTATTGCGCGCTAGGCCAAAAAAAAAAACCATACGCGAGCTCAAAGGTAATAAAGTAATTAGATTTTTTCGATTCATAATTAGAGCGTTAATGCGCCAAGAGTTGTTAAGAGAAATGTATGTACACTGAGAGAAAAAAATGTAAAGTTAAAATAACTACGCGCCTGGTCATTTTTACAATTGCGGAAAGTTCAAGAAAACATTTTTAATTCAACTTTTAAAAATGACAAAATAACATTTTCAGGTTTAATTTAACAATTCAATAGTCGATCTAACTAAAAAAAATTTAAATCTACATTGTTTCGTTTTTTCTGCTAAATAACTACGATTAATTTTTAATTCAACACTGTTATTGTTGATTTGAAGTTCAACATTGTTGAATCAACGCTGGTTTAAGAGAAAAACAAAAATATTAAAATAACTATGCTCGCGATCATTTTTACAATTGTGAAAAGAAAACTTTTTGATTCAACATTTAATAATGACAAAATAACTATTTTTCGTTTTGATTTAACAATTCTATAGTCGATCCAACTAAAAATATATACTAACTTGTTTTTTACTTAGGACGTTTGAGGGTTAAATAAAAAATTCTACATAGTTAAATCTACTTTACATTGAAGGCGTATTTAAAACAACCCTGAAAAAAAGTTAAACCAACTACTCTACAATGTTAAATTAACTACCCTGTATTCCTAAGTCAACACTGAAAGTGTTTAAATTGACAGTAAAAATTGTTAAAACTAAATCAAATTCAGGGTTAAATCAACTCATTTTCGAAGTTGAATGAACAATGTGCCTTTTTAAATCAACATTAATGCATTTTGAATTGAAAAAAAAAAAAACAATCTTAAAATAACAACACTATTTTCAACGTAAGAATAACATCCCCATAGTTGATTTGACAATTTTCAGCTTTGGCTGACTATCATAGCTGTTTATAGTTGAATCATCCTCGTTTACCTTTGATTTTTCCCTCAGTGTAGGTATATACATATATATGGATTTACGTACTTATGCATACACGGAGAAAACTATATTGATGTCACACCAATATTTATGGATAATCCTGTCTTATCCATAAACTATGGATGCCGTACCCATATTTATTTATATAGTGCACATGTTTTTTTGATATGAAACCCATTATATGGTAGTGACATCCATAGTTTATGGATCAGACAAGATTATCCATATATATGGATGTGCCATCAATATAGTTTTTTCCGTGTATACATATGTACATATGTATGTCTATAAATCGAAGGTCAAATTAAATAGAGTATTGACTTTTATATTTCTATTTTATTGACTTTAAATGCTTTTTAATAATATTACGGATTGTGGTCGATAATTCGACGTAAAATAATTTTAGATCATACTTGGATAAAACAAAAACAAGGAGAACAATGGTGGCCAAAATATTTTTTTTTAATATAATTTACTTCAATTTTAATTTACACGCACACTGTGCGTGCACAGCCTATTGGTTGGAAAACAATTAAGGTGGTCATCTTAACACTCGTTTGAGATATATTCGCGGAGGTTTCGATTCATATTGTACAAATAGCATAATATAAATATATATGTATGTATATTAAAATTTAAAATCATATCAGCGATTTTCTGCGGTCTCACCCCCAAAATCAGTAACAGCACAGTCAAAGATATCAGATATCAACTTTGAGCCCTCTGCGACACCACTTAGCCGTTTCCGATTGGGACAAAAATTTATATATCGTCGTACCATACGAAAACTAACATACGTTTTTTTGTGACTGACGAAAAGTAACAAGTTCGACTTTTGGCTGACGAAAAATAACAAGTTCAACTTTTGGCCGACGAAAAATAACAAAATCGACTTTTGGCTGACGAAAAGTAACAAGTTCGACTTTTGGCCGACGAAAAATAACAAAATCGATTAAACAACAATAATTTTAATGTAAAAACAGTATATAATTACTGATACTTTTCGTCAGCCAAAAGTCGATTTTGTTATTTTTCGTCGGCCAAAAGTCGAACTTGTTATTTTTCGTCAGCCAAAAGTCGATCTTGTTATTTTTCGTCAGCCAAAAGTCGAACTTGTTACTTTTCGTACAGAATTTTTTTATTGATAGCTTTCGCCAGAAATTTTAAATATGCTATTTTTCGTATGGTACGACGATATGTGGTATCTTCGACTATTTTAGCATCGACATAGGCGGCGAAATTGAAGAAATATGTATGTATATACTTGCAGACCCTGTTAATGAGTCCATACTGTAACATTTTATTAATGGTCCAAATTAATTTGCCTACTATCTTATGCCTTTAGCTAATTGAAGGGCAGTTTGACTACCACTGTTCTCTACCCCAGTTCCCTACCCTTTTTTCAGTTTTTGTGAGGATAACCGTGAATATAAATAGGTATGGTGCCTAATATTATACATATATGTATGTACATATGTATGTATGTAATACATTATAAATATAGCCAATCAATTATAAATTTATCTACTATGTATAAAATATGGAAATGCACAAAAAAAAAGAAAATTAAAATGCGATAAAATATTGACAACTGAGAAAATTTATTGCGCTGTCCAATAACGGAATAACAAATACTACATACATACATACATATGTATATAAATGTATGTGCCTTACTTAATAAACCATTCGACAATGATTTATGTTGTATATCCCACCAGCTAGGTCACTCTCAACCACGTGCTCCTCCACATATGCCATTACTCCGCACAGACTTGATGGACAAAACAAACTTTCATATTTCAATTAATTGAACGATACGTAAAAACGGGGGGTCAGTTAACTGAAAAATTGGCTTCGTCGGTCAAAATGGTGGGCGGATGTTATATCTATCACACATACATAAATATAAGGATGTAAAAAATGTTATGAGTATAAATGCTCGCATGATTTAGTACTTTCATATCAGTTTTGGGTAGTTTTTAATTCAGTTGAGTGGTGATTTGTCAACACATGTGAATGTATACATGTACATAAATACACTGAAAAAAACCTTCTCGGGATGAAAGACATATTTTGCTGTATGAATTTTTTTAAAACAAGTAGATATGTATATGAAACCATGGTAATGCACTTTTAATTTTTGATGTGTAAACATTTTAACAAACCTTTCAATATGTTTTAGGGAAAATTTACGCAAAACAAAGAAAATAGTGCAGAGATGTAGAATAATTATTATTTCATTTTCAAATTATAAAAAAGTCTCACAAATTTCCTTCCGAATTATAAAAGTCTTTTGTCAATATTTTTTTTCTGATGAAAAATAAAAATTTTTTCTATAATTATTATTCAGAAACTTATATTTTAAAAATCTTTCCATAATAGTTATTTCAAATATATTTTTTTTAAGTCTTCAAAGACTTTTATCAGGGCTGCTCACCTCATAGGCACTCAAAGCACAATTGTTTTTGTTTTGTACCGAATCATAGGCACAGATACATATTTTCACTTCAAATATGAAAATAAAATTTTCTTTGCACTGCCATAAGCACTGAGATATAAAAAAATTTTATACGTATGTGCCTATGATTCATATTGAATGTGCAGAGCAAAGGCACTTTGTATAGGAGCTCGAGCACTGCCGTAAGAAATCGAAATTTACAATAACAAATGTGTAATGAAAAAAAAAAATTCAAAAAATGAAAGCACTGTAAAAAATTAGTATTCAAAAAATTTTCATATAAAAAATAAAAAAATTTGTATGTATGTGATACTACCATTTGAAAATAAATTCCAAAATAATATTTTATTGGAATCCATAAAAAAATTTAAATGAGCAAAAAAAATTTTCAGTGCAAGAGCGTTGAGCAGCCCTGCTTTTATATTGAGACAAATTTGAAAAAAGTCTTTGCGTAATTATTATCAGTAACAAATTGTTTTTTATATCTTCAAAGACTTTTTCATTGAGACAAAGTTCAAAAAAGTCTCAGAAAATTTTCAATAACTTTCTTATAAGTATAAAATAAGAATAACTTTCATATACATAAGTACTTCAAAATTCAAGCAAATTTCCAATTTGAAATTGTATGAAAGATTTTTATTGAAGATATAAAAAATAAATTTGTTACTCAAAATAATTACTTGAAGATATTTTTGAAATTCGTCTCAATGAAAAAGTCTTTGAAGACTCAAAAAACAATTTGTTACGGATAATAATTACTCAAAGACTTTCTTCAAATTTGTCTCAATATAAAAGTCTTTGAAGATATAAAACAAAATTTCTCATTTATAATAATTACAAAAAGACTTAAAAAAAATATCTCAGAAATAACTATTATGGAAAGACTTTTAAAATATGTTTCTTTCAATAATAATTATTTTTTGATTTTTATTTTTTCTCTTATAATAATTACAACTCTGAAATAGTGTTCAAAATAGGGAAGCAATTTCTTTGACCCCTCCATATTTTATTATCTTTTCTTAGTGTATACATATATGTACTATCCGTAAATTGATACGCCACTCTTAATATCTTATCCAGTTACTGCTGGCCTTGTGAGTAGTTAGGAGGAATTTTTTTGATTGGTCACTTGATTTTATTAGTGCATTAAAAATGCGGGGATAGCTGGTGTATGTTATGAACGTACGGCGGTGGCCGAAATAATGTTTATGCATAGGTACATATATAAAAAAGTTCTTAATGAAAGTCTTTAATTTTTTTAGAAAAAAAATACACTTCTTTGCAAAGCAAATATATTTAACATTAATTTATGAATAGTGCTTACTTTTGTTAACGATCTTGCTTGCTTGTGTCAGCTCATGGTATAAGTATACCAGGTAAAACAAACGTCAAGTTTTCGTCGCCATATTAACCACCTGACAATTAAGCAGATTATGACATTTCGTGCTGCCATACTCAATGATAAAAATCCTCCATTAATGGTATTTTTCACTGCTTTGTTTTAAAAATAAATTGTAACCATGGTATTCATAGTAACGAATTTTTTCAATTTGAATTGAAAGAAATTTTTTTCAATTTGAAAAAATTACACATCCTGCAGTAAATTTGTTTCACTGCTGAATGATCATTAATGTTTCTTCTGAGTACAATTTTTATTATTATTATTATTTTTTTTTTTGAAAAAAGCAAACCATTTATATGAAAAATTCAGCAGTCTTTATTTGAAAATACTCACTGATGCCTCCTCAGTCATAGATGAATTTCATCAGTGATTCATAAAAGATTCATTTCGCATTTTTACTTCGCGGAATATCAGTTTAGCCGTACTACAAAGTAGCCCCTTTCCGGTATTCTCGGTGAGTTTTTAATTTAGTTTAGTAGTTACGATCACTTAATTTAGGCTTTGTGATCACTCTGGTATATAGTTTGGGGAGGTTTTGGAGATTGATCTATTATAACTCCATATCGTCGCATAAAGTGTAATACCACGTATCCGCTACCACCCAAATTTTACAGGAGACAGTGAAAACTGGTTTAATTCAAAACGGTTTGGAATTTTGCAAACCCACATCCAAACCAAGGTAGATTTTTGGATTATATTCTTAATCCAAATATCATTTTGGCGAAAAACAGTTAAATGTGCAGTTATTGCCTTACTTATGTATTTATAAGCGGTTTTGCGTCTTTTATTTTGTTCAATAGTGACGTATAGGCGGTTTTGCAGGCGTACATAAAAACTTTTCTTCAATAAAGCAAAGTTATAATCCATTTCGTGTTTATGAAAGTATAATCAACTTTAGTACATTACAGTACAGTTATAAAGCAATAACACCTATTATTCGCGGTATTGGTTCGAAAAATTTCCTTAAAAAAAGCGGTTTTGAAACTGTGTCATTATTTGGAATTGCGTTGTGTGAATCTCAAAATTGTTGCATGAATGGATGGGGACGGACGCCAAGAATGTATTTTTGATGAAATCTCATTTTTGGCAAAAATGTCACGCGGTTTTGCACTTTAAACAACGATATGTATGTACACCACCATACTAAGTGAGCATTTCAGTCTATATATGTATGTATGTACATATGTCCAATCCAATTACAAAAATATATGTACCCTAGATTTTAACAATATGAGTCGCTTATTTCCGCGGTGCAATAATACCAAATATGGCGACGATACCCTTTATTCGCGGAGAGTGGATGAAGATTTGTGGAGTGAGCGAAGAGGAGCTACCGGAAGTTCCATAAATCTGCTCACTAGTGCCCATTCTATTTCTGTCCTTTGATTCCTGAAATACCCAAACTTTCACACAAAAATCTACGCATTCAAAAAATAAAAGTCTGGCATCGCTATACTCCAAAACTGACATAAGATCAAACTTCAAAAATCTGCTTTTTAATCAAAAAGACAGCGTCAAAATGACAATGCACATACCTGTATTTTTTATACCATGGTGTCAGCTATCAAAATTAAATGTTGTGAACGAGAAAAATATGTAAATAAATTCATAAATTTTGCATAAAATGCGTAAATAGAAAATATATTTTCATATAGCTGATCAAAAAACAATGTTAAATTCTTGGCAACTGACTTCATGATAATATTTTTGATTGCTGTCTCTTTGCCTTTAGATTTTAAAGCAAAAATCTGGCAATACTTTTAGCCACCAGTGTTTTTTATTAAACAAACTAGGCAAAATTTGCGAGTAAAACTTTTTCATATAATTTATGTGATTTTTTGCTTTTTGTGCATAAAACATTACACACAAAAATTTATTTTTCTCTTTTTTAACACGCTTTTATTAGTTTCACCTGTATGTATGTATGTATGTATGTATGTATGTATGTAACTTCTTGCTTAGGTTATAACCACCGCTATGTTCCAACAGATGGCGCGCGTGTATTTATATTTTTAAAATATTCACTTATTTGACTTACATAGTATGTACGAGTACTTATTTTTATTAAAGTAGTTATGTAACTATAATTTGAATATGCCAATATTGCATTAAGAGAATGAACCAATTTTATTCAAGAAAAAAAAAAACCCATTTCGCTTATGGAAAATGTTTTAAAATTTTCATAAATCAAACGCGCTTTTGACAATGACCCAAGTGAATCAAGCAGCCCATTTAATCCTTTTTCAATCACGTCGTCCCTTTTTGGGTACAAATGTGTGCCATGTACATCCATACATACATACATACATATGAATATACATACATACATATGCTGGTGGTATTATTTTGTATTAGCTCGCATTTCACGGATATTTTTATACTCAGCTGTACTAGTACACAGAGTATTATAGTTTTGATTTCCTAACGGTGGATTGTAACAGAATGAAATAATCGAGATAGATATAGACTTATATATATCAAAATGATCAGGGTGAAAAGAGAAATCGATTGAGCCATGTCCGTCCGTCTGTCCGTCTGTCCGTCTGTGCGCACGATAACTCGCGCAAAAATTGAGATATTTTGATGAAATTTGAAATGTAAGTTGGTATCAAGACAGGAACGGACGGTATTGAAAATGGGCGAAATCGGACCATGACCACGCCCACCTCCCCTATATAGTAAAAATCGGAAATTTTGTATCTCAGTCACTAATAGAGCTAGAGTGATAAAATTTCACACACGTATTGAGCTCAGGCCCTTATGGAGAAATATGGTGAAATTTTGGAAAATGGGCGGTGCCACGCCCACTTATTAAGGGGCAAACATTGAAAGTTTTATGAGTCATAACTCAGAAACCGTTGAAGATATATCGATGAAATTTGGTAGGCGTGATATACTTACTTAGGCAAATGTTTGGACGAATAATTGCCAAAATCGGTTGACGACCACGCCCACTTTTATATATGGGTATCATAAAGTGGCCTAATAAAAACATTTTAAGTGATACCTTTGTCAAATATAAAGATAATTCATTGAAATTTTGTGGCGTGAGTTCTACAATAGATCGGAAACAAAAAATAGAAAAATCTCGGAAAATGGGCGTGGCACCGCCTCTTTTTAGACAAAGGAATATACGAGATTTCTTAGCCTATAACTCGACAAATAATTGAGATATTATGACGAAACTTGGTTTACACACTTTTATAACTTGTGTTAATAGACACGCAAAAATTTATTGAAATCGGTTTATGACCACGCCTACTTTTTAACAAAGATATTTCTGGAACACCCTTTGGGAATTTGTAACGTGACATCTTTGTAACTCATAAAGGGATGAAATTTTGCACAAAGAATAATATTCATAAGCTTAGTTGGATGACTGATAAAAATTTAGAAAATGGGCGTGGCTACGCCCACTTAATGCAGCACTCGCTTTATATAAAGTACCTACACCGTGTTTCCATCAAACGCAAACAAACAATGAAAGCATACAGCTGAGTATCTAATGTTCGATTCCACTCGAACCTAGGCTTCCTTACTTGTTTCTGAATAATATTCTTTGTTGTTGTTGTTTTGGTTTTTGCATTTTTTATTCAATAGAAAAATGATTTATTGACGGCAAAAATATTCATTTTACTTTTATACAAACTTAGATACATACATATGTATGTATGTAAGTAGATGTACATACATTTGTTCAAATGTTCTCGCCAACATTTTTAAAATAAATTCTTCACAAAAGTTGCGTACAACAAAAATAATAACAAAACTATGTAAAAAATGCTCAAAAACAATAGAAATAAAAGTAAGCAGAAAAAATTGGGGTAAACACCAAAGCAAAAAAATTAAAGTGAATATTCTATACCCACTTGTGATTAAACAAACGTGACAGCATACAAGAAGAATGGATTACCGAGCTATTCAGGGCTAGAACTTTTCTCTCAACCTTTTCTTCCGATGAACTTTTGTCTCGAATATTTTACGGGTCATACCATCTGATTTTGATATCGTCCATGTTTTAACGACATATATCGGTAGGGGTATGACAAGCGATTTATTGGATGCAATTTATTTGTTCGCCAAAAAAAGTAAGTTTCTTCTCAAGAGCCTGTTTAATTCAAAGTATGATTTTTTTAACTTCAAGACATAAAAAAATATGTGTGCTATTTTTGGTGTTAGAAATCTGGTTGTGAAATAGAGAGAAAGTTCTTCGTGGTTTCGAATTTGTGGCAGTCAAGAATGTAGTGGTTGTTAGGTCGGCAATGTCCTCGTTAACCGCCAAACCAATACATTTTTTATCACCTTCAGTGTTGCCAGAAAAATTTCTAAAAAATAAAATTTTTAGCTAAAAACATAGCTAAGTGAATTATTCTCTTAGTTTAATTTTTTTATTAAACTTTATAAGTTTCTTTTAATAATTCATTAGAATTGCTTAGCAAAGGAACAAAATCGTATTTGACCTAAAACTCTAAAATAGCTAGAAAATAGCTAACTTTATATAAAAACGCTAATAGCTAAATCACATTTTTCATAGCTAAATCAAAAAAATTAAAGCTACACAGTAAAAAATTATAGCTTATTTCTAATATCATTTGGTACTTAATTTAATCATTCTTGGAATTAAATTTGAATTTTAATACCAAAAAGTCTTATTTTTAAACTATGAGAAATTTTACAATTTTATTTATTCCAAAATAGTTTCAAAATAAAGCCTTAAAAAGTATTAAAATCCTCTCTAAAGAAGTTTAATCATTTATGGTTTAAAAACAAATCTTGAAAAGGATAAAAAACTTTCTCTTTCTCAATTATATTACCATCAAAGTATTTTTGGTTTTAAATCAAAACCAAAAAAAGTATTAAAAAAAAATGATTAGAAAAAAGTAAAAAAAAAAAAAAAATCAAACAAAATGTTTCTAAAACTGCAATCCGGAGGAGTAATTAAATCTACTCAAATAAATGGCCCGAATCGAATAATTATAACAAGTAAGTAATGCAGGAGATTAATTAATTATCATGGGGGTAAATTTTGCTTTATTTTTTCAGTCATAAGGCAGTTGAGGGTCCCTCTTTCAATATCACTGCAGGAACCGCGACGGTGCCGAAATTTCCCTGGACATCTCCAAAATATTAGTATAAAAGTGAAAATATGGCTTTGTTCAGAAACTCAGTTTGAAGCGCAACCTGCTTTTGTAGTAGAAGCAGAGCGTTCATAAACGTAAATTTTGCATGAATCGTCGCTCATCACAATCATCAAAAAAATAATTACTACCGCTGTTGCGCTTCATGCTGCGTTTCTGAACATAGCCTATGTATATATATCGAGACCTAACCGCCATAAAAGTGTATCCAACAAAATGATCGATTTCAGCTTTTTTATGGAAATCAACAATTTACTATCACATGCATCAACTCCCAAAATTTCATAGCTGTGAAATGTGCAGTTTCGAAGTTAGAGACTAAATAAGTATCAAGGCTGCATACAAACTGTATGCAAAACAAATTAAAAAAAACTGTGTCCTGTAAAATTTACTTTTTGTTGGATACACTTTTATAAGGATTAGGGCTCGATATATAAGGTAATTTAGTGTTTGCTACTACTGCTTAGATTTTTATGTAAATAAAATATGTTAACGTTATTCAATTTCTCAGTAATCTTTGGGATAATGGGTTATTTGCAGTATATCCACTGGAAATTTTATGGGGGTTTATTTTTAAATCCAAAAAAGTATAAAATTTATTCCAATTTTCGGATAGATTTAATACCATTTAAACTATTCTTATTACCAAAAATATTATAAAAATAATCAAAATTTGGTTTTGATTCAATTCCATAGAAGTATAGAATTTATTCCAATTTTGGATTGATCTTATACCATTTTTACTATTTTTAATACCAGAAATATTCTAAAAATAATGAAAATTTGATTTTGATTTAATTCTAAAAAAGTATTAATTTGACACCAAGAATAATTTCAGTCTCTCAATATTCTCTTCTTTTTTTTAAACCAGAATGGTTTTAATTTTATGCTTTTTGGCATTGTTATATATAAATACCAAAATGGAATTAAAATTAAACTAAAATTTTTACTGTGTAGATCTAGCTGTAAAATAGCTAAACTGGAAACACTGATCACCTTGCACCTTGTATATGAAACCCTGTTTTATTGTGAACGGCTTGGAGTTGACATTTTCATACATACATACATCACAGAACTGCTGGTGTTAACCCACGTCATCTTCTTCAAGATGTGCGTTAGAACAGCGTGGTATACAGAAGCACATTCTTTACGAAAATATTCTGATTCATCTCGCCTCCTAAACTTTGCAACACAATTTCTACATAAATAATTTTGAAATCCAATGAAACTGGCGATGACTCACTTGCCTTTTGCCTGAATTGCGCGAGCTTTGCGTAACTGCCGCTTTTGCTGGATATCCTTATTGGTTTACATGCCACCCCTTCCTTCTTTTTTCTACTCCTACTCTTACTAGTCTCTCTTCGGTGCTACTATTATTATATCGCGCTACCTCAACGTCGTTTATTTATTTAGCGTAAATTTCTCGTTATATTTCCTTCGGGTCAATTCCTTTGGTTTCATTTAATTAAAAACATGTTTCCTTTGCCCTTTTTTCTGTGTTGTTTTTATTATTATTGCTATTCTAAAGTTGTTGTTGTTATTGTTTTTAAAATTTCAGGCGACTTCTTGGTTTATACATATATGTATTTTACATATGTATGTATGTATGTATGTATGTATGTATGTTGGAAACTGAGCTTGTTGATTTAGGATCAGGTGAACATCATAATAAAACAATTTATGGAGAAGCTCTCGCTGTACGAAGAGGAGGAAGTTGAAAAGCGGGTTACAGAAGAGGGCAGAAATGGGCAATAAAAAGAAACAATAAGTTAAAAAAATTTATTTATTTACGCGGTTTAAATTTCCAGTCAGTTGACTAAATGATTAGCGGACATTTGTTTGCGTTGAGTTACCGACAGTGTTGCCAGAACTTTTCCAGAGTTCCAGCTAGATTCTCAAAAAAAAAAGCTAGAAAAAGCTAAAAAAAAATTGTTTCACACATAAAAAAACATTTAAAGCTAAAAAAAGAAGCTAAAAAAAATACGAAATTACCCAGTAGAACTTGGAGCGAGATCTCCCCAAGCGAGAGCAGAAGAGTACTCTATTTGATATCCTTTCCGAGCAATATCAAAATTGTTTCAGTTTTGTTTTATTTTGTTTGTGTTTATTACTTCTCTTCCTAGTACATAGTTACAATGTTAAAAGCGAGTATAAAAAATTTTATGCTTATACACGAAGTATAGGGAGTAATGGAGTATCTATTGACAAGTACTCCCGGATTAATAAAACGATGATCCCAAGTCCTACTGCGTATTTTAATGCTTTATTAGTAGGTGATTTCCCGTGGCAGTGATCCGGACAAAAAATTTGCAAGCCACTGCAACAACAATTTTTTGATCCTGATGTTTATCCGGATCAAAAAATATATTACAATCTATACGGACCCGAAATGGATCTAGACAAACATGAGTATCACAAAATTGTTGTTCAATTTGCACACAAAATTTGTATGCGGATCTGGAGGGGAACTCGCCTAATGTGTTCTCAAAGCACACATAAATTCAAGGCCAATTTAACAGGTCGGTTCAAGATACATACACACATACACGCCGTGACCTTAATGTCGAACTCTCGTGACCGAGATGTCAAAACTATAAGGAAGACGAATGAAGAATTTGACGAATTGTAAATACGAATGCATGTAAAGAATATGCAGAAGTAAACAAATTGGATAGGTGTTGAAGAAGAACAAGAAGTCAGCCGATCTGAAGAACCGACCTGTTTAGTGGAGCCTGCATAAGTTATCTATTTTCATATACTATGTATATGCAAATTTGTACTTCAGTGTCAATAAAAATAACGAAATGTTAAAAAAATGTTTTACATTCAAATAATGGTAACTATGATGACTGTATGTATGTATATGAGCAGCAAGCAACGCTCATTTTTTGGGGAGTTTTAGCAAATAAAAAAGCTAGAAAAAAAAGCCAAAGCTAAATCCATGATACAAACAAACAAGGTAGTTCCATTTCACTTTGACGTTGTCATTTTTGATTATAATATGGATTTTTGACGTCTTACTCAAAGTCAAAAATTTAGGATAGCGTTGCCCAATCAAAAGTTTTTGGCTGAGGGTATATTTGAACAAAATATTGGGTATTTTAAATGAAATTTTGTTTTTTACATATTTTAATCAACAAAACAAATCAGCGGATTTAATGAGTATATTTTAACATTTTAAATATATTGAAAAAACCTTTTCAAAAAAAAAAAATAAAATGAGTTATTCATAAAAAATAAAAGAGATTTATGCAATTATTAAAGTCGAAAACTCTTATCAATTCCCAGGAGGTGTAGTAAGAGTGTCTATTAACAAATATATTTACTATTTTTTATGAAAATTTTAATGGCTTTTCATTTACTTGTTAATAAAAATTCCTCTACTTCTGTATTTCTCCCAAGCATTTTAATTAAAATCACGGAAATTTCACTTTTTTATAATATTTGATATTTTATTTAGTATGAGCAAATTTATTAATTTAATTTATACATATTTAAAAAAAAAACGGAATTCTACCGGTATTAAAACCAGGGACTTGTAACAAATCTCGTAACGAAACGAAACTTGCGTTTCTGGCGTTTCTGTTCCAAGATAACGATAGAAACTAAATTCGAAACCAAATGACTTTTGTTACAAAGGAGTTTTGTTTCTGTTTCTGTTACAAGGAACAAAATTAATTTAGTTTCGTTATAGGTTTTGTTTCTGCTGGTACTGTTTCGGAGTTTTGTTACGACTTTTGTTACAAAGGAGTTTTGTTTCTGTTTCAGTTTCGTTACTTAGCTGTGTAACAGAAACCGAAACCGAAACGCGTTACAAGTCCCTGATTAAAGCTCACCGATAATACCAGCTATTTTGTTGCACGGCGAGCCAAATTGAGACTACAAAAATATGTTATTTTATATATTTAACTTTCGTTTATAGTATGTACTATATTCCACAAACTTGCCGCAACTTGTTTTAAGAATAAATCTTATTTTTTATAATATTTGTTATCTGATATTATGAAGAATATAACACGTAAATGTACGTATTTTTATTTACATATATCAATATTCAAATTGAAAAAATTCGTTCTGTTGCAATCGATACCATGGAAATAAAAAATAACATAAATGGAGGATTTTTAGCATTGAGTATGGCAGCACGAAATGTCATAATCCATATAATTGTCAGGTGGCTAATATGGCGGAAAAAATTTGACGTTTACACTACCTTCTTTCTTGTATCATGGCTAAATCAGAATTTTTCCAGCTAAAAGACAAGAAAAAAAGCTAAATCTAGCTTGAAAAAAGCTAGAATGGCAACGCTGGTTACCGATGGGGTATTTAGTTCGGATTGACGGACGTCGGCTTTTCATATTTTTTGTGCGGATACCTAGTCAATTGTGAAATTCGACTAATGAAATTAAAATTAATTTGTTTTAAGAAAAAAATTTACAAAATTTATTAAATTTAAATAAAAATGTGGAATACTTAATTCCGACAAATATGCAGGCCATCTAATGCTAACTTTCCTAAGTTGTGATGTTTGTAAGTACTAGAATGAGCAGAATTAGATCTATGGCATAGGTGCTCAGATAATGAGCTGAGTCGATTGGCACGCAAACTACCTACTCCTATTCCCCTTAAGAGTCCATGGTCCTTCAAATGCTTTACTTATATGATTCAGTTATAAGCACATCCGCAATGGTCCACCATTTCATTAGTTTACTTGAGCAGCTTGGGAGCTCCATCTAATGAAAATGCCTTCAGATTATATAAAAGTTATTTGCACTCACATGCAACTTGAGTGCTTCTACTGCAACAAACAATTTATTTATTTATTTTTTTTGTTCGCAAAAAAAAAGACATGCAAATTGGTAAATTGGCAATCGCCGAACAATAAAACTCTCAGGCGGCCTCGCGAATGTTGCCAATTTTTTTTTCTGGCTCAGTGGGAGGAAAGAAAAACATACATACCCACACTCACACGAAAGCAAATGCTTTCTCATTTTTTCGATTTTTTTTTTACCGTTTCACGCTTTCTTGAGCAGCAAGAGCCCTCGAGAGGAACAGTTTGTGCCTTGTGCGCTTTTTTGCAATTTGCATTTTTCATTTCGCATTTTCAAAAACCCTCACCACCTCTCGCAGCAGTTCTGAGCAATTTTGCATTGCGTTTCGCTTTGGCGTGCCGTTCCCGTTCCCGGTGTCACGGTGCTTCGATGCGGAAGCACTTGTTTGTCATTCATATGCAACGGAGCGTTTTGTGAAGGACTGTCGATTGCGCTTTTCTGCACAACAACAACTACCTTTATAGGCATTTTGTTTTTTTTTGGCCATTGATTGCTGTTTGTGGGAGGTAAATCAGTGAGCTCACTTGGAATTTCAGCAACCGAGAGCCTCTTGATGCGTTGATTGGGAGAGGTGTATTGTGCTGGTGGGGTATTTGCTGAGCTATGGGCTGTAGTGAGTGGTAATACCGCTATTATATTTTTTGTATGTATGCGTATTTATGGCTATAAAGTACATCTTAATGAGGATTTTTTTATAATTGGAACTGGTGATCTATGATCGATTTGGCATCTCTGGTTTAAACAACATCAATGGGTTTTTGAGATCCACCAATCGTTCAAATAGATATAATAGATATAGTATGTACTATGTATCTACTAGTAGATACCACAGTTCAACTCTGATGAGTGGGTTTGTCTAAATATTGTATGTCCTTATCTATGTATGTTCGTATGTACAATGCTCCCATATTTGTAATACTATGACTGAAGCTTATGTCTGTACATAGTTGTGTCTTCCCTTTCCTTTCTTTCGTTCTTCATACAAGAATTAATTGCTTAAATTTGTCACATTCGCCCTCTGGCATTTTTGATTTAATGAAGCGTTAAATTAGTTAATTTCCGCTTGTAAGTAACTGCACCCTTTCCTTGGAATACATATTTTTGTACAGTATGTATGATCACATGAAGAACAATTAAGGCTGCAGTTATGTATTTCTTAAGTGTGCTTAGTTGGTGGAAGAGAAAGTTATACCCTTAAACCCAGCAATTTCCGTGTCTAACGCATGGGCTCTACAAATGAGGGAAATTAATCGATATCGCGCCATCGAAATTCGAATTGCTCTATTTTTTCTGAGTAGAAAACTCCTCCACGACATTTGTCTAAAATTAATTTTGATGTTCCGGAATTCGGTTTTTATGAACCAAGACGGATTTTTGAAAATAAAAATTGGGCAAAAATCGATAAAAACAAGGCTAATATGCACATCGAATTGAAGCAGAATTTAATGCTGCATCCAGATATGAAGTCCGAATTAAAATCGGATGATCCGTTTTCGAAATATAGCCTGATTTCCGGATATGGAGGCTGAATGCCCAAAATCGCATATTTTCGCGATTATCTCTTGTTGTGTACAATATATCTTAATTTTTTTTGCAAATTTCTTAAAGATAATTCAATACAATATATGAATAGTATTTTAAAATATTACTATATCTTCCGGTATTGGAAAACTAGAATGCACTCTTTTTTCCTTGGCCCAAAATCGCGGTATGGGTTCTCTATGTTATAGTCATCCGATACCGATGATTTTCGCAGGCAGCGCTTTGTGTACAATAAATGCTCTAAATACAAAATTTCAGAATTTTAGCTGCAAAAATTGAAGAGTTATTCCATAAAACGTAGAGTTATGCTTCTGAAATTTGTTTTTTGCTTCCAATAGTACGCTATGGCGTATGAGTAACCTCAGAAAAATGAGAAGCATCCAAATTTCGATGGCGCGATATAGGTTAGTAAATCGCCCCACCCCAATATACATATGTACATATGTAATAATGATATTCTGAGTTAAAAGAAGCTTTTATTATTGGTCGCGATTATTCTTCCTAAGGTGAACTTTAGATTCGATTCTCGTTGAAGGAATACATATGTACATATTAAAACCTTATCGTCTAATGCACAACTCTGTTCGTAATTTCCATTATAATTGAAATTATGTAGATATGTACATACATATGTATGTATCTCAAAACTCTCTTTCGAAGAGTTATTTTTTATGGATAAATTTGAGGACTTCTATACAGCATTTTCCCTTGAATTTTAAAGCTATTCGTATTCAGAAAAAATTTAAGTTTTTGTGTGGCTCAACGAAATACATACATAAATAACATCCGCCTTTGATACCTTCAAATCAAATTTCAATACAAATTTCGACGCCAGCACCATGTTTACCAAGCACTTATGTAAGTGCTTACTTCTGCATCATTGGTGGCTACGAATTTCGCTTGGCTAATTTAGTATTGGCAGCACGCGCGCGCAAAGTAGCCACATACGTTATGCCAACCACAGCCAACTCTCTTCGCCGGAATACACCGTTAAATTCGACCGCTAATCTCTGTTTTTTGTTTTTGGTTTTTGTGAAGAAGCATCGTCTGCTTAGCATTATATTTATGTACTTGTGAGTCGTGTGGTGACCTCATAATGAAAATAAGCCAAAACGAAATTTCCATTTCCGTTTGCATTTGATGCCATCGATGCTAAAATAACAACTAAGAAAGTCTTAAATCGGATGAAACGTGAGCTGATACTCAGCTGCGAGTTACAAAGTTGGCTATTTGCAAATTTTTTGTTAGTATTTGCACTACACAAATTTTCTATAATCGATTTTTTATCTTTTCTTTTAAGTATTTTTAATAGTCGGACTTATGTATGTATATGCACCCGTCGGGGGCAACTGAGTATACAAGAAAAGCAACAACAAATAATCATCTTATATTCATAGTTGCCAGCCAATCAAGTGTGTTAATCCTTCTTAGGTTGGCGTCATACTGCGTACGCAATAAAGTTTGAGAGCTTGTAAGCTGCAGAAATGCTTATGAGGTTATGCTTATGGGCAATCCTCTTGCTGTTGTCGTTGTCGTTATTTTATTTATTTTTTTTTGTGGAGCTGCTGCTGATTATGGAGTTTAACATCCCCTGCCTAACACTATTGGCAGTTTCATTAAAACCTAATATACAAGCCAATTACTACATCTGCTGCATATCAATTTGGTTTTGCTTTTTGCATAGTAAAACTCGACCCTTGTAACTACTTATGTAAGTTGCTGTTTTTTTTTGGATCTTGTTTCAAGACGGGGCTAGTTTTAATCAAATATTATGTAGTTGCATACAAGGCAAGGATATGAACAGATTGTTTTCGTTTAGATTTCGTATGGTCAAAATTAGTTTATTTTTTCCTTGAACATAATACACGGAATGAAAAACGTACATAAAACTAATGTATTTCAACATTAATATTAATGAAAAAAGAGTTTATTTTGAACCAACTAACGTGTTCATTAAAATTAATGAACGGCGTTCATAAGCTCGAGATTTTAATGAACGAGGTTTATGAATATGAACGAAACAATGAAAGTGTTTATAAAAATTTTATGAACGGGTTCATAAAATATTATGAATTTTTTCATAGATTTTATGAAATTATTTGTTATAGTTGAGGACAAGTACAGTTTAAGTGCAGCATTTGACATGCTTAATACAAGTGGTATGATGGCACAGTGGTAAGGCGTCCGGCTTGGAATCGAGCAGGTCGGAGGTTCGAATCCGGTCGATATCAAGGTGACTGATTTTTTTTATAATTTAATTTTTTTTTATAAAAATGTAAAAAATAAAAAAAAATAAAATAAATAAATAAAAAGGCCGGAGGGATCGGAAAAACATAATTATTCAACTAATACTTCCCTAGATATTATTCAGACAAAGGGCAATATTTCATTTCATATAAGTGAAGATGCAAACAATAAACTCTTTATACCAAGTGCTTCATTAATCATCTGAGAATTGCAGCAATATTCAAAGCTATCGGAAAATTAACGAACGAAGATAAGACATCGAATTTGTCTTTCTCATACCAATTGAACAACAAATAAAAACTATTAAAATTTTGAATTTTGTTCTACACCAAGTTCATGAATTTTCATTCATTAACTTTATGAACGCCTTCATTAAATTTTATGAAATTTATGAAAAATTCATTAAAATCAATGAATTTGTTCATAAAACTCACTATAGAAAATTTATGAACGCCGTTCATTAAAAATTAATGAAATATTTTTATCCGTGTAAGTATATGTACATGTTTATCATATAAAATCTTTAATAAATCAAGGAAATATCTTTAATTTGAAGTAAGCATGATTGGCAAACGATTTAGTTAAATTTATGCAATGAAAAAGTATTCAAATTGCTCATTGGTTGCTTGATCGGTGGTTAGAGCCAAGCTAATAGTCCTATCAGGCAATGAAATGAAAGTATTTGTAGAGTGAATTTCTTGCTTTCAAAGTGACGACTTTCTGAATAATTTCTGAAAATACTTTTCTATAAAGGTTTGGAAAACTACCCACATAGCATTTTATGAAATTTTTGATCATATTCCAGTCTTTTTCGATCCCTATGCACGTTTAAAGAAATGGAATATGCGTTAATTTTCTGATCGTAAAAGAGTCTTTCGTCAGTAGAAAATGATACGCTACGTCTAACTCTTCTTGGAGTGTCGTTTTCGAGTCTTATTTTATTCGTATTTTAATTATTTTCGAGTCCCTTTCGATTTTATTTTTTTCGATTTTGAATCTTATTTCGGCAATTTTTGAAACGTTCTGATCGTTTTTGATTATTTTTGGGGTAATTTTTCTTCGTTTTTCTGATAATTTTCGATTGGCCTACCAATCTTTTTTGGGTCATATTTCAATCGTTTTTCTGGTCATTTACGAATCTTTTTCGGGTCGTTTTTCAGTAAATTTCTGATCAATTTTTAATCATTTTCTAATACTTTTCTACTCATTTTCCCATTATTTTTGGGTCATTTTACAACCGCATTTCTTTCCCATCTTCTATCCTCTTACATACTTACATAGTCTACCCATACCTTTACCAATATAGCAAAAAGAACTTCCATGGCCACCCTCGGTCGGTCCACATTTTGTTTGAAACTTCTGAAACAGAGTTTTAGCCTACAATAATATTAAGCAAATAAGCAGTTTAATATAAAAAAATTTCAATCCATAACTGAATTTCTGTGAAAATTCGTATGCGCATTTTGGCACTGTCATATACGGCAAGGCGGAAGCCATACATCCATATGTTCCTGCTCTAGAACATTCGCAACCATCAATACCTATGTAAATCTAATATAAAATTTTCTGAAACTTTTTTGAAAAATTATAACTTTATGTAATTTATTTTTCTAAAAAAGCAAAGTAAACGATCACATTTCGATCTTTAGCATGATCTATTTGTGATAAATTATTTTTTTAATCATCAAAGGGGCTCAAAAAAGACTCAGGTGATTTTTATAGGATAAAAAATAAAATCACTTTTCAATCGCTGGTTTTACTTACTCATTTTCGAGTCTTCTGCTAATCGCGGAAGTGATTAATCGGTTTTTGATCATCAAAGAGGATTGAAAAAGACTCGGTAAAGTCAGTTTTCATAAAACAATCTTCCAAATGCTATGCGGGTCTTGGCTCTCAGAGCTATGGCTTTCGCTTTATATACAGTAGTTAAAGTATTAAAATAAGCTGCCACTGTATTGCGATATAACAAATTGCATTTGTTTTTATTCTTTTCAATCATAATTATTGGGCGTACAAAATCTCATTAACTTGGTTACATTTAATATACAAAAATATGAAATTTGTAATTCCTAAATATGCTTAACTCCACTTTACACATATCATGCCATCACGTACTTATGTATGCTTAGCTCATAAACTAAAAGAAAAAAGACATTAATTTCATTAATGATTCCCGCATGAAATGATGCGCGTATTTATCAAGCAATAAATTGTCACCACTACTTACTGCTCTTTTCTTTTTGCTAAACTAGGTATAAATTAGACATAAACGCACAAAAGGGTGTATCAATTTGAATTTAACGCGTTATTGATATGAATGGCGCTTTATCAATAAATCTTTGATTCATTGACACCTTTAGTAAATAAAATGTTTGAACTTTGAATATTTCATTATTAAAGTTTCCCTAGAAGAAAAGTGTAGGCTTCATAAACAAACTAAAACTTCATTGGGGTGACTTTAATAACAAATGCCAATATCTCTAGAGGCTGAAACGAGTAGATAAAGACTCGTGTAAAATAATCTCCTTGTACAGAGTACATTTGTATATATTTAAATTTCATATCTTACCAGAACTTGGATCAGATCCAACAACACGATGGTGCAACCCCAAATTCGTTTTAATATTTTATTTTCTCCTCTTTTTCGCTATATTTGAGCATATCATCCTCAGGATTAAGAGGGTTAGAGCAAATGAAGAAGCTGATTAGATTAATCTAAATGATATATCGAAGTATGTAGTTTTGATCTATCATCTTTTCCAAAGCAGTATTTGTTGGAGATTTAGCTCTATTTTGCATGGCATGGTCTTGAAGGCATTCTTGTGTAGCGAACTTGTGCTACATTTTAAATATTATTCCGCAAATTTAGTCGAAAATGCCTGGCAGCTGCATTATTGTTGGGTCAATGAACTGTTGAAGAAAAGTTTCCGAAGTAGCAACTGGATATTTAAAATTTGGCAACTTTACCATTTCCTACCCATTGGAAGACCCTTTCGCGTAAAATATCCTGTCAGAACATCATATATACATATATGTACATAAATTTATGTATGTACTTTTGCACATTTGTCATAATTGCTACTCATCATGTTGCAAACAAAGTCCACGATGTCATCAACAAGGATGCGCCAAACCAACATTGAATATAGTCAAGAGTTCTGTGTCAGAAGAATAACACGCCAAACAAGCGCGCGCCGTTGATTTGCCACTTTTTTGCTGTCGAATGCTCCGTCTCTGGGTAAGCAGCTGACGCCATAATAAATGAATAGTTGACGAGAATCGAAAATTTTAAAGGACAATAGTTGAAGAAGTTACACTTCCATATGTATGTAGTTGTTGTTGTTATTACGCCTCGCGCATTTATTGCTGCTAATTTTCTTTATCGCAGGACAATTATCCAAACGAATGGGCTGACAAATGAGCTGCACAAAAATAACAAACTAACAACAAAAACGGATGCGACCAGGATAACAAAAGGGGTTTGTCGCGGGATGGCAGCAAAAGGGAGTTGGGCTGAAGAGTTGGTGGAGAGGTCGGAGGGTCACGTAAATCGACGCGACAACTGTCGTCGTCAGTGACATGAGCATTGTAATCATAAGATTTGTGCATATCTGATTGTGCCGCCATACAGAGAGTTGACATGCCTTTTTGCGCGGGCTGGCCCGGCCATCGGGTTATCAATACAGACGTACTCACGATTAAATGTCAAAATGAAGTGAAGTTATGTATGTATGTGGATTTACAATATGAATGAATAGTGAATAAAGACAGATAAGAGGAGTGAATGTAATGAGTTGAAAGGGCCACATTAAATGGAATTCATTCTTGGAATGGGCTTGGTTGGATTACTTTTGTTGTTGTTATATGATTATTTTACATGATTATTTCGTTAAATGTGTTGTTATTCATAACAGCAAACATCCTCTTACATACATGTGTAAATAAGGACATTCACTTACAATTTTCCTAAGCAAATCTTATCCAAGCTGGAATGTTAACGTTCGCCTCGTCTAAGTACATAGAAGTATGTTGTATGAGCTTCGCAGATTTCATGGGGTTGTTGGCTGATTACATGTACATATGTAGGTAAATACAAGCATGAAAATGTAGAGAAATTCATTGCTAATCTACAGTTAAACTGAATTCGCTGCTGAAAAGACGGTTGTTTGTTTGTTGAAGTGGTGGTGGTTTGGTGATTGCAGTAATGATGGCACTTGCAGCTGTGCTGACAGTTTTAATGACAATTGGCAAGAAGCGAGGACAGTTTAACGAACAAAGATGAGATGCTTTGAACATCTATGTCTATGTATATACTCTGAAAAAAATACCCGTAGTTAAACCAACAACTTTCGGCTGTTGAATCTCCGTCTTTGATTCAACAGCAAAAGTATTTGTTTTTACAGCAAAGTTTTTGATCCAACAATTTATTCAAAAACGGGCGTTGTTGATTCAAAAACTTGCTTGCCTTTAAAAAATTTTTTGTGAGAAAATATTTTTTTGTGAGAAAACCAACAAAAAAAAAATGATGGAGAGAAGATGAAGAGAAAAATCCAAAAAAAAGTTTATTTTTAGCAACAATTTTCTCCCCGTTGTTGATTTAAAGGCAAAAGTATTTGATCCAAAAGTTTCCGTTGTAAACAAAACTAATGAGAACAAATTTTTTTAAATTTTGTTTTTACAATGATTCAAATAATTTATGGATTCCTTTTTAGGAAATAGAAGTATAAATAGGTTACTACAATTCAATATAATGTTGAATGTTCCACTATGTGATGATTGGATAGAATTTCAGGTTGATGTCATGGTTCGAATTCGGAGGAGAATATAAAATAAAGAAGAAAAATCAGAATAAGAAATAAAGATAGCAACCAGTGAATGATAAGAAGGAGAGAATAATAGGAGAACAAGCGGAGGCTACATATTTGCAGTTGGGACCCGGGCGGAGAGAAGATGAAGAGTAAAATGCAAACAAAAATTTATTTTTAGGTGAAAATTTTTTCCAACAATCTCCGTTATTGACTTAAATCAACAACGCTCGCACCTTTGAAACAACAACGGAGCGTTGTTGGGCACATTTCAACTGCGGAAAGTACTTGATTTAACAGCGAAAGTTTTTAGATTTACAACGTTTTTTTTTTTTAGAGTATGTATATAAAAATGACTCGTGGTTTGTTCGCTCCCTTAAAACTTGAAAACCACTGGACTAAACTGAATACTTGCTTCTGCAAGTTTGTTTGTTTTAGGCTAAAAAAAAGTTGAAAATATTGAGGAGGCGTGGCACCTCCCATACAAACCTAATACTTTGTGCTGCATATTTCTGGAAGTGCTTGTGGTAGGACGCTGGAAATTGATACGGAGATAAACAATATCTGAACCATACTTGCGAGAAAAAATAGGAGCTATTGGAAAAGGGGGCGTGGCATACAAACTTAATCCTTCATGCTGAATATGTCTGGAAGTGTTTTCCGTAGAATATCAAAACTTGGTGGCAGTATAAACAGAATGAATGCAAATCTTATGATAGAAATTTGGAGTTATTGGAAATTGGGACGTGGCACCCCCGATTCAATTTGTGATACTAAGCAACCCGGGAAGTATATGTGGTAGAATATCAAAACAAGACATATCAATGAAAATAACTCTATATTAGACCCTGATTAAGAAATAGGGGTTTTTTCGCGGTGAATATATGTATGTATATAACTTTTATTCAGTCATTACGATGGATTTTCGAGGACTTTTCTTTGGGCTATATAGGAATAAATTTTATGCAGAACAACGTCTGGCGCGTCAGCTAGTTTTCAAATATTTCCAAAATTAGCCGCTTTCTGTTGCACTAGATAGATTTCTTTCCATGCAACAACAAAAATTTAGCTAGCTGAGTTGGCTAAGCGAGTTGAGGTGAAAGCTTTTAGCGCTCTGTCGACCTGAACAGCGGTGTTGCAAAATAAAAGAATGAAGCTATTGTGAATGGCACTTGGTAGTGCATAATTAAATGCTCATTTTGTTTCCATTTACGTATTTTATGCAAATATTTTAATATATTTATTTATTTTTTTCGTTAACAACATTTAATCTAGATAGCTTACACCATGGTTGCCAGTTAGTAAGCGAATAGTTGTTTAGCATGTTAGCAAAATAAAACGACTATTATATGAACAAGACAAATTTAATTATTTATTCTAGTCAAAGCCATGGAAAGTAGCAATAATTTTAGGGTGTTCAACATATAAAGAACAGGGACTGTAACGGTTATGAGTTATATCCAAAAAATTGATTTTTAATCATTAGAAAATAAAAGTTATTTTCTCAGTTTTTTATTTTTTATGCTCAGAGAATAAAAGTTTTTCAGTTTAATTTTGGCTGCAATTTGTAGATTGCAATTGTAGATTTAAACTGAAGTAATTTTTATTCTCTGAGCAAAAAGATAAAACTCAAAAAATAACTTTTATTTTGATCGAAAAATAAAACTAAAAAAAAACTTGTATTTTCTGAGGGAAAAATAAAACTCAGAAAATAACTTTTATTTTCTGATCGAAAAATAAAACTAAAAAAACTTGTATTTTCTGAGGGAAAAATAAAACTCAAAAAATAACTTTTATTTTTTAAGCGATAAATAAAACTCCAGAAATAACTTTTATTTTCTGATCGAAAAATAAAACTCAAAAAATAACTTTTATTTTTAAGCGAAAAATAAAACTCAAAAAATAACTTTTATTTTCTGAGCAGAAAATAAAACTGAAAATAATGATTAAAAATCAATTTTTTTATAAAAATCGAAAAAAAAAATAAAAGTTAATGCACCTAGAGGTAGCCTGCATTACGGTGATTACATCTGTGTATTTTTTTTGCGTTTAGCATTTCTCCTTCAGTATGATTTTTTTAGTCAAAATTTAAAAAATGACGATTATTTGCAATCCCTGATAAAGAAAAATATAATAACCAGTAAACATCGAATGAACCACGAGATCTGGAAATGTTGAGGTGCGGCAGAGCAGTTCATGTGAGGAGTTTGCAGAAATGATGACCCATATGGGCGAATACGCAATTGTTTATGCCGAGTACTGAAGAAGACAACGTGGTGAGTAATATGAGCTTTAATCAAAAGTAACAAAACACTTCCCACATCATTGAAGGATAGTCTAAGAAGATGAGGAGAAAAGGTTTTAAACGAATAACTAAGTTTCCATCGAGCTATCAAGAAGATATTGCCACCAATTGCTTAAAAGTCGTTAATCTTTACAATATTAAAAAGAAACAAATAAGGTCCATATGATTATCATGCGACTCAGCCACGAGAACTCAGATATAAAAACCATCTTTTTTTTTTAACTATGGTACGTCATAGAAAACTTCAAGCCAGAATTTGTTAATTTTAAAGCGATTCTACTTTTCAACCCGATTTAAGAAGTTAAGAAGACGGAAAAAATCTCTTTTTTTCTTGCTCAAAGATTTCCAAACTTGATTAGCTAATGAAAATGGCGTAACAGAAGAAAAAAAAAATAATCAGAAAAATCCGTCGAGTCTCATAATCATTTGCATTCAGACATTTTATTTGCAAATTCATTATTTTTGTTGCTCCAATTACATATTTTTGTGCAATTCCTTAATCATTTTCATTATATTTGGCGTTGGAAGAACGTCTGCCACAGCGTCCAAACTCAACAGTGTTTCTGCTTTTTTTGTTTTTTTGGCTACTTGAATATAGCATATTCTAATTTAAATGTTATTACACTTGTGCATGCTTTAACTTTAGTATTACTTACATACATACATACATTATTTAAAGCCACTTGGTTAGCCACTTTGTCGGTATTCTCTGTAGAACACTTTGAATTTATTTATGCGCCTTAGAATTTTATTGTAATTTTGTGTCTTTGGAAGTGCCCAGCAATTCCCCGTGGGAGCACATTTTTTACCTTAAATGCTCGTTTTTGAATTTGCTGCTTAACGAGAAAAAAAACATATATTTGGAAAGCAAGCGACACAACGACACACAAATTTAAATAAACAAAAAAAAAATATATAATCTCAAAGTAAAATGCTTAGAGACACTCGATAGTGGTTAGCAACACCGCCTCCGGGGCGCTGCGCGTCTGCGATTGGGCGGGGGCGTCCAAGAGGAGGAGGAATAAGAGACACTCCGCTTTCACAAACAATGCACAGAATCGTGTCTTTATCCAATTATGAATACACTTGGTGTTTGTTTGGCATTGTCATTACAGCGCTAGTAAATATTACAAAAAGTAAAAAAAAAAAATTAAAAAAAAAATTTAGCTGAAAAAATGAAAATATGGCAGCAAGAATTACAAAAAACAAAAAAAAAAAACAAATATCGGCGTAGGAAGCGGCAAATTTAAGTCCAACGTCCGCAATCGCATATCAAACAACGACAAGCTGTTGGGTGCTGGCTCGTGTCTACTCCTCACCCTCTTTATTGACGCTGTTTGTGAAAATCTCATTACGATTTCATTTCATGCAGCGCACGGCGACAACTGTCCACTTAACAAAGGTGCCACGTGCGTGTGGCCAGAGCTACTTTTTAATACTCCGATGTGTTATTATTTTTCCTAAAATTTTCATTCACGTGAATAACTCGTCGAATTTCATTTGCCTACATAGAGTCTGAGACATGCTCTGTAGTGTATGTGGTTTTGATTGTCAAATTTGAGGTGTCATATGAAAGAGCTTGACAAAAAATGGGTAATTTATTACAATTCTTACAAAAAGGATTGCCACCTGTTCAAAATTTAATTTTAACGCTATAGTTTGTTTGATTTTTGAACTTAAAGTATGATATCAAAGGGCTTTGCCGGCCACAGGAAAGGGCTTGATCTGAAAATGAGTAATTTATTATAATGCTTACAAAAAGTGTTGCCACCTGTTTTTGAAAGAATTAGTTTTATGCTATAGTTTGTTTGATTTTTAAATTTGGGGTACCTATTATATGAAGTGCTTTTCCTGAAAATGCGTAATTTATTATAATTTTTACGAAGAGGGTTGCCATCTCTTCAAAATTTAATTTTTATGCTATAGTTTGTTTGATTTTTTAATTTAAAGTGTGATTTTAAAGGGCTTTTCCGGGCATACGAGCGGGCCTGACCTGAAAATGAGTAATTTATTACAATTTTTACAAAGAGGGTTGCCACCTGTTCAAAACTTCATTCTTACGCTACAGCTTGTCTGAATTTTAAGTTTGAAGTCGCTTGAAAGGTTTTACGCTGTAGATGGATAATAAAAGGAAAGGGAAGAGGAAAATGAAAGAGATGGAAATGACGAAGGAAATTAAGAGAATGGGGAAAGAGTACGGAAAATAAAATGGCAATAAGTGGTATTTTATCCTCAAATTGTGTAATTGAAAGCATTGCGTGGCCGGGTTTACTACTATCTTTTCTTCACCCAAACTGTGTTACTTTAACACAGAATTTTTTCTACAAACCACACCTGGTTATAAAACACTCATTTTCCAACAAAATTATACCTTTTTTGTTACTTATACATACAATATAATTTATATTCGCGATCGTTATCAGCGAACGAACGAATCTGGGCGCGCGCTGGGATGCAAATCAGTTGGCGCTCGCTCACCTGTTTAATGCGCTTTCATGTTGCCTTGGTCTTCACTGCCTTACCCAACCCCACCCAATCAACTGCTTATATGTACTTCACCTTGCTTTCGGGCACTTGTATTCACTTCAATGCGACTTAAGCTCTTCCTTCCTTCGGTCACGTTACCCCAAAAAAGTAAACATTGTCACCGCTAAACAGCCACCTACCAACCCAAAGCACCCCCCAACCACCGCACAACTAAGGCGATAAATTTATTTACCTTTTACATATGTATATAAATGGGAAAGAAAACAACTGAAAATTACAATAAAAACACACACACACACAACTACAAAGACAGGAAATTTATTTAAAAAATAAATATGACATTTAAAAGGAAAATTGTAGAAAATCGCATTTACTTCTTTGGTGTAATAACACAATAATAATGGTGAAAACAAACTGTGCGTGCTCTTCACACTGCCTCCTCCCTCCCTTTACTCCTACTGTATACATAGAGACTGCCAACGCTTTTGGCTTAGTTGCAGCAATCCACTGCCAGTGGAGGTCGTAACTTACTTTTCTTCTCCTTCTTCTTCTTCTTCTTCTTCTTCTTTTTTTTTATCGTTTTCAGTTGCTTTGCTTGCATTCAAAATTAAATTTTTATTTATGTCGCAATATTTTGATATTTTGCCTTCTCGGCTTTTGTTAGAAATTAAGTTCAATGGTCAATGGAGTTTGGTGAGGTTTTGTTTTTGCGCGCCACGTTTGGTGGTCCAAGTTAAGGTGTAGCAACACAATCCGCTTACGAAGTTTTTAAGCGTCAACAAGTTGCACGTTTTTTATATTTATACTCAGCTGTACTAGTACACAGAGTATTATAGTTTTAATCACATAACGGTGGATTGTAACAGAATGAAATAATCGAGATAGATATAGACTTATATATATCAAAATGATCAGGGTAAAAAGAGAAATCGATTGAGCCATGTCCGTCCGTCCGTCCGTCCGTCCGTCTGTCCGTCCGTCCGTCCGTCTGTCCGTCCGTTTGTAAACACTCTAACTCGTGCAAAAATTGAGATATTTCGATAAAATTTGAAATGCAAGTTGCTATCGAGACTGGGACGGTTGGTATTGAAAATGGGCGAAATCGGACCATGACCACGCCCACTTTTCCTATATAGAAAAAATTGGAAATTTGGTATCTCAGTCACTAATATAGCTAGAGCGATGAAATTTTACCCACGTGTTGAGCTCAGGACCCTAGGAAGAAATTTGATGAAATTTTGGAAAATGGGCGGTGCCACGCCCACTTATTAAGGGTCAAACCGTGAAAGTTTTATATGTCATAACTCAGAAACCATTGAAGATATATCGACAACATTTGGTACGCGTGATTTACTTACTTAGGCATACGTTTGGACGCAAAATAGTTAAAATCGGTTGACTGCCACGCCCACTTTTATATATGGGTATTATAAAGTGACCTAATAAAAACATTTTAGGCCATATCTCTGTCAAATATAAAGATATATCATTGAAATTTTGTCGCATGGGTACAACTATGGACATAAAACAAAAAACACAAAAATTTTGGAAAATGGGCTGTGCCACGCCCACTTATTAAGGGGCAAACATTGCAAGTTTTATGAGTTATAACTCAGAAACCGTTAAAGATATATCGATGAAATTCGGTACGCGTGATATACTTACTTAGGCAAATGTTTCGACAAAAAATTTCCTAAATCGGTTGACGACCACGCCCACTTTTATATATGTGTATTATAAAGTGGCCTAATAAAAACATTTTAAGCGATATCTCTGTCAAATATAAAGATATATCATTGAAATTTTATGGAAGGTGTCCAACTATGGACATAAAACAAAAAATATAAAAATTTTGGAAAATGGGCGTGGCACCGCCTCCTTTTAGAAGCAGGAATATACGAGATTTCGGAGCCCATAACTCGACAAATAATCGATATATTAGACGAAACTTGGTGTATACACTTTGATTACTTCTGGTAGTACATGTTGAAAATTTTAGCGAAATCGGTTGACGACCACGCCCACTTTTATATATGGGTATCATAAAGTGGCCTAATAAAAACATTTTAAGCGATATCTTTGTCAAATGTAAAGATAATTTATTGAAATTTTGTGGTATGATTTCTACAATAGACCGGAAACAAAAAATAGAAAAATTTTGGAAAATGGGCGTGGCACCGCCTCCTTTTGGACAAAGGGATATACGAGATTTCTTAGCCTTTAACTCAACAAATAACTGAGATATTATGACGAAACTTGGTTTATACACTTTTATAACTTGTGTTAATAGACACGCAAAAATTTATTGAAATCGGTTTATGACCACGCCTACTTTTTAACAAAGATATTTCTGGAACACGCTTTGGAAATTTGTAACGTGACATCTTTGTAACTGGAAGTCATAAAGGAATGAAATTTTGCATAAAGAATAATATTCATATGCTTAGTTGGATGACTGATAAAAATTTAGAAAATGGGCGTGGCTACGCCCACTTTATGCAGCACCCGCTTTATATAAAATCCATCAAACGCAAACAAACAATGAAAACATACAGCTGAGTATCTAATGTTCGATTCCACTCGAACTTAGGCTTCCTTACTTGTTTTTTATTATACTCAGCTGTACTAGTACACAGAGTATTATAGTTTTAATCACATAACGGTGGATTGTAACAGAGTGAAATAATCGAGATAGATATAGACTTATATATATCAAAATGATCAGGGTGAAAAGAGAAATCGATTTAGCCATGTCCGTCCGTCCGTCCGTCCGTCTGTCCGTCCGTCTGTAAACACTCTAACTCGCGCAAAAATTGGGATATTTTGATGAAATTTGAAATGCAAGTTGGTATCGAGACTGGGACAGTTGGTATTGAAAATGGGCGAAATCGGACCATGACCACGCCCACTTTTCCTATATAGAAATAATCGGAAATTTGGTATCTCAGTCACTAATATAGCTGGAGCGATGAAATTTTACCCACGTGTTGAGCTCAGGCCCCTAGGAAGAAATTTGATGAAATTTTGGAAAATGGGTGGTGCCACGCCCACTTATTAAGGGTCAAACCATGAAAGTTTTATATGTCATAACTCAGAAACCATTGAAGATATATCGACAAAATTTGGTACGCGTGATTTACTTACTTAGGCATACGTTTGGACGGAAAATAGTTAAAATCGGTTGACTGCCACGCCCACTTTTATATATGGGTATTATAAAGTGACCTAATAAAAACATTTTAAGCGATATCTCTGTCAAATATAAAGATATATCATTGGAATTTTATAGCAGGAGTCCAACTGAAGACATAAAACGAAAAACACAAAAATTTTGGAAAATTTTTTTTTATAAACAGGAATATACGAGATTTCTGAGCCCATAACTCGACAAATAATTTATATATAATGACGAAACTTGGTGTGTACCATTTCATTACTTGTGGTAATACACGCTCAAAATTTTAGCGAAATCGGTTGACCAACACGCCCACTTTTATATATGAGAACTATAAAGGGGCCTAATAAAAAAATTTTAAGCGATATCTTTGTCAAATATAAAGATAATTCATTGAAATTTTGAGGCATGACTTCCACAATAGACCGGAAACAACAAATAGAAAAATTTTGGAAAATGGGCGTGGCACCGCCTCTTTTTACACAAAGGGATATACGAGATTTCTTAGCCTATAACTCGACAAATAATTGAGATATTATGACGAAACTTGGTTTATACACTTTTATAACTTGTGTTAATAGCCACGCAAAAATTTATTGAAATCGGTTTATGACCACGCCTACTTTTTAAGAAAGATATTTCTGGAACACCCTTTGGGAATTTGTAACGTGACATCTTTGTAACTAGGAGTCATAAAGGAATGAAATTTTGAGCAAAGAATAATATTCATATGCTTAGTTGGATGACTGATAAAAATGTTGAAAATGGGCGTGGCTGCGCCCACTTTATGCAGCACTCGCTTTATATAAAATACACCGTGTTTCCATCAAACGCAAACAAACAATGAAAGCATACAGCTGAGTATCTAATGTTCGATTCCACTCGAACTTAGGCTTCCTTACTTGTTTTATTTTAAAGTTGACAGATGACTTGTGAACAATCTGTATTTAGTACAAAATTTAATACAAACAGAAGAAGAGAAAGTAGAACAAATAAATAGACTTAAAGACAAGCAGAGCATGAGACATCATTTCTTGAGAAATACTTCAGCGATAGCTACATAAAAAAAATAAATAAAATAAATATCAATTATTTTATCGGCTATTTATTGAAATTCGGAAGGCGTGACATTTTTTCTCGTTTAAATGATTCGAATGAATTTTAGTGAACCTCATAGGTTAAGTTACTTACTTAGGTTCTTAATTGGCACGTAACCGTCTAGACGATTTTGGCCGAGTCCAATAAAGTGCGCTAGCTATTTCTGTTTCGTGCAGCATGGCGCCATTTGGGAATACATAGGGAGTCAGCATCACTGTCCACCTGATCTTCCCAACGCAGTAGAGGTCTCCGCTTTCTTCTGCGCTCAGCGGGTTTCGACAGAAATATTTTCTTGGCCGGAGCACCTTCATCCATTCTCGCGACATGAGCTGCCCAGCGGAGCCGCTGGATCTTTATTCGCTGAACAATGTCGATGTCTGCGTACAGCTCACTGTTAAATCTCCGTCGATACTCGCCCTCGCCAACGCGCAGAGGTCCATAAATCCTCCGAAGAAATTTCCTCTAGAATACTCCAAGCGCCATCTCATCAGCTTTTGATATAGTCCATGCTTCTGCGCCGTACATGAGGACTGGAATGATGAGTGTTCTGTAGAGTGTGATTTTGTTTCGTGGGGAGAGGACTTTACTTTTCAATTGCCTACTTAGTCCAAAGTAGCATTTATTGGCAAGAGTGATTCTTCGTTGGATTTCAGTGCTGACATTATTTTTGGTGTTAATGCTGGTTCCCAAATAGACGAAGTCCTTAACAGTTTCGAATTTGTAGCTATCAACATTGACGTGGCTGCCAAGGCGTGCTGTTTCATTGTGTGATGATAGGGGGTACTTCGTCTGGTCCTCGTTGACCGCCAAACCCATTTTCTTAGCCTCTTTATCCAGCTTGGAGAAGGCAGAACATACGGCGCGCGTGTTAGTGCCAAGGTTAAGTTACGTTGGCCAAGATCCAGCGATCCTCTCACATAGACCGCAGATGGTTCTTAGTGTTGCCAACGCTGCAGCGTATTCGAGGCGCTATATTAATCTTGGAATGCAAATCTTTGCAAGTTTTAATATTTTGTGTATTTCCTCATTAGCAATGGCTTCCAGGGACGAGTAGTGTGCAGAAGCGAGGCAGCTGAAGCGGAGTCTGTCAAAAGCTGAACATTGACAGAGCAGCTGCTCCAGAGTGCTAATAGCATCGGGTTCGTTGCATGCCATGCACGCCTGACTGCACCAGTCCCATTTTGAACGCATGACGTGGTGTGAGACCTGGTGTAGCCCTGTTAGTATGCAGACCGCCAATCTGCAATCTGCTCTATGAATTGTCAGCAGGTAGTTTGCAGTGTTTGCGCCGCATGACCGAAGCATGCTTTTGGCGATTACAATGGCAGGACATTCCACTGTAAATCTCCTTTGCGTATCAGTGCCTAATCTATTTGAGCTTTAGCGTAATTTAGAGGAGGAAAATGTTTTCCAAACTCACTTGCGCTGGTGATGCCCTGGCTTTGGCTAACACGTCCGTCCTTTCATTTCTCTCGATTCCCTGGTGCCCGGATATCCAGTCCCAGCCCGCCATCGCCTCGGTGTGTATACGTAAGCGATGGGTATATGCACACAAAGTCATGTTGCGTACGGCCCATTTTACGCTCAGATCAATATCAACGTGGTCAAATATATCCTGTTGCTTTTCCATTAAAGCGAAAAATGAAAATGATAGTGTACGCATAAAGGTGCAAACAGCTGATGTGCCCGCAGCGGGCAAGGCGATGCCCAACGCTGGTATACGTGCACGGGCGCTTACTCTCATTTAGCAGGTGCTAAAGTTTTTTTTGCCCTTCACCGCTCATAACTGTCACACATACCAAGTACATACATACACCCAGAAAAAAAATAGTGTGAAATCAACCAAAAATCAACAAATTTTGTGGTTAATTTTTTTCAACACGATGCTTAATGTATGCCATCATGTAATCGTGTAAATTTAACACTACTGTCAAGTGTTAGTTTAACAGGATGACAACTGTAGAATTAACACTAAAAAGTATTGAGTCTTCCTGTTGATTTTACAATTTTATCTAGTTAATGTTACAATAAAAGCTAGTTAAATTAACACGAAATGGTCCTGTTGAATTGACAATAACATCTTTTTGATTTTACATTAAATTTATTGTTAAATTAACTAGAAAGTCTTGTTGATTGTACAATTTATTTTTTTAAATAAAAAAACATATAAAACATAAAATACATAATCATCACTTCAATTAAGCACATTCGTACATCACCCGCACAACTGACCAAATTGAAGGCGTCCTTCTCATACGAACACAAATGTACCGGCGATAGTTTATACATGGGCGATAGTACTATCACTTGCACCGAGTAATGTTTGGCCGCTAATGCAACAACCGCATGCTGTACGCAAACCCCCATTCGCTAAAAGACCTCCTCGTGATATTGCAACCTATGAAGAGGAAAAGTAAAATATTGAACATTAAGTACTTTTAGAAACAAAAATGTAATCCTCTTTTAACTCACCTGCAAACTGAAAATATAAATCGAAAACCCACTATCGCGAACTGACAATGATGCTAAACTCGCAATACTGCCACGGCACAAAATTTTCCTTTTTTTTTTTTAAATAATTTGCGTTTTGCACGAAAATCAGACTTCAAATGATCAAAAAAATTATGTATGTTTCAAAATAGTTTTGACGTTCTTTTATAACACTTTTTTTTAGATTACATTGACACTATGATCGTGTTGAATAAACCAAAATTACAAATGACGTTTATGTTTGAACATTGTTTCGTGTTATATCAACCAAATTTTATTGTTAATTGTGGTTCTTGTTGTTTTCACATTTGTTTTCATGTTGTATTAACACTAAAATTGGGACGTCATTTTTCTAACATTTTTTTAAGTTTATATTGACACTATCATCATGTTAAATAAACCAAATTCCAAATGACATTTAGGAATAAAATTTTATATTTGAATCATCTTGTATATTTTAAAATTTCTTCATGTTGTATCAACAATAAAATTTGGTTGAATTTACCAAATTTTCAGATGACAGTTACAAAGCCAAAATCATGTTTCAAACATCGTGTAATTTGAAAAAAATTGTTGCTGTTCTATGTGTAAAGATCGATCGTGTTAATTTTACATGAATCGTGTTGATGATTTTTTTTCTGAGTGTACGACCATCAAACTGCCCTGCAAAAAATACGATTAATCCGGGACGTGTCCGGGATCAATCGCAAGGGAGCATGCGACTAATACAATTTTACATCCCTTTATATGGAGTGAATTAATCGCATTTGTTTGAGCATGTCCTATGAAGAGACTAATTGTTCAACTTGTATACCCGAACGGGTACCAATGTAGATTAATCGCTTACAAACCGAACGGGTACAAATGTAGATCAATCGCTTTTATCTCGAACGGGTACAAACGTAGATCAATCGCTTTTATCCCGAATGGGTACAAATGTAGATCAATCGCTTTCATCGAAAATGGCAAGACAAGGCTATTTTTTATGAAAATGTCTAAAAATTATAAATTGTTATATATGTATGTATATTAAAAGAAAGTTTATTCAATTAGATCTCTTTTTGTAGTGAAATCTTGAAAAAAAATTTTTTTAAGTTTTGACAATGCATTTGTACCCGTTCGGAATGAAAGCGATTGATCTACATTTATACACGTACGGTAACAATCGGGGACTAATTGTGGACCGATTGTTCTCGAAAGAGATCAATCCGGGACAAATCTCCTTCGGGATTAATCACACATTTTTTGCAGGGTGCTCTCACTTCGCACACAGTCTCACGCAATAAACTGGTTGTATGAGAATGCCGACTTCTGAATAAAATAGGCACTGAGATTGCGAAAATCAGCGTTGCATTGCGTTGATTTTTTTTTTATGAAACACCGCCCTTATATTTATGCAACAGGGTCATAAAATTAAGCGCAAGTAATAATAATAGCTTCAGCAATAACAAATACAATATTACACAGGCAACAACAGTAAAATAAAAACAAAAACAAACAAATAGCAATAATAATAAAAAAGGGACATTAAAATCAACACTTGAGCTGTTGACAAAAACCCCATACCAAATAAAGACTGGCAAGGGAAAAAATAATAACAAAATTTAAAAGTGAAAATTAAGCCCAAAAAACCTTATTGAGAAAATAGAAAAAAAGCAAAAAAAAAAAAATTATAATGAAAAAGAAAAACACAGTGAAATTTATTCACATCAAAAGATGAGAGCCTGTTAACAGACACTTGACACTTTTTTTTCGTTTGAAGGACCATCAGCGAATGCGACACAAACACCCACATACATAAACACATACAAATAAACATCATACACAGCAACCAGCAGCAATCGAAACATCAACAACCACTGCCAAACAAAAACAGTCCCAAAGTGTGAATGGAAGAGCCGGCATTGAGCGAGTACCGTGGACGTGGACGTGGACGACGACAGGCGACAGCAGCGACACTTCCGCAAGTCTCGTCATTGGCATTGAGAGCCCAAGTGTTGGGCCACCAAACCAAATAAAACTCAAGTGTGGGTGCGTGTGTGTCGACGGGCGAAGCGTGGGAGGCAGAGTGCCTGTTAAGGGGTGTTAAGGGAAATTATGCAGATTAAATGGGTCCCTTCGAGACTGTTTGATGGTTATGGCTTTAAGTATGTATGTGAGCAATTGCACACGCGGTAAATTCACACGTCTCTCCATGTCACACCTAAAAACAAAAGTGTACACCACAGAAAGGCCCCCTTCGCCTCAACAACAGCAAATTCCACAGGCGTATGCATTTACAATTTCATTGAGTGTTAACTAGTTACATTTTTTCCTCTTCTTCTTCTTGCTTGTCTTCTGCTTTTTGGTTTATTGCTGTGTGTTGTTTTTGTTGCTATTTTTATTTTTTGTCTAAAAGAATTTTATGACTTTCTGCTTTCTCGTGAAAAATATCTAACTTCGTCAAAGGACGTGGTTCTAATTTCAACAACAAAAACACCAATAATAAAAAGAACATTTTGCGCACTAACGGTAACCGTGTGAGGTAACTTATCTGATTTTAATTGCTGCCAAGCGCAGATACATACATATGTCATGTGATGTGCTTTTCCTCATTACAATATTAGGGTTGTATACATTTTTTATTAGCTGCACAAAAAATAAAAATTGGCTTTATGCAATGTCTTATTATACCTACATAACGCTAGCTTAGAGTGCAAATTGTGTAAGTCCTTTTTTTAACGAAAAACAAAAAATAAAAAAAATTCGAAATGAAAAAAAAAATTTCTGTTCATGTAAATATTTTGGACCTACACAATTTTCTTCGCTTTTTGGACTTACACAATTTGCATATCACTGAATAACAACGAATAGAACTATGACAAGTATCACAAACTTGTTTAGCGTGGTGCGTATTAGATTTTTCTAGCGTTCTATATAAAAATACACTTTTTCATAAAAGTGGACTTACACAGTTTGCACTCTAAGCTAGCGATAAGTGTTTCCAAACAAAATCATTGTATCAAAAGCGACAGAAAACTAAGCATAATCCTTCACAACATTTTAACTCTTTGGTGACCGTTCAAATAAATTCTCTTCAGCCTCGTAATATTCTGTTTTGGAGGAAAGCCAACTTTGGCCTTGTAATATGTACATCTTTGCGACTATCAAAACTACACATGCACCAGCTTTTGAACAATTAAAAACCCAAAAGCCGAACACACCTAGTATTAGTGCAGCTGCAATGATATCTGACTGTCTGCTAACTATCTAGTAGGTACCCATATATTTATGCTACACGCTTTGTTACTGCGCATACTGTGACATGGATTTCACATCCTTTTTAGCTGTCAACATGTTTCATTCGCGCGCTTTGCTTGTTCGCCATATCAAGTGTGTTGACAGCTAGACAGCATTGATGTGATTTCCATGATATACATATATACGTAGCTATACATATAAGACTTGCATACCCACTTATGTTAAATGTAGGCACTTAATGAATGGTTACTGGGGTTTATTACTGGCTTCAGGAAACATTAGGGATTTTAAGAAAGCAGTTATTTCTCAACAGTCACCGAACATTATCCTCTCACTTATGCTCGTTTCTTTTTATGCAGTTATGCACTTAGCAATAACACAAACCAAATTAACATTGACACAAACCAAACTATCATTGAAACAAACCAAACTATTATTGACACAAACCTCAACAGTAGCTTAACTTGTAAATGTGTAGATGAGTTTACAACACTTTTTTTCAGAAGAAATATTTCAAAATTTGAAAAAAAGAACAGTGAAGATTTCCAAAGCTATTTACTTCCTGCTGGGCGCTCAGTGCTTCTTAACTCTTATACTATCTACATGCATACGTTTGTATAAATATAAATGCATTCATGTGTGCGTTGTAATGAGATGCAACCAATTAGTGGGCAAGTAGTGTGCGTCACTTTCATCATTCACCATTTTGAACAACACCATTCACTTCAACCATCAACCTTCAAGCAACGCAATTTCGTTTGTTGTCAGACGCGACAAACATTTGAGCACTTGTAAAGAGTTTTTGTATCTCAGCGCATTTTTACTATCACAATTTCAGTTTTATTATTTTATTTATTTTCCGTGGCTACTGCATTTATGTGACTCAAGTCAGCTCTACATTCAAATGGCTATAGTAGCTGTTGTTAATTACTCCAACATCTCTTGCTTTTATGTGTGAACTTAAGTATAAGCGAACTACGTTGGGCATGTGCTCGAACACACTCACCCACCAATGCAATGTTTTCTCATCGCTTGACTGTGTGAAGGTCCTGCTGACGTACCAGTAATCACTTTGTAAACAGAACGTTGTGAATTAAACGAATAAATGAACTTACATGTATGAAAATGGAATATCTCTCATGTACCTATAGACATGAAGTTTGTGCATTAGGGTGTTTTAAAATTAGTTAAATGAGATTTCTGTTTTGGTAGGACTTTCAAGCAAAAACTAACATAAGGTGGGGCTTTAAAAGAACTTACAGCGATCTCCCCTCAATTTCTATCTATTAATTGTAGGCAATACCTTCTACTGGACAGAGATTAAGGTAAGGGATAATTTCCTTAGAAAATGCTGAAAATTTAGATTAAATAACTTTTCAAAGTTTAAATGTGTCTTAGTAGTTAAAATTAAATTCGTTTATGGTAACTTCGAAACATATATATAAATTCATATATATACATATGTAGATAAGCCGCTGAAGTCGTGTACCACGATCTAAAGATCACAATTATCACATCATCTACATAACTCGAGAATAAACAATCAATATCCTGGACCACATAAATTTTTCCATAAATAAAATACAATCAAAATAAAGGACCAATGCCAATCATCAAGCCCTTAACCGAATTAAAAAAAAATTTGGTACCAAAATTAAAGGTAATTCAGTAAACTTTTTAATGACTGTACACATGCCACCCATTTTTTCATTTTAATCGGTATCTTTACAACTGTTTACACCATAGATGCTCATGCCTATGCCCTTGAATCACATTTGTTTTTGTTTTTCCCCCCAGACATAGGCACAGATACAATTTCGCCCTTTGAATATAAACATAAAATTTTCTTCCCCTGCCATATGCCCACAGGTATAAAAAATTTCAAATGAATGTCGTCGTACCATACGAAAACTAACATATTTAAAATTTCTGGCGAAAGCTATCAATAAAAAAATTCTGTACGAAAAGTAGAACATTTGACTTTTGGCCGACGAAAAGTAATAAAATCGAGTTTTGGCTGACGAAAAGTAATAAAATCGACTTTTGGCTGACGAAAAGTATCAGTAATTATATACTGTTTTTACATTAAAATTGTTGTTGTTTATACGAAATTGATAGTTTTCGTCAGCCAAAAGTTGATTTTATTACTTTTCGTCAGCCAAAACTCGATTTTATTACTTTTCGTCGGCCAAAACTTGAACTTTGTACTTTTCGTCAGCCACAAAAAATCTGATGTTAGTTTTCGTATGGTACGACGATGTGATTGAGTTTCATATGGGAAGTGCGAAGCTACGTCAGCTTCGCCCTTCCCATATGAAGCTACGTTGGCGTCGCCCTTCCCATATGAAATTGAAAATTACACTAACAAATTGAAAATAAAATTTTTTTGAAAAAATTGAATTCTTGAATTGAAAATCGACATAACTCAAAACCCAAATAAATAAAAAAGAAATGCAAGAAATGCAAGAAAACCTTTTTCTTTACAAACGAAGCTTTGAAGTAAGACCTTGGGTAAGGAAAAAGGCTGTTGCTGGGAGGAGACTAATATCACTGCTCTACAGCCAAAAAATACTCTGAACGCGACCATCCTATTTATATGTAAAATCGGTCGCTGATTCCGAAAATCGGGCTCATTTTTAATTCTATGGGAAGGTTTTTGAGATATCGGCAATTTACCGTTATTTGGCCAATGGCTCCACTTAATCCTGTATACCTCTTTAACGCAGTGAGCTATCTTCCTTGGAGTGACACTCAACGAAAGAAAATTAAATTTCCTTTTCATCCCTGCTACAACATTTTTCTGTAACTCTTATAGTTTCTGAAATATTGATTAAACCAATGTCTTCACCTTCGGTTTTACTCCTTTACGTGAAGCTCCATTCTATTGGGAAAAAGATAAGCTATCAACGAAGAAAATCCATGGTAAAATAGAAAAGTTATAGGCGATCAAGTAAATACATCCAAGTCGCGCAATGCCTCTGCACGGGTATATTCTATGCATGTTATACCAATACCTACACATCTGCAGTAGCAGCACATTGGCAGCGCAGTAGATAAAAGCCCATTTACGGGTATAACATGCATAGAATATACCCGTGCAGAGGCATTGAGTGTCACTCCAAGGAAGATAGCTCACTGCGTTAAAAAGGTATACAGGATTAAGTGGAGCCAGTGGCCAAATAACGGTAAATTGCCGATATCTCAAAAACCTTCCCACAGAATTAAAAATGAGCCCGATTTTCGGAATCAGCGACCGATTTTACATATAGATAGGATGGTCACGTCCAAAGTACAGACAAAAAATTTCATTTTGTGATCCAGTGTATTTAGCCGTCCCTAAACCCTTTATTCATGCATTCAAAAAATTTTGAGTTGTGCAGTTTTTTGATTTATGGTGCGATTTGTAGGCAAAGGGAAAAACTGAAAAAAATTTCTAGTTAATATTGAAAAATGTGTGACAAAATTGTATTTCAAATTATTTGAAGAAAAATAAAAGAAGATTTTAATAAGAATAATAGGAATTAGAGCTTTTTTTGCTGTAATATTATTGCGAGTCGCAGTCTATGCTAATTAATTATAGGTACGTATATAAATTAATAATTAAGGTAAGTTACATATATGACAGAAATAAAATATGACAAGTATCCACTCATAAGAAATGAAATTTTGAAATACTTATGCATGTTCGGAAGCACATATGTATTTTTGCGAAAAAGCCTTTTCTAGCCTTAAGTTAATCAAAACAAACCAAAAGAAACATTTTAACACAAAAGCATTTGGAAGCAATTCTGCAATTATCCACCTCTGATTCGACAATAAATATTGACCATTTATTAAACAACCTTGAATAAACTTGTCACTTTTTTTTTAAATCTTACACAAATTTTTTCTGAGTGCACTAATAAATTTTTGTAGATGTATTGGAGTTTCCCCATTCAATACGAGAGCGTTGAGCACCCTTGGTTTACACTGTTTACACGCATCAAATGCCTTCAAAATGGGGATCTTTGTATGGGTGAATTGATCGCATTTGATCGAGCGTGTTCTATGAAGAGTATAATATTTCAATTTATATATCCGAACGGGTACGAATGTAGATTAATGATTTTCGTCCCGAATAAATGTCAAAGAAAATCTATAGATTTGTTGGGATTAATTAATATTAAATTTTACCCGAACGAGATATCGGTGTCGGGCCTGACCCGATTATTAGAGATTATAAGTCCCTAATAACCGATATTGAAATTTCTCGGATTTAAATTTCTTTTATAATATTTTTTCTTTGATATTTTAATAATTTTATTTAAGGAAGAATCTGTTTTTTATCCCATGTAAACTAATAACAAGAAATATGTTTTTAAGCTTCCTTTTCAGTTTTATGGGAACACATGGGTACAATTTGTCTACATTTATACGCATCCGGGAACAATCGGGGACTAATTGTGGCCCGATTGTTCCCGAAAATTATCAGTCCGGAACAAATCTTTCTCGGGATTAATCGCACAATTTTTGCAAGGATATTATAATCTTGCCGTCATCATGTACGCGTTTTTATATATGCACACACATATGTATGTACTTTAGGGTGGTCCCCAAATACATGGAGACAAATTGTATATAATAATTCGTGAACCCCCTAGGTCGATGCTATTATAGACGAAGATACCACATTTAAATTTTTGTTACGATCGGAGACGGCTAAGTAGTGTCGCACAGTGGTCAAGGTTCAGAAAACTCTATGGAAAAAAATAAATTAAATTTTTTGTATATCTTATGCACAAAATCGATAATCTTGCACTGAAGGATGCCAAATATAAATTTTGGTCCCGATCGGAGACGGTTAAGAGATGTTGCACAGGGGTCAAAATTCATATTAGATACCATATGTGACCCCTGTGTGACACCCCTTAACCGTCTCCGATGGGGACCAAAATTTATATTTGGTATCCTCGAGTACAGGACTATCGATTTTGAGCATTAGATAGAAAAAAAAATGTTATCCAATTTTTTGGTCCCTACTTTGGTCTGAAATTTGACCCCTGTGCGACATCCCTTAACCGTTTCCGATCGGGACCAAAATTTGTACTTAATATCTTTGAGTTCAGGACTATCGATTTCGGTCATTAGATATAAAAAAAATTAATTTAATTTTTTGAATCCCCATAGAGTTCTGAAATTTGACCCCTGTGCAACACCACTTAACCATCTCCGATTGGGACCAAAATTCACATGTGATATCTTCGACGGTGCTGTTACAGATATAGGGAGTGAGACCGAAGAAAATCGGTCATTTGATTTTAAGGACCACCCTAATGTACATATGTATGTGAGTTTGTATGCGTTCATGTTGTTCATACCCACCCAGCATGGTTTTTCAATATTTTGGTAATGGCTTGAACTTGTATTCAATGTAATAACGCATTACAAATAGCTAAGAAACACTCCTTCGCTTACTTTGCTCATTACTTGTAATGCGACGGTTTTAAAATTATTATTTTTTCGCTTACTGGTAATGCAGAAAATAATCGAAAAGGTTTGGAGTACTGCCGTTATTTTTTTGCAAACGCTTTGCTTTGATTTTAATTTTTGTAAGCAATTTACCCTCATTCTCGTTTATTTTGCCAGTTTTCATTATAAAACTGTCGTGGTTAGTCGCGTTATTCCATCGTTAAAAATTTTTTAAATAAGCCAATAGCTGTGCAAATACATAGTGTAATAATTATTATTCAAATAGTGTTTTTTTAAATACATTTTGCAAAGAATGTTTTGATTCTTTATTCATTCTGTATGCTATTTGTTTTCGGAACTAACTTTGCTCACTCATAGTTTTAAAATTATTTTTTCGCTTACCGGTATTGCATAAAATGAGCGATAAGATTTGGAACACTGCCGATATATTTTTCAAAAACTACATTGATTTAAATTTTTGTAAATAGCAATTTTGTAAAGCAATTTACCCTCATTCTCGTTTATTTTGCTAGTTTTTATTATAATACATTATAGATTACATTATAGATTGTGTGATATATGCAATTACTTATACCAGTGAAAGAACTTATTACTTGTAACAGCTTATTTTTTCCAATATTAGTAGCGATTATATAATGCATTATTGTCTACAATATTGTAAGACAATACCGCCAATGACATGCCTATGTTAAAGTAATGCAATCCGTATTCGAAAGTGTAAGCGATGAATCAAGATTTCTCGATGATTTTACACATTACATGTAAGAGAAAGCCCTGCTGGGCATTTGCAGCTTTGTGTATGTACATCACACGACAAAGCAGATTATCTCCGAGGACCTATAAATCCAGTAATTAAAGTCAAAGTCACAAGACGTTCCATTTCGCTGACGCTATCCGCTATCCCCTCTCCGCATTACTTCCATCTATTCCAAATTCCCGTCGGCCGCATATCCAGCACTTTGGCGCTTTGTTTTTGCAATGCTTATCAGGCGAATTGTGCTTTTGGGATAAAGTTAGCTGATATCTATAAGAATTTGTATATACACATATACATATGTACATACATACATGCGTTTACATGTGTGTGTGAGGGAGTTTCGTTGCCCAACTTCTTATTTGTGCTGTCTGGCTCTGCTGCCACCAGAAGTCTCCTCTTCTTTATTACATACAGATAGTGTACTGTGTATTTTTGTTTCTGAGTAGTAGCTTAGCAGAAGACATCCTACTGCTGTCTTCTCTTTCTCCTTCCCCTTATATGTACATACGTATGTACTTACTTTCGGCTATAGTTTTTGTGCTTTTAAGTGACTTTTACACATTTTTGCTAGCGTCAAATTAACTAATGTGTGCAAGCAAGCTCATCTTCTACGCGTGAATGAGAATGTATGAGATGGTTGGTATCCTTTGAAGGCAAACGCTTGAAATATATTGCTTTTTTTTGCAGGTCTTAAATTCTTTTCTTCAATTATACATAAGTTAAAAATGTGAGAGATAAAGAATGGGTAAAAAATTGTATGTGGCATACTTTAAGGCGCTCAAACGTATGCATTCCTGCAATAACTCTTTTAGTTATTCAGATTTGATTTTTTTTGTAGAAGCACTTAAATTGCATTTAAAATTTTTTTTCTTACCTTTCCCTTAGCATCTAAAAAATATCCTTAAATTATCAACTCACTTAAACCTAAAATTCATCCAAAAAATCCTCACTTCATCTTTCGGCCATAAATCAAGTTGAAATGCGCTGCTGATATAGTATTGCTGGCTTTGAAGTACAAAAAATCCAAGGAAAGGCCAAAAATTGCTCGCACTTGTCAGTTAGCGAATTTGGCCGTCAGTATAACTAGCTTAAAGGCTGAGCTTGCATGTGTTAGGAGTAACTTGAGAATAACTAAATAAGCAGATCTCACACTGAAAAACCCCCATTCAGTGTATGAATACACACGCTTTTGCGTTAACTTATGCTACATAATGCGTACAAGCAAACATCAGTGAACTACACTGCGTATACGTAACTTGTTTACATACATACATACATACATACATACATACATACATACATACATACATACATACATACAGGTGAAACTAATAAAAGCGTGTTAAAAATATTGCCATTTCATATGTGGTAAGGACAGGCAAGTCCTGCTTATCATTTATCGTATGTGCATTTGCGTGAGTATGTTTGTATACTCACATGCATGCGATTTAAAATGTCACACGTCAGCTGATTACGCATGTAAGCATTTTATGTGTGTCCCTTTTGTTGCGTTAAAGCTTACTGCACGCGCTGAAGGTTTGCTGTTGGCCTTAAGATATTTTTTGCTCATCCCAGATTTGCACACTTTTTATGTGGGGACTTTGTTATCCGTGTTGCCATTTTTTCTTCTCTTTGAGTTCCATAAATAACTTAGTATGTCGCTTTATCCATTTAGTTTTGATCTCTATCACTTGTTACGCTTCTCATGACATGATCTAATTTTTTGTTCGCTTAAATAAAGTCACGGTTTCGTGTTGCGTTGCGCAAATTGGAAATACCGAGGGAGGACGAGTCAGGGACATTGAAAATTGTGTAACTTTATCCGTCTTGCTGGAGAGCAGTAATCGTGCACTTCTGAGGTTTATTGTGTTTTAACCACCTCTTAATCTTCTGTAACTCTGTCAACGCACCCTGGAGTATTTCAAGTGAAGGGGTAAAGCAGAAATGGGGCAATTGATGTCAACATTAACTTCGATGACACCAGTTAGCCTTATTATAGATACATACTAGGGATTCCAAATTTTCCGATTTTTACGATCCCGGGATTTTCGAGATTTTATTTTATAATCCCGGGATCCCGGGATTTGTCCCGGGATTTGGACATTAATTATTTTCCCACACTTGGGGTTGAAAAAAGTAAATATATATTTCGAGGAACGCTACAACTTTAAAGAGCAAAGAAAAATTTGATTTTTATTGCCATTTTTATTATTTGATTAGTAACAAAATAAAATAGGAACGTAAAATCATACGTATTATTTAATAATAAGAGTTACTTTAAAAAACGCAACCAACAAAGGAAATTACATACATTTGGTGAACTAAACATTTGCCTTTACAGTTGGTGCTTCAAAGATATTAATAATAAAGCTTGTGATCTTTGATAATTTCCAATAAATTTTTTTAGAATTTAACGACGTACTTCGTTTAAGTGACTATTTCCAAGCTTGCCGAAAAATATTGAAAATTAGTGCAGCATTTGAAAAAAATTAAAAATCGGATGCACAAATTTTGAGATGAATTCCGAGTATACAGCTGCGTATTTTATTTTAGTACATAATGTGAAATTCTCAAATAAAATTAAACTTTTTCCTCGTTTTTGCTAGTTTCATTTTTTAATATTATTTGTATTTTCTTCCATTATTTACTTTTCATGGGAGGAAATTGCAAAAACCTTTGAAAAATAAATGGTCAAAAATCAGTATATAGAAATTATCAAATGAATTTTACCACAGGAATTCTAAACGAATTCGGAACTATTTTTTTTAATGTGTTGTATTGTTAGGTTTTTGAGAGAACGGTAATTTGGTGTTTTTTTGGTTACCACTTCACTCAAAAATTATTTTCGGAAATCACAAATGCTATAACCATAATTAACCAGGCTAATTTTTAAAAGAATAAAACTTTGCTGAATTTTACAACTTCCTACAAAAAACTTAGTCTTACAATCAAAATGTTTTCAAAAATCGCACGTAATTAACAAAAGTTTTATTTCGACTAGCTGTCACTCAGCGAGGTTATATCCAATTACTATAAGTTGTACATCGACAGTTTTAATTGTCTTTCGAACGAGGTACTGCTTGTGATTATCGCATTTGTGACTCCCGCGAAAATAATTTTTCAATGAAGTGATAACCAAAAAAACCTAACCATAAAAAAATAAAAAATAAAACAATAGTTCCGAGCTCAGCAGGCCGACATCTACTCTCCCCCAAACTTGAATTTTTTTTTTTTTTTTTTTTAATTATTTGTAGCCTAGTGTTATTAAGACAAGAATATTAATTCTTACTTTGCCTTTTTATTCTGGCAAAAATGTCTAACTTATTCTGCATTTTCTTCGGACTGTCAAAATTTTTTATTCTCTTCCACGAAGATTCCACACATTTTTTTTGGACTGTTTGTTCTATTGACAAAATGACTAAGGGGTAACATTTTCCGTTCTTAGCACAAGTAATGTGTTGCATTACTTTTGTTTCATTTACCATATGAAAAATGCACCATTTTCATAGGGCACAGGGCACATGTTGATAATGCTGCCATATAATAATGCAACATTTTCGTTCAGAATAAGAAACGATATTACTATAGATATAGAGACCAAAAAAATTATATAAAATACAATTTAATAGGGGAATGTTCTCTCTTAATTTTATTCCGAAAATCCCGGGATGAAATTCTAGCGATCGCGGGATTTCCGGGATGTCAAAAAGGCCGGGATCCCGGGATTGGAATCCCTAATACATACATACATACATACATATGTACATAGTATCTAGATTTATCAAAGTAGTGATGTAGATAAATTTGTATGCACTTCGTTAAATAACAATCTTCACACTTACTTAATCCAATTTAAAAATACAAGCATGAATTTAAAGCTCAATAAATATGGGTTAGCCAAATAATCAACCCAACAGACCAGGAAGTAAGCGAAATGTAATAGGACTTCAGAAGAAGCTTATAACAATTGTCCATTGTAAGCTTATTGGAATACAGTTTTTATAAGCTTAATTGTAAGCTTATTCACAAGCATGATTGTAATAATTGAGGAACACAAGCTTGAAAACAATATTACAATAAGCTTACTTTACACTTGCAATGAAAGCTTAAAAAACTATTAATAATAAGATTGTTTTAAGCTTGCTGTAAAATTTTTTAAATTTTGGTTTTACAATGATTCATATAATTCATTATTCCTCTTTCGGAAAAGGGAAGTATAAAAGCCTCAATAAAATTCAATATAATGTTGAATGTCCTACTATATGATACCGTTCAGGTTGATGTCATGGTTCGAAACAGGAGGAGAATATAAAATAAAGAACATTGCAGTAAAGGTGAAGAAGGAAAGAAAATGAAAAGAAAAATGAAATAAAATTTTTTTTTTTTTTGTTTTTTCTACTATTTATACATACAATTGTATTTATAAACTTACAACAAGCTTTCACAAGTAATATTTTTCTACAATTACATTTGTAAGCTTATAAAAAGGGTGCCGTTTTGATTTTTCTACAATTGTTCTTAAGACTTTTTCAATACTTTACACAAGCTTTCCTCAAGCTTAACGCTTATATTTGTAAGCTTGTTATAATATTATTCTCAAGCCCTTTGGTCTATTGGGAAGTTCTAAAAGAATAATAAACAGTTCTCCACACAAAAGCAAGCGGTAACAACAAAAAATTTTTTATGATAAAACACAAACAAGCACTCATGGCTGTCACTATTGACACCTGAACTGACACTTGAACGCTGACACCATCACTTTTGATGGTTTGATTGATTGGTTGGTAAGTATGATTGTTAGTAGGTAATATATGTAGGTAAATAATGCTTACTGATTCAAGAAAATAACCGGATCACAAGCGAAAACAAACAAGCAAACGCATACAATCAAATGTCAACAAACAAACAAATAAGAACTACCACAAACGAAACAAAACAACAACAAAGAATAAATAAAAATGACAATCGAATGGAATTGACAAGTGTATCGCCTGCGGCTTATTTACATAACGATTTCGATAGCTCAATAGCGATGGCAGCGAATTGAATCAATCGATGTGGCAATTAAACAAAGGGAGTGAGTTGCAAAGAGAAATAAAAGTTCATTTGACAAATGTATTTTGTATTAATACTCTAGGCCTTAATTTTGTGCGCGCCCTTTTTGGCGATCATACTAAATCTATTTTAAAGCCATTAGAAATTGATTCCACTAAAGTACTTAATTGTTGTTGCTTGCTTTTAATTCAATTTACCTATGTCCATTATTTTTTAAGGTTTACCTATAATTTTAGCTGGAGGTGCAATTGCTCTATCGAAAATATTTCATAAAAAATTACTTCAAATGAAGTTCTTGAGATCGAACTTCCTCTACAGAATTTAAAAAGCAATTTCTTTGCTGTATACTTTAACCCTGTAACCCCCACGAAAATGACTGTTTTTAAACCTTTTTGGAAACACATGGAGAGAATTCCAGTTAAAATGCAGACAGAGGGTTAAAATTTTCTAGAAAAATATTCGCCATCAAATTTGAGTAAGGGTAACCTCTGACAAAATTATGGCACAAAGAACGCAAAAGACCACAGGAAATACGTAATAATCAAATATCACGTCATGAAACCAGGGACCGAAAATAAAAATGAAAAAAAAAAAACTCCAGGTTTTAGTTTTATCGATGGAGCTAAAAAATAAAACACCAAATTTTTATTTTATCGCTGTCTTTAAAAAATAAAGCTCCAAGTTGATTGATTATTTTTGTCCAAATAAAATATTCCTCCAAATATAAATTTTGTTCTTTGGTGTTTTATTATAAAAGGAATAAAACTCCCGGTCCCTGCATGAAACATTAATGTTAATGCACAGCAAATGAAAAAAAGGTGGTGACTTTGCGGGAATATTGCAAGCTAAAATTTGTTTATATTGTGATGCAGAATTTTTTTTCTTTCATTTGATACGAAACACTTGTTTGTACTATGAATTAAATTTTTTGAATTAATCTCCAAAATGGCCATGAAATATCCCATTGTGCGCCGATGACCCAAAATACAACAGAATCAACTGATACCTAGTAGCTAATGAGATTTTTTGTATTAGTACTTAATTAGAAATATGGCATGCGCCATGACGATATTTTCCTCAGGAAAAAGTAAATTAAATTAATTAAATTTAAACTCGTTCTCATTTTTGTCTGTACTTCTTAACCCATTAAGCGCTTTTGTTGCAGGTTGAACGAACGTTTGGCTGTGGCAACTTTGATTGCTTTTGTACCTACATACATCCATATGTATGTTTGTAAAGAAAACTTTTTTGTTGTTTTTGATGAATAACAAGAAAGTTTAACAAAAAACTAGGTTGTTTCGGAAGCAGCCGAGTAATGAAAAGTGCGTAAAAAGTGGGTGTATCGCATCGCATGCGTTTGGCGATGACCTGACGTGGCAAATTACACATGCACAGACAATGTCAGACACAAAAACATCCAACAACATATGCATATGTAGTTGCCGTTATGCCACAAAATCTGTTCAAAATTCTAAAACTTGTCTAAAAGTCGTTTTGCGTTTTGTGTTTTAGTAAACTTCATCTATACTTAGCCTGTTAGCTAAATTTCTAGACAGGAACGTATTTTTTTTTTTTTGGAAATTTACAACAAAAGCCATAAAACAAACCTTGTATGTATGTATGTTTTTGTAGGTATCTATTTAAAAGGGTAGGTACTACTTTCGAAACAAAAACTAAGGGCCTGGTTATGGTTACAATCTTGCTGGTCGAGCACCGTGAAATTGTTGTTGTGCACTCCGACGGTGAGAGAATTTTCGGACTCTCACATCCAGCAAATCTGCTGTGTGAAACAGGCAGCCAGCAGTTGAGGTTTCGGGGGTAATAATGTGTTATGTTGTGTATGTGTTCAGTAATAATCATGTGTTATGTTGTGTATGTGCGCTCCAATCATCAATGCAAGCATAACCACCTCTCACCAATCACGAAATGTTTCCGATTTTGATTGGCAATGTTGATTGGTACCATAACCACAGCATAAGTTTTCCAAAAATACGCAGGAATTGCTTTTGTTTTTATGGTGGCAAGCGTCGCTGCCTGCGATCCAAAGAGTGAGGTTGAGAGGCTGCAGCGTCGCCGACAGTCGATCACTTCAACTGTTGCGTGTGCGCCCTCAAACAAAACTTCCGCCCCACCACCACCGCCAAAATGGCGTGATATTCCAACTTCAACGTGAATCGAGCAAAGTTACATATATGTATGTATTTATGTATGTATGTATATTATCCGAAAACTTTCGTCAAACAATAACTGGTTAAATGAAGGCACGGACGCCAGCCGCTTTTGAGGGGAGAATTTTATATTAGTTTGGTTAAAAAGTTGGTACGATGGCGCCGACCACAGCCGCAGTCACAGTCTCAGTAACAGCGGCAGCTGCGTTCGGTCGCTGCTTCGCGTGACTTTGAAAATTAAACTTTTTCTTAATATTATTTAGTTGTTTATTTGCTTTTTTGTTGTGCTTCTTAAATTATTGTGAAGCAACTTCTTTTTTTGTTGTGTTTTACAAACTACTTCAGCTTTTACTGACCTAGTTTTCAAGTTTGTTTTTTTGGTGAATTCCAGAAGCCGGAAACTTAGGAAAATGTTGAACTTAAATGAGTAGAGAACACAAAATTATTAATTTAAAACGCCCAAGAAAACGCGCAAGAAAACATTTACAGCAGTAGACCAGTGGCGGACCTAGCATAAACTGCCTGGGCAAGCCTATGTGTGAAGCATAACCATTAGCCATTTATGTAATTTCCTTTGCTGTATTATTTAAAAGTCTGTATGCGTTCCGTCTTTGGCTTTGATTTAGAGTTCTCGATTTCTTTTTAACATTTTCGAGTGTCCCGAATAAATGCCTTTCAATGCTCGAACGTTTGTTTGTTTGTTTATTACGCGTATGTTTGTACGGGCATTTGAACAATTCGGGTATTTGAAGATAGTTTTTTCTCGTTTATTTATTTTTTTTTTTTCATATGTATTTTTATTTTTGTTTTCCTGATATACATTTTTTTGATTGTATACTCAGAGAAAAGGAATCAAAAATAAAATTTTTATTTTTATAATGCACGTTTTAAACCAAGTCATTTTTATTTTATCAATAAAAATTTTTAAATTAAAAATTAAGTTTTTTAAATTAAAATGTATTTAGGATTTAAAAAGAAACATGTTTAAATTAAAAATTAAAATTAATAGAATAAAAACGAAAGTTTTTCCTTCAAAATCTCATAGTGCTTAAAATAAAAATAAACATTTTTAAATTAAAATTGTTTTTTCTTGATTTTGCAATTTTACTCTGAACATTTTTAAAATAAAAAATTTCGTATTTACATAATTCTTAAATACAAAAACGTGCGCCAGGGAAATCTTACACGAATGCGCAGAGGTATTTTTAGTTTCCTTATACCGACGGAAATTTCAGCAGTAGCAAGTGTATTTGCTTATTGCCTAAAAAAATGGGTGCTTTAGTGTTTGAAAAACTGAGGTCCAATTTGATTTCCACCGCTTTTTAAAATTATCTTGATATTGTGCCAATAGTCGCCAAAAATCACAATCAACCCTTTTATAATCTGGTATTTGATACTTATGTTTGTATGCACATGCAGATGTAAGAAATTATGTGCATAAGTATGTGCCTACATGCAAACGAAAATCAAATCAAATATGCATATGGCTGTGAATACTGAACTTTTGAATGCCGAAGCCAGCTTCATATTCGCATACAAATTTGATGTGAAAAATAAAAAAAGTGCTTTGCTAGTTTCAATTAGTTTTTAGTTTTTTCAATTTAAGTCTGAAAACAAGCAATTGGTTTCTCCTTAGCGAAAGCGAGAAAACAAGCTATGTTATTCTGTTTTGAAAGCCAGGTAAAAGCTAATGTGTGGAAATGTTGAAGCATGCTCACTGTGTTGTGATTGGCTGTACAAACAAAATGCACATTGTGAGGTGGATTGGTGGTGTATTTGCGCTATTTTCTTAGCAGGCTTTTAGGGGCATGTTACAGTGGGGGCTATATTATTGAGAACTTGAATAGTAAACACATTTAAAACGTAAAATAACCAGATTTTAAAGAATTTCGTATGAAATGAACGAAAATGTGTACGCAAGCCGGGCTTCTCGGCTTGTATGAAGCGACCGCCTCTGCAGTAGACAAATTCATGGTGGTGCATTGTTTCTGAAAAATCTTTAGAAAATAATAGTAGAAAATTTGAGTAAAAGTTCTGAAATATGTATTAAGCAAACGCAAATGCTTGGCTTTTATTAATATGACCCAATGTTCGAAATTGATAGAGAGAGAGAGAGAGCTGTATACCGCTAAAGAAAATTTCACCAATGAAATATGGCTTAACCGTTTTTTATATAGAGTTTTTGGTTGAGTTCTGAACTGCATACAGCACATAAAGTTTTAAGTATTAAGTAGATGGAAACTATACATATAGAGAGCTATTAAACAAAGATAAGGAAATATTATAATTTGCGGATCAAATTAATTTCTTTATCACTAGATGGCGCCGTATTTGAGCTGATAAGATACATACCCTGCTAGCAATTTTACCAGACAATTCTGAAAAAATTCGAGTACAAAGTTCAGAAATCCAGAAATCTGCCCGAATCGTCGGTAAAAACACAGACTTTCCCAAGAAATGTCTGTAAGAGTTCCTGTCAACGTCTGCATGCATTTCTCTTGCAGAAGTCCTATACAAATCTTATTGATTTCGGAGCTTTCTGCCGGAAATCTGATGGATATCTAATCGATTTCAGGTAAAATTGTTAGCTGGCTACATCTATACATGTACAGATATGAAGAATCCATTCTTGAACCAACCTTCTCCTCCATCATTCCCGCCTCCAATCGCTGCTTCGCTCCTGCATTATTTTTTGCCACTCCTTGTTCTCAGTCACGTGACATGTAAGCTTATTTATTTTGCTCTTATGTATTTTCTTCTTTATTATCTCTATTCTTTATTTTTTCTTTTCTTACTGGTACTCCATCTTGCATTTGGTCTTCCTCGTCGGTTTTTTTTTCTTGATTTTCCTATTTTATGTGCCACATTTTTTTCTCTTTATCGCAGCATTTGTCATTTAAGCAAACGTACGTAAGTGTGTGTGTATGTCGGCTGGTACCCCACATGACACGACGAAGACGACAACAACAATAGCTACATACATACATATATTTATATACATACTTAGAAGCACCATGTAGAATATCCTGTGGCAGGATGAGAAGGTGAAAGTCAGCGCACTGGGAGCACGTTATCATATATATGTATGTATGTCTGTAGATATATAACTTCGATTCTGATTGGACGCAACATTTGTTCGCATCGAGTCCTCCGTAAATGTGTTCATCCACATACATGCATACATATGTATGTACATGCATTCAAATAAATTCGCTCACATTCTCGGGTTCACGTATGATGATGTTAAAGTCAGAAAAGCGCCTACACATATTGGAATTGGTGTGTTGGCGCCGACGCGATTTTATATCCGTATACATATATACATACATATGCATATATGTACATATGTAATTATGTACATATATCCATACAAGCATATTTATATTCATATTACATAGTATGTATGTATCTATTAGTTACACACATGACATTTGTGACCATTGGAAAACTCCACCCATCGAAGGTGACGTGCTGCGACGCGACGGCTGGAATTAAATCGATGAATTTTACATACATACATACATACATATGTATTATTTATACATACCTACCCTGCAGTAAATTTGTTTCACTGCTGAAGGATCAGTGATGATTCTTTGTTGAATATTCATCACTATCGTCATAACTCAGTACATTTTTATTTTTTATTTTTTCTTGAGGATAAGGATAGGGATAGGGATAGGGATAAGGATAGGGATAGGGATAGGGATAGGGATAGGGATAGGGATAGGGATAGGGATAGGGATAGGGATCGGGATAGGGATAAGGATAAGGATAGGGATAGGGATAGGGATAGGGATAGGGATAGGGATTGGGATAGGGATAGGGATAGGGATAGGGATAGGGATAGGGATAGGGATAGGGATAGGGATAGGGATAGGGATAAGGATAGGGATAGGGATAGGGATAGGGACAGGGATAGGGATAAGGATAGGGATAGGGATAGGGATAGGGATAGGGATAGAGATAGGGATAGGGATAGGGATAGGGATAGGGATAGGGATAGGGATAGGGATAGGGATAGGGATAGGGATAGGGGTACGGAGAGCTATAGCCAGGGATAGCAAATAATCGTTATTTTTTAAATTTTGACTAAAAAAATCATACTGAAGGAGAAACGCTAAACGCAAAAGAAGTACACAGATGTAATCACCGTAACGCAGACTACCTCTAGGTGCATTAACTTTTATTTTTTCGATTTTTATAAAAAAATTGATTTTTAATCGTTATTTTTCCCTCAGCAAATAAAAGTTATTTTTTGATTTTTATATTTCGCTCAGAAAATAAAAGTTATTTTTTGAGTTGTATTTTTCCCTCAGAAAATAAAAGTTTTTTTCTGAGTTTTATTTTTCGATCAGAATATAAAAGTTATTTTTTGAGTTTTTTTTTTCTTCAGAAAATAAAAGTTATTTTTTGAGTTTTATTTTTCGATCAGAAAATAAAAGTTATTTTTTGAGTTTTATTTTTTTGCTCAGATAATAAAAGTTATTTTTTGAGTTTTATTTTTTTGCTCAGATAATAAAAGTTTATTTATAAATTTTACGTATTTATGTGACGCGAGCGCATATATACTATTAAAAATGTAATTTTGTGTATGTATGTGATTATACATATATATATATATATATATACAAGAATTGCTCGTTGAAAGTTATTAGATTTAAGTAAATGCTTCACATATAACTTTATTTCTGTCCTACAGAGTTTCTAAATGCTACATATTTATGTACCTACCCACATATGTACATACACAAAATTACATTTTTAATAGTATATATGTGCTCGCGTCACATAAATACGTAAAATTTATAAATAAACTTTTATTATCTGAGCAAAAAAATAAAACTCAAAAAATAACTTTTATTATCTGAGCAAAAAAATAAAACTCAAAAAATAACTTTTATTTTCTGATCGAAAAATAAAACTCAAGAAAAAACTTTTATTTTCTGATCAAAAAATAAAACTCAAGAAAAAACTTTTATTTGCTGAGCAAAAAATAAAACTCAGAAAATAATCGTTAAAAATCAACTTTTTGGATATCACTTATAACCGTTACGGTCCCTGGCTATAGCGATGGGATTACGAATAGGGTGTAGTAAGTTTGTCGCGGCGAATATATGTATGTATGTATGTATGTATGGATATATATATGTACATATATTAGTTGCGATAAGCGAAAAAATTCAAGTATAATTTGGTGGTTAAGCTTATTAACAATTTAAAAAAATAAAAAAAGAACTCGGGCAAACACTAATTAATTATAAAAATATGTACATAATTGCGGGACTCCAGTGGTGAAAACAATTTTTTATTGCATATTTGCTTTTTCTAAGCATATCAATATGTACATACCTACATATGTATGTACATATATGTGTAGGCAGAAAGTTTCTACTACAAACATACAGTATGTTTCATAATTGTTTTCACATTGCAAAAAAATTCAAGTTCATTTAATATAAACGGAAATTCTTTTTTTCTAATATTTGGTATGCCCCTCTGCATTACCTACTAATAATAAAAATATAATACAATGACGCTATTATAACTCTGACGAGTTTTATGCCGAGCTTTCTCAATTCGAGGTGTGCTCCTTTTATTTTTCCTACTAATTGGGTGGACCTACAGTTTTATGCCGGCTCCGAACGGCGAATGCATTTTTTGTGAGAAGCGTTTTCATGGCAGAAATACACTCGGAGGGTATGCTGCCCACTGCCGAGAGGTGACCGCTGCTCTTAAAAAACCCAATAATTGGATTTTTACTAATTAGAAAATTTTGTTGTTGGTGTTTGCTCGGAATGGGGTTTGAACCCGAGACCTCTCGCATAGCAGGTGAGCACTCTACCCACTGCACCACAGCGGCATTACCTACTACACATCGTAATCTCCTTGGCATCGATGAAATAAGCTTTTTCGAGTCATATTCTTGGGGAATCTTCTCCCATTCCTCTTTGATATATGTATATACTGCATGAGGTTGGTTTTGTTTGCAGGACATCTTTTCGTCACTTATTTTTCAAATATGACCGTAGATTTTCAAGACGGTTCATATCTGAACTTTTGACAGGAGTATTTAGCATTTTTGAACAATTAAAAAGCAGTCAAGTCAGTGGTGCCAGATTGAGGGAAATTTCCCTTTTTGAGGGATATTTCACTGCAAAATTTTTAATGAGGGAAAAAAGGGGCATTTTGTTGTCGTCCATATAAAAAAACGGATTTTTTGGTTGCAGAACTTTTACATATCTACATATGTATAATTTATAGTATAACTTAAAATAAGCAAATCTCACACTGAAAAACTCCTAAGAGAATTTCAGAAATGGGTTTTTAGTGCTTAGCACGAAATTTTTATTTTAATTCATGCATCCACTTCCGAAAAGAGTGCTGATGATCGAAAATGGTTTTTCGTGAAATAGCTATACACTCAACCTTCGCTGTAAATAGTTGTTGAATTTTTTTCCACTTACCCCAACAATTTCAGAAATATTTCGGCGTAGAAGCAAAAAAATTCTTAAACCTGCAAGCACACATTGGCTTTCTTTACATCTTTGTATCGAAAGAATTTTGGAGAATTGGGAGCCACTTAAAAGCTATTTTCGCCTGGCATCATTTGAAGATAAGCGTAAAAAAACAGAAACTATTTATGAAGAATTGGAAAGAATTCAAAACAAGGCTTATTTTAGGTTTTACCTGTTGATGTAATGTGGAGTAAAATAATAAACTTTAAAAACTATAATGTTTCATAATCTTACGCAATTGGTTGAAATAGTACTCACGTTACCCCATTCAAACGCTGAATCAGAAAGAATATTTTCAATTGTAACGGATGTTAAATGTAAAAAGCGAAGCAAACTATCTAGTGATATGTTATATAGTATAAGTAAAATAAGAGTTGCCTTCCAATCCAAAAATATCAATTGCTTCAACTTTAAAATCAACAAAAATTATATCCACTTGTACAATACAAATAATTTGTACCACTGAAGGGTTAAAAAAACTGTATTTGCCTGTTATATAAGTTAAGAGTTGTTAAATATTTTATTTAACTTACTGTAATTTACTTGTCTTTCAATTGTTTTTCTTTTAAAAATAATTTTAAACAAATTATCATCGACAATTTTCTTTGAAAATTTTCAAATATAAATATGTAAATTTTCATAGAAAAGTTCAGAATAAAATTGGATTTCAACATTTGAACATATTGTTCAAAAATAAGTTTCCGGTCTTATTAATTGGCGCCCAACGAAAAAAATTTGTTTAAAAGAAAATCCTTACAAAGGATAATTTATTAAATAAAAATATCAAATTAAAACGGGTCCTTATTTAAAGGATAATTTAAAAAAAAGTCGTATAGAGTGAAATAAAAAGACGGTTCCTTATAAAAGGATTAATTTCGCGCAAAAGAAAAAGCAATTTCTCCAAATTAAAAAGAGAAAAAATTTTGTAAAGGAAATGAAAAAATTAATATATATTCTTATATTACTGAAATAAATGCTTTAATTTCGGTGGGAATTTTGTGGGATTTTTTTATTTAAAATGTGGGAAATTAGGGATTTTTTTCCAATTTATGTGGGAATTTTAGCGGAGATTATCTGGCATCACTGAGTCAAGTCCGCAAAATCGAAGACTTTTGCTTCAGATCATTGTCATATGTATTGCATTTTCTATAAAAATTTCTGCGATATCTTTATGGACAATAACTAATAAATAAATACAATAAATAACTAAAGAGTAATGCTCGAAACTCGTTAGAAATGTATTCATAATATTGTATTATTACATACATGTTACTGCAAATTTTATTTTCTCATCGAAAAATAAAACTAAAAACATAACTTTTATTTTCTGAGCAAAAGACAAAACTCAGAAAATAATTGTTAAATGTTAACTTTTTCGATATAACTCATAACCGTTAAAGCCCGTCTCCACATAAATTGATTCGCCAGCGAAACATCTAGCAAAACATCTCGCTAAATAACCCGTCTCCACGTGGCTGATCGTTATTCAGTTTGACATTTCTCTTTCTTGTTCTTCTTAAATGTTTGTATATTTGCTTATTTTTGCGTTTTTGTTTTGGCCTGTGTGAGATTTCGATAGATTTTCGATACAAAGTTAGAGAAGACATCGATATCATCGCGTTTGGCAAGAGGATTGAGAACGAAACAAGTGTTTCATTCTTCACTCGCTCTCAGAAATTTGTATGGAAATTAGTGAGTTTCGGCACTGGTTTCCGTACATATTTATGGGTTTCTCTATAAAGATTTTAACATAGTGGGTGCGAAATATTAACACTTACATACATACTATACGAGTATATGTATGTTTTACCTCCAACAACTCCATGGAAGCATACCTACATACGTTTGAAGATATTCCGATTTTCTAAGTTTTTTTTATTTTTTATTTCATAGACATACATACATATGTACATACATATTTTAAAGCTATTAACATGCACACGACTCAATTTCATCCAATTTGTTCGCCCTGCTTGATCCGTTTCGATCAACGTACAATGCGTTGTCCACGAAAGCGACGCGCACGGTTCTCGATTTCAGAGATTTTTTCATCTTCGGCAAATTGAGATTTACCACGAGTATCTTTGTAGAGTCTGTACTTAATCACAATATTGTTATTGTCAATATCATTATCGTTCTCATCAAAGGAATCACGATCATCATTGTCCTCGTCATTGTTATCATTATCACTATGATCATCATCAGCATCATCGTCGTCATCTTCTTGATTATAATACATAGTTAGATTTGATATGCAATCGGTTTGTATTGGCGGAATAATCACGCAATAATTGCCTTTTGCCAGCGATATCAGATCGCAGCGGAATCACACGCTCAATACGTCGGAGGTGTCGTTCTGCTGAGGCGCTGTCGAATTGTTGAGCAAGACAAAGGAGGGCAAGGCATGCCGCCAAAAAGTCAATTAATGTCGTAGACATTCTTTTTTTTGCTTTTGGTTTTGATGTGCTTGCTGGTTGAGCGTTATATGTAATACTAGCTATAGCTAGACTTTCTCTTGCTTTTATAATCGAAGCTTGTGTCGCCACTTAAAACTTACATAAAATGTGTTGTAGGTAGCAATTGAATAAATAGAGTGTGAACAAAACTGAATAAGTAAACAGAATGGAAGTTTATATTACACCGGTATACATACATACATACATTCGTACATACTTCTAATCCAGCAAGCCGGGTGCGAGTAAAGTTGAGCAATCAAAGTAAACATTTTTTTAGACATCTAAAGGTATTATCTGAAAGACTTATGGTGAGATAGCGGTTACAGGGAATTGATGATGGAATGAACCACCGCACACAAAAATCTATATCTCTATTCGATTTGGGTGTACCTACACGGTAATGGATTTGTAAATAATCAAAAGTCGAAGAAAGCAGTCTGGAGAATTTGAGCTTCCTTACGGCCTGAAGCCTGAGGAGCTTAGTCACAGGGGAAGCGATTATTTGGCTTTAGTAACCTGGTAGCTAAAATCTCACAGATGTTCAACATTAATTAAGTAAAAAAATGAAGTAGAAAATTAAGAAGAAGTAGAAGAGCAGAAGTATAAATAAATGAAAATATAATGCAACCAAATATTTAATTTAGATTTATGTTGTTTCAATGAATGAAAATAGGTCAGCAAAGAGAAACAATATTTTACAAAATCTATTCAGCCACCTGCACTTACATACATATACCCATGATACAAACATACAAGGTAATTCCACTTCACTTTGACTTTGTCATTTTTGATTATAATATGGATTATTGACGTCTTATTTTAAGTCAAAAATTTAGGATAGCGTTGCCCAATCAAAAGTTTTTGGCTGAGGGTATATTTGAAAAAAATATTAGGTATTTTAAATGAAATGGTGTTTTTCACATATGCTAATCAACAAAACAAATGAAAGACAACAATCAACCGATGTAATGAGTATATTTTAACGTTTAAATATATTGAAAAAAAAAAGCTTTTCAAAGAAAATAAAAAATAAGTTATCCATAAAAAATAAAATAGATTTATGCAGTTATTAAAGTCGAAAAATCTTACCAAAACGTCCTTTATACAATATTTGAAAACTATTCGATTTTTTATGAATAAGGTGTAAGAGTTCTTGATTTTCTTTATACGTATTATTTATTGCGTACGTATATATATATATATTTAGTTTCAATGTTTTATACAAGAATATTTCCATAGTTAAAAAATATATTTATTATCAAAATTTTTTAGCAGTTATACCAGAATGTAAATTTAATTTAAATTTTTATGTTGCAGTTTTCTTTAGTTTTTACTTGCGTTACTAATTTTATTTTCCTTTATTTTATTATTTACCTAATTCTGAAATAGATTCTTCGCAAAAAAATCTTTTTAGTATCTTTTCATCTAAATTAAATATTGTATTTACTAATAAATTTTGCATATAACCATGCTATCGACCGCACTTTTTTTTTTTCAGTTGCAAGTTCATAAGTCCTGCCAATATTCATAATTTCTAAACCACTGAAATTTTTCAATGAAATTCACAGGAGGTGTAGTGGGATTGTAGTATGCACTATATTCCACAAACTTTCCGCAACTTATTTTAAGAATAAATCTTATTTTTTATATAATTACACTGGTCGACAAGTTTTTGTTACAGAAATAAAATTCTACTTTTCTAAAGGACTTCGGTGCTCTGAATCCGAATATGAAGTCAGATTTTCGGTAATACGTACAGGTTTTGGGATATTCATGTTTAAAGAGGCCAAAAACGCGATTTTTGGCTATATTCACTACTCAATATCTTTTAAATTACTTATTTTAAAAATTGATTAAAGCTATTGAAAACGCGGACATTTCTCTTGAAGAAACCGTTTTAATATTTCAGATATCTTTCTCGTAACTTGCAATATTGTATATTAAGCTTCATTAGTTTTGCAATATAAAAATAATTAAAAATTTTGAAGCACGCTTTTAGGCAGTTTATTATATTATGGACGTATGTATGTAAGTGGCTTCGTAAAAAAAAAATAGTTCTGCTGATCAACTACAAAATTTGATTGCGCCTATAACATGCTACATGAATATCTCAAAAACTGTACGTATTACCGAAAATCTGACTTCAGATTCGGATTCAGCGTACCGAAATCCTTTAGAAAAGTAGAATTTTATTTCTGTAACAAAAATTTGTTGAAATTTTGTCGACCAGTGTTATTTGTGATCTGATATTATGAAGAATTTAACACGTAAATGTACGTATTTATATATATATATATCAATATTCAAATTAAAAAAATTCGTTTTGTTGCAATCGATGCCATGGAAATAAAAAATAACATAAATTGAGGATTTTTAGCACTGAGTATGGCAGCACGAAATGTCATAATCCATATAATTGTCAGATGGTTAATATGGCGACAAAAATTTGACGTTTACACTACCTTCTTTCTTGTATCATGCATATACCTACATACACACATACATACCCTGTAGGGAAAATCTCTAGTTCCGAACTAGGGCGCTTCTAGTGCATCTTTCGACACTACTAGTGCGAGCTAAATCTCTTTTGCATGTTATCAACTGGCGAATTTAACACGGCGATATCCTAGGCGGTGTCAATTGTCACTCTCTGCTATACGTTTTCGATAGTTCCGAACTAGTACTAAATTCTACAGTTTACACTAGTTCGTTTATTGGCACAATTTCGATAGTTCTGAACTAGCTACAAGTACCTAAAAATTCTACAGTTTTACATCTGCCGCTTAAGTGCAGCCTTTGACACACTTCATGCAAGTGGCGCGATGGCCGACTGGCTAATGCATGCCTGAGGATCGGAAAGCCATAATTAGGGGAACATTTCATTTCATACAAGATGCAAATAGAAAAATCTTTATACAAAATGCTTCACTAAACATCTGAGAATTGCAGAAAAATACAAAGCCGACGGCAATTGAATGAACGAAAAATTTTCATAGAATTTTTGTCACTTCGAAATTGCATACAAATCAAAGTGTGTTTTATAATGGTCACTCAATTCACTCCTTCTGAACTGGTGAGGGTCTAACTACAATTGATCTAGTTATACTCAGCTGTACTAGTACACAGAGTATTATAGTTTTAATCACATAACGGTGGATTGTAACAGAATGAAATAATCGAGATAGATATAGACTTATATATATCAAAATGATCAGGGTGAAAAGAGAAATCGATTGAGCCATGTCCGTCCGTCCGTCCGTCTGTCCGTCCGTCTGTAAACACTCTAACTCGCGCAAAAATTGAGATATTTTGATGAAATTTGAAATGCAAGTTGGTATCGAGACTGGGACGGTTGGTATTGAAAATAGGCGAAATCGGACCATGACCACGCCCACTTTTCCTATATAGAAAAAATCGGAAATTTGGTATCTCAGTCAATAATATAGCTGGAGCGATGAAATTTTACCCACGTGTTGAGCTCAGGCCCCTATGAAGAAATTTGATGAAATTTTGGAAAATGGGCGGTGCCACGCCCACTTATTAACTGTCAAACATGGAAAGTTGTATATGTCATAACTCAGAAACCATTAAAGACATATCGATGAAATTTGGTATGCGTGATTTACTTACTTAGCCAAACATTTGAACGGAAAATAGTTAAAATCGGTTGACGGCCACGCCCACTTTTATATATGTATATTATAAAGTGACCTAATAAAAACATTTTAAGCGGTATCTTTGTCAAATATAAAGATATATCACTGAAATTTTGTCGCATGAGTCTAACTATAGACATAAAACAGAAAACAAAAAATTTTGAAAAATGGGCGGTGCCACGCCCACTTAATAAGGGGCAAACATTGAAAGTTTTATGAGTCATAACTCAGAAACCGTTGAAGATATATCGATGAAATTTGGTGTGCGTAATATACTTACTTAGGCAAATGTTTGGACTAAAAATTGCCAAAATCGGTTGACGACCACGCCCACTTTTATATATGGGTATTATAAAGTGGCCTAATAAAAACATTTTAAGCGATATCTCTGTCAAATATAAAGGCAATTCATTGAAATTTTGTGGCATGAGTTCCACAATAGACCGGAAACAAAAAGTATAAAAATTTTGGAAAATGGGCGTGGCACCGCCTCTTTTTGGACAAAGGGATATACGAGATTTCTTAGCCTATAACTCGACAAATAATTGAGATATTATGACGAAACTTGGTTTATACACTTTTATAACTTGTGTTAATAGACATGCAAAAATTTATTCGAATCGGTTAATGACCACGCCTACTTTTTAACAAAGATATTTCTGGAATACCCTTTGGGAATTTGTAACGTGACATCTCTGTAACTAGAAGTCATAAAGGAATGAAATTTTGAGCAAAAAATAATATTCATATGCTTAGTGGGATGACAGATAAAAATGTTGAAAATAGGCGTGGTTACGCCCACTTTATGCAGCACTCGCTTTATATAAAATCCATCAAACGCAAACAAGCAATGAAAACATACAGCTGAGTATCTAATGTTCGATTCCACTCGAACTTAGGCTTCCTTACTTGTTCAATTTTGACACCTTTTCGCTAGTTCGGAACTAGAAATTTTGCTCACTAGTTATTGAGTTCCCTGCAGGGTATGTATATGTACATACATACATACATATGTACATTAGGCCGTCTCGCTTTATAGGGAAGCAAAAATAAAGTGCGCCGTACGCCCCCGCATATGATGTCTTTTTGGAAAACATTTCCGGAAAAGTTTTTTATTTTTTTTTTGGACGCCGCTAGATGTCGCTAAAATTTATTTTTCTCATATCTTCGGTATTTATAGTCCAATCTCAGAGTTTAATACACCAATGTCTTTGGCTTGAAAGGACGCCTTATACTATAGAATATTATTAACCCAATGTGCGTCATTGGGGTCACTACCACCCAGTATTTATTTTATACCACCCTAATGCAATTTTTTATGCCTGCATGTTAAACGTAGTCTAAAATCATTAATCTTTTGCAAAAGAAGTATTTCGATCGCTTCAGTAGAACCCGAAATAAAAGACGTTCAACATTCCGTGGAATATAAGTTTTTCGCTTCCTTTGGTCTTTTAGGTTCATTTTACAAAAATTTCTTCTGAGGAGACCCCTACTGAAATTTTATGGCGAATAATTTTCTGGAACATTTTAACCCCCTATCACCGCCAATAAAGGGTTATTTTGACCCCCTTTTTTTATGAAATCAGGAAAAATAGTATTTTTAAGGTCGCTAGAGGGTTAAAATGTTCTAGAAAATTATTTGCCATAAAATTTTACTATGGGTCTCCTCAGAAAATTTGTCTGTAAAATTAACCTAAAAGAGCAAAGGAACCGACAAACCTATATTCCTCGGGATGTTGAACGTGTTTTATTTCGGGTTCTGCTGAAGCGATCGAAATTCTTCTTTTGCAAAAGATTAATTATTTTTGACTACGTTTAACATGCAGATGTAAAAAAGGTACATTAGGGTGGTATAAACTAAGTACTGGGTGGTAGTGGCCCCAATGGCGCACATAGGGTTAATAATATTCTACAGTATAAGCCGCCCTTTCAAGCCAAAGACATTTCTGTATTAAACTTAAAGATCGGACTATAAATACCGAAGATATGAGAAAAATAAATTTTAGCGACATCTAGCGGCGTCCAAAAAAAAAAATAAAAAAATTTTCCGGAAATGTTTTCCAAAAAGACATCATATGGGGGGGGCGTACGGCGAACTTTATTTTTTGCGATACGCTCTAATGTACATGGCACATATCCACATTTGTTCAAATACTTAACCGATAGCTGTAATGCAATCCAAATGCATTTCATACGTCGATGCTTTTCTTGCTCAAACGCATTTTTGTATAAAAGCCAACAGCATTTTGTGGTTTAGCATCAAATGTATTCTTCAACCTCCGTCAGCGAGTGATACCACAAAAAAAAAAAAAAAAAACAAAAAATAAAAATGAGGATCAGCTTAATTTTGCTTGCTGTGGCAGTGTCCTGTTTGGTGGCGCAGACGAATGCATTCTTTCTCAAAAAAAAATTGATCGCCGCTGCTTTGGCTGGTGCTGGTGGTAGTGGCGGTGGTGGTGGTGGTGGTGGTAATCAGGGCCCGTTCACACCAAAAAGCTCTTTCCAACCGACAGTACCCGCACCGGCCACCTACACGGTATCACTTAGCCCAGCGCCGCTTTCACCTACAGCACTATTAACACCAACAATTACACCAACCTTACTCTCACTGACACCAACGGTTTCGCCAACACTTACAGCTGCAGCACCTGCACAGGCTGCTGCCGGTGCTGGTGCTGCAGCTGGAGTACCACCGCCGCCAGCTAGTCGAGCATTAGTTGTTGAGGATGAGGATGATGATGATGATAATAAGGCTGACGTTGAGGATGATGGCGCACGGGCACGCCGACGTGTTCGTCGTGGTGGTCGCAGACGAACCAGACGCACTCGCCTTGCTGGCCGTGGCAGACGTGGAAGGCGCGCAAGCAGGAACGGCAGTCTCGGTCGCCGTATTAACAGGATAATTCGCGGTTAAGATTAAAGCGACTAAATCGATGTCAAAATGATATATGAGAAAGAATAAAGCACTTAAAATTTAAATGAAAATAATTTTGTCTAATTTACTTACAAACACACATACATATGCATTTCTTTGGCTGGTTGGTTGAAAGCACAGTTCGTAGTAATGCAAGGATATTCTAGATGTTATCCCCGCTCTGCTAGCTTTATCGTTCTGAACGCTGGTCTAACTGACATTCTTCATTTCGTATAGTAAGAGTAAGAGAATGAGAGTAGCATTGCTGTATTTTCTTTTCTATGTAGTATTTTGTTTTTATATGGCAACACTGTTCTTTATCATACCAATGCCAAGTATTGGGCGACTGCTTTATCTTTAATTGGTATTTATTTCTAATACTAAGTTAGTGAATATATATAAGCGAGACATATTCTTTTTAATTAGCGATTTTGGTCCGTTTTTGTGAAATCTGCTTCAAATTCAGCATACCAGTACCAACTGCTTTATGAAGAATTGATTACACAGCTATACAAAAAATTAAAAAATGTTGTTGCCCTGGGTATTTTTGCAAATTCTTATGCCTTGGGGTACCCAAATAAAGACTGCATTTAAGAAATTCCTGGAAGTCCTCTAGTTTTTAAAATAGGGGTCAAAAACCCCTTTTCCATAGGTTGGGGCATATATTGGTCTATAACTTTTTTTCAGTTTGCCCTATCAACTTGGTGTTGGTGTCGTTAAAAAGATGTGATTTCACCGCTTCAACTACATATACAAGTTGTTAACGCATCTTGATAAATGTCCGAGATATTGTCAAAATAATGTAAAAAAATTTTTTTATTAAAAAAATCTAACTTTCAGCTACGTTTTTCTCTAATAATTTGTTAATATAAACTATATATAAACTATTTTTAAACGATATCTATTTATTTCTCTTTTCAACGAAACATAATTTGTCATTATCCAAGCACGTGTTCCTAGGATATTCCAGTTTAATCAAAAAACGGGAAAATATGCATACCAAAATTGCTTAGTATATTTCCTGTAATTTTTTTGTGTTTGTTATTGAAAACTAAAGTAACAAAACTGATTTCCACCAAAAAAAGACAAGGAAAAGATTAGATAAATATGGGCATACATATGCTACGAAAAATCGAAAACCGCCAAAGTTTTATTCAAAATCAGCCAATAATAACTTTTATTTGTATTGATTTTTTTATAGTTGGTAAATTGAAATCTTTATTTAAAAAAAAAAAAATACAGGAAATATACAAAGAAAAAATTTAATGTCATATGAACATTACATAATATACGAATTTTGGTATGCTTACTTTCCCGCTTTTTGATTAAACTGGAATATCCTAGGAACACTTGCTTGGATAATGACAAGTTATGTTTCGTTGAAAAGAGAAATAAATAGAGATCATTTCAAAATAGTTCATATATACACTACTTAACAAATTTTAAGAGAAAAACGTAACTGAAAGTTAAATTTTTTTATAAAAAAAAATTTTTTGACATTATTTTGACAATATTTCGGACATTTATCAAGATGCGTTAACAACTTATATACGTATGGACCAATTATATATTATATGGACCAATATATGCCCCAACCTATGGAAAAGGGGTTTTTGACCCCTATTTTAAAAACTAGAGCACTTCCAGGAATTTCTTAAATGCAGTCTTTATTTGGGTACCCCAAGGCACAAGATTTTTTCATTTTTTGTAGAGCTGTGTTATTCATTGGAATCATAAAACTCTCCCTCTGCAGAAAAAATCTTTGTAAAAGGAACCTAAAAGACCACAGGAATCGAAAAACTTATATTCCTCGGAATGTTAAATTTGTTTTATTTCCCGTTCTACTGAATCGATCGAAATACTTCTTTTGCAAAATATTAATATTTTTTGACGTAGTTTAACATGCCGGCAAAAAAGGTTACATTAAGGTGGTATAAACTAAGTACTGGGTGGAAGTGACTCCAATGGCGCACATAGGGTTAATACAATTATAAATTACAAACCCTCCTCTCAAGCCAAAGAGATTGGTGTAACAAACTTAGGGACCGGACCATAAATACCGAAGATATAAAAAAAAATGGATTTGGACATCTAGCGGAGTCCAAAAAAAAAAAAAATAAAAAAATTTTCCAGAAATGTTTTCGAAAAAGAAATCATATTGGGGGGCGTACGGCGAACTTTTTTTTTGCGATACGCTCTAATGTGCGTGTCTGTATTTAAACTCTCAATATATAAGATATAGCATCCATACAAAAGCATTTGAGTCATAGCAATGGATGATGATGATGGCTTCTGAGATCGATACATTATTTCTCTGTCATGGAATCACAACTACAGATTTCCAAGAGAGATCTTATCTTTGGTTTTTAAGTAGAACTTCGCTTATTAAAAGTTTGATTTGTTGGTCAGCTAATTCTAAAGAGTCAAAAAGAATTCCATTAGACAATCTATGCACCTACATAAGTAGACAGACTAAATATGCTGACTGAATGGCGGACCGTCAGAATGAATACTTTTCCGTCAATCCAGCAATCCGTTTAACTGACAACAGAGTAAAACATGTATTTGAAAGACGTTCGACATATTCAGTACTTCAACTTTGCCGTAGCAAATATATGAAATTGAAGTATGGAGCCGGATTGCGGAAAAAGTATTCATTCTGATGTGCCCATCACATTTCTACATATGTACCTTCATTGCACTCCTTTAAAAGTAGTTGCATATAAAAATAATACCCAAGACCCGATTACATTTTCAATAAAGCATTTTTTTATTCTTTATTTTTATCTACATATAGTACATACATACCTATACAATTTTCATCATCAAATTTCGTTCGCTTTCGTTTTTTATTTAGCCTAATCTAACTCTCCTATTACGTCTGTTGCCGCCCCGACCTCTCCTTACGCCACGACGTCCGCGATGTCCACCGCGACGGACACGGCGGGCACGTCTGTTAAGCCTGGTACGACGGCGACGTCGTCGTGTACCATCGACATCATCACCGTCGTCGATGTCATCCTCACCCTCAGCATTGGAACCATCACCTTTAGCAGCTTTGACATCCATCTCTTTCAACACCGTCTCAGTTTTGGGCTCTACAGCGCCGCCAACACCAGCATAATTCAGCAAATCAATACTTTTTGCCGCAAGCTTTGCCTCGTTCTTGTCGAGTGTGCTTTGCAGCGAACCCTGCGCTTGTGGCTTATCTTGGTCGCGTAGCCGTTGTCTGGCCGATGTGCTCGGTATGTAGCAGCAGAGAACCGCGATCAGCAGCACTAGAGAAGTGCAGAGTTTGAAGGACATTTTTTTGCTTTTCTATTTTTCAGCTGCTTGTTTAATGAAAGTTGTTACACCAACCAAACTTACAAGACAATTGATGCATTTGCTATGAAGTGCCAAGACTTTTATAATGCCAGTTTAACGGTGATCGTGGCTTGTGCAGTGTGAAATTTGGGGCATGAGAATGCAGCTGCGTAAATCTTTTTTCTAGTTTGTATTTTAACACTCGGTAAAAGTAAATAAATTTTCTAAATGCTATGAATGCATTGCTGCAGCTGTGTTTTTATGTGCTCCAATTTGGTATGGGTCAATAAGAGAATAGCAAATGTTTAACGTTGCAAATAGAAAAATAATACCTTTAAATTTGTTTAATTGTCTAATAGTTAATTAAGAAATTCTTAAATAAGTGTATTAAAATTTTTGGTACAAGAAACTCAAATTTGAACGTGGTATGGAATTTGAGGTGGTATAATGTCTGAAAGGGATGGGGATGGTGATAGGGATAGGGTTAGGGTTAGGGTTAGGGTTAGGGATAGGGATAGGGATAGGGATAGGGATAGGGATAGGGATAGGGATAGGGATAGGGATAGGGATAAGGATAAGGATAAGGATAAGGATAAGGATAAGGATAATGATAAGGATAAGGATAAGGATAAGGATAAGGATAAGGATAAGGATAAGGATAAGGATAAGGATAAGGATAAGGATAAGGATAAGGATAAGGATAAGGATAAGGATAAGGATAAGGATAAGGATAAGGATATGGATAAGGATAAGGATAAGGATAAGGATAAGGATAAGAATAAGGATAAGGATAAGGATAAGGATAAGGATAAAGATAAGGATAAGGATAAGGATAAGGATAAGGATAAGGATAAGGATAAGGATAAGGATAAGGATAAGGATAAGGATAAGGATAAGGATAAGGATAAGGATAAGGATAAGGATAAGGATAAGGATAAGGATAAGGATAAGGATAAGGATAAGGATAAGGATAAGGATAAGGATAAGGATAAGGATAGGGATAAGGATAAGGATAAGGATAAGGATAAGGATAAGGATAAGGATAAGGATAAGGATAAGGATAAGGATAAGGATAAGGATAAGGATAAGGATAAGGATAAGGATAAGGATAAGGATAAGGATAAGGATAAGGATAAGGATAAGGATAAGGATAAGGATAAGGATAAGGATAAGGATAAGGATAAGGATAAGGATAAGGATAAGGATAAGGATAAGGATAAGGATAAGGATAAGGATAAGGATAAGGATAAGGATAAGGATAAGGATAAGGATAAGGATAAGGATAAGGATAAGGATAAGGATAAGGATAAGGATAAGGATAAGGATAAGGATAAGGATAAGGATAAGGATAAGGATAAGGATAAGGATAAGGATAAGGATAAGGATAAGGATAAGGATAAGGATAAGGATAAGGATAAGGATAAGGATAAGGATAAGGATAAGGATAAGGATAAGGATAAGGATAAGGATAAGGATAAGGATAAGGATAAGGATAAGGATAAGGATAAGGATAAGGATAAGGATAAGGATAAGGATAAGGATAAGGATAAGGATAAGGATAAGGATAAGGATAAGGATAAGGATAAGGATAAGGATAAGGATAAGGATAAGGATAAGGATAAGGATAAGGATAAGGATAAGGATAAGGATAAGGATAAGGATAAGGATAAGGATAAGGATAAGGATAAGGATAAGGATAAGGATAGGGATAAGGATAAGGATAAGGATAAGGATAGGGATAAGGATAAGGATAAGGATAAGGACAAGGATAAGGATAAGGATAAGGATAAGGATAAGGATAAGGATAAGGATAAGGATAAGGATAAGGATAAGGATAAGGATAAGGATAAGGATAAGGATAAGGATAAGGATAAGGATAGGGATAGGGATAAGGATAAGGATAGGGATAAGGATAAGGATAAGGATAAGGATAAGGATAGGGATAGGGATAGGGATAGGGATAGGGATAGGGATAGGGATAGAGATAGAGATAGAGATAGAGATAGGGATAGGGATAGGGATAGGGATAGGGATAGGGATAGGGATAGGGATAGGGATAGGGATAGGGATAGGGATAGGGATAGGGATAGGGATAGGGATAGGGATAGGGATAGGGATAGGGATAGGGATAGGGATAGGGATAGGGATAGGGATAGGGATAGGGATAGGGATAGGGATAGGGATAGGGATAGGGATAGGGATAGGGATAGGGATAGGGATAGGGATAGGGATAGGGATAGGGATAGGGATAGGGATAGGGATAGGGATAGGGATAGGGATAGGGATAGGGATAGGGATAGGGATAGGGATAGGGATAGGGATAGGGATAGGGATAGGGATAGGGATAGGGATAGGGATAGGGATAGGGATAGGGATAGGGATAGGGATAGGGATAGGGATAGGGATAGGGATAGGGATAGGGATAGGGATAGGGATAGGGATAGGGATAGGGATAGGGATAGGGATAGGGATAGGGATAGGGATAGGGATAGGGATAGGGATAGGGATAGGGATAGGGATAGGGATAGGGATAGGGATAGGGATAGGGATAGGGATAGGGATAGGGATAGGGATAGGGATAGGGATAGGGATAGGGATAGGGATAGGGATATGGATAGGAAAAGAGATAGGGGTAGAGATGGGGATAGGGAAAGAGATAGGGATAGAGATAGGGATAGGGATATAGGGATAGGGATAGGGATAGGGATAGGGATAGGGATAGGGATAGGGATAGGGATAGGGATAGGGATAGTAATAGGGATAGGAATAGGGATAGCGATAAGGATAGGGATAGGGATAGGGATAGGGATAGGGATAGGGGTAGGGATAGGTATAGGTTTATAACTTAATGTAAATACACTTTGTTTTATAAATATTTTGCGAGCAATTTTTGGGTATAAAAGGGGCGAGCTGCTTGGAGGTTCTATAGTTGAAATTTGTATTTCGCAATTAACTAAAATGGAAATTCTAACAATTTTTCTAATTGTATTTGTGGCTTCATTAGTACTGTTGGCCCAAAAAGCTTCCGCTGCTAAGGACAATGCAAATGCTGCCGAAGTAAGTGCATCCACTGCCAAGGCTTTTGACAAAATTGGAGATAAACAAAAAACCGGCATCGTTGGTGAAATCAAGTATCGTTCAGGGAAGCCACCTTCGAATGGGCAAGGTGGACAAGGAAGTGGAAAACCTAAAACGAGACCACCTCCACTTAATGTTGAAGTACGAAAGAAAACAGGTTGAAATTGAAAATTACTTTCAAAGTTGGAAGTGTTGAAATTTAATTTAATTTTCCATTTGACATAAAAATATATAATATATTCATGTACTAAGTATGTAGGTACTTATACATATGTACGTATATACATATATCTAATACAGAACATTGCGAACTCATTTGCCGACTTTGTTATTTCATTTGGGCTAATTCGGATATACGGTAAATATCTAAAATACATGGTAATCCTAGCCGTAAGCTTTTCAGTTATTTTCAGCTATGGCAGTGGCAGTTACTCATTATCGAAAACTAAGACTGAAATATTCTCAGACGTAAAAAAAATAGTTTTGTAAAATAAATTAAAAGGTGATTTCAAGGTGTTTTCGCGGTAGTATTACAGTTTTCAATCTGTGTGGGGCTTGAATTCGATATTTCTAAGCAACTAGATTTGCACGGGTTTATAACTAGACCATTATTGCTAGCCCATTCAGTAACGCGATCTACATCGCTATTAAGATTACGGCACACCATACCTGGGTAATACTGAGTAGTAATTGGACTATTACGTACTTAAATACTTTATATTTTGATCTTGAAGTAATAAGTCCGTACCAAGTACTTTCAGAATATTCAAGTACTAGTACAAGTACAAGTACTTTCAGAATATTCAAGTACTAGTACAAGTACAAGTACAAAGAATTGAAAAAGAATTGAATTTTTAGCAAATACTTCAAAGTAATTGAAAAGAATTGAATGTACATTCATTTGTTAGAAATTCAATTCTTTTTCAATTCTTTGTACTTGTACTTGTACTAGTACTTGAATATTCTGAAAGTACTTGTACTAGTACAATTATTTTAAAATGTACTTGTCACAAGTCGTACTGGTACTTGATATTACCCAGGTCTGCGGCACACCATACTTAAGTTTAGCTTTAGTCAGGACTTAAGTTAGTCGAGATTCCGTGCTAAGCTAACTTTTCAGTTTCACCAACCAGTCTAACTAAATAGTTTTGTACGCATCAACCCTGCCAGCTATTTTGCCAAATAGTGATTGTTTTGGTTGCTGTATTTTCTATTTTTTGTTATATTTTTTTTTGGTTGTTGTATTTGCTGTTTTGGTTGTTATATTTCCTAATTTTGTGTCATATTTTCTCTTTTGGTTGTTGTATATGTATTTGTTATTTTGGTTTTTGCATTTGCTCTTCTGGTTGTTGTATTTGCTTTTTGATTGTTGAATTTGCTTGAGCGGCTCGAATTCTTAGTTGAGTTTAAGTCTAGACAAAAGCTGACTAACTCGTGACTAAGGTGAGAACGAGTGGTGAAACCGGATACATAAAAATTGCGACTAAACTAAGCTAAGTATGGTTGCTGAAACCGGGCCTATGATTACAGGACACCCCTGCTGATCATAACGTAAGCGTTGAAAATCACGTTATAGGCGTGAGTTACGACTGCCTTTGCACAGGTCATATAGTATGTTTTGAAAAACCAGGCGCATAGAATTGGTAATACAGAAGGACGTCAGATGCATATATTATTAACTAGAAAGATATCAAGGAGCGAACTATTAGTTTGAGTAAAGTGAGTCGGCGTTATTGAATTAACTGTGGTGAATATGAGTGAAAAATTACAACTCTACAAATCAGCCGTGCACCAAAACCTGAAAATACCAAGTGATTATTGCAAATTTTTCTTCGCTAATGCTGTGAAGTCTTGGAATTCTATTCCTGACACTGTCAAGTCTATGCTGAACAGAAACAACTGCACAAAATGCTTCATGCACACTTTACTTCTGCGTTAGGTGTGTAAAGCAACTTTCGCTATTATCATCTTCCTAGAATTTCTCTAATCCTTTCTATATATACTATGTTACAAGCGCTAAATCTCTGACTCGAGTAAAAATTTATTAAAAATGCATGCCAAAAGCAGTTCATGAAAAGGTGTAAATAAAACACAAATTCATATGCATATCTATGTATTTATTTTTATTTTTTTCCAAAACTTAGACCTTTTCAAACAAAATTTGTTTATCCTAATGAGCGTTCAACGTCTCGCTTCTACGCCGCGGATACACACGATTTTTGCGTCGCTGACGAGTGCCACTCTCCTCATCCATGGCATCGGCCAATGATCGGTTACCTGCTGTTGGCGGTTGTGCTGTTGCTCCACCTGCGGCCCCTGGTCCGGCTCCTCCTGTTGGCGCGCCGCCCGGTGGTGTCAATGGAGCAGGTGCGGGCACTGGGAACGGTGTTGGCACATAAGTTGGTGTGATAGCCGAATATGTTGGTGTGAAATATGAGCTTGCTGGTGGCAGCGGGATTACATTTGGTGGTGATTGTATGGTGTATGTTGTTGTTATGGGCTGATTATTGTTAATACTATTTTTAATTTTATTTTTAATTAAACTAATTTTGTCGAATTTCCATCCGTTTATGGGCAGTGTCACACCCACAACTAGAATGTAAATTTTTAAAAGCATATTTTGTTTTTTGCTTTTTGCTATTTGTTGTTGTGTTGTCTAAATCAAAGAGATTTTCCGTGAAGCTCGCAATTTGATGGGTGCAAGAAAACTGCCGAAACAGCGCCTATGCGCGTTGGTATTTATAGGTGACAAAAAATAAGGGCAAGAAAGATTTGCGGTGTTGAAATATGTAAATGTTCATTTTGTGAGTAGTTAAATGCATGCAAACATACATACATATAAACATATTTATATCGCTCATTTACTTACTTTGGAAAGTGCCATAACTCAAAAATTGTGAGTTTTATGTAGTATTGTCCCAGCGGCGAACATTGCCTACCACACTACTTCTCCCCAGTGATGAATACTACACATTATGAACAATGCCTAATAACATACAATGTGTATGAAAAAGTAAGTAGGGTTCACAACTTACAATGTAAGCGGAATTGTATTCAGTCCATCTACATCCACCTTACAAGGTAAGCGACGGTAGATTCGATATGCCTACCTACAGCTTACAATGCAAGCGGAATTGTATTTCATCCGCCTATGTCCACCTTACAAGGTAAGCGAAAGTAGATTCGAGGTGCCTACGAACAACTTACCCTGTAAACGGAGTTGTATTCAGTCCGCCCACATCCATCTTACAACGTTGGCGAAGTAGGATTCGAACTGCCTACCTACAGCTTACAATGTATGCTAGTTAGTGATATGCTCATTCGATGAACACTTTACTACCCTGAGAGTTTTTTTTTTGAATGTATGTATCTTTCGAATTATGACACTATTAAAGCAATTGAGTGAAAATAGTACTTCCAGCATTTGAATGCATTTGTTTAAATAGTTTACCACAGTTCAAGCAATAGATTGATGTAATATTATTTTTTGGTAAATATGTATGTATGAATATCATGCATATTTCATGACAAAAGTATTTAGATCGGTGTGTTTGCACACATGTGATGTAGAAGGCATATGTGCATTAGGCCGTCTCGCTTTATATAGGCCAAAAAAGGTCCAAAAAGTCAGGCTCTGAAGCGACCGATATACTTCTTTTACAAAATATTAATGATTCTTGACGACGTTTAACACGCAGGTAAAAAAGAGAAACATAATATAATACAATGGCGCTATTATAAATCTGACGAGTTTTATGGCCGAGCTTCTCTTCGAGGTGTGCTCCTTTTGTTTTTCCTACTAATTGGGTGGACCTACAGTTTTATGCCGGATCCGAACGGCGAATGCATTTTTTGTGAGAAGCTTTTTCATGGCAGAAATACACTCGGAGGGTATGCCGCCCAATGCCGAGAGGTGACCGCTGCTCTTAAAAAACCCAATAATTGGGTTTTACTAATTAGAAAATTTTTTTTGGTGTTTTGCTCGGACTGAGGTTTGAATCCGAGAACTCTGGCATAGCAGGCGAGCACTCAACCCACTGCACCACAGCGGCCATAAAGAGAAACATTAAGGTGGTATAAACTAAGTACTGGGTGGGAGTGACCCCAATGGCGCCATGGTGTATTAAAGTTAGAGGTCAGACCATAAATACCGAAGATATTAAAAAATGTATTTCAGCGACATCTAGCAGTTAAAAAAAATAAAATATTTTTCCGGAAATGTTTTTCAAAAAGACATCATTTGAGAGGGGGGCGGGGGCATATGGCGATTTTTTTTTGCGATACGTCCCAATGTACACATGAATGATGTATTACTTTGTTTATGCATGTAGTTGCAAGAGAAATATGTATTTAACCCAAATCTTAGCCAATTGTTTACAACCTTATCGGCATATTGCTGAACAATATTTGGATTATTCCTCAAAGCATAGATTCCCAATTCTGAAAAATGTGACCCTCTAGGAACCCTTGATCTGAAAATCTTAAAATAAAGTCCATTTGCTCCATTTTACTACTTCACTATCTACCATCTGCTTATTTAGTCGAAAATTCACTCAACTAAGTTGAGTTTCTCATAAATAACTTCAAAATTCCTAAAAATGTAGCAGATATGGATTCTAATCCAGATTCAAAATGGCAATTCCTCGCATTCGCGGCCTTTCGAAAAATTTGCCTTCGTTTGTTATACGCTGCCCTAGTGGGGCGGGCAGGTATTTTTTCATTCATTTCATTTAGTTTTCAAGCAGCGCGGCACTAGCTTTCGTAGCAGCGTGCATACATTATAATACGTGAAGGTCGACCCCCCCTCAACGGATCGAAAATGCAATATGCAAAAATGAATGCTAGATTTATGTGCTAATTTAGTCCAGCACCCAAATTTTTTTTTTTAATTCTTAAAAAAATTTTTTTAATTTCAAATTTGGGGTAAATATATAAAAAAATTAATAAGCCTAAATGAACGCCATCATAATGAATTCTCATTTACCAAAAAATTTTTTTTGTTTTTTGAAGTTTTAAGCCTTTTTTAAATTTCACGTTTTTTGAAAAATCCCCCCTCCCTCCCCCCTTCAATGGATCTGAAAGTTAATATGCAAAAATTAATGCCAGATTTATGTGCTAATTTCCTCAAAGCACCAAATTTTTTTTTTTTTTTACTTTTTAAAAAATTTTTTTTTTAAATTTCAAATTTGGGGTAAATTTATATAAAATTTAATAAGCTATGACAACGAACTGTCAATTACCAAAAAGAGTTTTTTTGGTTTTTTGAAATTTTAAGACTTTTTTCAATTTCAAAGTTGGGGGTGCAGCTTCACGTTTTTTGAAAAATTCCCCCTAATTTCCTCAAAGCACAAAATTTTTTTTTTAATTTTTTAAAAAAATTTTTTTTTAATTTCAAATTTGGGGTAAATTTATATAAAATTTAATAAGCTATGATAACGAACTGTCAATTACCAAAAAGAGTTTTTTTGTTTTTTGAAATTTTAAGACTCTTCTCAATTTCAAAGTGGGGGGTGCAGCTTCACGTTTTTTAAAAAATTTCCCCCTTCAAGGGATCTAAAATTCAATACGCAAAAATGAATGCTAGATTTCTGTGCTAATTTCGTCCAACCACAAATTTATTTATTTTTTTCAATTTAAAAAAAAAATTTTTTCTTTAATTTCAAATTTGGGGTAAATTTATCTAAAATTTAATAAGCCTAAATGAAAGCCATGATAACGAACTGTCATTTACCAAAAATAAATTTTTAGTTTTTTGAATTTTTAAGACTTTAAATTTGACATTTTTTGAAAAATCTCCAAATCCGAACCCTGCATGTAGCAATATGGTTTATTCAGAGCTGAAGAGACGATCATCGATACCCAGAGAAAGGCAACATTTAGAGTTATAACTATTATTGTGTGCATAGATCGGAGTCGCATATCCAACTATTGAGATTGTGTACTAACACATTACCAAGCCTAACTCACTCCTCAGCACCACTTTTAATACATGCAGGCGCATGATATTAAAGACACCACAAGTAACTGTAATTAAACTTGATTAATTACTAACAAGCCTTTGTTGGTACTTTTACACACCTGTTTTGTGCTTTTTTCTGTTGTCGTTTGTTGAAGACGGCAAGGCCGACTTCTTTGGTGGCAAGTATCTAGCCAAAGATATCAGCAGAGACACACATAAAGTATGTACCTATGTATGTATATACAAGCTCTCTACACTTGCAATTTCTGACACCGGCTCATTTCTACCTTAGATCTGCTTTATGCTTTATGCTCTTGGTCTAAGTATTTCTTATTTATGTAGTTGTTGTTGCCAAAGCTATAAAGACACCGCCGCGGCGCCAAATGCGAATCTTTCAAAGTTAATTGTAATTGTTATTGTAATTACCTGGTTATGACGCGTCGCTTTGCATGTCGCCAAAATACCTACAAAGTGACTTTAATGTCGCAGCACTGCTGCTTGCTTACCTGTGCTACACAAATACATACACACATATGTACATACATATATGTATATAGACCATTTAAGCGACTAGGAGTCGTTATATCCTACGGCTTTTGCTTTATGTGACAACAAGGAATCAACTTACATACAAACACTTACAGACCAAATAAACCCTTTCTTTGCGCATTTTATAATCATATACATATAATATCTGCTATAAATGTACATACATACATAAATATAAATACTTAACTTGGCAGTTTACATACATAACTGTAATACATTATCTTTGCTCGCGTATTCTATTTAGTATTTTAACTCTGTGAGACATGATAAATGCGCTGCAACAACAATTTGCTTAATTGCTCGCAATTATCTTAATGAGTGCAGCAGGCAAACGGCATTTGGCTCCCTTCCATATTCACATAATAGCGCGTTTGTGCGTGCAAAGGCTTGATTTTTGCTATTTTTTCGGTCGTTTTGTTCTTCTTGTTTTTGTACTGCCTTCGCTTTGGCTTTGTTTAGCTTTTGCTTTGCTGCCAACCGTAAAATGATATTTGGTATTTTTACTTTTAATATTTACGAGCTTATTATTGGAATAAGAAGTAAAAAACGTGTACTACGCGTATTTAGTATGTATGTAGGTATGTATGTACATATGTATGTTCCTGTGTATACATAATTGCTTCACTCTTTTCTTTAATTGGCGCAATGCGTATACGCCATGGTGAACGTTAATGGCAAAGCAGGATGAAATGGAGTGTATTAAACGTGAACACTGTTTGTGTTCTATTACAAAAAGAATTGCTTCATACGTGATATTTATAGTTTTACTATTATTTATGTATGTACATACATATGTATATGCATTTGAAAACATCTAAGCTTTAGTAAGTTTTTCCGAAAAAAGTGGTAGATTTAATCGATTTGGGTTAGAAACCAAGCGCAGAAAATAGATTTAGGAATAACGCAAGGAGGTAGTTTATGGCAACTGGTTCATTATTGTAAGGCATATGCTACTATTTGTGTCTTTATCTACAGTTTATCATAGAACTTTAAGCTATCTATCTCTGTATATATTAATGCGCAAACGTCTACCAAAATGCAGGTTATCGGAATGAAATATGTAAATGTAGAAAAATTTTCGCTATAAAATTTCACTAAATATGGGCCTACTCTGACAAAATCTTTGTACAAAGAACCTAAAAGACCACAGGAAATAATAACCATAAATCACGCTTTGATATATGCAAGAACTTTTACATATCCATACATATGTATGTATGTACATTAGGGTGGTCCCCAAATGTATGGATACAAATTGTATAGCATATTTCCTCAACCTCACCCCCTAGGTGGATGCTAATATAGTCGAAGATACCATATATCAATTTTTTTCCCCGATCGGCAACGGTTCAGGAGTTTCGCACAGGAATCAAAATTCAGAGACTAAAAATAATAAATAAAATAAAAATAAATAAATAAATAATTAAAAATACCAAATGCAAATTTTGCTCCCGATCGGAGACAGTTAAGGGGTTTGGCACGGGGGTCACATATGGTTATCTGAACTCTGACCACTTTACGACACCCCTTAAGCGCCTCTGATTAGGAACAAAATTTATATGAGGTATCTTTGAGTACAGCAGTATTAAAATAAACTAGTATCGCCGGTGCTCGAAATTCGACCATGTAATTTATTTTTTCAACTTTGTAATGGTACAAAAATTATTCCTTTTCGCGGAGATAAGCAACACTTTCCGAATTCCAGTTGTACCGCAACACTGATTTGCCCTTTTGATCACGGTCCGACGCGAAATCATGGTCAAAACCAAGGCAGATCTAGGAAGGTAGGCCCGGTGGCGAATTCAGAAATTTCCCATGTATTTTGTTATTGTAATTGGTAGAGTGTAATGTCAAAATGATATTTCGCCGTGGTTAAAATCTGAATTCGCTTGGGACTCGTCCATTCCTATTGGCCATGATGTTAATTCACTTTGATTTTGACTTTTTACACTCTACCTTTGTAAATAAAAAAAGAAGTTTTTAAATTCGCCACCGAGCCTACCTGTTGGATATGCCTTGGTCAAAATGAAAATTACTCAGGGTGCTCTCTCTCATTTTTCGCTTTAATGGAAAAGCAATAGGAGATATTTGGCCGCGTTGATTTTGATCTGAACGTAAACTGGGCCAATGCATATAAAATAGAGAGAGCGCTTTGAAATTAAAGCAACTCTTCAACTGTGTTTACGATATTTGTAAACAGGTTTACGATATCTATTTCTCTTAATTAAAATTTTATTTATTAATTATAAACAAATTAAATAATTTATAGAAAAAATTATTGCCTATGCACTGCTCCTCACTCATACGAACACATCCATATCAATTTTATGTGGATATGAGTATGTTAAATGTGCTAAACAGCCTGGCAATTGTTTGTATGGGAAAAATGTTAGCCTATTAATATATAGATTATTTGGGTCTTCATGTGGTATCCTGTACTTTGACCCCTGTGCGACAGACACCATTTATCAACCTACGATCGGAACCAAAATTTATATGTGGTATCTTTGACCATGCTGTTACCGCTTTAGGGGGTGAGACCGACAAAATTTTTTTTAAGGGCCACTCTAATGTACATTCATTGTATATGTGTGATTAATACATACAAATAATATACAAGAATATGTGTTTTTTGCTTTCTCTGGTCTTTTGGGTTATTTATACAAAGATTTTGTCTGAGGGGACCGCTAGTGAAATTTTATGGCGAATAATTTTCTAGAACACTTTAACCCTCTATCGACTTTCAAAATACTATTTTTTAGGACTGTGTAAAAAATGCTTTAAAATGACCTCTTCGTAGAGGTGCTAGCGGTTTAAAGTATTCTAATAAATTAAAGCCTGTGCAATTTTACTATATGTTTCCTAATAATATATTTGAAATGTATTTTAACCCTTTTTTTCTTTATTTAAAAATCACTCAGACAAAATTTCGCAAATTTAAATTCGCAAAAAAAAAGAGATTTTGATCTCGGAGAGCAAAACGGTTTAGGACTTTTACTATATGGATAGTGGTCTTTCGTTCCGTGGTTGGAACTTTTGCGCCCCCAGACAACAACCCTCAATTTGTGTCACAGTGTAATCTAACTGCCCATCGCTTTATATCTTTAAAGCGTTTTAAATTATATTCGAAATTTATCTATAAAAAATCTTTAGTTTGTAATCAACACCACCGCACGCACTAAATAGCATTAAAACCATCAACAGCATTCGATATCACGAGCATCACCAGCATCAGAATCAGATTCAGTTGCACCTTGACATGTTTTGTTGCGCATCGTGCACGCACGTTCTACACGTACAACGTTCAACGGTTTTGTTTGCTTTAGTTGTTGTTGTTGGTGCTAATCCCATTGGCTGTTGGCTGCCAAATCAGATATCCAGATAATACAAGCATAGAAATTCAGACCGATTTTGTTTGTGAGTGTACGTTTCCACGTTGATTCGAGAGGATCTCTCTCCCCCATCCAACGCAACGCAACTGTACTAAATTAGTAATCAACAACGGTAGCGCACCAGGCAGATGGCTTAATAAAAGCATGTACGTGACCATTACTTTTTGTGAATACGAGTAAACGAGAACGAAAAAAGAAAACAAAAAAAAAAAAAAAGAGCGGCGGCTCTTTGTGGTCGCTTATAGCCTTTTTCCAAACGCATCCAACGAGATGAGCATCATCCGTGTAGAGTAGGAATGTGTGTAAGTGTCCAACGCTTTCTAATTCATTCGAGAACGTGCGGCTTTAGAACTTTGTTTCGAAGTATTTCGCTCGATGTCGTTTGGAATAGGCGTGGAGAAAGGGGCGATTCGCTGGAGGGAATTTAGCTTGGCTTTTGTCTTTATGTCCATGTATGTATGTACATTAGGCCGTCTCGCCTTATATGCACCAAAAAAAAAAGTCCACCGTACGCCACCTCCCCCCCATATGATTTCTTCGAAAAAATTCTTGGAAAAAATTTTAATTTTTTTGTTTTTACATGGCCATTTTTTAATTCTAATAATTATTTTATGTGAATTTTATATGAGCTAGGTAGCAAAGACAGAGTGTCATTAAGATACTGTTGTTGGTATGTGGATTGTAATATAAGGGAAATTGAAATTTAAGCGAAACAAAGCTGACGGCGGTGGTAGCTCAATGGGATAGACATTGGACTACCAATCGAAACGACCTAAGTTCGATTCTCGGTTGAGGCCGCTGGAAGAAGTCTGATGAGGGGATGTGGTGGTCTCCGAAATGGATCCAAAACTTCTACCAAAAAATTTTTTTCAATTTTCCTTAATTATAAACTGGCTCATATAAAATTCATATAAAATTTTTATTTTAGATATCGCTAAAATTAGTTTTTTTTTTTCATACCTTCGGTATTTATGGTCCGATCCCTAAGTTTGATACACCAATCTCTTTAGCTTGAGAGGAGGGTTTCTAATTCATAATTATATTAACCCTATGTACGCCATTGGGGTCACTTTCACCCAGTACTTAATTTATACCACCTTAATGTAACTTTTTTTGCCGGCACGTTAAACGTCGTCAAAAAATATTAATCTTTTGCAAAAGAAGTATTTCGATCGATTTAGTAGAACGGGAAATAAAACAAATTTAACATTCCGAGGAATATAAGTTTTTCGCGTACGGCGAACTTTTTTTTCGCGATACGCTCTAATGTACATATGTAAGTGCTACTTCATGTTATATTTTGAAAAATAAATCATTAACGGCAGCTCCGCTCTTTAAGGCTAATGAGATTTTTTTTTACCAAAATTGGCGGTTAAGAGTTGTCGAATGGTTTCTATCAATTATTGCGTGCTTCACCTCCTTTCCTTTGGCGTAATGCTATCATTTCCCATCTAAGTAAGTACATTAAACTTCTGACGCTTCAAAAGCATTCCTTGAAAACCGATACATGCCCAAATATTGGACGAAGTCCAAAATGCCTTCAGGTTCCATGATATTTAACTTGGATTCATTAAAGCAAAGCGATTTCATTTTAGAAGACCGGCGCCGTGGTTAAGGTGGAAGGTTGGTTGGTTAGGTAGCGAGTCCCACAGACTCCAGTTAGCGCTGAAGTGCCGTTTTGATACCACTCGTGACTGAAAAAAAAAAAAACAGATGAATAGATTAAAAAAGAATATCAGGTTCTCAACCTTATATCCGTCTTGTTGATTTAGATATCTAAGAAGCCCCTCAGGCTTGACTTCCTTGAGTTCCGAGAGACTGTCAAACAAAGTTTTGCCAAGGAATTTCATTCTGCCTTGGCAGTGTGAAAGATAATCACATAGCAAGTTCTACACCGTCTCCCTCGCCCCAGGTAAATTACAGCTGCGGCATAGAGTGTTATGGTCCAAACCCAGTCGAGCGGCGTCGGCAGCAATAGCCCTACACCACAGTTAAGCGAGAAATGCCCTTCATGTCCATCCTTAGAATGGCTGAGCATCGCATCTCGTTGTGTGAGGGGCACAGACTTCTGCCGATACCTGCAGATCTGCAACCGTTTCCAGCTTGTTTTATCCTCCTCAAACTAATACCGCGAGATTTGGCCCTTAATGAAGCACAGGCGCGCAAGAATCTCCTCCGTCTCTGCGATATTAAGAGCCTTGCCTTGCCGTGCTAACTCATCAGCGATTTCGTTTACCTGAATGTCGCGTTGCGCCGGCATCTAAATCAGAGATATGCTCTGTTGACTTGCTAATAGGATGATCAACTACCTATACTGCCTGACAAGTGTTGATTATACCGTTTGCAGATCCCAGAGCTTTCAGAGCCGCTTGACTATCCGACACTAGCACTTTCCGCTGCAAGTAAAGCCTTGCAGGCCTCCTGTATGGCGAGAAATTTAAGATTGAAAAACGCTCGCCGGAAGCCTGATTGATATGGAAGTGTCCTGCTGAGTTGCGAAAATACCTGCTCTCACTCCGCCCGCCATCTTGGACCCGTTCGTAAAAACTGCAAGCAGTTGATAATCAGTATTGAAGTACTTTTTAGTTTATTTCAGATATTTTCTACCAGTAATTGGAATTGATAGTGTTACTTCTAAGACAAGTTGGTAAAAGAAAATTTGCATTTCGTTTTTGGTGGCATTAAAAAATGGACGCATTGAGTGGGTGCTTATTTTTATTACGGATTTTTTATAAAAGAATTTAAAAATTAATTGTTTCATACGAGAAATTCTTTAAGTTACATACATACATATGTACGTATTTTTTTATCGTTAAGCGCCGACTTTTCAATTCTGCTTTGATCAATGCGCTCGCTAAATTAATATTAAAATATTTTTCTTGCAATTATATTCAGGCAATGAAATTTAAATTCGTTTAGCCTAACCAGCACACCTCCACCCATCCACCAACCACCACCACCAATGCGCACAAACAAACACTCAAACTCTGCTTGCATTTCGTTCTGTTCCTCGTCAAGCTGCTTTGCCTGTTTCGGTAGATGGATGGATGGATGGCGGTGTGTCTGAGGGAGTTTGTGGCATAATTTTATGATGCCTTAAGAATGCAAAAGATTCAGAGCACATCTTTGGCGGTTGTTGTATTGCGGATTGCTTCTGCATGCAGGAAATTTATCTATCCACGCAACCAACACGGCGGCGCAAGGCAGCAGCTGCGAATGTCGACAAGAGTCTATGCTTATTTGCATAATGCGGTCGTACGCACACAACCCATTAAACACTGAAAAAGAAATTATCAAACGTTTGAGAAAATGTTGTTTCTAAAGTTGAGAATCAGCATAGATATCATTTGAAAATAAACATATTTGCAAGTGTTCATCAAACATTGTTTATCAATTTTAGATTAACTTACAACACAATTGAAAAAAAAAAAACTTGTTTCGTATTTTGTACCATTTCACGAATTTCAACATGTCAAGGATTGAAGGAACGAAGAAATTTTGTGTGTTTGCAAATTTCAGTCAGCGTTCGTTGTTCTACTCGAGCAGTCTTTTAACGGTTGAATGATGATGGTTGAAAATGATTGTGTGTAATAATGATTCTGTATTTCTTACTCTTATTTTATTTGTTTGTGGCTTTTTGTGAAGTTACACAAAATTTAATAAAACCAAATGTAGTTGGTTTCCCATATGTGTGTATGTATATTAAAAAAGATATTAATATACCTACTCATGTAATTGTACAAAAGGCACCGGCGAAATTCACCCGCACGGGTAAATGAAAAACATAAGCGTACAAATATGTAATACATACATCTCTACATCTATTTATTCCATTCCACTTCTGCGCTCACACCACAAACTCTCTCACTCTCACTATCCCTCAATTTTTCTGCACTCTAGAGTACATATATGTAATACATACAAACATCTATTGATTGCATTCCATTTCGTACCACCTTTGAAATGTGTTTGAGAAAATCGAATTTATCAAATTGAGAATCAGCCCAAAATCCCATACTAAAAATGAGCCTTTTTGTTTGAGAACGCTATCAAGGGAAATTTGAGGTGCATTTGATAACAAACGTTTGATATTTGACAATAGGGTTACTTCTCAAATGAACTTCAAATTGAAAATGAAGAAAAATGTTTATTGGGAAAGCATAGCGCGCACAGATTGTGTGTCTGTCGAAAATGAGAAAGCCAAATAAGAGAATGAAACAAAAAAAAAATGAAACTCCAAAAATATGCTGAATACTTACTGTATTAATTTATTTTCTAACCAAAACATAAAAATAAATTTGCGCCAAGAAAGTAAATATTCGCTTATTTACATACATACATATGTACATATGTATATGCCGCCAAAAGCTTGCATTTGGCTTCGCTGCATGAATTGGTGTTAGATACATGTATAAATACAGGGTGATCAGTCAAGAGTGGACAATCAACTTATTCTGAATAGTTAATATTTAATTTAGTTAATAAAAAATGAAAATCAGGAATGGTTTTTCTTACTATTTTTGAATATCTTAAAGCTTTCGGTCATAGATCTACACTAAGAGAAAACCCGCATCGTAAAAATGACTATGAAAATATTCAGCTTTACTATTCGCTTTTTTACTATGAAAACACGGAAATATGACTATGAAACAACTTGATCTGAATATAAACGTAGTAATTCAACCGTTCAAGTATGAAAGATATTCAACTTGAATATGAAAAACTTTGAGTTGACTAGCAAATTCTAATCCAACTGGACAAGTATTAACACCTATCATTATAAAATTTGTAATAGTCATCTTCAAGTTGAAACATATTTATTTTAACTACATACTGTTGATGCTTCAACTTCAATATGGTTCATAGTAAACTTAAATATTTAGCACAGTAAGCTTTGTTAAAGCAATTTATGTCGAGCCCGCTTCGATTGAAGCTTTTACTTTTGCTTGAAATATAGGCGCTACGTTCTGAAGATATTCTTCCTGAAGTTTTCATTAATCTGAGCCAAAAAAAAAAAAAAACACCAAACATGAGCTCAGTCTGTTTCCTACTCAGTTCTAAGTAAGACATTGGCCCTTATGCATAAATACTGAGCTCTTTCTCAAGAGACACAACTCAAACTTAATCTCGAGAAATAACCAAATAATTTAAATTTATTGGAAGGGGTTTTATTATTTTATAATTTTTCTATGGGATAAACCTAATTTGCTTGGCAAAATCAAGCAATTTTAATAATTTGTATGCATAGAAACTCTCCATTTTACGAAAAAACTGAGTATGAGCTAAAGCTCGATTTTTATGCATTAGGCCCATTAGCTCCGTTTTTTTTTTTCTTACCCAGTTCTAAGTAGACTTTTGTAACCTTAAAGATTGAACACGGCTGAAATTGGCAATCTGAAAAAGGTTTCAAATCTAGCAGCTTCTTGTACCACGCGATGATGCTAGTGAAGGACTCATGGCATCATATCACCCACTGACGTTGCTTGCTGATTTTTTTGGGTCCCTGTGTTCATGTCGCTATTCAGCTATCATCCCCCTCACCTAAAAAAAAACAGATTCTTAATTTTATTTTTGCAATAGCAACAACAACAACAGATTACTCGGTAAGCGAGTTACTTACGAGTATTTTCATAAGACGACAAGAAAAGGCGGTCAAAGCGTTGAAGCACTGACTCCAGTCTGTAGGTATGTAAGTAGATATTTCCGTATTTGTAAGAAGTCAGTGGATTTGTGTTGGTTGCTTTGTTCCTTTATTTTTATTGGCGTTGCAGATTACACGTTTTCTTGTTATTTTGTCATTTACGCGCGCATTTGTTGTTGCTGTTTCTGTTGCTGTTTCTGTTGCTGTTTCTGTTGCTGTTTCTGTTGTTGTTGTGACTTAATTTACATAATTTCCCCAAATTGCCAGTATTGTTATTAGTAATATTTGTGGAAAATTTAGTTATTCCCCCCACCCGTTTTTATATTTACTGCGCGCACAATATTGATGTTGGATTAAGGAATGAAGTGGAAACATTTTATGAGAGAATTTATTTATGTGTTTGAATTTGCTTTTTTCGAAAAATGTGGATTAGTTAATGATATTTGGATGTTGTGCTACATAGAACAAGTTGCGAGAGATACAATCTTAAAGCCCGTCCCCACATAACTTGATTCACCAGCGAAACATCTAGCGAAACATCTCGCTAAATAACCCGTCCCCACGTGGGTGATCGTGATTCAGTTTAACATTTCTCTTTCTTGTTCTTCTTAAAAGTTTGTATGTTTGCTTATTTTTGCGTTTTTGTTTTGGTCTGTGTGAGATTTCGATAGACTTTCGATACAAAATTAGAGAAGTCATCGATATCATCGCGTTTGGCAAGATGATTGAGAACGAAACAAGTGTTTCAATCTTCACTCGCTCTCAGAAACTTGTAAGGAAATTAGCGAGCTTCGGCAGTCGTTTTGAGGACGAAACAAGATTGAGAGAACTAGTGGAGAAAAAAAGAGCGAAACACGTTATAAATAAATTTTGGTATAAATTTTTAAGTTTTTTGGCCGATATATAGGACACGACCGAAAAATTATTAAAATTTAAACTTTGAAAAGTTTAAAAGATTTTTAAACTTTTAAGGTTTAGATTTTATTGCAAATTATAATTTATTTTAAGACTTTCAAAAGTTTAAAATTTAAACCTTTTTTTAGTTTAAATAAAAAAAATTCTGCTCCCAAATCCTCTTCATACTTTTCCCTATTGTATACTTTTTTCTCCTTTTCTTCCATATTGTTCTTCCCCCAACATCCCCTTAATCCTTTTCCATATTATGTCTTTTTCCTATCCTCTTCTTCTCCTTTTCTTCCTTCTTCATTTTATCTGTTTTCCATAATTATTTTTTGTTTCTTTGTTTCTCCATTCAACCAACGCCACACAATCATTCATTCAAATTGTTTAATAACCATAAATGAGCTTTTTATATTATTCATTTCTCGAAAAAGCAAGTTGGAATTTCAAATCAAAAATTAAAATTTTTTTATTCAAACCAAATTTTACGACCAATGAAAGTTTAAAATGTAAACCTTAAAAGTTTAAATGAAAAAAAGTGTAAGATTTAAACGAAAAAAGTATGAAATTTATCCCAAAAAATACTTTGAAATATTTGAACTTTTGTAAGTTTGAATTTTAAACCAAAAAGGAATAAGAAACTTTTAAACTTTCGAAGGTTCAAAATTTAACCCAAAAAAAGTTTTAAATTTCTTTCAAACCAAATCAAAGTTTAAAAAATATTCCAATATTTATAACAGTGTAGTATTAGTTTGCAATAGCAACTCGCGAGTTAGGTGAAAGCTTTTCTGGAAAATGAATTTCGGGGTTTACGAAATGAGCCCGATAAATGAGAAAATATAAAATTAAAAAATGAGTCGATACATATCAAAGTCGCCTAAGTCCATCAAGAACTATTTCGAGAAAATTAAGTTTCTTTTAATCTTTTTCCATTGACTTGTGTGGAAATAGAATTTTGTAACAGAATAAGTCCGCCCTACACGTTTCTGAAGATACACATAACTGGAATGACTTAATGATCACGACATCTAGCTCCTAAAGTAAGCCGCATATATGTATGTAAGTCCTATTAGAACGTACTGAAGAACTTTCTATTTAACGCGTAGGTTAGGTTAGGTTATGATTTGGGTGAGTGGAAAATTAGCTGAAAACTATTAACAGCAAAGCTGGGGTATATAGCTATTTCGAAAGGGCTGTTAATAGTTTTCAGCTAATTTTCCACTTACCCAAATCAAATTAAAATTGATAAAAAATAAAAATTCGTGCTAGCCACTAAAAATTTGCATTTATACGTAGGTTAGGTTATATTGGCTGGCCACTAATAAGCTCACATAGACTAGATAAGTCCGTAGTGTTACCAGAAAATTCATTGAACATGAACACCTCTACTTAGAAGCCCGGATTCAAACTGAAGTATGTTACTTGTCCCTTTGGCAAATTCCAAGAGTTTCTTTACCTCTACTGTGCATACATATTTAATATCACTGAAGAAGACTTTCCCTAGTAGCCGAAGTCTTAACCTAGAAAACGTACGACAGGAGCATAGAACGTGCTCCACTGTCTCCTCCTGCAATCCGCATCCCCTGCACTCACTTTCATCAACCAGTGCCATTTTGAACGGCATTTGACGCTAAAAGGCAGTGACCTGTGGGGACCCCGAATACAAGTCTGCATTCTTCGTTTTTAAGGGAAAGCAACAATTTCATTAGCTTCGGATCGTACGACTTACACATAATTTGGACATTTTACAGCCATGCGATAGTTTCCACGCCTTATCAGCCTGGTCCATCATAGCCTACACGCTTTCTCCAACACCTTTACATAAGTTGATTTCTGAGTGGCTGTCCAGCATAAAAGTAGGTATTCCGTAGAATTGGATCGGCTTAACAACTGTAGTGAAAATCCAATGTGTTAGGGAGGGGGAGAGACCCAATTTGCAGCCCAGCATCCTTTTACATTTAACGCATATAAAAAGAAAAAAAAATAACTCACAGCAGAATGTAAATAGTTTTTTCTGAGTAAAATAAAAAGTGTGTGATAAATGGAAGAGGTTTTATAGTTTCGTATAAAATTACAGACAACTTCATTAACATCGACTAAACCACGAAAATATGCATGTATGTATGTACATATGTATGTATATATGAATAATACATGAGGCTAAAAAAATTGAAAACAACATCAAAATCACTTTATTTCCCCTTTTGGTGAATGAAAAATGTTAAACATTTGAATTATTCAAAAGCTTCGCTTACGAGCAATACAACAACAGCAAGCAAACAACTACAAAAAAAAAAAAACAAAACACAACATATTTAGATGGCATTTTGAGGCGGAGAACAAATGACAAATGATCGCGCCAACATTTGCCAAATCCGCCACAACAACTGTGCAGATTTGAAAGCAGTGTTGCCGCAGCCTCAAAAAATTTGGTATCAAAAATTGATACTTTCATGGTTTTTTCCGTATCACCGAAAATTTTTTGAAAAAAAAACTTAAATTAATCAAAAAAGCTGTTTTTGGGCTTTTAACTCGTATAACAAATTGATACGGCAATTTTTTTTTTCGTATCACTGAAAAATTTTTGAAAAAATTAAAATTAATAAAATAAGCTGCTTTCGTGTGTTTAACGTGACATCGTTTTATTATTACATTTACCAATATAAAAATATAAAGATAATGAATATTTAGGTATCATTTTAGATTTTTCGAATTCAATTTAATTCAAGAAAATCATAAAGGCTATTAAAATAATGGTTAACATAAAACGTAACGCTCTTTGCTCATGCCTGTCATGGGCAGTGATGCCTACTATACAGTTTGATAAAATGTTGCCCATTTTTAGTATTTTCAAGACTTTCACAATACATAATTTTCGCGGCAAACACAGGTTGTTACAATCTTTAGAAAATTTTAAAAATGAAAAAGAATAGGTTAATATTCTTTGATTTTGATTAAATCGTATCAAAATTATTTGATGCTGATTAAAAAGGTATCAAATTTTTTCTACGTCAAAATAAAAAGTACCTACGTATCTTGGGCTTAAAAAAGTATCACATTTGATACGATTGTATCAAAACGGCATCACCGTTTGAAAGTCATAAAGCAAGAACAACAAAAAGCACAGCAAAAGCACATTTGTTGGTAAAATGTCATATTCATACACAAATACAAAAACAATGCTTTTTTCCTTAACATTTGACATCGCACTTTCCACGGACCCAATACACAAAAATGTATTCTTTGTATGTAGTATGTGTGTATATTTCCAGCTTGATATTTATCGCGCCAGTTATGGCTAAAAACAATTTACGCACACGTTAACGCCGTCGCATCGCTCGTCTCAGCCCCTTCCCCATGACTTTTCGCATCCTCTGATGCGGGGCCACAGGTCGTTAACGTCGTTAGCGGTACTCCAGCTGCGCAACTGGCGTTCGTCTTCGCTTTTGTGCCCCTTCTACTTTTCCGTTTCCTGCTCTCGCTGGCATCTTCACATCATTTGCTACGCTCCTTACAAAATTGCTTACCGTTTGTGCGCATAAATAATGTGCAAAATGATAAAGTAGTAGGTAAGTAGTATGTATGTAGTTATAGGCGGGCTACGATATGAAGTTGAAAGAAACACGAGATTAGGGTGTGCCTTCTAGGGTATTTCAAGTTTTCAGATTTGAAAGTAGTGCCTTAAAGCTACAAAATACTTGTTTTGTTTTGTTTGGTTTTATTCTTCTTTTTAACTAGAGATTTTAGGTCGAAAACTTTCAGTAAAAGCTTTGACTTAGCTTTTGGCAAGGAATATATTTAAAAGCAAAGATTTCAACCAAATTCCTTAGGGCCATAACCATCCAACAGGCTGTATTTTAATAGCGCTAGAGTAGAGTTATTGAGAAAATCTCCATGTATATTTCGACTTGATGGTATCAGGGAGATGTGCTGCTGGTACCTATGCTAAAAATTAACTCGTCCGGTGGCGCTAGAGTTGCCAAAAGGCTCTACTTATCATAGAATACGTACACTCATGGAAAAACAGCATTTTAAACTCAAAAATAAAATTTTTATTTTCACAATGCACGTTGTAAATCAGAACATTTTTATTTTAAGAATAAAAACAGGACTAAACTAAAAATTGAATTTTTGAAATAAAAATTAATTTTGGAATTAAAAAGAAATATACTTAAATTAAAAATGTAAATGAATGTTGATTCAAAAACTAGTTATCTGTTAAACATTTTTTCGTGAGGAAATATTTTTTTGTGAGAAATCCAACAAAAAACAATAATGAGAATCAATTTTTTTTTTTAATTTTGATTTTACAATGTTTCATATAATTCATAGATTCTTTTTTGGAAAAGGGAAGTTTAAAAGGATCACTACAATTCAATATAATGGTAAATGTTCCACTATGTCCGGCTGATGTCATTGTTCGAATCTAGAAGAGATTATAAAATAGTTAAAGAAGAAAAAGCAGAATAAGAAATAAATAAAGCAAACAGTGAAGGCGAATAAGGAGAGAAGGGCAGAACAAGCGAAGGCTACATATTTGCGACTCGTATGGAGAGAAGATGAAGAAAATGCCGTTGGATTGAATTTCAGGTTGTTTCATGGTTCGCATCCGGAGGAGAATATAAAATAGAGAACACTGCGGTGAGTCAGCGGTTTTTTTCTCATTGTGGTTAAAATAAAAAATTTTAAATTTAAAATATTTATTATTTACAATTTTAAGCATAGTACTGAGTTCGAGTTTCACGTGAAACTGCTGTCAAAATTCATACAAAAAAACTGGTTGTGAAACATGTGTGAAATTTCACAGATATTTTACGATAAAGTTGTACTGAGTTCCTGCCGTGAAAACGTTGCGCAACATGCTAGCAACATCATGCCAGCAACATTTTTTCACCCCAAATTAAATATACAATGCCATTTATTTTCGAATGAAAAGTGACATTTGTTGAAATTGAAATTTATATTTTGTATAAAAATTTTTTATTGGCCAAAATTTGAAAGTTTGTTCTGAGGCGATGCTCCAAATATTTTCTTTTTACATTTGCTCAGTTTTAGTTTTGGCATTTATTCTCATTTGACAAATAATTTTTCTTGAAACATTTCACGGCAAAATAAATGCATGTTGCTGGCGAAATTTCGCCGCTGTGAACTCAGTACTAGGCTTTACCATGAACATTTGTAAAATAAAAATGTCCGTATTTAAATCACTTTTGAATACGGTTTTGCCCATTTTGATCACGTATGTTTTTATAATGTTTTTTTCCCTGAGTGTAGAACTAACAAATAATCTCATTGTATCTTAACCCTGACTAGAAAATTCTGTTCTTAAATTCTACAACTTATAAACTTTAAAGTATTTACTACCACAGACGGAGTTTTGAGTATCGAAACGAAATTTGAAATTTCCATTACAACTTGATTGCATAAGGAAGACCCCAACATAACTTCATACATTCTATCTCTTCTTCATCTACATATGTAAGTGCAAATTTAAATTCTTTTCGGTTTTGCAAGTTGTCAACGAATTCTACGCTTTTGTTTCTTCGGCATTGTAATCGCGCCGAAAAATATTCATAACCGTTTTTTGGCAATGCCGACGAAAGGGGCAACAGGTGAGGGAAAATGCATTAAAGTTTAAGCGACATTAAATGGCATGTCATTTGTGCGTCAACACTCCGGCAAATGTCATGTTTCATTCTCTGCCGGTGTGTCTGTTGCCTTTTGTGTTCTACTGCAAAAGGCTTTCATGTAGTAAATATAACGAGTAGTAGTAAATTTTGTGAATGTGATAAATGTACATACATACATATGTACATATGTACAAACTTTCATACTTTTTTTTTGGGATTTTTCAAAACGTGCGTTTTCAATGGCACTTTCACACAAAGTACATTATATGCGTGCAGTTAACACGTGTCTTGTTGTTTCAGGACAATTGAACTTCACTTAGCGATTTTTGGTGCTACGCTGCAAAATTGTTTTATTTTTTACTTCTATTTCGGTCCCATATGTTCGTTCTTATGTAAAGTGTACTCCTAAGAATTTGCTGGCGTTATGTGGGGGATTTAGTAGTAGTATTTTTTTTAAATAAACATTTTGGTGAACGTTCGAAAGTTATACACAAAATTACTGTTTTGGCTTTTGGTTTAATTGCTTAATTCTGATGAACATATGTATTTATCGTTGAGTTCCTAAAAAAGATTGGCAACCCTGTGTCTTAACTGACTTATACCATGTCTCCACATAACGTGTTTCGCTCTTTTTTATCTGCATTCGCTCTCTCAATCGTCATTCGATCTCGAAACAAGTGCCGAAACCCGCTGTGACAAATACCAAACTGAATAACGATCAGCCAAGTGGAGACGAGCTAAGAAACTGTTACTAAAGAAACTAAAGCTAAAAAAATATTCATATCAAAGCTTTTCTGAGATTAAATTAAAAAATAAAATTAAATTATGACAGCTGATCTCACACGTCGAGAAAATTACAAAAGCGTTTAATTCCTCTTTAACAATTAAACTATTTTTTACAATTTTTTCTTTCTTAACGTTAATTTAAAAAAAAAAAAAACTTTAACGCCGGCAGTTCATTCACTAGCCAACTTTTCAAATGTCATTGACTTTGTAAAAAAATAAAATATGTAAAAAAAAAAACTTTTCGCTTGTTTTAGATGCAAAACGAGTTTTTAGTTATCGCGCCGCCGTCTTCCGAACGCATTTTGTGGCCAAAAATTTCTGCTCAACAAAAGTTTTCCCGAAGTTTCCCATAAAGTTTTACTGCTGTTGGTATTGTTTGAATTTTAGCCACTTTAGACTTGAACGGCGACGACCTTGACATTGAGGAAGAACTTCATGAGTAGAACTCTGAGAGCGAATGGAATTTCGCTCGACGATTGCGTTTGGCGAAAGAAATGAAAAGGCAGTAAAAAGTGGAAACTGGAACGAAATTTTAGCAAAACTTGTTATAAACGAAAACAAAAACTTTGTACATTTCTCATCAACGGAAGTATGGAGATTTTCGAAACAATCAAAAACTTTGCACCATTTTATAACAAATTATACATACATATGTACATAGTATTTGTACATATATGTATATGCCCATACCCTCACGGAAAAAAAAGTTAAATATATTAAAAAGTGATTTATATTCAACTAATTTAAAAGTAGCTTTAAACAAATGCAGCGCGGGACAGTTTCTTGTATATGTACATATTTATATGTAAACATGTTTTCAGATCTAAGTATGCCAAGATTGTTTTTTCCTTTTTTTGGTTACCGTTTTTCAGCTTCACTTCCCATTAAACACTGAAAACGAAATTCTCAAACGGAGAAAATATTGTTTCATATTTATCATTTGAAAATTAAGATAAATTCAATTGTTTCTCAAATATTGTTTATCATCTTGAGAACAATTTGCGAAATTTGAGGAAAATTTGCTTCGCATTTTTACAATTCCTTGAATTTCGACATCAAATGCAGGATTAAGTTATTTATTGTTGGGGTAAAAATTGAATTAAAAATAAAAATTTCGTGCTAAGCACTAAAAACTCTTTCAAGTTAAGTTATTTATATTAAACTACAAGTAAAGTAGTTGAAAAGAAACTCAAGATAAAGGTATTTATCTTAAACTAATAGTAAAGTAGTTGAAAACAAATGCAGGATAGGGCAATTGACTGCTTGCTATGACATCGCCGCACAGTGGGGGCACCTCCATACAAACGCGGCCAAAAATAGTAATAATTGAGCTAGAAACTTTAAACTCGGAACTTAAGCTTTCTTGATTGAAGATAGTAAACTGTGAAAATTTGAACAAAATCGGCCCACAAAAACACCCCCCTCCCATATAACGGTATTTTTGAAATTTCAATATTTTGTTAACTATTATAGCTAAAATGCTCAATTTTAATAAGAGGACACATTTTTTAAATATAAATAATATACAGTAATCATTTTGGAAAAAGCGCAAAGTATTCCATGGTTTTCAAATTAAAAATATATGCACTTTTGAGCATTTTATAAGCATTCATCATAAAATTTTCCTTCAAAAAAATCACATTTAAAAAAATTTTTATACCACAAATGAAACTATACTTTTCTAAAGGATTTCAGTGTGCTGAATCTGAATCTGAAGTCAGAATTTTCAAATTGGTTCTAGTTTTTGAGATATTCATGTCCAATTAGGCAAAAAAACACGTTTTTGACTATATTCCCTGCTTAATATCTTGTATGTAATATTTTTTTATTCAAAATCAAATACACCGTTAGAAAGCATAGACCATCCCCCTGAATATGGCGTTTAAATTTTTCAGATATCTTTATTAGAATTGGAGAAATTGTTGTTTAAGTTTCATTAACTTGGCAAATTTTCCCCATACAAAATTATTAATACTTTTTGAAGCATACTTTTGGGTATTTTGTATGGGAAAAATGTATGAAAACTTAGAAAAACTCACTCCATAAAAAAGTTCATAAAACAAAAAAGCGCAAACGAATTTTTAAGATTTCTTCACCTGTTTATAAAGCACGTTCACTAGCACCAAATATTAAAAATTTGGAGAGGTCATATTTTGTATTTTTTTTTTATTTCATGTTGAAATTTTCCAATTTTTACACAATTTTTTTTTCTGTTCGAAAAGAAAAAGGCTGCAAAAAAATAATGATAACGCTGATAAAAAAAATTCTTTCATAATTTGAAAGTGTGAACCATTGCCTACAACACGGTGAACAAACTATTCGATTAGTCGCCTAAGAATAAGATTTTTCATAATGTCAAAAGTAGCCTAATTATTGCGTTTTGAAAAAGGCACTTTTAGTCAAATGGGAAAAAGATTATTTAAGCGAAAAGCGCAGGTGGATTTCAAGAATTAAAATACAGTTTGATTAAAAATATATCATTTCAAAACATATGAAAAAATTGGGGAGGTCGTATTTTTTATTTTTTTTTATTTTTTTGTTTAAAGTTGAGCAAAATTTTTTTTTTACGACTTTTTTTGTCAATATTTGAAAGTTCATATAAATCTAAAAGTTACCGCTGGTTACAAAAGGCTTATTGTTTCTAAAAGGCCAAATCAATATCTATGTAATGATGTATCACTCGATTACATACGTTAATAATTGAATGAGTTACAGCATTTTGTATAAGGTGTAATTGTTGAGAAATAAAAGGACCTATTTTTTGCTCAGTTTTTAACACCCTGTACGGCTAAACAAAACGAGACTCAAAAAATTTTATATAAGCTTTTTTTTTACAAATTGTTATATCTGTCAATCACTTTCAAAAAAATTTGATTTGCTAATACTTTAATTTCGATTTTATTTTTGGCCGCTATCACCCAGTGTGCGCCGTGTTAAAAAAGTCAGTTCATTGCAAAGGAAAAAGTCACATTTTCAATTAGTTGTTATTGAAAATAAAGTAGTTTATAAAGTGATTTAAAATTAATTAAATTTCCTACAGGGGTAGTTATGCACATACATAGTTATGTATGTGTGTATGTTTGAATTTAATGGTGAGTGGTGGGTGTGGATAGCGGACTAATAAAGTTGTGAAGGTGAAAGTTATTAAAAAGTTATTCAAAAGTCAATGTTTTTTATGTTGCACTCATATGTATTTATATTACATACCTACACAGTAAAAAATGATAGTTTATTTCTAATATAATTTGGTACTTAATTTAACTCTCCGTCAGACACTTATTTCGATTGTCACTACACATTGTCGGTACACTTGGGTCTGGCTGGACCCACATACAAATTGTATGAAAATGAAAGTGTCCAATCGATTTTTATGAAATTTTCACAGTGGGTTCATGTGGTCACTCCGCATAAGATGTGGTTTGAAAACGTTGTCGGTTCCCGGAATTTTGGCCCAAATGTGGACCCGAATGTCCCCGGAATGTACTTGGGCAATATTGGTATCAAATGAAAGGTGCTAATCAGGGCTTGAATATAGAGTTATTTTTAATGAGATATCTAAGCTGGGTCAAATCGTGTATTCGCTGAACTCGGAATGTTTGTAAGCGATAGTAATGGAGATAGGAATAGTCACATAGATAGAGGGAGGCATGTTTGTCGCAGCGAAATGACCTCGGAATGTTGTGTGAATTTACGCGTAAATATAGGAATTTTGTACAGAATTTCTGAATGTTAGCTTATTTATATTATTATATTCAAATGCTTATTAAGTTTTTTCAACTTCCTCAGCAGCCCCCTCACGTCCCAAATCATTAGCTAATGCAGCTGCTAGCCGTTCATAAAATTCACTATCAAAGTTCCTTCTATGTGGTCTAAAATTGCAAATAAAATCAATTTCATCACTCAAAATTTTCTTGGTAAAAATAGTAAAAATAAAAAATAACGCGTATATTATGAATTATATTTGCACTTAAATTTCTCAAATAACCACAAAATAAGAACTGAAAAATATAAACTAAAAGGCAAATATCTATTGCGCCGATAATTCATAAATTTAAAAGAAAAATATGCAAACGATTCCCTCTCCTTCATATTAGGTAAAAAATATAGGAATACTAGGGTATACCCGTCCCGCTTCGCTGCGCTAAACCTGCCTCCCTCTGTCTATATATAGGTACATATGATTAGTATCTCTACCTCTAAAAAAACATTTGGGGCCCTCGGATCCACGTTTTCATCTATATCTTGTGAACCATGTTAGAAAACCCAATAAAAATAACTCTATTTTCAAGCCCAGATTAGTACCTTTTATTTGACACCAATATTGCCCAAGTCCATTCCGGGGCCATTCGGCTCCACATTTGGGCCGAAATTCCGGGAAGTGTCCAATTTTTCAAACCATATCTTATGCGAAGAGACCACATGAACCCACTGGGAAAATTTCATAAAAATCTATTGGATACTTTGGAAGTTCTTAAGCAAAACACGTACACACACTTTCATTTTCATACAATTTGTATGTGGGTCCAGCCAGACCCAAGTGTACCGAATGTGATGTGTTAGTCAACATATCGGTATAACTAGCTTAGTATATGAGATATCAACGTACTTTTTTTTACAGGTCTGTAGAAAATTAAATTTTAGTAAGCTACCTGAAATTTCAAGCATCTAGCTCAATTTATAGTACTCTTTTTCGTAGTTTGAAAATGAAAAAGGTCTGGCTGGAACCAAGTGTCAGACGGAGGGTTAATCATTCTTGGAATTAAATATGTATGAATTTTAATGTCAAAAATTCTTATTTTGAAACTATGAGAAGTTTTACAATTTTATTTAATCCAAAATAGTTTAAAGTTAAAGTCTTGAAAAGTATTAAAATTCTCTCTTTCTCACTTTTGGTTTGAAATCAAAACCAAAAAATTATTAGAAAAAATGTTTCAAAATATGTAAATGAATACAAAATATTTTTTAAAGTGAAAAATGTAGGTACGATGGAGAAATTAAATTTATTAAAACAAATTTTTTCATTTTTTTCATGCCCGATGGAACAAATTATCAAGTAAGTAAAACAGGAGATTAAGTGAATACTTTGAAGTTAAATTTTGTTTTATTTTTTTTTTCAGTCTTGAGACAGCTGATGGTCTCACTTGATACCACAATATCCCTGCAAGATCGCGACGGTGCCGAAATTTCTCTGGCAAAGACCAGTACCTAGCTGTAACAGTTCTTTTACTGACGGTGGTACAATTCGACAAGGGAGCAGCCCATCCTATTATCGAGGACTATAAACAACAAAAACTTTATAATGGTAATTCCTGTCATTGTAATGTATATAGTATATATATGAAATTAAGTATATGAAATAAAATGAGCATTTCTACATATTTTTGGTTTTGATTAAATACTAAACAAGTATAGTATTTATTCCATTTCAACTATTTTTAATAACAAAAATATTCTAAAAATAATTAAGATTAATTTGACACCAAGAATAATTTCTTTCTCTCATATTCTCTTCTTTTTTTTAAACCAGAATGGTTTTAACTTTATACTTTTTTGCATTGTTATATATGAATACCAAAATAGTATTAAAATTAAACTAAAATTTTTACTGTGTACATATATACACAAATACATATATGTAGTAGATAGACATTGTTTACGAGGGAACGCATCAAAAGCCTTTACCCCGTCAGTGTGGGACAAAAATTTTGAAAGTGGGCATGGCTACGCCCACTTCATACGGCAATCGCTTTATATAAAATACACCGTGTTTGTATCAAACGTTCGATCCACTCGAACTTAGGCGTCCTTACTTGTTTTTTTTTTTTATAAAAATGGTCGTTGTTAGATGATCTGCGAAGGCCAAATCGCTATTGAAGGAATGTAGCTACTAAATGTTGGCACTAAGAGCCACCTATATATATATATGTAGGTGTTAGAAAGAGGAGGGAAGCTTTGGCTTGGTGATGTTTGCTAAATTTGACAAGTTTCACAGCGGCCGCAAGAGTTAGTTTTTTTTTAACTTTACCTGAAGTTAATGCCTAACGCTGTCTTTTTTTTAATATTATTGGGGTATCTAATCAGGAATACATTAGTTATTTTGAAAAAGGCCAGTTCTTTATTATTAGATTTGGAATAAAAATCAATAAAAAGTTCTAAAAGTATGTAAATTCACATATACTCGTACTCGTATTAAAAATCTTTAATTTTGGTAATAAATGCTTAAGATAAAACTTAATTGATTAATTAATGATGCTTTAATTTATGTGAATTTACTTTCTAAGCCATTTTTATTTTTTTTTTTTTATTTTTATTATATTATCGCTGTCGTAAAAAAGTCTGTTTTGCACTGGTTTTGTTCTACCATCGCACTTAATAGCTTTTGGATTTTAGATAGTGGTTTTTTTTAATTATGATGAATTTCATATCAAACCCAATATGCCTTGAACCCGAGCCCCTCAGAATTTAATGAAATTTTGCACAGAGGTACATCTTACCTACCCAAACACAACCTCATTTTCAGAAATTGCATTTTCGAAAAATTGTGGGCGTGGCAAGGTATCGAAATATTCAAAAATATTCGAAAATAATCGAAAAATGACGATAATAGGTACTTTTAAAGTGTGATTACTAGGGAACGGCTTTACCGATTTCAAAGATCTTTACACCATTAGAAAGGTATTGAAATTAGCTTTCAAAAAATACACTGTAAAATATTTTTTTTTGTTTAGTATACTGAAAAAAAAAATTGTTTTCCAAAATAAAATTTGAAACTGAAAAAACACTGCAAAGATCAAGCGATTTTGAAAAATACAAATTTTGTTTAGAAAGGTCTATTTAATATATATAACATATCTGAAAACTAAAATGGCCTTTTTCTTTATTTTTTTTTTTAAATTTATTTAAGTAAATGCATCCCTTGGCTTTCTTATATTTTGATATCACGCGTAAACTAATCAACCTAACTAATCAAAAATTTAGAAATTTTTTTTTCAGTGTAATATGTAATATAGAATTTTTGCAGTGTGTGTTTTCAAAAGGTGATTTTAATACCTTTCTAATGGTATACAAATTTTTGAAATCGGTTGATTAGTTTACGCGTGATATCAAAATACAAGAAAGCCAAGAGATGCATTTACTTAAATAAATTGAAAAAAAAAAAAAATAAAGAAAAAGGTCATTTTAGTTTTCAGATATGTTATATATATTAAATAGACCTTTCTAAGCAAAATTTGTATTTTTCAAAATCGCTTGATCTTTGAAGTGTTTTTTTCAGTTTCAAATTTTATTTTGGAAAACAGTTTTTTTTTTCAGTGTACTAAAACAAAAAAAATTTTTACAGTGTATTTTTTTGAAAGCTAATTTCAATACCTTTCTAATGGTGTAAAGATCTTTAAAATCGGTAAAGCCATTCCCTAGTAATCACACTTTAAAAGTACCTATTATCGTCATTTTTCGATTATTTTCGGGTATTTTCGAATATTTCGATACCTTGCCACGCCCACAATATTTCGAAAATGCAATTTCTAAAAATGAGGTTGTGTTTGAGTAGGTAAGATGTACCTCTATGCAAAATTTCATCAAATTCTGAGGGGGTCGGGTTCAAAATGTTCGTTTTTTTCAGCCTTTGATATGAAATTCATCTTATGCTAAATTTTCAATGCAGTCTACTTATTACTACTATTCTTACTATCTTTTTCTACTATTTCTACTTTTATTTGCACTACCATTTGCTGTGGTACAGTGGGTATAGTGCTCGCCTGCAATGCCAGAGGTCTCGGGTTCAAGCCCCAGTCCGGACAAACACCAAACAAATTTTTTTCTAATTAATTAAAACCCAATTGTTGGGTTGTTAGAAACAGTGGTCACCCGTCGGCAGTGGGCGGCATATTTACATAACACAAAAAAAAAAACCGCAAAAAGTACCTGCGCCGTCATTGTTCTGCTCTCAATTGGGACTTCGTGCTGGAAATTTGCTTGCTACTGGGGGGCGTGCTACCCACTGCCTGACTGGAATGGCTGGAAAATGTCTGTTTGGAAATTTGTGTGTACAAAAGTTGTATGGCATTTAATTGCAAACTTTATTTATTCACTGTACAAAACAGCTGCAAACCGAATTTTAAATCATCCGTTCATCGACCGTCAAACGGCGAAAGTCACCCGCTTGCCCGTCGTCCATCGTGCATACTCCATTGACCTCTTCTACTTCTTTGCCGCTTTGCGAAACTCGGCAAAGTTACGCATTTTGATTTCAAAACTTTTTGTTTTTAATGTTTTATGTTTTGTTTTGTTTTGTTTTGGTTATGGTTGTTGTTGTTGTCACTGACTGGTTGCGTTTGCGTTTGCATATGCGCAATCAGCGCAAAGTTTGTCCCAGTTTTTTGTTGTCTATGATGATAACAAACAACAAAAAGTTGTACATACCCTGCAGGGAACTCAATAACTAGTGAGAAAAATTTCTAGTTCCGAACTAGAGAAAAGGTGTCAAAAAGGAACAACATACATAGATCAATTTTAGTTAGACCCTCACCAGTTCAGAAGGAGTGAATAGAGTGACAATTATAAGACACACTTTGATTTGTATGCAATTTCGAAGTGACAAAAATTCTATGAAAATTTTTCGTTCTTTCAATTGCCGTCGGCTTTGTATATTTCTGCAATTCTCAGATGTTTAGTGAAGCATTTTATATAAACAGTTTTCTATTTCCATCTTGTATTAAATGAAATGTTCCCCTAATTATGCTTTTCCGATCCCTCAGGCTTATATTTAATTTTTTTTTATTTTATTACTTTTTAAATATTATTGTAAATTTTTAATAAATAAATAAATAAAAAAATATTAGTTAAAAAAAAAAAATTAAAAAAAAAAAAAAATTATCATCCACAAATTGACACCGACAGGATTAGAACCCGCGCCCCTCAGATTGAAAGGCACATGCCAAGGCTTATCCAATACAGGTTAAGTTACTTGCGTTTGCTTTATCTTGTTTCTTCTTTAAAAATGTCAATGTGAAAGAGGAGAGAAATGAATTTCAATGTAAAATTTTTCCCAATTCGTTTTGTCTGACATTCACACTTTTTAGTATACATACACAATTCCAATCAGCTTATCTACTACGATATCCTTCTTTAGATAATTCTTGGCACATGCGTTAGCCAGTCGGCCATCGCGCTACTTGCACGAAGTGTGTCAAAGGCTGCACTTAAGCGGCAGAACTGTAGAATTTGTAGGTACTTGTAGCTAGTTCAGAACTATCGAAATTGTGCCAATAAACGAACTAGTGGAAACTGTAGAATTGAGTATTAGTTCGGAACTATCGAAAATGTAGTGCAGAGAGTGACAATTGACACCGCCTAGGACATCTCCATGTTAAATTCGTCAGTTGATAACATGCAAAAGAGATTTAGCTCGCACTAGTAGTGTCGAAAAATGCACTAGAAGCGACCTAGTTCGGAACTAGAGATTTTCCCTGCAGGGTATGCAGGCGTTTGGCGGTGGCGGCGACTTTCGTCTTTGGAGGTGGTGTTGGTGGTTGCGGTGGTGGTGCAGAGTTGATGGCGTTTGTGACGCATTTTGTTTAGACGCAGAAGTTTTATTCAGCATTTTTATGGGCCTCACTTTTTTCTGTGTTTCTCTGTACAGTGTACACTCTCTTTTCTCTCTCTCTCTCTCTCTCTCGTTCTCAATTTGCAATGCTCTGAAGTTTTGCCAAAGTTTTGTTTGTTTACAAAGTTTGTTTTTAATGGGTTTTTAACCGGATGAAACTTTTATAAAAATCGATAATGCCGTGCCAAGCGCTTAACACTCTGGCTTGCCTTCTGGCTTTGGGCTACAGAGATTTAATAACTTAGATTTTTGCATAAGATTGCTAATAGATAAGTATGTTGTATTTTGTTTAATTAATACTACTCATGTATATTTTGTTATTCTGATAGCTGAGTAGCACAAATTGGATCTCAAAATAGGCCAGAAATTAGCTTTGAGTGTTTGAGCACGTGTAACCTCAATTTTTCTTATTTTATTTTTCTACGCTTCGATATCCGTTGCGTCACTAATGTGGCGGCTATAAAATATCTTAGCAATATATTTAATATTTATTGTTGTGCATATATAAAAATTATGATTATTATTGTCATATAAAGTGGCAACATTTATTTGCGAAATTGCTTTGCGTAGTGGCGGCAAAATATAGAAATGCCAATACACGCTAAGGCTACTAATTCACATATGAGTGTTATATGACGGTACAGTGGTGTGTGATAAAATTAAAGTGAAATAAAACTGAAGAGGAACTTAATCTGGTTCTAAATAGTTGCCGCTAGTAGCCAACATGTACCAACAGGTGCTCATTGAATGGCTTCTGGGGCATTGGAAGGCTTGGTAATTGACATGGGGAAAATTAATTTAGGAAAAATTAGTATCTGCTTATATGGCATCTCTACCGTAATATTTCAGTAACTGGTAGATCCAAAAGTGCTCTGTTTGGAAAGCATGATTAAAGCAAGTATAACTGTGATCCATAATCCACCAAGTTGGAGGGGAAGTAACAAGCTACACTGCAAAAGTCACAGAGAAGACTTGTAAGATGTTAAAGACATCAGCGGGAAGTCTGTTGCAATCGCTGGGAAGTTTTTATAGACAACCATATAAAAGCAACTAAGTATAACAAAAACTATAACCAAAATGGCATTGCAGAAATTGTTGGCATCATAAAAGCATCACTCAGTAACCTTTCCAGATATTGAGGATCATTAGTAACATAAGAGAGCGGTCTTATTATAAATTCCTTAGGCAAGGTCGTATTAGAAGATTAAAGCCTTCGCACACGAGCATGATTTAAGGGTGTTTTAGGCAAAAATCGTGTTTTCGGCGTTAATTACCCTTAAATAACGTTGCTTTGCCATACAAAAATGCCAGCTGAAATCACCCTTGAAATGCGCATTTCGGCGAAAACACTCACGAAATTACTCTAGAATCGGTCTCTTCTCTAAATTTTATCGATTATAATCGAAAACATCTTTACCCATTGCTAATATTTCACATTAGCTGAGTTTTATTTTAGCGCATATACATCTGCGCTAAAATAAAAACGGCTATTAAATTTGTTCGCGACGGTTTCTTAGATATATTCTCATTGTATATTGCATTAGCGATTCCTTAATTATAAAAAATTTAATTTGGTGGGAGTATTTTATTAATGATATTTTCATTTAAGTTGACCATGTACAAATTTTTATTTGGCGCAGGAACAGCGTAACTGAAACCCGACTAAATGAAATTACTCAAAAACGTGTGTGAATGCGCGTGATTTCGGAAAGTGATTTCGGCTAATCAACGTAATTTCAAATGCTCGTGTGCGGAGGCTTTTAGATATATTTCCAGCTGGACTCAGTATTGTACAACAGTAACACATGAGGCCTTAGTCTTAAAATAAGTACTGAAGTGGCCAACAACTTGCCGGGAGCTTCTTAGAATATCGCCTTACAATTCTTCATATGATGCAATAATCTTACCTTAAACTTATCAGGGAAGCTATGGTAGGTTCGCTTACTCATTTGTTGATAGACAGTGAATTCCATAAGCAAGATCATTACCATGAATAATTTTTTTTACACATTCGATTCCTATGTCGTAAATTATTTCGAGTTTGTGAATAACTTACATGTTCTGAAAATTCTAGGCAAAATTTAAGGAGTTTTTGTTACGCTTTACGTATTCGCTGTATGTCGACCACAGTTCCTGGTTGGTCATATAAAAATAACCGGGAATCATGTAAAATACTCAGTATATACTGGTACTAAGTACCAAATAAGTATAAGTACCACAGTACTTGTACTTATCAATGTACAAGCAAGTACTTTTTTGACAAACTATTTCAGATTTTTCAAACAAAAAAATATCACCTCAGTTGATTTTGATTTAAAATTTTTATTTCAATCAAAACATATAAAAAGCAGAACAAAAACACAGATATATCGCACACTAAATCAAAAAGCGTCACAACTCAAAATTTTTCGAAATCGGGTTTCTTCCATAAATTGGTACACAGAATATATCTCTAGCAAAAAAATTTTTCCCATGAGAGTCTTATTTAACTGAGAAATAACTATTATACGTAGCCTTTTCCCATATCATCTTATATTATAAATGTGAAATGTAAATTGTGTTTAAACTCAATTGGCGAGAAAACCGCTGAACGGATCCTCACGAAACTTTGCACACCTAGGTATTTTCACCCTGTAATTGCTACAGGCATATTTTTAATCTGATTAAAAGTCAGAGATGGGCACCTCCCATACAAAATTTTCCTTTTTTTCGTAATATCTCTTGAAATATTTGTACTAGAATAATGAAAATTTTTGTGAAGGAATAATACAAAAATATATAATCAACGGATAAATAATTTAGGTCTTGGTAAAGCAGGGATGGGCACTCTCCTCCCATATAAACTGAAATTTTCACATCGAATATCTCTGGAAATATTTGTAGTAGGGTACTGAAAACTGGTGTGAGGGCATATGAGATAACTATGTATTAAACGAGAAAAACACTAAGTCTTGGTAAAGCAGGGATGGGCACCTCCCATACAAACTGAAACTTTCACAGCGAATATCTCTGGAAATATTTGTAGTAGGGTACTGAAAACTGGTGTGAGGGCATGTGATATAACTATGTATTAAACGGGTAAAAACGCTAGGTCTTGGTAAAGCAGGGATGGGCACCTCCCATACAAACTGAAATTTTCACATCCAATATCTCTGGAAATATTTGTAGTAGGGTACTAAAAACTGGTGTGAGGTCATGTGAGATAACTATGTATTAAACGGGTAAAAATGCTAGGTCTTGGTAAAGCAGGGATGGGCACCTCCCATACAAACTGAAACTTTCACAGCGAATATCTCTGGAAATATTTGTAGTAGGGTACTGAAAACTGGTGTGAGGGCATGTGAGATAACTATGTATTAAACGGGTAAAAATGCTAGGTCTTGGTAAAACAGGGATGGGCACCTGCCATAAAAACTGAAACTTTCACATCGAATATCTCTGGAAATATTTGTAGTAGGGTACTGGAAACTGGTGTGAGGGCATGTGAGATAACTATGTATTAAACGGGTAAAAATGCTAGGTCTTGGTAAATCAGGGATGGGCACCTCCCATACAAACTGAAACTTTCACATCGAATATCTCTGGAAATATTTGTAGTAGGGTCCTGAAAACTGGTGTGAGGGCATGTGAGATAACTATGTATTAAACGGGTAAAAATGCTAGGTCTTGGTAAAACAGGGATGGGCACCTCCCATACAAACTGAAATTTTCACATCGAATATCTCTGGAAATATTTGTAGTAGGGTCCTGAAAACTGGTGTGAGGGCATGTGAGATAACTATGTATTAAACGGGTAAAAATGCTAGGTCTTGGTAAAGCAGGGATGGGCACCTCCCATACAAACTGAAATTTTCACAGCGAATATCTCTGGATATATTTGTAGTAGGGTACTGAAAACTGGTGTGAGGGCATGTGAGATAACTATATATTAAACGGGAAAAACACTAGGTCTTGGTAAAGCAGGGATGGGCACCTCGCATACAAACTGAAATTTTCACAGCGAATATCTCTGGAAATATTTGTAGTAGGGTTCTGAAAACTGGTGTGAGGGCATGTGCGATAACTATGTATTAAACTATGTAAAAACGCTAGGTCTTGGTAAAGCAGGGATGGGCACCTCCCATACAAACTGAAACTTTCACAGCGAATATCTCTGGAAATATTTGTAGTAGGGTACTGAAAATACTGAAAACTGGTGTGAGGGCATGTGAGATAACTATGTATTAAACGGGTAAAAACGCTAGGTCTTGGTAAAGCATGGGTGGGCACCTCCCATACAGACTGAAATTTTTACAGCGAAAATCTCTTGAAATATTTATAGTAGGGTACTGAAAATTGGTGTTGGGCATATGAGATAATTACGTACTCAACGGACAAAAAAAAAAATTAAGAAAACTATCTCTGACGTCAATAATGATATTTTTCTATGTAACTTTTTTGGACTAACTCAATATGCTAATATTTTTAAAAGCACGTGGTGTGAAACCCGCGGGTAACCTCTAGTTGCATATAAAAATTAAAAAGTATTTTGCCTCTCCTGAAAATTTTTGAATTTTGAGTTGTAACGCTTTTTGATTTAGTGATTTAGCGATATGTACGTACTTAAAAAGTACTTATCAGTAGAGTACTTGTACTTGTACTGGAATTTCGAAGTACTGAGTTACTGGTACTTGTACTTATTCTGGTACTTGCACTTTACAGGTCTGGTATGCACCTATGTATGTCAGTGTTATTGGGTCACACTCAACTGTTGAGCAAAGAGTATAAGAGTAATGTAGGTATATATTTTTTTTCCACGCCACTGTACTACCGCCACTCAAGCGACACACACTGTTTGCTCGCACATTCATATTTTTGGCGGTTCATATGAATACGAAATTGTCTGTAAGTTTGCTAAAAGCGATGACGACAACGTAGGCGAGTCCTTCTTTAAGTATTCGCCCACTGAACTGAAGTGAATAAAAATATTATGATTATTGGTATAGGGATAAATTATGAAAATGACAACAACAAATAACAACAACAGGAGCAACAACATACAACATTATATCTACATTGTATTACGAGGTCATGCGAATGTGGCAACAGTAATATAAAAGTAACAATGACAATAAAAACAACAAATGAGCGAACATCCGATCTGAGGTTACGGGGTAAAGGAGATAAATAATTTAAGGCTAATATGAGTGAGAAAGAATTTGAGACTTTCATAAGTATGTGTGTATAAGGACACAAACATATGAATATGATATTGCATTTATTGTCGTTGTTGTTGTTGTTGTTGTTGTGATAAGCTGTAACGTGGCATGAAGTTATCCGAATGTATTAGAAATATTGTAAATACATTTGTACGGCGGATGTTAAGAAATTTAGTGCTTAACAAAATAGTGTAGCGACAAGGATAATATTTCTAAAAGCCATCGTTGTTGTTGGTGGGGGGCGGTGGGTAGTTAATGTGCTGGCGGAGTGTGTTCAAATGGACGGTTAGTTGGCTTTTCTTGCTGGTAGATATCCACTTAAAGCGTTTCATGCGCTTGTTGCTGTTGTCGTCGTTGAAATCATAAACTTATCGTAACACTAACTCATATCAGCATGTGAATATGTACATATGTATGTATGTTTGTATGTATGTAATCGTATGTGAATAACGCTTGTTTGCACATTTTTATGAGGGTTCATTCGCATAATTCAATTCAATAGTAGTTGGCTTGTGCGATTATGAGTGGTTAGATATGTAATTACATATACATATGTATGTGTTTCCATGTTATTGTATTTGCAGATGTGTGGCGTAGCCCTGTAGTGAAAATCTCTAGTTCCGAACTAGGTCGCTTCTAGTGTATTTTTCGACACTACTAGTGCGAGCTAAATCTCTTTTGCATGTTATCAACTGGCGAATTTAACACGGCGATGTCCTAGGCGGTGTCAATTGTCACCCTCTGCACTACATTTTCGATAGTTCCGAACTAGTACTAAATTCTACAGTTTACACTAGTTCGCTTATTGGCACATTTTCGATAGTTCTGAACTAGCTACAAGTACCTACAAATTCTACAGTAGACATATACGCCGACAGTGATTCCGGCGGCGGCGGCGCTATTCCAAAAACATTTCGGCGGCGGCGGCGACGCCGGCGTACTTTTTCGTGCCGGCGTGCCTGCCCCAAATCTACAAATCACAATCCTTATTCAAATATTAATTTTATTTAGTTACCTTAATAGCGCTGGCTGAATGGAATAAATAAACTAATTTCCACCTTAAATTGTTGAAACTTTTTTATTAACAGCAAAAAACAATTGTTACATAAACTAAAATATAAAATAAAGAAAATAAATATTAAAGAATATACACAAATCCATATGTAAGGGTAAATTTAAATTCATTTGCTTATTTTGTATGATAATAAACATGCATACATATATTTACATATGTACATATTTATATATATATAAGGCACTTTAAAATAAATATATGTATATACAGTGTTGGAAAAAATAATAGGGACAAAATTTTGCAATTCTCCATTTATTTCATTTTAAGACCAAATAATAATTACCATATATTGATGCTTACACGGAGAGGACATGCTTCAATGACTCTGGGGTGGCTTTTGTATAATAATTTAATTTTTATGAATAAAAATAATGAAATGTACAATTTAATTTGGAAATAATAATAGGGACAAACTTTAAATTCGATTGTTTTTTCAAATAAACTACAATATTACTGCTGCAGTTAGATTTAAACTAATGTTTAGTTGAAGCTCCTTTATTTTTTATAACTTCCTTACTTCTTCGTGGCATAGGGTTGACCAAATCAGCGCAATTTGCAACTGGTATTAAGTACCAAGCTTCTTTAATTTTTTTTCCATAACTCTTGCTTATTTTTCCATTTTTGATCCCCCATCGTCTTCTTTAATATTCCCTATAGGGCTGAGGTTCGACAACTGTGAGGGCTACTCAAAAACAGCAACTTTCTTACGTTCAAACTATGAGTTTTCGCTTCTGGAGGCATGTTTGGGATCATTTTCGGCATCTAATGATATCAAGGAGGGTTGAAATGGTGCAGTTTTGAGTAGAACAATTAGCAACAGACCTCGAGAAGTAGGACTAAATGGAAGAGATCCCAGAAAAGTTCCGTATCTGAGAAAAAATTATGTAAGCCAACGAACTGAAATTTTCCAGGAGCTTAAATTCTTTAGGACTGAGGCTAGTACAGTAGGGAACAGCCAAAGTTTTTGTTAATAACTTTTAACCGGCAAAAAAACAAAACATTTCCGCATTCAGCTTCGTGTTCCTGAGGTCAAAACACGTCGATTGGTTCCTTTTTTTTTAATTTTGAAGAACTTTAGCAGTTAGCAAAACTAGGAAAATATGTACACATCTCGCTCCATACGGGTACGGCGCGCCAGCGCACGCCGCCGCGCCGATACGCCGATTTCACGGATTATGGCGGCGGCGGCTGATTATGAAGGTAATCGGCGCGGCGGCGGCGGCGTCAATCGGCGGCGTATATGTCTATTCTACAGTTTTACATCTGCCGCTTAAGTGCAGACTTTGACACACTTCATGCAAGTGGCGCGATGGCCGACTGGCTAACGCATGTGCCTTTCAATCTGAGGGGCGCGGGTTCGAATCCTGTCGGTGTCAAGGTGGATGACAATTTTTTTTTATTATTTTTTTTTTTGACTAATATTTTTTTATTTATTTATTTAATAAAATTTACAGTAATATTTAAAAAGTAATAAAATAAAAAAAATTAAAAATAAGCCTGAGGGATCGGGAAAGCATAATTAGGGGAACATTTCATTTCATACAAGTTAAGATGCAAATAGAAAACTCTTTATATGAAACGCTTCACTAAACATCTGAGAATTGCAGAAATATACAAAGCCGACGGAAACTGAACGAACGAAAAATTTTCATAGAATTTTTGTCACTTCGAAATTGCATACAAATCAAAGTGTGTCTTATAATGGTCACTCAATTCACTCCTCCTGAACTGGTGAGGGTCTAACTACAATTGATCTAGTTCCTTTTGACACCTTTTCGCTAGTTCGGAACTAGAAATTTTGCTCACTAGTTATTGAGTTCCCTGCAGGGATATAACACAGACATTTGTGAGCATTGTGAGGATTGAGCGCCTTAAAATAGGCAAATACTATTTTTGGAGTTTGAGTTGCACAATTTGTTTGCTATTTGTTCTAAATATGTAAGTAGTAAACTTTTTTTGAAAAAGGCAGTTTATTGCCTTAACAAATTTCTTGGAATAGAAATCTTTCGGTATAAATTTACTTTAAAGCATTTTAAGAAACTTGGGCCCTAGTTTCAAGTTTCGTATTTGAAAAATTTTTGATGAAGATGTATTTAAAAGGTTTAGAATAAGGGTCTAAGTGACAGTTTTTGAAAATATAAGCTATACCCGTATATTTAAATATAGTGTTTATTTGATGGCAAGGCGAGCCAAGTCATTTCGGACAAAGTCTTCAAACTTCCATCTAACAAAGTTTGAATATTATGATATCTTCTGCTATATTTATTAATTGATGAAATTACTTTTTAAGAGCATAAAGGTGGTTGTGAAATTTTAATATACCTTGCCATTTTTTCATCATATCGTAATTTGTTTATTTTTTTGTTCCCATTTGCGGGTCAATATTAGCTCTTTTGAATGCTAACAAAAATGAAATACTGTGGGAAAATGCTTTCGAATTTGACAAAAGCCACCACGCAAATAAAATACAAAAACAAAATACCAGCCGATTTTAAGCAAAAAAAAAAAAAAAACAGCACAAAAAGTTCACAGCCACCCAACAGCGCCTTCATTTGTCATTTGACGCTTGACACCGCCCACCACTCAACAAGTCCAAAGCAGCATAATCAAGAGGAGATTATGTAATTAGTCTGCCACTGATTGATGAGCGCTGGCAGGCCGACAGACAGGCAGTCAGCTTCGCAGAGAATAAAAACAACAACAACAAGAGAGTATTACTAGCCCAGTCCTGCATAGCCTGATCCATTTGAAGATATAAGAGGACACTTGCCGATGCCCAAAAAAAAAAACGATATATGAAAATGTCTTAAAATTTGTGGGCATCATCTGTGCAGGACTACCAGTAAGTAAAAATATGCAACAAAGATTTACCTAAAAGAACAAAAAAGTTGATGGAGTACAATAAACAAGAATACAAAAGCAGAACGAAGGCAACAATCAAGCTTTTTGTAAAATAAATAAACAAAAATAAAAAATGAAATGAATTAAAAAGTAATTTCGCTTTTAAACCCCACAAATATTATATCGTTTGACAACATCAGCAGTTTAAGTATAGAACCCAACAAACACTGAGATTGGATATCGATTTGAATTTGACTCGAAAATTAGCACTTTTCTAAAATCTCTAACTTTAGAGTACGACTTGAGAAACTGTCGAGAAAAATATAGTGATCTCAAACATAATGGCAAATAGTTCTTAAATCGAGAAAATTATAATTCTCGATTCGAAATCTAATGTAATTCTGTAATGGTATTCTATAAAGAATTTGCATTTATTTCATAGAGCTTGAAACTTGACACTTTCTGTACTGAGTTTCCTATCGGATTCTATTGTAGTTTTCTATTCTCGCTCTCGTTTAGAGAATAGTTAGAGCATTACACTAGTTATCACCTGTAGTCTCTGCAAATTCTTTAATATTAGATGTTGTGTTTGCTGGGAAGTGCCGAAGGTGGTTACGGCAACAACAGTAAGTAGTTGACACTTGCAAGCTTGGACGGACGAAGCCAATCAAGCAAACCAAAAAATTAATAGAAAAACGTTCATCAGAAAAAAAATATTTTTTGTATGTACATATGTGTGTATGTAATTTAACTGAATCTGAGTAGTATCCCAGCAGAATTTGACGTAAGGATGTGCATATTCAGTAGAATATTCATTATGAAAAATAGCCTGAAACTAAGTTCAAAATTCATTGCTGAAAAAATAACTGAACACGCAGTGAAGACATCAGGTGTACTGAAATACATGCTATGGAAGTTCTCCCTGCGTATTCAGGCCTTTTTTCCTACAGAAACTCTCCCTTCTCGTTCAGCAGTTTTTAGGTAGTTGATTTTCGACGCCACCTTTATATAAAAACGAAAGGGAAATTTCAGATTTTAGAACTACATCTCTACTGAATATTCAGTAGGAAATATGTGCTGTTTTCCAGCTGATAAATACTGCAGGGATGTACCCGGTAACGAGTTTTTTCTGGTTTTGCCAGTTATTGCCAACATTTAAAAGGACGTACGTGGACTCATGCGGTGTCACATGTGGACAACAGATTCCGACCTAAATAAGTGCATATTTCAAGTACATGCCTAGTGAAATTTTCCGGCAAATATTTTAATTCTCTACTCTAAAAAAAACGTTGTAAATCTAAAGACTTTCGCTGTTAAATCAACTACTTTCCGCAGTTGAAATGTGCCCAACAACGCTCCGTTGTTGTTTCAAAGGTGCGAGCGTTGTTGATTTAAGTCAATAACGGAGATTGCTGGAAAAAGTTTTCACCTAAAAATAAATTTTTGTTTGCATTTTACTCTTCATCTTCTCTCCGCCCGGGTCCCAACTGCAAATATGTAGCCTCCGCTCGTTCTCCTATTCTTCTCTCCTTATTATCATTCACTGGTTGCTATCTTTATTTCTTATTCTGATTTTTCTTCTTTATTTTATATTCTCCTCCATATTCGAACCATGACATCAACCTGAAATTCTATCCAATCATCACATAGTGTAACATTCAACATTATACTGAATTGTAGTAACCTATGTATACTTCCATTTCCTAAAAAGGAATCCATGAATTATTTGAATCATTGGTAAAACAAAATTTAAAAAAATTTGTTCTCATTAGTTTGTTTACAACGGAAACTGTTGGATCAAATACTATTGCCTTTAAATCAACAACGGGGAGAAAATTGTTACTAAAAATAAACTTTTGTTTGGATTTTTCTCTTCATCTTCTCTCCATCATTATTTTTGTTGTTGGTTTTCTCACAAAAAAATATTTTCTCACAAAAAATTTTTTAAAGGCAAGCAAGTTTTTGAAGCAACAACGCCCGTCTTTGAATAAATTGTTGGATCAACAACTTTGCTGTAAAAACAAATACTTTTGCTGTTGAATCAAAGACGGAGATTCAACAGCCGAAAGTTGTTGGTTTAACTACGGGTATTTTTTTCAGAGTATCGAACACCTAAATGACACTTTCTACGGAATCCTCAATATTATATCTAGGTCTATCATCCTCGGTTGGGATCCGCTACAGCCCTCATGGGCATATGGGCTATATATGTATGTAATTAAATCGCAGTTGCCTCTCCCAATCGCCAAAGACTACAATGACAACAATCAACCATTCTCTCATTTAGTTTAATTTTAGCCAAAGCCTCCTTATCAAGGATATGCAAATAGCCCCCCCCCCCTCCCTCCCCCCAACCACCCATGCTTAGCCTTAATTCGAAAATGATTTTTAATAGGATCGAATGGAATTAGTTTATTACTTTTAATGAATTTTTTATGTCGAAGATGTCGTCTCGTTGCTGCTACTGCCACACCACCACACACGTGCCAGTCCAACATACGCTTCTCTCCTCCAGCATACGCTTCTCGCCGCTATTCCATCTTAAAGGTATTGGCCATTGGCTTGTTTGGCCATCATAATGGATCTCATTTAGTTTGTTGTTGTTTTTTGTTGTTATTGTAAGCAGCAGACAATGAACGAATGAATAGATGTACTATAAGGAAAGAATGAAGGGGAATAAGTGAGTTAGGCTGGGCGTTCGGTGCTCCGTTGATGAAGTGGTGTGTGTGTTTCCTTTTACATTCACGCAGTTCCAAGACGATGATGATGAAGTCATTACTCATTAGGCCTAGGTGTGTGAGTATGTGCGTTTGTCATACTATTTAATATTCCTTCTACCTTGTGGCTCCTCTTACGTTTCCTCCTCCTCCTCCTCCTCCTCTTCCTCCTCCTCCTCTTCCTCCTCCTCCTTCGTACCCTCATTCGCCCATCATGAAAGTCACTCGTTTGGCTAATTTGTGTGCGGCTACATGGTTTATTGATTTTATAGCTACAAATTTCGTATTTAGCTGGAACTGAAGTCAGTTTGGAGCAGTCAAATCTTCTATTTACCCCCCCTTTCACCGCTGTTTTACCTTGTCGTATTTCTTCTTTACACTTACCTAGTCATCTGTCGTTTTGGATACTCATTAATTTTACGATGTGGTAAACAAACTACTCAAGTAAACAAGAAATGTTGATTGCTGCTGCTGCTGCTGGTATCGAGAAAATGAAGCACGAGTTGCTTGTTTGAAATGAGGTTAGATAATGTTGGATGCTGGCCGTCATATTGATGTGGTGAACAGGGGAAAGATATGAAGAAATTCCGTAAATTTTAAGATGTATATTTGAAGTGAATGTATCTAGAATGTGGATTTTCACTGTAGACTAATATTAAAAGAGTTTAAAAGCGATGGTTTATTTGGTAACTAAATATTGGTTGGTAATGCTGTGCATATATCGTCGCTCCCAACGAAGACTAGCACGGTTCAGTTAGCGTGGAAGACTAGCACACTTCGTTGTTCGCGTGGAAGACTAGCATGCTTCAGTTCTCTGCGTGGAAGACTAGCATACTTCGTTGTTCGCGTGGAAGACTAGCATGCTTCAGTTCTCTGCGTGGAAGACTAACATGCTTCACTTGTTTGGGTGGAAACTAACATACTTCTGTTTGTTAGATATAAGCTTAGGGGTTAAGAACATGAAGAGGATGGTCCGAGGAGTGAAGGATATTTGATAAGTAAGTGCAAGAACAATAATTCATACTGCAATAAAACTTTAAACAGGAACCTTCAGCCAAACTATATGAAAAGTATATGAGTTTCAAATATGCCTAGACTTGTACTAGGCCTACTTTTAAGTATGTGCATAGGTTGTGCAAATAAAAAAAAATTCCGAGTTAGTTATTACTCGGAACTCTATATTTATATATCGTCGCTCCCAGCGAAGAATATCACGGTTCTATTTTTTTTAAAATCATTTTAGAAATACAAAGATACACACTGTGCACACTTTTTGTGTAGTACCTCAGCACTAGTCATATCTACATATACATATATAAATATAGAGTTCCGAGTAATAACTAACTCGGTGTTTTATTTGATGCAAAAGCCAGGTTTTATTTGCACAACCTATGCACATACTTAAAAGTAGGCCTAGTAAAAGTCTAGGAATATTTGAAACTCATATACTTTTCATATAGTTTGGGTGAAGGTTCCTGTTTAAAGTTTTATTGCAGTATGAATTATTGTTCTTGCACTTACTTATCAAATATCTTTCACTCCTCGGACCATCCTCTTCATGTTCTAAACCCCTAAGCTTATTTCTAACAAGCAGAAGTATGTTAGTTTCCACCCAAACAAGTGAAGCATGTTAGTCTTCCACGCAGAGAACTGAAGCATGCTAGTCTTCCACGCGAACAACGAAGTATGCTAGTCTTCCACGCAGAGAACTGAAGCATGCTAGTCTTCCATGCGAACAACGAACCGTGCTAGTCTTCGTTGGGAGTGACGATATATTCATATCCATATGCATATGTGTAAACAATAACCATTTTGAATTAGAAACAAGTAACAAAAGTAAAAAAAAACTGATAAGTAAGAACAATTTAAGTACATTAGTCAGTAAGTAAGAACGTAAATTTATACATAGGTAGGCCAGTACGAGTATTTCAATCAGAGACCCAAAATAACAATTATCCTAATATCGACAATCGTTAAAATTACGGGATTAGAAAATTTTTATTTTTTCGATCGGCACATAACTGTTATGAGTAATTTAAATTTTTTTCGATCCTCCATAACAATTACTGGATGATGGAAATTTTTTAGATCAGCTCATAATTGTGGTTTTAGGGGTTAAAACCCCCCCAAAATTTGACAAGACCATAAAAAAAATAATTTTATAAAAGATGGTACGTGCAAAAATATTTGTGTAAATACATGTTGTAAAATCTATGAATATTCGTGGATGTACATTGTACATTGCCAATATTTGCCAACAACTACTGATTATGTTTATAAACAAGCAGTGTGGAGACATTTCCCTAAAAGTATGCTGTGGATATTAGATGAGGTTTGTTATACTCAGCTGTACTAGTACACAGAGTATTATAGTTTTAATCACATAACGGTGGATTGTAACAGAATGAAATAATCGCGATAGATATAGACTTATATATATCAAAATGATCAGGGTGAAAAGAGAAATCGATTGAGCCATGTCCGTCCGTCGGTCCGTCTGTAAACACTCTAACTCGTGCAAAAATTTAGATATTTTGATCAAATTTGGAATGCAAGTTGGTATCGAGACTGGGACGGTTGGTATTGAAAATAGGCGAAATCGGACCATGACCACGTCCACTTTTCCTATATAGAAAAAATCGGAAAGTTAATATCTCAGCCACTAATATAGCTAGAGCTATAAAATTTTACCCGCGTATTGGGATCAGGCTCTCATGAAGAAATTTGATGAAATTTCGGAAAATAGGCGGGGTCACGCCCACTTATTAATGGGCAAACATTGAAAGGTTTATAAGCCGTAATTCAGAAACCGTAGCAGATATATCGATGAATTTACTTACTTAGGAAAATGTTTGGACGAAAAATTGCCAAAATCGGTTGACGACCACGCCCAAAATTATATATGAGAACTATTAAGGAGCAAAATAAAAACATTTTAAGCGATATCTTTGTCAAATATAAAGATATGTTATGTGAATTTAAATGAGCTATTGGCGATTTTTTAATGAAGAAAAATTGAAAAAATTTTTTTGGTAGAAGTTATGGATCCATTTCGGAGACCGCCACATCCCCTCATCAGACTTCTTCAAGCGGCCTCAACCGAGAATCGAACTTAAGTCGTTCGATTGGTAGTCACATGTCTATCCCATTGAGCTACCACCGCCGTCAGCTTTGTTTCCCTTAAATTTCAATTTTCCCTCCATTACAATCCACATACCAACAACAGTAGCTTAATGACACTCTGCCTTTGCTACCATACCTTACAAACGTAAATAAAGATATGTCATTGAAATTTTGTGTCATGAGTCCAACTATAGACATAAAACAAAAAGTAGAAACATTTTGGAAAATGGGCGTGGCACCGCCTCTTTTCAGACAAAGGAATCTACGAGATTTCGGAACCCATAACTCTACAAATAATTGATATGTTATGATGAAAATCAGTTTGTACACGTCAATAACTTGTGGTAATACATGCTCAAAAATTTAGCGAAATCGGTTTATGACCACGCCTACTTTTTAATAAAGACATTTCTGGAAAACCGTTTGGCAATTTGTAACGTGACATCTTTATAATTAGAAGTCATAAAGAGTTGGAAATTTGTACAATAATATTTATATGCTTAGTTGAATGATTGATAAAAATTTTGAAAATGGGCGTGGCTGCGAACTTAGGTTTCCTTACTTGTTAGTTTTAGTTTAAATACAGAGAAAATGCAATGAATTGAGATTTAAAAGGTGCCTTTGTTTAATGTGTGCATACGTAGGTCCACTCCCCAAACATTCATTTAAGTAAAAATTGTCTGGACGAGTTTTAAGTATTTTTTTTTAATTTTCCGTTGGATATTGAAACCCCCCTCCCCCAAAATATTTTTCTGTGTGCGCCACTGATACGGAATATGAATATAGAATACCGAACACCGCAAAATGGGTATCAAATGAAAGCGCTTTGGTCGAGTTTTAATTTCAGTTAATGCACACAAGATGGGTATCAAATTTAAGCGTTTGGCCAGGGCTGTAATTTAGTCGAGTTTTAATTTCATTAATTTATTTAATTTCATTAATTTCGTCATTCTAATGGACCTCCGGATCTGTTGTCGGCTGCTCTTCATATCTACACCGATGGATCTAAATTAAATGGTAAGTTGGATGGAGGCGTTTCCGTACCCCAGATGGAAACGAAACTCTGCTACAACCTTCTGGGTCATTGTAGCGTATTTCAGGCAGCGCTTGCTGCTATTCAGGAGGCGGTGGACTATTTCGTAAAGGAGTATTCATGCACCAAAAAAAATTCTATCTATTCAATCAGGCTGCGCTGAAGGCGATCGGGTCTGTCATTTGCAAATCCAGAACAGTTGGAGTTGCCTCAAATCTATTGACGAGATGGTTACGCAGGCTTCTTTAACACTGGTATGGATGCCTGGACACTGTAATATACCAGGCAATGAGATGTCAGACGAGCTTTCAAGTGGGGTTACATCCGCTTCGCTTTCGTCATCTTGGAAGGGCTAAAGCATGCTGCTCGCCATATGCGAGCTCACTCTTAAGGGATTTTTCCTTGCCTAAGCGGGTGCTAGATGGAAATGCCTCAGTACCTGTATTCACTCAAGACTCGTGTAGCCGGACTGGAATGCGAGACCTACTGAGGGGCTACTTCTTCTAATTAGGAATAACATCGCTCTTGTTGTTGGCCTCATTACTGGCCATACTATTACTATCGGCAGACATGCTGAAAGACTAGGCGTTTCTTTTATTGAATTCTGTAGCAGCTGCAGGCACGAGGAGGAGCCTGAAACTGTAAAACATTTACTCTGTGAATGTTCTGCAAAATGGTTTAAGAGTGCGCCAGCAAATGACATCCTCTCCATTTTGCATTTCGTCCAAAAAAAGTTTTATCTGTCTGTTGTCACGTCCATCCATATCGGAGACATGTCATTTGCAAGTTGTGGCTATCAGTTTGGGAACGGAAATGGAGAGTGAAGTGTGTGTAGAGTGATGTGACAAGTGAACGTACATATGTATGTCCAACGATTAGGTAAAGTGGTTTGAGTGCTGTGGCGGTATGGCCGGATGGCACCAAAACCACTGCCACTAACCAAGTTATGTGTATGTATTTGTCTCTGCGCTCATTCGTAAATGTCGTAACTATTGAAATTAGTTTCCAGAATCCTTCTATTTATATATATGTAGATACATATTTACATATACATATATATAGGTATATAGTTGAGTGCAACGCCGTTTAGTTGGTTGGTTGGTTGGGCTGATTGCTTCGCTGACTGCTGACGGATCGGCAGATTTAGTTCGTTAGCCATTTAGCTGGTTGGGGGTCTCTTATGTCCTCTGATTTCATACCTGTACGTCTCTACGCTACCGAAGCGTATTTTCTGACTGCTTGCTGTGACAGTAGCAAGTTACGCTTTTACAAGTTGTTTCAAAAGGCATTAGATACCCCGGTAATGATGTGCGGATAAACCGAGAATATATCCTAAGCTTTCGAATGTTCTGGTTTTGTTTGGTTGGTTGCTTATAGTGGCGAGTCCCAATGACTCTAATTAGCGCCGAAGGGCCGCTCTGATACCACGACTCGTTACTAAAAAGACCAAAAGAATAGAATAAAGAAGAATATAAATTCGAAAGCAGTGCAGGTCGTACGCGCTATATCCATCCTGTTGCGTTTAGGTATCTGAGAAGCCCCTGAGGCCGGATGTACTTGAGTTATGAGAGGTTGTCGAAGAAGGACTTGCCAAGGGATTTAATTCTGCCTTGGCAGTGCGAAGGACACTCACATAGCAGGTGCTCTAGCATCTCCTTCGCTCATGGAAGATTATAGATGCGGAAGAGAGTGTTATGATCTAGACCCAATTGGGCCGGACCGGTACCAATAGCCCAATTGCCTGTGAACGCGACAGTCAAGCGGGAAATATCCTTCCTGTCCATCCTTAGAATTGGTGGTGTTCGCATCACGTTTTATGAGGGCCACAGACTTCTGCAGACTGTGCATTAATTTTAATGATAAAAACCGATCATAAAATCAGTAAATCGAACGACAAATATCTGTTTGAGTTGTACAAATGTCTCTTGTGTAATCTAAAAGAGGTTCTTTAGCCTAACACCAAAACTTAATCTAATACTCCATGATGGTCTGCCAATGTGGCAGTTATGGACCTTTTTGCGCATGAGTGGAGCTGCGAGAAGTCTGTTTCTCGAAGCATTGAAAAATATTAAAAAAAAAGGTCTCTCATTTGGTTCCGTATATTTCTCACTCTTATTTCCCACAAGTGAGGCCAAAATTTGTATCACCCTGTACATGCATATATGTATGTATAACAGTATATTTACCTTTCCTCAGTCGCTACATGACCTGCAAGTTCGCTAGCCTAGCGCTGGCTGTCTTAGTTGGTTGGGCTATCCGCATTATATGAATTTCCTTAATTGTTTCGGTTAGCCGCACAATCCATTTAGAGACAGAGAAAGTCAGAGAGAGACAGAGTCAGAGAATGCGAGTGAACTTTGCATTCAAAACATTTTAAATGCAAAATAGTTACAACAACAACAGCAACAACAGCAACAGCAACAAAGCGATGTATCTAGTTATGGTAGTAGTTCATATCGCCACTGCAAATGTTTCCGTTGCCGGTCCTGATTGTATTTCTACTTCAGCTGCTGCTGCTTCTACTTTGACTTCTACTCATTCTTCTTCTTCCTTTTGCCATTTTACTCTAAAGTTATTAATGCCCTTGCTTCGCTTTGCGCCACCGAAAAAGGTAAACCGCAGTAATACAAATCAAATTTTGTTGTGTGGCTTTAAGGTGAGCCGACTGAAGGTGACTAGAGATGGTTGTTGGAGCTGGCTGCTGCACAGCTCGTCGCGTTGGAGAAGTAATGGTGCTGCTGTGTTAATCCTTCTTGCCACACACTATGCGTTGTTGCCACAACAGCAATGGAGCAAATGTGTTGCATAACCGAAACCAAAACCTCAACTCAAATTCGTCTTTTTCATAATTTTGCTTCTGATTGTTGTTGTCGCTGTTGTTGTTGTTGTCGCTGCTATTGTGACTGCTGTTGTTGCTGTTGTTCGTTTTTGAGCTGTCATTTTTGGCATCGAAATCGCCTTTTTTGGCTGGGTGTTCGGGCGAATGTGTTGCTGTTTTTTTTTTTTGTAAATTTTGCATTAATTTTTCGGTTGCCTTGGTTGCTGTTGTTTTTGCCAGAGGTGTTGTTGTTTTTAGTAAAGGCGTTGTTGTTGTTTTTGCCAGAGCTGTTGTTGTTTTTACTAAAAGTGTTGTTGTTATTTTTGCTTTAGTTGTTCCATATATTTTGTTTTCGCTCCTCTCTTCAGTTGGTTAGTTGGTCGGTTAGCCTGTCATTGTGGCTGCGTGCAGTAATATTTTGAATTTTCCATTGCACGTGCAACAACGAACGCTTCGCCACCTCTGGTTCGTGCCACAACAACAAGTTGAACAAAACTGTGCACTTATTATAGCATGCCAGAAAATTGAGAATGTGACAAGCGACAACAACAACAATGACAAATTTTGAAATTCACTGACAGTTTTGTTTTGGCAATTTTCATAAATCGCGCTCGAAAAGGCCATTTCTTCACTTTCCCTCTGTCCTCCATTTCCCAAGATTCTGCGATGAACGAAATTGCGTGTTGTATTTGGACAAAGTTGGCATTCCCACGTTTATGTGGACAACGAGGTTTTAGCTTTTATCGTCAATAACCGTTAGGATATAAAATTATCCGTGACGGTTAGAGTAATGCTGCAAGTCGTCTTGAGCTTATACATAGATCATTGTATGACCTTGCTCAGCTGTTGAATGTCTAACATCAAGTAGAGTTAACTTTCTAGCAATGTTTTCCTTCCTTATTCCAGGTGATAGCAGTTTTTGAGCTTCATGGATATACATATTTAGTTTAAGCATTGTCCATCGAAGGGCGACGAGACTAATCATAACAGAAAAATATTTTAGTAGTAAAATATTATCTTCGGAAACAAACGAGAGCTCCTCTTCCTCCTTTTAAATTGACACGTAACCGTCTAGACGATTCTGGCCGAGTCCAATAAAGCGCGCCAGCTATTTCTGTTTCGTGCAGCATGGCGCCACATGGGAATACCTTGGGAGTCAGCATCGCTGTCCACCTGATCTTCCCAACGCTGTGGAGGTCTCCCTTCTCTTCTACGTTCAGCGGGTTTTGATAGCAAACTTTCTTGGCCGGAGCACTTTCATCCATTCTCACTACATGACCTGCCCAATGCAGCCGCTGGCTCTTTATTCGCTGAACAATGTCAACGTCTGTGTACAGCTCATCGTTAAAATCTCCGTCGATACTCGCCCTCGTTAACGCGCAAAGGTCCATAAATCTTCCGAAGAACTTTCCTCTCGAATACTCCAAGTGCCATCTCATCTGATTTTGACATTGTCAATGCCTCTGCGCCATACATGAGGACTGGAACGATGAGCGTCCTGTAGAGTGCGATTTTTGTTCGTCGAGAGGGCGAACTTTACTTTTCAAGTGCCTACTTAGTCCAAAGTAGCATTTATTGGCAAGAGTGATTCTTCGCTGGATTTCCGCGCTGACACTATTTTTGGTGTTAATGCTGGCTTCCCAAATAGATGAAGTCCTTGCACGAGAGCTGGATTCCGAAAATTTTGTTCTTCTTACTTTTATATGTGAGCCAAGCGAGATCTTGCATTGTACAACACGGTTCCCATTATCCTTGGAAAGGGAGAGATTCCTCAATGAGTTTTACGAACTGTTTTTTGTTTTTTTAATTTCCATAACTTGCCTCAATTGAGAAACCCTTCACGAGTTGCTGTTACAAGTAAGTATGTATATATGTATATCCAAAATCCGTTAGCTATTGATTTTTCAGCAAAATTTTGAATTCCACAGACTTGCGACGCTGCTTCTCCTACTCCTGCTGCTTATGCCGTTGTTGTTGTTGGCGCTGCCGCAATCCATATTTCGCCAATTAGTTATTCAAGTGATGTGGCCGGCAATTGGTTGAATTTCTGCCAAATTGTTAGATGGAAAATGAATGTAGGTAAATAGAAATACAAATATGCACATACATACGTATACACGTACACTCTTATATATTTATAAACTTGCAACTTTAATCTGTCTTAATCGAAATTGTGCCCGTCGGCGTAAAATTTTCAATTTATTGTTTGGCAAATTTGCATTGTCTTGAGAATAAGAACGGCGAGCCGAGGCCGAGGGCGCCAACGGACAACAGCAATTGAACAGTTTATTAATTTAGGATATTTTTTGAATGAATTTTAAAAGCAAAGTATTTAGAAAGAGTTGAAAAGAAGATGATGAAAGAATAGTAAATTAAATCTAAAAGAAATTTTTTGCATGAATAAGCGAGAAGAACCAAGTTTGTTTGAACGTTGTTAGCCGCACTGGAATAGGAATCAATCAATGGTCTAGGTAATAATAATAAAAACTAGTGAATACCTATATGTATCTAACTGCAATTCATTTAAAACAAACACCTCTGCTAAGACAGCTAGACCCCTGTGCAGATATATATTATCGAGGGCTATTGGAAGAACTCCATAGATTTTTAGCTTAATTTTTGTGTAGATACCAGAGGGCGGCTGTGATAGAATTCAATACCCTTTTGGAATGTCTTGTAACAACTCTCTTTCATGATACAGCAGTCCGTCCTTCCGTTTGTAGAAGTCTCGGATAGGTACATTCGGTCATTAAAAGTCTTCGAGTTCAAGATTATCAACGCTTTTGTTAAATAGTTCCATCGACACATAGGGAAAGCTCGAGCTATTTTGTGAGTGAATTATTAACACGCGTAGTATAAAGAGATTTCAACAATTCCGAAGCCATTAATATTTCATGAAGAAAGACAAAAATAGGGATTACAAATGGATATGGTGTGTTCTGCTTTGCTTTTATATTCTAAGAAACGCCCTTAGAAAATTGGAACAGTTTTGTAATTGGATTTTTGAATAAGTGATTCAGATATTTCGAAATAGTACGAAAGCTCCTTCATTCATAAAAAATAGGGAATGATAAAATAGGGAATGAAAAGAAGCATCACAAAGATAAACAAGTAAAAGCGCGGCTGTCTTCGGCCGTACCGAAGACTTCATACCTTTCATGAGTGGGGAGATGAAAAGTTACCTATGTATGTATGTACATAGCCTAATTTAGTATAATTTATAATTTCAATTCTGTGGGTTATTTATGGAAGGATTTATTAGAAAAAATGGTGCCTGGGCTATTTAAATGGAGGAGTTATACACCAAAATGTTCCATATCTGAACAATCAGTTGTATGGGAGCTATGTGTTATAATGGTCCGATCTTGACAATTTTCGGTAACCCCGTTTGGGTCCATATGGGTACAAATACTTTAAAATTTCAGGCCGTTAGCTGTTAAAATGGAGGAGTTATACACCAAAATGTGTATATCTGAATAATAGGATGTTGTGGAACTATATGTTATAGTGGTCCGATCTTGACAATTTTCGGTAACCTTGTTTGGGCCAAAATGGGCACGTCTACTTCAAAGTTTCATGTCCTTAGCTGTTTAAATGGGGAAGTTATGGACAAATTACATCCAAAAATTTCATGTATATCTGAATAATCGGTTGTTTTCTATATGTTATAGTGGTCCGATTCGGCCGGTTCCGACAAATGATCAGCTGAATATAACAACATACCTGTATTCCGAATTTCATTCAGATATCACAAAAACTGAGGGACTAGTTTGCGTTCACACTGACGGACGGACGGACAGACGGACAGCTCGTGATTCTGATCATATCGGTATATATTTTGGTTGGTCCCCCACGCTTCCTTCTGGTACTTTCGACAAAAATTTTTTGGCACTAAGTTATAATACCATTTCATTCTCATGAAAGGTATAAAAATGTGATTCTACGTCATATAACATGTTTGTTGATGACGAGACGTTGACCCTTATGCATAAAAACTGAGCTCTTGCTTAATGGTCTTAAACAAAGTAAAGAACTAACCAAGTACCGTAAATTGATTCGATAAGCTTTTTTTTTTTTTTAAATTTAAGTTTTTTGATGATATCCATCAAAGTTCTTGAGTAAAATCAATCACTTTCAAAAAATTTTCTTCATACAAAACTCATATTTTAGCCGAAAATAGAGGATGCATTAGGCCCGTAGTTTCGAGATGTTTCTGTGGGCTTTCAAGACTTTCTCGAAATCTTTTTATTATTAATCAATCTTTTATTTGTTCTCTGTGGATCGAGCTTGTCCTTCAAAAAAGGAGATCTCACTTTAATTGCAACTTCTGCTAATCGTCTTTGCTGGTGATCGTCCTATCCTCTAGCAAACCCTTGTACTGGATAGTTGACCATGTGACCAGGGATCATAAGCCATGACATCAACTCTGATTGGCAAGTCAACGAAAAGAAAACGCAACTGGAACGAGAGATAAAATATGTATTTCAAGTGTGGCCACCGCCAGCAGCGGCAAAAAAAGATGGCGTTGAAAATATTTAATGAAATGCAAATTATTTAAAAGCCCATTTTGCTGCTGGCTATTTGTGCTAGCCAAAACGGAGCAGCACCATTAACCCAATATGCACGAGTCAACATTTTTTCCAATGTTGGAGAAATTTTGTGGTTCTCAAATGGATATCCTACTTGTATATCAATTGGAGATCCAAAGTTGGTTTTCAACTTGAGTGCCATTGGAGGTCAATTTGAGGTATTAATTAAAATGTTTTCATATAACGCTTTTAATAAATTTATAAACCTTTAATCTGGATGGTAATGTTGGTCAGTGCACTTTCAAAGTTTGACAATTTCCAACTAAAATGTTTATTGGGAACATGCAAACACACTTATTATACTCAGCTGTACTAGTACACAGAGTATTATAATTTTGATTTCATAACGGTGGATTGTAACATAATGAAATAATCGAGATAGATATGGACTTATATATATCAAAATGATCAGGGTGAAAAGAGAAATCGATTGAGCCATGTCCGTCCGTCCGTCCGTCCGTACGCACTCTAACTCGCGTAAAAATTGAGATATTTTGATGAAATTTGAAATGCAAGTTGGCATCGAGACTGGAACGGTTGGTATTGAAAATGGGCGAAATCGGGCCATGACCACGCCCACTTTTCCTATATAGAAAAAATCGGAAATATATCGATGAAATTTGGTACGCGTAATTTGCTTACTTAGGCAAATGTTTTGGCGAAAAATTATCAAAATCGGTTGACGGCCACGCCCACTTTTATATATGGGAACTATAAAGGGGCCTAATAAAAACATTTTAAGCGATATCTCTGTCAAATATAAAGATCTATCACTGAGATTTTGTGGCAGGAGTCCAACTACGGACTTAAAACAAAAAATACAAAAATTTTGGAAAATGGGCGGTGCCACGCCCACTTATTAAGGGGCAAATATTGAAAGTTTAATAAGCCATAACTCAGAAACCGTTAAAGATATATCGATGAAATTTGGTACGCGTAATATATCTACTTAGCCAAATGTGTGGACGAAAAATTACCAAAATCGGTTGACGACCACGCCCACTTTTACATATGGGTATTATAAAGTGACCTAATAAAACCATTTTAAGCGATATCTCTGTGAAATATAAAGATAATTCATTGAAATTTTGTCACATGAGTTTTACAATAGACTGGAAACAAAAAATAAAAAAAGTTTGGAAAATGGGCGTGGCACCGCCTCTTTTTATACAAAGGAATCTACGTGCCTATTATTCGACAAATAACTGAGATATTATGACGAAACTTGGTTTATACACTTTTATAACATGTGCTAATAGACACGCAAAATGTATTGAAATCGGTTTATGACCACGCCTACTTTTTAACAAAGATATTTCTGGAGCACCCTTTTGGAATTTTTAACGTTAAGTCTTTGTAACTAAAAGTCATAGAGGGATGAAATTTTGCACTAACAATAATATTTATATGCTTATTTGGATGATTGATATAAATTTTGAAAATGGGCGTGGCTGCGCCCTGTTTATGCAGCACTCGTTTCATATAAAATACACCCTATATCGAACAAACGCAAACAAACAATGAAAGCATACAGCTGAGTATCTAATGTTCGATTCCACTCGAACTTAGGCTTCCTTACTTGTTATGTACATATATAAGTACATAGCTAACTCGACTTCATGGTTAAGCTACTGAGAGCGATCAAAAAACAAACTCAGAAACAAAAAAAAAAAAACAAAAAAAAAATTAACCCTTTCAAGTGTCGAAGCCAGAAAAATTGCAATTCTTAAAGTTACTATACTGGAAAACGGTGTTAGAAAATGGAAGGAGGTTTGTATATAAAAGCATAACGAAAGAGAAAAAAGGGTAAAAACAAAAGCATCACTGGCAACAAAAGTAATTTTCTAATTTGAAAATTCATTGAACGAAATTGCAATTAAAATTAAAAAATTGTTTTAGTTAGAAAATGAGCAGCCAAAAAGAGGCGGGAGCGAATATCGGCGAATGTGTATGTGTGAGCAGGCACTTTCAAGCAAAAAATGCAGTGTTGCTAATTTTGTGAGTGAAAAACAACAACAAAAAAATCTATCGAGTGCTTTGAGTTGATTTCGTTAGTTTTATCTTTGTTTGAAGGATGATTTTGTTCTTTGCTTAATTTCACTTTGCCACTTTATGGATGGCGGATGATGCTGGATGCTTGATGGATGAGTTGCCGATTGGCTGCCGATTTGGGATGGCACTAACACCCCGTACCCTTGACGCTTTCGGATTTAGATTTTTTTAAGTTCCATCAACGAAAATTTCCGCAACAACGCCGCTATTTAATGAACACCACTAGCTAGCGGCAGAACAATAAACATGATACCTAATATATTTTTAAGACACAATAAAATTTGTCTATTCATGGTTTTGCTATTGGAATACATGCCTTTTTTTACTGATAACGGCATGATGCAGCAAAAAAGTGTTTAAAAAGGATATTTGTTTGTAATTAACATTGGTGCTCGTAGGTACTTCTATTAAAAGTAAACTTAAATGAAAATTTAAAATTGTTTTATGAATAAGCGCGATATTTGATGTACTCGCGTGGAAAGATAAGCGAAAGAATAATGGGTCTTAATGACTTACTAAGTAATGTGTGGATTATTTTAAAGCTTAGAAACTGGAAGATTCTTATTTAGAAAATCTTTGGGGGTATATACCCCATAATCGCACAAAACGGAATCGAACGCTGAGAAGCACGGGAAGCTAGCATACAAAACTGGCAGCGCAGATGGAGTAACACCACGAAAGAACGCTGTGCACATAGATGTATACCACACTTGAGATTCTGGTTGCTAAGAGGTCATGGATAAGACGATTTTTATTTGACTCAGTTCTTAACTGGGAACGGATGTTTCAAGGCTTATCTCTACCGTTTAAGCACGAGTTAAATCCAACGTAGGCTTCGCAGGATATGTGGAGGTGACTATTCATCTCATTCGCTCGTAAAACACATGCTAGAAAGCTGTTCAAAGTGGATTGCAGCGAGTGACGATGAAAACACTGAGGAAGCTTGAGAGACTACGATGAACCAGCGACGATTAAATATATCAGCGGCGTGTCTGTTTATTCTAGTGATCAAAGATATTTTGCGTGGACCGGATACGTAAAGCAGTTAAGGCTCCCACATCCGTCATCGCGGATACCACCTAATATTGACCACTTCCAGTAGAACGGATATGTACATGATTTAAGCTTCGTTAAATGGTAATGAATAATCATGGCTATCATGGACGCAGTACGTTTTATAAATTAAGAAATGGGTGAAGCCTTTTTATGCAGACTGAGGGAAATAACGCGACTATTACGGACTTCGCGCCTGGAGCTCAACCCACCTCCCGACCTTAGCTTGATGGTCGTACCGGGGCGTTAGGTACGATGACAGTAGGAGACTCCCACACTGACGGGGTAAAGGAGAGGTTTTTGTTAGAGAAAATGATGAGGTTTTGGACAAAAATATCGTTTTTTCATTTAAGAACTTGAAAGTAAGAGACCGTAAGAATAAAAACACAACACACTACTCCTTACACTCAGGGCCGCGGAGAGGGGGGGAAGCCAGGGCAATCGCCCTGGGGCCCGGAAGGTTTTTGGGGGCCCGGAAAGGCAAAGCAGTATTGACAGTACTCGAACTAGGATTTCATAGATACATACATAGGTATTTTCTTGCTACAAAAAATTGTTTTAAAATTGAAGTGTTTAACTTGACCAAATCGCCAAACTAAAATTATAAGCATCCAATCAAATATTTACCTTGTTTATACAAGGGCAAATCCTAGAAAAGTGAGTTGAAATTGAGGAAAATCGACTTTGATTTAGAGTTTCCAAAGTACCGCAATTGGTAAGGTGGTGAACCAAGCTTCTCAGAAATATTTACTTTTTAAATGAAAAATTTTGGTAACCCTGTTTAAATTGATTTCAAAGAGTTAAGGTATACAAAATTTAAAAAAAATTATTAAAAACAATACCATTATCTATCTACTATTATTTCCATGATTTTATAGTTAGATACTAGAGTTATTACCAGGAACAAGTGCAAGAAGGATTAAATAAATAAACTGACATTGCGATTAAATTTAGTTTTTTGTGAAAGTATCAGGATCTGTCGGAAGAAGAGCTCAGAGAAAAGGCAACGGCATTCTGCACGATTTATTGTATAGATATTTCTACGGATCTAATAGATGAAATCATTTATCTCAAAGCCATCCACTTAACAAATTTGGGACGTGATTCGCTGCCACCATTACAACTTCTGAACAAACTTCATAACTTGAAGATGGAAGTATTATTTCCTAACATCTGCATAGCATTAAGAATATTTTGCACACTTCCAGTCAGTGTGGCTGAAGGGGAGCGTTCTTTCAGTCTATTGCCTCGCGTGAAAAATTTTTGGGTCAGAATTTTTCAAATCAGCACAAAAAATTTTTTTTTCTTTGATTTTTATGATTCGCGTCTTAATCGATAGCTCTCCGTGTCAAGAATTAGTTCCCGAAATATTTTTGCAAAATGAACATTTTTGCAATAGTTATTCGCCAAGAAAGTTTTACATCAACTTCTTTAAAAAAAATTATTGTTAATCGACGGTACAATTAAATTTAACGCGAACTACGCCAAATGTTAGGTAATTATGTATATTTTAAAATAGTTTTTGAAAAAAATTAAAAAAAAAAATTTCTGTATCCTTTTTAAGGATAATTGTTGTTATCAATGTTCTCCGCCTAGGAAAAATTCGGAAAAAATATTGTAGATGTAATGATGCATCGTAAGCTGAATTCCGAAAAAAAAAGATGGGGACTCTTACCGTTTAAATGCAAAATGCGATTGAACGATTCCCCTCTTCAGCTTAGTAACATAGCACTACTCTAAAATGATTAATTTGAAATAATTCCAAGAGATTCAGGTATAGGGGAGTTGGTCCGGTCTTCCTGATCTCAAAAATTGTTTTCTTTATATCTTGTATGGTTAGTTTTCGAGATAACGGTAAATTTTTGCAGTTTTGGGTATCACTACATTCAAACCTATTTTTCGCTAAGGTTGCAAGTGCGATAACCGCAAGCAGTACCTTGTTAGAAAGATAATTAAAATACGCTTCTAACAACATGCAACTTGCAGTGATTGAACAAACCCTTGCTCGTCAAAGTCAGAATTTTGTTGGTTTTTCTGATTCATTTTTTTATTCAAATATTTATCGTTTTTATAAAAGGGATTATGCATAGTATACACAGTAGATTCTCTACATTACAAAGTTTTGGCAACGGTTGGTATGAACGAGTGATACGATCGAGTTCCAACTAAGGTCATGGTTTACTAGAAACGAGAGCTTAAAGCATTCTTTTCGATTTATGCTCCTCTAGTGAGCATTTAATTACCTACCACTTTTTTACATTTTCTGGCTCACTTTTTTCATTTATCCTTTTACGATCTACTTACTATCAACTGTGACCATAGTTGGAACTCGATCGTACCACTCGTTCATACCAACCGTTGCCAAAACTTTGTAATGTAGAGAATCTACTGTGTATACTGTGCATAATCCTTTTTATAAAAACGATAAATATTTGAATAAAAAAATGAATCAGAAAAACCAACAAAATTCTGACTTTGACGAGCAAGGGTTTGTTCAATCACTGAGAGTTGCATGTCGTTAGAAGCGTATTTTAATTATGTTTCTAACAAGGTACTGCTTGTGGTTATCGCACTTGCAACCTTGGCGAAAAATAGGTTTGAATGTAGTGATACCCAAAACTGCAAAAATTTACCGTTATCTCGAAAACTAACCATACAAAATATAAAGAAAACAATTTTTGAGATCAGGAAGACCGGACCAACTCCCCTATACCTGAATCTCTTGGAATTATTTCAAATTAATCATTTTAGAGTAGTGTTATGTTACTAAGCTGAAGAGGGGAATCGTTCAATCGCATTTTGCATTTAAACGGTAAGAGTCCCCATCTTTTTTTTCGGAATTCAGCTTACGATGCATCATTACATCTACAATATTTTTTCCGAATTTTTCCTAGGCGGAGAACATTGATAACAACAATTATCCTTAAAAATGATACAGAAATTTTTTTTTTTTTCATTTTTTTCAAAAACTATTTTAAAATATACATAATTACCTAACATTTGGCGTAGTTCGCGTTAAATTTAATTGTACCGTCGATTAACAATAATTTTTTTTTAAAGAAGTTGATGTAAAACTTTCTTGGCGAATAACTATTGCAAAAATGTTCATTTTGCAAAAATATTTCGGGAACTAATTCTTGACACGGAGAGCTATCGATTAAGACGCGAATCATAAAAATTAAAGAAAAAAAAATTTTTTGTGCTGATTTGAAAAATTCTGACCCTTTTTGCGTTCTACTATGAGCCAAAATAGCTTGACAAGCCTTGGAACATTGGCATTGGCGTCCAGCCTTGCTCGCAGCATTAGTTTTGACTCAGTAATTTCCATATTCGCAGACCAAAAAGCACGGAAGGTTTTCCTCGGATGATTCAAGCTCTTAAAATGTATTTAAAAAAGTTAATGTAAGCAAATCAAACAATGAGATCTAACATTTCATTTATGTATGTATTGGGGTCTATACACAGTGCGTCTGACTCGCGAGTCATCTGTGTACGTGTTGACTCGCTGTCATTCTGGGCTCACTTGCGTCATTCTTTTGTGAATAGTTTTCATTGCAGAATGTTCGAAATGAATATCTCAGACGACCTCTACTGTACTTCGCACGGTAGGCAGGAAGCGACGATAGGTTGCATGAAAATGTCGAGAAAAAAGGAAAGTGGGGTTGTGTTATGTGATGTTTATAGATGAAACATCCGTTGAAATTAAAATCCGAGCTGCTCCTTTTTCAAGGATATCCACATTTTTTGTTTTTTTTTAAAGGATCAAATATTGAGGAAATCGAAAATTCGCCACCGTCCAAATTTTTCCGATTTCAATACATTATTTGGTCGCTAAGGGATACAAAAAAAGGTATTGAAAAGAAAAAAGGCCACCTGTAGTGGAAAGATCCAATGTGAACAGGACCTAAAGGATAACCACTGAAATATAAAATAACACAAAAAGTACCCACTTTAATTTGCGTATAACTCCTAAAATGTTAACTCTACGTGAAAATTCCTTATTATATGTTTCATTCAGAATAAATAAGGGAATATTTCTCTGATATACAATTTTGATGTACCTGCAGTGGTTAATGCACTTTGGTCCATCTAAAGTGAAAATTTCAAAAAAAAAGTACTTTTTTATGGTGCTATTTTAAGTTCAAATATTTTTCTAGTTTATGTAAATATTTTAATCTAATGATCCAATTCTCATTCTTACATATCTATACGTTAATATTAAAAAGAATTAGAGCTGAAATACGCGCTAGCTGTGCACGGTGGGCGGTAAGCCACAATAGGTTGCATGAAAATATCGAAAAAACGATCGCCGGCTAAAAACTTACGTAAAATGATATTCTAATATACTTCATAAACACACAGCAAGCGTCAATAAAATCTCCAACATTTTTTTTAAACGAAAATTAGTACCAGCACACAGCTATGCACATATTCGTTGGGTCATCGTTTTTACGATATTCCCATGCAACCTATTGTTGCTTCCCGCCCACCGTGGACAGCTAGCGCGTATCTCAGCTCTAACTCTTTTTTTAGTATTAACGTATAGATATGTAGGAATGAGAGTTGGATCATTAGATTAAAATATTTACATAAACTAGAAAAATATTTGAACTTAAAATAGCACCATAAAAAAAACGTACTTTTTTTGAAATTTTCACTTTAGATGCACAAAAGTACATTAAGCACTGCAGGTACATCAAAATTGTATATTAAAGAAATATTTCTTTATTTATTCTGAATGAAACATATAATAAGGAATTTTCACGTAGAGTTAACATTTTAGGAATTATACGCAAATTAAAGTGGGTACTTTTTGTGTTATTTTATATTTCAGTGGTTATCCTTTAGGTCCTGTTCACATTGGATCTTTCCACTACAGGTGTCCTTTTTTCTTTTTAATACCTTTTTTTGTATCCCTTAGCGACCAAATAATGTATTGAAATCGGAAAAATTTGGACGGTGGCGAATTTTCGATTTCCTCAATATTTGATCCTTTCAAAAAAAACAAAAAATTTGGATATCCTTGAAAAAGGAGCAGCTCGGATTTTAATTTCAACGGATGTTTCATCTATAAACATCACATAATACAACCCCACTTTCCTTTTTTCTCGACATTTTCATGCAACCTATCGTCGCTTCCTGCCTACCGTGTTCGATGAATTCAAGTAAAAAAAATTGTATCTTCCTCAATATCGAACTTATTGGCAAACATTTTTTAAAATAAAATATATTTTTTCTTTTCGTTATTTATTTTTTAAACGGTTTGGAAATTAACTGACAAAATTTGACAGGCGAGTCACAGCAAAATATAAAACTAATTGTGATTTTCTAGTCTATGATAATTGTAAAATGAATGTGAAAGTGAGTTATGCTATCTGCTGCGGCGTTTATCGGCGATAAAATTAATCAAAAGAAGAATTCCAACCAGCGCGTGCCAGCAAAGCAAATTAAGCGGTGGAATTGGAGCGGAGGGAAGTGAACTCATTAAGCGGACAAGCAACAAACCCACCACAAGACCAGGGTAATTTAAACCAAATGAATTGGCATATTTTTCATTTTTCCAACTCACCTCACTACAACTACAACACAAGCAATAAGCAAACATAGGCATGTTTTCGTGGCGTAGCGTGGGGAGGCGAGGCGACAATGACAGTTAAGCGCAACAGAGTGCAGCACCAACAGGAGCTGGAGCAGAAGCGGTAGCAGGAGTTGAAGTAGTTGCCGCATTTGTGTAAAGCGCTTAATCCATGTCATGTCAGCAAAGTCAAAGCGCGAGCAATCACTCAGTCATTCACGCAGCAGACGCAGAAGAAGAGTATGCTGAAGAAGAAGAAGCAGCAGTCGCAGAACAAGAGGATGCTGCAGAAGAAGAAGGGAAAGGCGAGGGCAGATGATGATACCAGCGATAAAAATCTCGCGAATCCAACTTAAGTGTTTGGTAATTTATCTCATGAGCGTGTGGGATGAGTGTAGCTGAGCATTGGAGACGGGCGGTCCGAGACGGGAGGAGTGTAGAAGATGAGCGCGTTGTCGGAGGACAAAGAAAGCTTGTGGTATCACACTAATTTGCGCAATAAAGTCACAATGTGTTGTGAAGATGGCAATAATAAAAACAACAAATACAACTGGAATAATAAAAACAACTGAGACATTAACGTAAAGTCTGATAATGGTTGATGGAAAGAATGAATAGGGGAGTGGTAGTGGAAGGGTGTGTGTATAGTTACAATATTTCTATATACATTTTCCGCTCTGACACAGACGCGCACTGTCAGTCAAACAGTTTTAAAAATGTTCCACAAGATTTCGATGAGATGATAAATGATGAAATATTGTTTGTTGTTCACAAAGATTTACAGAATCAGCAAGCGCAAGAACTTGCTTTTATATGTATTTGTTTATGCATAAGTATGTGTGAGTGTAATGTACCTACCCAGCCAGCAAGGTTCCGTACATTTTACGAACATTGCGATTTACGAGCTATTCTCGAATAAGAAAACAATAACAAAATAATCTTTTTTCTATCATGTCAAAAAAAAAAAGAAAACGAAAAATTTCAAACTCAATATTTTAAAAGTAAGTATGTATGTTTGTAAAATTTCTACATTTACGATAAAAAAACGGACGTAAAAAGATTCATATACGAGTGCTTTTTCGATACATTTACGACACTCGTAGGCAATGAACATTTTAAAGCGAAACAGTATTCGTAGGCGAATCGTAAACGGATTTCGTAAACGATATTTTATTAGAGTTTTCTTCGAGAAAACATCAGTTTACGAGCTCGTTTACGATAATTTTGCTGGCTGGGTATAAATAGCGATAAGAAATTTTAAATTGTAAATAGCAAGTCAGCGCTTCCATCAAATGAAGAAAAGCGCATTAGAGTGCCAGAAATACATCTGAGCACGCTTGGATAATTGGTGGAGACAAAAAACAACCGTTCCGCTGATAAGAAAAATGAAAGGCATAAATCTGGCTAAAATATTTGATAAAACCAATAGGCTTATGTAAAAGCGAAAAATATTATAAAGCCATACGTCATACCTTGCTACCCGATTAATTTACTTACTAGACGGGTAGGACCGCTTTTATAACCTGCGTAGCTCATTACCCAGCCCGAATCCATAGAAGGGAGATTATGCCTCTCCGAAAATTTTAATTAATGTATGAAATATTAATTTGAAGTATTTTTTCCTGGTAAACTTGCAAAATTTCTATTAATTTTTGGAGACAGACGATGGCTTGGAATGGATTGGATTAGAATGGAATTGTGGTACGACGAGAAAAACTGTGTCTTTCCCAAGCACTCGGGCATATTTTTCCATTGTACTTAAGGCTTTTAGAAAGGATCAGCATGTAGGGAAAAGGGTGGAATATGGAAATCAAGATTTCTCTGCAAACTTTCCAGATTCTTTAATAAATCTGAGAAGTTTGTGGTATGGTAGAGAATGTGCATTCGCCATTCTCAATGCGTTCGACCCGATATTGCGCAATCTTAGCCTAGCAAAGGTTGGACAGGTGCAGAGAAAATGCTCTGTGTCGTCGTCGCGACGTGCTCTTCCAGAAAAGACGGGCATAGTGAGCTCTCAATGATGTCTATGGTAGGCATTTGCTGTCCCCATGGATTGTGTGCTGTAAACAACCCCCTTAAGCTCCCGAAGCTCCCTCCTCCTTTGCTTGAGGAGCAAGCTTGCTACCTCCCTGTTAGGCGTTTTCAGAAAGTACTTTGTAGCAGGGACCGAAAATAACGGTTATTTTTTCTAGTGTGGTGAAAACGCAAAAATAACCTTTATCTTCTTTTGGTCATTAATAACCATTATAAAAACCAAAAAACCGTTTTGGGCCTGAATAACCGTTATGGCAACCAAAAAAGTGTTTTGGGCTTGAATAACCGTTATTCAGATTTTTATTTTTTTTTGGTCAGCTATCAAAATCAAGCCTATTTATTTGTCAATATTTCTGGACGATATTGGTATCAAATGAAAAGTGTTGAGCAGGGCTTTTACATAGAGGTGTATTTGTTAAGATTCGTAGGTCGGGTTCCCAGTTATGGGTGAAAAAGTGGACCCGGTGCCCTGGAATGTTTTAAACAATATTGGTATAAAATGAAAAGAGGTAATCAGAGCTACAATCCCTGCTCAACAGCTTTCATTTGATACCAATATCGTTCAGAAATATTGACAAATAAATAGGCTTGATTTTTATAGCTGACCAAAAAAAAATAAAAATCTGAATAACGGTTATTCAGGCCCAAAACACTTTCTTGGTTGCCATAACGGTTATTCAGGCCCAAGACACTTTTTTGGTTGCCATAACGGGTATTCAGGCCCAAAACGGTTTTTTGGTTTTTATAATGGTTATGAAGGACCAACAATTTTTTTTTCTCATGATAATGGTTAAATTTGACTTTTACCCCATTTCTCTTATAACCGTTACGTCCCTGCTTTGTAGTGTTACTGGAACCTGTACAGTTTCAGGGTTTCCCGTGAGTTTCTCTCATGAAATCCCTGTAGGTACCTAATTACTTCACAGCACCTGCTATACTTGGTCCTATTATTGGCTGCGGTCCAGTTGGTTGTTCTGCTGATCCACAATTTGCCAATACAACGGCCAGTTCGTTACCTTGAACACCGCAGTGTTCGGGTTCCCATATATGTAAGTTGAAGTTTATTCGATTTTGCTGCGGTGCCAAGATTTAACATTCTTCCGTGAGGAGTTTCGCGCAGTTTCCAGTGCATGGCTGTTACTGCAGATACAAATTTTATGTCCACGCCACTTTTCAGCAATTATCCATTTTGCTTATTTTAGCATGGCATAAATCTCCGGTTGAAAAACCGTCGCCTTTTTACCTATGTATGTATAGCAAAATGACAATTGAGGCCGCCCTCCAGGTGCCAGCCGGATCGAGTAGCTACTACAGTATAGACGATGACTTAGTGGTTAAAGATGAAGTCATTGTACTGCGTAAATGCAAGTTCCAGTCGCGCAAAGTGGCCTGATGAATTTTAGAGGGAGTTGTTTGGAATTCTTTTCTCATTAAAAAAAAAAAATAAAAATTTGTTTCCTTCTTCAAGGCTGACTAAAAAATATTGTGCATGCAATATTGATTCTAGTTTCATAAACACATGTTTTACGTGTACGTATATTTTAAATTAAAAACGAATGTATCCGGGGTTTCTGGAGGTTGCAATGAACACATATGTAGTAAAAGTAAAGCAACTTCTTTATTGTTGTTTTAGTATTCGAAGCCTGCGTAGTAGGCCCCTTGTAGATTTAGTTGGTTGCAAATTGTTAGATCATTAAATCAGGTGAATGCCACAAATATAACATAGTTTGTAATGTTAATATAGCCCTGTATATTAGATACTGCTCCAGCCATAGAAAAAAGTACATGATATGTTTTTATAAAGTCAGAAAATCATCAATATAAATGTCAAGCTTAGAATGGTCAACGTGTTACTTATTCACAATGTTAATGTTAATTTTCCTTAATATTTAATATGCAAGATCACAATCTAATGTGCCTGAATTCTTTAATTTAAATATCATACTCTAATAACTAAATAAATGTATTAGAAACTTTATTTTGCAATTCTTATTTTCATTGGAGCAGCATGTAAAACTAGTCAGTCAACTGGTATAGTTCTGATATCTACACTGACTAGTCAGTCAAGTGGTAAGACTCTGGTGTGGATACTGACAATTGCCATTTCCTAGGTCATCACCGTGTTAAAAATACCAGTTGCTAATATGGAAAAAAGATAGATGGCCAACTAGTTGTCAATTAGTTTACAACTAGTTGATTTCGCTGCAGGGTTCCTTCATCATCCCTATTTCAGACTCTGAGTTTGGTATATAGTACTACATGGCAATCTTTTGAAATATTGAATTGAAATTGCATGTACCTACATGAGAGAACAAAATCGGCAAAATATGTATTGACAACAGGGATGGGCGGTTTTGAATAAATTTTTATTCAAATAAAAAATAAATTTTTATTCTTCATTCTCATATCCCTGAATAAAGAATAAATTTTTATTCTTCATTCCGGCGCGCTTGAATAAAGAATAATTTTTTATTCTTTATTCTGATACCCTTGAATAAAGAATAAAAATTTATTCTTCATTCTGATACCCTTGAATAAAAAATAAATTTTTATTCTTCATTTTGGTGCCCTTGAATAAAGAATAATTTTTTATTCTTCATTTTGATACCCTTGAATAAAGAATAAAAATTTATTCTTCATTCTGATACCCTTGAATAAAAAATAAATTTTTATTCTTCATTCTGATGCCCTTGAATAAAGAATAATTTTTTATTCTTCATCCGAAATTGGTTGAATAAAAAATAAAATTTTATTTTTCATTCAGATAATTTTGAATAAAGAATAAATTTTTATTCACGTTATTCAAATTATTCTTGCAGGTCACACAAGTAAATGATTTTGCGAATATTTTTCTGAATACGAACCAAGTATTTTCCCGAGCCCCAACCGAATATTTTTCCGAATACTTTCCCGAATCCGAACCCAAATACTCAACCGAATATTTTTCTGAATCCGAACCGAATATTTTACCGAATACTTTCCCGAATCCGAACCGAATATTCTCCCAAATCCGAATCCGAATACTTTCCCGATTCCGAACCGAATACTTTCCCGAGTCTGAACCGAATACTTTTCCGGTTTCGAACCGAATACTTTTTCCGGGTTCGAACCGAATACTTTTCAGGGTTCGAACCGAATACTTTTCCAGGTTCGAACCGAATACCTTTCTGAGTTCGAACCGAATACTTTTCCGGGTCCGAACCGAATACTTTTCCGAGTTCGAACCGAATACTTTTATGAGTCCGAACCGATTACTGTACCGAGTCCGGGACCCGCTGGCTCTGTAATTAACGAAGTTATGGTAAAAATGAAAATGTCCTTGTATTTGAATAGAACGGCGCCAAATTTCATTAAAAACCGATGACCAGAACATGACAACAAGAAACTACATACTTCTTTTGCTTATACATACAATGTACATATGTAAATATGTATGTACTGTATGCATATTCGTTTGCATTTTAATTTTTACCATAACTTCGTTAATTACAGCTGGTAATCGGTTCGGACCCGGAAAAGTATTCGGTTCGAACCCGGAAAAGTATTCGGTTCGAACTCGGAAAAAGTATTCGGTTCGAACCCGGAAAAGTATTCGGTTCGAACCCTGAAAAGTATTCGGTTCGGACCCGGGAAAGTATTCGGTTCGAACTCGGAAAAAGTATTCGGTTCGAACCCGGAAAAGTATTCGGTTCAGACTCGGGAAAGTATTCGGTTCGGAATCGGGAAAGTATTCGGATTCGGATTTGGGAGAATATTCGGTTCGGATTCGGGAAAGTATTCGGTAAAATATTCGGTTCGAATTCAGAAAAATATTCGGTTGAGTATTTGGGTTCGGATTCGGGAAAGTATTCGGAAAAATATTCGGTTGGGGCTCGGGAAAATACTTGGTTCGTATTCAGAAAAATATTCGCAAAATCATTTACTTGTGTGACCTGCAAGAATAATTTGAATAACGTGAATAAAAATTTATTCTTTATTCAAAATTATCTGAATGAAAAATAAAATTTTATTTTTTATTCAACCAATTTCTGATGAAGAATAAAAAATTATTCTTTATTCAAGGGCATCAGAATGAAGAATAAAAATTTATTTTTTATTCAAGGGTATCAGAATGAAGAATAAATTTTTATTCTTTATTCAAGGGTATCAAAATGAAGAATAAAAAATTATTCTTTATTCAAGGGCACCAAAATGAAGAATAAACATTTATTTTTTATTCAAGGGTATCAGAATGAAGAATAAATTTTTATTCTTTATTCAAGGGTATCAGAATAAGGAATAAAAAATTATTCTTTATTCAAGCGCGCCGGAATGAAGAATAAAAATTTATTCTTTATTCAAGGATATGAGAATGAAGAATAAAAATTTATTTTTATTTTTTCGTTATTGAATTATTCAAATTTTGAATAATGCCCATCCCTGATTGACAAGAAAAAGAGAGAAAATAAAGTTCCAAATGCCACCAAACACACATCTCAAACTTTGGTCAACACCAGTGTTGCCAGAATATTTTGAAGCTTATAGCTAAATTAAATAAAAAAATTGCTAAAAATAGCTAAATAATTTTTTTCATAGCTAAAATAAATAGCCAAATTTTTTATTTTCAAAAATAGCCAAATAATGATTTATTTAAAAAGACGTGACATAAAACAACTTCACATATATTAATATTTATATATACATATATTATATATTGTAGCCATACATATATTTGTTTGTATGTACTTATATATGTACGTCGCATAATAAGATTATTACAATGAAAAAAATCAATTCATTACATATGTATGTATGTATGTATGTACATTCAATTGCAGTATTAAAATAAATTATAATAGCGACTAGTTAATATTTAAACTTTAGTTAAAAATTTGATTCAATAACATTTCAAAAATCATATCTTCTTCATTTAATTCACAGGTTGAATTATTATTAATTGAAGTCATTGCTTTAATAATATCGTTAGGAATTTTAAAGTTATTACAACATTTTTCAAGCCTTTTTAGACCATACCTAACAGTCAATAGAGAGTTTAACATAAATAATTGCATTCTATTTCTTTGCTTTGTTTTTATTACGTTCATAACAGAAAATCTAAGTTCTATTTCTGTATTACTAAGCGGTAGGATTAGAAAATTAAACACAAAAGATTGTAACTAGTTCTTCAAACGGATTTTCGTTAAGAGCATTTCTAAGCTTCCTTACGTCTACCCAAAACTTTATTGTAGAGGTAGTTCCCTTCCATGGGTACGCGTGTAGTTTTTCCATTGCATTTCTAAAATAGTGATTTCCTCCGTGTTAAAGTTATCCTTTTCATCCTTGAAAGTGTCAAATATTTTTGGCTTATTTACAGAAAAAAATTCAATATTTTTTAAAGATTGAATATTCTGCGGTAAGCGTTGGCGGAGTTGCTCAATTAACTTGATAATAAAGTTCTGAAAAATTTTGCGAATACACCGTGAAAAGGACGGTTTAAATATCGCGTATGCCAATGGTCATTTGCGAATTCAAATAGCAAAATGGGCAACAACAAAATGTATGGCAGAGTTGCTTTTGCGCACTGCGAAAACCTTATTGCATCCAAGGCAGATCTAGGAAGGTAGGCTCGGTGGCGAATTCAGAAACTACTTTTTTATTTACAAAGGTAGAGTGTAATGTCAAAATCAAAGCGAATTCACATCATGACCAATAGGAATGGGCGATTCTCAAGCGAATTCAGAATTTAACTAAGGCGAATTATAATTTTGACATTACACTCTACCAGTTACAATAACAAAATACATGGGAAATTTCTGAATTCGCCACCGAGCCTACCTTCCTAGATCTGCCTTGATTGCATCAACCTTGCATATGAATGCACCAATAATCGATAAAATAAGGAAGGCATGCCAGACTATCAACTTTTGTATAGTTTGATAATCATAAGGATAAGTATACACTTTCAAGTTTTCATAAACTCGCAGATGACTCATTAGCTTAAAATGATAAACTGATGTGCAAAATAAAGAAATTAAGAAAAATAGCTAAAAATAGCTAAGCTATTAAAAAAAAAGCTAACAAAAATAGCTAATAGCTAAACGCAAATATCTGTAGCTAAACGCCAAAAGTTATAGCTAAATCTAGCTACAAAATAGCTAAAGTGGCAACACTGGTCAACACTAAGCTGTGCAAAAACCAAGATGGCAGCTCCAACTCCAGCGCCAAAGTAGACGATGGCTGATTTTTGCTTTTGCCAATACATTTTTGCTGTTCCTGGCAGAACAATAAAAAAAAAGAAAGAAAGAAAGATAAACGCAACACAAATGAAAATAAAAATATAATGAAAGAAGAAAGCTAAAAAGTAAAAGCAAAAAAAAAACTACAACAGCAGACGTAGAAAAAACAGCAAAACTAAAGTTATGTGAAAGGATGCAATGTGGAAAACACAAACTTAAAAAATTAAAAAAAAAAAAAAAGAAACTCTAAAGCAAAAAGCGCACAAATATATATGTATGTACATATGTATGTCTGTATATATTGAATTCCAAAAACAAGGTAGATACCCTACCCGTTTATAAGCTCCCGTTGCACGCTTTGCATTCTGCACTACTTGCTTTGCCACCACCTTTACCACCCCTCTCTCTGCCACTCTTTGCGAGCATGCCTCTTTCAATCGATCCAATGCGCCACTTTATTCCGTTTTATTTTATGGTTGCCCTGGAAATGGACCCGCCTTCCTTACATACTTACATACATACATACATACATACATACATACATATGTGCATACCCCATAAACATTTTTCTTAATTCTCAATTTGAGATGCATTTCAAAACCAACCTTATTCTCAAACCTCAAACGTTTGCTATCAAATGCACCTCAAATTTCTCTTGATAGCGTTCTCAAACAAAAAGGCACATTTTTCTGAAACGTTGGTGAAATTTTCGAGAAAGAAAGAAATTGAGAATTAATTAAGGTTTTCTCAAACGTTTGAGATTTTTTGGTCTGATGTTTTTTGGGTATACATATACAAACGACCCAGCAATGGATGCCCTACAATTGTGTGTGTGTGCGTGTGCTGGTGGTGCATTCGTTTGTTTCTCGACTAACTCGTCCAACTCCACTGCATGCAATGCTCCTCCCGTTTAATCATCATGCGCTTGTCGGTGCGGATTGAATGTAACGGTTCATTGGCGGTGGCGACCGAATGTTTTCGCATGACGGCAGACAAAGCTCCTACTTTACTAGCTCCCAGTTGTCGGCTGGCGGTTGCCGGTGGCTGGTGGTCTATGGTTTGGTTGATATGAAATTGGCAGCGTTTTTTTTCTTTCTTTGTTGTTGGCTGGGTGTATGCTGGCTGCTTGGCTGGCTGGATATACCTACGTCGTTTTTTTTTGCGTTTCTTTTCATTTCTTCTATTTCATTATTTTAAATTTTCGTTGGTTTTTATTGTTGCAGCATTTGGGTTCATTGCGAACTCACAAGGTTAAATTCAGGGAAAAAATGTGTGTGGGGGATAGAGATTGCGAAGTGTTTCAAAGTGCACTGGACGCCATGTTTTCAGTGGGAAAATGTAGGTGGTTGGAAGTTAGTGAGGTACGTAGTGATTGCAAAACAATTTATTTGACTCGGGACTACATAGAAAATGGAAATTATGTACATAGAAAGTACATAAAGAGTGGAATACCAGACTGCCTCAGTGTGATTAAACCCTATGAAACCTTATTTTTGTGGTTTGTACCTTTATCCAGAAGTTTATAAATTTGCAATGATCGAGCAACTGCTATTCCATGAGCACCGTAGTCCATTTTCGTCGCATGGCTTTGAACACATGACTCCACCAGGACCAACTCTCAAATCGGTTTTCTATTCCTTAGAGCCCACCGCGCTTAAGAAATTCACCTATCTTTAGTTACACTACTCGGTATTACTTCATCTTCCGTTTACCTATTTAATTTTTCTACTTCCTTTTATGTAAGTATATTTCCTTTTTTCTTGCATTTTCTATACATATTTTCTTTTTTTCATTTTCACGACCCCACTAACTGCCACCATTTATGTTGCCATTGTCCCCCTAAATCGGCGAGGCGGCTTACTATGCGCACATACACAACAAATTTGTATAAAAACGAACAAAGAGTGCACCTAACAACAACAACAACAAAAAGAAAAGTAAAAGCAAAAGCAATAATAGCACCACCTTCAAGTGGAGCAACGGAAATGTGGTAATGGACGCTTACAACTACAACTACGCTATAATGGCAACCATTTTGTGAGGACAGTAACAATGCCAACAACAACAACAACAACAAACACAATACATTTATGTAAGTACAATTGGTTTATTGCAGCAATAACAAATGACGACTGAAATGTGTGCAAGAGTAGTAACTAGCACCGACAACAACAGCTACCGAAACGAGGCAACTCGAATTGCGTTGCTTCAACCCAACGACGCAACCCACCTCAATCCAACTCACCTCAGCTACGGCATGGTTGAGTGCACAGTTTCACTCAGCGAGGTGGAACATTGCATTGGATAGAACAAGCATTTCTTGCTGTTTGAATGTGTTTGTGTGTGTGTCTAAATCATCCCAGTTGGAAAAGATAATGTACGGTAATGTATAAATGGATATAGGTAAGGCCAGAGGATCTATGTATGCATGTCAGAATAAATTCTTTTCTCATTGTGATGTCCTAGGAAAGTAATGCATCAACTTTTGCATTATAGCTCTCGGCTGTGATGTCAGCTTCGATTTATTTTCTCACAACAATTGCTCTCTCTCTCGCTATCACATACATTTTATGCTCCCTAATTTGACCTAAAATAATTTATTTTTCCAACTACAAATATGTAGTTTCGCCTCTGCTTGTTTTCCTCTTTTTCCATCATTGTGACACCTTCTTCCCCTTCACTTCCTGCGATTGTTGTCCATTTAATATTCTCCTCCGGATTCGAAATATGACATCAACCTGAAATTCAATCCAACGCCATAATATAGTGGATATTCAACATTATATTGGACTTTAGAGTTGCTTTTATGCTTACGTTTTTTTCGAAAAAAGCATCTATGAATTATTGTCATCATTGTAAACAAGTAAGGAAGCCTAAGTTCGAGTGGAATCGAACATTAGATACTCAGCAGTATGCTCTCATTGTTTGTTTGCGTTTGTTCGATATAGGGTGTATTTTATATGAAACGAGTGCTGCATAAACAGGGCGCAGCCACGCCCATTTTCAAAATTTGTATCAATCATCCAAATAAGCATATAAATATTATTGTTAGTGCAAAATTGCATCCCTCTATGACTTTTAGTTACAAAGACTTCACGTTACAAATTCCAAAAGGGTGTTCCAGAAATATCTTTGTTAAAAAGTAGGCGTGGTCATAAACCGATTTCAATACTTTTTTGCGTGTCTATTAACACAAGTTATAAAGGTGTATAAACCAAGTTTCGTCATAATATCTCAGTTATTTGTCGAGTAATAGGCTCGTAGATTTCTTTGTATAAAAAGAGGCGGTGCCACGCCCATTTTATTAACTTTTTTTTATTTTTTGTTTCCGGTCTATTGTAGAACTCATGTCACAAAATTTCAATGAATTATCTTTATATTTCACAGAGATATCGCTAAAAATGATTTTATTAGGTCACTTTATAATACCCATATATAAAAGTGGGCGTGGTCGTCAACCGATTTTGGTAATTTTTCGTCCACACATTTGGCTAAGTAGATATATCACGCGTACCAAATTTCATCGATATATCTTTAACGGTTTCTGAGTTATGGCTTATAAAACTTTCAATATTTGCCCCTTAATAAGTGGGCGTGGCACCGCCCATTTTCAAAAATTTTTGTATTTTTTGTTTTATGTCCGCAGTTGGACTCCTGCCACAAAATTTCAGTGGTAGATCTTTATATTTGACAGAGATATCGCTTAAAATGTTTTTATTAGGCCCCTTTATAGTTCCCATATATAAAAGTGGGCGTGGCCGTCAACCGATTTTGATTATTTTTCGCCAAAACATTTGTCTAAGTAAGCAAATTACGCATACCAAATTTCATCGATATATCTTCAACGGTTTCTGAGTTATGACATATAAAACTTTCAATGTTTTCCCCTTAATAAGTGGGCGTGGCACCGCCCGTTTTCCAAAATTTTTGTACTTTTTGTTTTATGTCCGTAGTTGGACTCCTGCCAAAAATTTCAGTGATAGATCTTTATATTTGACAGAGATATCGCTTAAAATGATTTTATTAGGTCACTTTATAATACCCATATATTAAAGTGGGCGTGGCCGTCAACCGATTTTGATAATTTTTCTTCAAAACATTTGTCTAAGTAAGCAAATTACGCATACCAAATTTCATCGATATATCTTCAACGGTTTCTGAGTTATGACATATAAAACTTTCAATGTTTGACCCTTAATAAGTGGGCGTGGCACCGCCCATTTTCCAAAACTTCATCAAATTTCTTCATAAGGGCGTGAACTCAATACGTGGGTAAAATTTTATCACTCTAGCTATATTAATGGCTGAGATACCAAATTTCCGATTTTTTCTATATAGGAAAAGTGGGCGTGGTCATGGTCCGATTTCGCCCATTTTCAATACCAACCGTCCCAGTGTCGATACCAACTTGCATTTCAAATTTCATCAAAATATCTCAATTTTTGCGCGAGTTAGAGTGTTTACAGACGGACGGACGGACAGACGGACAGACGGACGGACGGACGGACGGACGGACATGGCTCAATCGATTTCTCTTTTCACCCTGATCATTTTGATATATATAAGTCCATATCTATCTCGATTATTTCATTATGTTGCAATCCACCGTTATGAAATCAAAATTATAATACTCTGTGTACTAGTACAGCTGAGTATAAAAAGCAAAGCTAAAGAAGCATTTATTCTCATAACACAGGTCGACAAAATTTCAACAAATTTTTGTTACAGAAATAAAATTCTACTTTTCTAAAGGATTTCGGTGCGCTGAATCCTAATCTGAAGTCAAATTTTCTGTAATACGTACAGTTTTTTTGATATTCATGCCCAAAGAGGCGAAAAACACGTTTTTTGCATATATGCACTCCTCAATATCTTTTAAGTTACTTACTTATTTAACCCTAGTTCGGCCGACGAGTCACCTGGGTGACTATTTCACATTTTTCGCACAAAAAAACATATTTTTAATAAATTCTATTACCTTATGTTCCATGACATCTTAAAGTTGTTAATTTTGAGCAGAAAAAACACGAAATAAAGTTTTAAGATTTAATCCATAGAACACTGTTACAGTTTGAGATCTTATATTCTTATTCTGGCCGACGTAGTCACCTGGGTGACCACGGGTAAATTCAAACGTAATATACATACATACAAATGAAAATGTTGGCATATGATTATTTCCTGCACTCAACACATTTGACAATTGATTGAATGCACTCCTGGCACCCTGGCCGTTTACAAACTAAGCAAACTTTTCGGGAGTTCCGTTGTCTTTCGTTCACATGCCGACAAACATGACACCTGCCTTTGATTGCCATTTGACCAGTTTTATCACGGTGCTCAATTCGCGTTTCTTATGCGATGGACGGAGATAAACGAGTATTCAAAACAGGCTGCATATCGGTAGGTATGTACGTGATAATGCTGCAGGATACGAGGGTTTGATGCGTGGCGGCTTATAGCTCCAGTGGCCAATTAACGAGCAAGTCCTTTTAGATAGGTTCCTGGCCTAAATACAAAATATTTGTATGCCATATTTTGCTGGCTTTGACGGGATACATTGACGGAACGACACTCGATCACGAAATGGAAAGTTTCTCTAAATGGTAGAGTTGAAATGAATAAGAAGTCCATAGGTCATCAATCGCCTCCATGCTGGACTTATGAACTCCACAAGCTATGCAATAAAATTCCATAGAATTCAATATTGTCAGTTTTGTCATCTTCAACATCGTTGTCATTGCCAAATTTAACATCATGGCCATCCTCCTCGAACAACTTCTCAATATCCGCTCCCGTCAATGTTCTATATAGTATAAATATCCAGTACACATTTCATCAGAAATAGCATACTTACCTTCGATTAACGGTGTTCTGCAGTCGGTTATGGCTACAAACCGCTCAATTTCAATCCTACAGTCTGCATTTTTATCTTTATTGGTTGAACTGATTGCGTCCTCGTATTTTACACGCTTAGAGCTGGCCATTTTCAACAATTTAAAGTAACTGAATTAAGTTTTTCACAATTGTACCAAAATGAACAGTAAAAATAATCAGCTTTTAATCTTTTCAGATGCCTATTTTCACTTAATTTCCCTTATTTCGCAATTTTTCAGACATTTTTTCTTTACTACCCTCCATTTACATCTGAACTTTAAAACTTTTAAATATGGTCACCCGGGTGACTGCTTCGGCCGAAATGAGTTGTAAAAATCGTCGGCCGAACTAGGGTTAAAAAGTTGATTAAAGCTATTGAAAGCTCGGCCATTTCTCTTGAAGACAACGCACAGTGGTTCAGCCGCGGAAAAAATTCATTTTTTTCAATACCTAATTTTCATATTCTAATGATGTAGGCTTATAAAAAAATGTCCAAATATGAACAATTCATGACTATGTTGCAAAAAGTTAATTTTTTTTACAAAATAATGGTATCAGAAGTCAGAAAAATTTTATTCAACAAAAACTGCTTGAAATTTTTGCTAACTTTAGCTATAAATTTTCCTTATAACTTATATCTCTATTGTCCCTGTTGTGAGTTTAACAGAAAATATAGCACTTCCTTGACTAATTAAAGAAAAAATTAGTGCAATCGGCCAAATATTAAAAAAAAATATAGTCCAGCAAAAATGGTACTTCATAAATGCTACCTTTTCTAACTTCGATGGACAATAAGTTTGTGTGCTACAGCGTGCTACACTCGCTAACTGTAATAAAATGAAAGTTTGGAATGTCTTTTATCGATTTCGGTAAAAAAATTTTTCCCATATTTTCCCCAATCGATGTAAACTCGATTTAAATGTCGGAAGTCCCATCAAATTTTGATAAAATTGACAAGATGTAGCATGCTTTTAGGCTCGTACGTATATATTAACGTTTACATCTTATGTGACATTTTTTTGTTTACGAATATGAAGGCATAGAGAGGATTAGATAAAAATGCAGATTGGTAAATTATACACCTAATTTGTTAGAATCAATGGTAATGCAAACAATAATAACGATAAACACATTAGTCATAACATTGCGGTTTGCAAACAACAATAGCAACAAACACATTTGTTTAAACATTTTACCAGCTTATTTTAAGGTATTAGATGAAAAAAAAAAATGTTATGCCGACGAAATTGTAGTAACAGAAACATATTGCTGCTGTTAATTTGCAAAGTTTACTCGATCACACAACAAGAAGACTTATTGATACCTTCTCAGCAGAAAAGTTGTACTCCTTATCATGTTCTGAGTTAACCCTTACTAGTAAATGGGGCTTATGATTTCTAGGCTTATGTTTTCTAGGAAAGGTGATAGAATTTCTACCAATACAGATGTTATTAATCGATTACTGGCAAGTTCTGATCATTGTATAAAGTCCATAAGACGACAACCCAACAAAAAGTATTTGGAATTGGATCCTGTTGGTTTTTGTCTTTACATATATGTATATGCACGTACATAGTTATATTTTCGATTATATGTATTATAAATATAATCATTAAGTACATCAAATTTCTACAAGGGCCCTTTTCAGTTACTGAAAATGTATATCTCCATTTGTTTTTGAATAAAAGGTGTAGGAAAAGTGGGCGTGGTTGTTTGCCAATCACGCCTATATTTAGTATTGTCGATGTCTTTCATGACAATAACTTATGCGCCAAGTTTCGTGAAGATACCTTAATTTTTTGAGCTGAAATTAAAATTTTTCTTTAAAATTTTTTATTATAGGTCCAGGGGAGGTACCCCTAGGGAGTGGCCGATTTCAAAAATGTTTGGTGCTGTCAATGCCTTTAATGAGGGTAACTCATGTACCAAGTTTCGTGAAGATATCTTAATTTTTTTTAGCTGAAACTAAAATTTGTATTTAAATAATTTTTTTATAGGTCCAAGGGAGGTACCCCTAGGGGTTGACCGATTTCAACTATTTTTTGAAAATTTCTTAATTAGCTCACATATAACCTCTGTGCAAAATTTCAATGGCCTAGGACCACTCCTTCTATTTTTTTCCGCAAAATGTATGGAGCCGAACCACTGTGCAACGTTTTAATTTTTCGGATATCTAATTTAGGTATATAGTAATATATGTTTTTGCACAATAAGGTATTTTTTGTCGAAAACGACGGCAGCATTTGTAGCATGTTATAGGCGCAATCAAATTTTGTAGTTGCTCAGCAGAATAATTTTTTTTACGAAGCCACTTACATACGTCCATAATACAATAAAGTGCCTAAAAGTGTGCTTCAAAATTTTTAATTATTTTGTATGGAGAAAATATTCCAAAACTTATGAAGCTTAATATGCAATATTGCAAGTTACAAGAAAGATATCTGAAATATTAAAACGGTTTCTTCAAGAGAAATGTCAGCGTTTTCAATAGCTTTAAGCAAGTTTTAAAATAAGTAAGAAATTTAAAAGATATTGAGGAATGAATATAGCCAAAAATCGCGTTTTTGGCCTCTTTACACATGAATATCTCAAAAACTGTAGGTACTAGCGAAAATCTGACTTCAGATTCGGATTCAGCGCACCGAAATCCTTTAGAAAAGTAGAATTTTATTTCTGTAACAAAAACTTGTCGACCAGTGTAATTGTTTTTGTTGTTAGATTCAATGTTTTTAATTGTTTTTTTTTATTTCTCAAGTTATAGCTGAGAGCCGATATTTGAACTCTTCGCTTACCTTGGGTTGCATTCTAGAATGTATTCGATTTCATACATCTTTTCATGCATGGCCGTCTTTCCAACTGGGATGTTGGAGCTGGTGCTATGTACATATGTACCTATGTATGGAGGAGCAATGGCAGAACTGCAATAAACTTTGCTAGGATGTCCTGTGCACTGGTTGGAATTAATTTATTGCCAAACCTAGCGGTGCTTGTGATTTTTATGTGTATATACATAGGTGCATTATATATTGGTCTTATTCGTTACATTTTCGTTGAAATACACATGTATATATATACCTACACATGCATGTATGTACCTACATATACATATGTTCATGTAAGAGTGCACCTCAAATAAATACAGATGCACATGGAGTTTAAGGAATCTACAGAAGGAGTGAGTAAAATTTAAGCTTCAAGGTTCGACATGGAATTACTAGAACATTAAAAAGTAGAAAGGTTATATTTAAGACCGAAGTCTGAAGAGTCTATAGCGTAAAGACTAAAGATAAAAAACTAAAAACTAAAGACTAAGTAAGCTTTGCGAACTTTCATAGCGCAGGGAGTGCATTTCTTCAGCGCCATTTTGCCTTTGTGTTTGTCGACAAAGGTCTAAAACTTATTTACAATTAAAATTCAATTAATGAATTCCAGAAACGATATCAAAGAAGTTATAATAATAATAATACAATGGCGCTATTATAACTCTGACGACTTTTATGGCCGAGCTTCTCTCCTAATTCGAGGTGTGCTCCTTTTTATTTTTCCTACTAATTGGGTGGACCTACAGTTTTATGCCGGCTCCGAACGGCGAATTCATTTTCTGTGAGAAGCTTTTTCATGGCAGGAATACACCCGGAGGGTATGCCGCCCACTGCCGAGAGTTGACCGCTGCTCTTAAAAAACCCAATAATTGGATTTTTACTAATTAGAAAAATTGTTTTGGTGTTTTGCTCGGACCGTGGTTTGAACCCGAGTCCTCTGGCATAGCAGGCGAGCACTCTATCCACTGCACCACAACGGCCACACATCAAAGAAGTTAGTCTCTTTAAAGCAACAAACAAGTTTTATTTCTGCCAAGCAAAATCGTCCAGCACATCTTGGATCATCGTCATGTATCGACTATAACCCTTCGTTCTTGCTTTTACAGAAATCAAGATTTCAGGCGCTTTCGATAAAAATCAGCTCATTACAGTTTTGAAAATATTACAGGAGAGACGAAAAACTGCTCACATCCACGGTTCTGAGCTGGATTTGATTCAGAGGGCAAAGCTTTTCATCTAATTTTGGAATGAGCTTGATTTCAGCTAAATATCGACGCCTTACTTTCTCAACCTCGTATCTTAAATAAGTAAACTTTTCAGGAAACAAAAAAAACTGTTTATTTTTTTACCGTCGTTTTTTATGTAAAAATTTTAATGCAATTATTATGACATGAATTATAACTATGTGCACAATTAAAAATTATATACTTATCTATGTTAGTTTACGCATAAAACGAGTTTATTAAGATACGAGTTTTCTGCATTAACGATAATTTCATTTTTGAAACTTGATTTATAAGTTACTCGTTTGCTGCACTTATATGCATACAACGAAGATACTTCAAAACTATTAAATAAAAACAATATTTTGCTTAAATTCAATGTTTTATTTGTTAGAGGATATTATAAAAAAAAACAAGTAAGGAAGCCTAAGTTCGAGTGGAATCGAACATTAGATACTCAGCTGTATGCTTTCATTGTTTGTTTGCGTTTGATGGAAACACGGTGCAATTAATATAAAGCGAGTGCTGCATAAAGTGGGCGTAGCCACGCCCATTTTCTAAATTTTTATCAGTCATCCAACTAAGCATATGAATATTATTCTTTGTGCAAAATTTCATTCCTTTATGACTTCTAGTTATAAAGATGTCACGTTACAAATTCCCAAAGAGTGTTCCAGAAATATCTTTCTTAAAAAGTAGGCGTGGTCATAAACCGATTTCAATAAATTTTTGCGTGTCTATTAACACAAGTTATAAAAGTGTATAAACCAAGTTTCGTCATAATATCTCAATTATTTGTCGAGTTAAAGGCTAAGAAATCTCGTATATCCCTTTGTCCAAAAGGAGGCGGTGCCACGCCCATTTTCCAAAATTTTTCTATTTTTTGTTTCCGGTCTATCGTAGAACTCATGCCAGAAAATTTCAATGATATATCTTTATATTTGACAGAGATATCGCTTAAAATGTTTTTATTAGGTCACTTTACAATACACATATATAAAAGTGGGCGTGGCCGTCAACCGATTTTGACAATTTTCCCTCCAAACGTTTGCCTAAGTAAGTAAATCACGCATACCAAATTTCATCGATATATCTGCTACGGTTTCCGAGTTAGGGCTTGTAAAAGTTTTACAGTAAAGCTTTCAATAGTTTCCCCTTAATAAGTGGGCGTGGCACCGCCCATTTTCCAAAATTTCATCAAATTTCTTCATAAGGGCCTGAGCTCAATACGTGGGTAAAATTTTATCACTCTAGCTATATTTGTGGCTGAGATACCAAATTTCCGACTTATTCTATATAGGAAAAGTGGGCGTGGTCGCCCATTTTCAATACCAACCGTCCCAGTCTCGATACAAACTTGCATTCCAAATTTCATCAAAATATCTCAATTTTTGCGCGAGTTAGAGTGTTTACAGACGGACGGGCGGGGGATGACAAAACGATTAATACGCCTTTAAATATACACTCAAAATAATATTTCGTAAATATTACGAAATCTTTCGTACATATTACGAAATTCTTTCGTAAAATTGAGCAACGAATGGTTTCGTACTATTTACGAAAGGTTTCGTACTATTTACGAAATACTTTCGTAGTATTTACGAAATACTTTTGTATATTTACGAAGGCTTTCGTACTATTTACGAAATACTTTCGTACTTTTGAGCAACGAAAGATTTCCTAAATATTACGAAACCGCTTTCGTACATTTACGAAGGCTGTTAGAGCTGTCAAAAGGTGTCAATTGTTGTATTATTTTTTAGCTTAACGTTAAAAAAACCGTAATTATTACATACATATATATGTGTACATATGATGTATATTTCAACGAAATTTGAAAACTTTTTAGAAATATGTATATCAATAAAATAATGCTACGAGAAAGATTTTTTATACATATATGCATAAGAAATAAGTTTAGATCATTTCATTTTAGTTTTAAATATCTACTAAAATTAATTTATTCAATTAATTTAAAAGTTTTTTATTTATTTTAATATTTTACATTTATATTAATATTAATTTTAGTAACTAATAAAATAAGAGATACTTGTTGCTTATACGTGTTCTGACAAACATAGGAAACTTTGGAAATCGCAATTTGCAAATGTGGACGTCGTTCCGATCCACTTAAATAGATAACCCTGTGAAAAAGAAAGGAAACAAGTAAGGAAGCCTAAGTTCGAGTGGAATCGAACATAAGATACTCAGCTGTATGCTTTCATTGTTTGTTTGCGTTTGATGGAAACACGGTGCACTTAATATAAAGCGAGTGCTGCATAAAGTGGATGTAGCCACGCCCATTTTCTAAATTTTTATCAGTCATCCAACTAAGCATATGAATATTATTCTTTGTGCAAAATTTCATTCCTTTATGACTTCTAGTTATAAAGATGTCACGTTACAAATTCCCAAAGAGTGTTATAGATATATCTTTCTTCAAAAATAGGCGTGGTCATAAACCGATTTCAATAAATTTTTGCGTGGCTATTAACACATGTTATAAAAGTGTATAAACCAAGTTTCGTCATAATATCTCAATTATTTGTCGAGTTATAGGCTAAGAAATCTCGTATATTCCTTTGTCTAAAAAGAGGCGGTGCCACGCCCATTTTCCAAAATTTTTCTATTTGTTGTTTCCGGTCTATTGTAGAAATCATACCACAAAATTTGAATGAATTATCTTTACATTTGACAAAGATATCGCTTAAAATGTTTTTATTAGGTCACTTTATAATACCCATATATAAAAGTGGGCGTGGTCGTCAACGGATTTCGCTAAAATTCTCAACATGTATTACCACAAGTAATAAAAGTGTACAAACTAAGTTTAGTCATTATATATAAATCATTTGTCGAGTTATGGGCTCAGAAATCTCGTATATTCATGTTTATAAAAAGAGGCGGTGCCACGCCCATTTGCCAAAATTTTTGTGTTTTTCGTTTTATGTCCGCAGTTGGACTCCTGCTATAAAATTTCAATGATATATCTTTATATTTGACTGAGATATCGCTTAAAATGTTTTATTAGGTCACTTTTTGTTTCCCATATATAAAAGTGGGCGTGGCCGTCAATCGATTTCGGAAATTTTTCGTCCAAATATTTGACTAAGTAATTACATCACGCGTACCAAATTTCATCGATATACCTTCAACGGTTTCTGATTTATGACTCATAAAACTTTCAATGTTTGCCCCTTAATAAGTGGGCGTGGCACCGCCCGTTTTCCAAAATTTTTGTGTTTTTTGTTTTATGGCCATAGTTGGACTCAGGCGACAAAATTTCAATGATAGATCTTTATATTTGACAGAGATATGGATTAAAATGTTTTTATTAGGTCACTTTATAATACAAATATATAAAAGTGGGCGTGGCCGTCAACCGATTTTAACTATTTTCCGTCCAAACGTTTGCCTAAGTAAGTAAATCACGCATACCAAATTTTGTCGATATATCTTCAATGGTTTCTGAGTTATGACATATAAAACTTGCAAGGTTTGACCCTTAATAAGTGGGCGTGGCACCGCCCATTTTCCAAAATGTCATAAAATTTCTTCCTAGGGGCCTGAGCTCAACACGTGGGTAAAAGTTCATCGCTCCATCTTTATTAGTGACTGAGATACCAAATTTCCGATTTTTTCTATATAGGAAAAGTGGGCGTGGTCATGGTCCGATTTCGCCCATTTTCAATACCAACCGTCCCAGTCTCGATAACAACTTGCATTTCAAATTTCATCAAAATATCTCAATTTTTGCGCGAGTTAGAGTGTTTACAGACGGACGGACGGACAGACGGACGGACGGACGGACGGACGGACGGACGGACGGACATGGCTCAATCGATTTCTCTTTTCACCCTGATCATTTTGATATATATAAGTCTATATCTATCTCGATTATTTCACTCTGTTACAATCCACCGTTATGTGATTAAAACTATAATACTCTGTGTACTAGTACAGCTGAGTATAAAAAAAAGAAAAAGAAAAATAGAAAAAGTAAAAGAAAAAAAAGAAAAAGGAAAAAATAAAAATAAAAATAAAAAATTAAGACTAAGATAAAGAAAAATAAAAATTAAAAAAAAAATTTGACTAAGTTAAAGATAGAGAAAGATAAAGATAAAGATAAACATAAAGATAAAGGTAAGATAAAGATAAAGATAAAGATAAAGATAAAGATAAAGATAAAGATAAAGATGAAGATAAAGATAAAGATAAAGATAAAGATAAAGATAAAGATAAAGATAAAGATAAAGATAAAGATAAAGATAAAGATAAAGATAAAGATAAAGATAAAGATATAGATAAAGATATAGATATAGATAAAGATAAAGATAAAGATAAAGATAAAGATAAAGATAAAGATAAAGATAAAGATAAAGATAAAGATAAAGATAAAGATAAAGATAAAGATAAAGATAAAGATAAAGATAAAGATAAAGATAAAGATAAAGATAAAGATAAAGATAAAGATAAAGATAAAGATAAAGATAAAGATAAAGATAAAGATAAAGGTAAAGATAAAGATAAAGATAAAGATAAAGATAAAGGGAAACTACTTAAAACCTTAAAATTCAAGCAGCTACACTCGGAAAAAAAATAAAAAAAATTTATTTTTATAATGCACGTATTAAACCAGATCGTTTTTATTTTAAAAATGAAAATTTGTAAATTTAAAATGAAACCTTTGAAATAAAAATGTATTTTGGATTAAATAGAATCATTTTTAAATTAAAAATTAAAATGAAGGGAATAAAAGCGCAAGTTTTAGTTTAAAAATCTCATAGGGCTTGAACTAAAAATATACATTTTTAAATTTAAATGTTTTTTCTTAATTTTACAATTTTACAATGAACCTTTTTAAAATAAAAATGGTCGTATCTACATCACTTTTAAATACGTTTTGCCCATTTTAAGCACGTTTTCATATGTTTTTAAAATATTTTTCTCTGAGTGTCGAAATATCTCTTTATATTATTTTATTAAGTATTTATTTAGGAAAATAGATAAGACCGAAAAAAAGTAAAGTAAATGCAACTAATGTACTCAGTTTAATCAATTTGGAAAATATCACAGTTTATTTTATATATCAATATTGTCTTTTTATATATAATGCATTATTCTTTTATACAGTATTTCATTACGCACTTACTAGTTAAAATAATTTTTGATATTATTGCACCGACTCAATACTTTACAATGAAAGAAGACTTGTACGGTAAAATATTGTTGTACGAAAGTATTTCGTATATATTACGAAAGTATTTCGTAAATCTTTTAATCCTTTGATAATGTTACGAAAACTTTCGTACAATATACGAAATTATTCGTAAAGATAATTTTAAGAAAATTTTCGAAAGTGTTTCGTAATATTTACGAAATATTTCGTAATATATACGAAAAAAATTTTAGAAAATGGTTTACGAAAGCCCTTTCGTAATATTTACGAAAGATTCGTAAAATTAGATTTTGTTGAGAAAAATGCTTTCGTAATATATACGAAACTTTCGTACATTTTACGAAACTCTAGACTACGAAAGTCTTTCGTAGTTTTTTTACGAAATTCTATTTTTAGTGTACATGTATATTAAGATGAGAGTTTGACGCAGTTATGAAAAAAGCATTGATTGAGATACCAAGATATTTATTCCTATTTTTTTTTTTTGCTATAGACACAATCTATTGAGATAGGAATTTGTTGCAGTTATAGAACAGAAAAATAGGAATCGTTTGATATGAAAATCAAAATCAAATTTTTTAAGATACGAGGTTGAGAAAGTAAGGCATCGATATATCCCTTCGTCAGATATAGATAAATCGTGTTTTGATAGAAAACGCCTCATTTAACAAATTCCTTTAATTTTCCTCCCTCTGCAATTATTATTGACGTCCACCTTATTGGACTGGTCAATCTCAAACCCTATTGTCTCTTCTTCTTTAAATGCTAAATCACTTTATTTGGCTTCAGTTATTTCTTTGCAGTATTCTCACTACTCATACACACATATGTATATGTAATTACACATACAAATATAAAAACATAAAAATTCGCTTCATTGTGGCGCCACGAAATTAAAGTAATTAACGCTGGAATTCATTATGGAACATAATTTAGATTGCTGCTGTTGTCAGCAATTGTTGTTGTTGTTGTTGTTGCTTTAGTAGTTGTTGTTGTTTTTGTTTTGGTAGTTGTTGTTATTGCTAAGAAAAACAGCTGCATGGTCGCGACAATGATTTAAATGATTACTTGGCGAGAAAAAAGCACCAACAAAATCTATTGGATGCGCCATTTTTCACGCCACCCGCCCTCCAAACACAAAGAAAGTGAAGTTGGAGAAGAAATGGAACCACTTGCTAACGGACAAATACAACAAAAAACAATTATGCAAAAATATAATTATTATTAAAAGCATTCAACGCAAAGTGCGGCGAAATAAGGGGCTTGGGTGGTGGTTTGAAGGGTGAAGCTGTCGCAGCGTAATAAGGCGTTGACGACTGGACGCCATTTGAGGCGAACATTTTAATTTACGCTTCCATAACAATTGCCGACAAACATTTAGCGGACGCGTATGCCGGCTGTTACCAAAGGGGCGCGTATCTAGGTATGCAGTAACGAAAACAAAAACGAAATTTTGGCAGAGGCAAAAAAGAAAAGAACAAAAAAATAAGCTTTCTTGAAGCAAACATGCATAAATCAAAAACCCTTTAGTTATAGACAATTAGAGTGAAAGTCGGGAGATTTCTCCTTCTATCACGCACACAACTGGGTATAAAAAATCATACAAAACAAAGTGAATCGGAAGAGTTTTGAAGGAAAGAGATGGCATAAGCCTATGAGTAAGAGCAGCGCTGAGCTGTAGGTACTTTGCTAAAGCGCCAAAAAGTATGCTATAAATTGTGACAATGCGACAACGGCTGAATGGTCAGTGTGAAAATGTTCGCAAAGTAGATAAAAGGCGACGCGTCGTAAAAATTATTGAATGGCAAGCAAGCTGAAGATGAGAAATTAATATATATCTACAAGTATAAAAACTTCTTTGGACAACTGAATCATTTTGGCTGATTGCCGGCTACTCTACTACGTCTGCTGGAACTGGGGCTCTGGGTGCTCTGCCATGGCTTCTGTCAGGGCTTTGCGTTGTTGTTCGTTGACAATTGTTGGCAATTAAAAATATGCCCGAACGCACTCATACGCATGGCCGTCCATCAATTTGGGTAGAAACATGCACACCAACACACTTTCATAAATGTAAGTGCCCAGCAAACAGACTAGTAAGCCTAAGCAGAAGCTAAGATGTTAGGCTGGAATACGCTGGCAGCGCTGCTGGCACCCATGCTCCCAAATGTTTTAATACTTAATTTTAACACGTCCCTAAGAGAGAGAAAGGGAATTGAGATTTTATGAGCAAAGTACAATGTGTGGCGAGCGTAAAAATTGCGTATTGTCGCCTCAGTCCATTTTCAACTGACATGCAAGGAAGTGTTAAGTGGTTAATTGCGCGCGCTTATCTCATTCCGATATATACATTTATGTACATGTACATATACATATAAATGAATGAATAATAACGTTTCAACCCTAGCAGAATATATTTTTTGTTATTAAATTTCCGCAACGCTTAAATTGCGCAAAAAATGTGAATTATGCAGCTAAATAAAAAACATCTTATTATTAAAACATTTATAAGGTATAAATGCATCACAAAAGACCTGATTATCAGGCCTTAAATAAGCCTTATTCTGCATGCGGATAATCCTTATGAATAAGGAGTGCTCTCAGAGAGAGAGAGGGGGAGTATAGTATTCCTTATAGCCTGATGACATCAACACAGGAAAATCAGTCTTATTTTAAGCCTTTGCCCATACAGCTTAGCTTTCCCTAAAATTTTCAGGCCTTATTTCAGAAGCCTTTAAATCTTCTGTAATAATTCTGAAATAAGGCGTAGATGTTTTGCTGGGTGTCTGCGCCACTCGAGCGTTCCTTTTTGCTTTTCCGCATTCTCTGTCATCATTCTCCATCTTCTACCCTCTTTTCGTTCCACTTAGCGCCGACCGCTGGCTAAACTTCAAAACAACTTAAGGCGCTAAAATGTTGAATTGTTTTTGTCATTTGCGTTTTATTGTTAATGAGAATTTCTTGTTTTCAAACATTGAATGCGTATTATGTGACAACAACAACAATTAAAACGACAAAGACAAAAATGCGACAACAAAATTAGCCATTAGCTACCAACAAATTATTGAGTGTGAAAGATTTCTGGGCTTTTCTGTGAATTCAGTGATTTCCGTGATTTTGTTTTTGCATTTAATTAGTGAAATGGAATTAACAGATTTTTATTTTTTTTTTTGTGTTTGTGAATTTTGTACGGAGGGAGTGAACCTTGTATGATTTACTTAAGCACGCTTCACTGGCAATTTTTAAAGTCGTTGCTATTGTTGTTGTTCTCGTTGGCCTTTGTTTGTATGCAAAAGGGTGGATTAGCTAATTCCTTGCAAGCCGGAATGTGAAATATAATTAATGGGAATAATGTCACATAACTGCAAGTTGTTGCTTGGGAAGAGGCGTGGAATTTGTTCTGCGTTCTTTTTAGAAACTCTACGTAGATCTTTCAAATTTCTGATTAGTTTCTGAAAATGGTATCTGGCAGCAGAATAAAAATAACTAAATGTCCACTTGTGCATATGAACCCATTTTAACTAGAGCGAGAATTGAGATAGATATATTGCTGAAATATATATATGTAATTTCCTAGCAACCAAGTCTCAGCTCTTTGATTCAAGCAGCTAATTTCTGATAACCGAAGATATACGGATAATAATAGGAGGATGTGTTGTACTGTGACCTTAGGGTCTATTGTCCCCCTCCACCTCATCACATCAACTCTCCAAGTCCAATCTCATACAAGAACTCAAGAGGTCAGTCTTATGCGCGGAACACAATTGCGACGGGTCAACGGAAAACGGGCCAACGGGTAGTGAGCAGCTGATATTTTCCGTCGGAAAATCCGTCCTGGCACACACAATTGTGGCGGAAACTGATTTGACACAGGATCCACTAAATAGTGGTAGTCATAATAATAATACAATGGCGCTATTATAACTCTGACGAGTTTTATGGCCGAGCTTCTCTCCCAATTCGAGGTGTGCTCCTTTTTGTTTTTCCTACTAATTGGGTGGACCTACAGTTTTATGCCGGCTCCGAACGGCGAATGCATTTTTTGTGAGAAGCTTTTTCATGGCAGAAATACTCTCGGAGGGTATGCCGCCCACTGCCGAGAGGTGACCACTGCTCTTAAAAACCCCATAATTGGATTTTTACTAATTAGAAAAATTTGTTTGGCTCGGACCGTGGTTTGAACCCGAGACCTATGGCATAGCAGGCGAGCACTCTACCCACTGCACCACAGCGGCCACAATAGTGGTAGTCGCAAATGGATTAATGCCAAACATGTGCATTAGGGTGGGGCGATTTGTATGGAAGGAAATTAATCGATACCGCGCTATCGAAATTTGGATTCCTCTCATTTTTCTGAGTAGAAAACTCCTCCACGACATTTGTCTAAAATTAATTTTGATGTTCCGGAATTTGGTTCTTATGAACCAAGGCGAATTTTTGAAAATAAAAATTTGGCAAAAATCGACAAAAAAATATCCAGGCCAATATGTACATCGATTTGAAGCAGAATTTTATGCTGAATCCAGATATGAAATCGAAACTAAAATCGGATGATCCGTTTTCGAGATATAGCGTGATTTCCGGTTATGGAGGCTGAATGCCGAAAATCGCATATTTTCGCGATTATCTCTTGCTGTGTACAATATATCTTAATTTTTTTTTTGCAAATTTCTTAAAGATAGGTCAATACAAGATATGAGCAATATTTTAAAATATTAATTTATCTTCCTGTATAGGAAAACTAGAATGCACTCTTTTTTCCTTGGCCCAAAAGCGCGGTATGGGATCTCCATGTTATAGTCATCCGATACCGATGATTTTCGCCGACAGCGCTTTGTGTACAATAAATGCTCTAAATACAAAATTTCAGAATTTTAGCTGCAAAAATTGAGGAGTTATAACCCAAAACGTAGACGTAATGCGTAATGCACACGCGGCATTGTATCCTCGTCAGTGAAGCCCTTAAGTTAGATTGAGAGATTATCGATCCCCATGCAATCGCCCGGTATCTCAGGGGTGGTTTTACTATCGTAGTATACATCCATCTCAGCTTGCGGGGGGCTGCAGCCCTAGGATTTACCTGCGAGACGTCGGCACACCTTTAGTGATCTTGTGGCATTTGATGTGGCATGGTTCATATACTGCCTCCTTAAAAGCTTGACATCAAAAAGTACGCCTAACCGAAAGTATTTACTTAAGTATTTATTTTAAAATAAATAAATATTATTTTTTTCAAAATGATCCTTCTCTTCTAGAAACTTATACTAACCTATTTTTATCTTGATAATGTTTTCCCATAGCAGATTTTCTGTTCATGTTATTCCACCCAAGTAGCTCGGAATACCGAAAAGGCCATGACAATGTCTGTATTGCAGCTATACACTCAGTAAAAAAAGAAAGAATAACTGATATAGATTCAATAGACCTTCATGGTCAAGTCATTAGAGCACCCTAACTGCAGAAAGGAGCAGATGCGCAAGGCATATTTAAAACTACTTTCAAGTGCTTACTAAACTCTTTGCTAAAATGCTTTCGCAAAAGAAATGACTCAACACAAAGTTGACTTTGAACAGCAGAGACTTTTCTGAAATCGCAGCACAGCGCATTTGAAGCGAATATTTAATGTCAGAGTGTTGCCGGTGGGGTTGTAAAAAGTAGTTGCTAGATACTTATTGGGTTACAAAAAGCGCTGCTGCAAAATATATGCAATAACTTTAAGCGTTTCTGCCACTTGATAAATAGTAATTTGTATTTATCTTTGCTTTGCAATGTAAAATCACGCAGTTGAACAAATAAAAACACATTTCAAATAAGGAGGACTGGTGCGGTATGCGGGAAAAGTTGCTGTTGAGAGTGTTTCGAGTTGATTTAACGAATGCTAATACTTTTTTTTTGTTTTCAACATACGCAAAACACTTGCACAAATGTTCATTATCGAATTTTGCGATTTTACTTTTCGTTGATTTTCTCTGCCTTTCATTAGCTCCCTCATCTTCCATCCACTTCCGCTTTCCAAGCGCTTGAAGGAACATGTGTGTGTGAAAGCGCTTTGAATTTTATATACTTCAGCCACTTAGGGCATGAGTGAAACTAATCTATTTTAATGCAAGCACCTCAACAGACTTTGAACGTTTCCTGGAGGAAGAACCAACAACAACAACTATGTACAACAAAAACGAAAATCATCTTAAACGCACCACTCGATCCACAAGAAAGTGCGAGAAGTAGATGAGCTGACAAGTTTTTTTCTTATTTGTTTTTGAAAAGCTTATAAAAATCTTAAGAGTAAATGAGAAAGTGAGCGCAAACAACAATGTGTGCACCGCAATTGAAAGTAAAATAAATTAAAAAATTGTTTTTGGAAAATTTCAAATTGAATGCAAACGAACATTATACACCCAGTAGTGAGATTTACAAACACGGTTTGAGTGATTTTACAGAAAGTGAAAAAGTGGCTTAAAATTCCAATTGAACCGAATTATGGAGTATTAGTGATAATAGTAGTATTACAAAAGTAATAATTTTCTTCAACTATTTAACCCATTAACTCCACTGTAGTAGAGTTTTAACCCTTTTTTGATTAGTTCGAATAAAACAGCAGAGAGAGGAATTCGCTGGATTGTTGAGCGGAAAGTTTTCAATTGAAATTAAACCTTTTTGAAGTCAAGTGAAACTCTTTTTTTCAGTGTACGTACATATGTATAGATCATATATATTATTTCTAATTGGTGTTTTATAAATATCCCTTTTTCTGCTCACATAATTTACCAAAATTAATAAGTAAGTCATCGTTTTAAAGGTATTAATTAGCTATGCATGCGAAACGGTGTTTTATTGGGCGTGGCACTTTTTTTCTAATAGTATTTTGTAAAAATAAAATGTTTTAAACTAAAAGATTTGCGCCTAAAACTATGCCTTCAGAATTATTTTATTCTAACAAGAGTGCAGTGTTAAATACAAATTTCAAATGTAGATGTCGCCCCAGATGAATAGTCGTGTATATTTTAAAACACATTTATAAGCTTCAGCTGTATGTTTGTATGTAAATATCACATTATTTTAGGCGAACACGTGTTTATTCATACTTACGCTGAATGGGGGTTTTTCAGCATGGGATGTGCTTATTTATACACAGCTGTTCGTAGTACAATATATGTACATGTATTTATAGTTTTGATCAAATAACGGTTGTACGTAAGACCATAAAATATTGAGATAGATATGGACTTACATAAATCAACACGATCACGATGAAAAAAAAAATTGATTGAACGGCCGGTCGTACATAATCTAACTGGCGCAAAAATAGAAATATTTTAATGAAATTTGGTACACAGATTCTAATAGGAACAGAGAAGGTTGGGATTGAAAATAAGGCATATGTATCGAAAAACACGTATAGCATGATAATTAAGTCACTAATAAAGCCCGAGTGATAGAATTTCCTCCATGCAATGACCTTATGCCGTTATGAGGAAATATGCTGAAATTTAAAAAAATGGGCCAAGAGGGGAAAATTTTCAAAGATTTATAAGTCAAAACTCAGGAACTGTAGCAGATAAATCGATTAAGCTTCGACCACTGCTTTGCTTGCCAAGGCAAACGTGTGGAAAAAATTACCCAAGTCGGCAGGGACCACATATATGTATGTACATAAAAATATATGTATGTAAACTATATAAAAATATAATGCACATACCTATATACATAGGTATAATAAAAACATTTTATTCGATATCTTTGTCAAACATATACATAGGTAGTTCATTGAAAGTTCCATAAGTTCCACCAAACCAAATAAATAATAAGTTTTTTAAAATGGGCGTGACAGCACAAACCATACCGACTGGCGCCACGTATGTTTTGTTATTTTTTGCGCAAGATGTGCACGGGTCCGGCTAGTATTTTTTTAAAATGAAAAGCTAAGCTCTTTTCGAATGAATGTGCAAATCAATTGACATAGATACATATGCACATAACTCCATCGATTTCGCTTTCCATTTCCTTTCTTTGCCTTTAGCCATTATAATATTTTCTTATACAAAGAATTTTATTACACTTTGCATGCTATCACAACAGGCTATAAAAAAAACCTCCTCAAAATGTTGAGCAACAGAAACGGGAAATATCGTAAGCAAATGTTAGCGAAATTAAAATATTTCTTAAAACGCATAAAGAAATTTCGATCTGAGACGGAAACAGCTGCGCGTGCGAGTAGTGAGTTAATTTGAATTTTTATGAGTTCGCCTAAGAGCTTAAAAGCAACCAAGTAAGAGTGCGAGTATGTACGCTGTGCATGTGAAATTATGTATGTGTGTATGTACATACGTCCTTTGCGATGGTTGTTTGCCAATTCGCTTCTTATTTATGTCTTTATGGTGCGCTTTAAGCTACACATGTTATGGTAAGTAGATGTTTAATTTAATACAAAAAATCTTTTGCTTATTGCCCCTTAAAATATGCTAAAGTGAGTACGTGAATTTACGCCACGATTTCATGTTCCACATACGCCCTGCCTTAGTATGGCAGTCTGTCTGTTGCTTAAGCATCGCATTTTTATTATTGTAATTGCGCTTTTATTTCACGCGCTTGTTTATTTTATTCTCCTTTTAATTTTTTTTTTTTCATTTCACTTTTACTTAGCGCAAGTGAATTCTTTTGCTTTTAATTTTCGTGATAATAATTTCCCAAATAGGCTTTTAAGATGTCGGCTACTGCCGCGAAATGTGGCTCGTAAATTGCATATGTATGAGATTTATGCGGTTTAAGAGTGAAAAGCACATGTGCGCGAAGCTTAAGTTATATGATTACTTATGTATGTAGGTACATATGGCTGTAGGTATGTATGCATGCGATTAATTTTTTGTTTGTATTAGAATGTGTTTAGTGGGCATTTTCATTTTAAATTCGCTGAAAAGTTAAGATTTGCGATTTGCATAAGTAGGAATATTTTATCGAGTGGCGTACTTACTTATGCACTTCTGGGAATACCACTTACAGTTTGAGTGCGGGTTTTTACTTAAAAGAAAAGTTGACGTGTATGTGAAGAAATTAGGCCTTTTTCATATAAATAATGTTTCGGCAATTATTCTTCTATATTCTCATATTTCGATATATTCATATTCTCATATTTTCATATTCTCATATTTCGATATGTTCATATTCTCATATTTTCACATTTTTGTATTCTCATATTTCCACATTTTCATATTTTCATATTTCAATTTTAAAAATTATATTTCATATTGCATTGTTAATATTTCATATTTCATATTTCATATTTCATATTTCATATTTCATATTTCATATTTCATATTTCATATTTCATATTTCATATTTCATATTTCATATTTCATATTTCATATTTCATATTTCATATTTCATATTTCATATTTCATATTTCATATTTCATATTTCATGTTTCATATTTCATATTTCATATTTCATATTTCATATTTCATATTTCATATTTCATATTTCATACTTCATATTTCATATTTCATATTTCATATTTCACATTTCATAATTCATATTTCATATTTCGTATTTCATATTTCGTATTTCATATTTCGTATTTCATATTTCATATTTCACATGTCATATTTCATATTTCATATTTCATATTTCATATTTCATATTTCATATTTCACATGTCATATTTCACGCATTGCTCTTCCTCAATTCTTGAATTCATTCTAATTCAAACATTTTTTTAACTACATAATCCCTGTTTAAGTGTTCTCATTCACCAAAAACACTTGAATTTTATCGATTTGCGCGAGAAAAGTTTATTTATAACAAGCTTTTTTTTAAATCAAAAATTAGGCCAGAAAGTGTTGCAACTTTGTTTTTCAAAGACAAAAAATTTGTACAAAACTTTATTAGTCTGCAAAAAGAGAGTAAGCAGGGCAGCGGCGGGTAGAGTGCGGGAGAGAAATATTTTTGTTTCCTCAATTTTTATTTTTTTCTACCTTTTGTTTGACGCAAAAGTTTTTAATTTTTATTATTAACTACCAAACTTGCGTGAGGTGGTACGACGACGGCGACGAGCGGAGGTGGGCGGAATGATAAAGGCTAATGGCAGGGCAGGGAGGGGTGATAAAAAAGAAAGTTTTAGAGTAAAGTTTTTGATTCGCTTGGGTGTGATTTTGGCGGCGGCGGCTGCGGCGTTAACTAAACTTTCTTTGCAGTTGTGAACACTTCTGTTCTGTTCTGTCTAGGTTAATGCATAGAAAGTGGGCGGAACTGTAAGCAAATTAAGTTTTTCAAGGTCATATGCATAGCACAACGCAACAGCCACCACCGCAGAGCCCCTAAAACTCAATCGAAAGACGTAAATGCGTGCGAAAGTTTGGCGTCGAAAAACTTAGAGATTAAATGAAAACTTAACCGAAATCATAAACTTTGTTAGTGCGGGAGAGAGAGGGAGAAAAATAGAGAAGAGTAGTATATTAGTTATAAATAGGGAAACTAGAAGAAGAGAATAATAAAGTTTTAAAATGTTAATGACCTTCAAATGCGAACAGAAGTGCTTGACCGACCGACCGACAACATTCACACAAAGAGTTAATCAAGTGCGTATTAAATTTAAATCTACTTTTCAGCTTTATTTTTTTTTGCAATCTCACCTAAAAATTGAAATGTTAATGAAGCTGTGCGGAAATGAAATTTAAAACAAATTAACTGCAAACCGTGAGCAATTTTACGCTTTCCTTTGCCTCCTTTCCGTGTTTTCTTTCATTGTTTGGGTTCAAATGAATTGCGAATTCATGCTAAAAGGTGAGTCTATTTAGCTATTAGGTAAGAGCACTTAAGCCGCATAATGCAATTTGGTTTGAAAAAATTATTTTTTCATGAGTAGGTAGAGCAAAAACCGGAGCAAAAAAAAAATTTATGTAAATAAAGCATCTAAGTTAAATCCGCAATTCCGCAAAGTAGGAAAAAAGTGAGCAATCCTTTATTCGATCATACATATGTACATACATACGTATTTGCATATGTTGATCTTTCGCATGTAATTTTGCATTAAAATCTGTTTGTTTGGCATTGCCTTTTTGCTTCAACTTTTATCTAAATAATGCAAATTTAAACAAAAACAAAAAAAAAACCACACTCACATATTCAAAGTTTATTTTTTTTTGTCTTACTTCATTTTAATTTTTCCAACATTCATAGTCGTTTCCATGTAGCATATGTTCAGGCGTTGTACGTTTGAGGCGGAAAGAAAAAACAGCAGCAGCACTCACCAGCTAGCAAAACCAAACCACATACGTTATATTCCGTTTCCGGACAGCTAAAACCGGTTCATCAATTTGCTGCTGACCTATCCGTTGTCCAGTTTGGCGCACACACACCTACCCACTTGGGGCATATGTACACATACACTCATGCGGCAGCTCCGAACATTTCATTGTGGGACATTTTCACTTCACTTATGTATAAATAGATCCCATTTCTCTGGTACTTTTTTGCTTAAGCAAGCAAATACATTGTATACCACGCTGCATTAGCACACTAGAAATTTGAATAACGATAGAATAAGATTCTTGAAAATACTTAAAGTTGTTTGAGCAAAAATTGATTTTACCTATGTAACTTATGATCATATTTTAATATTTTCAGAGTTGTAATTATTATAAGAGAAAAAATAAAAATCAAAAAATAATTATTATTGAAAGAAACATATTTTAAAAGTCTTTCCATAATAGTTATTTCTGAGATATTTTTTTTTAAGTCTTTTTGTAATTATTATAAATGAGAAATTTTGTTTTATATCTTCAAAGACTTTTATATTGAGACAAATTTGAAAAAAGTCTTTGAGTAATTATTATCCGTAACAAATTTTTTTGAGTCTTCAAAGACTTTTTCATTGAGACGAATTTCAAAAATATCTTTAAGTAATTATTTTGAGTAACAAATTTATTTTTTATATCTTCAATAAAAATCTTTCATACAGTTTCAAATTGGAAATTTGCTTGAATTTTGAAGTACTTATATGAAAGTTATTCTTATTTTATACTTATATCAAAGTTATTGAAAATTTTCTGAGACTTTTTTGAACTTTGTCTCAATGAAAAAGTCTTTGAAGATATAAAAAACAATTTGTTACTGATAATAATTACGCAAAGACTCTTTTCAAATTTGTCTCAATATAAAAGTCTTTGAAGACGTAAAAAAAATATATTTGAAATAACTATTATGGAAAGATTTTTAAAATATAAGTTTCTGAATAATAATTATAGAAGATTTTTATCATTTTCATTAGAAAAAAAATATTGATAAAAGATTTTTATGATTCAGAAGGAAATTTGTGAGACTTTTTTATAATTTTAAAATGACATCTCTGAATATTTTAATATTTTCATAATATGATATTAACATATTTTATATTTTCAAAATATTATGTTTTCATGTTTTCATTTTTTCGACTTCTCGAATTAGATTTTAATATTTAATATTTTCATGTTTTTATATTTTCACATTTTCGCATTTTTGTATTTTCATATTTTCGTATTTGCGTATTTTCATATAGTCATATTTTAATTTTCATGTTTTTATATTTTTATATTGTCATATTTTCATATTTTCAAATTTTCATATTGTCGTATTTTCAGTTTTTTCATATTTTCATATTTTCTTATTTCCATATATTTATATTTTAATATTTTCATATTTTCATATTTTTATATTTTCGTATTTTCCTATTTTCATATTGTCATATTTTAATTTTTTGTATTTTCATATTTTCATGTTTTTATATTTTTATATTGTCATATTTTCATACTTTCATATTGTCATATTTTCATATTTTCGTATTTTCATATTGTCATATTTTAATTTTTTTATATTTTCATGTTTTTATATTTTTATATTGTCATATTTTCATATTTTCAAAATTTTCATATTTTCGTATTTTCTAATTTTCATTTTCATATTGTCGTATTTTAATTTTTTTATATTTTCCTATTTCCATATATTTATATTTTAATATTTTCATATTTGATATTTTAGTATTTTCATATTTATGTATTGTCATATTATCATATTTTTATATTTTTATATTTTTATATTTTTGTATTTTCATATTTTTATATTGTTATATTTTAACATTTTAATATTTCAATATTTTCGTGTTGTCCTATCGTCATATTGTCATGCTTTTCTATTTTCATATTTCCATAGAATATTCAAATTCATTTTCGCATATACACATATATATGTATTTCACATTTCTTCTAAGGTTTCGGGGGTATTTAAACCCTGCTTAAATGTTGAAATTAACGCCTGGGTATACAAAAGCTGCTACGAATTGAAAAATTTTCCATTTTCGCTTCATCCTTGGCCAAAAGCCACAATGTGAAGTGCAAAATGTAAGCGTCAACGCGGTCGCACTGACCGACCAAATTAAGACCGCCTGCAGGGCACGTCGCCAATTCCATTCAACTCTGCAATTCGGTAGACTCTACCTTTGCGATCTTCCTCTTTTCATGTAACGTTATTTCATTTACTTCTTTTTTGGTATCTATATGTATTTTTGCACGGCCCTTGGCTGATGTCTTTTATTCATTATCAGTTCTAAGTATGTCTGTATAAATCTGAATGCAAAAAAGTTAGTCTTTCCTACTTTTTTTTCATCATATTCTGGTATGGACTTATGAGGATATACAAACATGTGCATATATGCTTGTGTATGTATGTTTATCTTTGTTAAATTTGACTTTTTTGTTTAAATTCCCATATGGAGCAATCCGGCCGTTCAGCAAATGAACAACCAAATCCAAAACCCAATCAACTCCACCATTTGCTTTTCATATCAGTATTTTGTATGGTATGGCAACTAAGTAAATTCGTCGTTCTGTGTTTTAGTTTTTATGTTTGCCATTCCATTACATGATTATTTTGATGGTGATTTTCAATTTTACATCCCGTAATTTGTTTTAAGTATGCAAACAAATATGAATGTATGTACATATGTAGTTCGTAGAAATCTTTCTGTTATTGTTAAAATTGTTTAATTGTTTCAGTAATTGAAAATTAAAAACAAAAATAAAGCACAGCCGTTATCACTTTAAGACTGTGAAATTGCAGTTAGTTAGAATTAATTTTCGCTTTCGCCTAAATAGAGAAAAGTAATCTTAATTAAAATTCATTAATAAATATGTATGTTTCTTATAGATAACGGAAGACTGCATCAAACATAAGTCAGCTTTGAAGTTCAGTGAAGAATTACTCGTGCGAACAAGTGTTACTTTGAATCAATCGAAAATTAAAGTCATCTCTTGACGAACAAAGATCATCCTCTATATCCAAATCTCTCCTTATACCATTCTTCTATACGACATGGAAGCACGGAGGTTAGTAACGCACAATTGGGGCTTTATGAGTGCACAACTATAATGTATTATTGTATGCTCATTATCAAGCTCTTAAAAATTAAAAACCTTTTACCTCACTTCTTTTTATACCGAACTAGCTGTACCCGGCCAAGCTTTGCTTTGGCCCACTTTCTATTATAGGTACTTGAAACGAAAAACGGCACACTTTAAAATATGTTGGAAGTATCTAGAAACCGAAATTATCTTGGGCTGCAGAGCTCAGAACAATTCAAATAAGTTTAAAAAAAGTGAAGGAAAAAATTGATATTTTCAATAGTTTGCCCTCTTCATGTTCTTATTCCATTTTTCTTCGTATTAGTCTCCAACTGCCTTTCCCTCTAATTTTCTCTTCCTCTTTCCCTTTCCATGTAGCTTTCCTTTCATTTCCGTTTCCTTTTTCCTTTCCCATCACATTTCTGCTTTCCTTTCTCTATCGCTCTCTCTTACCTCTCCTTTTCTGCCTTTCTCCTTTTTATTCCCCCCCTCTTATTCCTTCTCTAATTCCCTGTCTTACTGTCTCTCTCCCCATCCTCTTCATTCCATTTTTATTATATTCTCCCTCTCCTTTTCCGTTCCTTTGCCTTTGCCTTTCCCAGTCTCATTACTCTTCCCCTTTCCCTAGGGAATTGGGTTTAGCATAACATACCCTACATTCCACTTCTCATTTGATACCATCATTGCTTAAAAACATTCCGTGGCGTCCGAATCGTCTCTTTTACCCATAATTGGGTATCGGGATTAAGAATCACTATGAAAATATCTCTATATAGCAGACCCGGTCAACACTTTCATTTTATATCAGTATTGCTCAGAAGCATCCCGGGCTCATCCGGGTCCACTTATTGACCCACATCTGGGAACTTGACCTAGGAACCATAATGGGTACGGTATCTGGAGACTTGACCAAGAAATCGTAATGGGTACGGCCCTACATGAGAGTCCGCTCCACACCTTTCATTTGGTACCAATATCCCTAAGATATATCCCGGTGTTATCCGGGTCCACATATTGACCCATACCTTGGGATCCCACCTAGGAATCGTCATGCGCCGTGATTAAATAACAATATCGCTGAGAATTTATCCGGGGCCATCCGGATCCACATTTTGACCCACATCTGGGGACCTGACCTAGGAATCATAATGAGTTTATCTCTATGTAAAAGCCCTGTCTTTCAGTTGACACCAATATCGTTCAGCAATTTTCCGGGGTCATCCCGGTCCACGTTTGGACCCACATTTAGGGACCAGACCTAGGAATCATAATCAGTTCATCTCTGTGTAAAGGCCCTGCTCAGCACTTTTCATTCGGTACCAATATCCCTGAGAAATATACCGGTGTTATCCGGGTCCGTATGTTGACCCACACCTTGGGACCCGACCTAGGGATCGTAATGAGTTCATTTCTATGTAAAATCCCTTCTCAAAACCTTTCATTTGATACCAATATCACTCAGAAATTTTCCGGGGTCATTCAGGTCCACGTTTTGACCCATATTTGAGGACCCGTCCTAAGCATCACAAATAAAATAGTTCTATGTTGAAGTCCTCATCAAGACCTTTCATTTGATACCAATATCGCTCAGAAACATCCGAGGGTCATCCGGGTCCACGTTTTGACCTATATCTGGAGACCCGACCTAGGAATCACAATGAGTACTATTCTATGTAAATTCTCTGCTCAATACCTTTCATTTGATACCAATATCGTCCAAAAATATTCAGGGGAAAGCCAGGTCCACGTTTGGACCTTTTGACCTATATCTCGGGAACCGACTTCCGGATTTGAAAAAAATATGCATATAAACCATCTAGGGCAAGGTACTAAGCTGGTGTGTAAATTTGGTCAAAATCCCTCCACGCGTTTGGGCGAAAGCCGGCGACAAAGAAATGGACTTGATTTTTATATATATATAGATAACCAAAATGCGCCATCTTCGCCGCTCGTAAGCGTCATAATTTCCAAATTAATGCGTTGGATTGTGGCCTTACACAGAATGGGAAGCCAATTGCGGGAGCTGGGGGTTAATAATTTAAAGCATTAAAATATACAGAAGGCTTCAACCTTTGAAAGAATTGTGTGTGTGCCAAATTGTGATGCCGAGTGGCAAGCAAAGTCCCTTGCCATTCGCCTCCATCCACTTCCCAAAGAGTTGTGCTATTAAAAATATATTGAAATTGCCATTAACCCATTCGCTACTTGCAGTTGAGTTGAGCTATGCGTGAATTATTAAAAATGAAATCGAAAAGATTTAAAATTTTTGAATATGAAGAAGGACTACGAGAGTGTGAATGTGTGTGTGGGTGCGTATCAGTGAGTTGGGCCAAAAAATATGAATGACGCTTGGCGGTTCCACCAAAACAAAAAACACCACGAAACCGAATTCAGGCTAGCAACCCAATTGTATAGTTGTGTGCATGTGTATTTGTGAGCACCGTTTGTTAACGAAAAGGAGCAGCAGTGGTGGAGGAGGGGACTGGAAAGCAAAATCGAGTAAATTTCGGATACAATTTTAATTATCGCAACCGTAAGCTTTTGGTTGTAAATATTTGAGTGCCCGATAACGTCGACGATTTTCATAAATAATACAAAAACAAAAAACAACAAGAATAAAGCGAAACAAACGGAATAACGCAATACTCTAAGTAATAATAAAGCTAGCACGTTTTAAGCAACAAACAAGAACATGAAATGTCAGTGATAAGGGTTGAATTGTTGTTGTATGTGGCAACATGAGGTTATTACCACTTAGACGACGATGGAGAAGACGAAGAAGAAGAGGAATTAATAAAGAGGGAAGCAGGAGTAGGTATACACTAAGGAAGAACGGCCGGTAGTTAAATAAAAAGCAAAAATTTGTAAATTCACACACACACACAAACACAGAGCCAAACAATGGCGCAAACAGCCGAGGCAGGATATGTATGTACGTGTGCCATTCACAATATTTAAGTGACTTTAAAGCTCACACGCGGCGATTCCAACCATAGATTTAAAGCGAGTCAAATGAGCGACTTTGCTACCAGCAGAAGCAGCAGCCGCCCGCAGTACTTACGAAAATACAAAGATAAAGAAAAGAGTTAAGCAGTCGGCAAGTGGCGGGTGGCGTTTGGCGTTTGGCAGTTGGAGGGCAAGCGCTGCTTCTTAAATTATCTACAAAAGTAAGCGAAAGCGAATTTAAACAGATTGTACGAGCAAGTAATGACACACGCGAGAGTGCTTGTGTGGTGCTTAAGGCACTGGGAAAGGGTTATCGCTAGAATAGAAGATGTCAGGGAGGAGTGCTCCCGTGCCGATGTCACTTGCCAATGGTGGTGGTGGTGGTGTGGTTGTAATCAATGTCAAACGTTTCATGTTTTCATTAAGTGCTTCCTTCTTGGTAGGCCGATAGGCTGCCAGCGACTTTTAAGCATCTGCATACATACATAGCAGTGTGGCCAGGTTAGCCTTTTCGAGGCTAGATTTGGCCTTTCTTTTTGTCCTTTAGCCTCATAATTTTCGTTTTAGCTTCGTGGCTTTTTTCTAGCATTTTTTACTCAAATGTTAATTTTACTAATTTGTACAACGAGAACTTGCTCTAATTCATATGAACGTTTTGTACATATGCAACACCATGAATATGTTCTAAATGTAAAGTAATTGTAGCCATGAATGTGTTCTGACCGTAAGCTATTTGTAGCAACCTTGTGAAAATAGGCGTGTTTTAATTATTACACCAAGCTCTGGATCAAGCTAAACTGACTGAAACAATCGGGATCATTGTTATGTAAATGTCAGCAACACATGCACAATGTGTGAACGTGTTAGGTGCTATACATCAAAAAAGCTCTGGTAGCACGGAAGAAACAAATCGAAAAACCGGATCATAAAATTAACAAGAAATGAATGTGGTTCTATCGGGCTCAAGTCGCTGTTGTTGAATTTATATGAACAATTTTTTATGTGGCTCAGGATCAGCGTAATTGAAACACGCTTAATGTTTTGCCCCAGAGCGCACCAGAGTAAAGAAGCTAAACCCTCTTCCCGGAGCGGAGCTGGAGCAAAAAATCACTAGCTCCCAGCTCCTTAATACCTACATATAAATATAATGCGCAAGTCAACTCGAAAAACCCATATAAAAATGAACCCGAAAGCAGAAATTAATATTTGCCATCGGATTATTATTATTATTGTATTATATTATATTAAAGTATATACTAACACAACAACCAAAAATAGGAGCATTTATTTAAAAAAAAAGTCAGTACTAGTCGAGAAAATGTGCCTGATATGTGTTCAAACATGAATAGTTCCTTTAAGTAATGTTTATAGTTTTTATATGCAAATGAACAAAACTTAAATAAATAAAATTTGAATGAATTTCTTAAAAAAAATGCTGACTTCTTTTTAGCTTCTTTTTTTTTTAGTTTCAGCCTTTTCTAACTTTTTTTTTTTGCCAATCTAGCCTCGTTTTTCTTCATGACCTGGAAACACTGATACATAGTAAGTATTTAAGTGAAAATTCGTGTGCTAAATATGTATGTATGTATGTATGTACATAAGTATGTTTGTAAGGCAAATTGTACAAATTCTGCTTAATGTTTTATGTTTCAAATCTTACTAGATACATACATAGTTGGTTGGTATTATCTGCGTTTGCTGATATAAAATGCAATGCCACAATAAAACAAGAGATAAGCGTTAAAATTTAGATAAGCGATTTGAAAATGAACAATTAAAATGATATACATATATCGTCGCTATAGAAGAAAAAAGACGCAAACTGCTTTGTTGAGGAAGAAAAACGCAAACTTTTTTTCTTTCAAAGAAAGACGCATTAAAAATATTTTTCGAAAGAAAGACTCTATTTTTTTGATAACGAAGAAAGACGCTTTATTTTTTTTTTTACTATAAAGAAAGACGCATTTAAATATTTTTTAGGAAAGAAAGACGTAATCGATTTTTTATTTTTCTTTGTCAATTTTAATGCTAATGCGTCTTTCTTCGCAGTTAAAAATGCTAATGCGTCTCTGTTCGTCGAAATATTTTTTAATGCGTTTATCTTCGTCGACATGTTTTGTAAAGCGTCTTTCTTCCCCGACATATTTTTAATGCGCCTTTTTTCGTCGACAAATTACTGACATGCGTCTTTCTTCTTCCGGAGCGACGATATATATATATATATACTCAGTTAAAAACGAATAGAAGGTATTCAATTGTGTTTTTGAGCATGAGTATTTCTTCCGATAGCGGCAACTATGGTGAATTTATGAAGCTCTAAATAACAGCTTAACTCAAATAGATGGTCAAATATGGAAGAGGGAGCAGCTGAGGTAGCTTTGGAACCGAATGTGGGTATCATGTGTGCTTCGGATTTTGTTGATCACCTTCGAAATGAAAAAGAAACATAAAATTAACATAATCTCAAAACAGTAACCATTAAAAAAATTAAAAACAACAAGTAAGGAAGCCTAAGTTCGAGTGGAATCGAACATTAGATACTCAGCTGTATGCTTTCATTGTTTGTTTGCGTTTGATGGAAACACGGTGTATTTTATATAAAGCGAGTGCTGCATAAAGTGGGCGTAGCCACGCCCATTTTCTAAATTTTTATCAGTCATCCAACTAAGCATATGAATATTATTCTTTGTGCAAAAATTCATTCCTTTATGACTTCTAGTTACGAAGATGTCACGTTACACATTCCCAAAGAGTGTTCCAGAAATATCTGTTAAAAAGTAGGCGCGGTCATAAACCGATTTCAATAAATTTTTGCGTGTCTATTAACACAAGTTATAAAAGTGTATAAACCAAGTTTCGTCATAATATCTCAATTATTTGTCGAGTTAAAGGCTAAGAAATCTCGTATATTCCTTTGTCTAAAAAGAGGCGGTCCCACGCCCATTTTCCAAAATTTTTCTATTTTTTGTTTCCGGTCTATTGTAGAACTCATGCCACAAAATTTGAATGAATTATCTATATATTTGACAGAGATATCGCTTAAAATGTTTTTATTAGCCCCCTTTATAGTTCCCATATATAAAAGTGGGCGTGGTCGTCAACCGATTTTGCTAAAATTTTGAACATGTATTACCACAAGTAATAAAAGTGTACACACCAAGTTTCGTCATAATATCTCATTTACTTGTCGAGGCGGTGCCACGCCCATTTTCCCAAAATTTTTGTGTTTTTAGTTTTACGTCCGCAGCTGGACTCCTGCCATAAAATTTCAATGATATATCTTTATATTTGACAGAGATATAGCTTAAAATGTTTTCATTGCGACACTTTATAATACCCATATATAAAAGTGGGCGTGGTCGTCAACCGATTTTGGAAATTTTTAGTCCAAACATTTGCCTAAGTAAGCAAATCACGCACACCAAATTTCATCTATATACCTCCAACGGTTTCTGAGTTATGACATATAAAACTTTCCATGTTTGACCCTTAATAAGTGGGCGTGACACCGCCCATTTTCCAGAATTTCATCAAATTTCTTCATAGGGGCCTGAGCTCAACACGTGGGTAAAATTTCATCACTCTAGCTTTAATAGTGACTGAGACACCAAATTTCAGATTTTTTCTATACAGGAAAAGTGGGCGTGGTCATGGTCCGATTTCGCCTATTTTCCAATACCAACCGTCCCAGTCTCGATACCAACTTGCATTCCAAATTTCATCAAAATATCTCAATTTTTGCGCGAGTTAGAGTGTTTACAGACGGACGGACGGACGGACGGACATGGCTCAATCGATTTCTCTTTTCACCCTGATCATTTTGATATGTATAAGTCTATATCTATCTCGATTATTTCATTCTGTTAAAATCCAACATTATGTGATTAAAACTATAATACTCTGTGTACTAGTACAGCTGAGTATAAAAAAGGACGCAAGTTCTTGGCAAAAGCAAAAGTAACCTGATGAGTCTTAGAGGGATCTAAAGTGAAATCCATGCTTAAAATTTTTTCCTAGTTTCTAAAAAATAAAAAATAAAAATTAAATTAAATAAATCAAAAAATTAAAAAAAAAAATGGTTTTGAGCTCAGGAATTTCTTGGTATTTTTCAAATTAATTATTTCAAAAGTAGTGTAATCAACTTGGGCTGTAAAATAGAGAACAAAGAGAGTTGTACTGGGCGGATTCTAACAAATTTACGTACATTGGTAATAACGTAGTATGAAATATCCTTATAGTTCCAGGGTTAAGGAAAAGCACGCACACATTAACTGATAAGCAACTGCCAACTCGCTAGACACTCACGTGTCAAAGTAACCAGCAGCGAATTAGAACATGCCTAGCAAGTAGATTTGGTTTAAACTTTTACTTTGCTTTATTTGTTTTTTTTTTTTTGTTGCGCACAACTCACTTATCATCGCTTATCAGCAAAACATATTGTGGCTGCCACCATTTCTTTTGTTTCTTATTGTTTAATTTAACCCTTTCTTTTTTCAAGGGTGTTTGTAAGCGTGTAAGCTTGTGACTTACACCCCACTAGTACTTGGGATCATTGTTTGATTAATCCTGGAGTGTTTTCTTGCGATTACTCCCCATTTCTCCCTATTCTTCTGTGTATAAGCATAGAATGTTGTATAGTCCTTTTTAATATTGTATGTCCTAGGTAGGGTAGTAAGGAACATAAAGAAAAAAAAAATTGAAACAATTTTTTATATTTCCAGGAAAGGGTGTCAAATGGAGTACTCTTCTACTCATCGCTTGGGGAGATTTCGTTCGAAGTTCTACTAGGGCATGCCTTGTAATAATTGCGAATACTCCATAGACCGAGTACTCCGCAATGGATCACATTTTATATCAAAATTGTGATTCAATTAATATTACGATGTCATGGGATTGTACCATATACTACTCATATACTGCATTCCCACATAAAGTACTCGGTCCATTGTGGAGTATTGCAATGCTTTTTTTTTTGCAGGGTGGCTGTAAGCCGAGGCATACATTTATTTATATGGGTGAGTGTGTTTTTGTGATTGTGTGTGTGTGTTTTGATGACTTCATTGTTTAACATTTTCTGTTTACTCTTTTAAATGAAAATCAAAAATTGCAGACGAATTACAAAAAGAAAAAAAAAAAGCTGAGATTGTGGTAACTGTCAAAGAGCCAACGGCAAGAAAGCCATTGAAGTTAAAGTTTATGGTGGGAGCAATTTAAACAGAAAAAAAAATCTGTGAGCAAGTGATCTTAAAAGAAAATCGTTGTCGACTTTGTTCAATCGAGTGTTTGTCTCATCTAAATTATTGCAACGTTGTTTCTCGCACAATTTTCAAATTACTCGTTACTCGTTACACGCTACTCGCTACTCTACTCGTACCTTGAACGCTTGATATGTATGCACACACATACAAACATATTTGAGTTTCATAGCAACAACAACATCTACCAATGGGACATTATTTAACGGTTGTCCTGTCTCTAGCACACATTTTCATTTCACTTCATTCGCCACATCTAATCAGACGCGCAATTTCCATTATTCCTTCAGCTACCACTACACTCTTACCACCTTACACATGCCACAAGAAGGCCAAAGAGTTGACTGTGCAACAAACTAATCGCACACAGCAGCGTCAGCGTATAACAAACTGACGCTCGAATGATCTCGGCATTTCGAAGCTGATGCTGATACCGAATCCCAATCTGATGATGGTGATGATGATGAATTTCCCGTGTACAAATATTTATTGCATTAGCATACGGGCGATGCTGCTACCGGCTGCTCCACTGATTAACCCTTTCGCCTCCTGCTAAACAACAAAAAAACAAAATAGATAAAGGAAGGAGAATGCTATCATTCATTTTTTTGAGGGCAAAGGGATTAAATGAGCTGGTTGAAGGGAAGATGGGGCGAGGGGGGGGGGGAGATTTTTTATTTTTGGAATGACGACTTTGGGCCAACAAAATGTGCTTCTTACTTACTTAATTTATGATAAGGGTTTGGAAAATTTGAAAATTCTTTGACGTTGAACCTACGCGGGCTATGTTTGTTTGTTGTCGCAGGGGTAAGGGTGATGTGTGTGTTGCGACGGATGGCACGCACTTAATGAGTTACTGCTGAACTGCTGGCACAAGCGGATAAAGGATAAATAAAGTAAAGTACATATGTGTTAGGTTCATTTAAGTTTAGCGGGCAGGCAGAGATTTGGAGTAGGATTGGATTGGGCTGTTGAGCGCTGAAATGCACATGAAGCCCCAAAATTTGTGCTAATTTTTTTTTTTTATTTTCCCTCAACCTCGACGACATGATGCCCCTGAGAATCGAATAGCGAAAAAGTAAAATATACATATATGTATGTACATTAAGGTGGAGTAAATATTTTTTTTTGGAAATTCAATTTGTTCCAAAGCCAGAACGGCACCTTTCTAGCCCAGAAAAAAGCCTGTACAATTTTATTGACCTACTCGCATGTTAAGAGGTGCCCCCAGCCCCACAAAGTTGAAAGAAATAGCATGATCTGGCACAAATGTGAAATTTCTAAAATTATAAAATCAAAAAACGAAGTACGAGGATTGATAAAGATGACTAAAAAATGACGTCAAAAGTTATTAAAGGTCAAAGTTTATATTATGCGTTTTTTAAATTGCAATTATGTACTTAAAAACTACTGAACCGATTTCGAATATTTTTATACCATTCGATAGTTGTTTTGATTCCCTTTAATTTGATATTTGTAGTTTTTAAGTAATTGCAATTTAGAAAATGCACAATATAAATTTTGACATTTAATAACTTTTGTTGTTGCTGTTTCCAAAAAAAAAAAAACCACTTTAATACTCAGCTTAGCTATCTTTATCAATCCTCATACTTCGTTTTTTGATTTTATATTTTTGAAAATTTCATATTTGTACCAGATCTTGCTTATTGCTTTCAACTTTGCGGGACTGGGGGCAGTTCAAAACGTCATCCTATCGCCATAAAATTTTGTGGGGTTCATTAACTTTTCACTGCTGGTACGTTCAAAAAAAGAACAAGAAAAATCTCCATATGTTTTCACTCCACCTTAATGTACATAATTATATGTATGTAGATCATGTAAGCCCACAGGATATCTATCATATGTATATGTACGGGCCAAATATTCAAATAAATATCTATCTATTCACATGTGTTTGGTAGTTGTTGTTATTTTTTATTTTTCTTCATTAGTGCCAAGAGATTTTGGCGGCTGTCAGTTTATTTTACTTTTAGATTTTTAATAATGTACGAGTAGGTATGCCTACATATATTCGAAAACGTATATATGTACCTATGAGGATATATTTTTAATTAATGTCGGGTGGCATGAGAGTTCATGTCAGCGGCTTTTGGCTCCATTAACATTAACATACGGTTTTTTTTTTTTTTTTTTATTGTTTTTGGTTTGCTCAGTGCGAAGCGGCTCATGCGTGCGTACTTGAGAGTATGAGTTGACATTTTCAGTTGTTATACGAAAATAATCGCATAAATTAGTATATAAAAGCATGAAAATAAGTATGTATGTATGCGTATGCAAGTGTATGAAAATTGTGAAAGCCAATTCAGCAAAGAGTTGAGCTGAGGAGGGCAATATAGCTTGTGTTTAATTAAATTTCAATTTTAGACTTGCTGTCTGAGTTTAGAACTTTTTTTTTTTGTAGCAAGACAATACTTTTGATAGAAAGTTTATCTCATGCTATACATACCTACATACACATATTAAAAAGCCATCTTATAATGTATATTCTTTAGCTTGACAGATTAAGTACCTAAATTTTAAAGCATACTTCCCGCCAATCTACATAATGCTTATGTGACATAAAGTGCCTTTTTCGTTTAGAGTACCTAGGCAAGAGAAATTGCCTGACGAATAAGTAGATCAGATAGATTCATAGATCTCTTCGCATTTATATGTATAAGAGAACAACTGTGTTTATTCAGAGGTTCTACCTTCCAATAGCATATTTGATAGATTAAATCTTAGCGATACTCCGATATGCTTATATGCATGCGAATTTACATATTTGCATCAGCCATACACCAGACTCATCCAATCCAACGCAAGTTTATAATTAATTACATTCGCTTTTCGTTCTTTTTCTTTGTTTTAGTAAAAATAAGCTAGTCGACATAAATTAACCGCCTTTTGACGTTAGTGGAACTCTGTTTACTCATTTAAATATTGCGTGGAGCAACGCGTAGTAAACATTACGATTATGAGTGTACAGAGTTATTTATATACATTAGGGTGTTCCTTAAAAAAATCAAATTAGCGATTTTCTTCGGTCTCACCGCCTACATCGGTAGCAGCACGGCCAAAGATACCACATATAAATTTTTGTCCCGATCGGAGATTTATAAAGGGTGTCGCACAGGGGTCAGAGTTCAGATTACTATATGAAGACTCAAAAATTTATTTTAATTTTCTTTTAATCTGATACCCACAATCAATACTAATGTACTCTGCGACACCCATTAACCGTCTCCTGTCAGGATCAAAACTTATATTTGTGATTGCAAGACTATAGATTTTGGCCATTAAACAGTAAAAAATTATAGTTTATTTCTAATATCATTTGGTACTTAATATAATCATTCTTGGAATTAAATTTGAATTTTAATGCCAAAAAGTCTTATTTTTAAACTATGGGAAGTTTTACAATTTTATTTATTCCAAAGTAGTCTTAAAAAGTATTAAAATCTTCTCTAAAGAAGTTTAATCATTATGGTCATAGTTTATATCTATAAGTTGCGACACTCTCAGCTGATCGTTTGGCATGTTGTGCCTGTCACCATGCAGTGCTGTGCAAAATTTACAGAAAAAAAATTCAAATGAATTTTGAAATCTTTAAATCTTTGAAATTATTGTGTGAATTGAATTTCTAATGCTATATTTGTAGCGATAATAACAAAAAATTAACATATTTTTGAGTTTTAATTGATTTTATTAGCAATTTTGGATATTTTCTTGTGAAGATTTTACTACGTTTGAATACAACACTGTGGTCGATTCTTCTTCACATTTGGTTTATTTAGTTTCCCATTCCCATTGACACATAATGTGCCTGTCACTTTTTGCAACAACAATTCCCATGGTTGAAGTTTGTTTTGATGGGAATACAGTGAGGCACAGTGAAAGTGAGCCATCATTTATTCACAAATTTTTATGATTAAATATCTTTGTTAACAATTACTTGACTTCCCTAATTTCTTTGCAACGGAAAACTTTCAACAACATGCCAGAAATGATGAAAAACAAAAACAATCAAAGTAATTCTTCTAGCAGCTCTAATTTAAATACTTAAAGTTTCTCTCAAGAATTATTATTTTTCTCTTATATATTTTTACAGTTCACATCTTACTTTATGTGTTAATTATAGGTATACACAATCTATATAAAAGGGGATTCAGGCAATTTTTTTTCCGATTTTAAAAGGTGTACTTATCAGACAATATACGCTAGATCGCGTAAAAATCGTGTTTTGTTAGATGAATAAAACACATTGCATGCTAATAAAATTTGTATTATATTTAATTCATTAGGGATAGAGTAATTGAACTTTTGAAACAATGCAACAAAGTATTAAAACCGTTTTAGGGCATATTTCTCTTAGTGGCTAACTTTCACTGTGAGCCCGTTTCATGAACTTTTCAATCAAATATTTTTTGAAATACTAAATTGCGGTTTATTATAAAATACACCTAAGTATATAATCTTGGTTTTCAATCGGTTTGTGTATAATTTTTTATTTTCATAAAACTTCGGACAACAAAACGTGACTCATTTTCACTGCGACTTACTGTATGTATCAAAAATATAGATACACATTTATTTTTTCAAAACAAAAATGAAATATCCGTGATGCCAATCGTTGCTACCCAATAAGCATTTTTGAATGCATTTGAATTTCATTGATTTGACTTGAATTCTATCGATATCCTCCAACTAAAATCAAACGTCAGGATAAAGCCTTTGAACAACAAATGCTCATCCGATTGAAATAAAGGAACAAAAATGTAACAATTATGATTGTCTGTTTAACTTATTTCCTCACTTTTTTGTTATGCATTTAAAAATAGTAACAACATTTTATACACAAAAATTAGTTGAATTATACATTCCTTTTTAAATTATATTTTTCACTCGTTTTTAGTTTATTTATTGCTAATATGATTGAATTTAATTCATGCTAATTATACTCTCAGTACAGTTCGGAAAAGTGTTGTAACTCAAGTGTAAAAACATGTTGGATATAAACTTGAGAATTGAGACTTTTCTCCAACATTGGATTCCTGCTAATTGGGATCTATCCAAATGTAGGAGAATGTAGAGTTTCCAAAGCAACCAAAGCGTTCAAAGGCATCCAGGCATTAATCAAAAAGTATGGATTGACACAGCGTTTTATCAGCAAACACTATATCTACTGGTAGAGAGTTTAATTCTCAAACTTATCTCTAATCCAAAGCGAAGGTAGAAAACTACACTAGAAATAAATTGGAGACTGATTAGAAAAATAAGCATTTGCGAATTCTCATTAGAAAACTAATTTTGATTTCCATTCGGAAACTATGATTTTCTAAATTTGTGAATTATGTCCCATTTTGTTTGAAATCGCTAGGATTCTCGACTGCTTCTCGAGTCGTCCTCTAACGTTAGAGATTTTAGAAAAGTGCTAGTTCTTGAGTCATTCTCATACCGATATCTAACCTAAATGTTTGTTGGGTTTCGCCATGCAAAATGGCCGTTTGAATTCAAATTTTTTTCTTTCCTTTTGAACATTTTCGTATAAGCAGGGTTGCACTTTCTCGTACTGCTCTATTACTACATTTTTCCTAGAAATATAGAAAAGGGAATATACGGATACCAATGCCTTTACTACTTCGTTCGCGTGTATGCAAATTTTAATTCATGTAAGATTAACACGATCGATCTTTACACATATAACAGCAACAATTTTTTTCAAATTACACGATTTTTGGAACGTGATTTTAGCTTTTAAAACGTCATTTGAGATTTTGGTAAATTCAACCAAATTTTAGTGTTGATGCAACATTAGGCAATTTTAAAATAATGAATGAATCATATCAAATATAAAATTTTATTCCTAAATGTCATTTGGAATTTGGTTTATTTAACATGATAGTGTCAATATAAACTAAAAAATTTAAAAAAAGAACGTCAAAACTATTTTGAAACATACACATAATTTTTTTTTTGAACATTTGGAGTTCTGCTTTTCGTGCAAAACGGAATTATTATTTTTTAAATAAAAAGAAAATCTGGTGCCGTGGGAAGAGTTTAGTGTCATTGGAAGTGCGTGATAATGACATTTCCATTTATATTTTCAGTTTGTAGGCGAGTTAAAGGTGAAACGTATTTTTATTTCTAAAAGTTTTGAATGTAAAATATTTTCTTCTTTCTCCTCATAGTTTGCAATTTTACCAGGAGGATATCCTCCCATATCTCCCAATACCGAAGCACCTTCTTTTATTGAATGTACATACATATATTGTATTTTTGTAAATTGTAAAATCAATCCAGTTAATTTAACAATAAATTTAAGGTAAAATCAAAAAGATATTATTGCTAATTTAACGCGACCATTCCGTGTAAATTTAACTAGCTTAAATTGCAAAATTATCTAGTTAAAAATGTGAAGTCAACAGCAAAACTCAATATTATTTTAATGTTAGTTCTGCACATTTATCTGTTATTTTGTGCGCACTTGGACCGATATGACCAAAAAAATTAATATATGTATGTCGCACCCTAAATCATAAAGTGGCACAACTCAAAATCCAAAAATTTGCAGGAGGCCAAAAACTTTTTTCCTTTACAAGCAATGACATGGCAAAAGGCGACGTATAATGGCTATTTTTCAGTCAAAAGAGACCCGAATGAAAAGGTTTTTTGTTGGCAATCGCTAGAAAAGTCGATTTAAAAAAATTTTGAATTGTGTCACTTTATGATTTAGGGTGCGATATATTTTTATTAAAATCGTTTCGTTGTCAAGAAAAAAATTCAGTAGAAACGGAGTAAATCCTAACTAATTTGCTCCCATTTTGGTAGTAACAGCAATTCTACGAAATTGCACAGCATTGATTCCTTCATTCTATCGATTTTCGCACAAATACAAATGCATTTTTAAAAATGAACAAGAAGAAGACCATTTGAGTGACCAAACTATATAGTATAAACAATGATTATGGTTTAAAAACAAATCCTAAAAAGTATAAAAAACTTTCTCTTTTTCAGTCGAAATCAAAACCAAAAAAAAAAATATAAAAAAAAAATATCAGAAAAAAGTAAAAAAAAATCAAACAAAATGTTTCTAAAACAGCAATTCGGAGTAGTAAATAAATCTACTCAAATAAATGACTCGAATCGAATAATTGTATCAAGTAAGTAATGCAGGAGATTAATTAAATATCATGAGGGTAAATTTTCCTTTTTTTTCAGTCATATGGCAGTTGAGTGTCCCTCTTTCAGTATCACTGCAAGAACCGTGATGGTGCCGAAATTTCACTGGACATCTCCCAAATATTAGTATAAAAGTGACAATATGTATATATATCGAGACCTAACCGCCATAAAAGCGTATCCAACAAAATTATCGATTTCAGCTTTTTTATGCAAATCAACAATTTACTATCACATGCAAACTCCCAAAATTTTAAAGCTGTGAAATGTGCAGTTTCGAAGTTAGAGACTAAATAAGTTTCAAGGCTGCATACAAACTGTATGCAAAACAAATTAAAAAAACTGTGTCCTGTAAAATTTACTTTTTGTTGGATACACTTTTATGAGGATTAGAACTCGATATATAAGGTACTTTAGTGTTTGCTACTACTGTTTTGGATTTTTATGTAAATAAACTATGTTAAAGTTATTCAATTTCTCATTCATTTTTGGGATAATGGGTTATTTGCAGTATATCCACTGGAAATTTTATGGGGGTTTATTTTTAAATCCAAAAAAGTATACCATTTATTCCAATATTCGGTAGATCTAATACCATTTAAACTATTTTTATTGCCAAAAATATTATAAAAATAATCAAAATTTGGTTTTGATTTAATTCCATAAAAGTATACAATTTATTCCAATTTTGGATTGATCTTATACCATTTCAACTATTTTTAATACCAGAAATATTCTAAAAATAATGAAAATTTGGTTTTGATTTAATTCCAAAAAAATATTAATTTGACACCAAGAATAATTTCTTTATCTCAATATTCTCTTCTTTTTTTAAACCAGAATTGTTTTAGTTTTATGCTTTTTGGCATTGTTATATATAAATACCAAAATGGAATTAAAATTAAACTAAAATTTTTACTGTGTAGATATACAAAATTTAATTAAATTTTTTGGTCTTTATATTGTAATCTGAATTTTGACCCATGTGCGATGCCCCTCAACCACCTCCGATCGTAATCAAAATTTGCATTTGTTATTTTTGAGTACAGGGCAATCGATTTTGGACATTAGCCATAAAAAAATAAACTTAAATTTTTTAGTCTACATAAAATTGTCTGAAATTTGAACCCTGTGGTGTCTCTCTTAACCGCCTCCGATCGGGACAAAAATTTATATGTGGTATCTTCGACTATATTAGCATAGAAATTGGGGGTAAGGTTGAGGAAATATGTATGCTATAAAATTTGTCCCCATACATTTGGGCACCACCCTAAAATACATACGTACATATGTGAAAACTTATATTCAAGCAGTGAGTGCAATCATTTTCTTCGCTGCAAGTACACAAATTCACCCAAATACGGTGGGCTGAATATCAGCAAATTTGAGAGTTTGGTTTTGTCCTGCACATGCATAAGTAAATACGGGATTTCTCAAATATTTCTTGTAGTTTTCTAAAGTGGAGTAAAATTTATTGCTTTGGTAATGGAATATATTCAATTTTATAGCATAAAATAAGTCATGTAAGCATATGTTAATTCCAAATGCTATAGCAATTTTCAAAAACATTCAAAAATCCTAAACTGTGCACACCGTCCGCTAAGTCAAAATGCCGTGAAATATGCAAAACTGTGTCTGTAGAAATGTGATTTATGTTATCTGCGCTTCAACGTTACCTTGCTGCTCAACTACTATGTATGTACAACAAACAACGCTTTCATTCCACTACCGCTTGGTTGGTAACGACGAAGAGCACACATTTAACCAAAACATGCGTTGCCAGCGTCATGATTCTAAATTAGTTATGCTGCAGCCCAAGCATGCTCATATTGCTCAAAATGCAAGGAAAATTGCGAACGACTCCTACAACTAAGCACCACCAAATCCGCTCAACCGCCCTTTTTGGCGCACTCTCTTTTTTCGTGAATTTTTGCGCATATGAACAAATTTTCTAAAATCGATGCAAAGCTCTTAGGTTGCAGGGAGTTACTTATAAAATGTTGCAAGAATTTGCACGCAGATAGACAAATGTAGGTATGTATGTATATAATTAGATCGCGCCTGTTCGCCATGGCGTATGAGTAACGTGCATTCATTAGTTTTCTTCTTGTTAATGCTTATGCAGTTAGTCATACGAACTGGTATCTATGTATGTACTAAAATATTTTGCAGTCTGTTAGCGCAAGCGGTGGAGTGAGGGGTGTTGACGTTGCACAGACATTTGGTAAATAGTTTGTTTATTTACATTAAAAACAAAAACAAATCCTTTTTGGTTGCTTGTTTTTCCGACAGGGTAGGAATATGATGTATTGTGGAACGATCCTCCGTCATCCCTTGTCAAGTTTGGTTTGGAGACAAACCGGTTTCGGCTAATATACGCCATCTTCAGTGTCTTTTTTCGTTCTGAGTTATTTTGTGTAAGTTCGATAGTACTTATAGTAACTAACTTCCATCGTTTGGTCACGTACTTCGTGTTCGTGTAATGTGTTCGTGTGTTCGTGCATTCGTGCGTTCGGGCGACGTGCATGCGTGTGTGCGTGCGAGTCTGCGCGTTTAGGTATGTAAATCTATTTTTGTATCCTCATTAAACAGGCAGGTAAAAGTCCGTTATTGTCCTCTTGTGTGTTGTTTTGTTTATGTCGGTTTTAGGTTTTCTGTCCTCTTTTCGGTATAATAGCTTAAGCGGTTCAAATAATGTATCTGATGCGGTGTTTATTTGTTCATTTATTATTTTACCTATGAATGTCTTCTGTTTGTATATCTCCATATTTTCTAATACGTTAAGTCGTTTTCCCTTGTGTTGTATGTGGAGAATTTTAGCTGTTTTTCCTATTTTCATGGGTGTACATTTGTTTTCTGCCATGTGGTTGGCGAAATTTGATTCCACTGTCGTTGATGATTTCCTTATTTTCTTATTGTAATCTCTTACGTGTTCTCGATATCTCGTCTTGATTTGGCGTCCTGTTTGTCCTATATAGCTATTTTGGCATTCGCAAGTCAATTTGTATACGCCTTGTTTGTCAAAGGGGGCTTCCTTGTTAATGTTGTTTCGTAGAAGTTTTTCCATGCTGTTCCTCGTTTTAAATGCTGCATTAATGTTATATTTTTGGAAAACTTTAGCCAACTTGTAAGATGTTGCTCCGGTATATGATAAGACTGCCCATTTCTTCTCTACCTTTTCTTTGTTTTCCGTTTTCCTTGAAGTTATGTTTTTCTGTATTTTCTTCACCAAACTTTTTTGATATCGCGGAGAACAACGGATATCAAAAAAGTTTGGTGAAGAAAATACAGAAAAACATAACTTCAAGGAAAACGGAAAACAAAGAAAAGGTAGAGAAGAAATGGGCAGTCTTATCATATACCGGAGCAACATCTTACAAGTTGGCTAAAGTTTTCCAAAAATATAACATTAATGCAGCATTTAAAACGAGGAACAGCATGGAAAAACTTCTACGAAACAACATTAACAAGGAAGCCCCCTTTGACAAACAAGGCGTATACAAATTGACTTGCGAATGCCAAAATAGCTATATAGGACAAACAGGACGCCAAATCAAGACGAGATATCGAGAACACGTAAGAGATTACAATAAGAAAATAAGGAAATCATCAACGACAGTGGAATCAAATTTCGCCAACCACATGGCAGAAAACAAATGTACACCCATGAAAATAGGAAAAACAGCTAAAATTCTCCACATACAACACAAGGGAAAACGACTTAACGTATTAGAAAATATGGAGATATACAAACAGAAGACATTCATAGGTAAAATAATAAATGAACAAATAAACACCGCATCAGATACATTATTTGAACCGCTTAAGCTATTATACCGAAAAGAGGACAGAAAACCTAAAACCGACATAAACAAAACAACACACAAGAGGACAATAACGGACTTTTACCTGCCTGTTTAATGAGGATACAAAAATAGATTTACATACCTAAACGCGCAGACTCGCACGCACACACGCATGCACGTCGCCCGAACGCACGAATGCACGAACACACGAACACATTACACGAACACGAAGTACGTGACCAAACGATGGAAGTTAGTTACTATAAGTACTATCGAACTTACACAAAATAACTCAGAACGAAAAAAGACACTGAAGATGGCGTATATTAGCCGAAACCGGTTTGTCTCCAAACCAAACTTGACAAGGGATGACGGAGGATCGTTCCACAATACATCAAAAACAAATCCGTACGCTGTATGTATGCGCATAATTAGCCAATTAAACTTAAATTACGTTGCGTGCTCAGACATACTAAAAAGTTCATAATTCATTTCGCTTAGTTTTTATTTTTTTATATCAATTAAATTTTTGTTGCTAACAAAAAATAGTTAAAAAGCGTTAATAAGAATAAACAGCTATTTAATTTTTTTATTTTGCGCAAAGCCATAGAGAAAAAACAACAAAAGCGAAAAAGCTGTGACTCTTTCTGTGTTCAGTGAACTTAGCTGATCAAAAGGAGACAGTATACCAAACATAGAGCAACAGGTGGGTATAATGTGTAACTCAGATTGCTATGATAACGACGATTGTATTATTTGTAGGCCACTACCTGAACTCTGACCAAAAGTGCTAAAATTATATTTTTAAACAAAATATTCAAGCATTTAAGCCATCCAGCAAGGAGACTCCCAGTAAGCGCTGTCTATAGCTGCTAAGCGCCGGGAAATTGCAGATGAGTTGGTCAACTGTCTCTTCCTCCTCATCCTCTTTAAAGCTTCTACAGCATCAACGATAAGGCGCACATACCCTCTCCGCGTATTTTTCTATGAAAAAGTGTTCCGTGATTACTGCCATGATAGCAGAAATCTCGTCTCTTCTTAGAGAGCATAGTTGAAGGGATCTATTGTGGTCCCATTTCGGCAATGTTTGTTTTTAAATCCCACAAACTGTGTCTTGTTACCATCTATGCTTTGACTGGTTGTAGATGTGCTCTTTAAGCATTAACTTGCATGTGACAAAATGCCATAGCTGGGGAACTTCGATTAGAATTAGAAATCATTACGATTAGGAAAATTAAGTAATCTAATCATAAGATTTTTTTTGATTATTTATATTTTGATCACTAATTTATTAGATTAGAGCTAATCAAAAATCTAATCACGATTAGTGGCGATTGGCATATCTAATCAAAACTAATCAAAAATAATCAAAAATAAAATCAATTAGATTTCTCGATTAGTTTTGATTAAATTTGATTAGATCAACTGTTTTGAAATATTTTTTTTTGTCATAGAGTAACAAACTTAAAACTACTTTTATTCAAAATTTCATCGTAAATATAAACACCAAATACTAGTTGAAGTATAAAACTTAAAGGCAAATTCTGAAAAAATGCTGATTTATATTACATACATAAGTATCACAAAAAGTTTTTATTTGATTTTAATAGTACCAACTTTTCAAAAGAAGTTAGACAATGAATTCCGTCTTGGGTTATTGACTATGCCAGCAAATGAAAACGAAGGTAGAACATTGGTGTACCTATGAACAACGACTTAATGCAATATTATGAAATATTCAAAAATATTTATATTATGTAAATAGATTTTGCATACAAAAATAAATAATTTTTTTTTTACAAAAATTTTTCAAAATAGTTTATCTAATCAAATCTAATCAAAACTAGTCGAGAAATCTAATCGATTTTATTTTTGATTAGTTTTGATTAGTTTTGATTAGATATGCCAATCGTCACTAATCGTGATTACATTTTTGATTAGTTCTAATCTAATCAAAAAGTAATCGATTAGAATAGCCGTCTAATCCTAATTAATCAATTAGGATTAAAAAAAAGTTTCTAATCCGATTAATAATCATTAGGATTACTAATCATTATTCCCCAGCTATGCAAAAGGCATACCTATGAGCTCTTTGTGGGGATGAACTCGCTTGTTAGTACCTTGCCTTGCATGCTCATCTGCCATACCCTCAGGTTGGATAGATCTTTGTGGATGGACCCGTACCCTGCACAGCTCATCGCTTCCCTTATTGCTGAAATTTTAGCTCGCAAAACGCTGCAATGATCAGCTAGCATAAAGGGCAGCTGTATATTCAGGTCATGGGAAAATACACCTCCTCCAACTTTGCCATTAAGTTTGGAGTCGTAGGTGTAGATGGAAATGCTACCTAGGGTAGGATAGCACCGATTTGGCTCTCTACACTTTTCACTACTTGGAATCTTCGTTACGAAGCTGCTTTCTACAAAATAAATCTCCGTATAATTTTATTAATACTGCATATAACCTGCATACTGTATTATTTATGTACATACATTGTACATTCATACATACGTACATCTTCACATACGTTCAAATAAGTATAAGTACGCATCAACCGCCTTTCATCTGTTTTTATCCATGTAATTGTTTATTTATGAGAACTTAAGTGTGTGTAATAAAAAACACATGAGTCTACAAAGACCCACATGGATACGGCGAGTTGAGCGAAAAAAAGAGGAAAAACAAACGATGAGAAGAAAAATCAAGAAAAATCACAACTTAATAGAATTACAGGCATCATAAAAAATTTAGCAAACTTGATGGGCATGGATTGTTCTTGTCGCGCGTTCAAGAAGCATAAAAAAACGAATATGTAACTACGAATAGAAATCAGCAGCAAGCATGAAGAAAGGGGGAAATAAATCAGGGATTGCAAATAATCGTTATTTTTTAAACTTTGACTAAAAAAATCATAGTGAAGGAGAAATGCTAAAATTAAACTGAAGAAACTTTTATATTCTGAGCAAAAAGATAAAACTTAGAAAATAAATTTTATTTTCAGATCGAAAAATAAAACCCAAAAAATAACTTTTATTTTCTGAGGGAAAAATAAAACTCAGAAAATAACTTTTATTTTTTGATCGAAAAATAAAACTAAAAAAAAAAAAAAAAATTACTTTTATTTTCTGAGGGAAAAATAAAACTCAGAAAATAACTTTTATTTTTTGATCGAAAAATAAAACTCAAAAAAAAAAAAAAAATTACTTTTATTTTCTGAGGGAGAAATAAAACTCAAAAAATAACTTTTATTTTCTGAGAGAAAAATAAAACTCAAGAAATAACTTTTATTTTCTGATCGAAAAATAAAACTCAAGAAATAACTTTTATTTTCTGATCGAAAAATAAAATTCAAAAAATAACTTTTATTTTCTGAGAGAAAAATAAAACTCAAGAAATAACTTTTCTTTTGTGAGCAGCAAATAATGATTAAAAATCAACTTTTTGGATATAACTCATAACCGTTACAGTCCCTGAAGTAAATACATACATACAAACATATGCACGTATGTATAAATGTGGGTGAAGGTAATAGCAGTAACGCTACATAAAACACGATTAATATCATGTTCAGACATAAAAATTAATTAAGTCAATTGGGGTTGATTGAACATCTTTAGATTTGGTGTTCAGATATATTTAATTTACTTGGCCCATTTAACAGGTCGGCTCAAGATGCATACACACATACACGCCGTGAGCTGAATATCAAACTCTCGTGACCTAAATGTCAAAATTGCAAGGAGGACGAAATAATTTGACATTCATCTCACAATTTTTACCAATCGTAAACACGAATGCATGTATAAAATAAGCAGAAATAAAAACAAATTTGATAGGTGATGAAGAAGAACAAGAATGCAGCTGATCTGACGAACCAACCTGTTTAGTGGACACTGACGCTAACCACATTTCTCTTTTCATGACATTTCATTTTACTTATGAAACAAGCCTTTTAACAGAGTTGCATGCAGAATTGTTCTTCATTAACAACTCATTAATTTCTAATAAAGCATTAACTTGGTCAATTTTTGTATGGTAAATTGAGAATCATTGGGCTTGAAAATTGAATGAAGGCTCTTAATGTTCAATTAAGGTTGTGTCTGAACATAACATAAGACACTCACTCAGATTTCTGCAGCCGTCTTCGTTGATGAGGGTGCTGCGCGGCCGGTCAGTGGTAGGTTAAGGCAGCAGCGTGCTTCCGGGCGCACATACATACATCGGACACATGGCGATGAGCGCCAAATGGAGTAAAATGCCGGCGGGCGAAATACTTACTCATGTAGCCATCACAATGTCCATTTGCTTCAATTTACTTAAGCGCTTGCATATGTACTACGTGCTTACGTGCGTATTTGAGTGTGTGCTGACATACCGACATACACATAAAAATAAGTAAAAAACAAGTAAGGAAGCCTAAGTTCGAGTGGAATCGAACATTAGATACTCAGCTGTATGCTTATTGTTTGTTTGCCTTTGATGGAAACACGGTGTACTTTATATAAAGCGAGTGCTGCATGAAGTGGGCGTATCCACGCCCATTTTCCAAAATTTTTCTATTTTTTGTTTCCAGTCTATTGTAGAACTCATGCCACAAAATTTCAATGAATTATCTTTATATTTGACAAAGATATCGCTTAAAATGTTTTTATTAGGCCACTTTATAATACCCATATATAAAAGTGGGCGTGGTCGTCAACCGATTTCGCTAAAATTTTCAACATGTATTGCTACAAGTAATAAAAGTGTATACACCAAGTTTCGTCATAATATATCAATTATTTGTCGAGATATGGGCTCCAAAATCTCGTATATTCCTGCTCCTAAAAGGAGGCGGTGCCACGCCCATTTTCCAAAATTTTTGTGTTTTTTGTTTTATGTCCTTAGTTGGAATCTTGCCATAAAATTTCATTGATATATCTTTATATTTGACAGAGATATCGCTTCAAATGTTTTTATTAGGTCACTTTATAATACCCATATATAAAAGTGGGCGTGGTCGTTAACCGATTTTGGCAATTTTTCGTCAAAACATTTGCGTAAGCAAATATATCACGCGTACCAAATTTCATCTATATGTCTTCAATAGTTTCTGAGTTATGACTCATAAAACTTTCAATGTTTGCCCCTTAATAAGTGGGCGTGGCACCGCCCATTTTCCAAAATTTCACCACATTTCTTCATAAGGGCCTGAGGTCAATACGTGGGTGAAATTTTATCACTCCAGCTCTATTAGTTACTGAGATACAAAATTTCCGATTTTTACTATATAGGGGAGGTGGGCGTGGTCATGGTCCGATTTCGCCCATTTTCAATACCGTCCGTTCCTGTCTTGATACCAACTTGCATTCCAAATTTCATCAAAATATCTCAATTTTTGCGCGAGTTATCGTGCGTACAGACGGACAGACGGACAGACGGACAGACGGACGGACGGACGGACGGACGGACATGGCTCAATCGATTTCTCTTTTCACCCTGATCATTTTGATATATATAAGTCTATATCTATCTCGATTATTTCATTCTGTTACAATCCACCGTTAGGAAATCAAAACTATAATACTCTGTGTACTAGTACAGCTGAGTATAATAAGTAAACGCATAAAAAACGAATAACATTATTTACTTGTAGACCATTTGCCTCAAAATAAATACCAAAAAAAGGCATTACGAATAACAAGAATGACCATTTCCTTATCCTTCAGACAGGGTGCCTTTCTCCGCTTCTTTATCGCTTGACATGTCAAGACAGCAAATTGTGAGAAAAATGCGAGCAGTGAATGAACCAAAAAAAAAGAAAGAAAATATAGAGGATACTTAAGTAAAATAGAAAAAATTTATATTGTTATGCTCAACCCGAGGCAGTGGCATTGGGATCAGTTTGCCTGCGCTGCTGGGCTGTGGGCGGGTGCTGCTTCAGCGTGGGTGGCTGAGTTTGTGAGTGGGTGTGGAAATAGTGATGTGGGCATGGGCAGTTTATTTAGCTGTGGCGGCATATAAAAAACGACTTACTTATAAATAAATTTGCTTCACTTAAAGTGACCAAATTGTTATCATATCTGTTGCTGATGTTAGTTTCTTGATATGTGCCAAAGATTAAAAGGACTTTCATGTAAAGCGTATCAAGAATGTTTAAAGGAAAAGTGTCAGTTGTTATGCGATATCCACCAAAATAATCATTTTTCTGTGTATCGGAAGGAGAATAGGTCTATTTATGCGTATTTGTCTTATGAAACATTTTCTTAAATTTTCCTCTTTTGTTGTATATTTTTATACCCCATAGTAATATAATCCATTTACCAATCTCAACTTCTATAAATCCATCATTCATATTTTATTTTTCATTCATCTAGCTTAGGTTAGTTTACAGTGCCTGCTAGTTCCCGCTAGCTGACATAGGCGCCAAGAGTTCCATTGTGATACCACATGGATGTGGACTACACAATTTTTAGAATTTTCTTCAATTCTATCATAGCTATCTGCTTGAAATAGAAAGCTCCGATAAATTTTAGCCGCTTTCTTCCCAATACTGGACATCCGTTACGTAGGCGTCTTACTGTTTCTGGCTCTTCGTCCTCACAAGCTCTGCAGTAATTATTATAGGAAGCATTCAACCTTTCAGCATGCTTCCATAGTATTAATAATAATAATAATAATAATAATAATAATAAACCCAACGGTTACCCTCCACCCGCCCTACCGCACGAGGGGCGCATCCACATGACGTGCGGATTTTTATACTCAGCTGTACTAGTACACAGAGTATTATAGTTTTAATCACATAACGGTGGATTGTAACAGAGTGAAATAATCGAGATAGATATAGACTTATATATATCAAAATGATCAGGGTGAAAAGAGAAATCGATTGAGCCATGTCAGTCCGTCCGTCTGTCCGTCCGTCTGTCCGTCCGTCTGTCCGTCTGTCCGTCCGTCTGTAAACACTCTAACTCGCGCAAAAATTGAGATATTTTGATGAAATTTGAAATGCAGGTTGGTATCGAGACTGGGACGGTTGGTATTGAAAATGGGCGAAATCGGACCATGACCACGCCCACTTTTCCTATATAGAAAAAATCGGAAATTTGGTATCTCAGTCACTAATACAGCTGGAGCGATGAAATTTCATCCACGTGTTGAGCTCAGGCCCCCAGGAAGAAATTGGATGACATTTTGGAAAATGGGCGGTGCCACGCCCACTTATTAAGGGTCAAACCTTGCAAGTTTTATATGTCATAACTCAGAAACCGTTGAAGATATATCGATGAAATTTGGTACGCGTGATATACTTACTTAGTCAAATATTTGGACGAAAAATTTCCGAAATCGGTTGAGGGCCACGCCCACTTTTATATATGGCTCTTATAAAGTGACCTAATAAAAACATTTTAAGCGATATCTCTGTCAAATATAAAGATATATCATTGAAATTTTATAGCAGGTGTCCAACTGCGGACATAAAACGAAAAACACAAAAATTTTGGCAAATGGGCGTGGCACCGCCTCTTTTTATAAACAGGAATATACGAGATTTCTGAGCCCATAACTCGACAAATAATTTATATATAATGACTAAACTTGGTGTGTACACTTTTATTACTTGTGGTAATACATGTTGAAAATTTTAGCGAAATCGGTTGACGACCACGCCCACTTTTATATATGGGTATTATAAAGTGACCTAATAAAAACATTTTAAGCGATATCTTTGCCAAATGTAAAGATAATTCATTGAAATTTTGTGGTTTGATTTCTACAATAGACCAGAAACAACAAATAGAAAAATTTTGGAAAATGGGCGTGGCACCGCCTCTTTTTACACAAAGGGATATACGTGATTTCTTAGCCTATAACTCGACAAATAATTGAGATATTATGACGAAACTTGGTTTATACACTTTAATAACTTGTGTTAATAGCCACGCAAAAATTTATTGAAATCGGTTTATGACCACGCCTACTTTTTAAGAAAGATATATCTGGAACACTCTTTGGGAATTTGTAACGTGACATCTTTATAACTAGAAGTCAAAAAGGAATGAAATTTTGCACAAAGAATAATATTCATATGCTTAGTTGGATGACTGATAAAAATGTTGAAAATGGGCGTGGCTACGCCCACTTTATGCAGCACTCGCTTTATATAAAGTACACCGTGTTTCCATCAAACGCAAACAAACTATGAAAACATACAGCTGAGTATCTAATGTTCGATTCCACTCGAACTTAGGCTTCCTTACTTGTTTTAATTTAAATTTAAATTTAGCCAAGGTGTTGAGTGGAGGAGTTTATTCAACGTCGAGGTCTTACACTACTCAGCTACAGAAAATAAATTCATTCAGCTGGTTGTATGTATATACATAATATAATAATATAGAAGAAAGAACTTACAATTAAAATAATAGTACAAATAAAGTAAATATTGATATACGTAGTAATAAGTGTAACAAGTAAGGTATCTGTTGTCACTTGTTAAGAGCGAACAACAGGGATCTTCTTATTTGCAAAATAGATTCTGAAATATCAAAATTAGTATAATAAGAATTGAAACTTTTACATAAGCAACGGAATGGTTCATGTAATTCAAAATTTGTTCTACACTGCTTTAAGACGATTGGTTGGAAATATCTTGATGGGCGAGTAGGAACATTTAAGTTTACCTCGGTTAGAAGAGATGGGCTGTCAACTGATCCCTTTAACAGTTTAACCAGGAATACCACGCCTAACATCTCCCTGCGGCTTGATAATGTTGGAAGATTAATAAGCTTCAGCCGACTAGTGTACGGGGGAAGATTGCTTCGTGGGTCCCAGTGAAAATCTCTTAACGCAAAAAGTAAGAACTGTTTTTGTACTGATTCGAGTCGATCAGAATGAACTTGATATTGCGGACTCCATATTATAGAGGCATATTCTAATATTGGTCTCACTAACGTTGTAAAAAGGGTTCTAGTTATATATGGGTCTCTAAATTCTTTAGACCAACGCTTTACAAATCCCAAGACACTTTTAGCTTTATTTACTGTGACGTTTATATGCAAATTGAAGTTAAGTTTACAATCAAATCTGACTCTCCTAGGTCGACAAAATCATAAACCTGTTCCAAACTATAGTTATTAATTGTGTAAGACGCTGGTTGTATATTCTTCCGCGAAAAGCACATAAATTTACATTTATTAAGACTAAGTGGCATAAGATTATAATTGCACCAAGTAGCAAAAGAATGACTTGAAAAGTTTCACATCATCGGCATACATAAGAATTTTTGAGTTGTTAATAGCGTAAGAAATGTCATTTATAAATAATAGGAACAGAGTCGGACCGAGATGGCTCCCTTGTGGAACTCCAGAAGATACATCAATGACGTTGGAAAAAGCATTTTTGAAAACTACCCTTTGTGTTCTATTTGAAATATAAGAAGCAATCCATTTTAAAAGAATAGGTTGAAAGCCAAGCAGATCAAGTTTACGGACAAGTAATGAGTGGTTAACCTTATCAAAAGCCTTGCTGAAATCTGTATAAATGACATCCGTGTTAAAATTTTCCCTAAACCCATTAGAAACAGGAGTGGTGAATTCCAGTAAGTTAGTAACAGTTGATTTACCTCTACAGAACCCATGTTGCGAGGTTCCTAGCGACGAGGAAATATAATGTTTTAGGTGATTATTGACAATAGCCTCAAACACCTTAGGAATAGCAGACAGTTTTGCTATGCCACGATAATTTTCAATTTCAAATATGGCCTATTAATGGGTCACTCATTAATGGTAGCTCCGATTTACCTAGTGCTGGTAGACTTTTAGTTCGTGTAGCGCTCCATCCTGGCCACATAAGTTTTGTATGGTTGCCAGTGCTCAGTTTTCGCCACCCACTAAGAGCTTGACGGTAGCAAGTGGCATATTTAAAGTCTACCTCGACGTTGAAAGTGGAACGGATGTGCCCTGTCTAGCAAGTTCGTCTGCCAACTCATTTTTCGATATATTACCGTGTCCTGGCACCCATACCAGGTGAATAGCAAATTGCTCAGCCATCTCATTTAGAGCTCTGCGTCAATTTTCCATTGCTCTGGATTCACATGAATTCCATTCATCTATCCATACATATTAGATGAGTTTTTTTTTGTATGGGATTCTTTAAACCTTCTCAGATCATCTCTCCGGCACTGGAATATGAAAATAGGTTGTTTTAGAGTAAGTAAACTGAAAGAAAAATTTCACTTTTCCAAATACTAGATGGAGCTACACCAAAAACCGCGCAAATCCCCCAGAATTTAAAGGTATGTTTAAATTTATGTATGAAAAAAGTTGGACTTTTCCACAAGAAAAAAAATTGATATGTATCCATACGTAGAATTAACCGCTAAATCGAATGACTTATTCAGTTTTTTGGTGAACTACTCAGGGAAGGTAATATCGCGGCCTAAAGTGATCATTTTCTTTTTTTTCTCATGAATCTTCAACTTCTTGCCCTATACTCTTCCCGAAAAGCGGACATTATTTTTTAGAAATGTATAGCTATTAAAAATCGAATAATATTTGGATAAGCTCATCAAGTTTAAGTGAAGTAAAGTCGGGTATAAAAGGGTAACATACCTTAAAATTTCTTAAATTTTTTTAACAATTTTGCTCTTGAAGGCGGTATTTTGGGTTATTAGTGATAGTTTTATGGGGTTGGATAACTCCACAAATGTAAACAAAAATTCGAAAGATCGAGACTGTGGATAGCGGAAAAAAACGTGGACCCGGATCACCCCAAAACATTATTGGGCAATATTGGTATCAAATTAATTATTCATTTGTCTATCCAATTATCCGTGTCTTCATATAACCGTACTTGTATATATCCGTCCATTCATCCATGCTTTTTCTTTAGTATTTTTTCGTCTATATGCTTATCAGTCTATCCGTATACCTCCCATCCAATTATCCGACTATGCGTGCACTCATTTATCCATCGCCTGCATAACCATTTACACATCTATCCGTCTATATCTGTCTAAGTATATCTTTATACGTCTATTAAATTGTTATAAAACCAATTCAATACATACTCAAATGCCAGTTAATCTTACTACAGGGTATATATTATACATTGCCATCCACATACATCTAACACTCTCTTACTCAATGTGAGTTAACTTCTTACATGTATATCTCATTGTTACTACCGCCACATATTATTATTACGTATTACTGTTATTTCTATTGTTGTTTTTGCACTTAATGCGCACCGCCAAAAGGCTAAAAAACCGCAAAATTTCTTCGCTAAATTTTAGTCCCCAAAAAAAAATCTGTCTTATGAATTTTTTATGTTTATTTTGTTTTTTTTTTTTTTGCATTTTTTGGGAATTATCCTAGTTACTCCCAACTTGCACTGATTTAATCTTTGCACTCAGCAGTGGCCTGTGGCGTCATCTAAGCACCGGGTGGTGGTGCTTTTTATTTTTTATCTCCGCAAATTTGCTTTGTTTTTTTTCTTGCGATTTTTTGCTCTTTTCGCCGTTTTTGCCTATTTCAGTTGTGTGTCCTGCTGGTTGCAGGGATTTCTTCTTTTTTTTTTTGGTGGAGTATTTTATTTCTTAGCAATAAATTTTTATGCGTATCCACTTCATAATTCGCTTAAACGACATAAAGACACTCTGTAATGGCCATTGTCATTGATAGCCGAGCGGAAAGATTAAAATGGATGCGTGCGTTTGTGTGAGATGGTGTGGGAATGCTTTGCAGATTGAGTTTGGGAGGAAGAGGCAGCGGATTATATGAAGGAAAAATACGACTGGCAGTAGAAGTCTTTCTTAAAGTGTGCACTGTTCGAGTGTTAAAGTACTTACTGCACTTAAAGAAAATATAAAATAAAAATCGGAAAATTACCTATTACATCCAATTTGAGAACTTTTGTTTAAAAACGTTCATAGAAGTACACTCAAAGTGTGCTCGAAGGGAACCAGGAACCAAAGTAACAAAATAAGAAGTAACGTATTTAAGATACTCACTTTGTCTAATTAAAATTTGCCTTAGACAACGAGTTTCAAATTCATAACGAAGAAAAAATACATCGGATAACAAAAATTCCGCTTTGTTGGTAAATTACTTAGTTCTGAAATCGAATAATAATCCCAAGTTCGTGACTACTTCATCATATTTAATACTTATACCTTCAACTTTTATCGGCGATGTAATGTCAAGGTTAAACTTTATTGGAGATAGCACGATTATTTTCGCTTTGGACGGATCTAGCTTTAACTTTTTAGCTTTAGCCCATATTGAAGTATCTACGAGAAAGATCATCATTTAGCTTAGAGATAAAATCTTTAACAAGGCCAATGGGGGTTTTATAAGCATAATTGGGTATCATGGCGTAGGTTAGGTTAAGTTGCCTCCATCACGTTGGTCTCCTTGTCGTTGGGGATGGGGCTTAAATGGGGACCAGGGTGTAGTCCCCGCGAGGGACTTGCCCTGTCTCTCCATGAACTAAGAGGGAAGCTCCGTATGGTACCCTTGGGCGCATCCTGCTTGTCGCGGCAAGCAGGCTGTATCCCAGGTGTCCTATGCGGAGATCACCGCACCAGCACACACACAAAAACCCCTAATCCAGGGTGTCATGCGTTTCCGTGCCCATTGGATGGTTTGCAGTCAGGGGTAACCGACTGTATTCTTACGGAGCCTCCCGGATACCGGTCCACCTCCGAGAGTAACGGTGGACTTGCTGCGGTAAGGGGCTCTGCCGTAGTCGACCGGTCCCTTTCCCCCTTTCCTTACTTCAGGTCGCCGAAAGGTCTCGTCTCAGTAGGCGACCGCACAAAACAGATGAATATGCACAAAACCCAAATAGCCTCGGATCCCTGCACGGGTAACGATGCCGCCGTTGGACTTGGCGATAAAAAAGTAACCAACCCCTCGGGTACCGCTATGACGGCGCCGAGCGGGCCTTCACGGCCCACATCCCAAATTCGACCACCTACGCAAGCAGGCAGGAAGACTAAACCCCTTGAGGGTAAGCCGACTACTGCCGTCAAAGCTGGTACGGCTAAGCCCCTTGAGGGTAAGCAACCACCAGCTGAGCTGGCACGGGTGGTCACCCCAGCCCCTCAATCGGGCACCTCTAAACGGCAGGCAGTGGATAGCGGCACCAAGTCCTCAACGGGCGAAGTGCAAGCCCCTGTTCCTGCCGGGGATGCTCTTACCAAGCCCGCTGAACACCCCGAGTGTTCTAAGGCTAGTAAGAGGATTCCGATGTCGGTGCGCAGCCAGCGAAATGTTCGCAACGCCGCCAAGATCGTAGAGAGGACTAGCAATCTTCCCTACGACAAATTGACGGCGGAGCAGAAGGGTTCGTTGGCCTGGGCAAAGAAGATTCTCGCTGCCAAACAGGCTAAGGCGACTTCTGGTCCGACAACCACCCCCCAGTCTGGTCCCTCTACTTCAAACCAGGCACTGGCCTCAAAGAGACCCCGATCTCTAGAGAACGCTTCGAACGTTCCAAAGAGGCACAGGCCGTCAAACACACCTCCTGCCCTGACCAAAACGTTCAGCGAGGAGGCGAAAGCCACCTTAACGCTGGCCGTTATGGACCGCGGCCACCCGGATGGGAACCTGTCCCCGGAAAAGTGGAAGATGATCCTCATAGGTCTCCTCAGGAACTATGAGGAGCTTCTGGACCGTTTTCCGGGGCCTCCTCCTGATATCCGGGATGGCGGATGGCATCAGGGCAGAATAAAGCTCGTGACATGCGCCGATGAGCGCTCGTACAAGCTTTACAAATTAGCTATGTCCGAGGTGGGTGAGCTGTGGCCCGGGTCTGACTTGGTTGCGGTCAGTAAGGAAGAAATTCCGAACAGACCGAGAGCCTGGGTCTGGGTCCCGGCTGAGCCATCTGATCCGGACAAATTCTGAGGATCATCTCTCGATCTAACGCGGAAATGCCCACAAGCGATTGGAGGGTAGTACGTGTTGGTGACGTGAGGGAGATGCAACGCCAGGTTGGGCTGGTCATCAGCGAGGCGTCTCTCCCGTGGATTGAGAAGCGAGGTGGTACAATCGGCTACGGCCTTTTTACCATCACGCCGAAAATCCGAAGGGATGATCCCCAGAAGGAGGATGAATTGGTAGCAGACGAGGACAACCCTGGTCTTCCGAGCCTTGGGGCTGAGGGCAGCGCCTTGAGCGCACCCGATCCGCAGGGCTCTGGGGATGGGGGGTGTTCTACGAAAGCATCCGATTCCAATTCTGTGGAGGTAGGGGGCAACGCCATGAGCGAACCCACTACCCCCTTAACTACTGACGTCCGGGCTCCATGCAACACCTTGAGTGGACATGGGGCCGCTAATGAACGGGCAGACAGCACTCTGGACTCCGAGAGCGATACGTTCTCGGTGTCTGAGTTGGTAGGCCCGTTCTACAACATGCTCGACGAATGCACGCTGCTGGATTCGGATCCGGAGGAGGCCGACTTTGACTCCACAGTCATTGAGGTCTCCGAAGGAGCGGGTACAGTAGCGGCGGACGTCGAGATGCATTCCGACGACCAAAATGATGCAGGTACTGCAAATTAACCTGCATCACTCCAAAGCAGCTTCGGCGGCACTACTCTTACGTCTCAGCAAGACTGCTGAGGCGATCGTTCTGGTCCAGGAGCCTTGGGTCGTTGGATCCAGGGTCTGTGGCCTCAAATCTGGGGACTACCATGTGGTGGCAGCACCTGCGACAGGTAGGACCAGATCATGTATTCTAATACACAAAACTCTTTCCTACTTTATGGTGTCTCTTTTCAGCGACGAAGATATGGTCTGCATCAGCCTCGAGCTGAAAGGCAAATCGATATGGATCGCCTCTGCCTATTTGGCGTATGACCGCCCCATTTCTGGGCAAGATCGGCTACTTGGTGCGGTTAGGGAAGCTGAACGCTTAGGGCTCCAACTGCTGATAGGGGCCGATGCCAATGCCCATCACACAACATGGGGCTCATCGGACGTAAACGCGAGGGGTGAGTCTCTTTTTGATTTCATTATTTCTAATAATTTATCTATATGTAATTCTGGAGGCAAACCTACTTTTGTCACCGCAAACAGGAGTGAGGTACTTGATATCACTCTGGTCACAGGCCCGCTCTCTGACTATGTCAAGGAATGGCAGGTGTCCGGAGAAAACTCCTTCTCTGATCATAGGTATATAACTTTTAATCTACTCTTGAGACCTCCACTTAGAGCGGGATACAGGAACAGGAGGCGTACGGATTGGGCTCTGTTTAGTCAGAAATTGTCTGCTACGCTCCTTGAGCACGCTTCTCTCGGTACGTCAAGCCTACCGTTAACAACTGATGAAGCGCCTATCTCCAATAACAGGTCTGTTTCTCTCGGTGTGCTGGACACATCGTCAAAAATCGATGAAGCAGTTGACTTTGTTACAAAATCCTGTAACGCTGCTTTCAAGAGTGCCTGCCCGGAGGTCAAAGTTCGGGGTAAAAAGAAACCTTATTGGTGGAACCCCGAGATCTCCAAGCTTCGGCTTAACAGCCGAAAGCTCTTCAACCAGGCGAAAATAACTGGCAACTGGCAAGCCTACAAGGATGCCTTAAAAATTTTCAAGAAGTCGATCCAAAGAGCTAAAAGAGACTCATGGAAAAACTTCGCTAGCGACATAGAAGAAATCTCTGAGGCCAATCGTCTACGAAAGGTCCTCTCTACTAACCCAGTTCCCCCAAGCTGTATCCGAATGCAAAATGGGGACTGGGCCACATCTAGTACTGATATTCTGAACACCCTGGTCACCACACACTTCACAGGGTGCACCTCGGAACCTTATAGAACCTACTCTAACCCCAGGACATTTAATGACTTGGAGCACATAATTACTAATACAAGGGTAAAATGGGCAATTAAATCCTTCAAACCCTTCAAATCTCCGGGAATAGATGGGATCTTTCCTGCTGAATTACAGGCAGCAAGTGATACTCTAATCCCTCTTCTTGTTCCTATCTATAAAGCCTGCCTCAACCTGTCGTACATTCCTCTGGAATGGACCAAGGCGAAGGTGATCTTTATTCCTAAAGGGGGCAAAGCCTCCTACAGCAGCCCAAAGGATTTCAGGCCGATAAGCCTGACCTCTTTTCTACTCAAAGTTCTTGAAAGATTGCTGGATGTCTATATCAGGCTCCGTGCGAATACTCTATCTCCTTTTCAACACGCTTATTCCAAAGGCAAGTCCGTAGAGACTGCTCTACACGCTATTACTTCCAAGATAGAAAAGGGGCTAGCCTTTAAGGAATTCACACTGGGCATCTTTCTCGACATAGAAGGAGCTTTCAACAATGTTCTCCCGGGAGCCGTTACCACCGCCCTACGGGACTTGGAGGTAGAGGAGGCTCTCGTGAGGTTTGTTGAACTTCTTCTTAGTAGAAGAGCCATTATTTCTGTAATGGGTAATTCATCGATAACTAGGTATGCCAACAGGGGAACACCCCAGGGTGGAGTTCTGTCTCCTCTGCTTTGGAACCTAACGGTGAACACCCTGCTCTCTAAACTTCAGCACACGGGCTGCCAGGTCATTGCGTACGCCGATGTCATCGCCCTGACAGCGACTGGCAAGCATATACCGGTGCTGAGCGATCTATTGCAAAATGCACTCAATATTGTAAAAACCTGGTCTCTGAAATGCGGGCTGAGTGTCAGCTCTGAGAAAACGGAAATGGTTCTGTTTACCCGCAAACATAAGATACCTGAATTCAAACCTCCGTCCATAAATGGGAAGGAGATTAAACTCTCTACCGAGGTTAAATACCTTGGTGTTATTCTAGACAGAAAATTAAACTGGAAACGGAACGTAGAAGTACGATCCCAAAAAGCCATGCTAGCACTTTACGCATGTAAATCAGCGATAGGCAAGAGATGGGGACTTAACCCCCAAATCGTCCATTGGCTGTACACAGCGGTAGTGCGTCCTATTCTCTTCTATGCAGTCACCATATGGTGGCCAGCACTGGAACTCGAAACCAATAAGAGCAAATTAACTAGAGTGCAGCGAATGGCTTCCATGCTTATTAGCGGAGCCCTTCCCTCCACCCCAACTAAAGTTCTCGAAACCATCCTATTTCTTCTCCCCACGGATATACAGGGGAAACTCATTGCCAGCTGCAACGCGGCAAGGCTCAATGCAACCGAACCCTGGAGGGACACCAGATTCGGGCACGCTCAAATTCTTAGTAACGTCCCTGCCAATTTTCTAAAGCTGGACTATGCAATACCAGCCTTCTGTTGGGATAACAAATTCTCCACAAGAATCCCGGAGAGGAGCGAGTGGAAGAACTTGGGGGATCCCGACCCTAATACACTGCACCTTTACACGGACGGCTCTAAATTGAACAATAGAGTTGGAAGTGGGTTTTTCTGCGAAAAGCTTCATCTGAAAGTAAGTTTGCGCCTACCTGATCACTGCAGCGTCTATCAGGCTGAGCTCATAGCCATATGGGAAGCAGCTCGTCGCCTGACAGATCTGCCAGACATAAATTCTATCAAAATCTTCTCTGACAGCCAAGCTGCCATAAAATCCTTACAGAGTAACAATGCTACATCTATAGTTGCAATAAAATGTAGGGAGTCTTTGAACAAACTAGCCGAAAGGTGCGACCTGAACGTCATTTGGGTTCCAGGCCATAGCAACGTTCGGGGCAACTGCATTGCAGATGAGTTGGCAAGGGAGGGCACAAGCTTGCAGGATATCACATCTGCGACATGGGTTGGCCCCCCGCTTAACTCATGCAAGCACTGGTTGAGATCTCGCTCCATTGAACAGGCTAACGCTAGATGGGCCAGGGAGTCAACTTGTGTGATTTCTAGGCAAATCTGGCCTAGACTGGATGAGGCTAGGTCTGTATCGGTGCTGCATCTGAATCGGCTCTCTATAGGTCCGCTGGTGGGACTTCTAACAGGCCATTGTCTTATGGGCACTCACGCCTCTCGCATGGGCCTATATAAAAACGACTTCTGCCGCAGCTGCAGGGACGTGGAGGAAATAGAGAGTGTTGAGCACTACCTATGCCACTGCCCCGCACTGTCGCAATCCAGGTACCGCTTTCTCCATAAAAACTTTTTCGAGTGCCTGGCGGAGATGGAAAATGCAAGGACACTAGATTTTCTGCGCTTCATGAAACAAACGCGCTGGTTTAGCTTAACGGGCATCTAATCTTATCATACTTTCGAATCTAATTTTTCCGGAAAGGTTTGTAAACAGGGATAAGGAAGCTAGGGCTCCCGTGTGGTATCACAATGGGCCACCTCGGCCTAAGTGTGTCCCCGCTTTCATGAATTGCGGAGACAGCCACCTCAACCTAACCTAACCTAACCTAGGTTAAGTTGCAGTGGCTACTGGTATTCACTTAGGCCCTGAGGTCTCATTGTGATACCATCTGGATCCGAAGACCCTTCTACTCAAACCATCGTGTAAGGGTGTATAGATGAGTTATTGCAACATTTCACTATAACTTTGATGAAAATAGAGAAAAAAAAATGGCTCCATGAGAAGCTGTTCACACATTGAACTTGTTGTGGCCGCCCACTTTAGTAATTTTTATCTAGATGTATGGATAATGTTCCAAATTTAAATTGAGAAACTAGTTTGCTTATTAGTATGCCGTGGTCGATGGTGTCAAGCTTTTGAAAAATCAAGCACTACTAGTACTGTCAAGAAGTTTTTATCATATGCTGGGCGAATGTCTTCAAAAATTTTAAGCAATGCTGACATGCAGCTGTGCTGATTCCTAAAGCCTGACTGAATCGGAATGCAAAGCTTTGCAAATTTTAGTATTTTGTGTATTTTCTGAAGAGTATTTTGATGACCACTAGATTCCATAACAGGGGTGAGATTACTCCCCCTTGTGGGGTGCCCCTATGTGCCCTCGATGACATCGTCGAAAGGCCCCACCCACCCGTCACCGTCCGACAAATCCAAAATCCCTCGCTCCAGTGTTGCCGAATGATTGGGATTATTCCGATAGATTCGAGCTCTTCCACCAGCGCCGCAGCAGAGACGCTGCTAAAGGCACCCGAAATATCAAGAAATACACCTATCGCGAATTCCCTGTTGTGAATGACCTTTTCGATATGTTTTTGTTGTTCTTGTGATTCTTTATCCTCTTTATCCTCCATCACGACAAGATAAATGCGTCTTGTGTCTTCAGCTAGGCACCTCCAACCATGGCTGAAGTCGTCTTGCAACTTGCCCCCCTCCTGGCTCGTGCCTTCAGGGGACCTACTCGACCGGACAACAAGCTTTGCTCACCCTTCGCGGCCTCCCCCCGCATTCTGCGCTGGCGCAAGCACTAGAAACAGGCATCGGGGAGGAGAAACGGAGGTCCATAGCCCAGCCGGATCTAAGTTGCAAGTGATTTGATGCTCATCTGAGATGCCAAAACATTTGAAATTTTTCAATTTAAGCTCATTTAAATGAATGAATCTTAAATGAATATATTTTCATTCTTGCGATGGTCATCCACAATGACTCATATAGAACTCAAATTTACAAGCGCTCCGACAATATTTGCTGGGCGATGAAGGAGACTATAGACTTTCTAAGTGCGAATAGAACCTAGAGCAAAATGTGTCTGCCGAGTTGATGATAAGTTCAAAATATTTGATTAACCAAATAGTTGTGTTGTAATCTGATGGTGATGCCTCAATTGAAAATTAGTTTTATATTAACAAGGGCAAAGCACACTTATGACATTAACTTAATTGCTTCGGCTTATTTTGAGTCTATGTATACTAAGATGCATACATACATACATACGCTTGAGTTTATTTATTCTTAAGAAAATATTTGCTTTAATAGTTAAAGCTAACTTTTATAAACTTGCAAAGTCATTTACAATCTTAAAGCAGATTTTATAAATGTCAAGTACTTTATTTAGTGAGTATTTATGTAATATAGTTTTAAGCATAAAATAACAAATAATTGAAATTTATGCGCATTTCTTAACTAACTAAACGTCTTTCGATAAAGCTTTTCAGCAGCTGCAATGTCACTCAGCAAGCATACATATGTATGTATGTATGTAAATATATGTACATATATAGGTGCGTATGTGCATGTGTTTCGTAGTTTCTTCAACTTCAACTTCAACATCAACTTCAACTGGACCACAAAAGACACACCTGACGCCTAGCACTGAATTCATTTACTTACACTCAGGGAAAAACAGCATTTTAAAATCAAGAATAAAATTTTTGTTTTCATAACGTACGTTTTAAACCAGAGTTGTAATTATTATAAGAGAAAAAATAAAAATCAAAAAATAATTATTATTGAAAGAAACATATTTTAAAAGTCTTTCCATAATAGTTATTTCTGAGATATTTTTTTTAAGTCGTTTTGTAATTATTATAAATGAGAAATTTTGTTTTATATATTCAAAGACTTTTATATTGAGACAAATTTGAAAAAAGTCTTTGAGTAATTATTATCCGTAACAAATTGTTTTTTAAGTCTTCAAATACTTTTTCATTGAGGCGAATTTCAAAAATATCTTCAAGTAATTATTTTGAGTACCAAATTTTTTTTTTATATCTTCGATAAAAATATTTCATACAATTTCAAATTGGAAATTTGCTTGAATTTTGAAGTACTTATATGAAAGTTATTTTTATTTTATACTTATATGAAAGTTATTGAAAATTTTCTGAGACTTTTTTGAACTTTGAATGAAAAAGTCATTGAAGATATAAAAAACAATTTGTTACTGATAATAATTACGCAAAGACTTTTTTCAAATTTGTCTGAATATAAAAGTCTTTGAAGACTTAAAAAATATATACATATTTGAAATAACTATTATGGAAAAATTTTTAAAATATAAGTTTCTGAATAATAATTATAGAAGATTTTTATCATTTTCATCAGGAAAAAAATATTATCAAAAGACTTTTATGATCCTGAAGAAAATTTGTAAGACTTTTTATAATTTCAAAATGAAATAATAATTATTCTACATCTCTGTTTTAAACCAAAACATTTTGATTTTAAAAATGAAAATTTTTAAATTAAAAAAGAAATTTTTGAATTAAGAATGAATTTTTTGAAGTAAAAATGCATTTTGTATTTAAAAGGAAATATACTTAAATTAAAAATAAAAATGAATGTTGATTCAAAAACTCGCTCTTTGTTCAAAATTTTTTTGTGAGCAAATATTTTTTTGTGAGAAATCCAACAAAAACAATAATGAGAATCGATTTTTTAATTTTCTTTTACAATGATTCATATAATTCATGGATTCTTTTTTAGGAAAAGGGAAGTATAAATAGGTTATTACAATTCAATATAATGTTTAATGTTTCACTATGTGATGGCGTTGGATTGAATTTCAGGTTGATGTCATGGTTAGAATCCGGACTAGAATATAAAATAAAGAAGAAAAGGAGAATAAGGAGCATAAGAAATAAAGATGGCAAACAGTTAAAGTGGAGTAAAAAAGAAGAGGAGATTTTTGTAGTTGGGACTCGGATTGAGAGAAGATGAAAAGAATGCCGTTGGATACAATTTCGAACCCGGAAGAGAAAATGATATATAGAACACTGCAGCGTTTTTTTTTTCTCATAGTGCTTAAAATAAAAATAAGCAATTTTAAATTTAAAATGTTTTTTCTTGATTTAAAAATTTTACAATAAATAAAAATGTTGGTATTTACATCACTTTTAAATACGTTTTTGCCCATTTTAAGCACGTTTTCATGTGTTTTTATAATTTTTTTTCCCTGAGTGTACTTACTTACTTACTTGGCAAATTTGAAATCTTTAAAGGTGTGCTTTTAGGCGTATGTGTGCGTGTGTTTATCAACTATCCATATATGTATGTATGTTAGTGTGGGTTTTTTGTCACACACACACTACTTTATGTGGCGTGAAAGGCACCAGCTTGACAAGGGTTCTTAATGATTTTGCAAAACAACATTTGTTGTCAGCAAATAACAAAACTACGCAAAGAAACAACTGAGCCGATTTGGAACCAGGTTGAAGCTAAACATTATATAACCGAATGCGGGCTTGACAAAATGCAAATTAATTTCCAAATCTTCTGTAGAATATCATTAAAGCACGCTAAATGTATTGTTTGGCTCACGACCTTAGTTTTATACACAATTGGGTATAACAAAAATCAGTGCTTGCCTAGCTCTAAATACAAGAGCAACAACAACAACCCCAACCACAACAACAACAGCATCTCAGCAACAACACTAATTTAAGTGTTTACGAAGTGACTTTCAAGTTGTGCCATTTAAAGGATGCAGGATATATCAACTAGATTTAATATGTGTTTTGGAGTTTCCTTTTTGCAAATTACAAACAGCATACGTAGCGTGTGCGTTTTCTGCTGCTCCACTCTCCACTCTCTTTATATACGTATGCTCAGGGCACAGCTGCTTCATCCCATTTCAGTTTTAAATATTACCTGTTCTAGCTTTTAGTTCAAAAAACATCTTGTTCACACTTGTCTGGCCAGACATTCTGGCCGTCGTTGATAGACAGCGTCAGCGTCCTGCTACTCTCCTCGTCCATCGTCCTTCCTCACTCTCACTCACTTCGTTTATCTCCTGCTGCTTTGGTTTTGTTGTTTGTTTGTTTGTTTGATGTTGCCTTCGTTTTAAAGGCACTTGTCATTGTTGTTACCACCATTGATAGCGTCACTATTGTTGTTTTTTTTGCACATTATTGCTGTTGTTGTTCTTATTTCTCTTTTCCAGCTCACGTGCTATTCTTGTTGTTGTTGTTTGCTTGGCGTGTTGGGGGGCGGCAGCATTTGCTAGTTAAATTTACAATTTGAAAACATTTCAGCCAGGAAGTGACACGACAAACACCAACAGCAAGAGTAGTGACAAAACGAGAATGTTGTTAGGGAAAACCAACAATAGCAGAAACAGCAAAAACAAAGACAACTACAACTATAGCAAGAACACCAATACCAATACTAATAGCAACAGCAACAAAAAGCATTGCCAACCAACTATTCTGCTTTGCTATAGCCTTGCAGCATCTTGTTTATACACTCTTGAGCGCCTAAAAGGCTGCAACAAAGATTTTTTGCTTCAATGCGTCACAAGTGCTTTAGTTTTATTGGTCAGTGCAAGGTTTTTGTCTTTTTGTCTTTTTGCTGTTTATTATTGTTGCTGTTGTTGTTGCTCTCGCTGTTTATTATTGTTGCTGCTTGTGTTGACTTGCTGGTGCTAAAAAGTGTCAAACATTCAAAATAGTAAAATCAAGTGTGCTTTGTTGCACTCCACACGCATTCTCACATTCCCTTACATGCATAAGGAAATATGTGTGCATTAGGGTGGTCCTCAAATATATGGATAAATATTTCATGGCATATTTCGTCAACCTCAACTCCTAAATCGATGCTAATATAGTCGAAGATACCAAATGCAAATTTGGTCCTGATCGGAGACGGTTAAGGGGTAACGCGGAGCGGTGCCATATGGTTATCTGAATTTTGACCCCTTAGCGGCACCCCTTAACGGTCTCCGAACGCGACCAAAATTTATATGTGGTATCTTTGACCACACTTTAACCGATTTAGGGTGTGAGACTGAAAAAAATGTTCATTTGATTTTTAAAGGCCACCCTAATGTGCATATATACAATCATTCTAACACATCTTATAACTCCATCTCACTCTTTCTCCTTTGGTACCTTGCACTTGATTGCTAATGAGCTCGGGGTATGTGTAGCTGTTAAAAATGACTAAGGATTTAAAATGCTCTGGTTGCCATTGGATCTGCTTGCTATTGGGCTTCAAAATGAGCTCTTCTCCTAAGCGGTAAGTGAACTCAATTATTGCATTTGAAGCCCAATTACTGCACCTCTGCATCTGCTGTACATAAGAGTTGCACTGGAAAAGTGCGATTATTGCAAGGAAGCTCGTTAGTATTTCGGCGGGACTATAAAGCTAAGATCACACGATTTGTACATTTGGCTAAAAATTTGCCAAATTCATAGGCAAACCGTGTGAACGGTAAATTTCATTTGAGACAAATCACAAAAGCCAAATATTTAGCCTCTTGTGGCAAATCAAAAAGGGCCCTTGTAGCCAAATCGTGTGAACACAAATGCCATACAGAAGGTAAATGAAAATGATGAAAATGGACAAATTTTGATTTGCCACTTGGATACAAATGGTTGTGGCAAATATACAAATCTTTTTTGACAACTATAAAATAAATTATGTTTAAAATAAAAAATATATGGAAATACAAGTTTTAAATTGGCCTCTTTTAAGCTTCTGCTTTGGCCATAAGGGGAAAGAAGAAGTCCGGAAAAAACATTATACGGCGCACTGGCTTCTCTTTATAAAATAGAATACACAGATATCATGCCATTTGAGATGCATAATTTTTTTATTTCAGTAATTTGAATTCCAATTTCGAAAAAAATTAATTTTTGAAATAAATATTATTTTCATTTAGTTTGAAGTGTAATGTCAATCAAATTGTTTTTGATGGAGTAGTTAGCTCTGTTCGTGGCCGCTGTGGTGCAGTCTGGAGAGTGCTCGCTTGCTATACCAGAGGTCTCGGGTTCAAACCCCAGTCCGAAAAAACACCAAAAAAATTGTTTCTAATTAATTAAAACTCAATTGTTGGGGTTTTAGAAACAGCGGTCACCTCTCGGCAGTGAGCGGCATACCCTCCGAGTGTATTTCTGCCATGAAAAAGCTTCTCAAAAAAATGCATTCGCCGTTCGGAGCCGGCATAAAACTGTAGGTCCACCCAATTAGTAGGACAAACAAAAGGAGCACACCTCGAATTGGGAGAGAAGCCCGGCCATAAAACTCGTCAGAGTTATATTAGCGCCATTGTATTATTATTATATTATTATTTAGCTCTGTTCAATAACAAAAAATTGTTACGAATTTTTCGTAAAAAATGACAGCTCTCCATATGAAAATGACAGTTTTTATTAATTGAACACAGGTTTTGTGTCTTTTCAAGAACTTTTTTTGTATTTTGACTTTCGGCGGGTTTTTCAAACCAAATATACCAGAGAAAAAACGTAGTGTCATATAGGCCGAAGAAGCATTTTTTAATGTTTAGCTAGAAAAAATTAGGAATAATTTTTTATTCCTTATTGAGATAATTTTGTATAATGAATACATTTTTCACGTTATTCAATTATTCTTGATAGTCACACAAGTATACTTTTTCAAAAAATGATTTTTCGAATACTTTCCCAAATTAGGAGAGAATATTTGCCCGAATTTGAACCGAATGTTTTCCCAAAACCTAACCGAATAATTTTCCAAATACTTTCCGGATCCTAAACCGAACCCCAATACTTTCCCAAATCGGGAAAGAATATTTGCCCGAATCTGAACCGAATGTTCTCCCAAATGCTTTCCCGACTCTGAATCGAATATTTTTCCAAATACCAGATCCGAAACCGAACCCGAATACTTAACCTATTATTTTTCTAATAATTTCCCGAATCCGAACCGAATATAAATAAACATGAACCCCTGGTAATAACTCAGTCAGTTTCCGGGCGAATTTAACAAAACTTTGCACGTGACTATATCCTACTATTACCCTAACCATTTCTAAAAATAATCGAAATCGATATATGGTTTTGATCCTTTACTTTCATTCAAAATGAATACATAAACAATTTCTTCATATACGATTTCGACGTATCTGCAACATTTAATTCACTTTTGTGCAACCAAAGTAAACATTTCACAATGACCATTTTTTTGGAGCTCGTTAACACACGTATTCTATTGAATGAATTAAATTAGCTTTATATCATCTTACAGAGAATTAAAACAAGTACTATCCAGTGATTTAATACCTATTTGATTAATTTGTGTTTGTTAATTTTTCATAAAATTTTCTTCCAAATAATGCCCAAAAGTATGCTTCTATATTTTTCATACGACTGTTTTATCATGATTGGTTAAATCGTGTGAACGAATGTGAACAAATTTGCCACTTTACTTCTATGTACAAATGTGTGGCAAATCAAAAGCTAATAAATGGGGCAAATCGTGTGAACGCAAAGCAAATCATTTGCACATCGATATCAAAATGGGCAAATGTGGACAAATTTAAATTTGTCATTTTTTGTACAAATGCGTAAATCGTGTGATCTCGGCTTAAGAGTTTAAATTCTTATGGCTACATTCTCAGCTGATTTTCTTGTAGAATTATCCTGATATACATAGGTATACTATGTGTATCTCTAAGTAAAACAAACACCATCCTCCAGTCAAGTTCTGTTTAAGTTGTTGCCATGATTACTGCAGCATTCACAACTCACTCAGTTGTTCCATAAATCTAAAACTACTAGTTTCATGGCCTATAGAATCTAGAGTGTGTCTCATTTCTGCCGCCATTGCTTAGCGAATGTGTCTTTGTTGTTCACTTCTCTCTCACTTCACCAACTTTGTCCACCAGGCATAACCATACTGCAGTATGTCTCCGCTTTGTCAAACTGAAATGCCCTCCTTAAGCCTTGTCTTCGGTTGGAGTTGGGTTTTAACTTCACTTGTTGTTTGTACGTTTTTGTATACAATTTAAGTTAAACTTTTTGAGCTAATTGGTTATTTTGTGGAAATTAAGTGCTGTAATTTTATTTACTTGAGGTCATTTGTAGTTGGCAAGTTTGCTGGCGATAGCTGGAGTACTACAAGCGTCTAAGCGGGCTACATATGTATGTATATATGTATGTACGAGTACTTTGAGAAAGCAGCTGCTTGCCAAAACTTGCTGAAGCATAATCAGGAAACTGAACTCCAACTGAGATTTTGCCGCTATGAGCACGTCCTCAACTTTGCAGTTAGTACTTGGTATTTGTAGTCGCACCACCGGAAGGCATGCAAAGTGTGCTGGACAAATAAATACATTAAAAGGATATTTGAAAAAGTGTTGCACCAACATGAAATTTGATTAAAGTTGCACAAAAAATCATTCGTTATTGGAGAGCGGCTTAAAAGCTAGTAATGTATGTATGTAATAAAAAACAAATTAGTATTGCAAGTGGAAGATAATTAGTTTGTATATTAATTACTTCAAAGAAACGTCCGAAGAAGAAGTCATAAATATAAAAGCTCAGAGAACATAACGCAACATAAGATGCCATGTCATAATACAATAACAATAACATATCATAAAATTAGATATACAACATTAAATAAATTAAAACTGTATATTTCAACGATAATTTTTGTTTTTTTCGCTTCTACCCAAGTTTTTAACTAAAAAAAAGTTATACTTGAATTATTTGCATTCATTCCTCAACTCTCAAATATTGTAGGTACCTGCCAACAAAAAAAAACGCTAAACATAAACAGTTGAAGCGTGATGATGCTTTGCTGACCATTTTTCACTGAGTGCACTTCAAAATGTCCACTTGATGCTTTTTCGTTTTCTGCTGTTTGTGCTGCGCCAATTTTTGTATTCCTTTTTTTCAATTTTTGGCATAACTTTTGGAGTTATTATATTTACTTTGCGCTTAGACTTTTAGTATATTGCATTAAATTTGTATATGGAGCGCATATGCTTTTATTCTGCGCAAAGTAAAAAAAAAATAAACTGAATTGACTGACTTTAAAGTTAGATATAAAGTTTTCGATGGAATATCGATTTACCTATGAGAGTTTTATTAAAGAAAAACAAGTAAGAGCGCAGCTGTCTTCGGCCGTACCAAAGACTTCATACAAAGTCTGTTTGCTTTAATTTATACTTTCAGTTCTGCGGGTTATTATAATAATATAATAATACACTGGCGCTATTATAACTCTGACGAGTTTCATGGCCGAGCTTCTCGCTTAATTCTAGGTGTGCTCCTTTCTGTTTTTCCTACTAATTGGGTGGACCTATAGTTTTATGCCGGCTCCGAACGGCGAATGCATTTTTTTCTGAGAAGGTTTTCTATGGCAGAAATACACTCGGAGGGTAAGCCGCCCACTGCCGAGAGGTGATCGCTGTTTCTAAAAACCCAATAACTGGGTTTTAATTAATTAGAAAAATTTTTTGGGAGTTTGCCCGGACCCTTCTCTTTCTATTTCTCTTTTCTTTCTCTTTCTCTTTCTTTTTCTCCTCCTTTTTCTCTTTCTCTCTCTCTTTCTCTTTCTCTTTCTCTTTCTCTTTCTCTTTCTCTTTCTCTTTCGCCTTTCCTTTTCCTCTCCCTTTACCTAGGAACCGGTTTGAGCATAACATCATAGAGATCTCTGCACTGAAGCTCTGATTTTCACTTTTCATGAGATAGCAATATTGTTTAGAAATAGTCTGGATCACCCGGGTCCACGTTTTCTCTCATCTCAGCTGTATGTAAACGGCCCGCTCAACACCTTTTATTTGATACTAATATCGCTCATAAACATTCCGTGGTCGTCCAGGTCCACCTTTTTAGGGAATATATAAGTGAAGAAATAATAAACGAGACGTTAAGGCGCTTCATGAGTGAATAAGTCAAATCGTTGCAAGAAGTCCGCTGTTAGTATTATTGATGTAAATTAGTTTGATGTCAAGGATGGTCGATCATTATGTTTCGCATGAAAGCACTTCGGTAAACCAATAACAGCATTTGCTTTTCATAATTTAAAAGCATCTTAAAGTTCCTAAACGATTTAACCATATTTCGCTTAAGAATATACATTTAATACAAAAAGCATTTAAAATTTGTAATGAGCTAAACCGTACTTAATTTTAACTATCCATCAGCAGCAAATATCTGTTTTGTGTAATTTGTTTGTGCAGCGAATTGGAGGATTGCTGTGGATTTGCCGCAGGAAACCGCAGACCATTTCAAAATCTGCACAAGACATATACCGCATTTGGAGCAGGGATGCCACTAAGAAAATTTTGTTCCTACCAAAAAACTACCAAAATGGCTTCGAGCCTACCAATTTTTTCTTTTTTTAATGCGAGATTTAACCATATTTAACAAATTCACCGGACACTTGTTTTTTTACCGCTTAAAATAAATTTTTTTTTAAACTTTAGTATTAAATTTAATACATACTATTTGTACAAATTTCAATTAATTTTAGAATGAGAGATAAAAATGTGAAGGAAAAGAGGAGGAAGCAGCAGTCTCCAGATAAACAAAAACTTGAGTTGGCGTTAAATGATATTTGGACAAGGATGGATTGGGTATTAGTGGCTGCCACCGCTCGTCCAGTGCGGAGGAAATCAGGATTTACATTTTGTGGAATAACATTTGAGGAATAATGAGGGCAAGAAACTGATCCTGAAGGAAACGTAAGAAGATTTATCGAGGGAAATAGCGGACATTGTTTCCACTTGGTACAGCAAACACATTTACTACATATATAGGCCTGATGGTCTGTTGTGATACCACATGGAGCTCTTTATTACACACCATGTAGACGAACAACCTTGTTTGCTTCATATAGCGTAAAATGTCAGATGCCTTTCTGTTTTCAATCTCCTCCAGTTGTGTCTGTGGGGGCAAGTGTACTTTACTGTATATTTAGCAGAGTTTTGTGGCAAAACTGATGTTAGTTGAACGAAGGAAAAAACCTACCAAAATTCAAATCGTCCTACCAACCTACCAAAAGGAACAAAACCTACCAGTTTTGGTACGAAAAGCCCAAAACTGGCATCCCTGATTTGGAGAGGAATAAGAAGAAGAACAAGAACTAATGACTTTGGTCTACCGACAACTATCAAATGTTAAGTTCGCGTAGAGAGTCAGTTTGTATTAGCAGAACCTTTAAAATAAATAAATTAATAAATATACAACAACAACAGCAACAATGCAATGATGTCACATTAAAGAAAATGCGGTTAATTTGCTATAATGGCGGCATGAATGGGCGGTGGGTGGCAAAATGAGTTTTGTGTTGAGTTTTGTGGTGTTCTAGAAAGAGAGGTTTGTAGAAAGATGATAAGAAGAAATAAAATGAAATGCCAGGGGAAGTGCAAGTGGAGGTGGAAGTGGAGGAAGTAGATTTTGGTTTTGCGTGGGCAAGGCCAACACAAATGACTTTTGCATTCCACGGCACCATGGCATAATGAGCTTTATAACTGCAAAAAAGCTGTTATACAAAAAGTGTTAAACAAGAATAACAACAAAAACAAAAACAACCACCAGATGTTAGACAGATATAAATGTTGGCAAAATTACAGCAATAACGATACAACAATACACCTAATTGCGATACAAAAATTATGCAACATCAACATTTTTCGAAATAAATATGCGGATTAGGGTGCGTACCCAAATGCACGCAGTAAAATTGTATATCAATTTCTTCAATTTTCATATTACCATGTATGACCCGATCGGTACCAAAATGTATATTTGTTATCCTCGAGTACAGATCTATCGATTTTGTTTATTTGATATAAAAAGGCCAAAAAATTAGGCCTTTATAAGGTAATATGAACTTTGGCCCTGTGCGACACCCTTTAACTATCTCCGATTGGGAACAAAATTTATATGTGATAACTTTGACTGTTACCGATCTCGGGGGTGAGACGGAAGAAAATTGCCAATTTGATTTTTTTAAGGACCACCCTAAATGTTCATAGGTACATGGTGGCGCTTGTATGTTCCTCGGCTATAAATAGTATATTTTTGGGTGGAAGGTATTGCCAGAGAGCGAATTTCGAAAATAGACTGTCCATCGCCAGCTCTTTTCAAGGCTAAATTGGAATATCTACTACCTTTGTAGCATCCAACTTTCGGCAATGGTGATTTTTAGAGATTTCAGTACTGTAAGAAGAATATAATTATCTTGGCTAGAGAAGAGCGAAATTCCTTTTAAAATTTCGTACTGCCGTTGGACGCATGTAAAATATGTCGTGCGATCGGCACTGAAATAACTCAGAGAGACAGAGTCACCAAAACTCTCCGTAAAAAATAGGTGACGTTTCAGCATTTTAAACCAAGTCTACATTTACTCAACTTGATGATGAAACATACATATTTACGAAATCTTTTTTTTTTTTTTTTTTTTTTTTTTAGCATCCAATATATTTTGCCAACTGTATAAATAAAATACATCTAACAATTTTGTGGTTCGTTAAAAGTAATTAGTAATTAATAATGACTTAATAAACATGGTGGGCATGTATGGATTGCTCTCAGTAGCGCATCCATTTACGAAATCTGTCTCAGTAGCGCATCCATTTACGAAATCTGAGCTAAAAGTTAAGATTAAATTACGTCGAAAAAGCGCGCTTACTTCTACGGCACCATGTATGTCTATCTTTGAGCTTAACCCCAATGTGCGATTCGGAGTGGAGTTGGTGTGGCGCAGAACTCGCGAACGGGTTCAGCACTTTCGTTTAGATGGGTAAAACCGAAAAATTTCAAGATGTTCACCATGCCCAGCCATAAAAAAGGAAATCCCACGTAATGACCGTAATAATCGCAGTTAATTAGTCGACGACTACAACTCACGATGGCGATGGGGATGACTATGCAACACAACACAGCAGAGCAACGAAACAAACAGGAATTGTTGTAGTTTAATTTTGTGTTTGTTGTTATTATTTGAGCTGTTTTTGTTGTTGTAATTGCTCTTGAACGGAAACGGCAACTGAACTGTCTAAACAACACATTTTTGCCGTTAACGGATTTTATCGACACTAAAAATATACGCGACTAGTACGCACAGCGCTGCATGCAAACCGCACATGGGCATGTTCTAAGTTTGGGAGTTCTGCCTGCTCGCTGCAAAAAACATTAAGCTCCTTCGTTCGCGCTTAAATGTTTAGATAGTTTATGGTTGATTGTAGCCAAAACGTTTTGCCATCGAAATTATCGAATGTTTTGCCTTTATTGTTGTTGTGGTTTTTATTTCGTTATTTTCGGGTTAGAAACGTGCTAACAGTTTTTCTTTCGGCGGACTGAGAACAGAGGAGGGAGGCGTCATTAAAATGTCGAAGGGTTAGACCAATTGGCGTCGAAGATACCTAGTCGAATAATGCATAATTTTTGTTTTAAGCCTGCCAAAGTCACCTGCTGAATAAAGAAAAAGTTTGTATGACCTCATAATGGGCTTTCTGGTGATTTTTATCGTTGCATACTTTTCGGGTGTTGCGCGTGGAATAAAAAGTCATTATTTCGTAATTTTGCTAAATTTGTGAGAAAAGAAACAAATGGAGTCATAAAGTGGAAATAGCAAAGGAAAGGTTATGCATGAGGGGAAGAAATATTGAACTTAAATATTAGTAGGAAAATATGCGAATATGAATATGAATATGAATATGAATATGAATATGAATATGAATATGAATATGAATATGAATATGAATATGAATATGAATATGAATATGAATATGAATATGAATATGAATATGAATATGAATATGAATATGAATATGAATATGAATATGAATATGAATATGAATATGAATATGAATATGAATATGAATATGAATATGAATATGAATATGAATATGAATATGAATATGAATATGAATATGAATATGAATATGAATATGAATATGAATATGAATATGAATATGAATATGAATATGAATATGAATATGAATATGAATATGAATATGAATATGAATATGAATATGAATATGAATATGAATATGAATATGAATATGAATATGAATATGAATATGAATATGAATATGAATATGAATATGAATATGAATATGAATATGAATATGAATATGAATATGAATATGAATATGAATATGAATATGAATATGAATATGAATATGAATATGAATATGAATATGAATATGAATATGAATATGAATATGAATATGAATATGAATATGAATATGAATATGAATATGAATATGAATATGAATATGAATATGAATATGAATATGAATATGAATATGAATATGAATATGAATATGAATATGAATATGAATATGAATATGAATATGAATATGAATATGAATAGAATATGAATATGAATATGAATATGAATATGAATATGAATATGAATATGAATATGAATATGAATATGAATATGAATATGAATATGAATATGAATATGAATATGAATATGAATATGAATATGAATATGAATATGAATATGAATATGAATATGAATATGTGAATATGAATATGAATATGAATATGAATATGAATATGAATATGAATATGAATATGAATATGAATATGAATATGAATATGAATATGAATATGAATATGAATATGAATATGAATATGAATATGAATATGAATATGAATATGAATATGAATATGAATATGAATATGAATATGAATATGAATATGAATATGAATATGAATATGAATATGAATATGAATATGAATATGAATATGAATATGAATATGAATATGAATATGAATATGAATATGAATATGAATATGAATATGAATATGAATATGAATATGAATATGAATATGAATATGAATATGAATATGAATATGAATATGAATATGAATATGAATATGAATATGAATATGAATATGAATATGAATATGAATATGAATATGAATATGAATATGAATATGAATATGAATATGAATATGAATATGAATATGAATATGAATATGAATATGAATATGAATATGAATATGAATATGAATATGAATATGAATATGAATATGAATATGAATATGAATATGAATATGAATATGAATATGAATATGAATATGAATATGAATATGAATATGAATATGAATATGAATATGAATATGAATATGAATATGAATATGAATATGAATATGAATATGAATATGAATATGAATATGAATATGAATATGAATATGAATATGAATATGAATATGAATATGAATATGAATATGAATATGAATATGAATATGAATATGAATATGAATATGAATATGAATATGAATATGAATATGAATATGAATATGAATATGAATATGAATATGAATATGAATATGAATATGAATATGAATATGAATATGAATATGAATATGAATATGAATATGAATATGAATATGAATATGAATATGAATATGAATATGAATATGAATATGAATATGAATATGAATATGAATATGAATATGAATATGAATATGAATATGAATATGAATATGAATATGAATATGAATATGAATATGAATATGAATATGAATATGAATATGAATATGAATATGAATATGAATATGAATATGAATATGAATATGAATATGAATATGAATATGAATATGAATATGAATATGAATATGAATATGAATATGAATATGAATATGAATATGAATATGAATATGAATATGAATATGAATATGAATATGAATATGAATATGAATATGAATATGAATATGAATATGAATATGAATATGAATATGAATATGAATATGAATATGAATATGAATATGAATATGAATATGAATATGAATATGAATATGAATATGAATATGAATATGAATATGAATATGAATATGAATATGAATATGAATATGAATATGAATATGAATATGAATATGAATATGAATATGAATATGAATATGAATATGAATATGAATATGAATATGAATATGAATATGAATATGAATATGAATATGAATATGAATATGAATATGAATATGAATATGAATATGAATATGAATATGAATATGAATATGAATATGAATATGAATATGAATATGAATATGAATATGAATATGAATATGAATATGATTAAGAATATGAATATGAATATGAATATGAATATGAATATGAATATGAATATGAATATGAATATGAATATGATTAAGAATATGAATATGAATATGAATATGAATATGAATATGAATATGAATATGAATATGAATATGAATATGAATATGAATATGAATATGAATATGAATATGAATATGAATATGAATATGATTAAGAATATGAATATGAATATGAATATGAATATGAATATGAATATGAATATGAATATGAATATGAATATGAATATGAATATGAATATGAATATGAATATGAATATGAATATGAATATGAATATGAATATGAATATGAATATGAATATGAATATGAATATGAATATGAATATGAATATGATTAAGAATATGAATATGAATATGAATATGAATATGAATATGAATATGAATATGAATATGAATATGAATATGAATATGAATATGAATATGAATATGAATATTGAAAGATCACTTAATTGATCTGGCAACTAATTGGGCATCCAATATACTACTTAATAATACAGCCCTGTGCTGTGTTGAGTTTCATGACATTTCATATTCTATTTTCTAATATACACACATATGTACACACACATAAAATGAAGTACCAACTGACATGTAAATTTCAAACCTCTTCAGTAATAAACGAACCATCAAATCATACAGTATAAAATTTGCGAAGAGTCATCCTTTCAGGTCAGAAGTGAGACCGAAGTCGCGTTCTGTGTAAAATTAAATACTTTTAATGTGATGTGAAATGCCAAAAACTGAATCGTAATTACTTAAAAAGAAAAACAATAAAATAGAGTGTCGCGAAGTGTAATGCGACAATAGCGTGATTAAGAAATCGAAAAAGCATATTGGCAAATCGTATTTGAAAGGTGCATAAAAAAAAATTCATGATTAAGTCATGTGTAATATGTGCACAGTACTCAAATATTCGTTTTAGCTTTTGGTGCTCGAGGATTGTGTTGTTAATTGTTGCTAAGACACCATAAATTGCGTGAGCGAAACTCTAAAATAAATACATACATATATATGTTGTTGTTGTAAATGCACGTAAGAATTTCCGAGTGTTTGCATATAGAAACGCATATACATATGTATATAAAGCTGAGTTAAAAGTACAGAAGTGTAAAGCGCGTATGAATATCCGAGTTTTGCATGTACGAACGTGATTTGGGCAAGCACAAGCTATAAGCGTGTTGTTGTTGTTGTGCGAGGCGCGTATGAATATCCCAGTTTTGCATGTACGAGCGTGATTTGGGCAAGCGCAAGCTATAAACGTTTTGTTGTTGTTGTGTAAATGTATAGACAAGTATTTGCATAAGAATATCGAGAAGCGTTGCTACTAATTTGCCGTCGTCGTCGGTGGCGTAGAATTCGTGTATACAGACAAATATATATATATACATACATATATATATATATGTATAAAGCGTGTGCGTAGGAATTCGCGAAAATTCCAGAACATTCGGGCGAAAAGAGACAGTGAGAGAAATCTAACAAGAATTGAGAGAAATATTCTAATTAGAATTGTGAAATGACCACTATGGTGAAAATAGCGTCATTGAGAGTGGAAGAAATCAAAGAGCAATTGCGCGCTCGTGATCTCTCCACCGCAGGTACGAAAGCTGAGTTAGTGCTTCGTTTATCTGAGTGTTTGAATTCTGATGAAATAGAAATTCAAGATAACGAAAGTGTAATGCAAGAGCAAATAAACGAATTGCGTAGCATGATGGAGAGTATGATGACAGCAGTTCAAAATTTAACTGGCCATATACAAAACAAAGATGATACACAAACGAACAGTGATGAAAATAATGAAACAGAAAACGAAAGTGGTGATGAAGAGATAATCACAAATATACCACAAAGTGCAAATGTGACATTTCGACGAAATGTTAGTGTAAAGGAAATTGCAGAAACAATTCCTGAATATGACCCCACTAGTGAAAATTCGTTGACAGTGGATCAATTTGTTGATCGAGTAAACAGTGCGATAGATGCTTATAAGTGGGACGAGAAGTGCTTGTTATTAGCCGTGTACAGCAAATTAAAGGGTGCAGCCAGAATGTGGCTAGATGCATCACCGAAATTCCATTCAACTTGGGTTGAATTTGCTAACAGTCTAATAAGTGAATTCGGGTATGTTATGAATGAAGCAGAAGTGCACAGTAAAATGACAAATGCTACACGCAAACATAATGAGAAAATAATTGATTATTGTTTTAGAGTCAGTGGACTAGGTCGGCGGTACGGTTTGAGTGAAAATGCAATAATTAAATATTTGCGCGACGGGCTAAAGCATCGTGAGCTACAGCTAGCAATATCCGCGGTTCGGTTTCGGTCGTTAAAAGAAATGCGTGAGACAATTGAAGAATATTTGCAAAATGCGGGACTGAACAAAAATGTAAAAAGTGAAACAACGGATAAACAATTGGCGAATCGGGTTAAAAACGAAAATGATAAAAGTGGCTTTGATAAAAGAAATATTAAATGTTTTAATTGTCAAGAGCTAGGACATTACGCGCGTGATTGTCAAAAGCCAAAGCAACAACGTCGTTGTAAAACCTGCGGTAAATTCCACGGTAGCGGTGAAGCAGAAAGTTGCGACAAAAAGGGTATTGTAAAACGAACGCAAGTAAATCAACAAGCGAAATTTGGTGAAAAGCATATCAAAATAAATGGTAAGTCATTTTTGGCCTTTATTGATACCGGTAGCGAATGCAGCATGATTAAGCGTTCAGTAGCAAATAGTTTACCAATAACCCAGCAAATGTGCTCGATGGAGATTTTCGGAATATGTGGCGGTAGGAGCTGCCTTACAGAAAAGCTGACAACATCTGTTAATTTAGATAGCGAGATAGTAAATATCGATTTGTATGTTGTTGATGACACAGTCATATCAACAGATATCCTTTTGGGGCAGGATGTGTTCCAAAACAGCAAAGTAGTAGCAGAAATTTCAAGTAATGATTTCCAGTTTTCGTCACAAGTAGCATTAGCAAGTGCTAAAGAGAATAAAATAAATGCAAGCGAAATAGTTTGTAGCGTTGAAGATGAGCAGGTACATAAAGATCTACATTTATTTTTGAACAAGAATCGCGATATCTTTGCCGAAGGGTTACATGACATTGGGTTAACTGATGTTACGGAGATGAAGATCGAATTGACTACGGATGAAGCAATTGCACAAAAGCCATACAGGGTGCCAGAGCCCAAGAAACATGTAATAGCAAAAATGATCAACGAACTTCTTGAGTGTGACATTATCACAAAGTCTCAATCGGAGTATGCGAGCCCAGTAGTTTTAGTAGCAAAGAAAAACGGGGGTGAACGCCTTTGCGTTGATTATAGACGTTTAAATAAATATACAGCGAAAGAGATATATCCTACTCCAAATATTGAGGAGCGTTTGAGCGAAGCAATGAAGTTTAAGTATTTTTCAATATTAGACCTTAACAGTGGATACTATCAGGTACCTATTAAAGAGGAGTGTAGAAAGTTCACAGCATTTATAACCACTGAGGGGTTATTTGAGTTCAAGAGGATGCCGTTTGGGCTCAAAAACGCGCCAGCTGTATTTCAACGGGTAATGCAGAATATTGCGGATAGGACAAGGCCAGGTGATATGGTTCATTATATGGACGATATTTTAGTAGGCAGCAGTAATATTTCTGAAATGTACGAGAAATTGGCGCGAGTTTTTGCGGCATTGCGACAATTAAAGCTAACCTTAAATATTAACAAATGCGAGTTCCTGAAACAGACTATTGAGTTTTTGGGGCATGAATTACATACAGGTGGTATTAGTCCGGGTAGGGCAAAGACAGCAGCTATTGAGTGTTTTCCAACACCGGAGTCGGTAACAGATGTGAGGAAGTTTCTGGGTCTTAGTGGATACTTTCGGCGATTTGTGCCAGGTTACTCCATAATTAGTGATCCATTGAGGACGCTTTTGAGGAAAGATCAGCCATTTGAGTGGACCGAACAGCAGGAAAAATCTTTTTATGAGCTGAAGAGAGCCCTAGCATCAAAACCCGTCATGACCGCGTATAGAGTTGAGGCAGACCACCAGATTCATACTGATGCAAGCTCCGTGGGAATTGCAGGAGTATTAATGCAGAACGACAACGGCGACTGGAAACCAGTTGCCTACTATAGCAGATCAACTACAGATTCAGAGAGGAAATTTCATAGTTATGAGCTTGAGGCATTGGCCGTAGTTAGTAGCTTAGAACGTTTCCGATTTTATGTACAAGGCAAGCATGTCGGTATAGTTACAGACTGTAGTGCAGTCACATCAACAATGAATAAGAGAGAGCTTATACCTAGGATAGCGAGATGGTGGCTACGAATCCAAGATTTCGATATAACATTTGAACATCGTCCAGGCAGACGCATGGAGCACGTCGACTTTTTAAGTAGAATGCCTAACGAAGGTAGCGTAGAACTAGATACAGCATCATTGAAAGTAGCGAAAATAACTTTGGAAACCAACGATTGGATTTACACCATACAGCAGCAAGACGATAAAGTGAGAGAGATTTCAAATAAAGTGTTGAACGGCGATAAAACTTTATGTAGCGAATATAAGGTAGAAAACGGGCGATTGTATCGCAAAGAGAAAAATAAAAACTTATGGGTTATACCAAATGCAATGCGGTATAAAATAATCCAGAGTGTGCATGAAAAGGTAAAGCACCTAAGCACTGAGAAAACGTTAGAGGAAGCTCAAAAATATTATTGGTTCCCAAGAATGAGGAATTTTGTAAAGTCATTTATTAAATCATGTATTGAATGCGCGTATAATAAGCAGCGTGGCGGTAGGCAAGAGGGTGAATATCACTTTAGCGAGGTAGAGCCAGTACCATTTAAGACAATCCACATGGATCATCTAGGACCGTTTCCCAAGAGTAAGAAGCAAAATGAGCACGTCTTAGTTTTTGTAGATGCCTTTACTAAGTTTACGATCTTAAGACCGGTACGAAGTACAGCGACATGTCATGTCATCGGGGTATTGAACGAAGTGAGCAGCTATTTTGGCGTACCAGCCAAGATTGTGACTGACAGAGGAACAGCCTTTACCTCAAACGATTTTAAGAAGTATTGCGCCGATAATGACATCAAGCACATACTAAATGCAGTAAAAACACCGAGAGCGAATGGACATGCGGAGAGAGCCAACCGAACGATTTTGAGTATGCTACTTCCTTCTACGAGCGATAACAAAGGTTGGGACGAAGAGTTACGAGCAATACAATGGACGTTAAATTCTACGAAGAATAAAACTACGGGAAAAACACCACAAGAACTACTATTCAACTTTAAACCGAGAGATATTTTAACAAACAAACTTATATTAGCATTACACCAAGATAACGTAATAACTCACGATGAACTACACGAAATACAAACAAAAGCAGCGGAACGAGTTAACAATCAACGTATTAAAGCGAAACAGAAATTTGACATTAAACACAACCGTCCAACACAGTATACCGTTGGCGATATAGTTCTAGCAGAAAATGAACCAGCTAGTACGGGGGGTTCACGTAAATTAGAACCCCTGTAAAAAGGTCCATTTGTCATAACAAAAGTAATCGGGCATGATCGATACCTGATTGAAGATGTGCCAAGTTCGAGTAGAAAACAGCGACAATATTCATCAATATATGCATCAGACAAGCTGAAACCATGGTGTGAGCTACCAAACTTCGAAGGTTTCGGTGACGACAGCGATGGAGCCGAGGTCGACTCCAGTGATCAGGATTGGCCGACTGAAAGATCACTTAATTGATCTGGCAACTAATTGGGCATCCAATATACTACTTAATAATACAGCCCTGTGCTGTGTTGAGTTTCATGACATTTCATATTCTATTTTCTAATATACACACATATGTACACACACATAAAATGAAGTACCAACTGACATGTAAATTTCAAACCTCTTCAGTAATAAACGAACCATCAAATCATACAGTATAAAATTTGCGAAGAGTCATCCTTTCAATATGAATATGAATATGAATATGAATATGAATATGAATATGATTAAGAATATGAATATGAATATGAATATGAATATGAATATGAATATGAATATGAATATGAATATGAATATGAATATGAATATGATTAAGAATATGAATATGAATATGAATATGAATATGAATATGAATATGAATATGAATATGAATATGAATATGAATATGAATATGAATATGAATATGAATATGAATATGAATATGAATATGAATATGAATATGAATATGAATATGAATATGAATATGAATATGAATATGATTAAGAATATGAATATGAATATGAATATGAATATGAATATGAATATGAATATGAATATGAATATGAATATGAATATGAATATGAATATGAATATGAATATGAATATGAATATGAATATGAATATGAATATGAATATGAATATGAATATGAATATGAATATGAATATGAATATGAATATGAATATGAATATGAATATGAATATGAATATGAATATGAATATGAATATGAATATGAATATGAATATGAATATGAATATGAATATGAATATGAATATGAATATGAATATGAATATGAATATGAATATGATTAAGAATATGAATATGAATATGAATATGAATATGAATATGAATATGAATATGAATATGAATATGAATATGATTAAGAATATGAATATGAATATGAATATGAATATGAATATGAATATGAATATGAATATGAATATGAATATGAATATGAATATGAATATGAATATGAATATGAATATGAATATGAATATGAATATGATTAAGAATATGAATATGAATATGAATATGAATATGAATATGAATATGAATATGAATATGAATATGAATATGAATATGAATATGAATATGAATATGAATATGAATATGAATATGAATATGAATATGAATATGAATATGAATATGAATATGAATATGAATATGAATATGAATATGAATATGAATATGAATATGACTATGAATATGAATATGAATATGAATATGAATATGAATATGAATATGAATATGAATATGAATATGAATATGAATATGAATATGAATATGAATATGAATATGAATATGAATATGAATATGAATATGAATATGAATATGAATATGAATATGAATATGAATATGAATATGAATATGAATATGAATATGAATATGAATATGAATATGAATATGAATATGAATATGAATATGAATATGAATATGAATATGAATATGAATATGAATATGAATATGAATATGAATATGAATATGAATATGAATATGAATATGAATATGAATATGAATATGAATATGAATATGAATATGAATATGAATATGAATATGAATATGAATATGAATATGAATATGAATATGAATATGAATATGAATATGAATATGAATATGAATATGAATATGAATATGAATATGAATATGAATATGAATATGAATATGAATATGAATATGAATATGAATATGAATATGAATATGAATATGAATATGAACATGAATACGAGTATGAACATTCCAATGAAAATGTATGAACAAATTCTTAAATTTTTATAGCAGTAATCGTAATAAGTTAATTTCAAATATGCTTCATCTCGATGGTATGGTTTAGGTAAAATAACTTTTTCGGCGGAAACGGAAATGCGCAGCAGACATTAACTAAGTCTAGCGCTTTTCTCTTGTTTCCGAAATGATGGTATTTACCCATTCCCACTGTATTTGAGTCGTCGTACGTCTACTCAAGCACTCCAACCCACAAACCTATAAACATGGCTGAGCAGTGTCGGAACATGTCTAAGGACAAACATAACTACTGTTTATGATAATTAAGAATGTGCGATTTTATTTGTTTTGTCAGCGGCGGCGACGACGACGGCGGGCATTCATAAACGCAATGCTAATGACTTTTAGTATTGCCACAGACTCATAAGTCGGTTTGTGGTTTAAAAAGCCAAAAATATGCGCTAAATGAAGACAGCGAATTGCCCGTTCCACTGGCCTCAAAATCGCCATTTTCCCTTCCAACCACCTAAATAGTACAACCACGAGCAATGAATTCTTCTTGCGGCGTTCTACCTGCGACTTCGACGACTTGAAATCGAGTCGCGACGCGCCGTTAATAAAGTGCTTATTTTGGTTTTGTTGTTGTAATAAACTCTTTTGTCTGTTGGAAAGATAATGTACTTAGATATTGATGGGAGAGAAAGAGACAGAGCTATTCACACCCATTCACCGTTAAAGTTATCATAAAGGCTTAACTGGCAATGCCGTTCGTTCTTTGCTCTGTTCGTTCATAAGCAACTCTGTCCAACAACAACAACAACAACAAATAACGAATGACGACTACGTGTGTGATAAGCGGCGAGTATCTATAAAATTTCGCAATTTTTGTTGGTGTATTGACGTGAATGACTGCAAGACATTAACCGTTATTGCTAAAACGATTATGGTCGTCTATTAAAAATTTTATTATTAACATTCATCGTTCTCGATGAAGAGGAAACTCCATTTTTTGTTGTGTTGAAGGCGAAGAAGAAGTAGACGAAAGCATTGGAGGTGACGTTGGTTTGCCTTGTATGCGATTTTCGTTAAGGTTTTGTTGGTCGATTTGCGTGACAGTCTTTGTATAATAAATGGTAATGTTACATGGAAAGGGTAAAATTGAAAATACTTAAACTGTTTTTTTTTTTTGCGTATATGCTCAAAATTGTGTGATTTTCAATTTAATTCTTTAAGGCTCCCTACAGATTTTATATTGATTGAGTTTCTGGTCAACTAAAATTACTTCTAAATTTTTTTTGTGGATCTAAAGCAAAGTTGAAAGCTCTAGGCTTATGACACAAGCTCCAATGGATATGCGTCCGAGCATCATACGTTTAATGATGAAATGAAATTCCGACGTTATAAGGTCAGCACGTTCCGTATTAATATTCTGTATTCTTGTGGTTGGGGCTTAGTTTGATGGAAGAAGAGCAAACATCTGACCAAAAACAATGGTCCGCAAAATTGTGTAAGAGGGAATGTGTTGCAATTTTTATAATATTTGCATATAAAAAACCGTAAGGATGAATCAAATAAGTTGTTCGGAAAAAAAATTGTATATGAAGTTTTCGTTGTCATTTTAACTGAAACATTATTTTCAAACGATAGTACTTTAAACGTTATGTTTAAAGGCAACATATCAATCTAAGGTTCCGTATAGAAATCGGTACTACTTAAAGTGTTAAGAAAGTTCAGCTACATAAATATCATGCTAGAAAAATTCTTATTGTCTTTAATTGAAGCCTACGTAGAGTAACTTCTTCTTACTCAAACCAAAGCAAGTGTAATCAATTTTCAGCAAAAGTTAATAATTTACAAAGTAATTTTGCGGTTAAATGACTTGTACTTAGTACCTGTTAGTTTGGCTTATTCATAATCAATAAGCCACAAAGTCATGTAGGTATATTACTGGTACATATGTATGTACATACCAGTGGCGTACGCTTCATACAAGCAGAAAAGCCCGGATTGCCTAAATATTTTCGTTCATTTAATTTTACGAATTTCTTTAAAATCTGATTATTTTACGCTTGAAATATATTTACTCCTTAAGTTCCTTCAATGTGTTTACTACTTGAGTTCTTCAATGTGTTTACTACTTAAGTGCTCGTTGCGCGTTAGTCAACCAACAACACTCACGTGTATGTACTTTGTTTCTATAACCAATCACAGCATGTCCTGCATTCGCGAGCATGCCTCACAGTGCCACGAATGGGCTTTTATGAGGCTTTCAACAAATAATAACATAGCTTGTTTTCTCGCTTTCTCTAAGGAGAAGTCAATTGCTTATTTTCAGAGTTAAATTGATAAAAAGTAGCAAACCACTTTTTTTTTTTATTCACATCAAAATTATATGCGAATGAGAAGCTTACTATGGAATTCGTAATTTGATATTCAACAGCGCTGTTCACAGCCTGATATTTGTTATTTACGTTTGCATGAGTTAAATTCATCCCAAATGATTGTAATAATAACTTCTCCTCTGCTTTTGTAGATAATTCACTTACTTATGGTGAGCAGCTTCAATTTACTTTCAACTGAGCCAGGCTTGTTGATTTGCTGACCAAATTAGATACAGCTAAAAAACAAAAGTCATAGAGGCAGGTATATATCTTTATATTATCCATTATATATCAAAACTTAATTTAATTATTCTCCACCATCTTCATTTTCTCCATTTATACCAATGCATTCAGTTTCATGAATATAAACAACAAACCAAATATGCAAAACGATTTTAATCACAGTCAATGGCGGAACTGCACTGTCTTTCAGTTAATACAGCAAATAAAATTACATAAATGGCTAATGGCTATGCTTCGTACATAGGCTTGCCCAGCCAATTTATACTAAGGCCGCCACTGATACATATGAGTACATGTGTTTATGCATGTAATTATGTACGTAAATCTATTAAATTACTACCGCATTAAATTATATAACTCAATTTCAATGTAAAGTGATAGTAAAGAAAGGTGTTTTGCCCAGAAGCAATGAGCCAACACACACAACAGCACATACACATTCTTTAAGTTACAGGTAGCAAGAACAACAAACAAATATGCAACATGCAACATTCAATGTATATACCACAATGTTGTAGTTGTTGTTTTCTTATTGCTATTATCTCAATCGCCTCCAAGCGTATACTTATATATGTATGTATGTGCGGCATCTTGCATGCTTTTGTTGCTTTTGTTGCTCTTATTATTTTGCACTCGATTTGCATAGATTACCATGTATGTATGTACACATGTTTGTGTTATTGTAAGGTCTATTAATTTACGTTAAATTAGCCATAAAATATAATCATTAATAGGCAGATTAAATTAGCTATGCTTGTTGCTGCTTGCCACATACTCATACAAACACACATACGTGCATACATATGGTTATTTTAATGCAAAATACAATAACAATGAATAAGAACGTCTGCAGTTTGTATGCAAACAAGTGTTGTGTATATACCACGTAGTGGCTTTTAAACATTTTTCCAGAAAGTGATACTCGTACTTTTTTCTGTATAATTGTAGCGTGTTGCACTGGTTATATCATATGAACAATGTACATATTTACATCTTGCTTTAACTTTAGCATACGCAGTCGATCTGTGTGTGTGTATGTGTGTGTGTGTTTATGTTGCATGCAACAATCGAGAGCTTGGCGTAGCGAAAGCGATGCAAATTAGCGTGCATTGTAATTACAACTTCCGTTTTATCACGATGTCATGCTGTTGACCAGGGGCGAAAACACAAATACGCGTATTAATGTACAATGTACTTCCACCTACACATAACACAACCAAGGACATTTTCATTTGTTTGCCACTGAAATGTTTGCTCGTAGGCCTTTTTCACTCTCAATCCATTTATACATGCCAGCAACTCTGCCGTTCCGCTGGCGTGCTGTCCAAGTGTTGGCCCATTTGGCTGTCATATACATAAATGCGTAGATGTGTATAGGCGTTTCATTACTGACCATTGTTAATTCTATTAAAATGCCATACATTCCATATGCATTAAACCACACCAGCCACCAGCCACCAGCCACCAGCCACAGTCATTCTATTCAATTGCCTGCACTCTCGCTAGTAATAACAACACATAACATTCATGTTGTCCACTTTAGCTGGTTAAACATTTGATCCTTGCGCCTTGCATAAATGCACTCACCGCATTCACAACCACCTCTAATAAAATAATAAAATTACGTAGATACATATCTACATATGATGGCGGCTTTCGTGTTAAACTAACAGTAAGGCGTGGAGTGAACGTCCTTGTTTGCATTTGCACTTTCAGAGTCTCCACAAAGCCTAGCGCTTTATTTAAGTATCCATAACCCTTTGCCTTTCATTGCTTTTAAAGGATACGCATTTCAAGCACGAGCTTTGTTCAGGAAATGGTTTGAGTTCGTTTGCAAGTGGTAATTATCATACGAGTACATATGTTTATGCACATGTATCTTTGCATTTAAGTGCAGTTTTAGCATGAATTGTTAATCATAAAAAGGTTAATTAACTAAGCAATAAAATTTTATATATTTACTTGCATACGACTATGTTAACATACACTCAGAGAAAAGTTGCGGGCTAAAATCAAGCTGTGTCGTACTTGATTTAAGAATAACTGAAATTAAGGAAAAATATTTCAAATTGAAGTTTCTCCAATCTTAAATCAAGAATGGCATTCTTGAAACAAGGAAAAAATCTGAAAAAATCTTGTTTTAAGAATGAAATTCTTAATTTAAGAATACAATGGCCAAATGTTTTCTAAATAATATTTATATAACTTTCATTTCATAATAAATTTATTGCTCGAGAAAACTTCTGAGCGATTTTAATTTGGAAGCTGTATTCAATAGATAAAGGGTTTGTTATCCGCTCGCGATATGTAAACATACAGATACGTTTATAAATAAAGATATATACATACATATATGGAGTTTCGCAAGAAATTGTTTCCTTGGAAAAAAAACAGGTAAGAGTTCTAGCGTTGATGCGAATTTAGTTTAAGTTTTAAAACGGCATCCAAAATGTTTCTTTTTCCTTCAGGAGTAATATTTCATATCTAAAAGTGACCGGAAAAATCCGAGCAGTGAGATCTACGCCAAATACATAAATAGAAGAGCAGAGAAGCTGCAGCACATCATCGCCTATGCAGAAATGAATGACTCCGACATATTTATATTTCGTCGTACCATACGAAAACTAGCATACGATTTTTTGTGGCTGTGTAAAAACAGTATATAATTACTGATACTTTTCGTCGGCCAAAAGTCAAATGTGCTACTTATCGTATAGAATTTTTTTATTAATTGCTTTCGACAGAAATTTTAAATGTGCTAGTTTTCGTATGGTACGACGATTTATAGTTATAGTTATAGTTATAGTTATAGTTATAGTTATAGTTATAGTTATAGTTATAGTTATAGTTATAGTTATAGTTATAGTTATAGTTATAGTTATAGTTATAGTTATAGTTATAGTTATAGTTATAGTTATAGTTATAGTTATAGTTATAGTTATAGTTATAGTTATAGTTATAGTTATAGTTATAGTTATAGTTATAGTTATAGTTATAGTTATAGTTATAGTTATAGTTATAGTTATAGTTATAGTTATAGTTATAGTTATAGTTATAGTTATAGTTATAGTTATAGTTATAGTTATAGTTATAGTTATAGTTATAGTTATAGTTATAGTTATAGTTATAGTTATAGTTATAGTTATAGTTATAGTTATAGTTATAGTTATAGTTATAGTTATAGTTATAGTTATAGTTATAGTTATAGTTATAGTTATAGTTATAGTTATAGTTATAGTTATAGTTATAGTTATAGTTATAGTTATAGTTATAGTTATAGTTATAGTTATAGTTATAGTTATAGTTATAGTTATAGTTATAGTTATAGTTATAGTTATAGTTATAGTTATAGTTATAGTTATAGTTATAGTTATAGTTATAGTTATAGTTATAGTTATAGTTATAGTTATAGTTATAGTTATAGTTATAGTTATAGTTATAGTTATAGTTATAGTTATAGTTATAGTTATAGTTATAGTTATAGTTATAGTTTTAGTTATAGTTATAGTTATAGTTATAGTTATAGTTATAGTTATAGTTATAGTTATAGTTATAGTTATAGTTATAGTTATAGTTATAGTTATAGTTATAGTTATAGTTATAGTTATAGTTATAGTTATAGTTATAGTTATAGTTATAGTTATAGTTATAGTTATAGTTATAGTTGTATATTAATATTTTTGGTTTTAAAATCTACACTTACATATTTGTATATGTATATAAAGATTGAATTATATACATATAGTTATAAGAACTCCATCTCATTGTAAATATATGTATACTATGTCTTACAATAAAACACAATGAAAAGAAATAACCATTTTTCTTTTTTATTTTTGTTAGGTGGGTTAAATGATTTCGAATTTTGAATTTCGAAAAAGTGGAAAAGCAGGAATAAGTATTCTTAAAATAAGAATGTGCATTCTTAAATCAATCATAAGCAATGCTGAAAACAAGTTTATATAAGCTTATTTCAAAAAGGAAAATTATTAATATAAGCGTTTTATTCTCTCAAAAATCGTTCTAAAAATAAGAAAATATTCTTGATTTTAGCATTTTCAAGGTTAACAGACTTTCATGACGTTTTCGGCTTGATTCAAGCCCGTTATGCTTAAATTTAGCTTGCTTTTTCTCTGAGTGTATGAGTTCTTGTGGCTTTGGCAGAGTAAGACACTTAATATGCGCATATAAGAATATTTTAGATGTCTGTCTACTAGACCCAATTGATGAGAATTTTAGGGTCAATTGTTGGATTTTGATTGTTTGGTCATCGAGAAGCTCACATTTTAATTTTACCTGGATTTGGAATAATTTTTCATATTACACTGTGACACAAATTGAGGGTTTACGTTGAGGGAACCTAAAAGACTTCAAAAAGTGAAAAAAAGCATATATTTATATTTTATTAAACATGCAGCTAATATAAGGGACAGTCCCGAAAAACAATAGTATAGCACTAGAGAATTCACAACTAGCTCAGAACTGGTTCTAAAGTTATGTACAGTTTATTATTGTGAATCAGAGATGTTAAGTATCTATTGCAATCATCGTCATTTTAAGCCCTTGAAGTCCTATTCTTTTTCTTGAAGTCTTGAATGCAGCCTTTCAGTCCTTTGTTTGACTGATGATTTAAAATTAGAAGTCCCCAGTATTTTTGGCAAGTATGACTGACCATTCCTTTTTTTCATTCATTGATGACTGGCGATATTTTTTAAAACTTATATTCCTCGGAATGTTAAATGTGTTTTATTTGCGGTTCTACTGAATCGATCGAAATGCCTCTTTTGAAAAAAATGAATGCTTATTGACGACGTTTAACATGGTGGCAAAAAACTCAGTACTGGGTGGAAGTGACTGCAATGGCGCATTTAGGGTTAATACAATTATAAAGTAGGAACCCTCCTCTCATGCCAAAGAGATTGGTGTCTCAAACTTAGGGATCGAATCTTTAAAAACCTAGTAACCCCTATGAGAAGAATGGCAAAAGACTGTAGCTGCAATCATTTCATGATTGCAATCAAATGATTGCAGTAACGGGGTGGATTGCAGCCAGGTGACTGCATAGTTAAAATTTGCCAGTCAGAATGAAGGCTTACTTTTTTAATTCCCAGTCATGACTGACAAAAAATGAATAGCAGTCATTTTGACCCGAATCAGAAAACTGCGCAGTCACAAAGTACTGCATTACTTAACATCTCTGTTGTGAATTCATGAAAAATGTATGTTGTAGTAAAAAAGTAAAGTTGTTTAAGAGGACGTACATATATCTAACCAAAGTAATATAACTTGCCATTTGTATGTGATTGGGGATAATTCCACCTTTTGTATGGTTAAGTTTCAAAAGCTTGGTATTTTATAATATAATAATGCGGCATTTATTTTCAGTATGTTAAGAGTTCTGCATGCTGAGGATTATTTTTGTAAAGCATGGCCAAAGATCGAAAATTTTTGAACTAATCGTGAAGTGCTTTCCTTTGAACTAATTCCGAACTAATGATTTTTGAAATATCCCAGGACTAACCATATAGCAAATAGTTCCAAAGTTCTGCAGAGGGGGTTAGTTGCCACTTCGTAAGACAGTTGAAAGCATTGCAGTGGGTTAGAACGAGAACCAAGCCTGTCTCTTTTTGAACTAGTTCTGCACTAGCCTGCAACTAGCGCGATTTGCTTCAGGGTACATAAAAAAGTTGTTGCATATTTCATGGCATGATGTTTGTTTATTAATTTTCTGTGGTATTTTAGTTTCTTTGTGTAAAGATTTTGTCTAAGAGAGTCTCTAGTGAAATTTTATGTCGTATAAGTTTCTATATAGAACTATTTAACCCTTTATCGACCTTCAAAATACTATTTTTTGGGACTTTCTAAAAAAGGGCTCAAAACGACCTCTTCGTGGAGATGTTAGCGTGTTAAAATATTCTACGAAATTAAAGCTCGTGTAATTTTAATATATGCCTCCTAACAACATATTCCTATACGACATGTATTTTAACCTTTTTTCTTTTATTTAAAAAACACTCAGACAAAATTTTGCAAATTTCAAATGGTAATAAAAAAGTTTGAACTCAGCGCGCAAAATGGCTTGGGGGTTTTACTATGTGTATAGTGGTCTTTCGTTCTGTGTGGGAATTATTCTGCCGCCCAAAAGTGCTGTCGCGCAGTATTTTTAGACAAGAATACGAAAAAAGGAAAAATCTGGTTCATTAGAAAAAAAAAAACAAATATGCGACACTTAAACATACGGTCATTTAATGCCTGCATATACTCGTTCATGTGATTGAGATTAATTCAATTAAAGTCAGCCTGCGCGATACGTGTAGCAAAATGAATTTGAAGGCGTTGAGGGGCTGATTTAATTGTTGTATTTGGTTAACCAAAGCCGTGGGCAAAGCGTACTTGCATGCATGTTTGTAAGAGAACAAGGTGAATACCAAAACTTACAAACTAATCAACGCGGCAGGCAAAGCATTGCAAGCACTCTCACCCTGTTATCCAGTGGAGCTCGCTTGCCCCCTGACGCTCATGTCATCGCCGCCCCAACCACATTCCACACTCACTTGGCCTTTTGCCATATGTACATACGCTTAACATTAAGTCGTCCACAATTTCCATTTGTATCAATTAACAAAAAGGGTTAATTTATAGTCCGAACAAGGGCGATAGCTATAAACGCCCACCCGCCTCCCACACTCGACCGCACGCAAACGAACGAACAAGCACACATTTCGAAAAAAGCAATAACAATGGATGGAAACAACAATGGCCGTAGAGAGTGAACAATGCTGGCCAACATAGCACAGAGACTTGTTAGCCGTTGGCGATTTCACTTGTTAGCCATTACTTCTGATGGAATTGAGCCTTAGGCCATCACAAGGCATACGCCTCCCATCGCAGTATGGCTTTTCATATGTACGCCAGATGTACATACATACATAGGTATATACTTACATGTATACTAACTGTAAATGCCATGCCCATTCAACTTTCACCTTTTGTGTAAATGATACGGATATTCACATGTATCAGCCCATGTGTGTATGTTAGTGTGTATGTGGCATGTGCTTGTTAAGCAACTGACCGGAAGCACCGCACGAAATAATGATGTTTAGCGTGTATAAGCAGTGCATGTGGTTCGCATTTAGCATCGTGTGGCCGGAGAGTGACCATTGATGACTGGGCAGATATCGAAGCGTAGCAAAATGGTGGCGTGAGATGTGCGAACAATGCATTTCAACAGGTCTGTCCGTCCATTGAATGCTCCTCACTTGACCGGCAGTGAAATGCCATGAATGACTTGCATTGTTTGTAATTAATTGTATACCCCACTGTGGAAATTAGCAAGAAAAATGAAGAATAATTATATAAGGGAGCTTGTGACGTTAAGAGCACATGAATTCTAATCAGGGCAAATAATCGTTATTTTAAATTTTGACTAAAAAAATCATACTGAAGGAGAAATGCTAAACGCAAAAGAAGTACACAGATGTAATCACCGTAACGCAGGCTGTCTCTAGGTGCATTAACTTTTATTTTTTCGATTTTTATAAAAAAAATTATTTTTAATCATTATTTTCTGAGTTTTATTTTCTGCTCAGAAAATAAAAGTTATTTCTTGAGTTTTATTTTTCCATCAGAAAATAAAAGTTGTTTCTTGAGTTTTATTTTTCCCTCAGAAAATAAAAGTTATTTTTTGAGTTTTATTTTTCCCTCAGAAAATAAAAGTTATTTTTTTAGTTTTATTTTTCCATCAGAAAATAAAAGTTATTTTTTGAGTTTTATTTTTCGATCAGAAAATAAAAGTTATTTCTTGAGTTTTATTTTTCCATCAGAAAATAAAAGTTGTTTCTTGAGTTTTATTTTTCCCTCAGAAAATAAAAGTTATTTTTTGAGTTTTATTTTTCCCTCAGAAAATAAAAGTTATTTTTTTAGTTTTATTTTTCCATCAGAAAATAAAAGTTATTTTTTGAGTTTTATTTTTCGATCAGAAAATAAAAGTTATTTCTTGAGTTTTATTTTTCCATCAGAAAATAAGTTATTTTTTGAATTTTATTTATCGATCAGAAAATAAAAGTTATTTTCTGAGTTGTATCTTTTTGCTCAGAGAATAAAAGTTTCATCAGTTTAATTTTAGCTGCAGCTGTCGATTTTGCCACATTAACATGTAGTTAAAGTTTATAACTAAAAAAATTAAAAATTAATTTATCTACTTTACCTATTTATATGGCAAAATCTACAATTGCAGCCAAAATTAAACTGAAAAACTTTTATTCTCTGAGCAAAAAAATAAAACTCAGAAAATAACTTTTATTTTCGGATCGAAACTTAACTTAACTTAACTTAACTTAACTGAACTTAACTTAACTTAACTTAGCTTTTTTTATTATTGAATCACATACTTTTTAAGCACATGTTTGGCCGGCTTTCTGACTGACTTCCAATACTCAGCCGGGTATCAAATTCAAATATCTGCCATTTAAAGCATACCTTCAGGCGCCTGAAAGTGTTTTTGTTTGTTGGTTGCAGCATGCAACACATGCATTTCAGACAAGGCGTTGCATTTGGGTGACGTGTTGCATACGCTTTTAGCTGGTTTTTCGTCACTTTTGGCATTTTAGAATTATACAAATGCCTGCAATCTTTGTTTTCCAACAAAAAGTCAAAGTTTATGGCATCAAATGTGAAAAGGAAAGATATTAAAAGCAGAGGATTTCTTTTTGTGTGGAGGGTGTTTGCACTTGCAGCATTCACCTTGTTTTACATATGTATATCTATTACATGTGTCGACATTTATTGTTGCATGTTAGCTACTTGCCACTTGTCACATGCTGAATGCCGGTTACCGACTATCACTTGCAACTCATGGAAGCCGAACAAATGTTCTTTACACACAAATGCAATAAATCTTTAAGCGACAGCATGTGGCATGCCACATGACTGCATTGCAGTAGCATGTATGTATGTGTGTACATATGTAAGTATTCTTTTTTATTGTTTGTCTAAGAGCTTGAGCTTGTGAAAGAATGATTGACTATGTACATACATGCATATGTGTAAGTGTGCTTGTTACATGCAACGAGTGTTTGTAAGAAGAATAAAAAAAACTTTTTGAAACGGCATTTTATCAGCGGCCTCATGCCACATGCCACTTGCCACACATATCAAATGCCTGCCTGCCACAACCAGCATCAGCTTCTATTGAGCGTTTGCTGCTCATATGCAAATCGCTTTGTCTTATCTGTCTTATCTGCCTCACATGTCGCGCTGCTCTAAAGTCATAAATTGCGAGAGGTTCACTGTGTGTTTGTTTGTTTGTTTCTGTTCGTTGTTGTGTGTGTTCGGCAACAAACACTTGACTAATGTGGTATATATTTCATGTGAGCTTTTTTAAGTGCCAAACACGGATTTGTGGTGTAACAAAATATCAAAAAAATCAAAAAAAGAAAAAACAATAATATTTTACGCCAATTTATTTGCTGGTTGATTCGTTTTATTTGCATAATTGCTTTGACAAGCGAAATGCTTCTGCCGCTGCAAACGTTTTTGGAAAGGCAAAGGAGTTTGATTTATATTTTATTATAAAACATTTTCCGCTTCCACGGAAATGCAAGATAAAAAAGCTAAGCTAAAAAAGGGGAAAAGTTCATGCTTTATTATGGAGTAAACTTGCTTTAACTTTCTAAAATGCCAACTGTTATAGCTCGTCAAAATGAAAGCAAGTAACACTCTTTTAGCTCAGCGTCATAAACTCCACTTTATCGAATAGTAAAGAGTTTTATTGTATACTATTGAGTATTACATATGTACTTACATATGTATGTACAAAACAAAAAAAAACGAAAGCCATTTTCCAAGAAATCCTGACATTAAAACAAACACAAACACAATATTGGCAAAACATTAACATAAATCATAAACTTCAATAACCACAATAATACTTAAGTAACAACCATGATACAAGAAAGAAGGTAGTGTAAACGTCAAATTTTTGTCGCCATATTAACCACCTGACAATTATATGGATTATGACATTTCGTGCTGCCATACTCAGTGCTAAAAATCCTCCATTTATGTTATTTTTTATTTCCATGGTAATCATGGTATCAATTGCAACAAAACGAATTTTTTTAATTTGAATATTGATATATATATAAATACGTATATTTACGTATTAAATTCTTCATAATATCAGATCACAAATAATTATATAAAAAATAAGATTTATTCTTAAAATAAGTTGCGGCAAGTTTGTTGAATATAGTACATACTACAATCCCACTACACCTCCTGTGAATTTCATTGAAAAATTTCAGTGGTTTAGAAATTATGAATATTGGCACGACTTATGTACTTGTAACCGAAAAAACAAGTGCGATTGATGGCATGGTTATATGTAGAGCTCTCGATTTTTTTTTTGAACATTTTCGAGTAGCCCGAACAATTGTTGTTCAAATGCTCGAACAGTTGTTTGTTGGTTCATTACCCGTATGTTTGTACGGGCATTTGAACAACAAACGGGCTTCAAACAAAAACGATCAGATCGAATTGCTCGATACCCGGGTATCTAGGGCTCTAGTTATATGCAAAATATATTAGTAAATAAAATATTTAATTTAGATGAAAAGTTAGTAAAAAGATCTTTTTTTGCGAAGAATCTATTTCAGAATTAGGTAAATAATAAAATAAAGGAAAATAAAATTAGTAACGTAAGTAAAATCTAAGGAAAACTGCAACATAAAAATTTAAATTAAATTTACATTCTTATATAACTGCTAAACAATTTTCTTAATAAATATATTTTTTAAATGTGGAAATATTCTTGTATAAAACATTGAAACCAAATATGTATTTATATATATCGTCGATCCGGAAGAAGAAAGACGCATACCAGTAATTTGTCGACGAAAAAAGGCGCATTAAAAATATGTCGGGGAAGAAAGACGCTTTACAAAACATGTCGACGAAGATAGACACATTAAAGATATTTCGACGAACAGAGATGCATTATAAAATATTTCGACGAAGAAAGACCCATTAGCATTATTAACTGCGAAGAAAGACGCATATGCATTAATATTGACAAAGAAAAATAAAAAAATCGAATACATCTTTCTTTCCTAAAAAATATTTAAATGCTTCTTTCTTTATAGTAAAAAAAATAAAGCGTCTTTCTTCGTTATCAAAAAAAATAAAGAGTCTTTCTTTCGAAAAATATTTTAATGCGTCTTTCTTTGAAAAAAAAAAAAGTTTGCGTCTTTCTTCCGCAACAAAACACTTTGCATCTTTTTTCTTCTATAGCGACGTTATAAAGAAAATCAAGAACTCTTACCATTTCATAAAAAATCGAACAGTTTTCAAATAATGAAATATAATGGACGTTTTGATAATATTTTTCAACTTTAATATCTATTTTATTTTTTATGAATAACTTTTTTTCTATTTTCTTTGGAAAGCTTTTTTTTTTAATTTTTTAAAATGTTAAAATATACTCATTACATCGGCTGATTGTTGTCTTTTATTTGTTTTGTTGATTGGCATATGTGAAAAACACCATTTCTTTTAAAATACCCAATATTTTGTTCAAATATACCCTCAGCCAAAAAATTTTGATTGGGCAACGCTATCCTAATTTTTGACTTAAAATAAGACGTCAAAAATCCATATTATAATCAAAAATGACAATGTCAAAGTGAAATGGAACTACCTTGTTTGTTTGTATCATGAGTAACAACAATCATCATCAAAAGTGTAAAAGAAATTGAGTGAATATTGAAAAAATCACATGTTTACATGCCATAAAAATTTAGCATTTTTTTGCCAACCCTTTCGCCACAAAGTCTCCGCTGCTACTTAATAACAACCGACTTCGAAAAAAGTTATCATTTCTTTAACGCTTTGCCATTATTGCGGAATAATAATAAAAATCGACAACTTCACTGATTGCCTTTATGAATGTGGGTGAACCCTTTCGCTTTGCTGTGCAGAAATTGTCAACGCCGTAAAAAAAAAAAACACGCAAACACCACAACCATCATAAGCATCGTAACCACCGCAACCGCTATTAACATCATCATCAACATCACGCGTCCGCCACATAACAATTTCGATCACCACATCAAATCGTATCAATCACATAAATCACATCAATCACTCACTTCACTGCACCGCACCATTCTCATCAACACCGCTGGCGCATGGCGTGTGCGGTTTGTTCAAATGTTTTTGTTGCGATTTTATGTTGTCATATCATGAAGAAAAGTGCCGTTATAATCTTTGGTAATATACATATGTACATATTTATGTATGTATGTATATTTTGCCAAAACATTTTCACATCATGTGACCGTTTCGTATGCAACAAAAATTGATTGGCATTGACGAAATTGTGCAACTCTACATTTTCATATGCCTTCTTTTACCTTTGAAAGTGCGATGATTCAGTTTTTGTGGGCTTAGAACTAAAATTTATTACACAGCTTAACAAAAAAGTCGATATTTTGGTGCAGCCCTGCTTGTAACTGCAGTTGGTAGTATGTATACCATGCACTGATAAAAAAAAATGATAACACTTTTTTTGAATCGTATGTGTAGTTTTTGAGATATGAACCCTTTATAGGTTAAGGCATATTTGGCCCGATAACGATATTTCTGCGTATCCTATCAACACACGTTTGACGTCATTAAACAGGCGACATTCCACCGCTTCTTTCGGTATATTAATTACACTGGATCACAAAATGAAATTTTGTGTCTGTACTTTGGACGTGACTATCCTACCTATATGTAAAATCGGTTGCTGATTCCGAAAATCGGGTTCATTTTTAATTCTATGGGAAGGTTTTTGAGATATCGGCAATTTACCGTTATTTGGCCAATGGCTCCACTTAATCCTGTAAATCTCTTTGACGCAGTGAGCTATCTTCCTCGAAGTGACAACCAACGAAAGAAAATTAAATTTTCTTTTCATCGCTGCTATAACATTTTTCTCTAACTCTTATAGTTTCTGAAATATTGACGATTCAATTTGAATTTTTTCGATTTTTTACGATTTTTTGAAGAAAAAATTGACTTTGTCAGACAATATTTTTTAAACCAATGTCTTCACCTTCGGTTTTACACCTTTACGTAAAGCTCCATTCTATTGGGAAAAAGATAAGCTATCAACGAAGAAAATCCATGGTAAAATGGAAAAGTTATAGGCGATCAAGTAAATACATCCAAGTCGCGCAATGCCTCTGCACGGGTATATTCTATGCATATTGTACCAATACCTACACATCTGCAGTAGCAGCACATTGGCAGCGCAGTAGATACAAGCCCATTTACGGGTATAACATGCATAGAATATACCCGTGCAGAGGCATTGCGCGACGTGCCTGTATCTACTTGATCGCCTATAACTTTTCCATTTTAGCATGGATTTTCTTCGTTGATAGCTTATCTTTTTCCCAATAGAATGGAGCTTTACGTAAAGGTGTAAAACCGAAGGTGAAGACATTGGTTTAAAAAATATTGTCTGACAAAGTCAATTTTTTCTTCAAAAAATCGTAAAAAATCGAAAAAATTCAAATTGAATCGTCAATATTTCAGAAACTATAAGAGTTAGAGAAAAATGTTATAGCAGCGATGAAAAGGAAATTTAATTTTCTTTCGTTGGGTGTCACTCCAAGGAATATAGCTCACTGCGTTAAAGAGGTATACAGGATTAAGTGGAGCCATTGGCCAAATAACGGTAAATTGCCGATATCTCAAAAACCTTCCCATAGAATTAAAAATGAACCCGATTTTCGGAATCAGCGACCGATTTTACATATAAATAGGATGGTGGCGTTCAGAGTATTTTTTGGCTGTAGAGCAGTGTTATTAATGTATCTTGATAAATGCAAGAGAAACTGTAAAAATAATCTCAAAAATTCAATTTTTGGTTAAATTTTTTTCATATTTAATCACGGTTTTCTCGAATAATTTGTTAACCAGTGTGTATGCTAAGATATTTCGATATAGTCTCTGATTAATTCTGCTTTCAACGACGTATAACTATTTTATATCCGCTTAGGCGTTCCTATGATATTCTACTTTAATCAATTTCTACTGTGAAATTTTTTCATACTAAAGTATGGACCTCCGAGATTAAGGTAAATATTTTTGTATGAGAAATTTCACAACAGAAATTAATTAAAGTAGAATATCATAGGAATGCCTAAGCGGATATGAACAAGTTATACATCGTTGAAAGCAGAATTAATAGAAAATTATATCGAAATAACTTTGCATATACACTGGTTAACAAATTATTAGAGAAAACCGTGATTAAAAATTTAAAAAAAATTTAACAAAAGATTGAATTTTTGAGATTGTTTTTACAATTTCTCTGACATTTATCAAGACACATTAATAATGATTACACCGATAGAAGCGGTGGAATGTCGCCTTTTCAACGACATCAAACGTGTGTTGAAAACAGAAAAGAAGTTATCGGACCAAATATGCCTTAACCTATTAAGGGCTCATATCTCAAAAACTGCACGTACGATTGAAAAAAGTTGTTATCATTTTTTTATCAGTGCATCGTATACTACCAACTACAGTTACAAGCAGAGCTGCACCAAAATATCAACTTTTTTGCTGAGCTGTGTTATCTATGCCAATTCAAAGTGGTGTTTTTGTTTATAAGATGCTTCTTCTCAACTTGAATTAATCTGGGATCATGGTTTAACCAGCTCAGCTTTGTTGCTATTGTGGTTTTATTTAAAAATGTAATTTTGAAGGAGAAGAGAGTGTAGAATCATATTGAATTACAACATAAAATTTTTCCATTTCGTCTTGTTTGACATTCTTACAATTTTAGTAAACATACGCAATAAGGTGGAGTGAAATTTTTTTTTTGGAAATTCTATCTGTTCCAAAGCCAGAACGGAACCTTTCTAGCCCAGTAATAAGTCTGTAAAATTTTATTGACCTACTCGCATGTTTAGAGGTGCCCCCAGCCCCACAAAGTTAAAAAAATAGCATGATCTGGTACAAATATGAAATTTTGAAAATTATAAAATCAAAAAACGAAGTATGAGGATTGATAAAGATGGCTAAGCTGAGTGTTAAAGTGAATTTTTTTTTTTTTTGGAAACAACAACAACAAAAGTTATTAAAGGTCAAAGTTTATACTACGCATAATTAAATTGCAATTACTTAAAAACTACTTAACCGATTTCGAATATTTTTATACCATTCGATAGGTACTTTGATTCCCTTTAATTTGATATACATTTTATGTGGGTTCCAAATACCCCCCCTGCGTAGGTCAACCCCCCTTTTACTCCCCTTACTTTTCATATATAAAATGTATATCAAATTAAAGGGAATCAAAATACCTATCGAATGGTATAAAAATATTCGAAATCGGTTTAGTTGTTTTTAAGTAATTGCAATTTCAAAAATGCATAATATAAACTTTGACCTTTAATAACTTTTGTTGTTGTTTCCAAAAAAAAAAAATTCACTTTAATACTCAGCTTAGCCATCTTTATCAATCCTCATACTTCGTTTTTTGATTTTATAATTTTCAAAATTTCATATTTGTACCAGATCGTGCTTATTGCTTTCAGCTTTGCGGGGCTGGGGGCAGTTCAAAACGTCATCCTATCGCCATAAAATTTTGTGGGGTTCATTAACTCGTATAAAGGCAACTTGTGATTGCTGGTACGTTCAAAAAAAGAACAACAAAAAGATCTCCATATGATTTCACTCCACCTTAATACGCAATTCAAATCAGCTGATCGGCTGCTATAAACTGAGTTGGTTAAGCCATGGCTGGAATAAAGCTCAACAGAGATATCCAGAGAAATCTTTTCCTCACATTCGCTATTATAATATGTTCTGCAAGCTCGGACCTGGATGCTCTCTTCTCATCTGAATATATTATTGCATTTTCTCCGCTTCAACCAATTGTCTCCTCTCTATTTTTCTCCGAGAAAGCTCATGTCACTACATCCGCCTTTCTGTTGACTGTGATACTGACATACCATCGACCCTTATTTTTCTTTCCCCTTTTTTTCCATTTTGTTTCCATGGCCCACTCGTGACTGCTTATAAACTCTACATCTTCTACATAGTTTTAGTGAATTGAAAATCTTTTTTTTTTTTTTTTTTGATTTTCTGAGAGATCGAGAATAATGGATAGACTGATAATGTGGACGGAGTGGAGTTAAAAAGCGATATAAATCTGTCTTCTACTTCCTTCCAAGCTAAAGGCGACAGATTTTGAGCATTGTGATCCTTAGAAAATACTGATAAAAGTTGAAATGCGATTCGCCATGCTTGCTTCTTCTTCTTCTTTCAAACTCAGTCTTCACGACTCAACGTAGCGTGCTTGAATAAATCCTTTGCCAGAAGTGAAAACAATATTAGCGAAATGTGAAAAAGCACATCAAACAATCAAAGTGCATTTATGTGAGTGAATGGCAAAAACGAAACAAAAAAAAAACAACGGAAAAATAATAATAAAAAAACCAAAGGGGGAAAGCCTAAGATGCCACAAAACAGCCATAACATTAGCCAAAAACAATAAACGATACAAAACAGTAGCAAAATGACACAAAAAAAAACCGTTAGAGACAAACGAAAGGATATGCCTGAAATGGAGGCACAGCGAATAGCAACCAAAACAACCCATGCAACCATCCAGCCATCCATCACATCATCAATCAAAGTCAAATTATGAAGTGATCATATTCGGATTTATGCCATCAGAACTACTTAAACTCATACTTATATGCACATATGTAGTACGTACATATGTGTGTATATGCATTGTAAATGTGAGTACTATATGAAAAAAAACTCAGAGCATACAAAAGTCGTGGGACAAGCAAGGCATAAAACACATTCATTTGCTTAAAAAAAAAGAAGGCAAATCCTTTTTTTTTCTTTGAGGCTCATAAGCACAACGATATTATGGTATTTTCTGTGTGTGTGAGAGGGTTGAGTTAAGTCCTACAAACGAATGTAAGCACATGAGTATGTAAGTATGTATGTATGTATGTACATGTAGCAAAGGGTTAAGCGTTAACCAACAGTTGCCACACTTTTCATATTTTTTTCTTTTTCAAATTAGAACGGGGAAAAGGCAAAATAATCGATTAAGAAGCAAAACAAAAATACGAAACAAAAACTACTTCAACGAAATAGAAAATCGAAAAAAAGTCATTTGAAGTTGCAACAAAATATCACGGGGGGGGGGGCGCTCATATGTGTGTTGTGTGAAGGAGAAAATCATAGGCAAGGTGGTGCTGTAGACCCGCATACACTCACACACACAAGCTCATAAGCCACTATAACGGTAGGCAAGGTTGCTGTGGAAGCGGAAATGGCATGAACATTATACTCGTAGCACGCTGTTGGTTTGCTAATAAGGAAAGACTGAGGTGATGGCAGGACAAGAGGAAAGTACATACATACATGTGTAAGTGCGGCACGGCTCATTTACTTTAACCCTGCAAAAAATGCGATCACTCCGGGATACATCCGGGACAACTCGCAAGGGAGCATGCGATTACTACCCATTTGTATCTCTTTATATGGGTTGAAGTGTTCTCTTTTGTTTGAGCATGTCCTATGAAGAGACTAATTGTACCCAGTTTGTACCCGAACGGGTAGCAAAAGCGCACAATTGTACCCGTTTTGTACCCGAACAGGTAGCAAATGCGACACATCCATTTGTGCGACTAATTGTACCCGTTTGATACCCTTTCGGGTACAATTCGTCTACAATTAGTATACATATGTACCCGTTCGGGTACAATTGGGAACAATTGTAGACTAATTGTACCCGAAAGAGAGCGCTCCCGGACAAATCTTTTTAGAGACTCGTCGCACACTTTTTTACAGGGAACCCGCTGCTGTTGGCTGCTGCCAGAGAACGTGTTCATAATATTTACAGTTATTGATATTTGAAAAGGCGGAAAATTTATAACGGGCACAACATATGTGGCGCTTAGCATTATATATGAACATCTGAACATACGTTCATTTTACGTATGTGACTTTAAGGTAGGTATCACTGTATTATTGAGCAACGGCCGCAGTGCGACCGGGTAATATTCAATCAAAAATCGATTATTCCAGCTATTGCTCTATGAGTAGAAAAAACAGAGAGTGAAAAAATAATAATAACAGGCACACGCCAGCTCATGACAATGTGAAGCGGTGGCAGAAGCAAAAGTTAGTGAGGGAAATGGATCGACTTAGAGGTTATTATTTATGTACTTGATGGCATATCATGTGTACCTAATATAAAAAAAAAATATGATGGGCTTATGAGGCAAGCTTTAAATTTACTTAAGCTGAATTAAGGTGGTAAAAATGTGACAAAACAAAATATGTACATAGCTTGGTATTATATGAAGTATGGGAAGATGTTGCTATGGCGCAGAGAGACTAGAAATACTAAGTTGTTCAAAAAAATTTAGGTATGCATCTCAAATATTCAAGAACGTTGATTACTTTTACATGCCTAGATCGAATATTGTATAGATTAATTTTTGTAATGAAAGCTAAAATAATTAATTTAGTTAAAAGCAACAAACTTTCGCCGTCATATCATCATCTGCGGGCATCATATTGGCAAAAAAAAAGGCTTTTCACAAGAAATGCAACCACGCTGTGTGGCAGGCATAAAACTGTGTATATTTGGAAAGTTCGGCCTAAAACTGGTTTGGAATCGGGGTATTTTTATGTGAAAAGTGTAGGCCAAGAACAAATTTTGTTACTTAAGCTCTTTTGCTGTGAAGCGAATTTGTTGCTTTTGCTAAACACAGACTTGCCTTCTACTATGAATTGCTTGTATTTCGTTTAGCATCGACTACTCTTTGCTAATTTCAATTGTTTAAACAAAATTTATAGTGAACTAGCTGTGCAAAGCCAAGCTTTGCTTTGGCCCACATCCTATTCTAGGAATTTGAAGCGAAAAATGTAGTACCTAGATGATCGAACTTTCCTCGGGCTGCCGAGCTCAGCAAAAGTTGAGATAAGTTAAAAAAAAGTGAGGGAAAAAATTTATATTTTCAAAAATTTGCTCTCTTCATGTCCTCATCAATTTTTTCTTCGTATTAGTCTATCACTCCCTTTCCTTGTACTATTCACTTTACCTTTGCCTTTACATTTCGCTTTCCTTTCCTCTTTGTTTGCTTTTTCGTTTCCCTTGCCATTTCCCTTTCTCTATCGCTCTCGCTTATCTCACCTTTTTTGTCTTTCTCCCTTGCATTTCCCCTCTTATTCCTTCCCATATTCCTTGTTTTACTGCCTCTCTCTCCCCACTCTCTACATACCATTTTCGTTATATTCTCCCTCTCCTTTTACGTCCTGTCTTTCCCTCTCCCATTCTCATTACCCTTTCCCTTTCCCAAGGGAGCCGATTTAGCATAAAATAGCAGAGAGCTCTGTATTGAGGCCTGTATTTCACTTCTCATTTGATACCATCATTCCTTCGAAACCTTCCGTCGCATCTGGGTCCCTTATTTGATTCATAAATGTGCACCGCGCCCAAGAATCATAATCAAAACAGTTCTATGTAGCAGCCTGGTCAAAACATTTCATTTGATATCAGTATGGCTCAGCAGCATCCCGGGGTCATCCGGGTTCACGTATTTACCCACATCTGAGTACCCGACCTAGGAATCTTGAGTTCCTATGTAAAATATCAGTTCAAGATCCTTCATTTGGTACCAATATCGCTGAGAAATATTCCTTGGTCATCCGGGTCCACGCTTTGGCGCATATCTGGGGACTTGACCCATCCGAAATAATATGTAGCTGATAGTAATATGGATTGAGCCACACGTTTTTCTTAAAAGGTCTCATGACCTCTATATTTCTAGAATTTTACGATTATGTATTTTCTTGCCTATATATGTAAATACATACATATGTATGTATGTATACATATATTTATATAAGTAGATATATTTATATCCACATCTTTTCTTATAAAACGCGCTTCATCACACCTGTGCCATTTTCTACACCTCCTTCCTCCACTTAACCTGCATAAACATAAAGGAAGTCACCTAATAAATAAAAACAAAACAAGAGTAATCGAATTCGTATCGGCTGCGACGGAGGGCTCGTCATGATGACATTTCCGTTATGAGTTATAGCCTTTTTCCGCGTATTTACCGTAAACGAAAACCCCAAAATCCCAAAATTCTTATACATATGTATGTATGCATGTATGTACCAGCCCAGCATATAAGATGCTGACATTGCATTGGTGGATTGGTGTGGGTAAACGAGGGGGGAGGGCAGTTCAATTCCATTGGTAATTCAATACGCTTGATGGCCAAGACGCAGGTGTTGCGTGAATTGGATGGGTTTGTCCGCATGTTACCTTTTTGGCTTGACAAGGAGCGCGTCGCGACGTTGCTTTGGTTCAGTGGCAATATCGAGAGGCACATTGATTTATGCACAAAAATGTGTGCGGTGAGCTTGCATTAAATTTAGATTGGTTGATGTACTAATATACTGGGATACCGATGTACATACATATGTATGTTTGTATGCATCTACATAAATCATTGATATGGTTGAATATGGGGTTAATGGAGTGAGCAGCCAATGATACCCCATACATACATATGTATTTCTTTGCTGTTTTGGCTTAAGTAAATTTGACTCAATTTAAAGTTTATAATTTATATTGTAAACTACATAAATCAGAAAAAGTTGAGAATTGCTAAAAATGTAGTTAAAATATACATATGAACATACATATGTGGAAAAGATGCCTTCTAAGGCATAGTAGGTCATGGTTGCACAGTTTAAGCGCTTCATTAATTTTGATTAGATTTAAAACCTCTTTGTGATTTTGTTTGTTAAAGACATTACATTACATTACCAAACCTCATTACATGACTGACGGTCCTCCATATTTTTTTGCATTAGAGGCGTCTAAGACCTAATGTCTTCACACAACAGATAGAACGACTTACACCTACCTTCCTCTGAACACCTCAGTTGGGCTATTATTGACGCAGATGCGTCGCTAAGTGCTTTCCAAATTAAAGAGGACTTACACATAAGCGCAGTAAAATTTTCCACCGAAACTACGGTTCCCGCTATTGAGTAAAGCCGTGAACCAGCAGCTTCGAGACGAGGACATTTAAATAGTAAATGCTCTACATCTTCTAATACATTTGAACACATTGCAAAATACCATGCTCGCTTAGGAACTGCGTTAGGTGAAAGTTAAGTTCTCCATGCTTTCTGTCTGTCCAACTGTTAACGTTCGGAATAAGCCTATAAATCAGGAATTATCACTCTAATACAGTGGTCCGCATTTCTGCAAACAATTGTTTGCGCTCAAATCACACCGACACGTTACGCTCTTTCTTTACTAGATGATTAAAGGCCTCCTCAAACAGAAGCGATACGATACAGCCCACAAACCAAAACGCGATCAATTTTGCATGACGCGATACCAACGCGATACGATTTTGGTTTGTGGGCTGTATCGTATCGCTTCTGTTTGAGCATGGCCTTAGTCGTCACTCAGCAAGTGGCGTAGCAACATCGAGAGTGCTTGTCGCTTGTTTGCACGTTGAAAACAATTTACTATGCTACCTAATATCGACGCACGTCGTCATTTTACTATCAAAAATTTCTCATACACACAAATTCTATAATGTCTGTAACCGAAATTGAAGGGCGTGCGTATTAAGCAAACTCGACTCCCAATTTTCGTTTTGCTGACAGTTGAAATTAAGCATTGTGGGTGATTATTTGCAAAAAAATTTACATTTGCTTTTGATATCGTGTATGTTAGGTACATATTCCACAAAATAACAAGATTTTCTCGGATTTTCTATATTTTTCACTTTCTTTATCTGTATACGCACGTAAGTCAATTTCGGTTCAACGCATATGGAAAATTTGCGGGCGTGCGTCAATTTGAGGCTTGCGTACATATATATGTATGTATTATTTACGCATTGCATTTGCCCGATCACAGTTCGTTCGACGAACCATGGCGCTCTCACTAATACAATCTCAATTTCAAATTTTCGTACCACCCCTGCAAAAAAATGTGCGATTAATACCGAAAGATATTTGTCCCGGATTGATCTCTTGCGAGAACAATCGGCCCACAATTAGTCCCCGATTGTTCCCGTACGGGTATAAATGTAGACTAATTGTAGACCAATTGTTCCCGAACGGGTATAAATGTAGACTAATTGTAGACCAATTGTTCCCTAACGGGTATAAATGTAGATTAATCGCTTTCATTCCGAACGGGTACAAATATAGATTCCTTAAATGTAGAAATTTTACAAAAATGCAATGTATTTAAAAAATTGGTAGAACAACCGGTAAAACGAATTGAACACCGTTTCTTTTAATAACAATGATGAATAATAATTTTAACAAAATGTTGCCTAAAATATTCTATAAAAAAATCCTTTACATTACGCTCATATAATGCATACTAAAAACTAAAATTTTTTTATTTATTTATTGAGATTTTTTTTTTTTTCAAAAGTAAAACATTATAATATAATATATATATTTATATATGCATGAACATTTACAATTTTTTAAGGATTGTTATTAAAAATTGCCCTGGCGAACAACTTGGAAAAATCTACATTTGTACCCGTTCGTGCTGAAAGCGATTGATCTACATTTGTACCCGTTGGGGATGAAAGCGATTAATCTACATTTATACCCGTTCGGGATGAAAGCGATTGATCTACATTTGTACCCGTTCGGTATGTTAGTGATTAATCTACGTTGGTACCCGTTCGGGTATACAAGTTGAACAATTAGTCTCTTCATAGGACATGCTCGAACAAATGCGATCAATTCACTCCATATAAAGGGATGTAAAATTGTATTAGTCGCATGCTCCCTTGCGATTGATCCCGGACACGTCCCGGATTAATCGCATTTTTTGCAGGGACTGCTCTAATACTTTCAAACATTGTGCATGTGTTAAAAGCACCACCCCAGCAGTATTCGAGGTAAGGAGGTGCATATTCAGTACAATATTCAGTATGAAAAATAACTTGAAACTGTGTTCAAAAATCATTACCTGAAAAATTAACTGAATACGCAGTGAAGCTTTCTTGTGTACTGAATTATTTGATGAACACGCAGTGAAGACTTCAGGGCTATTGAATTTTTCCCTGAAGGCGCAGTGCATTTTTCAGGTGCTAGTAAAATAGAAATCCCAAACGTTTGAATTTTTTGTCATTTGTAACTTAAACTTTTTCGGAAGCGGCCAAACAAAAAAGATTTAAAATAAATCTAAATCAATAACAATGAACAAAAGATAATATCTGATATTATCATCGCAGGCGAAGAAGATTGAACAATGCAGCTAGTTCATAATGACGTGCAAATCTTTAAAAAGTAAGTCCTTGTTGCAAAATAATATGCTATACATACATACATACATAAATATGTACCAGAGCTGTAAGAACCTTCAATCAAATTGAAGGATCAATGCGTTGTTAATAACAATGTAAATTTTTACAGCTCTGAACATAATATATCTTGATGGCACATTGATCGCACGTTGTGTTTACTTATTTTATTTGTAGTCGTGGAGAAAATTTCTGAAAATATAGGAACTCCCGAAGTTTTCCGGTTTCAAACATGTTTGAGCCTGAGCAATTGGAAAATAAAGTTAAACTGGACTTCGAAAAATACGTGAGAAAATCATTTTTTTCCAAAATATCATTCAATTGTTATACATACTCTTAACCTTTCTGGAATTTTCAGGGCATTCTTTGCAAATCAATACTTATGCTACAAGGCATTTATGAGCGTCCCAACCGGATACTCTCTGAAGAGCTTTGCGTCGAAAGGAACTACTCTGTGTGGAATTCTGTAACCAATTTGCGACAATTTTCGTATCGATATCGTAAATTTGCGATCAGTTTTCCGATTATCCAGAATCCCAGCACTGGACTCTCTAACAAAAAAAGTACTCAACTAATATGAGTGTCAGCTTTAATTTTATAAGCATTTCATTAATATAGAATTCAATGTTTTAATTTAATTAATTTTACACGTTGATATACATATGTATGTATAAATGGTTAACTTGTTTTAATTTAACATGTTTTAATTTTTCATCAAAAATAAATGGTTGTGAATTAATAGTTATTTATTTTATTAGTAAAGAATTGGCAAAGGATTAAGGTAAATTTTCCTATTGAAATTCTGCTGAAATTTTAACAAATATTTCCTGTGGATAAGTTAGCTTCCCGTTCACTAGCTTTTTCCTATAGAAGTTCTCCCTGCGTCTTACGACCTTTTTTCATATAGAAACTCTCCCTTCTCTTTCAACTGCTATTTCCTGTGGAAGTACTCCCTGCGTCTTCAGGCCTTTTTCCGTACAGAAACTCTCCCTTCTCGTTCGGCAGTTTTTAGGTAGTTGATTTTCACCGCCACCTCTATATAAAAACGAAAGGGAAAGTTCAGATTTTGGAACTACATCTATACTGAATATTCATTAGGAAATAAGTGCTGTTTTCCAGCTGATAAATACTGCTGGGACGGCTGCTCAACGAAATGAACAAAATAATTTTGTTTCAAAAAATATCAATAAAAAATATTCAAAAATTATTTTGTTTTGCTAATTACACTGGATCACAAAATGAAATTTGTTGTCTGTACTTTGGACGTGACTACCCTATATATATGTAAAATCGGTCGCTGATTCCGAAAATCGGTTTCATTTTTGATGTGTAAACATCTTTTCTGTAGCTACGAGTGATTTCGAAAAACAGGTAAAGTTTACGCGTAAACCGTAAATGTCCTTTGTGTTAGTGCACTGCTGCGTCCGTGTGAATCGCTTGGCATTGTCAGTGGTAGGTAGGTAGATAGACATGTACTTACAAATGCTTGCATGCATAGTCGTGCAAATGCAAATATCAACAACAACAACAACGAAGCGAAGTGAAGTTGTTGTTGTTTTCTGCAACAATGCGACAAATAGGCAAAATAAAAAGGACCAACCTGTTTGAACATGCATGCAAATGTATGGATATGCATACCTACATCTACCTATCTAATTTTCTGTGCAATATTGGTATCAAATGAAAGGTTTTGAGCAGGACTTCGATATGAAGCTCTTTTCATTGTGACCCCTAGGCCGGGTCTACAGATATGGGTCAAAAGGAGCACCCGGATGATCCTTGAATGTTTCTGAGCAAAATTGGTATCAAATGAAAGGTTTTGAGCAGGACTTCGATATGAAGCTCTCTTCATTGTGACCCCCAGGCCGGGTCTCCAGATATGGGTCAAAAGGAGGACCCGAGATATGGGGCAATACGAGGACCTGGATGTCCTTGAATGTTTCTGAGCAATATTGATATCAAACGAAAGGCTTTGAGCATGGATTCTACAGGGGGCCCTATTCTTTATGATTCCTAGGTCGGGTCCCGATATATGGGTCAAAACGAGGACCCGGATGATCCTTGAATGTTTCTGGGCAATATTGGTATCAAAGGTGTTCAACAGGGCTTCTACATGGAGCTCTATTCTTTATGATGTCTAGGTCGGGTCCCGAGATATGGGCCAACATGAGGACTGGATGATCCTTGAATGTTTCTGCGCAATATTGGTATCAAATGAAAGGTGTTGAGCAGCCATTCTACACAGAGCTCTACTCTTTATGATTCCTAGGCCGGGTCTCCAGATATGGGTCAAACGTGGACTCGGATGATATTGCATGTTTCTGAGCAATACAAAACAAAACAACATAAAAAATCAAAAGTCAGAAACCAAAAACCAAAAACCAAAACAAACAAAAACAACAAAATAGTAGCAGTCACAATGACAACAAAAAATTACAAAAAAGATAGTCGCCTTTTAATCCATAGAAAACCAGAAAAAAAGGAATAAGGAAAAGGGAATAAATATCCGATTTTGAAACAGTTTACACATCAATGTTCATGAATACCCGTTATTCACACTTTAATTCTTTTAATTCTATGGGAAGGTTTTTGAGATATCGGCAATTTACCGTTATTTGGCCAATGGCTCCACTTAATCTGAATGTCTCTTTAACGCAGTGAGCTATCTTCCTTGAAGTAACACCAAACGAAAGAAAATTAAAATTTCTTTTCATGGCTACTATAACATTTTTCTCTAACTCTTATAGTTTCTGAAATATTGACGATTAATTTTTTCGATTTTTTACGATTTTTTGAAGAAAAAATTGATTTTGTCAGGTAATATCTTTAAAATCAATGTCTTCACCTTCGGTTTTACTCCTTTACGTGAAGCTCCATTCTATTGGGAAAAAGATAAGTTATCAACGAAGAAAATCCATGCTAAAATGGAAAAGTTATAGGCGATCAAGTAAATACAGGCACGTCGCGCAATGCCTCTGCACGGGTATATTCTATGCATGTTATACCCGTAAATGGGCTTGTATCTACTGCGCTGCCAACGTGCTGCTACTGCAGATGTGTAGGTATTGGTACAACATGCATACAATATACCCGTCCAGAGGCATTGCGCTACTTGGCTGTATTTACTTGATCGCCTATAACTTTTCCATTTTACCACTCTGAAAAAAAAACGTTGTAAATACAAAGACTTTTGCAGTTAAATGAACAACTTTCCGCAGTTGAAATGTGCCCAACAACGCTCCGTTGTTGTTTCAAAGATGCGAGCGTTTTTGATTCAAATACTTTTCGTACAACGGAAACTGTTGAATGAAATACTTTTACATTTAAGTTAACAGTTTTTGCTTTTGAATTAACAGCAAGAAATTTTAGTCCAAAAGCGAGCACTGTTGATTCAAATACTTTTCGTATTTAAGCTAACAACTTTTGCTTTTGAATTAACCGCAAAAGTTTTTGGTCGAAAAACGGGCACCATTGAAGCAAATACTTACGCATTTAAGTTAACCCCAAGAAAATTGTAAAAATAATATTTTTTTTTAATATAATAGATATTATTTTATTTTATTTTTTTATACATATAATATATGTATGTATGTTTACTTATCGAGCCCTAACCGCCATAAAGTGTATCCAACGAAATTATCGATTTTAGCGTTTTTAATCACTCCCACAATTTCATAGACTTAGGGCCACCTCCGGTTAAGCACTTAACCAGGGATTTTTGCCCGGTGAACCAATTTATTTGACGGCTCGCCATACTATTGACGTCAAACTAACCAGCGATTAAATTAACCGCAGATTGTGAAACCGGCCATAAATAAATTTCAAGGCTGATTACCAACTGTATGAAAAGAAAATAAAAAAAAACCTCCTGTAAAATTTAATTTTTGTTGGATACACTTTTTGGCGGTTAGGGCTCGATATGTAGTAATATTAATAGTAAGGCCCACCGTCACCAAACGAACTTTAGTCATTCATCCATTCACCATTTCCAAACGCATCAGCACATCTGCAGACAACTCTCACGACATCAAAAAAAGCTGAGTTTATGAATAGATATTAGTTTTTGTTTAATTAATTTTTTTTTATTTATGTATGTAGTATGTATGTTCATATATTACTTTCTTTATTTTATTTTAAAATTGAAACAAATTGAACGAATTTGAAAAATTTTGTTTATTTTTTTATTTTTTCTTTCAAATCCTTCTTTCTTTTTACTTACAAAATGTTTAACAGCAAGCAAGTTTTTGAATCAACAACGCACGTCTTTGAATTAACTACGGAAATTTGTTGATTCAAAAACTTTGCCGTTAAAACAAATACTTTTGCTGTTGAATCAAATACGGAGATTCAACAGCGGAAAGTTGTTGATTTAACTACGGGTATTTTTTTCAGAGCATGGATTTTCTTCGTTGATAGCTAATTTTTTTGGTAATAGAACGGAGCTTCACACAAAGGAGTAAAACCGAAGGTGAAAACGTTGGTTTTAAAGATATTGCCTGACAAAGTCAATTTTTTCTTCAAAAAATCGTAAAAAATCGAAAAAATTCAAATTTAATCGTCAATATTTCAGAAACTATAAGAGTTACAGAAAAATGTTATAGGAGCCATGAAAATAAAATTTAATTTTCTTTCGTTTGGTTTCAAGGAAGATAGCTCACTGCGTTAAAGAGACATTCAGGATTAAGTGGAGCCATTGGCCAAATAACGGTAAATTGCCGATATCTCAAAAACCTTCCCATAGAATTAAAAATGAACCCGATTTTCGGAATCAGCGACCGATTTTACATATATATAGATAGGATGGTCGCGTTCAGAGTATTTTTTGGCTGTAGAGCAGTGTTATCAGAAACAAAATTTTTTCGTTTCAAAAATTATCAATAAACCATAGTTGCCCAAGCCCTATGCTCACATACACATTTTGTTTTTGTAATGCTCGTAAGTATAGGATTTTGCTCGCCTATACACTTTCATAAGAAATTTGTGTATATACGCGAGCATAGGCGAGCATAGGAAAATAAAATTTTTATACTCCCGAAACGTTTCTATGGAAATACAAAAACAATTTTTTATTTTGACTCGAACAGGTCCAACCCAGCAATGAAAATAATGAAATGTGGAACATATATGTATGTATGTATATACTAGAGCTCTTAAATTATTCGAATATTCGATTTTCAATTTTAGTACGATTGCCAATCGATTTTCATTATTCGAATAGTTGACTTCTTTAGATTTTTGAACCCAGCAAAAATGTAAGAAAAATATATTGTTTGCGTTTTTTTTTCTTTTTTTTGTTGAAATGAGTGACAATAAAGAAAGGTAGGTTTGGAGCTTTTTTTATAAAAGGCCGTGAAGGCAAACAAGTTTCCCGCTCCATTTGTAGATCTGTTTTAAATTTTCACAACTCTACCTCCTCGCAGAGCCCGAGCGGGATATATTGATACCCCATGAAGAATTTTTTTATTAAAGCAAAATGTAAGTTTTTTACATTCCTTCCCAATAACTTCTGTTATAGAACAGAAGCAAATAACTAGTTTTTTTAATTCGTAGGAAATTAAGGATTTGCGTAGCTGTTCTTATCTTCGTCAAATATACTGAACTTACAAATGCAGTTCCAATATATCACTATTAGACCACGTCACTGCATCCTTTTTTAAATGATTAGAATAACGAAAATGACGAATCAAATTCTTTTAATATGGGTATTATATGAAAAGTTTTTCGCAACGGCATATATGTGTCGGAATATTTTTATTTCTTTACACAAGTGCAAATTTTTTTATGTTAGAAAAAAAGAATGTATGTAACTTGTTGTATTGTAAAACCAAAAGATATTTGTTTCTGTTCTATCATAGAGGAGTTACTTGGTTTTGTCGTGGACTCATTTTAAGCCATCAGTACATTTAAAGTTACTTGGTTATATTTTTGTTTAGTTTAAGGTTCTAAGGAACAAGATAGGAAAAAAATGGATTAAAGTCGCTAATATATGTTTTACGAGATTTCCAAAAATAGCTAGCACAACAAAAACAAGTAACAAGCAGTTACTTGCTTCTGTTCTATAACAGGAGATGAACACGAACTCTAGATGAATTCGAGAAGGTGAATATAATTTCTCAGACTCGTTTTGTTCGAGATGGACTCGAGAAAAATCAAAAATCTCTATTAGTCTTAAATTTACCATTTAACCCTCTGCTCAAGAAACTCAAAAGACAGACCCGTAGCTAGGGGGGGGGCATTGTGGGGCAATGCCCTACCTTAAAATTAGAATGCCCTACCTTAAACAGGCCAACAAGTGAGATGAATTATTATAATTAAATTTTTTATCATAGTTTGAGATAAAAAATTATTGCGGTTGCAATGTATGATATGAAGAATCCACCCGCATCACATATATAATTAAATAACACCATCGAATTTTTGTAGTTTGGTTAAAGGAATGGTTCATTCCGGCACTTTTCTGACAAAAACTAATCTCACTGTGAGCGAACAACACCAAAAGCGCGGAATTGATTACTAAGGCTGTGTGCTAATCTAAAACATTTTACTCGATGGAAAAATGAGGTGTCTAAATTTTCTATCATTTTCGACACATACCAAATTTAAAGATCTCCACATCAGCGTTGCCGTTTTAGCCATTTTGTGGCTAGATTTAGCCACCGCCGTGTTTTTTAGCCACCAAAATTTCGGTTTTGCCTCTAGCCACGTTTTTAGCCACCGCTTGTAATGGACCATAATTTTCCACATAGGAAAGATGTGGTAACGCTAATTCAATTCAGCGATTATCACAAATCGATTTAAGTGTTAAAAAAAAAAATAGTAGGCTGTCGATGAAAGTCCGTATAAGGATCTAACTGACTTTGTATATTGTTTGCTACTTCTACCACTTAGCAACGTCGAAGTGGAAAGAACCTTTTCCCTAATGAATAAGATATGGCTTAAAGAATGTAAAGCAATGTTGCAATGAATTTGAAATAACAGAAGATCTCATTAAATTAATGAAGAAAGAATTAATTTATGAAGAGAAAGATTCAATTAGTGATGACAACATAATGATAGATATTGAATGTGATATCTAATTTTTTTTTTATATAGTTAAGTATTTTTTTGCCACCATTTTTAGCCACGAACCAAATTTTTTAGCCATTTTTAGCCACAAAGCAGGGGACAAAGTGGTGGACTGGCTTGGCCCTATTTTTGAGGGATGCATTAGGCTGAACTATGTGCCTAGGTCATGGAGAACCGCTCGCGTGGTATTTATACCAAAAGCGGGCAAGGTTAGCCATATGTATGCGAAGGATTATAGACCGATAAGCCTAACATCGTTTCTGCTTAAAACATTTGAGAGGTTGATCGACACCTTTATCAGAGAAAATATGGACGGCAGTTGCATGTCCAAAAATCAACACGCATACACCAGAGGTAGATCGGTAGATACTGCTTTGCATAGGGTGGTAATAAATATCGAAAAGAGTCTCGAGTGTAGAGAATTTGCTTTAGGTGTCTTCTTAGACATTACGGGGGCATTCAACAACGTCTCAAAACATGCCATAGTAGGCGGTCTTCAGCTTATTGGGACAAACCCTGTGCTTTTGTCCTGGATTAACTGCATGCTAAGCTATAGGGAAGTTAAGTCCCAATGGGGTCTACATGAGGCCACAATAACGGTAAACAGGGGCACGCCGCAGGGTGGTGTTTTATCGCCATTGCTGTGGACGCTAGTCATCAACAAACTGCTCAGGCAGCTTGAGGAGGGACCGGCAAAGCTGACGGCATATGCGGACGATGTCTCGGTAATAATAAGAGGCAGATGCCTGACAACAATTAGTAGTCTTATGAGCCAGACGCTCGCGAGAATAAATACCTGGGCCAATGAGGTCGGGCTGACTGTTAATGCGGGAAAAACGGACTTGGTTTTATTCACCAGGCGTTATAAGATACCAGATTGGGTTAAGCCCACGTTAGGCGGGGAGACACTGCAACCCAAAGGTAGCACAAAGTACCTAGGTGTCATACTGGACAGCAAACTGATGTGGAAGCTCAATGTGGAGGAGAGGGCCAGAAAAGCCTCTGCCGCCCTATATGCATGTAAAAGGATGCTGGGCTGCAAATGGGGTCTCTCCCCCTCCCTGACACATTGGATTTTCACGGCAGTTGTTAAGCCGATCTTATTCTACGGAATTCTTGTATGGTGGACAGCCACTCAGAAATCAACTTATGTAAAGGTGCTGGAGAGAGTGTGTAGGCTATCCATGATAGGCATAACGGGGGCCTTAAGAACCACTCCAACTGCTGCACTAGGTGCTATTTTAACCATGCCACCTGTACATCTAGCGGCAAGGAACATAGCGTTAACAACTGCAACGAGACTTATGGCCACGGGGCAGCTTGAGTGCAGGCATAGGGGACACAGTAGTATAGCGCCGTCGTCAGGCGAGCAGACTGACTACATTGTTCCGTGCCTGCGCTTCGATAAGTTTCTTGAGGCCACAATAGAGGCGGAAGGCTGGCGTAAGGGAGTAGACATGAAGGAAAGCGCTATACATGTGTATACAGATGGGTCTAAGACATCAGAAGGAGTAGGGGCTGCGGTCTACTGCAGTGAACTGAATATCAGTATCAGTATTAGGCTGCCAGATCACTGAAGTGTCTTTCAGGCGGAGGTATTAGCGGTAAAGAGGGCAGCAGAAATGTTAGTCTGTAATCCCTTACGAAGGGGACGTATCAACTTATATATAGATAGTCAGGCGGCTATTAAGTCGATACTGTCGCATAGCACCTCATCTAGGTGTGTAGAGGACTGTAAAGAGGCCTTGAGGGTAATGTGTAGGGATAATAATGTCCATCTGTACTGGATCCCAGGCCACAAGGGGATATACGGCAATGAGAAGGCTGATGAGCTAGCAAAGAAGGGAGCAGGTCTCGGAGCGGAACACTCTTTGGACGTCCCGATTCCACTCAGTGAAATTAAACATAGGAACTATAGGTATATGATGGACCAGGCTGATAAGGCGTGGAAACAATCGCATGGCTGTAGAGTGTCCAAAATTATGTGTAAGTCGCTCGATCCGAAACTAACGAAATGGTTGCTTTCCCTGAAAAGGGAAGAATGCAGACTTATAATCGGGGTCCTCACAGGACACTGTCTTTTAGCATCACATGCGTTCAAAATGGGACTGGTTGATGAAAGTGAATGCAGAGGATGCGGACTGCAGGAGGAGACAGTGGAGCACGTTCTATGCTCCTGTCCTGCGTTTTCTAGGCTAAGACTTCGGCTACTAGGGAAAGCCTTCTTCAATGATATTAAACATGTATCCACAGTAGAGGTTAAGAAACTCTTGGCATTTGCCAAAGGGACGGGAATGTTCTTCAGTTTGAGTCCGGGCTTCGAAGTATAGGTGTTCATGTTCAATGAACTTTCTGGTAACACTACGGACTTATCTAGTCTATGTGAGGCTATTAGTGGCCAGCCAGTATAACCTAACCTAACCTAGCCACAAATTTAATCAAATCTAGCCACCACGAAAATTTTTCAACGGCAACGCTGCTCCACATCTAAATCTAGAAGCTGTACCATCTTGTTGGCTTATTCTCAATGAGTATTGCTTATGTACTGTCACAATAATTATGTGTCAACAAATAGGTATTAAATGTACCGAGAAAATTTTCCAACAGTCTACCATGCGTTGAAAAAAGTCATTGGGGGTTGTAAAGGAGGTCCTCCTGATTCTAAATCCAAAAGCCCCGTCGACCGGAGATATTTGTAAGTTGTAAAATTTACCAAACAAACCCCCAAAACTGCGTACGATTACCGAGGAAAGGCACTTATAAAAACATGCACATATGTATATAAGTGTGTAGAACACCTTTTTTCTTCGAAAGTCATTTTTCTCGGACCGTGGTTCCTTAATGTAAAGTCGTCCCTTTCTATGGTTATCGTTTAATCATTTTCGAGACATACCAAATTTAAAGATCTCCACATCAGCGTTGCCGTTTTAGCCATTTTGTGGCTAGATTTAGCCACCGCCGTGTTTTTTAGCCACCAAAATTTCGGTTTTGCCTCTAGCCACGTTTTTAGCCACCGCTTGTAATGGACCATAATTTTCCACATAGGAAAGATGTGGTAACGCTAATTCAATTCAGCGATTATCACAAATCGATTTAAGTGTTAAAATAAAAATAGTAGGCTGTCGATGAAAGTCCGTATAAGGATCTAACTGACTTTGTATATTGTTTGCTACTACTACCACTTAGCAACGTCGAAGTGGAAAGAACCTTTTCCCTAATGAATAAGATATGGCTTAAAAAATGTAAAACAATGTTGCAATGAATTTGAAATAACAGAAGATCTCATTAAATTAATGAAGAAAGAATTAATTTATGAAGAGAAAGATTCAATTAGTGATGACAACATAATGATAGATATTGAATGTGATATCTAATTTTTTTTTTATATAGTTAAGTATTTTTTTGCCACCATTTTTAGCCACGAACCAAATTTTTTAGCCATTTTTAGCCACAAATTTAATCAAATCTAGCCACCACGAAAATTTTTCAACGGCAACGCTGCTCCACATCTAAATCTAGAAGCTGTACCATATTGTTGGCTTATTCTCAATGATTATTGCTTATGTACTGTCACAATAATTATGTGTCAACAAATAGGTATTAAATGTACCGAGAAAATTTTCCAACAGTCTACCATGCGTTGAAAAAAGTCATTGGGGGTTGTAAAGGAGGTCCTCCTGATTCTAAATCCAAAAGTCCCGTCGACCGGAGATATTTGTAAGTTGTAAAATTTACCAAACAAATCCCCAAAACTGCGTACGATTACCGAGGAAAGGCACTTATAAAAACATGCACATATGTATATATGTGTGTAGAACACCTTTTTTTCTTCGAAAGTCATTTTTCTCGGACCGTGGTTCCTTAATGTAAAGTCGTCCCTTTCGGTAGACAGATGGAAATCTGAGCCAATGTACGTTACTGACCTAGAGAAAAGTGATATATATGCTGATTGATTTTGGAAGCCATGTCTCGATGTAAGATTAATTGTGATACATTATTTACTTCCGCCCTACCTTAAACCAACGCTGCCCTACCTTAGATTTAAGTCTAGCTACGGCCCTGTCAAAAGATCGGATGACATCGTTGCTAGTTCGAGGCGGTTTCGTAGAATGTATTCGCCTGAAATTCGTATTCGCTGAACTATAGTCGCGAAATATCGCCATGATAATATAACCAGAAAACCAAACTCTTCTCGAATTCGAGGCGAATCCATTGTGCTTATTGGGTTTATAATAATAAGCGCTTCATGAACGATAATGACGCTACTGTATAAATGGGTTTCCGATATAAACTGTATAATGCATTCAGTGTGAATTAAGATATGTAAAAATACCAAAAAATAATATGCTTTTGCTTAATAATTGCAATGAAAGATTTCTAAAAATCGAACACATTCAAATTTTATACACATATGTGTTTGTAAATATTTCAACATTCGAATAATCGTTCAACAGCAATTATTCGAATAGTTGCCAACGAGCGATTATTCGAATAATCGACATTGAACAATTATTCGAATTCGTCTAATCGAATTTTGAAAATCGATTATCATGGTATTCGATATAATAATATAATACAATGGCGCTATTATAACTCTGACGAGTTTTATGGCCGAGCTTCTCTCCCAACTCGAGGTGTGCTCCTTTTTGTTTTTCCTACTAATTGGGTGGACCTACAGTTTTATGCCGGCTCCGAACGGCGAATGCATTTTTTGTGAGAAGCTTTTTCATGGCAGAAATACTCTCGGAGGGTATGCCGCCCACTGCCGAGAGGTGACCGCTGCTCTTAAAAAACCCATTAATTGGATTTTTACTAATTAGAAAAATTTGTTTGGCTCGGACCGTGGTTTGAACCCGAGACCTCTGGCATAGCAGGCGAGCACTCTACCCACTGCACCACAGCGGCCATGGTATTCGAATAATTCGAATATTCGATTAATCGATTTTGACGAGCTCTAGTATATACATATGTATACTAATTTGATTCGTTCATATTTTCGATAATGTTATCTATGTCTATTTCAACATAGTTGCAAAACAGACTCGAGGTGTTTGTCTGAGATCCGGTTTCTGTGTTTTGATTTTACAATTTTTAATTTTTATAATACACTTTCACACATATACGTACTAAAAATATTGACGAAAGTTTTAAAATAAACGCTCGGAGGCAAAGATATTTAATTTTGTCACACTAATAATTAATTAATTATTTATTTACATATAGTTTTCGAAAAATTTTAAGGAGGGCATTGAAAATTTATTAATAAATTCAGTACTAGTAGCCACAGTTCATAAATCTCGTATTAAAGATGTTTTTTAAGCTATCTAAAAACAATCCACTTTTTAATATTAATTAATTATTTATTTATAAATATTAATTTTATTAATTAAAAATGTATACATATATTCCAATGCATATTCGATAGCTTTGTTTGCATAACATAAATATAAATACAAAGTAGGATTTTTAGTTCATTTCGATTCTCAGTCTGGTTTGTGTGCTAATTTTTTTACTGGGTTATCGAGATGTCAATGAAGTTGTAGAAAACTACAAAAATAAACATATAAAAAAAATTTTTTTTCTTTAAATTATGACATTGCTCGCCCGTAAGAAATGTTTGGGCATCATTGCAATAAACCTTTAATCAGAATAATTTTGTTTCGTTGATATCAAAAAAATTAACAATAATTGTATTTGTTTTTATTTATGTACGTATGTACATATGTACATACAAACATATGTAAAATTTCTTTTCTTCATAGAAAACGAAATTATTGAAAAGTCAATTTTTTTGTTTAAATTTGAAACTATTTTTTTGAAATATGTAATTGTTTTGATAATTATCAAAACAAAAAAAAATTTTGTTAATTTTTTTTTGATAACAGTTGAAACGAAATGGATTTTGTTATGCTTTTTACGTTTATAAAATCGAATATTTCAACAGAAACAAATTTTTTTTTTGTTTATTGTTAAAAATAACGTTATCTTGCAGCCTTGAAAAGCACAAAAGCTCTTGGCTACACCCAAAAGAAATTCAACCATGGTCGAAAACTAAAATTCCTAAATTGGAAATGGATATTATGTTATTATTAACTTCACAAAAAACGACAAACAGAACAAATTAAAATAATGGAAGAAATAAAAAATCATGACTCCGAATAAAAATATTACGTAAAAAAATTCAAATAAAAAAACCACCCGCCAATATTTACAAGCATTCAGAGACTGCTCGAACAACACAAGCTGCTAGCTCAACAGCTCAATGCTGACTGAACGGAAATTTGCAATATTTCTGCGCGTGAACGAAGTGCTTTGCATTGTCGGTGTGAAAGCTATAGAAAGCTTATGCACGCGTGCATAGGCTGTGATAATCACAACCGTTGTTAAGTCAAAACCGCTCATAACAAACATCAGAACAGAGAAAAGTCTCACCAGTACCTACCTATAAATGCACCGGCCTTCCTTACGTGCCTGTCACATTTGCCAACTCAACATCATTTCCTCGGACCTTTACACTCAAATTACTGGCCTCAAGGCTTGGTAAATGCTCGTGGTTTCTCGGACTTGAATTCTGCCAAGATTGGTGCAGCATAACACATCACCGAGTTTGTTGCTCTCGCTATCAGATCTCGCAGAGTCGAGCGCACGCATCCCTTGTTGGTCATCAAGTGGTCCATGAGGCACAGACGTTGTCCAACAAGCATTGCTTGCTAACAGCCCAGAGATCCTGGTCGAATTGCTTCTCCGGTACGTTTGCAGTACCTAGTCTCTTTTCGCATTGTGTCTTGGTTCGGTATACATATGTACATACATATGTCCTTCCATTTCTATTTGGCAAGACTTCAATAAATCTTCTACAATTACTTAGTATTTCCATCTACAGATCCACAGAGATTCGATAGAGGTTTTTGCTTCAGCGGCGGATGTACATATGTAAGTAGAAGAACTTTTAAGAGTACTTACTGAAAATTTAATGGAATAAATTTGTAGCTACATACATACATACATACATTAAATTAAATAATAAATAATTTCACCTGACTTCTATCTGACAGCCATCACATTTATCAGCTTTATCTCTTCAATCTTCGTTCAAAAATAAATTACCATCTCTTATGTGCCATGCCACTTTGTTCTACTCTGCATTGATCCGATCTAATTCACTTAACACGCCTCAAATCACACAAAAGTATCACATTATCCAATTATCACATGACTTAAAGCAACAACAAAAACATGCAGAGAAATGAAAAACATTGAGCAACTGCCAAAAAATAAAAAACCAAAAATAAAAAAAAAAACGGGGGTCGCGAAAAATGCCGATACCCAAAGGAATAACAAAATCAGCGACCCTTTGCAAAAAGTTTTTGCATAATCGAAAAAAAAATTAACAAAAAAAAAATCAGCGCTTGTTATGATTAGTATTATTGTTATCGTTGTTGTGGTTGTTGTTGTTGTTAAGCACCCCGCAAAGTCATATTTATAAAACGCATAATTTTTCGCTTCCGCAACAGCGACAGACCGCGACGCAGCGCGACATTCACAAAAATATCAACGGCAGTGGCGGTAATTTGCAATTTGAACGCCTTCCGAAAGGCCAAAGCCGCCGATAGCGCAGGAAAATAAAAGCTGGGGCATATAAAAACCAGCAGCAAAAAAAAAGGTGAGCAGAAAATTGTAGTTGGGGTGAAAAATATGGTTTGCATTGAGGTTGAAAATCAGCGGCCCGCGAAATTCCGTCAAACGCGAATTTTTACGTGTGTGTGTGTCACGTAATGTGTGCAATGAGGGTTTCTTTTTTCACAACAACAAAAATATAAGCGCACCTGTGTGCGTAGGCATGTAAAGACAAGTATGTAGGTACAATATGCAAAGCCTGGCTGGGTCGTCGTTATGGTGCTTCCTCGGTAGCCGCTGAAGCTTCTTCCGCTGTCATCAGGGCCTCGTCGCTTGTCGTCGTAGCCATTTTTCACTTGCGTTTGAGTTTTGTTTTATTAATTTTTTTTTTTTTAATTTACCTGTTTAATATTTTCGCATTCGCAAAAGTGTGTGTATGCGTGTGTGTTTGTTCAACGTTTGTTTCCTTGTCTCTCACGACAACCGCACGCTAACCAAATTAAATGGAATTTGCTGCAAAATGACATGAAGTTGTTTATTTTGACATACGATGCCGCACGCAGAGCTTCAACAATTGCCCACACGAAAACGTTGTTTGCTTTGTTTTGTTGTTGTAGGTATGTATGTTGTTATCCTTGTTGGTATCATCTGGCCTCCGGTACAAATTGGTATTCGTATGCATGTTCCTTGCTAACATGATTCCCATTCCCATTCCGATTCCCATTTCCACATCCAGTTAAGTCAATTCAGTTAGTTAGTCGGTTTGTTAGTTAGAAGGGGGTTCGCTTGCATGTTTGTATTGCGGTAACCGCGAGAACGTTTTGTCTTCTTTATCCATGTAGGTACTGCGTTTTCTTCTTCTTCTTGTTTGTCTTGCTTAAAGTTTGGCCACAGAAATTAAAGTGAATAATGCGCATGAATACATTAAAGCTGAAAATGCGGAATTTATTATTAAATTAAATCGATTGCGAAATGTGCGTGACAGGCGTATTTTTTCAGGGGCTATACTTGGCAAGAATGTGTAGTTGTTCGAGAAAAATGTAGCTCGTAAAAAGCTAAGCATAGGAATATTAATTCTCCCGCTAGCTGGCTTGGTGGAGGAGGTGTTGCCATGGCGCTAGTCATCCATGGCTTGGCGAGGGCAACGGGTCGAGGCCTTTCAGTCACATTTTCCCCCGTCATTACGGCTAAGTGATGGCGGCCACGCAGGGTTTATGACATCCCAACAGTTGCGATGACCAAGGTGAAATCCATGTGCCGGTCGGCCACACCTCCCCTCAGTCTACTAACTGACCCATAGGTTAAGGCTGGTACAGCTCCGGAGGCGGGGGTGTCCAGCACGATATCCAGTATACTAGCCGGAGTCTCCGTAGGTTAAACCCACGATCTATAGGAGTTGCGCCGTCACCAATACCGCCTCTCCTTTGCCATACGCCAAGTATCTACAGCTCCCCTCTCATCCACGCTAGTCGCCCTCTGCTACTACGACTGCTGACCGCTCTGAGGTCCCTGTATCCATTGTTGCTTAAGCTCCTCTGAGAATCTCCGATACAAGCCGCTGCCAGCCACCCTATCCACATCTATAAGCGTCTCCTTTTTTCTTCTCACCATCTCACTCTCTCGTTAGGGAATGCTGCTGCTCTCTCGCAATACCTCAGACTATGTGAGTGTGTGTGCGTTCGGTCTTAATAGATAAATATCGTCTTCTTTATGGGACCTATACTCGATCTTGGCCGCTATGGTGCAGTGGGTAGAGTGCTCGCCTGCTATATCAAAGGTCTCGGGTTCAAACCCCAGTCCGAGCAAACATCAAAAAAATATTTCTAATTAGTAAAAATCCAATTATTGGGTTTTTTAAGAGCAACGGTCACCTCTCGGCAGTGGGCGGCATACCCTCCTAGTGTATTTCTGCCATGAAAAAGCTTCTCACAAAAAAAAAAAAAATGTATTCGCCGTTCGGAGCCGGCATAAAACTGTAGGTCCACCCAATTCGTAGGAAAAACAAAAGTTAAGGAGCACACCTCGAATTGGGAAAGAAGCTGGGCCATAAAAGCCGTCAGAGTTATAATAGCGCGAGTGTATCTATATATTAATAGGCTAACATTTTTCCCATACAAACAATTGCCAGGCTGTTTAGCACATTTAACATACACATATCCACATAAAATTGATATGGATGTGTTCGTATGAGTCAGGAGCAGTGCATAGGCATATAATTTTTTCTATAAATTATTTAATTTGTTTATAATTAATAAATAAAATATTTAGTTAAGAGAATAAATATCCTAAACACAGTTGAAGAGTCGCTTTAATTTAAAAGCGCTCTCTCTATTTTATATGCATTAGCCCAGTTTACGCTCAGATCAAAATCAACGCGGCCTATTGCTTTTCCATTAAAGCGAAAAATTAGAGAGAGGGCGGGAGAGCACACTGAGTAATTTTATTTCGTCCAAGGCATATCTAACAGGTAGGCTCGGTGGCGAATTGAAAAACTTCTTTTTTTATTTACAAAGGTAGAGTGTAATGTCAAAATCAAAGCGAATTCACATCATGGCCAATAGGAATGGACAAGCCCCAAGCGAATTCAGATTTTAATCACGGCGAAATATCATTTTGACATTACACTATACCAAATACAATAACAAAATACATGGGAAATTTCTGAATTCGCCACCGGGCCTACCTTCCTAGATCTGCCTTGATTTTGACCATGATTTCCGTGATCAAAAGGGCAAATCAGTGTTGCGGTACAACTGGAATTTGGAAAGTGTTGCTTATCTCCGCGAAAAGGAATAATTTTTGTACCAATACAAAGTTGAAAAAATAAATTGCATGGTCGAATTTCGAGCACCGGCGATACTAGTTATATTTATTATACTCGATCTTGGACAGACTCAGCGCTACCTCAACCTTCGACAAAGCCCACCTCATAAGAGTAATCGAAGTGTGGAACCTCAAAAAAATTCGCATTAAAAAAGACTGGCATGAATCTTAATTATAATCACGCTAATTTACATACCTACATATGTACATATATACATACACATGGACCTATGTATGTATATTTATGCCATTTAAATTAAATCTGGTACAATCACAAACACACTTGTTTCGCTTTAAAATTAATTACATAAAAAAATCAGCCATTATTGCTTTTTGTCTCGCGAAATTCTCATTATGTTAATTCGATGAGGATAGAAAAAAAATCCGAAGCTGTGCCAATTTGTCACGCGTTTTTAATAAAGATATGGTTTTATCAATTTCTTTAGCAGCAAAATTTTTAATTTGCAAATTTTTACTGCAGTCTGCAGCACCGCTGATTTAATAAAAAAAATTGCCTTATTTTTTCAATTTCAGCTGATTATTGAATTAAATTGTTTTCACCTTGACAACACACAAAAAATGCGTGACATAAAAGATGTTGATTTGCTGATTGCATACATACTTATATGCAAATGAGCAACAACAAACAAATAAAATTCCATAACGGCAAAGCACCCAACAGGAAGATTAATTTGTTGCAGGTGAGTGGCTCGTGAGTAAGTGAATAAGTAAGAGTGAGTAAATGCAGATATACCAAGGCTTTGACAATGGGGCCAATGTGAGTGAGTGAGAGCAAGAGCAAGTCCAAGGGCCACCGAACAGGTATATGGATGTATGTATGTACATATGTTGGAAGTTTAAAAGACGATTGCAGATTATCAAGGAATATCTTTGCATTTACTTTTCAATCACTTAACTCACACGAACCACCGCTCTCCCTTCCACCAGACCATATAACCCCACCTTATCCTCATTTGCACCATCATCATCATCAGTTTTCGCTACCTTTTCGTCCATCCGACAGCGTTTGTTATTGCTGTTGCTGTTGATTTCATATTCAAAACACTCCAATCTTCATGCAAATCTTGTGTTACACACACATAAACTCACTTTGCATATCTTCTTAAGAACCCATAATATTCTTATGAAAATGGTACACACGTAAGAGCAAGATTTTTCTTTAGTTTGTATGTATGTGATTTTGGCTGAATGTCGTTTCATGCATATGCCACACGTGCAACAGCTGGCTGTCTGACTGGCTGGATGGGCTGGCTTTGCTGTGGTTACTCAACTTCGCCCGCTCGACGTTTGTTTTGTGAAATTTCATGGCTTCTTTTAGTGTACAAGGTTTTAGTCGAACAAGTTTATAGGTTTCTTAACCAATGGACCAAACGGTATACCGAGATCTCATTTAACCGATTGCTATTTGTTTTGTTGGGTGTACTAGTTAAGCAAGCTTATGGCACAATGGGATGATATTGAAGAGCAAGTAGACTGGAAGGTAGTTTGTGGTCGTTTACTAAACAACTTCTTGGCGATAGGTATGAATTGGGTAGGTAATGTGTTCTACAAAGTGTTTTATTTTATTTCATCAGAGAGAAATAATCACTCTTTTCTAATAGCCAATGGCGAGCACTGAAAGAAGATTTGGAAATTCATTAGGGTTTTTGATGTGTAAACATCTTTGCTGTAGCTACGAGTGATTTCGAAAAACAGGTAAAGTTTACGCGTAAACGTAAATGACCTTTGTGTTAGTGCACTGCTGCGTCCGTGTGAATCGCTTGGCATTGTCAGTGGTAGGTAGGTAGATAGACATGTACTTACAAATGCATGCACGCATAGCCGTGCAAATGCAAATATTGTTGTTGTTTTCTGCTACAATGCGACTAATAGGCAAAATAAAAAGGACCAACCTGTTTGAACATGTATGCAAATGTGTGGATATGCACACCTACATCTACCTATCTAATTTTCTATGCAATATTGGTATCAAATGAAAGGTTTTGAGCAGGACTTCGATATGAAGCTCTTTTCATTGTGACCCCTAGGCCGGGTCTCCAGATATGGGTCAAAACGAGGACCCTGATGATCTTGCATGTTTCTGAGCAATACAAAACAAAACAACATAAAAAATCAAAAGTCAAAAACCAAAAACCAAAACAAATAAAAACAACAAAATAGTAGCAGTCACAATGACAACAAAAAATTATAAAAACGATAGTCGCCTTTTAATCCATAGAAAACCAGGAAAAAAGGAATAAGGAAAAGGGAATAAATATCAGATTTCGAAACAGTTTACACATCAATATTCATGAATACTCGTTATTCACGCTTTAATTTTTTCTTACTTCTCCGTGCCAAATCACGAGATGAATGAAGTTGGAAAGAAATTGTCGTCTGGACAATTAAAAGTCCAACTTTGCGCTAGAAGAACGCGATGGAATCTATCCTGCCTCTATGCTCTTCAGAGCTTTGTTCAACACAAGGTAAGATCCTAGCTTTTTTTGCGCATAGTGTGCACTATCGCCAACCACAGTGCAAGTGCGCTCACCAAATAAAAAAATAAAACAGCAACAAAACGTCTTTTACTATGACTTCCTTTATAAATTCTACATAAGATGTTTGGATCGACGAGCAGCAGCAGCGGTTTGTTTGTTGGTCGCCTGCGACTGCGGCTGGACGCTTGTGGTCACTTTGACGACGCATTGATGATGATGATTATAAAAGATGAATGCGTCTAGTGGTGAGTGTTGTTGTTATACATATGTATATAAATTGAGACCGTGCAATAAAGCAAGAAAGAGTAAGAGAGAGGGATTTATTTGGTATGAAGGTGCTTTCTTTACATTTTGTTTTTCATTTCTTTAGAAAATATGTATGTATGTGGATAATTCGGCATTGCAGCTAAAGAAATGCAAATTCTTAAGTTAATTAATATGTGTGAGTTGACTCGCTGCAAAAAGTGGGACCACGTAATATGCTAGTACAGGACCAGGTTACGTTGTGACAGTTCCTAGTTACAGAGGTGGTCCAAATATATGAAAAAATATGGTTACATTAACATTGCGATGTCATTGGACATGACCACCCCCGCTTCACCACTGCATAACAAAGGACTATATAAAAAACCACCCCATTTGGGCCATAGACTAGTATGCTTACAGTGGACCACGTTTTAAACACATCCCAATACCCTAGACCGAGCCAAATTGCCGACCAACCACGAATTAGTTGGCGGCGAACGACAATTTACATTCGATGTGGTCCGATGCAGCATAACATGTAACCAAGTCCGTAACCACGTCCCTTCAGACCTACTTTATAGCCCCGTCCCATTGGACTACCTGGTCCTCAAATTTTTGAAGGGCTTGTACTCTGTGTAACTGTGTGTGTGTGGTTTCCTGGGTCCCATGGACATAACATGCAAAATGGTTGATAAGCAATACGCCGGCATACGGAATACGCTGGCAGCGCTGCTTGATGTTATGCGCTCATTCGCTCTGCACCAAACGTTTTAATACTTGATTTTCTGTTATGCGCTCATAACTCAAATAGAAAGAGGGAATTGAGTTTTATGAGCACAATATGTGGCGAGCGTCAAAAATTGCGTATTGCCGTAGGAATAGAAACATATTCAGTGTATTTTCTACTGGCATGCAAGTAAGTGGTTGGTTAAGTGTGCACGCTTATCTCATTCCGATATGAACGTTTGAACACTAGCAAACTATATTTTTATTATTAATAAACCACAACGCTTAAGTTGAGAAAAAAATGTGAAAAAAAACCTTTTTATTATTCCTGCTATAAGATATTTAAGAGTCGTTCTGTGGGTCTTATTATCAGGAATTATCTAAGCGTTATTTACCATGGCGAATAAATCTTGGAAATATGGTTTCCTCTCAAAGAGAGAGAGAGAGAGAGAGAGATAGATAGAGTAGTCCTTACAGCGTGATGACATCAACAAAGGAAAGTCAGTCTTAAAGCCCGTCTCCACATAACTTGATTCACCAGAGAAACATGTAGCAAAACATCTCGCTCAATAACCCGTCTCCACGTGCCTAATCGTGATTCATTTTGACATTTTTCTTTCTTGTTCTTCTTAAATGTTTGTATGTTTGCTTATTTTTGCGTCTTTGTTTTGGTTTGTGTGAGATTTCGATAGATTTTCGATACAAAATTAGAGAAGACATCGATATCATCGAGGTTGGCAAGATGATTCAGAATGAAACAGTGTTTCAATCTTCACTCGCTCTCAGAAATTTGTATGGAAATTGGCGAGTTTCGGCACTGGTTTCCGTGTCGAAACAAGATTGAGAGAGAAAATGCAGAAAAAAAGAGCGAAACACGTTATGTGGAGACATGGTATTATTCTAACTTTTGCCCATACAAATTTTGTTCGCTTGGAATTTTTAGGCATTATTTCGTAAGCCTACTGTAATAACTTTTAACTAAGGCGTAGATTTTTTGGTGGGTGTAGTTTCTTAAGTCACATGCACATAAAAATGTATGTGTGCGTATGGTTTGTTACGACATCAATGTTTGTTTGGCTTGTTTTACAACTTAATGGATTTTCGAACCCATATTTGGAGATGGTTTGAGTTTTCTTTTGATTTTAATTCGAACATCTGAAATGAATTTTAAATATGGGTGTATTTATGTATGTACATTAGATGCGTTTTTTTCTATATCCACCTACCAGCGCCGGAATATGAAAATAAAGCGTTTTAGAGTAATGGTATTTTCTTTTCTCGAAATAATGTTGCCCTGTTTGATTTTCTTAGCCATTTTGTAAGTTTGTCTGGTCCTTTCAGCAAATATTGACTTCTAACTAAGTGAGAGGGCACCCTTATCTACAAATTCAGCCATTTTATAGAAAGTCAGGATACGTAATTCGATAATTGGGAGGGCAACATTTTTTCGTAGAAAAGAAAACGCCATAAGTTAACTGAAAAAAAATTTAATTTTTTGCAAAAATTGAATGCAGCTACACAAAAAATCGCGCAATTTTCAAGAATTTAAAAGTAAGTTTGGGTTTATGTATGAAAAATTTTGGGATTTTGCACAGGAGAAAAATTTTGAATCTTTTTTAGACTTTAGACCTTAGGATAATGAATTACAAAAGCTCATTAAGGTCACTCGCTTGCCGTGATAAAGATAAGCCCTTTATACTTATGACTTACATATTTCAATATTTAATCACGTATGTTAATAGTGAAGGATCCAACCCTCTCACCACAACTTATAAACCAAGATTTGCCCTTAATGCACACAACAGGGTATATGAGTTTCAAATCTAGTTGTTTTAGTTGTTTTACTTATTTTTGCGTATTAAGTTTGTCTAAAACTTATATGTGCTTGCTTGACTGACCAGCCCAAAACCAAATCAAAGCACTTTTTGTAAATCTTCGCAAATCCTTGCGGTAAGCACTTAACCCTCGAACAGTTGACAGGCTATTCGGTTACCACTTTATATTAGACTTCTAATCCTTTTCTTGCTTACCGCTTTTCTATTTATGTTTGTGTATTTGCACTTTTCCCGCTTACCACCTTTCCGCTTCCCCGCTTCCCCGCTTCTCCTCTCTTCTACTTTTCTATTCCTTTATTCTTTTACTTAACAGATTTTAGCTCCTTCCATTACCAATATACACTTCGTTATTTGTTTCGCCCCCCAAAAGGTTTGTGGTCACTTTGAGATTCATATCACGTGACTTCATTCAATTAAACGTTTCGTCGTCCATTTGCGTGTCAGTGGTGCTTCGTTTCGTATGTCCATTTCCAATTGTGTACCTACACATGTCCGCCGTCCGTCTCTGCAGTTGAATTTAATTAGTGAACGGGTTAGCTGGTACTCCCGAGTTTAGACTCACACGCGTATAGTGAAAGGGTGTCCAAGCCACTTAAGCTTGCAACACGCTCATGTGATTCCACATTAATTTATTTAACTGCCAGTTTTGTCGAAAAAAAAAAAAAACATCTCCACCTGTCGCCGCCTCCTTTGCTAAGCATTGTGGCTTACGTGGCTCCCACGACGAAATATACGCATACGCGTTAAAAGGGTTATTAACTCGTCAAATGTTCTAAGTTCCGAAAAGGGTAGAGTAAAGTGAAAATGTTTGTGGTGGGGGAAACGGAGAGTAAGCAAGCACAGACACATATGTATGTGTAAATGTCATATGTGCTGTTAAAGCTCTCTGCTCGCAGCGTTACTGCTGCTGATGATGATATTGACGCTCACTGACAATGCCAAGGGTTAATCAAATATTTTGAGCGGTCGAGTGAGTTTTGTTTAACTCTGATTGTCATTTAGCTTTTTGGATTCCACGGTTTGTTTTCTTTCTTTTTCCTATATAGATGTCATTTCTGATACAATTATTGTTATTGCTTTTTTGTTATCGAAATTAAAGCGATGCGCGGCTGTCACGCACCATTATTCAGCAGTTCAGCGTTGCCAAACGTATTATTTAGATTGAAAGGGTAGAATAACGCTGATTAAGGGCTTGGTGGTAAGTCTATTAAAAGAAGCATATATTGTATGTATGTATTTATATGTACATATGTGCTACATATGAATTGCCGATAATGTTGTTAATTTTAATATCGCTGATACGCAGTGCTTCGCTATAATTAAAGTCAGAAATAATTAGTGTATATGAAATTAAATTAGGGTGATAAAACAAGACATTTAATGGGTTAAAGGTTAGTCTATTATCATATGGCACTTTCTACATTTATGTACATACATATTAGGCCGTCTCGCCTTATATGGCCACCGTCCACCGTCTAGCGATCGTAAAAAATATTATTTTTTCCTGACTCTCTAAAAAAGGGGTAAAAATAACTCCTTCGTGGGGCTGTTAGGGGGTTAGAATGTTTTAGAAAATTATTCGCCTTGAAATTTTAGTAGGTGTCTCTTTAGAAAATTTGTTTGTAAAATTAACCTAAAAGATCACAGCGAGCGAAAAAGATATATTTCTTGGAAGGTTTAAGTTGTTTTATTTCGGGTTCTGCTGAAGCGATCGAAATACCTCTTTCACAGAAGTTTAATGATTTAACATGCAGGCAAAAAAAAGGGCACATTAAGGTGGTATAAGCTAAGTTCTGGGCTAAAGTGACCCCATTGGCACACATAGGGCTAATCTATATATATAAGGATGAAGGTTTGTTTGTTTGTTTGTATGTTTGTTCCCTATGGACGCCGAAACTACCGGGCCGATCACATTAAAATTTTGACACAATGATCACCTGGTATTAGATTGAAATTATGACCACATTTAATTCTGGTATCTCAACCCCTTCCCGAGATATAGGCCAAAATATGGACCCAGATTCCTCCGAAATATTTTTCTGCATTATTGGTATCAAATTAAAGGTATCAATCAGAGCTTCAATAGGGAGTTCATTCCATTCCAATTTTCCAGTCGGTTCTCTAGATAGAGACCAAAACGTGGACCCGGATGACCCCAAATATTTTTTCGTAATATTGGTATCAATTTTAAGGTGCTGATCAGGGTATCCATATATATTTTACACTATACGAATATTTCAATCGGTTCCCGAGATCGAGGCCGAAACATGGACCTAAATAGCCGCCGAAATATTTTTGAGCATTATTGGTATCAAATTAAAGGTATCAATCAGAGCTTCAATAGAGAGTTCATTCCATTCCAATTTTGCAGTCGGTTATCTAGATAGAGACCAAATATTTTCGCGCAATATTGGCATCAAATCAAAGGTGACGCTCTGGGTTTCCATACATATTTAACGCTATATGGATATCTCAATCGGTTCCCGAGATTGAGGCCCAGGCATGAACCGGAATAGGTCGAAACAGTTTTGAGCAATATTTGTATCAAAATATAGTAGTAATCATGATATACACCGATATGTAGACCCGGATGGCCATTGGAAGTTGTTGATAAAGAACATGAGAGGGTGGGAGAGAGAGAGTAGTATAAGATGAGGAATAGATAGAGGGAACGGGAAATGCAGAATGGTAGGGAGACCGATAGGAAAGGGAGTGGCATAATGTGATTTGTCGCAGCGAAGTGGGACGGGTATTTGCTAGTACGTTTATATAGCAGAAACCCTCCTCTCAAGCCAAAGACATTGGTGTACCAAACTTAGCGATCGGACCATAAATATCGATATTAAGATATTAAAAAAATTTGTTTTAGTGACATCTAGCGCGTCCAAAAAAAATAAAAATTTTTCCGAACTTTTTTTGCGATACGGTTTGCGATTTCGAAAAAGATTGACAAACGAATCTCTTTTCCATGCCTCAACTTCAATAAGAAATGTGGAAATGCTGGTTATACGATTCGAGAACTGGGTCATTCTCCAGCGAGTAGCCGATTTATTTTCCTTTACCTTTCTACACCATTTCCAGATGGATTTTAGAAAGCGTTAACTGGATTTTAGAAATGTCAATTGGATTTTAGAAAGTGGAAATTGGATTTTGGAAATGTCAATTGGACTTTAGAAAGGGGAAATTGGATTTTAGAAATGTCAGTTGGATTTTCGAAAGCGTGAATTGGATTTCAGAATGTGTGTGTAAAAATAAATTTTACACAGAATTTTTCGAATAGAAATTCTTTATTGCGTATGAAATTATATTGTACATATCGCCCGTTTTATGGAATAGGGATTTAACTCGAAATTTTCGATTTCTGGGATTTTGCCATATATTTCAATAACTGGGTAGTGCCTTTGAGTCTAGTCTTATAAAATACTCAAAAAGATAAAAATGGCTGAAATAAAAGTGATTTTGTAGTTGGCCGTAGAAGGAAACTATTTGAAATTATAAAACTTTATTTGCGTTTTCCCAAAAAATTTTTTTTTTTAGTTAAATCCCTATTGCATAAAACGTGCGATATACGTAATTATATAAATTTTCGAAAATCCAATTTACAGTTTCTAAAGTCCAATTTCCCTTTTCTAAAATCAAATTGACATTTCTAAAATCCAATTTTCCCTTTCTAAAATCCAATTGACATTACTAAAATCCAATTTCTAAAATCCATCTGGAAATGGTGTAGTATATTTAAAATAAAATTTCACTCAGCTTTTGACTATGACAATGATACTTGGCTCGAGGAAAAGAGTGCATGGCTAGAATCGGATGTGAGACAAAGACAACTTCTTCAATAAACATTTGGTGTTTTGTAAAAAAATAAACCACCTTATATTCGTACTTAATTCTTCGTGACTTCATTTCTCCTATTAGTTTTATGCAACTATTACTTTCGTTCTGCTCCATATATTTTCTCAAAAAAGGATTAACTTGCCGAAGCCCGACCACATTCGCCATTTGCGCACTTGCCGCACTTACGTACGTACTTGTATTCATCTCCATATTCATTATTGTTATTAGCCAACGATTTAATTTAGAATGCCATTTTAGAATATTTATGACTTAAAGAAAAAGCCACAGAATATGCATAATCTCGGTAACAGTCAAGGCGACCTCATAACTTTGTCCTATAATTACGAATTATGGCGTAACGGCGTTTATGAGAGAAAGAGATAAGGCGAGTGAGTGAATGTGTGTATGTACATAGATTGGAGGCGAAAGGTAGAGATAGACATTGTTTTTTGGCGGCCAAATGCAAATTACCCAGACAAAAAACAAAAACTATTAAGAACAATAAACACGACAGCAATAGCAACTGTAAAAGCAACAGCAACAGCATTGCCAGCATAAAACTATTACTATAAATTAGAGTATTAGAGATGGTGGGTATAGGTTTAGGGTAGTAAAGTAGAGATTTTTGAACAATAAAATACAATGAATTTTCCGTAAGAAAATCTTAACAACAATTACACGCTTTGCAGAGTTAGCGTTGGACTTGACTTGTGTTAGGGATTGTATGGTTTTGTTTAGTGCAAGAAGAAGTACAAAGCAAGGAGTATTTGTTTGAGACACAAATCTCTTAAAGGGTGATGGAAAAGGAAATAAGAAATCAGACAGCCTACTCAAGACGGACAGTGGCAGACAAACTTATTCGACCTGAACCTGGAATTCGTATAGGACCATATATATATGTACATCAGACCCCGGCATTTTGACTCATGTGAGTAAATGAGAAACACCACACACATTTTAGCCAATTTAGCGCAAATAACAATGTGCTCTCTCACACAATCTCTCTCATAATTTTGCCGGGGTCTGATGTACATATTTACAAACCATAAGACCTCCTGTAAAAGGAAAATAACATAAGGAGAATTACTACCACTAACCCATCGGTATGCGTCAGAAAAAACACATGTTTGGAGGATACAAAAACCGACCACATAGCAATCATTAGGAGTCTCTAGGAGCTATGAGCTTGAGGACCGCAGAGCTGAACCCCCTTTACAATTTCTATAATTCCAATGCTTTTTTGAGACAAAAAACAAGTTTACTGTTCAAAATTTCGTAGGGATTCTGTAAAGTTCATTTTTAAGCCTCTCAGCAAATATCTATCCATTAAACGAAACTATCAATTGAGTAGCAATAACAGCGATGAATATAATGCTTAAAAAATATATATCAAAAGCCAAGGCTACTTTTGCGCAACCTTTTATACGTGCAACACATGCGTATGGATCATAAAACCAGCAAAACCAACCGGTCGCATGTGTCTTACGACCGACTTAACAAAAAACACATGACAACCAAACAATTCAACCAGCCGAAACTAACAATAAAACTAAGCAAAAACTAACGATAGTGTTTGGGTAGACTTTAAGGGTTGCATCAATGTACGAGTATGTTAGTAAGAATATCCTATTAACAATCCATTCATATGTATGGTCGCTAGTCTATCCAGTGCTCGTCTTTCAATCCACCAAATAAGTTAAGCAGACAAAGATTGGACGCTGAAGGTGTACGAGTGTAATAATCATTTTGGCTTTCAACAATGAATTGCCAACGAACACAATGCAATGAAGGCAAAGGCTTATAAACGTATTTCGGGTGCGATTTATTTTTCATGCCAATGCTCGGAATTCGTCCACCAAGAATACTACAAAAACAAGTGGAAAACAATAAAACTACAAAAACCAAAAACAATGTAATAATATCTGGCTACTATAAACAACAATGCGCTTTCATACGCTTCACTACAAAATAACAAAATTTTAAATCCCGGCTTGTGTTGCCAGGATCGTATGCAGGAACGAATTTGGTTGGTGGCGCAGTCATTTAATAGTCTTCTTCGTGCGGCGGCTGAAGCGAAAGCGGAAGGAGTAGAAGAGTTTTGAATTGAAATTCGCTTACTTGGATAGTTTTATGGTGGGGCCGCACGGCTCGCTCTCTCTGTGCATGTGTGTGGCCACTTTCATTTTCTTCGAAGCCACAATTTTTGGTATTTTTTGGTGCTTCTTTATTCGTTTCTTTATTCGCATCATAAAATTGGCTTTTAGCTAAACTCCTCTCATTACCCAGCGCCAACCGCAACGCCAGCCAGCTTGTGCTCTTATTTCCACCATTTCTGCTCCTCTATCCCACTACTTAAAATCGGTCACGGCAACCACACACACACACGCGACCATAAAAATGTTTTTTGGCCGCGAAAATTGTGTGGTTCGAGTTAAAAGCATGAATCAAAGGGTAAATGCGAAATGGTTATATAATCTTTGGAATGATATATATGTGTGTGTGTATATATGTTGGTTTGTATGTATTAAAATGGGCAGAGGTGCTTGCATGGCAATATCCCAAAAATGGAAAGCTTAAGCGCAACTTTACAATGCCCATGATGCATTAATTTGACGCTGCTAGCCGGTTTGTTGATCAACAAGAGAGGTTGAGGAGGGTTTGATGATATTTGATTACGTATGTATTTAGTTTGGCGCTGAATTTAAGGTAATAGCCAAATACACTGAAAAAAATGTTAATTTTGAAATTTTGCTTTTCTTTCTATGCATTTCTGTTTATATTTAACTGAATTGACTCCTTGTAGAACGTTCTGGGAGTTGGACACTGTGAGCAAACGGAAGACTATTTGTCTATTAACGCAAGTCCGTATGTTTGCTACGGTGATAATTTAATGTATCTACAGTTTGATATCAAAATGTTTTTTGTTTATGCTTTTAATACAGTTTTTTCCGCTTGAAAGTATTTGAAAAACCTTTAAGGTTGAATTGCGCTATTGAAATGTTTTCTGATAATAAACCGATATTTTTTAAACACATTTCTATTATAAGAATGCTTTCGTATTCCAATTTTTCTCAGTGTTCTAATCGCTCCAACCAATAGAGCACACCAAAACTATTTTAGGTCTTCTTCTATAAAACCATCACACAGAGAGAAAAACTATTGTATTATTAACTTAGAATCGCATATAACCCAACTTAAAACTTAGGTATAATTTACTTACTAAGTTTTTTCGTCATCTTAACGAAAATAACTTAGTAAAAAATTTAGCAATGTAATTTATTAAAACGTAAAAGTAAAAAAGATTAACTTAGTCAAAACAACCCATTTTTTTGTAACCAAAGTGCTTGGGTAATAAATCGCCTAAGCTTTGTTTTCCATGGTCGGGTATAAATAGGCTGACCATAAATATGAATCGAAAATGAGGGACAAAATTTCAAATGATATAAGTACGAACATATGTATATTTATGAAACTTGAAATCGTAAAAAATATTTATTCATCAAATAATAGGCTTACAAACATATGCAATTCACATTCTCTTCAGACTTATTGTTTTAACAAAAATAAACAAATTTGTAAGTTTAATTATAGGTATCTACAATAAAGCAAGCATAATGCTACGATAAAAAAGAATTTGGTAACTTAGTTTAATGTCCACAAATCAATTTTAATACGATTTACCAATTTCTTTCAAATTAATTTGCCACACAGCAACCACAAAAATTACATTCCAACAAACATATAGTCAATGAGGATGGTAGTTATTATCGATAACTACTTAAATTCTGATGAGAAAAAGGGCTGCCACCTCAACCTTTTTAATATAAAACAGATTTTAAACAAAAAGGGGAATATTCATAGTCAAAATCAAATATTGATTTTAACTAACTTAAAATCAGATTTTATCAAGACTACGAATATGCCCCAAAATAAATAAATGAGGGACAAATGAGGGACACTAGGAAAAAAACAGAACATTTTGAGGTTTTCCGAAAAAACAAAAATACGAGGGACAGACGTCTGAAAAACAGAACGGTCCCTCAAAAAACAGAACGGATGGTCAGCCTAGGTATAAATTGTGTAAGTACTTTGGTGAGTTATAGAAGTTTATTGGGCCCCATACAAATTTTTTTAACTAAGTCAACTTTGTTAGATTTATCATAGTTTTTTCTCTGTGTGCAGTGAATTAGCTGCTACAGGCTGTCAGGCCAAGCCAAGCCAAACTCGCTGGTGTAGTCAAATCCTGTTGGTTTTCATAGGACACATACGTATGTTTGTATGATCTACATAAATGCCGAGTTAGCCACAATTTCGTTATTGTTGTTGTTGCGGGTAGAATAGTCCCTGTAAAAATTGTTGGACTACTTGGTACATTTGTGCCACAGTCAACTAGCTACTAACTTGTCACATGTAGCCAATCATTGGGCCAGTTCACGTATATGGTACATTTGTGCCACATTCAACTAGCTACGAACTTGCCACATGCAGCCAATAATTGGGCCAGTTCATATATATGTATGTATGTAGATTCGTGTTTGAAGATCGGTTTTAACGATCGTAACCACTGCACGATGTTTATTAACAGTGTTGCCAAGAAGCATTAATCTAAATATTTAAAAAAAAAATGGTCTTGAGAGCTCAAGAATGAAGTAGTTATGAAAATAAAAACGACCAAAAAACCAAAAGTAAAATTTAATCGGATGAGCCAGCCGATAAACAAGCTCTACTAATTAGCACAAAGAATTGCTTGAAGAGATGTGGCGGTCTCCTAAATGGATCTATAAATTCTACCAAAAAATATTAATTTTTCACATCACTTTTTCCTTAAAAAAAAAATAAATAAAATTGGTCTTGGGAGCTCAAGAATGAAGTAGTTATGGAAATATTTTACATTTTTAACTCCTTAGAGTAGTTTAAAAAGTAGCTTGCCGTAGCTAGTTTAAAAAGTAATCTCTTGTAGGTGGTTTGCAAAGTAGCTACGGCAAGCTAGTTTTTAAACTAGTTTGATGCGATCGAGCGATGGACCATGTGGTCCTGTGCTAGGACATTGCAATGTTAATTGGACCAATATTTTTATATGGAATGTGGCAAGTTTTGGGCTAGTTGATTGCCACAAGCGGCTGGTTTGTACATGCATGTATGGACTAGTTCCGTTTTCTGCAGGGAGTAGCAAAATTTCACACACATACATACATACGCAAAATCGAATAGATTTTTAAATGCAAAATAATAATTCAAGAAAAGCGCTGAATTAGCCGGAATTCACCAAAATACATACTAAGCGAAAATATAGTTATATATGTATCTGTGTGTGTGTTTGCACGTCCAGAGTACTCGCTATGGACCAACCGAGTACTCCTCAGCCTGCCACATTTCATATAAAAAATATCGTCCATTTAACATGGCGATGTCCTAGGTACTCATACACATACTCCGATTTCCGCATGACACCCGAGTAATCCAAAGAGTACCTACATTGGATTAATTCATGGAGTAGGTACTAAAATTAATGAAATTTAATAATCTCTGAACAGATTTGAACGACTGCCAATTGAATTTTATTATTGGCATTATATAAGCTTTTCTTTAATAAAAAAAAATAATAAAATTTTTCTATCGCATTCACCAACATGTTGTGTTGCGTTTCAATGTCTCTTTATTACTACATCGTGCACGTTCAAAAAAGCATGCATATGTACATACATATCGCACACTAAATCAAAAAGCGTTACAACTCAAAATTTTTCGAAATCGGGTTTCTTCCATAAATTGGTACACAGAATATGTCTCTAGCGGCTGCCAAAAAATCTTTTCCATCAGAGTCTTTTTTAACTGAGAAATAACTATTATACGTAGCCTTTTCCGATATCATTGCCTATAAAAATTAAAAAGTTTTTTGCCTCTCCTGAAAATTTTTGAATTTTGAGTTGTAACACTTTTTGATTTAGTGTGCGATATGTACGCACTTGCTTCGTCGTTATCGCGATATACATTTCGTTTTCGTAGTAATGTTCGGCTAACTACGAGCCTATGCGGATAGACGAGTCGCTCGCTTGGGACTATGTTTATGATCACTTTGAAAGTATTCCAACCTACCACAAAATGGATCATATACTTAATCCAATGATTTTTGCAGGGTATGTATCCAAGTTAGTTTTACAGCTGCTCCACGTTGGCAACATTTGTTCTTATTATTATTTTTTAGGTGTTGGTATGAGTGCAAAATGGGTTTCGTTAGCCCTTTAACGTGCATTTTGTATGTACGTACATAAGTACGATACACTGGTGGCAAGAATTAGAATAAGCTGCAAAATGGAGATACAACGGATAGCGAAGGATCCGTTTTACAGCAGATCTACTTTTCGAATCGAATACCAATCTATATAATCATTATCGAAGGTAAGATTAGGTTGGGTTAGGTCAGACTGGCTGGCCGTTAAGGGCCTCACATACACTGATTCTCTATACTAAACTGAGACTCTACACTAAACGCCTTGACATAGACTGAAGAACAACACCGTCCTTTTGGCAAATACCAAGAGATTATTTGCACCTATTTTGGATACCGATTCAGGGTCTATGAAATAACTCCCACGAAATAAGTCCCACTTTTAAAAACGAAATAAGTCCCACCAAAAATTGCTATTTTGAAAGTGGGAGTTATTTCGTTTTTAAAAGTAGGACTTATTTCTCCAATTGGTGGGACTTATTTCGTTACGCGTTTTTATTTTAAGTGGGACTTATTTCGTTTTGAGTGGGAACAAATTCGTTTTGCAAAGTGGGAGTTATTTCATACCCGCTTCAAATATTTATCTGATAAATAAATGATTTTTTTATGGAGGGGTGCGATAGAGCCATGAAATATAAGGCCATTATGGCTTTATTTCAGATTTTTTTCTTATGGAAAAAGTTATATATTGGACATTTCGTAAAAGGGACAACCATAATTTTTTCTCCTTATCTCTTTATTATTCCTCCGCTTTGATTATTCATATTATTCGACGTGTGTTTTTTTCGAAGAGCCAAATACTTCTTATTTGAAATCGCATTAAACAGTGAAAAAGTGGGACTTATTTCATTTAAGAAATATATTATTCAAGGGGGAGTTATTTCATTTTGAGTGGGAGTTATTTCATTTCAACTAAATTTTTAAATAATTTCATTTTGGTGGGACTTATTTCGTTTTGAAAAGTGGGACTTATTTCGTGGGAGTTATTTCATTTTTTTAAGCAATTTTTGGTGGGACTTATTTCGCTTTTAAAAGTGGGACTTATTACGTGGGAGTTATTTAATAGACCCACCGTTTCAATATCACTAAATACGACTTGCCCTAGTAGTCGCAGACCTAGTCTGGAAAAAGCGGGACAGGATCAGAGCGAAGAACATGCTCTACCGCCTCATCGTGCAATTCGCATCCTCTGCATTCAAATTCGCTAACTAGTCCCATTTCGAATATCAAATGTAATACCGAAGGTAAGGCTCGTTTTCAAATGATTTTGATTTTCCAAATCAAACCTTATACATAGTATTTATTGGGATTTCTAGTTATTTGCCTTAATTTTTAAAGTGTTGTTGTTTTTTTTTTACAAAACATAAATTTCATAAAAAAATGTAGGTAAGTGTACATACAAAATAGTGCAAAATAGTCACACACTTTCTTGCAACATTCACTGTATGTACCTATACCTTTATTTGTGTGCATTCAAATAAAATCTCTTCCATGTGTTTGTATAAATCGTTGTTTGTCGCCGTCTGATCCGCACTATTTATTAAATTACAATAAATCGCAAAAGGGTTATTTACTCCATATTCCAGTCAAAATTTTTAAGGTTGCAACGATGACGCTTTACGCCGCATGGGACGGTGCGGCGCGATGTGAAAGGATCCGTACACCCAAAAACGAACGGGAGGACGAAAGTTATGTATGTATGCATGTAAGGTTCAAGTCTAAATTATGGCGCATGTTTGTTACAAACAAACATAGAGGTGTACATTCAAAGGTATATACATACATATAAACCTAGATACATACATATGTATGTATGTAAGTTCGTAAAATTATTATATCGTCGGTCTCCTGCCAGAAACACGAATGTGAAATTTTTTCTAAGTGCGATGTCTGCTCTTTATCGGGTATATATTGATATAATAACAATTAATATTTGTATATATGCTTATGTACATACAAGTATATATTATGTACGTATGTATGTTTACACAAGAATTTATACCAATATTAATTGTTATTACATCAATATATACCCGATAAAGAGCAGACATCGTACTTAGAAAAAATTTCACATTCGTGTTTCTGGCAGAAGACCGACGATATTATTTTGAGAATTTAAACATTTGGTAATTTTTACAAACACTTGTCACAATTGTAACAACAACAAAAACAACAACGAAAACACCAAACACGACGAAAACAACAACAGCCGTGAATGAAGGGAAAATACTATTAATAGAAATTGTCGGCAATGATTTGAAAATTTTGCTAGCGTTTGTTCTATGTTTATGTGTGTTATGTGTGTGTTTAAGAAAACCAAACCAATCAAGCCTCATTTGTGTTTTTTGTCTATGCCAAATACAAATCGAATTGTGGCAATGCAACCAACCCCAACTGCCATATCACGCAACATTACCACCATCACCACAGCCATCGGTAGTGCCACCGCAAAAACTATTTTCACTGCCAACAATTGCCTCTTCATCAACTAGTAACAACTATTATGCATGCATACATAAATGGTATAGTTAATTTTCTATACCCAGATGTTTGTTGTATGGTATGAAGGACTCAACAATTTTTTTAGCGTTTGAATGGATTAGAATATGAAAACGAATATTTCTGCGCAACAATTGAATGCCTTAACTGTTTCAGAGAAGCATAAAGTTAACACTTTTATTTGAAAAGTTGAAATTGCTACACATATTTATGTATGTATGTGGGCATGTATCTGCCCTGCAGCTAATATAAGGGACAGTACCGCAAAACGACAGTGCAGAAATAGAGAGTTCACAACTAGCTCAGAACTGGTTCTAAAGGCATGCGGAGCGGAACAGTTATTATTATGACTTCATGAAAAATTTATGTTCACAAGTTTGAGTTGAGCAACTACAACTGGTGCATTTTAAAATAATGTCCCTTTCTGCTGTTGTTTACTGGGTAGTACCAAACGAAACTTGGTTATAAAAACGTACATACATATCCATAACCAAAGCAATATTACTTGGCATTTGTAGGTGAATGTGGATAATTCCACCTTTTGTACGATTAAGTTTTAAAAACTTGGTATTTTTTAAAATAACGCCGTATTTATTTTCAGTAATTTAAGAGTTTTGCCGGCTAAGGATTTTTTTTGTAAAGCCTGGCCAAAGACCGACCATTTTTGAACTACACCATTTCCATATGGATTTTAGAAAAGGGAAATTGGATTTTAGAAATGTCAATTGGATTTTAGGGAAGGGAAATTGGATTTTCGAAAATGTATATAATTACCTACCTATGTATATGTACATTATACTTTCATATGCAATAAAGAATTTCTATTCGAAAAATTCTGTGTAAAATTAATTTTACAAATGCATTCTGAAACACAATTCACGTTTTTCTAAAATCCATTTAACGCTTTCTAAACCCCATGTGGAAATGGTGTAGTCCTGAAGTGCTTCCTTTTGAACTATCTCCGAACTATTAACCTTTGAATTTCCCCAGGAAGCGTTCCAGTTCTGTAGAGGGGGATAACTGCCATTTCATAGGACATCGCCGTGTTGAAAAAGACAGTTGAATGCGTTTGATTGCGTTGCGATCGAATGAGAACCAAAACTGACTCTTTTTGAACTAGTTTTTCACTAGCCTGGAATCAGCGCGATTTGCTGCAGGGTGCAGAGAGTTGTCAAAGTTTAATTAATCAATCCCGAAAAATTCGAAAAATAGTGGTAGACCGTGATAAAAAAAGCTCAACACCGAATTTTAATTGTTGTAGAAACACACAGGAGGGTATATAATGCTAACCGCATATGTCATGTCTATTTATTTCATTTTCAAACCATTTTAATAGTTTTGCTTGCCTGATTTTTTCACTCGCATGGGGGAGTGTGGATGATGGCAGCAATTCCATATACAAGGCGTATGCGATTGCCTGTTTGAGTAGCGACGGAATATCCATCTATGTACATAAATTGTGTTCTCTTAATAAACACCTTTTATACGAATAATAACAATAATATGAACAAACATCGTTTTGAAAATCGTATTCATTTATTTTTTTATTACGGCAAAGCCTATAAAGTTTATTTTATTATAAATAAGTATGTACATACACATATACATGTACCTACATGGTATGCTTGTGCTTTAATGTGTACAACTGTCAACTTCTTGTTGCCACAATTTCAAGTTGCAAGTTAAAGACATTCACTTGATATTTCGTGTTTGCATATGTTTGCTAGAAAGTGCGGCATGTACAATTAATATGCAGCTGCAAGTAAGCAAAATTTTATGCACAGTTTTCAGTATTTATGGGAGGTGCCCATTCCTGCTTTATCAAGACCTAGCGTTCTTAACCTTTGAGTGCGTAATTATCTCATATGCCCTCACACCAGTTTTCAGTACTCTACTACAAATATTTCAAGAAATATTCGCTGTGAAATTTTCAGTTTGTGTGGGAGGTGCCCATCCCTGCTTTACCAAGCCCTAAAAAAGTGCATACATATGTATATAATGTGTACATATACATAGTTATATACTGTAGTTACTCCAAATAGGTTGCTTAGCTGCTTAAAGTCAAATGTTTCTTCATCAGTTGCTATACCAAGCAGATTGTATGTTCAGTAAAAAGTAACCAAAACTAAATTACCCTTTTATTCTAATATGCAAATTTTTCTTAAAATATCCAAAAGCTATTATATTATACTGAATTTCTATACGCCACCCAAAAAAAAAAAATATTGGATACTCCTTCGAACTACCAACTCCTTCTATTCCACCCTTGTACAAAATTCTTGTAAATGCATAGAAACCCAAAAAAAGAGCCGAAAGCGTACCAAAATTAGAAAAAAAACAGAAAACCAAATAAAGAGAGAAAGCCAATACGTGTGGAAGTGTGAAAATTTTCAAAATTGACTTGTGGATGCCACATCAAAGTGAGTTGAGGTGAATTCCTTTTTTTTTGCGAATGGGTGGGGAAAGCTTGGACGCACTACAACAAACATTGATTTGCATAAATTTTTTGGGAATCGTTCATGGTGGAGATGTAGGGAAGGGGTTTCAATGAGTGTACCTACATATACATACATATGTACATATGCGTGTGGAAAAGGGATTAATTTAAATTCGAAACGATGTGATGTGATGTGAATGTATGTATGTTTATGAGATGAATAAACACCCTGCAAAAAAGCCGAGTACTCCACGCACGCGTGTTCAGAGTACTCGCTATGGACCAACCGAGTACTCCATAACCTGCCACATTTCTTATAGAAAATATGGTTCATTTAAAATTGCGATGTCCTAGGCAGGGATCACATACTCCGATTTCCGCATGACACCCGAGTAATCCAAGGAGTACCTACATTGGATTAATTCATGGAGTAGGTACTAAAATTAATGAAATTTAATAATCTCTGAACAGATTTGAACGACTGCCAATTGAATTTGATTATTAGCATTATATAAGATTTTCTTTAATAAAAAAAAAATAATCAAATTTTTCTAGCGCATTCACCAACATGTTGTGTTGCGTTTCAATGTCTCTTTATTACTAAATCGTGCACGTTCAAACAAGCATGCATATGTACATACATACATACATACATATGCGCACTTGCTTCGTCGTTATCGCGATATACATTTCGTTTTCGTAGTAATGTTCGGCTAACTACGAGCCTATGCGGATAGACGAGTCGCTCGCTTGGGTCTATGTTTATGATCACTTTTAAAGTACTCCAACCTACCACAAAATATATAAAATAATCCAATGATTTTTGCAGGGAATATACTCACATATGTACATACATACCTACCTTTTGGGCTTTCACGTACATCTATTTAAGCTTATAAAGACATCAATTGGTGAAGGGTCACTAAGTACTTGAACAAACTGGAGAACTGGAGCTGCAATTTATGTAGATACAAGTGTTTCTAATTTTTACAATATACGAGGGTTGCTTGGCAATTCTTTTAATTTGGAGCTGGGCTATAAATTATGGTAATTTTATAGAAAATGCCGATAACACTACGCGATAATTCCACAGGCATTGTTTCGGTGCTGAATTATTTCCAATCAATATGAAGGAATCACTATACCCTCTTCAAATAAAATCGCCAATTTATTTTACATTCTCAAGTCAAACTTTATTATCATGTCCGGAACGCTATTGCGACGGGTCAACGGATAACGGGCGACGGTCACCCGCTGTCAAAATTAAAACACACAGAAATGTATGATGTTGCGCAGAATTGCGGCGACAACGGAAATTCCGCCGGCGTTCAATTTTCCGGCGGTAAAATTATTAGATCCATTTTAAATTTTTCCGCCTGGTGAAATGATCAGATTTGATTTTCCGCTGTCACGCTGGATCCATATAATTCGTGGTCATACCAAATCAAAACATGCTTCCTCTTCTTGGTCGACTGTTGGTATGGTTGTTGTACCTTTTGACACAAGAGAGCACATGTTTGGCATTAATCCACTTGCGACTACCACTATTTAGTGGATCCTGTGTCAAATCAGTTTCCGCCACAATTGTGTGTGCCCAGACGGTTTGTCCGACGGAAAACATCAGCTGTTCACTGCCCCTTGGCCCGTTTTCCGTTGACCCGTCGCAATTGTGTTCCGGGCATCATTCAAAATTCGCGAAGCTTTTAAATCAGTTATTTTTAGAAGAAAAAATAAATAAAATGGTGCAACTCAGACTTATCAGACCACACAATTTTTAGGTGATAATAGTAAAATTAAGCTAGAACTTATTTTGTGGAATATATCAACTCATTAGCGCTGCCAGCAGGTATCCTCTTGGTTCCTTTTTTGAAGTGTTCGTATAAAATAGTCTTTGGAGGTTTCAAATTACTTCCTTCTCCAATGTCTGCAATACCAGGACTTTCATATAAATGCTAACTTCACCAGCAAATTTATAAATCTGTGATCTGCACTCGAGAGTTCCAAAAGCTTTGACAAATATTTTTTATCCTCTTCGGATACATTTTGTTTGTAACAAGTACCGCCGGGGTGTTATCAATATTACATGGATATTACTTTGAAATATATTGAGCTCAATTTGTATAACGAACAGGCAACAAATTTCCATTAATTGCCATTCCAATTTTTTTCCATGTTTTTTTTTTTTTTTTAAAGTAACCCTCGTATGTCCGTTGCTTCTTCTTCTATAAAAAAAAAACATACACATGCATAAACTCACTTAAAAAAATATTCCAACTCACGTACAATAAATTTGAATTATTTCAGTAGCTTATAGCCTTTTGCTCATTTGAATTTGACGCTGCTGCTCTGCCTTCTGACAAGTAAAGGGTAACTGGAGGCGATGGGTTCGCTGCTCAGTTTAGTTTCGCCTGTATATACAAACACTATCTACGGTGTATGCTTTTGGGCTTTAGCAAAAACTATAAGTAAAATGGATAAACACTTAATTTATCAAAATTCTAGATTTTCTGCTTCTAAAATGCAGTTCTTTAGGTTTCGTTCCTTCACTAACTCCCTTCCACTCTCTCTTTCTCTCTCTTTGCTGTGCTTATCTGCTTCCTTAAATCATTTTGAATTAGTCTCCAAATGTACATAGACAGCAAAGGCTCCTATGGCTAGAGTTTCTGTTTCTATGTAGCCAAATATACACACACGCATTTGTCTTAATTTTGTGCCACACACACACACACATATTCACAGTCCCTCTTCTCCTTTCACCCAGTCGAAGATGCCAAATTTTGCTATTTTAACCAGTTGCCGGGTGCCCATAATTTTGCTTATCAACATTAGCAGCTCATATGAGTTTATTACGAGCATTAGACAACGTACGTACATAGAAATATCCTCTCCTCTGGGGGTGTTTTAAGCCCACACCCCTTTAAAATACGTATCATAAATATTAGGGTGGACTGTGAGTATGAGATTGAAAATAAATGTAACAAACGAAACTTTTTCAGACTTTCAGCGAATCTGTGCTGCAAGGATAGAAATTTGGACACAAAATTTGGATCATCGAACAATATGTACTGGAATTTAGTCTGGCTTTCGAAAACAATGCTTAGTCCTCTCATAATAAAAATAGGTAGTTTTAAAAAATGAAATGAAAATATTACACCTTTTTCAGTTGAAATTCAGAAAGTTCCAATTGATATTCAGAATTTCCATTTGAAATTCAGAAAATTGCAATTGAAATTCAGAAATTCCATTTGAATTTCAGAAAATTGCATTTGAAATTCAGAAAATTACAATTGAAATTCAGAAAATTACATTTTGAAATTCAGAAAATTCCATTTGAAATTCGGAAAATTACATTTGAAATTCAGAAACCTCCTCACAGTACTCAAGAAGTTTTCTGAATTTCAATTGTAATTTTCTGAATTTCAAATGTAACTTTCTGAATTTCAAATGTAATTTTCTGAATTTTAAATGTAACTTTCCGAATTTCAATTGTAATTTTCTGAATTTCAAATGCAATTTTCTGAATTTCAAATGGAAGTTCTGATTTTCAATTGTAATTTTCTGAATTTCAAATGGAAATTCTGAATTTCAATTGTAATTTTCTGAATATCAATTGGAACTTTCTGAATTTAAAGTGAAAAAGGTGTAGACTATATCAAAATTCGCATTAGGTACTCTAAATAAAATCATATCTGCACATAACGTCGTCCGGCCGTTAAAGGCCTTACATAGACTGAGTGAGTCCGTACACTCAGGGAAAAACAGCATATTAAAATCAACAAGTAAGGAAGCCTAAGTTCGAGTGGAATCGAACATTAGATACTCAGCTGTATGCTTTAATTGTTTGTTTGCGTTTGATGGAAACACGGTGTATTTTATATAAAGCGAGTGCTGCATAAAGTGCAAAATTTCATCCCTTTATGAGTTACAAAGATGTCACGTTAGAAATTCCAAAAGGGTGTTCCAGAAATATCTTTGTTAAAAAGTAGGCGTGGTCATAAACTGATTTCAATAAATTTCTGCGTGTCTATTAACACAAGTTATAAAAGTGTATAAACCAAGTTTCGTCATAATATCTCAATTATTTGTCGAGTTATGGGCTCCGAAATCTCGTTGATTTCTTTGTCTGAAAAGAGGCGGTGCCACGCCCATTTTCCGAAATTTTTCTATTTTTTGTTTCCGATCTATTGTAGAACTCATGCCACAAAATTTCAATGAATTATCTTTATATTTGACAAAGATATCGCTTAAAATGTTTTTACTAGGCCACTTTATGATACCCATATATAAAAGTGGGCGTGGTCGTCAACCGATTTCGCTAAAATTTTGAACATGTATTACCACAAGTAATAAAAGTGTATACACCAAGTTTCGTCATAATATATCGATTACACTGGATCACAAAATGAAATTTTTTGTCTGTACTTTGGACGTGACCATCCTATCTATATGTAAAATCGGTCGCTGATTCCGAAAATCGGGCTCATTTTTAATTCTATGGGAAGGTTTTTGAGATATCGGCAATTTACCGTTATTTGGCCACTGGCTCCACTTAATCCTGTATACCTTTTTAACGCAGTGAGCTATCTTCCTTGGAGTAACACTCAACGAAAGAAAATTAAATTTCCTTTTCATCGCTGCTATAACATTTTTCTGTAACTCTTATAGTTTCTGAAATATTGACGATTCAATTTGAATTTTTTCGATTTTTTACGATTTTTTGAAGAAAAAATTGAATTTGTCAGGCAATATCTTTTAAACCAATGTCTTCACCTTCGGTTTTACTCCTTTACATGAAGCTCCATTCTATTGGGAAAAATATAAGCTATCAACGAAGAAAATCCATGGTAAAATGGAAAAGTTATAGGCGATCAAGTAAATACATCCAAGTCGCGCAATGCCTCTGCACGGGTATATTCTATGCATGTTATACCCGTAAATGGGCTTTTATCTACTGCGCTGCCAATGTGCTGCTACTGCAGATGTGTAGGTATTGGTATAACATGCATAGAATATACCCGTGCAGAGGCATTGCGCGACGTGCCTGTATTTACTTGATCGCCTATAACTTTTCCATTTTACCATGGATTTTCTTCGTTGATAGCTTATTTTTTTGGTAATGGAACGGAGCTTCACACAAAGGAGTAAAACCGAAGGTGAAAACATTGGTTTTAAAGATATTGCCTGACAAAGTCAATTTTTTCTTCAAAAAATCGTAAAAAATCGAAAAAATTCAAATTGAATCGTCAATATTTCAGAAACTATAAGAGTTACAGAAAAATGTTATAGGAGCCATAAAAAGGAAATTTAATTTTCTTTCGTTGAGTGTCACTCCAAGGAAGATAGCTCACTGCGTTAAAGAGGTATACAGGATTAAGTGGAGCCATTGGCCAAATAACGGTAAATTGCCGATATCTCAAAAACCTTCCCATAGAATTAAAAATGAGCCCGATTTTCGGAATCAGCGACCGATTTTACATATAAATAGGATGGTCGCGTTCAGAGTATTTTTTGGCTGTAGAGCAGTGTTATTTGTCGAGTTATGGGCTCAGAAATCTCGTATATTCCTGCTTCTAAAAGAAGGCGGTGCCACGCCCATTTTCCAAAATTTTTGTATTTTTTGTTTTATGTCCATAGTTGGACACCTTCCATAAAATTTCAATGATATATCTTTATATTTGACAGAGATATCGCTTAAAATGTTTTTATTAGGTCACTTTATAACAGACATGGGCATACTCAATTACATTTTGTAATTGATTACATACAACAATTAAAATTACTTGTAATTGTAATTGATATTTTTCAATTACAAAGTACAAGTAATTGTAATGGAAAATTTTCCAATTACATTTTTCCGATTGTAATTGAAATGCTGCTATTGAAATAACTCAGTAGTATTCAATTACATGTAATTGTTACCGAATAGTGTTCAATTACATGTAATTGAACAGTGAATTAGTTAACTTTTTTGGGTATTGGCGCATCCCTAAGCTAATACATACCTACATCTAAGAGCATACATAGTTATTTTGAGCATAAAAATCAATCAAAGTGGGTGGATCATAACAGAAGACTTACATGTAATTGATGCATTTCATTCACAATTACCTGTAATTGATACCTTTTCGATGACAATTACATGTAATTGTATCTGAAGTTTTTCAATTATAATTACAAGTAATTGTAATTGGAAATTTTTAAATTACAATTACAAGTAATTGTAATTGAAAAATTTTGTAATTGCAGATGCCCATGTCTGCTTTATAATACCCATATATAAAAGTAGGCGTGGTCGTCAACCGATTTTGGCAATTTTTGTCCAACCATTTGCCTAAGTAAGTATATCACGCCTACCAAATTCATCGATATGTCTTCAACGGTTTCTGAGTTATGACTCATAAAACTTTCAATGTTTGCCCCTTAATAAGTGGGCGTGGCACCGCCCATTTTCCAAAATTTCACCATATTTCTTCATAAGGGCCTGAGCTCAATACGTGTGTGAAATTTTATCACTCTAGCTCTATTAGTGACTGAGATACAAAATTTCCGATTTTTACTATATAGGGGAGGTGGGCGTGGTCATGGTCCGATTTCGCCCATTTTCAATACCATCCGTTCCTGTCTTGATACCAACTTACATTTCAAATTTCATCAAAATATCTCAATTTTTGCGCGAGTTATCGTGCTCACAGACGGACAGACGGACAGACGGACGGACATGGTTGAATCGATTTCTCTTTTCACCCTGATCATTTTGATATATATAAGTCTATATCTATCTCGATTATTTCATTCTGTTACAATCCACCGTTAGGAAATCAAAACTATAATACTCTGTGTACTAGTACAGCTGAGTATAAAAATAAAATTTTTGTTTTCATAATGCACGTTTTAAACCAAACCATTTTTATTTTAACAACGAAAATTTTTAAATTAAAAATGAAATTTTTGAATTAAGAATGAAATTTTTGAAGTAAAAATGCATTTTTGATTTAAAAAGAAACATACTTAAATTAAAAATGAAAATTAATGTTGATTCAAAAACTCGCTCTTTGTTCAATATTTTTTTGTGAGAAAATATTTTTTTGTGAGAAATCCAACAAAAACAATAAAGAGAATCGAGTTTTTTTAATTTTGTTTTTACAATGATTCATATAATTCATGGATTCTTTTTTAGGAAAAGGGAAGCATAAATAGGTTATTACAATTCAATATAATGTTTAATATTCCAGTATGTGATGGCGTTGGATTGAATTTCAGGTTGATGTCATGGTTCGAATCCGGAGGAGAATATAAAATAAAGAAGAAAAAGGAGAATAAGGAGAATAAGAAATAAAGATAGCAAACAGTTAAGGCGAAGTAGAAAAGAAGAGAAGAACAAGCGGAGGCTATAGCTTTGTTCAATAACTCAAAATTTTTAATTGCTTTTAAAAATAGTTACGAATTTTATGTTCAATAACCCAAAAAATTTGCAAAAGAGAGCCATATTGGGAGTGTATAATTATTAGATCAAGATTTTTTGATTCAAAATTTTTGTTCTTGATTCTTTGAATATATATTTAATAATAATATTTTAGTCAATAATTTTCATTCTATGAAATTTGATTCAGTACAAACAAAATTGTTAAATAAATTTAATTTCTACAAGTATATAGTATGCAAGTTAAAAACACTACATATACTCCCGATCGCCAAATTGTATAATTATTAGATCAAGATTTTTTGATTCAAAATTTTTGTTCTTGATTCTTTGAATATATATTTAATAATAATATTTTAGTCAATAATTTTCATTCTATGAAATTTGATTCAGTACAAACAAAATTGTTAAATAAATTTAATTTCTACAAGTATATAGTATGCAAGTTAAAAACACTACAGGAGAGTAAGACTTCGAGAGAGTTGAAAATAGTTGCAAGTAAAATTTTCACTTGCAACTACTAGCAGCTTTAAAAAAATAGAAGCGTCAAAAACATATGATCACAACAATTTCAATTGGAAATATGCAAACATTTTGATCGCAAATTTCTAATTCCATACTAAATAAATTAGCGCAAAAAGGAATCTTGACGATGTTGTGGAATATCCAAAGTAGATTTTCGTGTTCCTAATTCAGTTATTTACATTCATTTTCAATTTCAAAGATTTCAATTACTTCCTAACCTAAAAATTAAATTGTGAAAACAGCGCATCAGCTGTTTACTTGCAAATGTTTACGATTTTGTGTTCAATAACTTTGATTGATAATTTTCCCTTTTTCTCGTTTTTACTCTTAATTTGTCACTGACGCTCTTCTTGCAAGTAAAGTTGTTGAACAAAGCTTATATTTTTGTGGTTGGTACTTGGATTGAGAGAAGATGAAGAGAATGCCGTTGGATACAATTTCGAATCCGGAAGAGAAAATGATATAGAGAACACTGCAGCGTTTTTTTTTTCTCATAGTGCTTAAAATAGAAATAAACATTTTTAAATTTAAAATGGTTTTTCTTGATTTAAAAATTTTACAATGAACATTTTTAAAATAAAAATGTTGGTATTTACATCACTTTTAAATACGGTTTTGCCCATTTTAAGCACGTTTTCATATGTTTTTATAATTTTTTTTCCCTGAGTGTAGTGTTACCAGAAAAGTTCTCGAACATGAGCACCTCTACACCAAAAGCCTTGGTTCAGACTGAAGAACAACCCCATTCCTTTGGCAAATACGGAGAGTTTCTTTAGCCGTATTTGGATACCAATTCAAGATCACTAAATACAACTTGTACTATTAGCCGAAGCCTTAGCCTGGAAAAAGCAGGACAGGAGCAGATAACATGCTCTATCGTATCTTAATGCAATCCGAATCCCCTGCATTCCTTTTCACCAAATTGTCCCATTGTGATGTTTAAAGACAGCATCCTGTTAGGACCCCGATGATAAGTCTATATCGCTAGCTTAGAGTGCAAACTGTGTAAGTCCATTTTTATGAAAAAGTGTATTTTTATGTAGGACGCTAGAAAAATCAAATACGCACCGCGCTAAAGAAGTCTGTGACTCTTGTCATATTTCTACTCGTTGTTATTCAGTGATACGCAAATTGTGTAAGTCCAAAAATCAAAGAAAATTGTGTAAGTCCAAAATATTTACATGAACGGAAATTTTTTTTTTCATTTCGAAATTTTTTAATTTTTTGTTTTTCGTCTCTCCTACAAAGTTTTAAAAAAAGACTTACACAATTTGCACTCTAAGCTAGCGATATTCATCACTTTTCAGGGATTTTCAGTTTTAATTTTTACCGCAAATAAATTCAACTACATTGAAGAAGAATAAGAATGAGAAATGTCAAACTGAATAACGATCAGCTGTGTGGAGACGGGTTAGTTCGCGAGATTGTTAGCGAAATAATTCGAAGACAAATTAAGTTATGTGGGGACGTGCTTTTAAGTACTAAAACAAAGTTCTGTGGAAAAATTTTTTAGTGATAAAAAACCAACATCCACCCTAATTTACTAACACATTATGCAAATAAATTTTTACACACGTTCATAAAATTTTAGATACATACATGGAAATTCATATTTCGACTACTAGTTAGTGCTTGTTTATCATATAAAATATTTTATGTCCTGCGGATGAATGCCAAGCGCTCGGTCACCAGTATTTTTTTCTTTGTGTTTTGTGCAAGACGCAGAATTTGGTCCAACAGAAGAAACTTGCTGTGATTCAGTGCCTTTGGCATACATACATACATATATACGTAAGTATGTATGTAAATATATATGAGGGCAAATAAGTATGTGCATTTGTTATGCATTAGTTGCTCTTCGGAGACCTCGATTGTGGCCATTTTATGAGCGTCGAACTTTTCTTGTGTCCTCGCTTGGAGCGATAGACGATTTTACAGTTGGCAGTTAGCAGTTTTGGTAGTTGGCAGTTTGGTTTTTAGCGGCGGTCGGTTATCAAGGGAAAATTATCAGCTGCTTTACATCTTTAAATGTATATGAAATTTTATTCATTCGTACAATCATAAATATGAATGTACGATTACATACATACATACATGTGAACATATTATAATGAATAGATTGGCGGTGATTTTATTCATGTATGAAATGTGTGTAGTAGCTATCCCATATGAAGATGTAAAACACGAGCATAGAAATGGGCTTGAGAAGGGAAGGCTTGCAGGAAAAAAAACTTATCTACATACATAAAATACATACATACATACATAGCTTACTTTATTATGTGCAAATGCGAAGAAATTAAATTTAAGAAAATCTTATGCCTTTTGTGGCTTTAAGTTTAATGTGTGAGGTGAAGGAACAAACAGACAGCTCGGTCTGCTTTTCATCCGGTTGAGATAGACTCCAAAGATGCATTGCACACCCTAGCGATTGACACTCCCGCCCATCCTCGGAGCGTAATCTCGCTACGCTTTACCGGCTTTCTTTTTCACACGGTTAAGGTAGTCCATAGAGGTCTAGTTCAGGTACGCTTTACCGAATTTTTGAACGCAGGAGGCAGGCAGTCTTGTCTAGTCTCGGAGCTCTCATGCTCCAGCCCAACTAAATACGTTAAAGAAAATGCTGTTCTCCTCACCACCAGCCTCACAATGAAGCAATCAATACCAAATCAAATATTTGCCTTCCGCAGCGTGTTTATTTGTTATATTAAGGAAAATATTAGTGGATTCACAAAACAGAAAAAAGTGGGCAAAAACTTCAACCAACATTTTTTTGTTACATTAACAAATATCATGATTGATATAGCCAAAAAAATTGTCCAATTAATATACAATAGTAATGGCAATATTAAATAAAATTCACATTGATTCCATTTCAAGTGTGAAATTAGTACTATGAACCAAATTTTGGTTCATATTTTTCGCAGTGTAGTTGAACTTGTTTGTGGGTGAGCCAATCTGACCTCAAATGCAAGCAAATTACTTACAGTTTATTACATTGGAATTCAATCGAAATTGATAGCTTTAATCTGCAACTACAAACAACTAAGTACTAAAATTAAGAATAAAAAAGGGAAAATTCTTAAAAATGAAAACAAAGCAAATAATAAAAGAAATAGAACAGAAAAAACTAAACTAATTCTTCTGGTCAGTTTGGCAAATTGGCGCACGTCACACATAAAATGCAAAAGCAAGTACAATTTTTCAACAAAAAAAAAAATATACAAAAAAAAAACACTTCACTGACAAATGACGGACTGTCTCACCGACTAGCTGAGTGAAATTTGCCGTGCACGGAACGCCAATTGACTGACTGGTGTGCCATATAAAGGCATTCGAAAGGCATCGAAGCGAACGCGATGGGATAATAGTTGAAGTGGGAAAGGAAATGGCGATGGAAGTGAGGGCAAAAGTAAACAAAAAAATTATTACCAAAAAGATGACTTCATAAATGCTGTACAAAAAAGTGTATTGAAATGTCTACGATCCATTTCTTTCTTTCTTTTTTTGCCAAATATTCACCCAGAATTTCATTTGACCGCGCACGGTTGATCCATTGTAGGTACATTGTTATGTGTGGCCTGCAAACACCCTCAGCAGGCATAACAATGGAGCACGTTGGCGGCGCCAGTGCAACCTATGTCACCCTTACGAGTGCCCTTAACCCAGCGCTGACAATATAATATATTATATTATAGGTACATACATATGTACATACCAGTGGCGGACCTAGCATAAATTGCCTGGGCAAGCCTATGTGTGAAGCATAACCATTAGCCATTTATGTAATTTCCTTCGCTGTATTATTTAAAAGTCTGATTGCGTTCCGTCATTGACTTTGATTTAGAGTTCTCGATTTCTTTTTAACATTTTCGAGTAGCCCGAATAAATGCTTTTCAATGCTCGAACGCTCGTTTGTTTGTTTATTACGCGTATGTTTGTACGGGCATTTGAACAATTCGGGTATTTGAAGATCGTTTTTTCTCGTTTATTTTTTTTTTTTGTTTTTTTCATATGCATTTTTTATTGATACACATTTTTTTGTTTGTATACTCAGAGAAAAGGATCAAAAATAAAAATTTTATTTTTATAATGCACGTTTTAAACCGTCATTTTTATTTTATAAATGAAAATTTTTAAATTAAAAATTAAATTTTTTAAATTAAAATGTATTTAGGATTTAAAAAGAAACATGTTTAAATTAAAAATTAAAATTAATGGAATAAAAACGAAAGTTTTTTCTTCAAAATCTCATAGTGCTTAAAATAAAAATAAACATTTTTAAATTAAAATTGTTTTTTCTTGATTTTGCAATTTTATTCTGAACATTTTTAAAATAAAAAATTTCGTATTTACATAATTCTTAAATATAAAAACGTGCGCTAGGGAAATCTTACACGAAAGCGCAGAGGTATTTTTAGTTTCCTTATACCGACGGAAATTCAGCACTAGCAAGTGTATTTGCTTATTGCCTAAAAAATGGGTGCTTTAGTGTTTGAAAAACTGAGGTCCAATTTGATTTCCACCGCTTTTTAAAATTATCTTGATATTGTGCCAATAGTCGCCAAAAATCACAATCAACCCTTTTATAATCTGGTATTTGATATTTATGTTTGCATGCACATGCACATGTAAGAAATTATGTGCATAAGTATGTACCTACATGCAAACGAAAACCAAATCAAATATGCATATGGCTGTGAATACTGAACTTTTGAATGCCGAAGCCAGCTTCATATTCGCATACAAATTTGATGTGAAAAATAAAAAAAAGTGCTTTGCTAGTTTTTTTTTTTCAATTTAAGTCTGAAAATAAGCAATTGGTTTCTCCTTAGCGAAAGCGAGAAAAGAAGCTATGTTATTCTGTTTTGAAATCCAGGTAAAAGCTAATGTGTGGAAACGTTGAAGCATGCTCACTGTGCTGTGATTGGCTGTACAAACAAAATACACATTGTGAGATGGATTGGTGGTGTATTTGCGCTATTTTCTTAGCAGGCTTTTAGGGGCATGTTACAGTGGGGGCTATATTATTGAGAACTTAAATAGTTAACACATTTAAAACGTAAAATAACCAGATTTTAAAGAATTTCGTATGAAATGAACGAAAATGTGTACGCAAGCCGGGCTTCTCGGCTTGTGTGAAGCGACCGCCTCTGGTACATACTTAGTATAATGCTATAAAAAAAATCAAAAGTGTACAAGTGTGGAAAGTCTGGCACAAAAAAAAATACAAAAGAAAATTGTGCATAAAACCATAAAAAATAATCGTCCGCAAATCAAAAATGAAAAAAGCGCTCAAAACATAACGGTCACTCGTTCTTTCTTGTTGCATATGAAAAACTCGCAGCTCGTCCTTTATTTGCTGTTTGGTTTCCCTTTTCGGAAAACACCTTCGTCGCCCTTGACTCATATAATTCGCAGTGGTTTCATTGTCGTTGTTGGTTTATTCTATTTGGTTGTTGTCTAATATAATTTTTTTATTTATTCGCCGGAAGTATGCCTTTTCTTATTGTTTGTCTGTTTGCATGTTTTTTTTTTTATTTGTCCCCTTTAGTATCGCTACTACTGTGCATGCGTAACGATTTGTCAAGAAAATAGCGCACTATAAAAATCAACAATGGATGACGGGCACTGGGTACAGTCGCGTGCCCAAATTGTGTTTTACTGCTAAGAAACCTTACGCCAGTCCAATCAGCCACATGATCTTTCCTAAATATTATTATACTGCCATCCGGTGGGTGTCGATTATGTAGGTATCTTTCTGGGTACGAAAACCTTCATTCATTTCCATAATATGACATAGCCAGCGCAGGCGCTGAGCTATGTCCATGTCCGTCTAAAGCTTCTATAGTTTATATCTATAACACTTTCACTGCTTCCGAAGACAAAATTCAGAGGTCCTTTGGCCTCTCGAATTTTGCAAGAATCATCTCATCTGACCGACTTATAGAGCGTAATTTTTGTCCGACAATAGACCCCGCCCTGACTACTTAGTTCAAAGCAGCATTTTATAATGTGAAATAGAAGGGAATGTTAATCACATAAAGGCAATCAGGTGGAACCTGTTTGATCAAAATTTCTTAAAGTTTAAATCGCTACCCTCTTTATTGCTACACTAAAGTTGAGCTGTGTTCCAATTGCACAAGAATATACGCAAACGGCTATTGATGTGCTCAATAAATAATGACCGTATTAGTTTGGGCAAGAGTTAGAGACTTGCGAAAAAACAACCACTGGTATAAAACCAAGTGAAAATTATACTACCGTTCGTTAAGGTAAAGGAATTGGAAAAAAGGTGTGTTTATTTAATGAAATTTCTTAAAATTTTTATCGATAGATGTCTCCCCTATCGTTAAAGTACAGACAAAGAACGTATATTGTACAATATACGTTTTTTGGTACGGAATTGAAAAAAAAATTCTAACGAACGGTATTACGTCGAATCTTGGCTAAATTCGAAGATAGGGGAGACATCTATTGACAAAAATTTGAAACCATTTCACTTATTCACAACAGAAAAATTGGTATAATCAGTAAAGATCAGTTTAATGAGTAGCTGGCATACTCTCTAAAGGTCTCTTAAAGTCTATCATTTTTTATGGAAACTGTCGGCCAAGAGAGCAGAATCCAGTATAAGCGGGCAGCGAAGTGCCCAAAAAAAAAAACACTGCTATTATTAAATGGAAACAATTTACCACGTAAGTTCAGCTGCAACTAAAACGCTCGACACTGTACTTTATTTGGCCAAGCATCAATACGGAAGCAAATATTGCGTACACGCGTATGTATGAGTGTGTGGCGATTATGGTTGTTGGTAAATATATATATATTTTTTTTTTATTATTATTATTTATTATGATTTACAGTTGAATGGTTGATTTGATTTTCAAGTGGTGCACCATTTGAGTTATAACAACAACAAAAACAATAAAATCAACCATTGAGTTTCAAGTGACAGTCGAACAATAGAAATGACATATGAGCAAACATAAATTTCGCATTATGACAATGACATGAATTGTGGCTGTGGATAAAATATAAACTAAGTCATAAATACTATCTACTCTGAACAAATAAAGTAAATGGATTATACACAATAACAACAACAACTACAGCAACAACAACAAATGCAATTGACAATTGAAATATCTAACTTCTTTAGCAGCAGCATCAAGTCAAATCAAGTGTTGGTTGAACGGGACGTTCGGTCCATCTAAGTTGATTAGCGGCAATAAGTCAAGCGTAGCATATCCATGAACGTAGGTATATACCCACAGTTTATGGCTATGGCCATTGGGTGCAATTTGTAATAATTTTTGACATGCGAATTCAAAGAGGTAGGTACAAATTAAACGAACAAGAAAATGAATTCGCGAAGTGATATATGTACATATTCGTATATGTAGGTACTGCGATGCAAAGATATGAAAAAATTGGAATTTTTATTCTACATTTTATGATCTCTTGTAACTTTTCGATATCTGAATAGTAAAGTTTACCGAGGACTGATCGTACGCGCATTTTTATTATTTTTATGGAGGTCGTTGGCAGTTGTTAGTACATGATTGTTTCCAATACTACTAGACCACGAGTCATGGAAGTGATTTCCGGGAGTTTGCCGTGCATAAAAAAATTGCTGATTTTCAAAGGATCCCTTTGTATGAAGTACGAATGTGAAAACTGTGGAACACTGTCATAGAACCGAGTCATATTATCGAAACAACCTCCGTCGGAAAACATCTCCAGCGAAGGAGATGTGAACCGTTATGTATTGCAGTAATATTAACTTGAGGTCGCATTATTTTTTGGCAGTCTTTGCATTTTGAAGCAAATTTTTCAACTACGGTAACCTTCCACTCATGCGTCGATATGTTTATAATAATATAATACAATGGCGCTATTATAACTCTGACGAGTTTTATGGCCGAGCTTCTCTCCCAATTCGAGGTGTACTCCTTTTTGTTTTTCCTACTAATTGGGTGGACCTACAGTTTTATGCCGGCTCCGAACGGCGAATGCATTTTTTGTGAGAAGCTTTTTCATGGCAGAAATACTCTCGGAGGGTATGCCGCCCACTGCCGAGAGGTGACCGCTGCTCTTAAAAAACCCAATAATTGGATTTTTACTAATTAGAAAAATTGTTTTGGTGTTTTTGCTCGGACCGTGGTTTGAACCCGAGACCTCTGGTGTAGCAGGCGAGCACTTTACCCACTGCACCACAACGATATGTTTACTATTTGAATAAGCCCATTGAATTTATGTACATCATAAAATTTCAGTTATTAATTCGTAACAAGAATCGAGAGAGAGAGCCATCTATCCCAAATCTACATCGAGCAAAAGGGGCAGCAATTAACGTCAAACTGAGCAGTTACAGTATTACTTATTTTGGAAACAATAGCTTGACAAGCTCCATAACAACAGGCTAAGTAGTGGAAATTGCAAATGCGCTTTAATCCATTTAAACAAAAAATAGTATACTTATTCTACCAACAAATACGCTTCTATGCTGCTGCAACTCCATCCCAATCCATTGTCTACTCATGCGCTACTTTAACTCGTAATCTAAAAATTATGTGGCACAAAAGTAATTTATTTCTAAATTGAATCGATTAAAATGCAATTGACGCAAGTAAAATGGCAACAAATTTCACTTTCAGCACACACACATTCGATTGGATTGAATTAACCTTTCGAGTCAACACCTAGGCATTTAACCCCCGAACGCCCAATACGACCATAAAATTGAACTCCCTACATAACAAATCTTTGTTTGCGCAAAACAAGTGATTTAACACGAGGAGGTGGTACGTATAGCTGTACATACATATGTACTAAATAACACATAAGTCTAACATATGAAGCATTAAGCGCAACCGGATATGTTGTCGAATTACTTTAAGAAACCCAGACATCCACAGCCACCAAACCCAAATGATTACATCATCAACATTATTGCCGTCCTGCTGCGCGCCGTGCTACTCGGCACACAGAGAGAATAACACAAACATTTGTTGGGTGGGCATAAATTTTGTTTTGTACGAACCACGAGCAGCAAATCACATTGTCACAAATCTAATCGATTCCTAGAAAATCAAAGAAGTAAAAAAAAAGAAAAGAAGCGAAGTGATCGAATCGTAGTTATCTTATCAAATGGTATCGAATGTCTTATATTGTTTTGAAATGAACGTCTGTGCCACCCCCTTACTCCACAGTTCGCAGCTCGTATGCTGTCGATTATACCCATGGGTAAAATTTATTTGCTGTCATTGGTGTTGTAAGCAGCGACAGTTAAAGGATTTACAAGACGTAAGTGTGTTGAGTGAAATTGCAATGTGGGGTGAGTGGGTGGATGACGGTGCGGGCAAGGAGATTAGGCATGTATTGTAAAAAATAATAAAATACTTCAATTATGTTGCGCTACATTTAAGATGCTTTATTAGTTCAAGAAGACGAAATGGTGTAAGAATAGCGGCAACTGGCTGCTACTCCCACACAAATACGGCGGAATTTTAAGCATATTTTTATCACAGCTGAGGTTCTTTGATACGATTTGGGTGTGGCCTCCTTTTACGGAGAAGCACAAATCTTTTTAAAGCTCTTACTTTTCTTCTAGCAAAACAAAGAAGAATAATTCAGAACGAATCATCCAGCAGACCAAAAAGAAACTTAAGTCTCCAAGTTTTTTTCTAGTACAAGATTTGGTCTTGAGGCTGAGACTTGCCTCCCTCTCTTGCAATTTTGTTTTTAATATCTTGAAATAGTAAATCAATTGTCCAGCACTTCTGCAGTCAATAAATCTTTTCGTTCTCTCGCGTTAACTACGTCACGTTCCGATATCCTCCATTGATTTCCAGAGATTCGATTATACAAAATTTGGCCCATGCCTAGAGCTCTCTCTGAATTAAATAGTGTTCCCAAACTGGAACTTTCACTTACCTCAACTGCTCTTCGTAGTATAATATATAGTTGCTTTTAAATAAAGTATAATTAAATTGCTAAGTAATACTCAAATATCACTAGTTTTTTAAGTACTTCTCTTTCTTAGTCAGTAAGAAATTTTTGTTTCCTTTGACTAAATAATAATAAATAAATATTTGGTTGGGAATAAGTGAAATAAGCACATCTCACGCTGAAAAACTTCACTGTATGAGTACTATAGCTCGGAAAAATAGGTGAAAGCAAGCGCCTCAAAATATGCTACGTATTGTAAATTTTGTTTGTTTTCAGTGGCGGGATTACAATTTAAATATAAAGGGGTTCCATATTGGTATGGTGGGTGAAGATTTCATTAGAAAAGTTCTTAATCATGTTACACAAATTTGCGGTTTAAATAAACATATTTACATTGGTGTGTGATGAAATAGAAGAATAGAAAGTGATTTTATTCTTAAAATATATTTACTTATGTGTTTTTAATCATTTTAATTTGGTACATAAAAAAATCTATAACAGAAGCCAAATATATTAAAGTTAAAATGTTTGTGCAAAAATCTGGAAAATTCGCCAATTTTTCAGCAAAATTTGTAACTTTTTGAGTAAAAAAGTAAGTAAATTATGACATAAACAAAAATGCAAAACCGTTTTTACCACGGGAGAAATTTGCATTTTTACAGCTATGGAATTATGCCGAGTATCCAATTGGAAAAATGAAAACACTGAAAAGGTCATAAAAAAATAGGAAAGTTCAAATCAAGTTTTTTTTTTTTACCTAACATATGCAAATGTTTAAAGTCAGACCACTACAAACTAAAAAGCTGTATTATATATTCCATTTGCTAATATGCACTTGCCTCTTTTTCATTCAAAATATATTTGGTTTGAAACTGTAATTGTTTTTCCTTCACGTGCGAAGATTTTGTCTCAAATTTAAGCGAGTCACTACAAATTTTTAATTTTCTTTCTTTATTCTTTATAATTATATATTTATTTATTATTTATTTATTATACTTTATTTATTATTATTCTTTATTATTATATTTATTTATTGCAGCTTTCTTTGCAATTTTTCACGTGCAACCCATAAAAAACCTTAATAATTTATTTTTCTGGCATCCTAGTAGGCAAAAAATCCAATTGCTTTCACGGGGGGCTTTGACCCAAAGCACCCCACCCTTAAACTTGACACTGGATGTGCTCACAAACATTACGTAGCATAATTTTAGGCGTTTGATTTTCACCTGTTATCCAAGCTCTAATGAGTACACATGCTTTCGCCTAAAAGTATGCAATGTTTACATACATACATACATACAGATGAAACTAATAAAATTTTGTTAAAAACGGTTCAAATTCCTACATATGTATGTATGAATTTGGAACATCCGAATAGTGTGTATAGTACAATTTGACAAGGAACTATTTTATAGAACATTCTAGCCCTTTTATTTTTAACAAACGTGTAGTTGCCATAAAAAGTATTTCTGTCGAAACCCGCTGAACGCAGAAGAAAGGGGAGACCTCCACTGCGTTGGGAAGATCAGCTGGACAGTGATGCTGACTCTCTAGGTATTCCCAAATGGCGCCATGCTGCACGAAACAGAAATAGCTGGCGCGCTATGTTGAACTCGGCCAAAATCGTTCAGATGGTTACGTGCCAATTAAGTAAGTAAGTAAGTTGTCATAAACCCTATTCTTCGAAAAAATAACTTATTAGTTGTCAACCCATATATAAGAGAACTAAAAGCCCCTCGATATATGCTACAGTTCATTCCCCAAAAATATGCAACAAATTTTTTATGCGCTGACCTTCTGTAGGAATATAGTTCCTAGAAGCTCTAGCTGGATACTCAAACTCGTAAAAGAATCGCATAAAATTAAGAAAACATATTTTCCATGCTTAAATGTTTTTGTCTATAGTATACACCTGTAGTATTGGAGGCAGTTGCAATGACAGCTGGAGCCTGATACCCATTTGTTTGATCTTATTCATCTCATTTGTGCAGAAAAATTTATTTCTGTAAAACTAAGAAAAAATAGTAAGCTCCCACTTTATTTGTTTATAAAAATATTGATATACAAATAAATTATATGTATGTATGCATGTCCTTCTTTATGTATGTATTACTATGCGAGTAAACAGCTGTTCCATCAGTGTTTTACACTTTTGTAAACAACAAGCCTGCTGTGTTGCTTTGAGGCAACTCACTAATTAAAACACCACTTCACTTTGGTCGTCAACCGGATGCAGTGCTCTAGCACATTGGAAAACAAGCACAAACACAAACACATGCGTAAATAAATGGGGATTCTTGCACTGTGCCCCTTTAAGTATGCTACACTTCTGTGCCCCACAAAGTATGCTATATCTACGCCGCTTTAGATACCTTAACATTTTCTTCCATTTTTGCTGTCAGCGCAGTACCTACTCGTATTGCAGTGAAGGCTTTCTTTTTTGCCTACCAAGAACTTTAATGTATTTTTTCATTACATAGTTATACAGTATTTGCCACTCACTTTATTTTTTACAGTGTTTTATTTTTTGCTTATTTTTAATTAGTAAAGTGTACGGCGAAAAAGTTGCAAGACATCGGTTTTTCGCAGCAAAGGCAGGTACTTTCCTTTTACATATTTATTTTTTTTTTCTTTTTCGAATAAGTAAAAGTCACATCCGCTCTTAGATATTTTGGAACTTTTTTCCTGTTTTTTTTTCTTCTGTTAATTTTGTGTCTACAGCAGAAAAAGTCAAAGCTTTGACTCGTAGCAATTCGCTCGAATTGACTCCATGGCGGTGTTAAACAGCGTGTAAGCAAGTGGTGCTAAATTAACGGTGTAAGTAATTAAAAGCCTTTTTAACTACCTAATGAACTCCGCAGATTCTGGTGAGTGTAGTTGGTAAATATTTGTACAAAAAGAAACGGGCAGCCAGTCAACAAACCTAAAAAAAGAAAAACCAGAAACTGAAAAAGCAGCAAAGCTTTAGAAGAGTGAGTAAAGTAAGTAAATGCGAGTATTTAGTAAAAAGTCAACCAACCAGGAATTGGTTGATACTTTAGGTTAGGAAGTTGTCCAAAATGTCAGTTTCGGTTTGTTTATTGGTTGAATGGTGGAAAAAAACATGAAGTGTGCGAGTTTCAAAAGTTTTGATTGCTTCAAAGGCAAGAGTCTAAGATTTTTTTAGGCAGCAAAATGATCTCAGTGAAAGCAACATGTAAGTATATATGTATGTACGTATGTATTTAAATGATTCATTCACATTCCCTGCAGTAAATTTGTTTCACTGCTGAAGGATCAGTGATGATTCTTTGTTGAATATTCATCACTGTCGTCATAAGTCAGTATATTTTTATTTGTATACTACTATAATGTTACGCTTTTCCCATCATTAGCATGTAAAAAAGGTATTCAGTTTACCTTAAAAAATCGATCAAATATTTGTATCTAAAATCACAAAAAAAAAATCGCTTGTTATTTTCCAACTTTTTGGCCAATTCGCGGTAATTATGGCAATTAAAAGTCGGCAACAGCAAACAAATAAGGAAATCGTGCAGCGCTCACGCATGCAAAGATACAATAAAGTAGTACAAGTACTTACTTACAACATATGCATATCAACATACATACATACATACATATGTATGCACATTGTGCATAAATACATATGTTTATATACACGCCAACTTAAAATTAACTACATAACTAACATGTATGTAGATTGTTACTACTATTATGACCCCTTCAAAGGTAGCAAAGGCAATTTTTCGGCTTAAGCTAAACGTGAAAACGTTTTAATGGCAAATTTTATTGGGTGAGTGCAGTTGCGGGGTTTGGGTAAACGAATAGTTTTGACGTCGAAAAATTGGTTGTTTAATCAATTCATCAACATTTACAACTTTTCGACATATCAATGCCGTTAAGGTAATTATAACGTTAATATGCGCACATGTGTTCAGCTACACGTAGAAAAATAGTTATATACATATCGTCGGTCTCCTGCCAGAAACACGAATGTGAAATTTTTTCTAAGTGCGATATCTGCTCTTTATCGGATATATCTTCTATCTGTATACATACATATATAAGGATGAAAGTTTGTTTGTTTGTTTGTTTGTTTGTATGTTTGTTCCATATGGACGCCGAAACTACCGCGCCGATCACATTCAAATTTTGACACAATGATCACCTGGTATTAGATTGAAATTATGACCACATTTAGTTCTGGCATCTCAACCCCTTCCCGAGATATAGGCCAAAATATGGACCCAGATTCCTCCGAAATATTTTTCTGCATTATTGGTATCAAATTAAAGATATCAATCGGAGCTTCAATAGAGAGTTCATTCCGTTCCAATTTTCCAGTCGGTTCTCTAGATAGAGACCAAAACGTGGACCCGGATGACCCCAAATATTTTTTCGTAATATTGGTATCAAATTAAAGGTGCTGATCAGGGTATCCATATATATTTTACACTATACGGATATCTCAATCGGTTCCCGGGATTGAGGCCGAAACATGGACCTAAATAGCCCCCGAAATATTTTTGGCCATTATTGGTATTAAATTAAAGGTATCAATCAGAGCTTCAATAGAGAGTTCATTCCATTCCAATTTTCCAGTCGGTTATACAAAATATATTAGTAATCATGATGTACACCGATATGTGCACCGGGTGGCCATGGAAAGTTGTTGATAAGGAACGTGAGACGGAGAGAGAGAGAGAGAGCAATATAAGAGGAGGAAGAGATAGGGGGAACGGGAAATGCTGACTGGTGGGGAGACCGATAGGGAAGGGAGTGGCATAGTGTGATTTGTCGCAGCGAAGTGTGACGGGTATTTGCTAGTATTGATATAATAACAATTAATATTTGTATATGTATATGCTTATGTATGTATGTTTACACAAGAATTTATACCAACATTAATTGTTATTACATCAATATATGCCCGATAAAGAGCAGACATCCTACTTGGAAAAAATTTCACATTCGTGTTTCTGGCAGAGGACCGACGATATGTAGTTTGTACACATGATTTATAAATATGTATTTCTCTTATATATAGCAGGGAGATACATAGAAATGCTGTAAGTAAGGCTTTAGATTGCTCTACCTAAAATACTTCCATCACGTATGTCTCCCTACGGGAACTACCAAACCGCATTACATCGGAGGCGCGGATGTAGACATCAAGTGCTCTGCTGTTCTGTTTCTTTGATTGTTTTGGTTTGTGATTTTTTGTGAAGTTAATAATATCAATAATATCCATTTCCAATTTCAGAATTTTAGTTTTCGACCATAATTGAGTTTCTTTTGGGTGTAGCCAAGAGCTTTTGTGCTTTTAACACATGCATAATATGTGAAAGGGTTAGTGTGATAATCTCTGAACTACTGCCTTCATTGTTTAGTAAATGCAGTTGATTTCTGGGAATTTAAGTGCTTAAAGCTTTTGGGGCGCTTAAAGATTTTTTCGTTTAATGTGTACCCGGTCTTAATTTTTCGCGATAGCTAATATAATCGCACCCATAAGATTATTGTAGAAACTACTACACGATTTTCCAATTTTTATTAAATGTTTCTAGCAAAAAGTAAATTTTTACAAAAGCAAATCGCATGGTCTTGTATGACAATTATTCCCTTGAACGTCAATAAAATCATCATGCCTTTCTTCATTAACATGCGTTTCATGCCAGCACAGTTACAGCAACAACAAATTCTAAATAAACAAGCAGTGCTAGTAGCAAGTAAAAAATTGCTTGTCATTTATCAATCGAACAAACACTATCAGAAAACAAAATATTCATGAGCACACGAACTAAGCCTCTCACTCTTGCGCCCTTTATTTAACTTTCGAACTATGCCAAGCCTTTAACAGCTCAATAACACAAGCTCTTACATACCTAAAAACACTCACAAAGGAGTGGACCAGCAATTGAGAAACGATTTAAAATCAATCAAAATATCGTTGTTGAACAACAAGGCCACTCACTCACACCACATTCCCATGACGCCACGTTCTGCTCACCGAGTATGCAGAGTGTGGTGCGGTCAAAGTTCACATGTATCTATCTAAATATGTACGTATGTAAATATTGCCTGTGCTCAATAACCCTTCTTTCTTTCTTTCTGTCAATTTGCCGTTGACCAACAAACAATTTGCCAAAAGGATGATGCTTTGGACCAAGGCAAAAACACGAACACACACACCACTCTGGTTGGACTAACAAATAATAGTCATTAATAATTTCAGGCATGTTTTTGTCGTGCTGCGCATCTCTGTTACTCTATTACACATGTACTCGTTCTAGATACTCATACTAGATATCAGAACACACATCTCGTGCTACGCTCTTTGCTAGTAGTTAGATGCGGTCTTTTTTTATACCTTTCATGGGAATGAAATCGTATTATAACTTTGTGCCGAAACACGAATGGTGAAAGTACCAGAAGAAGGCGTGGCGGACTTACCAAAATATATACCAATATGATCAGGATCACGAGCTGAGTCGATTAAGCCACGTCCGTCTGTCTGTCTGTCTGTTTGATCGCAAACTAGTCCCTCAGTTTTTGAGATATCTGCTTGAAATTCGGAATGTGAATGTATATTTAGGAGAAGCTGATCATTTGTCGGAATCGGCCGAATCGGACCACTATAACATATAGCTGCCATACAACCGATTGTTCAGATACGGAAATTTTGGGTTTTGGGTCTAAGGACATGAAAATTTGTAGTACTTGTACTCATATTGACCTTAATAATTTTACCAAGATCGGACCACTATAACATATAGCTGCCATACAACCGATTGTTCAGATACGGAAATTTTGGGTTATAAATTCTCCATTTAAATCATGGAACATTTTTCTACTGAATCTTTGCATAAATAACTCACAGAATTGAAAGTATAAATTAAACAATTTCAGGCTATGCAACTTTTCATTTCCCCATTCATGAAAGGTATGAAGTCTTCGGTACGGCCGAAGACAGCCGCGCTCTTACTTGTTTTTTATTATTGAAGCGAAATTGATAGCTTTGCTTGTTGCCTTTTTGCTATATTGAACCGCAAACGGAATATTCACTTGGCGTGTTTTTGCGGTTTGACGCTTGCAAAATCTTCAAACTCATCGCATTGCTTCCTTTTTTTTTTGCTGATGGTTGTGCTATTTTGTAAATATGCTCCTTTATGGCATGCGGGAATTACCATATGTATGTCCACATACGAGGTATATTCTCAGGCCTTAGTCAGCTGCTGACCCCTTCTCTTTCATCTCTCCGCATTTTTTGTCCAATTAGTACTTATCGATGTGTGGTCATCGAACACGATTTTCGACTTTTTTCTGGCATTTGACAAATATTTGCGTTATTATCTGATGCTGCGCAGAGAGAGAGAGAGAGAGAGAGAGAGATCGAGATGTTGTTGTTCCATAAAATATGGGTGGTTCTAAAAACATCATTGAATTTGCTTGGATCAAGTTAAAGTTGATGCATAGGTCCTTACTCTAAGAAAACGTTCAAAACTATTTTGTGAAGTGTGGACTATCACTGCTCGATAATGAAGCTTGCCAAAGCTGTTTTGAGCATTATTTGTTCCCGGACACGAAAAAAATTGCCTTAGTCCTCAATTCCTAGATCTATTCCACATACTTATGATCTGTAATAGCATGTCCACGCGGGACTTAATTCGCTCTCATTGTCGTAATTCAATCTATCAATTGTCATTCATCCCTGAAACGCATGCGAAATCACGCTGAATTCCATGCAATACCAAAAATCATTCCACGAATTGCGCTAAACTCGATGCCGTTTCTAATTTTTATCAAAAATCTGACGAAAAAAGAAGAAGAAGAGTTTGATTTGATAAATTGAATAACCCATAATCGTGTAGATTGGTAAATTCACAAACAATTAATCGAATTATTTGGATAGTCAGTTACGTTCCATGCAGATCAAAGTGAGTATATTCTTTGATTTGGTAAGTCCTCTCGACATAGGCTATATTTTTTCTCGCTAGATGGCCCTGGATTCGCAATATTTACAAAATCCGTATTTATGATTCGATTCTCTTCGGTTTTGTCACGTATGTATGTTTTTTAAGTAATGAAGAATTTGGTTACAAAAAAAGGAAACCTAGTTGAGATGTTTAGAAAATGCTTATAGTGGACCTGAATGGTTGGGACAGTTTTTATGCAATATTGGCGTCAAATAAAAGCTGATAATGAGGGCTTGAAAACATAATTATTTTTATTGGGATGTCTAACCTGGTTGCCAAGAATCCGGGTGGTCCGAAATGTTTTTGAGCGATAGAGTTAGATATAGTACCTAACACAGATAGTGGTAGGCAGTCTTATCGCAGCGCAGCGTGACGGTTAACCTCTAGTTTTTTATAAATTGAAATATGTTTTGAGTCATCTCTTCAGCCTTCATCTAAAATTGTACGCACGTCTTTCTGTTCGTTGTTCGTAAGTAATATGAGTTGTGTATTGTTTGTATTGTGCATGAGTTAGGTCAAGTAGAATCATTTGTCATTTTTGTTATTGTCCTTTTTTGTTCATGCAGCTGATACACAAATTGTTATTGGACGGAACAATCTGTACGCAAATTGATGGTCAATCATCAATTAAATTGTGTAAATTTTTTTTTCTAGGAGTGATGACCGAATGGACAGCATAAGCATCAAGGAATTTATGAAAAAATTTTTGCATACGTATGTATAAACATATATGACGTCCATTTTGTAAGCTCAATTAACTGATGAACTGGCACGTGGCTGTCGTTGTGGCTGCGGCTGTGGTAGAAGCTGAGTTTGTGGCATAAGTGAGCATGGGTTGTTAAATTGCATATTATGTTCGTTTGTACATACATATGTATATCAATCTTAATTTTTTTCATTTTACATTCTACATTTTTACAAATGCGTTTTTAATTTGCACATAAAATTTATGATTTATTACTTAATTTTTAATAGCGATTGGCGCATCGAGCGTCGCTTGGCGGAGTTACTTACCGCTCTCTACACCCGGTATGAGCAGAACATAAAATACTTACAAAGGATTTTTATGTGGCAAGTGTGAAGCCCCTTTATTGCAGCGTAGATATTTATTGCCTACATCACCCTTACACCATACACGTTATATGTACGTAGATTTAAATGGCGCAAATGGGCGCTGATTGTTCTACCATGTAATGTTGCGAGTATTTTTTATTAAAAAAAAATATTTTTAAGCATTTGTGCGATAAATAAGTATATAAGTACTCATTCGCACAGAGCACTGCCAGCAAATTTGCATATACACTGAGGTGTAATACTGCAACATTTTTTATGCCTAGCCTTAAAATATGCTATAGAAGACTAGATTATTGCTCTCCAGTGTACAAATCCTGCACTGATTCAAAACAGCAACGGTGCACAGTGGGGCAGCTTCCATACATTCAGCGGAATAAAATAGAAGGAGTTGTCGTAGGGCTTTGAAATTTTGCATACAGGTTATACATGAGCTAGTTAAGAAAATCTCCAAAAATGGTTGAAATCCGTCAACTCCTAGGGGTACCTCCCTTGGACCTATAGTAAAAAAATTAAAAAAAAAAATTGAAATACAAATTTTAATTTCAGCTCAAAAAAGTAAGATATCTTTACGAAACTTTGCATATTAGTTACCCTCATAAAGGGCATTGACGGTACAAAAAATAATTGAACCTCCCTTGGACCAGAGCTGGAAAAAACCAAGTACCAGTACAATTACCATTACCAGTACTCAGTAATTGAAAAGCCCAATTACCAAGTATAAGTATATTATACTGGTACTTGATACTCAGTACGTACATTTTTCAATTCTTTTGCAATTCTTTTCCAATTACTTGCAATTCTTTTTCAGTTGATTTTCAATTACTTTCAATTCTTTTTCAGTTGTTTTTTCAATTCTGTAATTTTTTTTTATTTCATTGTAAATATAAGATAACAGTTTAATAACAATAAAATATTAAAACGAGTGCATACATTTGCAAATTTTTCGCATGCAACTCCATTAACATGATGAGTTAGCTTTCATTAGTACTAAATTTTCAAAAGAAATATCAGTTAAGGAATTCCGCCTTGGATTATTTATAATTAAGGCTAATGAAAACATTCGCTCAACTGAAGCTGATGAAGCTAGTGGTGTGTTTGTTCGTATTGCCACGTCCAAGATTGTGGGATATTTTTTTAAACTTGGTAATTACAACTTAGAAAATCGTATATATTCAAAAAAATTTCAGCAATATTATTTGATGAAGTAAAGTAAAGAAGTGGTTCACTTTGGCTAGTTTCCATATCTATATCACGAAAGTCAAAGAAATCGGTGTCTTCGCATTAGGGAACAGAGACTTTATAGCCGCATATGTGTATAATTTCACTAATAATTATTTTTTTTTTTCAAACTTGGTTTAAAAAAACGCTTTTGTAACAATATAAAGACTGTATAAGCTTTCGAAATGTACCCATAACATGTACAATACAACATAATATGTATGTACATATGAACTAAGGGAGAAAATTTTAAATTAAAAAAATTACCATATTAAAAAAAACCCACCCTAATGTACGTATGTATATTTAATAAAGAGTTCTTATAAGGGAATTTTCCTTCTTTTAGTGGTTGTAATATTTAGTATCCGATGTATCTTATGAAGAGGATAGAATAAAATTCAATAGTTAAGATAAATTCACTGATTAAACTCCATGTAATTGAAAAGAATTGGTGGTAATTGGTGGTAATTGAAAGTAATTGGTGAAAGAATTGAAAAATTTGTACTTAATTACCAATTACCAGTATAAAGTAATTGTACTTGATACTTGAATTTTTTAATTATCAAGTAATGGTACTTGGACCAAGTACAAGTACCAAGTATATTCAGTACCTCACAGCTCTGCCTTGGACCTATAGTAAAAAATTAAAAAAGAAATTGAAATACAAATTTTAATTTCAGCTCAAAAAAGTAAGATATCTTTACGAAACTTTGCATATCAGTTACCCTCATAAAGGGCATTGACGGTACAAAAAATAATTGAACCTCCCTTGGACCTATAGTAAAAAATTAAAAAAGAAATTGAAATACAAATTTTAATTTCAGCTCAAAAAAGTAAGATATCTTTACGAAACTTTGCATATCAGTTACCCTCATAAAGGGCATTGACGGCACAAAAAATAATTGAAATCTGCCACTCCCTAGGGGTACCTCCCTTGGACCTATATTAAAAAATAAAAATAATTTCAAATTCATACCTGTACTTAATTGTGAATAAAAGCGAAACGCGTTCACCGATGTTCATGATTTATGTATCATTTTATTCATAGGTTATGCGGCTTTACGTGAAAATAATAGGACTTTGAACTTTTTTACCGTTTCGATTTTTTATGAATTAAAAAAAAAAAAAAATTATTTTTAGGCAAAAAATATTTTTTTTCTCCATACATTTATTTATAACTGCGAAACTGTTGCCTATATTGCGAAACGTTATATAAACAGATGAAAGTACTTGTAATTCTTGATTTTTCTAAATTTGCTTAAACAAAATCCGACTAGTCGTTCTTGAGTTATGTTAAACAAAAGAGCCTTATCAGAATTGAGTCGCGAATCAATTAGCTGAAAACTGTTGTACTGTATAATACAATAAATTGAGAGGGGCAGCTGGGGGCACTTGAAATTGATTAAAAATGTAAAAACAGATATGAGACAATGTATTAGTAGCAGGGACCGATTTTAATCGTTATTTTCATTTCTTCGGATGAAAAATTCATTATGAAAACTTCGTTAACAATAAAATGCAAGTATGCCGATACAATGATTTTAGCACATTCTATCCAAATATGAGCTCATCTTTATTCTAAAGCTTTTATTTTTTAAATTTTTAAATAACCATTTTTTACGATTTTTATTTTTTCGATCAAAAATAATTTTTATTATTGGATTTAAATTTTTCCGATGAAACTTGATCGAAATTTTATGATTTTTATTTTTTCGATCAAAAATAATTGTTATAATTGGATTTAAATTTTTCCGATCAACTTTAATCAATATTTTTTTATTTTTTCTCCGATCATAGTAAATTTTTTCAAACGTTAGTGAATCCTACATTTGATGGCTTGAAGTTGACGATTGTGCAAACATTGGCAACAAAATTTGAGAACAAAATTTGCAAAAAAAAAAAAACAAGTTTTTAGAGTTTATTATGATCGGAAAAATTTAAATCCAATAATAAAAATTATTTTTGATCGAAAAAATAAAAATCATAAAATATCGATCAAGTTTCATCGGAAAAATTTAAATCCAGTAATAACAATTATTTTTGATCGAAAAAATAAAAATCATAAAATATCGATCAAATTTCATCGAAAAAATAAAAATCAAATTATAACGATTAAAAATGATTTTTTTTATAAAAATGATAATCGTTACGGTCCCTGATTAGTAGTGATTTCCAACTGGAGGCAAGTGGAGCTAAAATTGCAGGTCCAAATGTTTGGAGAAAAAAGGGATTTTTGTTATATGTTCATAAAAATAAACAAAAAAAAAACTTAAGTCTCTGCAGAGTTTATTTTTTCAATTTTAGTAGACTGAAATATCCTACTTTAAATAAAAAATAAAAAGGAAAATGTTAGCTCACATAATAAAAGATTATTCGTTTTCAAATTCTTAGGTTTAAATTAAGTTGGTACGGTAAAACATACAAGTATACAATACATTTGAGACAGCTATAAAAAAAAACTAGCAGTCAGATCGGAGTAATTCTTTTTGATTTGGTTGTACCATTTAGTCTAAAATTCCAAAATATCACTGCATATTACATGAAGAGTATGTTAACAATTTGACTTTTTTCCGCGAAATCCCCAGTGTGCGGCGCATTAACTTGTCAAGCCGCAAAATGTGAACATCTTTTTAGTGTTTCAAAATTTAGTGGCAAGCTACCGTCAGACAGCACTATTATACATATTAAGCATACATATTTATAAACCAACCGATTCACGCTTTTTACCCCCGCCACCAGAATTCATGCGCTCCTTTGGCGCAATTTTGTAATGTTTCATGCTGCGGTATGCACGATTTGGTTGCCATATTTGCGCGATTATAAAAGCTTTTTGCAATAGACTGATATAATTTATTTGCGCGTACAGCCAAACTAACATTACTAAATATATGTATGTATGTATGTATGTATTTCAAGGCATTTCAAAAATCAACACAACTGAGCCGACAGCCGCAGTGTGAGTGGGGTTACATGTACTCGTCGAAGTGGCGTTGGTGGGTGGCATCACTTTGTGCCTCATTCTTCTGACTCATTTCGCCGTCATCTACATCCACATCTTCATATTTTGTTTTTTTTTTATTTTTTAGAAAAAGAAAAAGCGAATATTGCTTTGCATCTATTGAATATCCGTAACAGCAACAGTTGCTATCATCTAATATTTATGCGTTTTACAGTTATGATTTTTCGCTCTCCAACCACAAACTAACTGTGCGCTGGCGTGGCTGTCTGTTGGGCAAATGAGAACAATTTTTTCTTTACTGTTTTTTTTTTTTCTTTCGTGGCAAAAATCGCGAATGCGAACATATTTAAATGAAAATTTATGGCCGCATTATGAATTTTTATAAAGTACATAAAATGTTCGCTGTTGTTACATATACAGCCCACGTACATTTGAGTATATGCATACGTACATACTATTTATGTATAACTACAAACATTTTAACATATTTACTTGCTTGTTTATTGCTTATATAAATCAGTTATTCATTTGCAAAGCAAAAAATTTACCAAAAAATCACTCACCAAATACCATAAATTGTGAAAGTCATTGAACCGTTGAAAATGAGTTTGGCTTGAAAACTTTTTTTCTAGCTGTAAATGGTTAGAATGAATTTAAATTCCATTCGAAGGACATGGGTCAAGTTAAGTTGGAGATATTTTATAAATTTTGTCTCTTTTGATAGTCAAATTACCATCCAAACTATATCCGTTAATTCCGAATAACGTCCATCGATTATTGGATATCGTCAAGCAAGCAAGACTCACTTTCTTTATCTATAAAACGGAAAACTACAGATCCAACCAATTCGTGGGGAACCAGTGTACGGAAAACCTCACTCATGAACGCTCAAAAATACATTCTTCTCATATCACAAACAAATATTCAAAGAAAAATGTATAAACACTCAAATAGAGAGCGAACTAACGCACAACAGCAATCGATCGCTCATAGCGGTGGCGATAAACTCAATGCATAAATTCACTCAAAAATGAATTATCGTACAATTTCTCTGGTACATTCACTCTTTGAGTTTATTTTATAATTTTTTGCGCTAGCGATCATTTTTTGAGTTTATCATTTTTTGATCGCTCCTTGAGTTTATCATTTTATGCGTTCACAAGGGTTTTTTGTGAGGTTTTAGCAGCTAATGGCATCGTGAAGGCGCAGTTTTTGGATGATGGCGTGCGTTTATTAGATCATAAATATGATATATGCATGTGTGTACATACATATGAATGCATTTGTGTACGTATATATGTATGTATGTTAGAGTGACCACAAAACATATGGGATTTGCAAAAGTATTGAATTTTTTCGCTCCCCGCGCATTTTTTAATAGCTTGACAATAGAAAATAAGATCTGCATAAAAATCTGACCACCTGTAGTGGGAAGTAGCCACGCGCATTTGACCTAAAGTTCAAAAATTGACCTAAAAATTATGCATGGCTTTAGAGACCAATATCTCTTTAAACAATGATATAATGGGCCGTATTAATAAATTCGAAGTTAATACTTTTACTCAAGATTTTAGAAATTTGACATTAATTTGTATGAACCAAATTTCAAAATTGAGTAAAAGCAAATGCTCAGCTTTTATTAATATGACCCAATGTGATAATCATTTTTATACAAAATGAAACTGGGAACATATTCTCCATATGATATTTATACCTACCGTTATCATTTCAGGACATATTGAGTCCTTAAAGTGCAATTTAAATTTTTTTGGTGAAACAGCTGTAGTTACACCCATGCTTAAAAAGTTTTTTTCTAGTTTCTAAAAAATAAAAAAAAAATTAAAAAAATATAACCTGGGCCTGTGCTCGTTAAATTAAATAAATTGAAATAAATTATTTTTGAAGAAAAAGTTACGTTAACGTCGAGGTGTGGTAATTTTTACACCGATATCATAATTTATCCATTATTGGAGACCTTCCACCATATAAGCTATACTGATCGATAATTATGATGACATGAGTAGATTCTAAAAGCATCAAAATACTGAAGAGAAGCGAGAAGTAGTAAATTTCCAAAAATTGCATTCGAAGAAAAACTAACGTTACCCTAGACGTGGGGTAATTTTTACACCACCATCATCATTTCTCGTCAAATGTTACACCTTCCTCCATAAAAGCAAAACGGGTCAATAATTACAACGTGATGGGAAGATACTAAGAGAGTAAACTTGCTGAACGGTAAGTTAAAAGAGATATTTAAAGAAACTGTAAGTCGGTGTAAAAATTACCACCACGTCGCAAGTTAAAGGTTAAAAAGCCTTAGGTCTTATAGCGATATATATGTACATATCGTCGTTGAAGATGCATTTTTGCGTAAGAGGTATTTTCATTTTCGCGTAGCGGACATTGGATGAACTTTACAGGAGAGCATAAAAACTATTTCGTTTCAAAACCGTTACTTATTTCTGCGTACAAACTCAAATTTAAATAGTTACGTAGATCAGTTTGTTAGCCATAACATCAACTTAGTGTAAAAAAAGAAACAAATTGAATTATTAGGACTCTTTTTTTCATGTGCGGTTGTGCAATTTTTATTTGGCACAAAAATCACGCACAATCGGTTATGAAATGGCAAAATGTTCAATATAATTCTTATTTTAGCATTTTATAAAGAAAAAAAGTTACAAAACTTGTACATATATTACATTTTAAACTAAAATTCATATTTTTAATTAAGAAAACGTAAGTTTGTTTACACATAGGTGGAGAACTCTTAAGGTAAATGTGGTAAATTTTCATAAAAGCTATGACAATCGGACGGCATCACTCTTTTAAGTTCTTGTAAATGTTGATATTTACGTTTTGTAATATTGAGGTGACCTTTGTGGATTGGATTAGGAATATCCGTGTCTATCTGGTTTATAACCTGACTTGAATGTCTTATAAATTTTCGCATAAGAATCATGGCCTACAAAAAACATGTTTTTATCGCAATGTAATACATTAATTTTTATACACAGCTGTAATAGTACACAGATTTAAATATTTTTATGAAATTTCGTATATAGGTTCCTATCCAGACTGGGACGGTTGAAAATGGGCGAAATCGGACCACTACCACGCCCACTTTTATATATGATTATTACAAAGGGGCCCAATAAAAACATTTTGAGCGCCAATTATAAAGATAATTCAATGAAATTTTGTGGCACAAGTACCACGATAGATAGAAAACAGAAATATTTTGGAAAATGGGCGTAGCACCGCCTCTTATTATACAAAGGACTCTACGAGATTTCGGAGCCCATAACTCGACAAATAATTGAGATATTATGACGAAAATTGGTGGACTTATATCTACCACTTGCGGTAGTATATGTGCAAATTTTAGCGAAATCAGTTTATAACCACGCCTACTTTTTAATCAAAATTTTTCTCGAATGCCCTTCAGAAATTTGTAACGTGACATCTCTGTAACTAAAAGTCATGAAGGGATGAAATTTTATAATAACAAGAATATTTATACGTTTAGTCGGATTATTGATACGAATTTTCAAAATGGGCGTGGCTGCGCTTACCAATTAGCAACTTCATTAATTTGTTTAAAATAATACCTGCTTGATATTTACCTGACATTATTTGTTGAAATAAGTTAACTTTTGCTCCCTTTCATAAAAATTCGCCATTTAATTTATTTATCTAATAACATATAACTTCGCTTATATGAATGAACTGAAATCATACGCGGTAATGCTGCCAAATTTTAACAATACCCTTCATACGCGATTATGCAATTTACTGTTATTATGCGTTTTTGTTGTTAGAATTGCAATGTTTTGGTATGGATCGATAGAGGTGAGCGTCAGTAACTCAGGGTTGGAAAATCTCATTTTTGGCAAAAATGTCCCTTACTCGAAAATGAAAATACCTCTTACGCAAAAATGCATCTTCAACGACGATATGTATATTGAAGTTGCAATTTAACAATTTTATTATGTATTTATTCAATCTAATAAAAATTTTATATATGTATGAGTTTACATATGTACATATTTGTGTTCATTCGACACATACATACATATGTATATATTTTCTGAAATAGGACGTTATTGAAAAAAATTCTGAAATAAGACGTTTTTCAAACAATTTTTGAATTAGCCGTCGATATGTAGTCTATATAAATATTTTATTTAACATAGGTACCTACATCTTTAGATTTTACTTTAAAACTGGAATTGAACAACTAAGCGTACGTTCAAAATACAAGTTCGGATTTTATTAAATTGTACATATGTATGTATGTGTGTATATAATATTAATGCATGCACATATCGTCGGCCTACTGCCAGAAACACGAATGTGAATAATTTTTTAAGTGCGATGTCTGCTCTTTATCGGGGATATATTGATATAATAACAATTAATATTTGTATAAATGCTTGTGTAAACATACATACATAATATGTACGTGTATGTACATAAGTGTATATACAAATATTAATTGTTATTACATCAATATATACCCGATAAAGAGAAGACATCGCACTTAAAAAAAATTTCACATTCGTTTTTCTGGCAGGAGACCGACGATATGTATGTCTATTCAATAATGGAATGCGGGTAATGATATTTTCCATTTCGAATGTATATATGTACATAGTACATGTGTACAAATAAATAAAATGCGAACTTATTTTTTTAACGCTCAATTGTTGTATTCTAATTTTCAAGTAAGAACGAAATACATACATACAGTGGTGGCCTGATAATTAGAAACGACTTCACAGCTCACATATATGGTCTTTTATTTCAAAAACTGGAGTGAAAATATTAAAACTCTTGATGGGTTGCTGTTAAGTAATTATATGCGATTGAATTTAATATACACAAAGTTTCATGTATTCGCAAATCTTTTAAAAAAATGGACTTAACCCAAAGTTCACTATATTCCGTTTGGTCACATAATTAGAAACGCCGAGCATTTTGGAGAAATTTTAGCAAAATCTTCAATTTTTTGAGTGTTATCAGACATTCTTAGAATCTTTGGACAATATTCCTCAAACAACCTCCATTAGTGTTTAGCATGGTCATACTGATATGGTTTGCTAAGCTGTTGAATCAACCTGAAGAGTTCATCACTAATGCACGGATTTTTGAGCTCGGGATCTCTTGTGATATTTGACAACAGACTTTAAATTGGCACGAGAAAAGGCTCTTGCGAAAAACAACCCAAAAATAAAAAATTTCGGACCGATAACCCGCTTTTTACTAATCTTGAGGAGGGTTTCCGTTTGGTATCATAACGAAAAACGTAATGAGTTGGCAAATTCTGAAAGGAATGTGGCTCGATAGGGTTTATTAAATTGCTACTGTAATGGTTTTGATCCATTATCACCATTACAGCGATGACTGGACATGTGACAGACCAAAAAAACACTCCCTACACCACAATCGACCCACTTCTGTATTTCACAATTCTCAAGGGACATCTGGGATATAAAATTTTGCTTGGAAATTGCCCGAAGTACACTTCACCGTGAAATTGTAACAAACTAAGCTGAGTTTTATTGGTATAGAACATTTTGTTTTTTATAATAGTGGTCTTTTTCAACCATTCCGATAGGCAATGCTATCGTTCCGTAGTACTATATTTTTGACTCATCTGAGTTTTTTTGTCCGATGTACCAACGGTGTGTAGATTCTTACGGGCACCTTCTCCTGATTCTTGCCAAGATTTCAAAGCTCAAAACCCGTATAATTTCGGCCCTAATTTGAACGAAAAACGAAAATTGCCAACTTTACTTTTTTTTTTTTTCTACCGCGATAGTGATATTTTTTGCTCTTCACTTCTTGGATTAAATTGCAGGTAGGATATTATTACGGTATATGTTAACTGCTCCAATTAATGTTTTATAGAAGCATCCAAACCCCTATGCTACTACCAGTATCGACATTTTATCCATAAGATGGTGCTAAACTTTTACCTTTTCAATTTTTTTAATGGTGGATCGGTCTTTGACCATTTAAATTGCTTTAATGTATTAATTCTTCACAATATATCCGTTGAATACCGAAAGGATACAATATTTCGAGAACAAAACAAAAAAATAGCGAAATATTCCAAGAGAATGTTGGCGTTTCTAATTATGTGACCAGCCGAAAACTTATGGGTCGGGATATAAAGAGTTTTTTTTAGAGAAAAGATTACCTCAATGGAAAACGTGGTTATACGACAACAATGTCCATTGCCTAGTCTATCGTAAAGGATGGCAATAATTCCCAATAATGCTCTTAGACAAAATTTATATATTAATTTTGATACCTGTGTGAATCGTTTCTAATTATCAGGCCACCACTGTATATATGTAGGTATTTCTGTTAAATAAAATATTTAACAACCCTTAACTCATACATATAGACTACAAATGTACATAAATATATATGTAGGTACATCGGTATGTAAATATAAATTTTTATAAATATTAATTTAAATAAATTGAATAATTTAATTAGTTTGAATAAATACATACTTAATACAATTTAAACTCGATATACCTATATATAGATATACATACCTATCGCTATGAGAGCTAAGGCTTTTTAAAATATTATAAATACATATGTATATACATCCATATATACGTACACACATGCATGAATATGTATGTACATACATACATACATCATATTTATGGTCTAATAAACCCACGCCATCGTCCAAAAATTGCGCCTTCACAATGCCATTAGCTGCTTAAACCTCACAACAAACCCTTGTGAACGCATAAAATGATAAACTCAAAGAGCGATCAAAAAATGATAAACTCAAAAAATGATCGCTAGCGCAAAAAATTATAAAATAAACTCATAGAACGAATTTTCAAAAAATGAATTTTCAAACGATCTCTCATTTTAAAATGAATTTATGTAAGAGTTTATCGCCACTGCAGAGACCCATCGATCGCTGTTAACGTTCGTTCATTTGCGTTCGTTGTCACTGTGTATTTGCGCTCGTGAGAGCGTGGCATAGCTCAGAATTATAAAGCGATAATTCGTTTGAGTGAGTTTATTTTGAGCGTTCTTCGCACCCTGTGGGGAACATATCACGAAATGGAATTTAAATAACCCTCTCGCAGACATTATAACAAATTTCATATACCGACTTAGACTAAGGAGCTTTGGTTGGGTGGTTAGAGTCCGACTGACCTCAATTAGCACCGAATCGCCGTTTTTATACCACGACTCCTGACTAAAAATCACAATAATAGACTAAAGTAGAATATCAATTCGGTAGCCAAAGCAAGTCATACGCCCTATATCCATCCTATTGAGTTTAGCTATCTAAAAAGCCTCTCAGACCTAACGACCTTGAGTTCCGAGTAGTTGTCGAAGAAAGGCTTGCCAAGGAATTTTTTCATTCTGCCTTGGCAGTGCGAAGGACACTCGCATAGCTCCACTGTCCTCTCCGCTGCAGGAAGTTGACAGCTGTGGCACAAAGTGTTATGGTTACCAATAGTCGAATGTGCCGTGAAAACCCCAGTTAAGCGAGAAACGTCTCTCCTGTCCATCTTTAGCATGACTGAGTTTCATATCTCATTTTTTCAAGGCCACAGACTTTTGCAGATCCCGCATGTCTGCAACCGTTTCCATCTTGTTTTAGCGTCCTCAAACCAGTGCCGAGATATTCGGCTCTTGGTGAATCCCAGGGGTGCAAGCACCTCCTTCGCCTCTGCAACATCAAGATTCGAGCCTTTCGTTTATCTTTAATGTCGCGGTGCTCCGGCACGTAAACCAAAGAACCGCTATGTCAACTTGATAAGCCCATGACCCAATTCCTACATTGCCTGACCAGGCCTGAGGATACTGTTATAGATCCGAGAGCCTTCGGAGTCGCCTGCGAGTATCCGAAAAAATTACTATCCTGTTTCCGACGCCGGCACTTTCCGCTGCAAGTAGAGCTTTGGAGGCCTCCTGTATGGCAAAAACTTCAAATTGAAAAACGCTCGCCGTTTTCGAGCGCCAGATTTATATGGAAGTTTCCGACTGAGTTGCGAAGATAGCCGCTCCGCATGTAATATTGGGCCCGTCCGTGAAAACTGAAACATCGAAACCTGAGTGAGTTTATCATCGCTCCAGCCCTTCCTAGATGGAAAGATAATGTCAAAGTTTGTATCGTGGACTGTTATAGGACAGATGTAATCTGTTTTGGTTTTGATATCGGAGTCGGTAACGTCGAGCAGAATTTATGTTTTGTCGAAAGTCGAAAGGATAACCCGTAGTGGCTGTAAAGGAAACCTGACGCGTACATATGTGTATAATCACAAGAGCCTGTTAATCTTGTTGTCAACTCTGTAATGCCTAATATAGTTGTCATCATGTATTCTGTTGTGAAATCCATGTTAAATCCAATTGATAAGCCTTATCTTAACTCCAAATTTACTAAGCTGTCCATCACATACAAAATTTATGCCAACAAACAACAACTCACAAGAATAACAAAGTCGCTATGAAATGACCATTTGAAATTAAAATTCTGAAGTCATAAAGTTGACAAAAAAAAAAAAAAAACACATGGAAAGCAAATATGTAAGAGTACATATGACAGAGAAAATCAAGAAGGGCATCAAGATGGACTCAAGAGCTCAAGCCCACAACAAAACTAAAAGGAAAGAAAAAACGAAAAACAACACGTTGAGAGTTGGTCGCGTGGCAAGATTTCAACAATTAGAGAGGGTGACAAGATGTCAAAGTGTACAAACATACCTACATACATACATACATACATACCAACATACCTTACTTGGCAAATTCACACATAACTATATTTTGTAGATGAAATAGATAAGCTCAGCGGTGTACTATATGTACAGTTATGCCGGTCACGTCGCACATTAAAACCGACGCACCGAGATGTCTGTCATCAAGGGCTCGCCTCGCGCGTTTGTCGTTGATGAGATTTCATTGCATTTCGTGCGGCTTCTCACATATCCACTAAGCTAGAGTTGATGATGGAGGCGCATAATCAACCAACTTCGAAGATTGGAATACCTACATATGTACATACTGGCGGTGGGTGATGATAGGTGGGATGGAATGGCCGAAAAAGCGGGCATAATTCCTGAATGTGTGTGTGACTGACAGAAGGCGCTTAAGAGATTTTCACATCATTTTCATCAGCGAAGAAAAAAAAAACTGCGATTGGCAATGGTGAAAATGAGCAGGAAAAGATGCACGCTGTATATAGAAAATATAGAAAAAATTGTCAAAATGTGGAAAGTATCAGACAGGCAATGGAAAATTAAAATTAATGATTTGTCCGAAAAAATGTACGAAATCAACGCATCAGTGGACTTGACAGCTGTCTGTAAGCGATAGATACACACGCACATACGCACACTTATTACCACGTATTTAGCTGCGAGATTTGATAAGTTTTGGGCAGAAAAAATTTGCCCGCTTTGTATGATAGAAAGGAGTCTCAAATTACGGGATTACAGTAATACACTCGTGACCAGAACCTTCGGGATGCTTTATTTTTAAATTTTTGAGATTTTGAGTTTACTTCGATGGCTTTGATTTGTTCATTTAGTGTTTTATAATATAATAATAATGTAATAAAATTTATAAGGTATTTTTTGGCTAATACTAGAATTTTCATCACACACGCATACACACCTATTTAAATCAAACTGCAATATCGGGCTGAATATCCCTAATACACACAGTATATGAATCAAACTGAATATTGTCGCTGGTTTTTTAGCATCATTATAGCCCAGTTAGTCGAGAACGTGTGGTCCGCTCGCTGACGCAAACGCCCGTATGCAATTTTTAGGATTTTTTGAGCCCGTAGCAATCAGCTGTTTTACTCACACATATTTACATATATATATAGTTTGTTAACATTTTGGCAGGGTTGCCATTTAGTCATTTTTGAACAAACAAGATTTTTAATAATCTTCAAAGTGTTATGCGGATTACTCTTCAATACACAACTGTGCATTATTTGCCAAATGACAAGAAAATACTAATTTAATCGTTTTTAAAGTTGTCGTTGACGACTTTTTTTTTTTTATTAATTTAGTTACTTTTTTACGGCTTAGTTGGTAATTAAAACACATTTTTCTTGTAATTTTGTTGTTGCCCAATATATTTCCATCACACCTTGGTGATAGTTATCAAGGACTAAAACATAAAATAACAAAAAACACAGTCAGAACATTAAATTTACAATTGAAAATCCATAAAAAATTATAATGGGAAGCAACAAGATTCTCACAAAAATCTGTGTTTAATTAAGAAATCTGTACTGAGTTTCTGTAACTCATATCTTTTCTAGTATAAATAGGTGGTGAGATAGTGTGGATCGTATTAGTGTGACATCACTTTAATTGATTTTGTTACAGAAACTCAGATTTATTGTGGCAATTTATAACTTTTTAATGTAGAAAAATTGCAGAAGAAGACCACCAAGAGTTATCAATTAAGAAAATACCGCCACCATTGTGTATAAATACAATTTTTGCTTTAATTTTCAGTAATATCTTCATTTATTAGGAGTGTTCAATATCTCAAAATTTTTACATATTTTTACAAATAGTTACGAATTTATGTTCAATAACCCAAAAAATTCGCAAAAGAGAGCCAAAGTGAGAGAGTAAGACCTCGAGAGAGTTGATAAACGCTGCAAGTAAAATTTTCACTTGCAACTACTAGCAGCTTTAAAAAAATAGAAGTGTCAAAAATATATGATCACAAAAATTTCAATTGGAAATATACAAATATTTTAAACGCAAATTTCTAATTGTGTACTAAATAAGTTAGCGCAAAAACGAATCTTGATGATGTTGGGGAATAGCCAAAGTAGAATTTTGTTTTCCTAATTCAGTTATTTCCATTCATTTCCAATTTCAAAAATTTCAATTACAACCTAACCTAAAAATCAAATTGTCAAAACAGCGTATCAGCTGTTTTCTTGCGAATGTTTACGATTTTGTGTTCAATTACTTAGGTTGATAATTTTCTCTTTTTCTCGTTTTTACTCTTAATTTGACATTGACGCTCTTTTTGCAAGTACTTGCAAGTAAAGTTGTTGAACAAAGCTATTATCTTGTTATTAATTTATATATATATATATATATATTTACATTTTGTTTGGGATTTAAAAAAAATTTATAAACGTTTTCTTTCCTTTCCTTTTAAAAATTAAAGTAATAATAAATGGTTCGTTTAAGTAGACATACTATTTTTTCCATATGAACACATACATATATGTATATTCGATAACATTTTACAATCTTGTTGAGTTAGTTGTATTATGCTGTGAAAATTACTATTTAAATATTTAATAACTAAAAATGTTCAACTGGCAACCCTTCTACCTTGCAACCATGCGAGCGATCAGCTGACACGTTTTTACGTAAAAAATCAAAATGATTTTGATTTCTGCGGTACGGGCTTCTGCGTCGTACGTCGTTGAATAATCGGTTACATACAAATCCCATTAAATAGGTTGGATCAGCTGACACGGTACACGGGTTTACGTTCTCGACTAACTGGGCTATTACTGATTCTACACGCAAGTGCAATTGAGCTACTCAGAGCTAGCTGATTATCTATACGAAATAAGTGCGGCGACAAGGGCAACTGCCGCCAAAAGAGGGGCGGCCGGCAGCATAAGCAAAGGGAATTAGTATCTACTGCCCCTTTTTTTGTCTCTACACCACATACAAACAGTTGACAAAGTGAAATTTCAGTTGAAGAAGGAAGCGCATAATCAGCATAATGACATGTGACGCGCTTGTCATGTGCCATGGTTTGATGAGATGGGCTGCAGCAACCTTCACTTTTTAAACGTATACACTCGTTCCCGTGCAGCACACATGTCCCAACAAAGGACAAAACAGGATGCTCTGGAATGCCAACAAAAAATTAGCAAACAAACGAGTAAGGATGCTGAAGTTCGAGTTGCATCGAACATTAGATACTCAGTTGTAAGCAAAATTTCATTCCGTTATGACGCCCATTTTCAAAATTTTTTTGTATCTTTTGTTTTATGTCTATAGTTGAACTCATGCCACAAAAATTCAAAATTTTTATTAGGCCCCTTTATAACACCCATATATAAAAGTGGGCGTGGTCGTCAAACGATTTTGGCAATTTTTCATCCAAACATTTGCCTTAGATCAATTTCATATCAAAGGCTGAAAACAACGAACATTTTGAACCCGACCCCCTCAGAATTTGATGAAATTTTGCACAGAGGTACATCTTACCTACCCAAACACAACGTCATTTTTAGAAATTGCATTTTCGAAAAATTGTGGGCGTGGCAAGGTATCGAAATATTCAAAAATATTCGAAAAATGACGATAATAGGTACCTTTAAAGTGTGATTACTAGGGAACGGCTTTACCGATTTCAAAGATCTTCATACCATTAGAAAGGTATTGAAATTAGCTTTCAAAAAATACACTGTAAAATTTTTTTTTTTAGTACACTGAAAAAAAAAAAATTTCCTAAAATAAAATTTTAAACTGAAAAAACGCTTCAAAGATCAAGCGATTTTGAAAAAGAAGAATTTTTGTTAGAAAGGTCTATTTAATATACATATATAACATATTTGAAAACTAAAATGGCCTTTTTTTATTTTTATTTTTTTTAATTTATTTAAGTAAATGCATCTCTTTTTCAAATTTTATTTTAGAAAACATTTTTTTTTCAGTGTACTAAATTTTACAGTGTATTTTTTGAAAGCTAATTTCAATACCTTTCTAATGGTATGAAGATCTTTGAAATCGGTAAAGCCATTCCCTAGTAATCACACTTTAAAGGTATCTATTATCGTCATTTTTCGAATATTTTTGAATATTTCGATACCTTGCCACGGCCACGATTTTTCGAAAATGCAATTTTTAAAAATGGGGTAGTGTTTAGGTAGGTAAGATGTACCTCTGTGCAAAATTTCATCAAATTCTGAGGGGGTCGGGTTCAACGTAGATATATTGGGCTTGATATGAAATTCATCCTAAGTGCATCACGGGTACCAAATTTCATCGATATATGTATATATCTGCTACGGTTATGAGCTATGACGTATAAAACTTTCAATCTTTGCCGCTTAATAAGTGGGCGTAACACCACACATTTTCGCAAATTTCAGAATATTTCTTCATACGAGCCTGAGCTTTACGTGGGTTAAATCTTGTCACTCCAGCTATATTAGTGACTGAGATACAAAATTTTCGATATATACTATATGGGGAAATTGTGCGTGGTCCTGGTCCGATTTCGCTCATTTTCAATAACAACCGTTCCTACCTAGACAGGAACCTGTATACCAAGTTTCATCAACATATTTTAATTTTTGCACAAGTTAGAGTGCGTCCATATCTATCTAGACTATTTTATGGCGTTACAATCCACCGTTATGTGATTACAACTATTATACTCTGTGTACTACGTACAGCTGAGTATAATTAAGAACGCAATAAAAACATACAAAACAGCTTGAAAAGGCATCAAAGCGCAATAAGTGAAAATTCGAAAAATTCATATACAGCCAGGTTCACCCTTCATACGTAACAAAAAAGTAACAACTGCCTTATCATTATCGTCAACATATCGTTAGAGTAACAAACAGAGTAACACACAGCGCAGATCACACACGCCTACATACATACGTAAATAGATATGTACATTCATAACCATGGTAGCATATGATTTTTTACATTTGATTTTCAGCTGCTTTGTTTCACCTTACACGTAACACATTTTTCTTCCTGCTTCTTGTTGTTGTTTTTTGGCCTTGTGACAACTGCCACTGCCACTGCCACTACGTCTAACGCTGCTTTTTCGGCTTCAGCTGTCATATTCATTGTCGTTTGCATCATCGTACTCGTCATTGTCATCATCATCAGCATCAGCATCCGCATCAACTCAAAAATCATCAACTAAATCAACATCAGCTTAAGCGGTAGCTAGGTACAACAATAAGAAAAATATTCAAATACACAACAACAAAAAAGAAAATCGTCCTGAAAACAATAGCGCTTTTCTTTTGTTGACGACCTTGAAAAAAACGCTTCAGCTTACTAAAAAACTACTTGCTTACTGACTTGCAAGCCTGGTGTTAGCTACCAAATTAAATGTTGTGAACGAGAAAAATAAATAAATAGATTAATAAATTTTGCATAAAATACATAAATAGAAACATATATTTTTATATACATACATAGCCAAACCAAAAAGTATGTTAAACCAAAAAAAAAACTTAGTATTTACTTATTCACTTTCAAGTGCTGTTCGTAATAACTTTTCGTGCTATTCACAATAATTTTATTCTTTTACTTTGCAACACTGCCGTTCTGTTCGACAAAGTATTAAGCATTTTCGACTCAACTCGCTTAGCCAACTCAACTCGCTAAGTTTTTTTTGTTGCTTTCCATGTTATTCGCTAAGCTAGCTAGTGTTTTTTGCAACTTGCTTACAAAGAAAAAAGCGGCTAATGTAATCGTTTTATATGTACCTACTACATATTTATGTACACCGTATGTATGTATGTATGTATGTACAATGCAGCAGCTTGAGCTTTAGCTGGCATGTAACTGACATTACATGGACTAACTCGCTTTTTGGCAGACGTTGAACAAAAACAAAGAAAAAAACACCTGACAAACGTTATGTGAAAACGGCAACAACAAAATGTTGCATACCTTAGATGGTGTTTTCTGTTTTTTATTCAGCTTCACGTGCATATGAGGTAAATTGGTTTTTTGGGTTTCTGGTCGATAGGAATTTGGTTTCGACAGCAAAACTTATACTACATACCTACTAGTGCTTTACTAAATGAGGATTTCAAAGTAACTTTTCGAGTCGATCAAGACCTAACAAGGTTTCAAAACAAAGTGACTATCATGTTTTTTTTGTAATTTCTTGCTGGTGAAGATCATGTGAAAAATTTGCTCTATTTGGGAACCAACATTAGCACAAAAATAGCAGAAATAACATCCTTAAAATCCAGATGAGATGCACTTTTGCCATAGGGTACTAAATTTCACTAAAGCTTTATTTGAATTTATTTGCTTACATTAAAAAATTGCTTAAGTACCTTCGGCATCTCTAGGTCCAAGGGAATCACCTCTCACCCACCAAATTATGTACATATGTCGTCGAGTGGTTCCTTCTGAGGCTAGCCCGACTTTAATGCGAAACATTTTTTGACCATTATCAACCTTGTAGGTCAGTGTACATTATAGTGCTGGAACACCATCGATAGTGGTCCCATCGATGGACCATCGACAGTTTTAAAGGCAACCATCGATAGTATCGATGGTTTAATATATGTACGTAGGTGGCCTGTTAAAGGGAAATGTGGTACTCAAATATTTCATGCATATATACATACATACATATGTATGCATGTATGTACTTACGTCCCCATATTTAAAAGAAAAATATAAATTTTAAATTATAATTATAAATTAGAAACATATTATAAAATTAATAGAAAACCAAAGTTTATGTAAAAAGTTCAATACAAAAAATAAGTCAATATTATTCAAAGTAAGAATACTACATACACACATTTGTACATATAGATACAGTTGTCCACAAAATAATAATAATAATAATACAAAGGCGCTATTATAACTCTGACGAGTTTTATGGCCGAGCTTCTCTCCCAATTAGAGGTGTGCTCCTTTTTGTTTTTCCTACTAATTATACACAAAATAATAGAAGAGCCGAAATCAAAACCTTAATTGCTCAATTCTTAATAAAAACCGTTTTATGTGCAAGTTTTTTTCATAAAATTTTTCACTAGTCTTTTATTTATATACTCACAGCCCACATATTCCAATCAAGTACCTTAAAATTATAAATCTCAGTTTTTTTTTTAATTAATTTTTTAACAGAGGTTGTAGTTATGTACCAAGTAAAATACTATCGATGGTTAAAAAAAACCATCGATTATCGCTATGGCATCGGCCCCATCGATAGTATCGATAGTTCAATCGATGGTTTTCCAGCACTAGTACATTAGTACATTAATCGTCCTTTACGAAACAGCACAGCTGATAAGCGGGGGAAAAGACATGCTCAATGTTTTCTATAGCGTAGCAACACATCGGAAAGGAAGGACTATCGTTGTGCTTCAATCTATGAAGCTAGGCCCTAAGACATATCAAGTGCACCTTGAAGCACAGCCTCTGATCTAGTCCCACACCAATATATTTTATTGATGGCTACGAAGTTTACTTGGACTAACCAACCATAATGAACATATTTTCACATTCTTCTTGCGATCACTAGCATTACCTGTGTTCGTTCCGCGAGCTACAGGGCCAAGGCTAGAAGCTCGACTGGTTTAGGTTATTCCAGCTCTCGGGCCACATTGCACATAACATTTTACAAGAGAGGGACTAGGGCGGATCTTTGTGAAACTCGACTGGCTATCGCATAGTTCTCGACGCCCTAATTGGGATTGTAGACTAGCACTCCCTCTACAATTAACATACATAGATAAAAATTTCCCTCTGCTCGCTATCATTCACAAATAAATTTGAGAGAAGGAAATTTATAGCCAGCAGAGAAATTGTGAATCGAAAGCGGCTATAATTATTTTTATATAAGATTTCGAACAAATGCGTTAGCTGGGAAAAATTCACTTTAAAAGCTTATTATGAGACATTGATCTCAAGTACTATTGACTTAAAATAAACCTAAGAACACTTTTTCTGTACTTCCATAATTTAATTTGATAGATATTTGTTAAATAAAATAATACTTAAAAACTGGAATTATAACTAAAATTTCATTTTTCGCCTATTAGGCAAAATTGGCCCACTTATGTCGTGTACGTAAGTTTTTTTGAATACAGGATTAGTGTTAAAAAAATCCTTAAAAAACCAAAATTAAGTTCCTACGCGTCTGATTGCGCTTTTTTGAACGTACATACCTACCGTTTCTTTTTTCAATTCACATTCCCATATTTTGCATCTATGTATATCCATGAAAAAATTATGTACATACATGCATATCAGTGGCGGACGCTTAATACAAGCCGAAAAGCCCGGCTTGCCGAAATATTTTTATAATGAGAAAATCCACTTGCTACTGCTGAAATTGTCGTCGATATGAGGAAACTAAAAATAACTCTGCGCTTTCGTGTGAGATTAAGGGCGTTTGGCGTCAGCAATCAATTCAGTTGAATTCTTCCCAAATGTTGCTAATAATAAATTTTCCTCTGCTTTTATAGATAATTTACATTCTGATGAAGAACTTGAATTTACTTGCGACTAAGCCGGGCTTGTTGATGCGCTGACGAAAAGTAGGTATGTTACAGCCAAAACAACAAAAGTCACATGCATATTTCGTATTATCCATTGTATATCAAAAGTTAATTATTTTTCATCATCCTCATTTTCTCGATTTATTGCAGTACATTCAGTTTCATACCAAATATGCACAACGAATTTAGTCAAAGTCAATGGCGGGACCGCAATCAGATACTCAGATAATACAGCACAGCAAAATTACATAAATGGCTATGCTTCATACATAGGCTTACCCAGACAATTTATGCTAGGACCACCACTGATACATATGTATATATATTCATACAAAAAGCCACTACCATCTTTGTCTCACCAAGCACTGCGCCGCCAGCCAGTCGTTGACATGTATCTCCTTTGTTTTGCTTAGCAATTTTTTTGTTTGCTTCATGCCGACATTCAGCGTTGTTTTGGTTTTTCATCGCTTTATTGCTGCCGCCAACATCACGTACCAACACCTCAAATCACCACATGGAAAACACACACAGACTGTTGTCTCTTGAAGGTAAGCGCTTCCGTTTTGTGTGTGTTACACGAAACAACCACCTCCATTCCAGAGATGTTAAGTATTGCAATCATCGTGACTTTCAGCCCTTGAAGTCACATTCTTTTTCTTGAAGTCTTGAATGCAGCCTTTCAGTCTTTTTTTTGACTGATGATTTAAAATTTGAAGTCCCCAGTATTTTTGGCAAGTATGACTGATCATTCATTTTTTTCATTCATTCATGACTGGCGATATTTTTTAAGCAGTCATTTAGTAAACTAGTACCAAAAATATGCTCTCTATGTGTTTTAGCTGTAATAGTATTTATTTTGCATATACCTAAATGGTCAGTTTATACAATCTTTAAAATATATATCGCTAGCTTAGAGTGCAAACTGTGTAAGTCCATTTTTATGAAAAAGTGTATTTTTATGTAGAACGCTAGAAAAATCAAATACGCACCGCGCTAAACAAGTCTGTGACTCTTATCATATTTCTACTCGTTGTTATTCAGTGATACGCAGATTCTGTAAGCAAGGCTGCTCAACGAAATGAACAAAATAATTTTGTTTCAAAAAATATCAATAAAAAATATCCAAAAATGATTTTGTTTTGATAATTATCAGAAACAAAATTTTTTCGTTTCAAAAATTATCAATAAACCTTTAATCAGAATAATTTTGTTTCGTTGATATCAAAAAAATTAACAAAAATTGTATTTGTTTTTATTCATGTACGTATGTAGTACATACATACAAACATATGTAAAATTTCTTTTCTTCATAGAAAACGAAATTATTGAAAAGTCAATTTTTTCGTTTAAATTTGAAACTATATTTTTTTGAAATAATTGTTTTGATAATTATCATAACAAAAAAAATTTTGTTAATTTTTTTTGATAACAGTTGAAACGAAATGGATTTTGTTATGCTTTTTACGTTTATAAAATCGAATATTTCAACAGAAACAAAATTTTTTTTTGTTTATTGTTAAAAGTAACGTTATTTTGCAGCCTTGTGTGTAAGTCGAAAAAGCGAAGAAAATTGTGTTAGTCCAAAATATTTACATGAACAGAACATTTTTTTTTCATTTCGATTTTTTTATATTTTTTGTTTTTATCTCTCCTACAAAGTTTGAAAAAAGGACTTACGCAATTTGCACACTAAGCTAGCGATATGTACATTACAGCGTATCGAGAAAAAAAGTTCGCCCCCATATGATCTCTTTTTCGAAAACATTTCCGGAAAATTTTTTTTTGACCCCGCTAGATGTCGCTAAAATTCAATTTTTCATATCTTCGGTTTTATGGAAGGTTCCTACTTTATAATTGTATTAACCCTGTGAGCGCCATTGGGGTAACTTCCACCCAGTACATAGTTTATACCACCTTAATGTAACTTTTTTTTGCCGGTATGTTAAACGTCGTCAAAAAATATTAACCTTTTGCGAAAGAAGTATTTCGATCGATGCCGTAGAACCGCAAATAAAACACATTTAACGTTCCGAGGAATATGCGTTTTTCGCTTCCTGTGGTTTCTAAGTTAATTTTATAAAGTTTTTTTCTGAAAAGTCTCCTACTGAAATTTTATACCGAATAATTTTCTAGAAAATTTTAACCATCTAGCACCCCTAAGAAAGGGTTATTTTGACCCCTTTTTATACAGTCAGGAAATAGTATTTTTAAGGTCGCTAGAGGGCTAAAATGTTCTAGATAATTATTCGCCTTAAAATTTCATTAGGGGTGTCCTGAGAAAAAATCTTTGTAGAATGGACCACATGTAAAAGACCACAGGAAGCGAAAAACTTATATTCCTCGGAATGTTAAATGTGTTTTATTTGCGTTTCTACTGAATCGATCGAAATGCCTCTTTTGAAAAAAAAAATGAATGCTTATTGACGACGTTTAACATGGTGGCAAAAAAGCTCAGTACTGGGTGGAAGTGACTGCAATGGCGCATGTAGGGTTAATACAATTATAAAGTAGGAACCCTCCTCTCATGCCAAAGATATTGGTGTCTCAAACTTAGGGATCGAATCTTTAAAAACCTAGTAACCCCCAGAGGCGGTCGCTTCATACAAGCCGAGAAGCCCGGCTTGCGTACACATTTTCGTTCATTTCATACGAAATTCTTTAAAATCTGGTTATTTTACGTTTTAAATGTGTTTACTATTTAAGTTCTCAATAATATAGCCCCCACTGTAACATGCCCCTAAAAGCCTGCTAAGAAAATAGCGCAAATACACCACCAATCCACCTCACAATGTGTATTTTGTTTGTATAGCCAATCACAGCACAGTGAGCATGCTTCAACGTTTCCACACATTAGCTTTTACGTGGCTTTCAAAACAGAATAACATAGCTTGTTTTCTCGCTTTCGCTAAGGAGAAACCAATTGCTTATTTTCAGAATTAAATTGGAAAAAAAAACTAGCAAAGCACATTTTTTATTTTTCACATCAAATTTGTATGCGAATATGAAGCTGGCTTCGGCATTCAAAAGTTCAGTATTCACAGCCATATGCATACACATTTGATTTTATTCTCGTTTGCATGTAGGTACATACTTATGCACATAATTTCTTATATCTGCATGTGCATGCAAACGTAAATATCAAATACCAGCTTATAAAAGGGTTGATTGTGATTTTTGGCGACTATTGGCACAATATCAAGATAATTTTAAAAAGCGGTGGAAATAAAATTAGACCACTAAAGCACCCATTTTTTAGGCAATAAGCAAATACACTTGCTACTGCTGAAATTTCCGTCGGTATAAGGAAACTAAAAATACCTCTGCGCTTTCGTGTAAGATTTCCCTAGCGCACGTTGTTACATTTAAGAATTATGTAAATACGAAATTTTTTATTTTAAAAATGTTCAGAGTAAAATTGCAAAATCAAGAAAAAACAATTTTAATTTAAAAATGTTTATTTTTATTTTAAGCACTATGAGATTTTGAAGGAAAAACTTCGTTTTTATTCCATTAATTTTAATTTTTAATTTAAACATGTTTCTTTTTAATTCCTAAATACATTTTAATTTAAGAAATTTAATTTTTAATTTAAAAATTTTCGTTGATAAAATAAAAATGACATGGTTTAAAACGTGCATTATAAAAATAAAAATTTTATTTTTGATTCCTTTTCTCTGAGTATACAAACAAAAAGATGTGTATCAGGAAAACAAAAATAAAAAATACATATGAAAAAAAAGCAAAAAAAAAATAAACGAAAAAAAACGATCTTCAAATACCCGAATTGTTCAAATTCCCGTACAAACATACGCGTAATAATCAAACAAACGAGCGTTCGAGCATTGAAAAGCATTTATTCGGGCCACTCGAAAACGTTAAAAAGAAATCGAGAACTCTAAATCAAAGTCAATGACGGAACGGAATCAGACTTTTAAATAATACAGCAAAGGAAATTACATAAATGGCTAATGGTTATGCTTCACACATAGGCTTGCCCAGGCAATTTATGCTAGGTCCGCCACTGGTAACCCCTATGAGAAGAATGGCAAACGACTGTAGCTGTAATCACTTCATGATTGCAATCAAATGATTGCAGTAACGGGGTGGATTGCAGCCAGGTGACTGCACAGTTAAAATTTACCAGTCAGAATGAAGGCTTACTTTTTTAATTCCCAGTCATGACTGGCAAAAAATGAATAGCAGTCATTTTGACCCCAATCAAAAGACTGCGCAGTCACAAAGTACTGCATTACTTAACATCTCTGCTCCATTCACCTCAATCCACCTCATCCAAAATTTGTGCAGGTGCCTATGATCGTTCATTCATTCATTCATTCATCCATATATCCATATGTGCGTTAATATGATGAAGTTTAGTCAATTTCTGGCGACAAAAGCGCTTCGTTTGTGTCATTGTCGTTTGCTGGTTGTTGTTGTTGTTATTTTGTTGGTTGATAATATTGGCCGTAAGGGTGCTGTTAGACAGTTGCCACATACCGGCGTTTGTCGTTTTGTTTTTTCGATTTGGTTTTTGGGTTTTCCGTTCTGCTTGTCGTTGCTTTGTTGCTTTCGGGCTTTTGAGGTAATTTTTTGGTGGTTGATGCGTTATTTGATGGCAGCACTTTTTTGTTTTTATTATTTTCACTTTTTCATTGCCTTCATTTGTGTGCAGTCTATGGGTTATTGCTTTATTTGATTTGCTTTACAACTTTTGGAAATTTGTTTGTGGTCGCAGCTTTAAAATAAATACACGTTCGCCGAACTACTTCACATTTTTAGTTTGTTGAAACATTAAAATTCCTTGTGTGTTTAGATTTTTTCCCTTTCTTATTGCTATTTGATTTTATTTTATTTATTTATAATATTTGTTTTTGGTTTCTTCCTGCGTGCCTTTAATCATCGTCACAGAAGTGGTCAAACGAAATTAAATGAAAGTAACATCTGTCACATGAACTTTGCTATCTATTTGATATTCGTTTAGCGAGTAGGTGGATGATTACTTTTTATACCCAGTTTTACTTGTTAAACGCACATAAATTGAGCTTTGCTAGGCAGTCCTCAAGCTTCGATTCCTATTAAGAAAGGAAAAATACGTACTTCGGGCACGAAGGTTACATTTTGCTAGAGTTCTCGTATGGAATGCCAACCTGATTTCAGACAAGACTAGCTGTTGTTTCTTGGACTATGGAGTTAGCTAAAAATTTTTTAAGACTTAATATGTACTTAATCTGAGTATGAAGCATCTAATAGAATGACAGCTAAGCTAATAAGGCTTAGGCCTTCGAATTGGTGATGGAAATAGATTGAATAGTCTTAGTGGTTAAATAGGGAGAACATTTTTTTTTATCGTGAAGATATAATATGTACATATACTGAAAATTAAGTCATTTCAAGGTTAGTTTAACTAGCCTACTCTGGCAACTGTTTTTCCAAAAAAACTTAGTTTCGAAAGGAAAAAAAATAATTTTTTTGCTCTCGAAAGTTGTATTTTGAAAGACAGTTGCCTGAATAACCCTATAAGAATCCAAATTTTAGTTTTTGTCAAATTTTTTATAAACCCAAGCAATTGGCTCCAAACTCCTACTGAAATCTATCATTACATATGGCTTTTCTCATCTCGTCTTGTTGTACATATATATCACTGTGGAACACTGTGTGGGGGTGGCATCTATCTATAAAAGTTGATGCTAATTTCATGGCGTGATTTATGTTTATTATATCCTTTGGCCTTTTCCTGGTTCTTTGTGCAAAGATTTTGTTTGAGAAGATCCCTAGTAAAGTTATATGGCGAATAACATGAGAACGAAAAAAGACACATATTAGCCGAAACTGATTTGTCTCCAAACCAAATTTGATGAAAAGCAAGCAACCAAAAAGTAAATTTTCTTCACAATACTATTTTTTCGGACTTTCTAAAAGAGCTTAAAACGACCTCTTCGTGAGGGTTAAAATGTTCTACGAAATTAACGCTCGTGCAATTCTACTATATGTTTCCTAACAGCATATTTTTATAATATATGTATTTTAACGCTTTTTTTCATTTATTCAAAAATCACTTGGACCAAATTTCGCAAATTTAAAATGCCAATAAAAAAAATTTGACCTCAGGGAGCAAAACGGTTTGAGGGGTTTTCTACATATATGTATGTGACAGCGCATAAAGAAAAAATTTGTACTTTATTATTGAGCTCTAAAGACCATTTTTTTTTTTTGTTTTTCTAAGGAAAAATTGGTATGAAAAATTAATACTTTTTTGGTAGAAGTTATAGATCCATTTCGGAGACCACCACATCTCTTCATCAGACTTCTCTTTTTTTAACATGTTTATTCTTTGGCGTCCGCCGAGATCGAACCTCGGATTTTCCGATTGGAAGTCTAATGGCATCACCACTAGGCTACCGCCGCCTTCCATTTTGCTTGTATTAATTTTTGTTTTTTATTTTCATAACTACTTTATTATTGAGATCTCAAGACCATTTTTTTTTTTATTTTATTTTGTACTTTTTTTTTTGATGTGGACAACAATCTGAGCAAGGAAAATTCATTATATGATAATGACAGGGCGAATTCGGTAATATTCGCCTCGATTCGCTTTAAGTTCTTGTCCATCAGAATGTCAAACTCAAAGTCAAATATTTCTTTGTACGACATTCTTCTGTACTCGGAGAGTTAAAGACGAGAAGAAGAAGAAGTCAGCTGCTCACTTACCATTACCATATGGATGAATTTGCCTTGATCCTAAGCAACGAAAGATATCGATCCCATGCCCCAAAAAAAATTTATGTTTTATCCTTAGGTCCCTTTCTCTAAGTGCTGTCACAGCTTGGATTGTGGCCTTTCGCTTTGTGTAGACATTATTCCGCCCCCAGACAACAACACTCAATTTGTGTCACAGTGTATTCATGAATTATCTGTAGATAAAAGCTAAAATATAAGCAATAAATAATTAAAATTACTTGTGTATATTTTGCCTTTTCAATCCGCAACTGGTTATACAATATTTCTTCATTATATAATTCGCACTTTTTTAAATGCAGAGCGCGTGTTTCAAGCGAAAATGAAGGCAATCTGTTGGCCATTCGCTTGACGATGTTGGCTGTTGCTTATCACTGTATTTTTCACTTACTGTTTTTGTCCTTCAACTCCTCCCCCCTTCGCTTTACACACACGCCCAACACAAGCACACATAAAATGACCGAAAGTACTTGCACGCCGCCAATTTTAGGGTCATCTTTATGGAGCTGCAGGCTGAATGGCTGACCGCCGCTCTAGATGAGTGGCTAGTCTCGGACTTCAATCAGGCACAGTGCTCTAAAAAACAGAAAAAACAAAAAAAAAAAAACAAACAAAAAATGTACATGCAACATATTGTCTTTGACGCTACAAATCGGCCGCTCTTTCTTAGACGCACAAAGTTACATACTTTGTCTTCTGCACGTTTATTATGCGCCACATTATTGCTGTTAATATAGGATATAACGTTTTTTATTGTTTTTTGTGTTTTTTGCTGTAAAGCTTGTGTATGTTTCGCTATTGTTGCGTGTTTGTTTCTGTTTTTTGGCTCACCTCTTGCCTTGTTGCCTCTTTTATCACCAATAAATCAGAATTTATTTGCTACAAAAGGGCAAGAATATAAAAATGAATTAAAATGTTCAATAAATTTGTTTTAAGTATCCTGCATGTTGACACACACGAGTACATAAAAGCATACACACACACAAAAGCAACAAACAATAATAGGTACTCTGGCTGTTTTCAATCCTGCCTGGCTTCATACTTCCTCCTTCAAAGCGCATGCTTTCCTCGAACAACACATATTGTCATTACGCCTGTTGAATTTTCAATATTTCTATCCCAGTTTTAGCATTTTTTTACATACATACATATATGTTTTCCAAGCAGCCACTTGTGCTTCCGCCTTCGGGGAGGTCGTCTTACTAGGTAGGCGAGTCGGCACGAAAGTGCGGAGTTGAGCAAATGGACATATTAGCTTGATATGTTCGCGACGTGCTGCGCATTTTTGTTGCCAATTTTTTCGCCCTTTGGTAGTTATTAAATTGTTGAAGGTGAATGTGCGAGTATTCAATGATGCACCGTATAGAGGAAGACTACCAATAATAGCGCCTGTAAAAAGACAGAAAATCTATTAAAAAATTATAAGTTAATCCCTTGTGGAATATCTATGTAGTCTTTTCTATAACATATTGGGCAATTCCTTTTTCGGCAGATTTTTATTACTTGTTGTCGTTCTTTAATGCTTACTTGTTCATCTTTTTTTGGTTGTTACATACATATTTCTGTTTTTATTGTTTACAAGACAAATTGTTGCCACGTGAGCTGATTGCAGTGGCAATTTTGGATTTAATTCACGGAAATAAAGCATATCTTTATATATACTAGCTGTACCCGGCCAAGCTTTGCTTTGGCCCACTTCCTATTATAGGTACATGAACCGAAAAACGGAACACTTTAAAATATGTTGGAAGTATCTATAAACCGAAATTACGTCGGGATGCAGTGCTCAGCACAATTCAGATAAGTTCAAAAAAAGTGAAGGAAAAAATTGATATTTTCAAAAGTTTGCCATATTCATTATCTTATCTTATTTTTCTTCGTATTAGTCTCCAACTGCCTTTCCCTCTACTTTTCTCTTTCCCTTTCCATTTATCTTTCCTTTGATTTCCGTTTCCTTTTTCCTTTCCCATCACATTTCCGCTTCCCTTTCTCTACCGCCCTCTCTTACCTCTCCTTTTCTGTCTTTCTCCTTTTTATTCCCCCCTCTTATTCCTTCTCTAATTCCCTGTGTTACTGTCTCCACATCCTCTTCATTCCATTTTTATTATATTCTCCCTCTCCTTTTCCGTCCCTTTGCCTTTGCCTTTCCCAGTCTCATTACTCTTCCCCTTTCCCTAGGGAACTGGGTTTAGCATAACATACCCTGCATTCCACTTCTCATTTGATACCACCATTGCTTAAAAACATTCCGTGTCGTCCGAATCGTCTCCTTTACCCATAATTGGGTATCAGGACTAAGAATCACTATGAAAATATCTCTATATAGCAGACCCGGTCAACACTTTCATTTTATATCAGTATTGCTCAGAAGCATCCCGGGCTCATCCGGGTCCACTTATTGACCCACATCTGGGAACTTGACCTAGAAACCATAATGGGTACGGTATCTGGAGACATGGCCAAGAAATCGTAATGGGTACGGCCCTACATGAGAATCCGCTCAACACCTTTCATTTGATACCAATATCCCTAAGATACATATATCCCAGGGTTATCCGGGTCCACATATTGACCCATACCTTGTTAACCCACCTAGGAATCGTCATGCGCCGTGATTAAATAACAATATCGCTGAGAAATTATCCGGGGCCATCCGGATCCAAATTTTGACCCACATCTGGGGACCTGACCTAGGAATCATAATGAATTCATCTCTATGTAAAAGCCCTGCCTTTCAGTTGACACCAATATCGTTCAGAAATTTTCCGGGGCCATCCCGGTCCACGTTTTGACCCACATTTAGGGACCAGACCTAGGAATCATAATTAGTTCATCTCTGTGTAAAGACCCTGCTCAGCACTTTTCATTTGGTACCAATATCGCTGAGAAATATCCCGGTGTTGTCCGGGTTCGCGTGTTGACCCACACCTTGGGACCCGACCTAGGGATCGTAATGAGTTCATTTCTATGTAAAATCCCTGCTCAAAACGCTTCATTTGATACCAATATCACTGAGAAATTTTCCGGGGTCATCCGGGTCCACGTTTTGACCCATATTTGGGGACCCGTCCCAAGCATCACAAATAAAATAGTTCTATGTTGAAGTACTAATCAAGACCTTTCATTTGATACCAATATCACTCAATAACATCCGAGGTTCATCCGGGTCCACGGTGCAACCTATATCTGAAGACCCGACCTAGGAATCACAATAAGTACTATTCTATGTAAATTCTCTGCTCAATACCTTTCATTTGATACTAATATCGCTCAGAAACATTCGAGGGTCATCCGGGTCCACGTTTTGACCTATATCTGGAGACCCGACCTAGGAATCAAAATGAGTACTAATCTATGTAAATTCTCTGCTAAATACCTTTCATTTGATACCAATATCGCTCAGAAACATTCGAGGGTCATCCGGGTCCACGTTTTGACCCATATTTGGAGACCCGATCTAGGAATCAAAATGAGTACTATTCTATGTAAATTCTCTGCTCAATACCTTTCATTTGATACCAATATCGCTCAGAAACATTCGAGGGTTATCCGGGTCCACGTTTTGAGCCATATCTGGGGACCCGACCTAGGAATCACAATGACTACTATTCTATGTAAATTCTCTCATCAATACCTTTCATTTGATACCAATATCGTCCAAAAATATTCAGGGGAAAGCCGGATCCACGTTTTGACCTTTTGACCAATATCTCGGGACCGACTTCCGGATTTGAAAAAAATATGCATATGAACCATCTAGGGCAAGGTATTAAGCTGGTGTGTAAATCTGGTCAAAATCCCTCCACGCGTTTGGGCGAAAGCCGGCGACAAAGAAATGGGCTTGATTTTTATATATATATATAGATTACGCTAAGCGATTTTTTGTAAGCACCATAACTTTTACACCGTTATACCGATTTTCGAAAATGTGGTGTCAGATGAAAGGGCTTAACCTGTAGATGTGCAGGAAGGTTTAATTTTTTTGAAAAGGGTTGCCAGATGTTTGAAAATTTAATTTAACTGTATAGTTTGTTTGATTTTAAAATTTTTGGTACCATATGAAAGGGCTTGACCTGACATTGAGCAATTTAATAAACATTTTACAAAAAGGGTTGCCACCTGTTCAAAAATTCAGTTTTACGCTATAGTTTGTTTGATTTTTAAATTTGAGGTGTCATATGAAAGGACTTGGCATGGAAATGAGTAATTTATTAAAATGTTTACAAAAAGGGTGCCACCTGTTCAAAAATCCATTTTTACGCTACAGTTTATCTCATTTTGAAATTTGAAGTGTCATGCAAGGCCTAGCACTGAAGATAGCTAATAAAAGGAAAGGGAAGAGGAAAATGAAAGGGACGGATATGGCGAAGGACAGGAAGCGAAAGAGGAAATATGAAAAATAAAATGGATAAAAGGAAAATAAAGCGCAAATAAAGGGGAAAGGGGAAGAGAAAGAGAACTAGAAAGAAAAGCAGGAGCGCGCCAAATGGCCTTTTGTAGGTCGCTTTAAGGTTACCATAGTCTAGAAAAATATTCGGCACAAAACTTCACTATGGGGCTCCTTGATCTATGTATAAAAAATCTAGGTCCACAGAAAATAAAAATAACCAGTAGCTATGAAGGTATATCAAAAAAATTTCAAATGTGGCAATAAGTGGTCTTCCACCCTCAAATTGTCGCACAGTGTAATTGAAAGCCACAGCTTCGCGTGGCCGGGTTTACTAGTTAGATATATTAAAAAGAAATGACTAGAAATAACACAAATTAAGCAGGACTGTTAAACAATATTAAGAGGTTAATAAAATACATACATACATATATTAGTACTTGCTTAGTGTAGGCAAAGTTACACCTGAAATTGTTTACAAATGCTTTGAAATAACACACAAATTTAAGTAGCGCCTCTCAGAGTTCTCTTTAGTTAAAACACTCAAAAGTAACTCTGAGCTAAAGTATTTTTATTTAAGTACCAGATCATTATAGAACTTGGCTATCGCAACTATCTCAAAATAAAAGCATGGATATATTATAATATAAAGTTCTAAGATCCTCTAAGACTAGCTGTTGACCTTAACAACCACAGTTTTACCTCTAGCATATCGCAGCTAACTGAACAAACAAGAACAAGTTTTATTAACGTTGAGCGAGAATAGCGCGAAGTACATATGTTCTTTCATCGTATAAGGTAGTGGAAAATTTTGGCCAAGGTTGAGAGGCAAATATTGATAGCTTCATTTCTGAAATTATCTGTTCGGGAAGCAAGGTGAGTAATAGCCTTCAAATTCAAATTAGAATTAGATTTGCCAAATAGCTTCTGATAGACCGAGTTATGACTCGTTGAAGAAATACTATATTGAAAATACAAATCCCTTTTATAACCGACGTGGACAGATTTAAAATAGAATCGTTGATATGTTCTCCGAAGTATTGCTTTACGTACCTAAAATCGGGGGCAACTTTTGCAGTTAACTTCTTAGGTGGCCATACAGAGTTTTTATGGAGAGTGAAATTTGAACAGGAAATAGCAAACAGGAACAGGAAAGAGCAAAAGGTCAAAGCGTTGACTTTTCTTTGAATATTTTTAAACTATATTGGTGTCAAATGAAAGGTGTCGATCAGGGTAGAAACATAGAGTCCTTTTCAGCATGATTCTTAGGCCGGGTACCCATATGTGGGTAAAAAAGTTGACGCGTATGCCCTGAAATGCTTTAAAGCAATATTGGTATCAAATGAAATGTGGAAATCAGGGATAAAATATAGGTCTCTCCTGCATGTTTTGCTCAAGCCGGTTCCCTAGGGAAACGGAAAGGAAAATGGACGCAAAAGGAGTGGGAAAGGTAATTTTAGTTCTATACCATACTTTGTGTGTGTAATTTCATCCCGCTAAAGATAAGTGACTCAATACATCATAAGTGACTCGCCTGAGAATTCGGATTCGGCGATCTACCGTCGCGAAGTATCGCCGCAATAATATAAGTAATCAGAGAAGTGAAATTGTCTCGAATTCGAGGCAAATCCGTTGTGTTTATTGGGTACTACTTAAGATTAACTTCGACAGACTCAACATGAGCAAGCGTGATCGCTTAAAGGCAAAATTCATGCTTTTGTTTGAATCCCTGAACTAGTAGTTCCTTTAAATGGGTGGAAAATAGTCGTTTACTTGCGACTCCTATTTATGTATATGAATATGTAGAGTAAGTTAAATATATAAAAAAAAATCATACCAAAAACCCTAAATTTGCAAAAAAAAAAAATCTATTGAACTCTTTATATGTGGCTTTTTGGTGTTACTTGTGTACCTTCAATATTTTTATACTCAGCTGTACTAGTACACAGAGTATTATAGTTTTGATTTCATAACGGTGGATTGTAACAGAATGAAATAATCGAGATAGATATAGACTTATATATATCAAAATGATCAGGGTGAAAAGAGAAATCGATTGAGCCATGTCCGTCCGTCCGTCCGTCCGTCCGTCCGCACGATAACTCGCGCAAAAATTGAGATATTTTGATGAAATTTGGAATGCAAGTTGGTATCGACACGGACGGTTGGTATTGAAAATGGGCGAAATCGGACCATGACCACGCCCACTTTTCCTATATAGAAAAAATCGGAAATTTGGTATATCAGTCATTAATAGAGCTGGAGTGATGAAATTTTACCCACGTGTTGAGCACAGGCCCCTAAGAAGAAATTTGATGAAATTTTGGAAAATGGGCGGTGCCACGCCCACTTATTAAGGGTCAAACATTGAAAGTTTTATATGCCATAACTCAGAAACCGTTGCAGATATATCGATAAAATTCGGTAGGCGTGATGTACTTACTTAGGCAAATCTTTGGACGGAAAATTGTTAAAATCGGTTGACGGCCACGCCCACTTTTATATATGGGAACTATAAAGGGGCCTAATAAAAACATTTTAAGCGATATCTCTGTCAAATATAAAGATCTACCACTGAAATTTTGTGGCAGGAGTCCAACTACGGACATAAAACGAAAAACACAAAAATTTTGGAAAATGGGCGTGGCACCGCCTCTTTTTAGAAGCAGGAATATACGAGATTTCTGAGCCCATAACTCGACAAATAATTGATATATAATGACGAAACTTGGTGTATACACTTTCGTAACGTCTGGTAATACATACTCAAAATTTTAGAGAAATCGGTTGACGACCACGCCCTCTTTTATATATGGAAACTATAAAGGGGCCTAATAAAAACATTTTAAGCGATATCTTTGTCAAATATAAAAATAATTCATTGAAATTTTGTGGCATGAGTTCCACAATAGACCGGAAACAAGAAATATAAAAATTTTGGAAAATGGGCGTGGCACCGCCTCTTTTTAGACAAAAGGGATATACGACATTTCTTAGCCTATAACTCGACAAATAATTGAGATATTGTGACGAAACTTGGTTTATACACTTTTATAACTTGTGTTAATAGACACGCAAAAATTTATTGAAATCGGTTATGACCACGCCTACTTTTTAACAAAGATATTTCTGGAACACCCTTTAGGAATTTGTAACGTGACATCTTTGTAACTAGAAGTCATAAAGGAATGAAATTTTGCACAAATAATATTCATATGCTTAGTTGGATGACTGATTTTGAAAATGGGCGTGGCTACGCCCACTATATGCAGCACTCGCTTTATATAAAGTGCACCGTGTTTCCATCAAACGCAAACAAACAATGAAAGCATGCAGCTGAGTATCTAATGTTCGATTCCACTCGAACTTAGGCTTCCTTACTTGTTTATCTTGTAACGCATAGCCATATCTCTTGCTGAGCTGTCAAAGTGTCAATGCATGCAAAATGACATGACTTGTATGCATAAAAGCGGAGCGGCATTGGCTGCCAAGCGCAACTCCCCAAACACCCAAACCACCATAACCGCTACCAAGCGCCCAGCCGTTCAATCTGGGCATTTAACTAGTAAAAAGGCACATTGTAGTTGCCCAGCGATGGGTGTGCGTGTGGAAAGTGGCGGAAATTCGGTTTATTTTGAAAAGTTGAAGGTTGATTTTCGCCAAACAATAATAAATAAATAAAAATATTTGTATGTGTTGTTGTTTCTGTTGTTGTTGTTATTGTTGTTGTGATTGCAGTGCCAGCATCGGCGCTGCTCTTAGCAAAGTGACACTTTCAATATCAACAACCAAAAGTGAGTATTTGCAAATATTTTTTTGTAAACAAATGATGTGATGTGCAACAACAAGTGAAAAAGTGAGCAAAAAGTAAAGCAAGTTGGTATGTGAAAGCAAAACACTTGCAATTTTTTTTTTGGCTTTTAATGGAATTTCTGAAAATCGATGACACCCTGGGGACGCATACGTTATCAGTTGGTGTGACGCTTTGGCAATGTATGTATGTTTTAATGTAATTGTAAGGATCAACAACATATTTTGTAATACCAAACCAAATCTTATTGCATATTTTGCTTTTGTTTTTGTTGTCAAGCGATAGCTATGGTAAATACTTTTTGTTATCGTTATCTCAGTTATCGACTTGAAGATATGTATGTATATCGAAATGAAAACTAGTTCAAATTAAAGCTCTGGCTAGCCCCTGTCGTTGGCATATACCTTTTCCTTTATCTTTAAATTGAATCATACATATACATATGTATATGTAAATATTTTGAAAGTTACAGATGTTCTTGCGAAAGAATTACGCACAGATAGGTGCGCAAGTTTCTAAGACACCAACTAAAGCTCTTAACACAAAACTTAAAGAAAGAAAGGATTTAATTTAACTCACTGCTCAGGTGGTAAATGATGCAGCACAGCTGTCGGTTAGTTATTACGTTGACACATTAAAAAGTAAATGAAACTTGAAAACTCAGCTTGGCGATGTTTGTAAATGCAAATGAGAGTTGTTGCGGGCAGCAACATTTGCAAACAAAAAAGAAAAAAATAAAGCGTGAATAACGAGTATTCATAAACATTGATGTGTAAACAGTTTCGAAATCGGATATTTATTCCCTTTTCCTTATTCCTTTTTTTCCTGGTTTTCTATGGATTAAAATGCGACTATAGTTTTTGCAATTTTTGTTGTCATTGTGACTGCTACTATTTTGTTGTTTTTGTTTGTTTTGGTTTTTGGTTTTTGGTTTTTAAATTTTGATTTTTTATTTTCTTTTGTTTTGTATTACTCAGAAACATGCAAGATCATCAGAGTCCACGTTTGACCCATATCTGGAGACCCGGCCTAGGAATCATAAAGAGTAGAGCTCCGTATAGAAGTCCTGCTCAACACTTTTCATTTGATACCAATATTGCTCAGAAACATTCCGGTTAATCCGGGGCCACATTTTGACCCATATTTGGGGACCCGACCTAGGACTCATAAAATGAATAGAGCTCTATGTGAAAGCCTTGCTCAACACCTTTTATTTGATACCAATATTGCTCAGAAACATTCAAGGATCATCCGGTCCTCATTCTGGCCCATATCTCGGGACCCGACCTAGACATCATAAAGAATAGACGTCCATGTAGTATCCCTGCTCAACACCTTTCATTTGATACCAATATTGCTCAGAAACATTCAAGGATCATCCAGGTCCTCGTATTTCCCCATATCTCGGGACCCGACATAGGAATCATAAAGAGTAGAGCTCCGTGTAGAATATCTGGAGAACCGGCCTAGGAGTCACAATGAAAAGAGCTTCATATCGAAGTCCTGCTCAAAACCTTTCATTTGATACCAATATTGCTCAGATGCATATCCATACATGTTCAAACAGGTTGGCCCTTTTTATTTTGCCTATTTGACGCATTGTTGCAGAAAACAACAACAACAACAACTTCGCTTCGTTGCTGTTGTTGCTGATATTTGCACTTGCACGACTATGCATGCAAGCATTTGTAAGTACATGCCTAGCTACCTACCTACCACTGACAATGCCAAGGCATTTACGGTTTACGCATTTACATGTTTACTCGTTTACGCATTTAAATGTTTACGCGTAAACTTTACCTGTTTTTCGAAATTACTCGTAGCTACAGCAAAGATGTTTACACATCAAAAAGAAAGGATGTGTGATTATAAAAGTGGAAATATGCAAATGCACACGTGATAAATAACGAAACTACGTAATTATTCAGCTAAGTAGCTATATACATAATAAGTATATAATGAGATATGCAGCACATTCATATTAATTCAAATTGGAGGACTAATAGGGGCGTCAGAATGAATACTTTTCCGTCAATCCAGCAATCCGTTTAACTGACAACAGAGTGAAATTACATGTATTTGAATGTCGATCGACACATTCAGTACTTCAACTTTGCCGTCACAAATATGTGAAATTGAAGTATATGTCAGTTAAACGGAGCTGGATTGCCGGAATAGTATTCATTCTGTCGGGCCCATGAGGGAAATGTAGCAAATCGTATAAAAATTGCGCCAGGTGCCTATTTATAAAAAAAGTAAACCTTCTAAATATATTTAACTTCTTCTTCTTCTTCTCAATTGGTGCGTAACCATCTAGACGTCTTTTAGCGAGTCCTATAAAGCGGCCTGGCGCCTGTTTGGAGGTAACAACGCAGTGCAGGTCTCGCTTTCCTGCTGCCTTTAGCTGGTTTCGTAATATACTTTTAAGTAGTAGGTACTTTAAAAGCCAACAACATTTATGTATGTAGTTCATGCAAAAATCTTTAAGATACAAAAAAAAAAACATTAAGCAATACACTCGTACAAATATATAGACAAGTCCCTGCATTGGAAAACCCAAATCCTTTAATTTATTTTTGCACATGCATTTTGGCTTTGACGCCCCCGTCGCCGCACAAGAAAGCACACAGAAAGTAACTACATACATATGTACGTACTCGAAAAAAAAAACGTTGTAAATCTAAAGACTTTCGCTGTTAAATCAACTACTTTCCGCAGTTGAAATGTGCCCAACAACGCTCCGTTGTTGTTTCAAAGGTGCGAGCGTTGTTGATTTAAGTCAATAATGGAGATTGTTGGAAAAAATTTTCACCTAAAAATAAATTTTTGTTTGCATTTTACTCTTCATCTTCTCTCCGCCCGGGTCCCAACTGCAAATATGTAGCCTCCGCTTGTTCTCCTATTCTTCTCTCCTTCTTATCATTCACTATCTTTATTTCTTATTCTGATTTTTCTTCTTTATTTTATATTCTCCTCCGGATTCGAACCTTGACATCAACCTAAAATTCTATCCAATCATCACATAGTGGAACATTCAACATTATATTGAATTGTAGTAACCTATTTATACTTCCATTTCCTAAAAAGGAATCCATGAATTATTTGAATCATTGTAAAAACAAAATTTAAAAAAATTTGTTCTCATTAGTTTTGTTTACAACGGAAACTGTTGGGTCAAATACTTTTGCCTTTAAATCAACAACGGGGAGAAAATTGTTGCTAAAAATAAACTTTTTTTTTGATTTTTCTCTTCATCTTCTCTCCATCATTATTTTTTTTTTTGTTGGTTTTCTCACAAAAAAATATTTTCTCACAAAAAATTTTTTAAAGGCAAGCAAGTTTTTGAATCAACAACGCCCGTTTTTGAATAAATTGTTGGATCAAAAACTTTGCTGTAAAAACAAATACTTTTGCTGTTGAATCAAAGACGGAGATTCAACAGCCGAAAGTTGTTGGTTTAACTGCGGGTATTTTTTTCAGAGTATGTATGTATTCTTGTAACAAATTCGTGACTTCAAGCTGCCTTAGAAATGTAGTAAGAAAGTCTACAGAAAAAGAAATCAACAAAACAAAAACAACAAATTCGCTGCGTCTGGGTTAAATCATTTACATGCGTCTACATTTGCTTTACTTTTCCGCTGAACTTGTTTTGCATGCCATCATGTTAACATTGAAAATTAAAAAAAAAAAAAAACCAACAACAATCTCGTAAGGTGCAGATAACACAACACAGCAGACGTATCTATGTGGATTAAAAGCGAGTAAGAGCGCGGCTGTGTATGGCTGAAGATTTCATACCATTCATAAAGAAAAATAAATTGTCTGCGAAATATTGTAACTGAGCACCATTCTTTAGGTTAATGGGGGTTATATTTAGTTGATATCGGCAAATGATCAATTGTATATACATTAAACCGATATACCAAATTTCAAGCAGGTTTCTCAAGAGCTGAGGAACTAATTTGCAACCAAGCATATGAATAGTTGGATTGATCGGCGGACATGGCTTAATCGAGTCAAATGCCCAATTCTCATCATATCTCTGTACATAAATGTGAATGGATCTATCGGCCTTTCTTATCTTAAAACATAGTATTTTGGACCAAAATTTAACAAATATTTCTTACAAGTACTTACATATGTACATGAAAGGAATAAAAAGAAAGAAACAAACAACAAAAAAGGAATAACAACCGCATAAGCAAAAGTGCAAGCATGTTCCACATACGCCCCGTCGAACTCAAAGCTGATGCGAAATTGCTTTGCATATAGTATGCATACACATATTTTACACATATCGTCGTTTAAAGTGCATTTTTGCGTAAGAGGTATTTTCATTTTCGAGTAAGGGACATTTTTGCCAAAAATGAGATTTTCCAACCCTGAGTTCCTGACGCTCAGCTCTATCGATCCATACCAAAACTTTGCAATTCTAACAACAAAAACGCATAATAACAGTAAATTTCATAATCGCTTATGAAGAGTATTGTTAAAATTTGGCAGCATTACCGCGTATAATTTCAGTTCATTCATACAAGCGAAGTTATATGTTATTAGATAAATAAATTAAATGGCCAATTTATATGAAAGGGAGCAAAAGTTAAATATTTTAAACAAATAATGTCAGGTAAATATCAAGCAGGTATTATTTTAAACAAATTAAATGAAGTTTCTACTTGGTAAGCTCTGATACTACGTTTTTTTGCTACAATCTTTACAATTTTCCCAACCAAATTATGACTAAAGGTATCAAAAATTAAAAAAACAAAACAAGAAAGGAAGCCTCAGTTCGAGTGGAGCCAAATATTGTAAGCTTTCATAGTTTTTTTACGTTTGCTGGAAACACGGTGCAATCTATATAAAGCCCGTGCCGCATAAAGTGGGCGCAGCTACGCCCATTTTGAAAATTCGTATCAATAATCCGACTAAACGTATAAATATTCTTGTTATTATAAAATTTCATCCCTTTATGACTTTTATTTACAGAGATGTCACGTTACAAATTTCTGAAATTCGAGAAATATTTTTGCTAAAAAGTAGGCGTTGTCATAAACTGATTTCACTAAAATTTTACACATATACTACCGCAAGTGGTAGAAATAAGTCCACCAATTTTCGTCATAATATCTCAATTATTTGTCGAGTTATGGGCTCCGAAATCTCGTAGATTCCTTTGTCTAATAAGAGGCGGTGCCACGCCCATTTTCCAAAATTTTTCTGTTTATGGTCTTCTCTCTATCGTGGTACAGTAGACGCTCACAAATTAGAACCACTACTAAAAAAAAGAATTATATTGAACATTTTGCATTTCATAACCGCTTGTGCGTGATTTTTGTGCCAAATAAAAATTGCACAACCGCACATGAAAAAAAAGAATCCTAATAATTCAATTTGTTTCTTTTTCTACACTAAGTTGATGTTTTAGCTAACAAACTGATCTACGTAACTATTTAAATTTAAGTTTGTACGCAGAAAGAAGTAACGGTTTTGAAATGAAACCGTTTTTTTGCTCTCCTGTAAAATTCAACCAATGTCCGCTACTCGAAAATGAAAATACCTCTTACGCAAAAATGCACTTTAAACGACGATATGTACATATGTTGCTACACTCAAAAAAAAATTTCTCCCGATCAAAGACATAATTTTCCTTATTTTGAACACGCGTCCCAATACAAAATTTTCTTTGTTTTGTGTAAATTTTCTCAAAAATGTGGAAAAAACATAAAAAAACATTCAAACAAATTCGTTGCCATGGGGATTTGTATGGGAATTTAATTTTTTAAAATTAAAGAAATCAAGTCTTCAAAACAAGGAAAGTTGGGAATGGAATGGCGCTTAAAGAATTTTTCATTATTTTAATGTATGAATTTTTTCAAAACAAGTATATGAAACCATGGTAACGCATGTAACAACAATATTTTATAAACCTTTTAACATGTTTTAAGGAAAATTTACTCAAAACAAAGAAAGTAGTGTTCAAAATAGGTAAACAATTTCTTTGACCCCTCCATAAATTTTTTTTCTCTCAGTGTATGAATGTGCATGAATTTACGTGCCAATACTTGTATTCAGCATAGATTGTGGAAAAAGCAGGTACCCAGCTGATCTTTACTATAGCTTTTGTTCTTTTATTGCTGTTATTACCGCTGCTGGCTGGCTTATAATTTCCGGCGTTGCACAGTGGTTCAGCCGCGGAAAAAATTCATTTTTTTCAATACCTAATTTTCAGATTCTAATGATGTAGTCTTATAAAAAAATGTCCAAATATGAAGAATTCATGACTACTTTGCAAAAAGTTGATTTTTTTTACAAAATAATGGTATCAGAAGTCAGAAAAATTTTATTCAACAAAAACTGCTTGAAATGTTTGCTAACTTTAGCTATAAATTTTCCTTATAACTTATATCTCTATTGTCCCTGTTGTGAGTTTAAAAGAAAATATAGCACTTCCTTGACTAATTAAAGAAAAAATCAGTGCAATCGGCCAAATATTAAAAAAAATATAGGCCAGCAAAAATGGTACTTCAAAAATGCTACCATTTCTAATTTCGATGGACAAAAAGTTTGTGTGCTACAGCGTGCTACACTCGCTAACTGTAATAAAATGAAAGTTTGGAATGTCTTCTATCGATTTCTGTAAAAAGTTTTTTCCCATATTTTCCCCAATCGATGTAAACTTGATTTAAATGTCGAAAGTCCCATCAAATTTTGATAAAATTGACAAAATGTAGCATGCTATGTATATATGAACGTTTACATCTTATGTGACATTTTTGTTTACGAATATGAAGGCACAGAGAGGATTAGATAAAAATGCAGATTGGTAAATTATACACCTAATTTGTTAGAATCAATGGTAAATAACGGTAAACACATTCGTCATAACATTGCGGTTTGCAAACAACAATAACAACAAACACATTTGTTTAAACATTTTACCAGCTTATTTTAAGGTATTAGATGAAAAAAAAAATGTTATCCCGACGAAATTGTAGTAACAGACACATACATATGCTGCTGTTAATTTGCAAAGTTAACTTGATCACACAACAAGAAGACTTATTGATACTTTCTCAGCAGAAAAGTTGAACACCTTATCATGTTCTGAGTTAACCCTTACTAGTAAATGGGACTTAGGATTTATAGGCTTATGTTTTCTAGGAAAAGTGATAGAATTTCTACCAATACAGATGTTATTAATCGATTACTGGCAAGTTCTGGTCATTATATAAAGTCCATAAGACGACAACCCAACAAAAAGTGTGTGGAATTGGATTTTTTTGCCAAGGATATGCTAAATAATTAAAAATTTTTCTTATATTTGCTTTTTTTTTCTTTCCATATATATATACATAGTTATATTTTCGATTATATGTATTATTAATATAATCATTAAGTACATCAAATTTTTACAAGGGCTCTTTGCAGTTACTGAAAATGTACATCTTCATTTGTTTTTGAATAAAAGGTGTAGAAAAAGTGGGCGTGGTTGTTTGCCAATCACGCCTATATCTGGTATTGTCGATATATTTCATGACAGTAACTTATGCGCCAAGTTTCGTGAAGATATCTTAATTTTTTGAGCTGAAATTTAAATTTTTCTTTAAAAATTTTTACTATAGGTCCAGGGGAGGTACCCCTAGGGAGTGGCCGATTTCAAAAATTGTTGGTGCTGTCAATGCCTTTAATGAGGGTAACTCATGTACCAAGTTTCGTGAAGATATTTTAATTTTTTTTTAGCTGAAACCAAAATTTGTATTTAAATCATTTTTTTATAGGTCCAAGGGAGGTACCCCTAGGGGTTGACCGATTTCAACCATTTTTTGAAAATTTCTTAATTAGCTCACATATAACCTCTGTGCAAAATTTCAATGGCCTAGGACCACGCCTTCTATTTTTTTCCGCAAAATGTATGGAGCCGAACCACTGTGCGTTGCATTGCTAAAACAAAATTCATGTTTTTGGCAATGAATGAATAAATGAATAAAAGCGAAAATGAAATCTAACGAAAAACATATTTCGGGATATTTTATAATTGTATGAACATATGTACAGACATACATAGATACATACATATGTATGTCATTTTATACATACCACATTCTTGCATATTTGTGAGTTTTCCCAAAAAAGAGTGATTTTCATTGCATTAACTTGAGTTGACAGACGCTTTATGATGGCATTGCAGCGCATGAAATTAGCTTTTGACAACAAAAACAACAACAATATTAACAGCAAAGCATAGATGTTGTGCTAAATATGCATTACGCTGCTGATGAGTATGCAAAAAGGTTATTGCTTTACATAAAATTTCTCATACCCCTATTCGAAAAATTATTATAAAACAAGTAAGGAAGCCTAAGTTCGAGTGGAATCGAACATTAGATACTCAGCTGTATGTTTTCATTGTTTGTTTGCGTTTGATGGAAACACTGTGTACTTTAAATAAATTGAGTGCTGCATAAAGTGGGCGTAGCCACGCCCATTGTTAACATTTTTATCAGTCATCCAACTAAGCATTTGAATATTATTCTTTATGCAAAATTTCATTCCTTTATGACTTCTAGTTACAAAGATGTCACATTACAAATTTCCAAAGCGTGTTCCAGAAATATCTTTGCTAAAAAGTAGGCGTGGTCTTAAACCGATTTCAATAAATTTTTGCGTGTCTATTAATACAAGTTATAAAAGTGTATAAACCAAGTTTCATCATAATATCTCAATTATTTGTCGACTTATGGGCTCCGAAATCTCGTATATTCCTTTGTCTAAAAGGAGGCGGTGCCACGCCCATTTTCCAAAATTTTTCAATTTTTTGTTTCCGGTCTATTGTAGAAATCATACCACAAAACTTCAATGAATTATCTTTACATTTGACAAAGATATCGCTTAAAATGTTTTTATTATGTCACTTTATAATACCCATATATAAAAGTGGGCGTGGTCGCCAAACCGATTTCGCTAAAATTTTGAACATGTATTACCACAAGCAATAAAAGTGTACACACCCAGTTTCGTCAATATATATAAATTATTTGTCGAGTTATGGGCTCAGAAATCTCGTATATTCCTGTTTCTAAAAAGAGGCGGTGCCACGCCCATTTTCCAAAATTTTTGTGTTTTTCGTTTTATGTCCGCAGTTGGACTTCTGCTATAAAATTTCAATGATATATCTTTATACTTGACAGAGATATGGCTTAAAATGTTTTTATTAGGTCACTTTGTAATATTCATATATAAAAGTGGGCGTGGCCGTCAACCGATTTTAACTATTTTCCGTCCAAACGTTTGACTAGGTAAGTAAATCACGCGTACCAAATTTCATCGATATATCTTCAATGGTTTCTGAGTTATGACATATAAAACTTTCCATGTTTGACCCTTAATAAGTGGGCGTGGCACCGCCCGTTTTCCAAAATTTCATCAAATTTCTTCCTAGGGGCCTGAGCTGAACACGTGAGTAAAATTTCATCGCTCTAGCTATATTAGTGACTGAGGTACCAAATTTCCGATTTTTTCAATATAGGAAAAGTGGGCGTGGTCATGGTCCGATTTCGCCCATTTTCAATACCAACCGTCCCAGTCCCGATACCATTTGCATTTGCATTTCAAATTTCATCAAAATATCTCAATTTTTGCGCGTTAGAGTGTTTACAGACGGACGGACGGACAGACGGACGGACGGACGGACGGACGGACGGACATGGCTCAATCGATTTCTCTTTTCACCCTGATCATTTTGATATATATAAGTCTATATCTATCTCGATTATTTCATTCTGTTACAATCCACCGTTATGTGATTAAAACTATAATACTCTGTGTACTAGTACAGCTGAGTATAATAAACCTGCATGCAAATATATCTGTGGCAATTTGCAATAATCGCTTAAGTCGAAAAATATGATTTCGAGATAAATTGATTTTTATATTCGAAGGCGTTTCTTAACAAATCATAAAAGTCGATTAAAAACTATGGACGCAAAATCAGTGATCCACCCACAATGTTACGATCAAATTTTGTAAATAAAACAAAATGTCATGAAGAAATTTGATTAAGTATATGCATCTACTTTGGCTGTTATAGCAAGTTTAATATACCTCTATTGTAAGTTAAGCCCAAATGTTTTTATTTATATCTTTTTATTGAATTAAGTTATAAGCATGGGGGTTTTACAGAAATATAGAGTTTTAAAAGGAGAGTAACTTGGTATATATAACTCGAAATCTTCCTAAGTCGACTTTAGCAGTTATTGCTTGTGACCACAGATATATATTACATATATATAGATTATTAAAATAAATACTCGCAGTCTGCACTTCTTTATACGTGTTTAATGTAACGTAGGTATTGTATTGTATCCAGTGCCCGAAATAAGCATGTGGGTAACAAGACTATGTCAAATTGATTTGATTACAATTCATTTTATTCCATCCAAGTAATAAATTTGGATATATAAATTTACATATGTAAACTAGCTGACCCGCCAGACGTTGTTCTGCCTAAAATTTATTCCTATAAAGCCTAAAGGAAAAGTCCTAGATTACCGTGTTGCCGTATCCCTATCCCTATCCCTAATCTCTAATCCCTAATCCCTATCCCTATCCCTATCCCTATCCCTATCCCTATCCCTATCCCTATCCCTATCCCTATCCCTATCCCTATCCCTATCCCTATCCCTATCCCTATCCCTATCCCTATCCCTATCCCTATCCCTATCCCTATCCCTATCCCTATCCCTATCCCTATCCCTATCCCTATCCCTATCCCTATCCCTATCCCTATCCCTATCCCAATCCCTATCCCTATCCCTATCCCTATCCCTATCCCTATCCCTATCCCTATCCCTATCCCTATCCCTATCCCTATCCCTATCCCTATCCCTATCCCTATCCCTATCCCTATCTCTATCCCTATCCCTATCCCTATCCCTATCCCTATCCCTATCTCTATCCCTATCCCTATCCCTATCCCTATCCCTATCCCTATCCCTATCCCTATCCCTATCCCTATCCCTATCCCTATCCCTATCCCTATCCCTATCCCTATCCCTATCCCTATCCCTATCCCTATCCCTATCCCTATCCCTATCCCTATCCCTATCCCTATCCCTATCCCTATCCCTATCCCTATCTCTATCCCTATCCCTATCCCTATCCCTATCCCTATCCCTATCCCTATCCCTATCCCTATCCCTATCCCTATCCCTATCCCTATCCCTATCCCTATCTCTATCCCTATCCCTATCCCTATCTCTATCCCTATCCCTATCCCTATCCCTATCCCTATCCCTATCCCTATCCCTATCCCTATCCCTATCCCTATCCCTATCCCTATCCCTATCCCTATCCCTATCCCTATCCCTATCCATATACCTATCCCTATCGTTATCTCTAGCCCTATCCCTATGCCTATTCTATCCCTCCAGACTTTCTAGGGTCACCCCTGGTCCACATTTTGTTCAATATATCGGAAAACAGGGCGCATGGGGTCTTGAAAATCACCTCTTTTTTAAATACTCATCAACACCTTTTATTTGATACCCATTTTGTAGAAAACCCATTTGGGGTCACACCTGGTTCATATTTCAGGAAATACCTCGAATACGGGGTCTTATATGGGACCAATAACTACACCATGTTCAAGCACTCGTCAACACCTTTCATTTGATACCCATATCGTACGAACCCGTTATAGGGTTACCCTGGTCCACATTTTGTGGAATATCTAGAAAACCTTCTCGGATTCTTATACTTTTTTTAGCCATAAACCATGTCGGGCTCAATCGAAAACTACGTGCAAAATTTCATCTAATTCAGTCCAGCCGTTTTGGAGTTAAATCATCAGGGAGGAAAATGCGACTTATTTTTATACAGGGTTGGGCAAGCTGCATTCAATTTTGATTGCATTCAGCCTTGCAGCCACCAATCAATGATGAGTGGTAGTGCAAAATTGATTTGCATTACCATTCAGTAGCGAATGGGAATGCAAATTTGGTTTGCATTACCATTCAGTAGTGAATGGGAATGCAAATGTGGTTCGCATTACCATTCAGTAGTGAATGGGAATGCAAATGTGGCTTGCACTACCATTCAGTAGTGAATGGGAATGCAAATGTGGCTTGCACTACCATTCAATAGTGAATGCGAATGCAAAGGTGAATGCATTCCCATTCATTGCATTCCCACTGCAAATGTGATTTGGACTATTAATTAAAAATGAGTGCGAGTGATTTGGACAACCATTCATCATTTAATAGCAGTTAAAACCTGTGACCATAGTTAAGGTATTAAGTGGCTAATCTATTTATTAACGGAAAGGAAGTTTATGGGATATTATAAATATGGAATTAGGCTTAGCAAAGTAAAGGGAAACCAACACGGCATGGTAATATGTACATATGTTCTATGTTATACCTGTAAGTAAAAGTATTTCTTTCAACTTCTGAGGTTATAATTACACAGTTCAACAAATTTACAAAAATTTTACTCAACACGAACAAACGCTAGTTATTATGAAAGAGATGCCTCTCAGACCAACTTTTCCGAATAGAGTACTAGTCCAGTGCAAATCACATTTGCAGTGGGAATGCAATGAATGGGAATGCATTCACCTTTGCATTCGCATTCACTATGGAATGGTAGTGCAAATCACATTTGCATTACCATTCACTACTGAATGGTAATGCGAACCACATTTGCATTCCCATTCACTACTGAATGGTAATGCAAACCACATTTTCATTCCCATTCACTACTGAATGGTAATGCAAACCAATTTTGCACTACCATTCACTATTGAATGGTAATGCACTTTGAATGGTAATGCAAAAATGCCCATCCTTGTTTTTATATAATAGATATGTATATGTACGTTGTTATTTAATACAATTCGAGTCATAAAATTAACTCTGATCGCTATTCAGAATGATCGAGAATCAATCTTAAATGGAGGAAGGTTTGATGTAGAATAGTTAAGGCATAAATTCTAGGCACTCTGTAGAGCTCAATGCTGGCATGAGTTATCTAAAGAGCATGTTAACAGCGACGCTTGTAGCTCTACCGTAATATCATAAAGGAACGCAAATATGTAAGTATAGACAACGCCTTAATTTTGTGCTTTAATAGTTACTTTACCACAAGTGGTCTCCACAAAATCTATTAGCTTACAAACAATCGCCGCACCAATCGCCTTGCAAAGACCTTGCAGCGGTTCTTTAAGGTAAATATGTGTGAAACAGATGTTTACGTATGTACCTATGTGTGTGCATGTAATTAACTTTCTAAGGTATTATGGATTTTCTTGTGCATCACTCAATCTATACATACAAGTACATGTGTATATACATATATGCATAAGCATAACTAGAAGATGCTCCTATGCAAAATTCAATTATAAATTTTGTCTCCAGAAAGCAGAGAGCCAAACTAAATTTATAGGAAATTTAGGAAAAACTCTTAGCTAAGGTTAACATAAGAAGGACAATAGTTGAAGAATTGCACTTGAGCAGGATTTTATGTATTTCGCATACATACATACACAGCATGTGTGTATTAAATTCATTTAATTTACTTAACTTATGTGATGTTCCAGCTATTAGAGACTTTTGTTAAACAAATTGTTGCAGAAAGTGACTTACAATAATGTGTATAATGAATTTATTGATGTACTAAATGCACAACAAATGTGATTAAAAATTGATTTCAAAGGGTACTTAAAAGCTTATAAGAAGAATAATCTACTTTGGTCGAACAAACCGCTTAGAAGAAGGTGAATGAATATGTCTATTGCAGTCAATTGACGCTGCCAAGATGTACCTAGACTCTGTCAAAAATGCGCAACTGTAATAGCTAGGTGAAGTTAGATTAGGTTGACCGGACCACACATCGACGCTTCCAAACAATAAGTTGACTTAGTACATTTTCCCGTTGGCGTTTTCAAGTAGAGCGTGTCTTAATTTAGATGCTGTCCAATTTTGGTATCAATCGGACAATCCAATCAAAAGTTATAAGCAAAACTCGAGATTTTTACAGAATAAAAACGTTGAGAGCTTGCCATGAGAAACCACGTAGAAAATTTTTATTTTTTCTTACGGTTTTATATAAAGCGTACCCTGACTTTGATATTGTCGAGTTTTGGTGTTGATCGTTCAATCCAAACAGAAGTTACAAGTGAAAATATACTTAGCATACAACCGAAGTTTCATATCGAGTTTAAACTTTGAGAGCTTCTCCTGCAAAACACAGTTTTCAGACTTAGTACAGTTTTGTTTGGATGCGTCGATATGGTACTTAGAGTTACCGACATCGTATTGGAGGCGTTGTATGTACTAAACTTGGAATACACAACTTTGCAAGTTTTAGTATTTTTCGAAGAGTATTTTGTGTATTTATGAAGAATAGGGTTGTCCCTATGTACCCTCCTTGACATCGTCGAAAGTCCCCACCCACCCGTCAGCGTCCGACAACTCCAAAGGTCCTCGATCCAGCACCATATGATTGGGGGTATTCCGATACCTTCGAGTCCCTCCAACAGCGCCACAGCAGAGAAGTTGTTAAAGGCACCCGAAATATCAAGAAAGACAACTATTGCACTGTAGTGATGGGCCTTTTCGATTGTTGTTGTAGTTGTTGTGATTCTTTATCCTGTTTATCCTCCGTCACGACAAGATAAATGCGTTTTTTGCCTTCCACCAGGCACCTCGAACCATGAATGAGGTCGCCTCGTATCTTCCCCCTGGCTCGGGACTTGAGGGGAGCTACTCGACCGGACAACATGCTATACTAGTCCTCTGCGGTCTAATATATATTTATAGATTTTTGGTGATCTCTTTTTGCGATAGAAATTTCTACAAACTGAGTGCTATCCTATTATCTTTGCGTTGGCAGTTGGACTCTGTTGTCAAAAATGTAGAATCAAGAGTTTTTATACTCAGCTGTACTAGTACACAGAGTATTATAGTTTTGATTTCCTAACGGTGGATTGTAACAGAATGAAATAATCGAGATAGATATAGACTTATATATATCAAAATGATCAGGGTGAAAAGAGAAATCGATTGAGCCATGTCCGTCCGTCCGTCCGTCTGTCCGTCCGTCCGTCTGTCCGTCTGTCCGTCTGTACGCACGATAACTCGCGCAAAAATTGAGATATTTTGATGAAATTTGGAATGCAAGTTGGTATCAAGACAGGAACGGACGGTATTGAAAATGGGCGAAATCGGACCATGACCACGCCCACCTCCCCTATATAGTAAAAATCGGAAATTTTGTATCTCAGTAACTAATAGAGCTGGAGTGATAAAATTTCACCCACGTATTGACCTCAGGCCCTTATGAAGAAATGTGGTGAAATTTTGGAAAATGGGCGGTGCCACGCCCACTTATTAAGGGGCAAACATTGAAAGTTTTATGAGTCATAACTCAGAAACCGTTGAAGGTATATCGATGAAATTTGGTAGGCGTGATATACTTACTTAGACAAATGTTTGGACGAAAAATTGCCAAAATCGGTTGACGACCACGCCCACTTTTATATATGGGTATTATAAAGTGGCCTAATAAAAACATTTTAAGCGATATCTCTGTCAAATATAAAGATATATCATTGAAATTTTATGGCAGGAGTCCAACTATGGACATAAAACAAAAAACACAAAAATTTTGGAAAATGGGCGTGGCACCGCCTCTTTTTAGAAACAGGAATATACGAGATTTCTTAGCCCATAACTCGACAAATAATTTATATATAATGACGAAACTTGGTGTGTACACTTTTATTACTTGTAGTAATACATGTTCAAAATTTTAGCGAAATCGGTTGACGACCACGCCCACTTTTATATATGGGAACTATAAAGGGGCCTAATGAAAACATTTTAAGCGATATTTTTGTCAAATATAAAGATAATTCATTGAAATTGTGTGGCATGAGTTCTACAGTAGACCGGAAACAAAAAGTATAAAAATTTTGGAAAATGGGCATGGCACCGCCTCTTTTTAGACAACGGAATCTACGAGATTTCGGAGCCCATACCTCGACAACTAATTGAGATATTATGACGAAACTTGGTTTATACACTTTTATAACTTGTGTTAATAGACACGCAAAAATTTATTGAAATCGGTTTATGACCACGCCTACTTTTTAACAAAGATATTTCTGGAACACCCTTTGGAAATTTGTAACATGACATCTTTGTAACTAGAAGTCATAAAGGAATTAAATTTTGCACAAAGAATATTCATATGCTTAGTTGGATGACTTTATGCAGCACTCGCTTATATAAAATACACCGTGTTTCCATCAAACGTAAACAACAATGAAAGCATACAGCTGAGTATCTAATGTTCGATTCCACTCGAACTTAGGCTTCCTTACTTGTTCAAATTATGTTCATCCAACTCGCTGAGGCTATAAGCAACTTTCTCTCCAGCATTACGATTTAGGTATGACAAATTTACACCAACAACTCTTCACGCAAAGCAAAACATGTACATACTTTCTTTCCTTTTTGCATCAAGATTAACATATTTATTTAAACACTTTTTAACATTTTTATATTCATTGACACAAACGCTAAATACGGTTTTATCTCTAGCACATCCTTATAGCCTTAACAAATTTGCACTTCATATACTCTGCATACATAACTAGCAACTTCACATAAAATGTTTTTTTTTTTTTGGGCCCATAAAAATATTTGTTTAAGGTCAACAGAGCACAGAGGAACAGAGCATATGCCGTGTAAAGTCGGCCAGAGTCAATAAACTCATTCCCACAGTTCAACTTAAATGAGATTTCACTGTACATACATACATACATCCATACAAATGTGCCTATGTATATATGTAAATATGCCCTCCTGGCATTTTCCTTGCTAAATGGTTGCTGGTTGAAGTCAACAGTTGACAATCGCCTCGTGGCGTGCGAAGGTTAGCAAATCTGCCACTGGAGACACGCGTTGAAAGGCCCAATAAAATGAAGTTATCTGCGTATATCTACTACCTAGGAGGCGGGGCGAGCCATTTCCTTCGAGTAGATGAGCTTGTTTAGTGTATGAATATGTGTGATGTACGCGCGCGCTGTGACTGTGAATGTGAACAAAAAAAAATTCGCATATCTAAAAAGGCGTGAAATTAATTTACATAATTTCATGCTATTTGATCGCTTCAATTGCCTGGCCACGAAGCGAAGCAGCACAGCCAGCAAACCAGCGAGCAAGCGAACGGAAGTGTGGGCGAAAATAGGAAGTGCTCCGTTGTTAGGAGAGCTCCAAGAAGAGGAGGTGTGAAGTGGCTAGGCACTCAAGTGTGTTTAGCTGTTAAGCTTATTGTGAATTTGTTTAGGGGTAATACAATTGGCGCTGAGTTGATTTTTTTTTTTAAATTTTTTTTACTATTTTTAAAACACGCTATATGTTATTTTATTTTATTTTATTTTATTTTATTTTATTTTATTTTATTTTACTGTATTTTATTTTATTTTATTTTATTTTATTGTATTTTATATTATTTTTTTTTGTGTAAATAAAACACTCTGGAGAGCTATGCATGTATTTACGCCTCCCATTGCTTAGCTAAAGTGTCAACTTCGAAAGCTTCTATGGCTCTTTAAGGATTTCCTAAGCACGTCGCGTTCGCCAACGGAGCCATAAAATCAAAAGTGAATGTTGTCTAGATTGCCTCACATGAACACTTATGTATGTAAGGATAAGTAGTTAAACACATAAATATATACTAAGTATTGCCTTTTCCGGTGGCTACATAACAGCGAGCTCGACCTACTATAAAATGGCAATTAATTGTGGCATAAAATTTATATAAGTAGATATTAGCAAATTTAAAATGTGCCTTTTAGGAATGCAGCTAGGAATATTGATTGCTTGCGTGAGTGCTAAGAGCATGGTACCCTGACATAATCCCAAGGGGCATAATCCCAAATTTTTTATTTGGGATTATGTCACTCCCCCTAGGGTGACATAATCCCAACTTTTTTACTTGGGCTTATGTCACCCTAGGCGTAGTGACATAATCCCAATTGGGATAATGTCATTTTCAAGCCCAAAAAACAGTTCAGATTTTTTCTAAGATTTTATTACATTAAGCAAAAAAATTAAAGCTGACAATAAAGTTAATGTTGTTATACAATAATACATTGAGTATATGTATAAGATGAAATATGTATGTACTTAAATACACATGTTCTCAAAAAATTACTTTAAAACTAAAAAATTACATTAAAATTAAATATATTTACATATATACAGACTTTTTTAAATAAAACGATAGGTATATAAATATTTGTGTACATTGTATATATGTCTATAAAAAGATGAAAATTTGGAAGAAAAAATCGCGCGATTTTGATTCCAAATTTTCGCCTGCGGCTCTTTTTTTCTAATAGATCGAGAGGTATATACATATGTCTATAAAAAGATGAAAATTTGGAAGAAAAAATCGAGCGATTTTTGATTACAAATTTTCGCCTGCGGCGCTTTTTTTTTTAATAGATCGATAGGTGTATACATATGTATGTACATATGTCTATAAAAAGATGAAAATTTGGAAGAAAAAATCGCGCGATTTTTGATTCCAAATTTTCGCCTGCGGCGCTTTTTTTTATTTTATATCGATAGGTATATACATATGTATATAAGTATGTCTACAAAAAGATGAAAATATATATAAATATGTACATATGTCTATAAAAAATAAAACTTTGGAAGCAAAAATCGCGATTTTGCTTCGCAATAGTACCTACTCGAGGGACTTGGTATTCTGGCTCCCTTTTATTTGGGATTATGTCACTCCCACATAGGTGACATAATCCCAAGTAAAAAAATTGGGATTATGTCACACCATGGTGAGTGACAAAATCCCAAATTTTAAAATTGGGGTTATGCCACTTGGGATTAAATCACGGCACCTAAGAGCATTACTTGAAATACAAATTTTCTTTCTAATACTTTCCTAGCAACTTTCCCCTACATACTAAATGCTTCTCTGCTTCTGCAGTTATTTGTCCATCCACAACTTGCTGAGCTATGTGAGAAAAGGGTCCTTCATAATTAGCTTGCTGATAGCGAAACAGTAACTTCAGATCTGCCTTTTTGCAAAATCGAATCAGGAACATACATATCTACATATGTACATAAATATAACTCTTCTGACATAATCCACTTTTTCTCTTTATAAATTTAGTAGGTAGTCTAAACTACTTTAATGAATTCCTTAAAAATATTAACCCCTTTTTATTTAATTAATCCGTGAACATGACAGTAGACAACCAACATATCCATATAATGACATATACATACATACACATCCAAGTTGAGTGAAAGACCTCAGCTATCTACGAACATTAAACTGCGTCCAAGAATGCTCTCCGTTTGCTGCCAATGCCTATAGCCTCATCGAAGCCCTTTGGGGCTCACGCTGTCGCCACTCACGCCTTGTTAACAACAAAACATTTTGCTAACTACAATCCAACAAGAGCAACAAAATTTACACAAAAATTTATATTTACATAGATATATATGTACATACTTATAACCTCATTTCGCTAGATAAGTATTTGCAAATCAAATACTAAGTGCTCTGCTGTTAGTCAAAAGCCAAATGGCAACAGTCGCAGGATACGGACATGCGGTGTGAGATAAGTTTTGTATGCTCCAGCCGAAAAAGAGCTCAAATAAAAATTCGGGCTAAAAAAGGGTGATGTTGATTCCTCATTCCGTGTTGTTCAACTCTTTTTTTTACCATATTTGTTGCCGCTTCTTGTTTGTGTCCCATTTGTCCACTTCAACCGTCCATTTGCTTGGTTGTAAAACAAAGAAAAAAAGGTCTAAATGAGTTTTTTATTTTATTCGAACCACAATTCATTCGCAGCCGCCTTTGAAATGAATGAATGTCCTTTTTGCGGATGCTCTTAAGAGTGGCAGAAACATGAAAATTAATCAGTTTTGGGAGTTTGAAGAAGTGTCCCGTTTGGTGGACATTTTTCCTGTTTTTTTTTTTTTTGTGTGTTTTATTTGTACTTATATTTTTTGGTTGTTTCTTCGGATCTGAGACACACTCAGCTGTGGCCAAATGGGTTGTGCAGCTTTACATAAACTCTGTTCGATACTTATTTTTGCCTTGGAAGGACAAAAGGTTTTTTCTTTCATATGGAATTATTGGGAACGATTTCCAATAACGGTACCTGGCTATGATGGGGTCAGAGTTGAGTCGGCCAGTGCAATGTTTCACAATGAATCAAATAGACGGATTCAATAACATTTTGCGGAAATTGTTATGGAAATCATATTTGGAAAAATTTTTTCTTCGAGAAACTAAAAATATTTTTGTGGCAGAAACTTTCGGAGGAATATCCTTTACCTAATAAATTTCGAGCATATCTTCTATGAGTTTATTCGGATATATATACAAAGTATGTGTAACACGTTATGGTAATATTTTTCGATAAACAAATTCGGAGAAATTTTTTTTTCGGAGTAATCCCTCCAAATTTTTTTTGCTTTTTTGGGAACAAACTTTCGGAGAAATATTTTCATTTAGAAACAAATTTTTGTTTAATTTTTTTTGGATAAGCACTTTCGAAGATGCATATGTATGTATGTACATATATCTTTTCGGAGTACCAATTTTTTTAAACAGTTTTATTCGGAGTTTTTTTTTGGAGTTCGAAAAAATATATTTGGGTAGATAATAATTATCAGAGTTATTTTTGTAAAAAAATGTTTCGGAAATAATTTTTCGGAAAATTTTTTCGAAGAATTTTTTTTTTTTTTTTTTTTTGATAAATTCTCGGTAGAAATATTTTTTTTGGGCAAAAATTTTCATAGCTTTTTTCGGAAATAAGTTTGCGATGCAAATATATTTTGTCTAATTTTATTGGATAGGCACTTTCGAAGATATTTTTTCGGAGTAACATTTTTTTCGAGATTTTTTTTCGAGATTTTTTTGGAGTTCGAGGAAATACATTTGAATCGCGGAATAATTTTCGGAGTTATTTTTGTAAGGATTTTTTTTCGAAAATAAGTTTTCAGTATAATTTTTTTCGTGGAAATCTAAGTATTTTTGGAATAATAATTTTCGGAAAATTTGTTCGTAGAATTTTTTTTTTTGGATAAACAATAGAAATATATTTTGGAAAATTTTTTCGGAAAGTTTTTTCTGGATCAACACTTGTAAAAATATTTTATTGGGGATAAAAAATTTTGGAGTTTTTTCGGAAATAAGTTTTTGATGTAAATAGTTTTTCGGAGCAATCAATGTTCAGGATTCAAATATTGGTAAGCTTTACCGCTGAGATATGTAAATAATATCAACAAAACAAATATCCAATTCCTGTGGGGTTGTAATATCCAAACAACTATAAATTCACAAAAGGAAAGGTAGGGAAATAATACACAAAATGGTCAATGCAAGGCATACCACGGGGGGAAATAAGTGTAATGCGTGCTGAGTGAAAGGCCACCAAAAGGATAAAAAAACTCTAAGTGCCTGTAAGTATGCAATGACATATGCGTGCGTGTGTTTGAGCGGGCGCTGCGTAAATCTGATTAAAATTTTTGAATACGTTTGCTAATGTGATTTTTTGATAATATAAAATAATAGAAGGATAAATGAAGGATGGACAACAACACACGATGACAAAGGTAAAGGCAAAAAGGCGGGTAGGACATTCAAAGATTTATGGTAGCGTGATGAAGGCGGCACAACGGCGGCAAGAGACCCACAATCGGTCAACGCAGTCAGCTGACCAAAAGGCTGAATGTGCCGCAGCTTCCATGGCATCCCATTCACATCTTATGGGCATACAGCAATGGAAGTTGCGGTGCAATTTAATTTCGAAATAATGTTACGCATAAAAATTAATGGGACGGTGATGCTGGAGAGCGCTGCTTGGATGGCTTCCATGTGGGCAGGAATCTGTGTGTGTTTTAGTAGCACTTAAAAGCCCTTTTTATGCGCATTGTTATTGTCAAAAGTATGACTGGCATTTCTTTTATGCGTCGCTTAGCTGCAAATTAAATCTTTTAAATGTTATTTTTTGTTTTAGGAGTTAATGTACGAGACGAGCATTTTATATTTAATTTCCAAAAAATAATTGTTTATTTATGTTTGCTGTTTGTGTTCGGTTAATGCGTGTACGTGTGGATGATCAACGTCATAATCAGTAATTGCGTATGAGTGGATAAAAAATATGTTATTAAATTTTAACGGTCAAAATGACAAAATCAAAAGTTAATTTGCATGCGCGCGCGGTGCGGCAGTTAATGTGGTCAGTAGCTGCCATTCATATTAAACAAATTTCTAAAGCATACTTTTAGGCGTACTCAAGTGTGGCACGCATACAAATAATTAAATATTTTAACGGTGAATAGAACACAGTAAGCCAAATGATGAGCAATGGAAAGAGGGAATGAAGCACAGAAAGTTAAAAAGAGCGAGAAAAAGAGGGAGGGGGGAAGAGAGAGTTGAGAATGTGAAATAAATAGCAACTCTGTTGATTGGTTTGGTACTATTAGAAAAAATTTAGAAAGCCCTTTTTATCCCTTCCAGCCTGCACCTGTTGGCTGGTTGACTGGGTAGCATGCCTATTGACTGCGTCTGCCTAACTGTATTGGAAAAAGTTTTTCCTTGAACTGCGTCCTTCAATTTATTTGAAGCCTACTTTTGGGCGCACGCAAATGGTAACGCTTATATTAGTGCTTTGAGTTTGTTGACCATTTAATTTTTGCATATATTTTAATTTGTTTTTTTTTTTTTCAAAATTTCCGCTAGTTCTACGCAGTTTGCTGTGGCTTTTGATTATTTATCCAGCAAAAAAAAAGAAAGAATTTTTGAGCTGCCACTTCATTAACGTAGTAAACACGTCGCATTAATGTGCATAAATAACAACAACAATAAAACAGGATTGCAGGATTTTGCGAGGTAGAATTTTCTAAGACAGGCAAACGTTACGCTCCCGATCTTGGAGGTCCTGGGATGAAATTAAAGTTAATAATTTTTCCCAAGGACACAATCTAGCCCTGGAGTTTTATAGCATCGAAAAAAATAATAATTTTTTTTTCGGTCCCTGGTAAATATATTTAGTTTTTGAGCCATATCACCACCCACATACACGCCCTAAAATTTCATATATATAGATAGATTAGTCAGGGCCTAGTGAGTACTCCTATCAAGTGAGAAATTTCCACCCACCATAGAGTGTGGTTCTGTTTGACGATCTTCTTTTACGTAACTTCATAGTTAGTGTAGAGTTTGAGCCAAAGGTTTTGTTGGTTGCTTGGCTATGTAGTGGTCGGATAGGCTAAAATAAACCAAAGAAATTTTAATTTTGCTGAACCAAATAGGGCGAGAATCCTTTTCGACTACTGAAGTATAATTTAGGCGGTGTTAAGCTGGGAATTAACGAATTGCTATGAAAATGGGACAAACTTGGGCACGTGTTAAGAAAGAATGCTTTGTAAAGCAAGAATTTAAGATCGTTATTAATTCAATTCATTAAAATATTAATCTGAAGCACAGAAAATATATATGCACGAATTACTGAATTCTTAAACAAACAACTACTTAAGATGCTTAATAAGTAAATTATGATTTTAAAGAGATGTCCAACCTCACGAAGACCCCGAAGATTCAGTTTGCTTTTGATATGCAAATTTATTGCCTACAATTACTTCTTAAGGCATATATTAATTTCAAAATTACAAAGGACTAATACGAAAGCCAACAAACAAATTGTTTTGGACAGACGACCGTGTGAAGGAGGCTGTGTGTGGAGCTCTGCTGTTCCGATGGCCGGTGAAAGCAAAAGGAAGTCAGTCACGCATGACTGATGCATACGAAATTCTAAGTAAGTAATTTACACAAATTAAAATGCACACACGCAAACATGCATAAATATCGAGAGACGCTTGTCCATTTTTGTGTGAGTGTGTGTGTGTGTGGGTTTGTGTATGCTTGGGACTGTTTGACAAGAGCAAATACGGGTATATGGAATGCAGAGGGGAGCAAATGCTACCCTGCCAGTGACAGATGCAGTGACCCAACGCTGACCGAAAACTATAAATAAGTGATATGGAATTCAGAAAAATATTTATGTATGTATGTAAGTACATAGTTGAAACAAGATTCAAGTGTAGTCGACGGGGAACGGGGGCAGCTCAAGCAGGGCTGAAAGATTTTGTGGCTATAAAATATTTTGTAAGAAGTGCTGCTGCATACACACAAAATAGAAAATAGAAAATACAAAATAAGTGCAAATGACTTTCTTACAGCAATTTTATGGGGCAAAAATGAAATTACCGCAACAAAATTTGTCCAGACAAACACACACACACACACACACTTACATACATTTTAAAGTGCGCAAAATATGCTGGTCACACAAACACACACCCGTATTTGGGGGGAAAAGGAGTAAAAAAGGATATAAACGCACTCATCCACAAAATGGACACCAGCAGCTGTTGTGAGGGAGGGACGGAGTTGAGTAAGGCGAAAGAGACGTGCAATTGCCTTTGAGTGTGTGTGTGTGCAATAGTTTCTCGACTTTCTTAAGTTTTTTGCCAAAATAACATATGTATTTGTGTAAGTTTAAAGTTCTTAGTATCCTTGAATGCACACGCAAACAAATAAGCACGAACCAAAGCAAATTGCGCCGGCAGAACAGCAGTGAGAAATGTTTTGGGTATACGAGATGTCCTTTTAAGTCATGTATGCAGGTATGTTATATATACACACACACACATGATTAAATACACACACATATCATGATGGGTGATATAACTTTGAGCTGTATACCCAGTTGTTACTCACTGTTAGATGGTGATATATTCTTCTTCTTCTCCTTTTTATTTTTCTTTTTCTTCTTCTTCTTCCCCTCCTTCTTCTTCTTCTTCTTCTTATTCTGCTTCTTAATTGGCGCGTAAATGTCTAGACGATTGTGGCCGAGTCCAATAAAGCGCGCACGTTGTTTCTGTTTCGTGCAGCATGGCGCCACTTGGGAACACCTAGGGAGGCAGCATCGCTGTCCAACTGATTTTCACAATGCAGTGGAGGTCTCCCTTTTCTTTTGCGTTCAGCGGGTTTCGATAGAAATGCTTTCTTGGCCGGAGCATGTTCATTCATTCTCACGACATGACCTGCCCAACGCAGCCACTGGATCTTTATTCGCTGCAAAATTTTGACGCCTGTATAAAGCTCGTACAGCTCATCGTTAAATCTCCTTCGATATTCGCACTTGCCAACGCGCAAAGGTCCATAAATCTTCTGAACGACTTTTCTCTCGAATACTCCAAGTGCGATCTTATCTGATTTTGACATCGTCCATTCTGCTGCGCTGTATATGAGCACTGGAACGATGAGCGTTCTGTGGAGGGTGGTTTGTTCGTCGAGAGAGGACTTTACTTTTCAATTGCCTACTTAGTCCAAAGTAGCACTTATTAGCAAGAGTGATTCTTCGTTGGATCTCCGTGCTGACATCATTCTTGGTGTGAATGCTGGTTCCCAAATAGACGAAGTCCTTGACAGTTTCGAATTTGTAGCTGTCTACACTGACGTGGCTGTTTCTTAGTGTGATGACAGGAGGTACTTCGTCTTGTTCTCGTTAACCGCCAAACCTGTTTTCTTAGCCTTTTTGTTCAGCTTGAAAGAGACTGAATATTGAGCGCGAGTGTTAGTGCCTATGATGTCAATATCATCGACATACGCCAGCAGTTGCACACCCTTGTGATACAAAATGCTTCCTCTGCTGTTAAGTTCTGCAGCTCGAATTATCTTTTCCACGCTCGGAGAGATCCTTCCCAATTCCGACAGAGCTGGTGGTGTTAGTCAACGTGATTTAGTGATGCATTAACATCACAAAAAATAGAAATTGACCACGGATCAATTAAGCACGTCAATTTCAAGGATTGATAACTTCGCTCTTAATTCAATTTCTATCTTTCAGCACAACATGAAAAAAACAACCGTCGTAAAATTTCACTACTGGTTATATGCCAGCCTCAACGTTGCTATCCATGCACTTTCTTCTTAGTAATTGTTTATTTCTTCTTCATTGTTTGTGCAATTTGTATGCTTGAGAGCATTTTACAACCTGAAAACTGCAGGACACTCAGTCACACAAGCACACAAATACACACGCAACAAAATTCACATACTTACGATGAATGTAAAAGCCCGTCTCCACATAACTTGTTTCACCAAAGAAACATGTAGCAAAACATCTCGCTAAATAACCCGTCTCCACGTGGCTGATCGTGATTCAGTTTAACATTTCTCTTTCTTGCTCCTCTTAAATGTTTGTATGTTTGCTTATTTTTGCGTTTTTGTTTTGGTCTGGGTGAGATTTCGATAGATTTTCGATTATTATTATAAAATTAGAGAAGACATCGATATCATCGAGGTTGGCAAGATGATTCAGAATGAAACAGTGTTTCAATCTTCACTCGCTCTCAGAAATTTGTATGGAAATTGGCGAGCTTCGGCACTGGTTTCCGTGTCGAAACAAGATTGAGAGAGAAAATGCAGAAAAAAAGAGCGAAACACGTTATGTGGAGACATGGTATTAGTTTTTGGAAGGCAAACAAGACGGTTTTGAAAGGTGCACGTGTGTTTGTGTAGCAAAGTCTTAGAAGCAAACAATTTAATGCGCTGTAAGTGTCAAAATACAACTTCCTCTACACACAACAGACAACAGTGAAGAAGCACACACCAAAAACAATATGTACATATAAGCAAAAACAACAACCATAATAATATTATATTTACACAATTATAAAATAGAAAAACAAGAAATTAGCGTGTAGAGAGACAAGCCAAATGATAACAACAACAAAAACAACAAGTAGAATATCTCGCAAAATCCTTTAAGCTTTTATTACCAAAACTCTTGCCCCAACCACGCTGCAAGCACCCTTTTTGTAAATCGCTAGCTTTCTCACTCTCTTCTCTCTTACCATCTTTCTCGCTCTACGGTTTACCCAACTCCATCATTTCGCCCCAAATGTGTCAGCTGTGGAATTTTCAATTTTCTTAAGCAACTTTTCGATCTCTAAAATTTGTAGTTTATTGGCTTTGTTGTTGTTGTTGTTGTTGTTGTTGTTGTTGTTGTTGTTGTTGTTGTTGTTGTTGTTGCTTTAAATAGTTGTTTCTCGGACGTTGCAATAAAATGTTGCATGCCACATGCGATGTATATACAAATGTAGTGTTGTATGTTGTAGGAATTGCTCTTAGTGCGCACCGCTGCGAATCGAAATGCGATTACATGACCAAGACATGGGCATTTAGTGGAAGTTTAAAAGGTCAAAGTGTGGATGGGTGCAGTATGCAGAGGATGGAGAGGAAAGCGGGGTGAGTTGCTGCAAACATCGTACGCATTTGTGTATGTTATACATATATAGAAATTTTGTCAGATAAGAAAATATATTGAACATATTTTGTATTGAAATTATAGGAATAATTGAGTACGTGATGTTTGAAGTTCTTAACTGGAAAATGACGTTGGGTTTAAATAGAAAAAAAAACATCACACAGATCATCTCTTTGACGATCGCTTTTGATAGCACGAATAGAAATTGCCTATATGCCACAATGTGTGAATTTGGTTTCCCTGCAAAACTTCTACGGCTGTGCCAAATGATGTTCATTAGCAACACCAGCTCTGTCAGAATGGGGAAGTACCTCCCCGAGTCGTTCGAGACCAAACGAGGTTTCAGACAAGGTGACTACCTTTCATGTGATTTCTTCAACTTGATGCTGGAAAAAATAATGCGAGCTGCAGAACTTCACCGTACACGAAGCATCTTGTACCACGAGAGTGTGCAACTGCTGGCGTACGCAGAAGATATCGACATCATTGGCACTACATTCATGCTGTAGGTTCTGCCTTCTCCACGCAGAGACCGCGGAGGGCTAGCAAAGGCTGTTGTCCGGTCGAGCAGGTCTTGCCAAGGCGCGAGTCAGGGGGGAGTGCGAGACGGCCTCAGTCATGGTTCGAAGTGGCTGGCGGAAGGTATAAAATGCATTTATCTTGTCGTGATGGAGGATAAAGAATAATAACAACAACAACAACAACATATGGAAAAAGCCCATCACTACAGGGAGTGCGATAAGTGTCTTTCTTGATATTTCGCGTGCCTTTAGCAACGTACCTGCTGCGGCGCTGTTGGAGGGGCTAGAATGGATCGAAATAACCCCAATCATTCGGAGCTGGATCGAGGAGCTTTGGAGTTGTTGGAGGGTGACGGGTTGGACCCCACAAGGGGCAGCACTCTAACCTCCGTTGTGGAATCTACAAATACTCTTTATAAATATGTACAATATACACAATATACTCTTCGGAAAATACACAAGATACTAAAACATGCGAAGTTTTGCATTACAAGTTTAGTATAACGCCTGCAATATGATGTTGGTAACACTAAGGACCACATGTGGTCTATGTGAAAGATCACTGTATCCGGCTAACGTACGATTATCTATATTTGTATTTTATTTTAAGCATTGTTCTTGAAATTTGACTAACCCCAATTCATTCCAAACTCTTTCAAATTACTTAAGTTTGAAAATTATACCAAATAATATAAATTAACAGTAACATTCTCACACCCTCTAGTATCGTGTCTGGTAGCATCTAACTACCACTTTTTTCTTACTTAAAGCTTTTCTTCAACCCCAAACTGTCATCCGCTTCTGCTTAAATATTTAATCAACTTTTTCGCTTTTAATGCAATCTTGGTTATCAAAAAGAAGGAAAATAAGAAGAAAAGAAAGAAGAAAAAGATGTTGATATAAAATTAAAAATATTAAAATAGCAAAATCTTACGAAAGTATCACTTTTGCCACAGATTATCTGTTGGCGACGGCGACACCAACAGCCATCCAACGGTATGCTCATACGTATGTCCATATACATACATATAGCCGTATCGCCTGGCGCTAGCGTTACCCCGGGTTACTTCCGCGTTGAACGGTTACAATTATAATTACATTTTAATTAGATTCATTCGGCTGTAAAGTGTCCTTTTGTGTGTTGTTTGGCGCTTCTACGCTCTTTGCCGTTTTTAACTCACTCCGATCGGTTGATAAAAAATGAAACACCTTTCCGGCGCGCTTGGCTTTCGCACCAGTGACCGCTGCCGCCGTTTTATCCGCGATTTTTCTCGCGTTTTGCTGTTATTTTTTGTATTTTTTCTTTGTTTAATGAATTACTGTATTTTTTTTTCTGAAATTTATGCGTTTGATTTCTCCTTTTTTCTTAGTTGCGCCTTCGTTCATTTACTTTTCACGTTTTTTTTTTCATTCTTTTAATTGTCTTTGTTTATTTTGTTGTTGTTCTTGTTGTTGCGCTTCTTTCATTTTTGTTTATTTCTCAGCTGGATTTTTGCATTTTTAATGACTCTGATTTATTAATGGCGACAAGATGATTAAGACAGCATGATATCCAATGCGCAACGATGCACGAGATGAACAGTCCAGAATCTGATTGGTGGGTGTATGAGGCGGAGATATGTATACTGAGAAAAATATACATATAGAAGGGATAGAAAAATTAAAAATTGAACTTTGTAGCTATTATAAAGGAGAAAGAATAGTTTAGAAGTACATTTATGTATTTAACAAAAAATTGTAAAACAGAATAAATTACCCTATTTTATTTGATAATTTGGATAAGCGGAAAAATCCAAACAATTAAAAGAGCGATGGTAGATGTGTTAGCTGTTTCGAAGAAAAGCAATTCGGAGCACAATGTTTACAAACAATTTATTGCGTGAAACTCTAAGAACAGCTCAATCTCTTTATACATATCGCTCGGAGAGAGCGCTCGTCGATAGCCGTTCCAGAGAGCCCATTAACGATTTTTTAAAAGCTCAGCCAAAACGGCTCGATGATTTCTGTATAGAGTTTTACGAATCAAAAGAATTACGGGTGAAAAAACTCGCTTCTATTGGTTTGTTCATACGGAATTTTTCTTTCACTCACTACCACCTTCACTGAGAAAAGAATGAACCAAAAATTGGTTAATAGTACTATGTAATAACGTACATTTTATGCAACATTTCGTTTTAGAAACAAAAAATAACCCAAAATTGGTTCATATGCAATAAGTTTGACTTCAGTTAAATATTTCATAGTTCATTTTTTCAATATTTTGATTTCAATATAAAAAAATCAGCATTGTAATATTTACCAAAAATCTGGTTGATTCTTTACATCTGAAAATAGTACTTTTTTCTCTGTGTTAAAACTTTTCTCAGTGTAAATGAAAGAATATTATAAGAAAAAAAGGTCACTTCCCCAGCTGCGTTGTCGTTGGCAATCAATTAAAATTGATACGGAGTATTTTAATTACATTTTTTTGGTCTTCAGACGCCACTGAAGCGCACCCACCAATAGAGTTTCCGTTCAAATATGCTTATTTTTGAGGGTTTTTCTTCGCTTAGCTTACACGCTCTTTTTTTATTTATTTCAGCCTAAAAACTTTAGATGCTTAAAACACTTAATGAGTTGACACTAAGCGCTGTAAAATTACTTTAAGCCTTAAAGTATACTTTAAGAAATGTAAAGCATAATAAAATTGCTTTGTGAAAATGATGGCAATTGCATTTGTTTTTGTTTTTTTTTTGCCAAGATTTCAAATCACTGTTTCATGAATTTATACGAGCTTTTAAGCGCCAATAATACGAGAAAAAGATAAATAAAATAACACTTGTGTCTCGTTTTTAACAACCAAAACAAACAAAATATATTTGGTGTATACTTTTAGGCGTGCTAGCGCAATAAAAAATCCCTTTAAACCCTTTAATGCAGAAGACACTTGCACAGTTTAGACACTTGCTTCTTTAATGTCTTTAATTTTTTTGTTGTTTTGTAATTCTTCTATTGTTGATTTTTTTTTTTATTTTTTTTGTATTTTCGTTTTATTACACCAACAACAATACTAAAGCGATTAATACATAATCTCAAACCCTCATAAAATCGGCAGTCACAATAAAAATCTTCTTAAACTTTCTTAACCCCTCCCTCCCGCTCCGACAACCCTTTTGCTTTGGCATTCGCTTTTTACATTTCCGATGATTTTTTTTTTGTTAAGAAATTGCTCAATGCTCAGCGTTATAAAGTAAAGCGCCTTATGATGATGAGCTAGTAAATTGGCAAGCAAGCAAGCGAAGCAGGACCCCTTTCACCCATGCGGGTCACAGACTCATAAACATTCCGGTATTTTTTTCATTTTGAGTTCGGTAGTCAGCACCCACGCTCTAGAGCGGCTTTGAATCACTGGCAAGCTCAGAGATCGTGTGAAACAGTAGATTATATAGCCAGTTGTGGGTTTACCAACCAGATTTTAATATATGAATTATGAAACAAGAAATACACAGTGTTGCCAGAACTTTTCCAGAGTTCCAGCTAGATTATCAAAAAAAAAAGCTAGAAAAAGCTAAAAAAAAATTGTTAAACACATCAAAAAAAAAATTTAAAGCTAAAAAAAGAAGCTAAAAAAAATACGAAATTACCCAGTAGAACTTGGAGCGAGATCTCCCCAAGCGAGAGCAGAAAAGTACTCTGTTTTATATCCTTTCCGAGCAATATCAAAATTTTTTCAGTTTTGTTTTATTTTGTTTGTGTTTATTACTTCCCTTCCTAGGACATACTATGTTAAAAGCGAGTATACAAAATTGTATACTTATACAAGAGGTACAGGGAGTAATGGAGTATCTATTGACTAGTACTCCCGGATTAATAAAACGATGATACCAAGTCCTACTGCGTATTGCAATGCTTTATTAATAGGTGATTTCCCGGGGCAGTAATCCGGACAAAAAATTTGCAAGCAGCTGCAACAACAATTTTTTTACCCTGATGTTTATTTGGATCAAAAAAATCTATTACAATCTATACGGACCCGAAATGGATCCAGATAAACACCAGGATAACAAAATTGTTGTTCCATTTGCATGCAAAATTGTTATGCGGATCTGGATCACAGCCAGGGAAACTCGCCTAATGTGTTTTCAAAACACACATAAATTCAAGGTCAATTTAACAGGTCGGTTCAAGATACATATACACATACACGCCGTGAGCTGAATGTCAAACTCTCGTGACCGAGAAGTCAAAACTGTAAGGAAGACGAAATAAATTGACATTCAGCTCACGTGCGAATGATGAAGAATTTGACGAATTTTAAACGCGAATGCATGTATAGAATATGCAGAAGTAAACAAATTGGATAGCTGTCGAAGAAGAACAAGAAGTCAGCTTATCTGAAGAACCGACGTGTTTAGTGGAGCCTGCATAAGTTATTTATTTTCATATACTACATATATGTAAATTTGTACTTCAAAGTCAATAAAAAGAACGAAATGTTAAAAAAAATGTTTTACATTCAAATAATGGTAACTATAATGCCTGTATGAATGTATATGAGCAGTGAGCAGCGCTCATTTTTTGGGGAGTTTTAGCAAATAAAAAAGCTAAACAAAAAGCCAAAGCTAAATCAGAATTTTTGCAGCTAAAAGACAAGAAAAAAAACTAAATCTAGCTTGAAAAAAGCTAGAATGGCAACGCTGGAGATACATATATGAAATAGGGCATATGAAACATGAAATATGAAATACAAAATGTGAAATATGAAATACAAAATATGAATTACGAAATATGAGATATGAAATTTGTATTGTGAAGTATGAAGTATGAAATATGAAATACAAAATATGAAATATGAAATAGGAAATATGGAATAGGAAATATGAAACACGAAATATAAAATACAAAATATGAAATACGAAATATGAAATACGAAATATGAGATATGAAGTTTGTATTGTGAAGTATGAAATATGAAATACAAAATATGAAATATGAAATACGAAATATGAAATACCAAATATGAAATAGGAAATATGAAACACGAAATATAAAATACAAAATATGAAATACGAAATATGAAATACGAAATATCCAATATGAAATACGAAATATGAGATATGAGATATAAAGTTTGTATTGTGAAGTATGAAGTATGAAATTTGAAATACATAATATGAGATATGAAATACGAAATATGAAATACAAAATATGAAATACGAAATATCCAATATGAAATACGAAATATGAGATATAAGATATGACGTTTGTATTGTGAAGTATGAAATATGAAACATGAGATATGAAATATGATATAATATATTATAATATAATACAATGGCGCTATTATAACTCTGACGAGTTTTATGGCCGAGCTTCTCCCAATTCGAGGTGTGCTCCTTTTTTGAAATATGATATATGAAATATAAAATATGAAATATGAGATATGAAATATGAAAAATTAATTACGAAATATGAGATATGAAGTTTAAAGTATTAAGTATGAAGTGTGAAATATAACAAATGACATACGAGATGCGACATATGACATACATATGACATAGTAATATTTTATCGAAATTTTAATAAAGCCATTTGGTTATATAGTCATTTCAAAATTCCCGCACTGGCATAGGCATTAGTTCCATTTTCATTGTTAGTTGCTGATGCTCATTCTATTGTTGCTATACAATATTCTGTCTATAAAAAAAGCTGGTCGCATTGTTTGTCTGTCACCGAACGTCGACAGAAGTAAGCGATCAGAACATCATTTTAAAGTTCCACGTCGTTGATTTTATTAGTCTCAAGCGCACAATTCGAAAAATTTGCTTTCTTACGGCATTCATTTTATTTTTCTGCCTCTTCCTCCGAGCCAACTCCCTTTCTTTGCTTTTGTTTTCTTTTTTTGCAGGGGTACGGGGCACAGCATCTTTAACTCGTTTGTGCCATCAAAGCGTTTGCTCGGCAAGCAAATGAAAGGATTTTCGCCGCCGTCTGTCAGTCAGTCGGTCGGTCGGTATTTCCTATATTTCTTTTTTTTCGGCAAATTCTTCCGTGTGTCTTTTTAGCGGATTTTATATATGTTTTTTTCCTTGTTTCTTATTTTTTTCTTTTTTTTTGCATTTATTTGCATGTTAGTTGTTAAATTGGAAACAAGTGCTTTTTGTATTTATTTTGCAAATTTGTAAATTTATTTTATTAGGCATTTTATGGCACAGACGAGCGAGCGAGCAGCAAGCCGCCCTCACGTTCAATTTGCCTTGCTAATCGCATTCGGTAGTTAGTTCAGTTTTTCAGTCTTCTGTCGTGTGTTTGTTATACTTATGTATGTATGCTGTTTGCTACTTTTGGGTTAACTAAAGGATAATCTCACATTTTGTCTTTTCCATTTTTTTTTTGTCGTTGCTATTTGCTAAATCTAACATAAAATTACATTAAGACATCGTAAAGTGTACGGGTCATTTAATTTGTTACAGTCAAAAATACCTGCACGCATTTGTTCGGTTTGGTGTGTTGCACGTGCCTTGGATTTGTTTTTTTTTTTTTTTTTTTTTGTTTAGGATCGTTACTATTTATTTTATGACTAAATTTACTGGATTTTTGTCAATCGTCAATTCGTTGAAATTTGAAATACATACAACTAATGGAAAACTTTTGGGATAGGTTGTGGTTTACTTACTTACTTACTTTTTTGGCCCAGCTTTAAATAGCTAAACCGCCTAGGCGATTTTGGGCCGTGTCACGCATAGCGCACCAGTCGTTTCTGCTTTGCGATAGTTGGCGCCAATTGGTAACATCAAGGGAGGCCAGTGCAGTGATTCTGCAACCAATTTTCGACAATTTTCGCATCGATATCGTAAATTTGCGTTCGCTTTTTCGATTATACTATTCTGTACGATTTTTCGGTCGAACTCTATAGCATGTTTTGACAGTTGTTTCCGATAATCATCGCAGAGGTATCGTGGGAAATTTTTCTGTCGGTAGACTTTGCAATTTTCGGTCGCGAAATAAGTTACAGAATCTCTGCACAATTCCCTCTCCAGGTTCATTGTTCACGCTAACTAGTAGATCAGAGAAGTGCTGCCTCCACAGACTAAGTGGAACACTCTGAATGTCAGCTACTAGATCGCCGTTGTCATTTCGGCAATAATTTGCCCCGGTCTTTTAACATTCTGTCATTAGTCGTACTTTTTGGTAAAATTTTCCGGCACTGTTCCTGTCCGCCAGCCTCTCAAGCTTTTCGCACTCGCTCCTTTCAGACTCGCTTTCCTTTTTTTCGTAAAAGGCGCTTTTCTTCCTCTTCGGCCCACGATAGCGTTCCCATGTAGGTACTTCGTGTTTCCCCCACACGCAACGTAGACATATAGACGGCATATTTTCTTTCGCATACATTGTGGCATTCTTCGTTGAACCAGGTGTTTTTACAAAGTTTACATACGAAAATATGAGCTGCCCTAGACAGAAAAGATTTTGGCGGTCCTGAATAAAGGAAACCTTTTTTTAAAAACACACGATTATTTATTTAGTTTGGCTATTGAAAAATTTTATATTTCCTTTAGATCTTAGCAAGCGATTCTTCGTTGGTTGCATTTAGTGTGATTCTTATTCGTTCGATTCTCTCATTTTTTATTTATTTTCTGTTTTGTAGCTATTGTTGTTGTTGGTGTTGGTGTTGGTACATAAAAATTGGTCTAAAAGTATGAATATGATATGCTTAGGGGTATCTACAGCCAACTTCGAATAGCTTCTCTGAAGACAAATGGACTTTTGGTGAATCATTTTTAAGGTTCGCCTTCCATTATTTTGGCAGTGGAATCGCAACGGTAATGATAGTTAATACTTTGTGAGACTTTGTTGTCTCGTATTCCCATAAAAATTGCTAAATCTGCCAACTGTGTTTGATGACTCTCGTGGAATTTAACTAAAACTTCCACAGACAACATCCAATGAAGCAAGAATAACTAATGAAAAATTTCACGAGAAAGTAGTTGGCCAACCGAAGTAAGAACTTTAAGCTGTATACAATTATTACTAGCTGCGAAAAGTGGCTAACTTTCAGATCAATGAGTAGCTACACTCAGGGAAAAACATTTTAAAATCAAGCATGAACAATGTTAAATCAAGTATAAACCGTCATGATTTCCAGTTAAGATGGAAAATTCTTAATCCAAGTATGGACAATGTTGATTTTATAATGGATTTATAACATTTAACATTTTTAATTTAACGTGGTTCATGCTTCATTTTACATTGATTCGTATTTATTTTAAAAGTATGCAATCTTAAAATAAAAACGTCCAATCTTAATTTAAGGTAGAATGTTCTTAATTTTACATTGAACCATTTTATTTTTTATATTCCCCACAACCAATTTACTTTTCACCACGAAACCTACCCAAAAAAATCCTTATTATTACTTGCATATGAACTTGCGAATTTATTTGATAAACTTTTAAATATTTACATATGTACACACATTTATAACACTTTTCTTTTATGAAAAAAAATTAATTATGCGTAAGCCACTCGATTACCTTACTGGACAAAGACATAGTTTCATCGTCAATTCCATAGTTACTGAGAAAAAAGAAAATATCTTTAGGGTAATACTTAATAATCCATATCATCAATACCCACCTCCGTTTTCCTCCAAGTAAACAATTTTTCACGGAATTCAGCTACCAAAATTTCGGGGTCCATTTCCACTAATTCACTTGTGTATACAATACCATCAATATATTGTATTTCTACCATTTTGATATGAAAATATTAAATAATCAAAATATTTCACTTCGTAGGGTTTGCTTGCTTTTTAGTGAATGAAAATTGCACAGAATATCCAAAACACAGCGCGTTTAAGCATGGCAATTTTAAATCAAGCACGTTCTGCTTGATCTAAGATTGCGCAATTTTGAATCAAAATAGCTCAACCTTAATTTAAGATGGCTACAATCTTGAATTAAAAATGAGTTTTTAAATCAAAATTGCCAATTTTAATTCAAAGTTGTTCATAGTTAAAACAAGATTGTTTTAATAAAAATTTAGCATTGTATGATTAAGTATGATCGTACTTGATTTTACAATGCATTTTTTCTCTGAGTGTATAGGTCACCATTTCCAAGAGTAATCTATACAAAGAACAAAGACGCAAAAATGAAACATTTGAACACTGTCAATAAAGCAGACGTTTTGCTTCAATTGTAAAGTAAATTATAACAAAATTAAATTTATCAAAAACAAAGAAGCAACAACAACTACAACTACAGCAACGCCAACTCAATTGCGCCTAACCGACTACTACTTACTTAAATACTTCAAAGCATCTTCTTTTACACTTGTAAATAACGGTCAGAGGTGCTGCAGCGGCTGCTCTTTCTTTGCTAAACAAACTTCAAGGACATGGATATGCTTGCTTAAAAAACTCAAATACCAAATACCTTTGAGTATCCATTGCTGGCGAATTGAAACTGCTTAGCTTGTTGGCGCCTTATATTTCAAAGTATCATTAAACGAAACGAATTTTTAAGTGTTAAAAGAGCAGCTCATTTTCAGTTGGTATTGCTGTTGTTGTTGTTGGCGAATGGCTTAAAGCATTTTTTGAGCAATACAGCGATAGTGAAAGGATCACAATAACAACAACAACAACAACGAAAAGAACAGAAAAGAAGACAGCCAAAGGATTCATTTTGTTTTACCTATCTTTTAAATATGATTCGTCTTTTTGCTTTTGTGTTTGTTTTTGCACAGGAAGTGAATAGATGACTTTTAAGTTTTGGTCAAAAGAAAGCGATGTTAAATTAAAGAAATTGTGTTAATAAGAGGCAGCGCGTTTTGAGCGATCTCTATCTTAACGTAAGTGAGCTGCGCGCTCGTGTGTGTGTGTTTGTGCTTATGTGTTTTTGTAATGGTGTGAGTTATGAATTGAATAGACTAAATGAATGAATGAGGAATATGAGTCGGAAATGGATGGTACAACGAATTTACTTTGATATTTGAGGCGTTGCATGGCCATTGATGTAATTAGATAAAGCGATGTCGACCCATTGGCCCCACCAAAAAAAAAAAAAAACAAACACAACATAGAATGAAGATGGGTCGCCAAGAACGGCTAGCAGAAGAGGTAAGCAAGGAACGCAAGCAAAGACCAATTCAAAGACGTTTGCCGCCGCAAGAAAAGGGAAGTGAATTATAGAGAAATGCTTTGAGTAAACAGGTAAATAGTGATTACGTTGAACGATTGCAGGGGCGGAGATGAAAATGGCTTGAGAAAATGCTAATTCTGCTGAGTAGTCATTTGCGTGATGACAAATGTTTAAATGCTCTTAATGAATGGTAATTGTAACAGGTAAGCTAATTTTTCGTATTTACTCAATAAGCGTTTTTAAGTTGTTGTTGTTGCTGGTGTTTTTTTTTTATATCTTCGTATTTACAATTGGATTGTCATTTTAAGTTTGTTGCTAATTAAGTAAAGGCTTTAAATATAAAATTGAATAAAAGTCATAATGAAAGTGGAATGAGTACTTACTATGCATGTTGTTTGGTTTAGGACCGTGGACATGCTATGGGCTACATATATTTTATTATGTTACCTAGATGGTGCTAGAATAGATCGTCGCTCCGGAAGAGGAAAGACGCATACAGTAATTTGTCGACGAAAAAAGGCGCATTAAAAATGTGTCGGGGAAGAAAGACGATTTACAAAACATGTCGACGAAGATAGATGCATTAAAAAATATTTCGACGAACAGAGACGCATTATAAAATATTTCGACGAACAGAGACGCATTATAAAATATTTCGACGAAGAAAGACGCATTAGCATTATTAACTGCGAAGAAAGACGCATTAGCAATAATATTGACAAAGAAAAATAAAAGATCGAATACGTCTTTCTTTCCTGAAAAATATTTAAATGCGCCTTTCTTTATAGTAAAAAAAAATAAAGAGTCTTTCTTTCGAAAAATATTTTTAATGCGTCTTTCTTTGAAAGAAAAAACGTTTGCGTCTTTTTTCTTCTATAGCGACGAGATATGTTCATAAAATCTCTACTTGTCAGCCCTTTATCATGAAAATGTATATGTGTGTTGGCATATTATGTTAAATAATCTTAAAGTATTCCGCTCTGCTTACAAAGTTGGGAGTATCAGCTGGACCTCATAAAAATTTATACATAAATCCATCCTTGCTCAAGGGAGAACATTCATATGATTCGCTTGGATTTTTAATTGCCGGCGTATTTTGATAAAATATTTAGGTGATTCACAAAGTGTCATAAAGTCATATGTCATATTAAAATATTGTACGGAAATAGTTATAAAAGCTTTTTCCGAGGCCTTTTGAAGAAGTAAACAAAAACAGCTGATCAAATACGACGACCCAAAAACATATCGTGCAGAGTTGTATTTATTTAGTACACATCTAGCATAGAATGCAACAACAAAATATTATGACTTATGACGATATGACGCAATATGACAGGTTGTGAATCCCCTAATTGTATATAGAACAGCAAGAGGTCATAAGTAAGTCGCATCCGGATGCTATCACGTACTGTACGGATATTTGATCTCACAGCGGCTTGGCAAATCGAACCAAATGCCAGGAACGAATTGCTTTGTTCTATAGTAGAGATATATATAGAATCTATACGAACTGCAATAAGTATAACTGTTTTGTAGTGTGTAAAGTCCACGCCTGCTCTAGGGTCGCGGGTTTAACCCTCGGTCCAACACCAAACATTTAATTAAATTATTTTTTTAATCAATAAGAAACAAAGAATTGGGTTTTTATAAAAGCGGTCACTCCTCGGCAGTGGAACACATACCATATTTTAGTCATGAAAAGTCTTTTAATAAAAAATTCTTCATCTTTCGAAGCCGGAATTGAATGACAAGCAATGGAATGGACTTGTGATAAACGGGAAAAACTATGTCTTTCCCAAGCGCTCAGGCATATTTGCCCATTGTACTTAAGGTCTTTAGAAAGGATCAGGATGTGGGGAAAAGGTGGGATAGTGGAATCAGAGTTCTTCTACAAATTTCCCAGATGCTTTAATAACTCTGAGAAGTGTGTCAAGTGATAGAGAATATGCATCCGACATTCTCAATACATATGAATGCTGGTCTGGTGCAGAGAAAATACTCTGTGCTGTTTTCGTTCTCCTCCAGACAAAATAGGCATAATGATCTCCCAATGATACCTATGGTGGCCACGTGCTGTCCCCGTGTCCTGCAATCAAGCCCAAAAGGGCCTCAATGCCATGCTTGGTCTAATAATTGGCTGCGATCCAGTTGGTTGTTCCGTCGGCATAAAACTGTGGGTCCACCCAATTAGTAGGAAAAACAAAAATTAAGGAACACGCATTGAATTGGGAGATAAGCTCGACCCTAAACCTCGTTAGCGTTATATCCACGCCATTGTATGATTACATTAAACATATATCTAAGTACATACATAATATTATGTATATGTTGCAAACCGAGCTGAAAATAGCCTATGTGAACCCTTCAAGGAATTTTAATATCTCAATACCTAGAGTCGTACACACCACAGTTAGATCATACTCACTACGAGCGTAGCCCTGCTTTCCGAACTAAAAAAATTTTGGTTCTTAAATAAAAACACAAGCACACAAATTGTGTAGCCAGCCAATAATAAACACCTCAATGTGCACATTTATTTGCAATTAAATAGAAAATAACATTGATTTCCCCCCCTCAAACTTAACTTAATATTCCTCACTGAGAGCGGAGGGCTGCGCAGGTATTGGCAGACTCTTGAAACCGAAAGCTACATTAATTGTATAGCCATTATGTTTTTCTTACGACATATACATACATAAATGTTTTGGTTACTCTTAACAATGCTGGTTTAAGGGCCTAGTTTGAAATGAAAAACAAATGCACACGCAGACACATTCGCACATACAATCACATGAACATATAAAGTTACATATGGCTGCATGCGTGTATGTATATAGTCCTCGTGAGCCACCATTTATTTGCCTTTGTAATTCCCACAAGATTTCCAATCAGCAGTTATTCTCTGTCTACATATAAAATTGTATAGCATACAACTAGGCGTTATGTCCCGTCCGACCTGGCGCTTCTGCAATTGTCCACCATTCAACAGCTCTGCATGCTTTTATACAATGCAAACTGATTTTCTACCAAATCTTCAACATACTTTGAAGGCATTTTCTCTATCTTCTGGTGGCAATGATGCACTCATACGTTTCTGTGTTGCTCGCACTGCTTGTGCTTAGTCCTTTGGTTTAGTTACTTAATTTTATTTCACAACTCGACCTTTTCTCAATCTATGTGCGTCTTCCTGTTTATATAAAACATACATACATATGTATGTATATAAAATAAACACACACAACATATAGAAAATAAATTTTACCACCATCGTTGCCAATCGATGCATACATCCATCCATACAAACATACATGCATTGTATATATATGTATGTGTATCTTCGTTTGTGTAAATTTGCTTCATTTTATGGTTTGGTAGAAATTTTTTGGTTATTTTCATTAATTTGGGATAAATTAAAACCTCAGCTAGAAATTTTTAAATACACACACATACATACATATGTATGTATACTTGTACTCGTAAATGGGGTAAATGAGTGCTCGCGACGAGGGTGACGACAGGCGGTCTATGTGTTGTTGTTACAGGATTTCCGGCTGCTCTTCAATACAATTTTATATCCTCGCAGCATAGATAATGTAAATGGATGGAAGAATGGTTATGTGGATACATACATACATATATGTATGTTAGTGTGTATACTTGTGCATATTTAGTTGTGTATTTTACTTTGCTTGCTTTGCTAAATTGCTTGGCTTACTTGTGTATTTGTTGTAAATTTTGTATCGATTAGTTGGCTGTGTGTATAGCATAAAAGATTAAATTGTGTTCGGTCTCTAAGTTTTTGGATTGATAGGAAGGTTTCGACCATTAATGTTATTTTTTATCAATAACCGAAAAAAAATTTTGTTTTCAATTCAACTTTGAAAAATGTTAACGTTAAATGCTTAACAAAAAAATACTGTTTTGATAATTATAAAAAAAAATTATCAAAAAGAATTTCGTTTTCTTGATTATCAAAAAACAAATATTGAAATAATTTCGTTTCGGTGGCCAACAAAAAAAATTATGAAAAAAATAACGTTAATAGAAAAAGAATAAAATTCAAAGTAAAATGAAGCCGTAAACCCGAAACAATTTTTTATTATTATTTCGTTTTTGATGATCAACGAAACGAAATAATTTTGATAATTTTTTTTTTTGATAATCAACGAAACGAAATAATTTCAATAATTTTTGTTTCATATTTAACAAAACAAAATTTTTTTGTTGATATCGTTTTGCAGCCTTGGTTTCGACTATATAATAGTATTAACCCTATGAGTGCAATTGAGGTCACTATCACCCAGTATTAGTAATATAATAAGTAATATAATAAATATACCTTTTGTGTGGCTGCATGTTAAACGTTGTCAAAAATAATTCATCTGTTGCAAAAGAAGTATTACGATCATTTCAATAGAATCTGAAAAAAAACACATTCAACATTCCGAGCAGGGCCGTGCGCACGGGGGGGTTTTGGGGGTTAAACCCCCCCCATGACCAAATCTAAGTTGCAATGATTTTGCAGAAATTTTCAAAATACAGTTTATAAATTTTGCATTGAATTTTGACTCATAATTTTTGACAATATTAGTTACAATAATTTTGCGGAAGAAGAATTGGTAAAAGTTGCAAAAATTAAGGTTGGCCAATACATAAGTTCGGCACTTTGAATTGCACTTGGAGCTTTCCGAAATTAGAAAGTTGTGTAGCATATGTTCGTTTGGCGTTTTTATAAAAATTGTACTGATAACAAAAAATGTTCATTTTGTGAAAACAGTGAGCAGTTTCAATTAACAAGTACTGTAAACAGTACACGGAAAGAAATTTGTATAATTGAATCAAGAAAAATGCTTTCTTGAACTCAATTTATAAAATTTTTAGGAAAATAAGAAAAATTGACTTAATTATTACTGGAATTAAGAAATTGAGTTTTCCAAAAATGAGACAATTATTTTCTTATTCAAGAACACTAACAAAATCTATAGAAAAAAAAAATGTTGAAAAAAAATGTTCAAATAAATAAGAACATCTTTTCTTAAATTTACTTAAATGAAGAAAATCTTTTTGCTAATATCAAGAAGAATTTAAGAAAATTGTGTTTCGACGAATTGGAACAACAAAATACAGCGAAAAAAAAAAATGTAAAATGAATAAGAAAACGTTTTCTTGAGCGAAGTAAAATTTTTCTTGCTGAATTTGCATTTCCAAAGTTACATGTATTTTTTTTCATTTGCCATCCGCTTTGCATATTTCTGAATATTTTTGCAATTCTCAGATTGTTAGTGAAGCATTTGGTATAAGGAGTTCACTATTTGCATCTTCATTTATATTAAATAAAATGTTATCATTTCAATAAACAAGTCCTAGGAAAATACTAGTTGACTAATTATGGTTTTCTAATCCCTCATGATTAGTTTTCATTTTCCTTATTTTTAACGTTTTTAATATTTTTAGAAAATATTTGCTTAATTTAATATATAATATTTTCTTATGCCTCAGACACACATGTGGTATGAATATTAGAATATCAATATTATGATTTGGCTATGCTATGAAAATTTTCAATTAAACTACAATATGAGGGTGACACATATGTGGTATAGATCGAAATATTATTACTATACTACGATGTGTGTATCCCGCATTACTTACTTAAGCTCGTATAAGAAAAGTTTTACTTGCAACAAAAAAATAATTTCTTAATTTATTTCAAAAAACAAGAAAAAAACACTTACCCTAAGTAAATTATTTCTTATTTATTAAAATCCAATTTTACTTGAAGCAAGAAAATGTTTTCTTATTTATTTAAAATCCAATTTCACTTGAAGCAAGAAAATTTTTACTTATTTATTTAAAATCCTATTTTCTTGGATTTTCTTGATATTAAGAAATTATTTTCTAAGTTCAAAATCAAGTCTAATTTTTCTTGTCTCGGCATTGATTCTAGTAAAAAATTCTTTCCGTGTACTATTCAGGACCTGGTTAACTAGGTTTTGATGAATCATAATGAGTTTCAGAAAAGTTAGAGAACATTTAAATTTATGGTGTATGGGTCTGGATATCTGTTTAGCAAATATGTTTATCTTAGCGAAAAATGTATGCGAATGCAAACCAAAATTAAAAACCCCCCCAAGGCTAATTCCTGCGCACGGCCCTGATTCCGGGGAATATGTGTTTTTCACTTTCTGTGGTTATTTAGGTTCATTTTACAAAAATTTTGTTTTGAGGAGCCCCTAGTGAAATTTTATGGCAAATTATTTTCTAGAACGTTATGACCCGCTAGCAGCCTTAAAAATACTATTTTTTGTCCTGACTTTCTAAAAAAAGGGATAAAAATAACCCTTTTGTGGGGGTCAGGGATGACAAATAATTGCTATTTTTCACATTTTGACTAAAAAACGCATGCTGAAGGAGAAATGCTAAATGCAAAAGAAGTACACAGATATAATCGCCAGAACGCAGACTACCTCTAGTTGCATTAACATTTATTTTATTTTATTTTTTTTAATTTTTATAAAAACAATTATTTTTAATAATTATTTTTTGAGTTTTTGTCCATATGAGGCGAGACGGCTTAATGTACATTTTCTTTCAAGGAAAGTAGTGGTTAGTTGTGTCCAAAGGCATTCTACTTTTGTACTTATTTGCCTTGTAAAAGTCTTGAGCGTAATTTGTGTATAGCACCAGTCTTCTTCAATTCGCTAATAAGTAAGACCGCAGCTGTATACGACTGTGCCGCGGATCTTATATCTATATTAAGCCGTATCACGATATATGGACAAAAAAAAAGTTTAGTGTGTGTCAGTTTTATTTGAACACTTATGTCGAAAAAATATTTTTGGTGTAAAAAATTTTTTTTTAGGCCCGCGTTAAAAACAGCTAAATCGCGTTTTTTGTAATAACTTCCTTATTTGATGTCGGATATCTATGATCTTAATGTCGCAGAAAAGGTCTCGCTCAGCACTATATTTGGCCCATATAAAGTTTCGACCTCAAAGGTTGTCCTGAGTTTTACCTTTAAAAATTTTGGAGTTACTATCCCTAAATTTTTGAATTTTTATCACTAATACAAAGCTCTCAAAAAACCATGAAGAATCCCCCAAATAAATTCTAGCCTTTATTCACAAACAAAAAAGTTATAACGTTGTAAAATGAAACACTTGTTTTTTTATAAAAAATTACACAGTAGGGAGGCAAAAATACCACAGAGAAACGGCGAAACACGTCAGCTTAATATTTGGCTCCAGATTACCATGGCGTTTTTAGAAAATCCGGATTAGCTCCCATTTTCGAGATATTTAAGAAATAATTTTCAATTTTCACATACAAAGCGATCCCATGGAGAGGGGGAGAGGGGGGGAGGGGGAGGCTATGAGTAACTATTGTTGAGGTAATAAAAATAAAGAAAACTGCTTTTAATATCGTTCATATTTTCATTGTTTTGATGTACAATTTTCTTTAAATCAAAGAATAAAAACCACGTTTTGAAAGAAAATTGTATTCAAAACAATGAAATCATTCCCATTTTTCCATAATCTGAGTAATTTTTTTGAGTGTGAGCAAAGTAATATAAGCGATGAAGAATTCACTTTCAGAGCTCTGAAACTTCTTTCATAAATATCTCAAAATTTGGAGGGCATCGTCATTTTCGGTCTTGGTTATCATAGATAAGAAGATGTTTTCGGGATTAAAGTAAAATGCATTGTTTTCAATTGTAGGCTGAATAATTAACTGCATTTCTAGGGGCAGATGACGCAACCAGAAGTGTATTGATAATATATTTAGACTTCCATTTAGGCGCATATAATTTTACAACGAACTCTAGCAGTTTTTCTAAACAACTTGGATGATTTTACGATACGCTCGGATGCAGAAATCGTGAAGCCGTTGTAAGCCAGCGCGCTGTGCTTAGAGGTCCCACTTGAATACTTACCAAATCTTCACTACAGCCATTATCATTCAATATAAATAACGTTGATCAGCACGAATAGTCCAATCATCAACAATTTTTTGCATATCAGTATTGGTAGCTGTTCTATCGCGGTACATAATCAAGTCAAGTGAGGACTTAGAATACTTTTTAATCAAAAACTAATACTTATATGGCGTTACTGCCTCATATAAATAAGAACTTGGGATCATTTTTCAAAAAACAGGTTCCCTGATTTTAAAACGGTATAACTTTTTTGTTTGTGAATTAAGGCTAGAATTTTTTTTGGGGAGTCCTCATGGTTTTTTGAGAGCTTTGTATTAGTGATAAAAATAAAAAAATCTAGGGATAGTAACTCCAAAATTTTTAAAGGTAAAACTCAGAACAACCTTTGCGGTCGAAACTTTATATGGGCCAAATATAGTGCAGAGCGAGACCTTTTCTGCGACATTAAGATCATAGAGATCCGACATCAAATAAGGAAGTTATTACAAAAAACGCGATTTAGCTGTTTTTAACGCGGGCCTAAAAAAAAAATTTTTACACCATAAATATTTTTTCGACGTAAGTGTTCAAATAAAACTGACACACGCAAACTTTATTTTCGTGATACGGCTTAATCTGTATATATAAAAATGATTTGGTGTTTAATTCAATTCAATTTCAATTTCAATTTCAAAAAACGGCTGAACCAAATCAAATACTTCCTTAGGGGGGTTTGTTGGTTGTTACCCCGCGAAGGTTTAGTCGAAGAAAAAATTAAAAAATATTAGGGGGGCATGGCACACCCATACAACCTTAATTTTTAAAGCTGTTTATCTCTAAAAGGGTTCAAGGTAGGGAGCTGAAAATTGGTATAGAGGTAGGTGATATCAAAACACTTCTCACGCAGAAAAGTGGGGGTTATCAGAAAAGGGGGCGTGGCACCTCCCATACAAACTTAATTTTTCATGCTGAATATCTCTAAAATTGTTTAAGGTAGGGACTTGGAAATTGGTGTGGAGATAAACGATAACAATTCCATATTAACGCAAAATAATAGGAGTTATACGAAAAGGGGGCGTGGCACCTCCCATACATACTTAGCGTTGGAAGCTGAATATAGATATCAGAAAGGATAAATGACAGGATCCTGAAAATTGCTATAGAGCTAAATGAAATTAAACCACTCTCACGCATAAAAGTGGGGGTTATCAAAAAAAGGGGCGTGGAACCTCCCATACACGCTTAATTTTTTAAGCTGAAATCTATAAAAGGATTTAACGCAGGGACCTGGAAATTGGTACAGAGCTATATGATATAAAAACAATTTTTGCGCATAAAAGTGTATGTTATTGGAAAAGGGGGTGTGGCTCCTGCCATACAATCTTAATTTTTCAAGCTGATTATCTCTAAAGGAGTTCAAGGTAGGGAGCTGAAAATCGGTATAGAGCTAAATGATATCAAAACCATTCCACGCATAAAAGTGGGGGTTATCGGAAAAGTGGGCGTGGCACCTCCCATACAAACTTAGTTTTTCAAGCTGAAATCTATAAAAGCGTTTAAGTTTGGGACCTGAAAATTTATCAGGGGATTAACGATATCAAAAGCATGCTTATGAAAAAAAACAGTAGTTTTGGGAAAAGGGGGCGTGGCACCTCCCATGCGTTCTTAACTTTTAAGGCTAATTATCCATAAAAGCGTTCATGGTATGTACATAGAAATCACTATGCAGATATACGATATCAATACCAAGTTCACCCAAAAAAAAAAAAAGATTTATCGAAAAATGGGGCATTGCACCTCCCATACGTACTAAACTTTTGAGGCTGAATATATCTAAAAGGGTTCGAGGAGGGGCCTGGCAAGCATTTTGAAAGGCCCATTCAAGGGAGAGGAATGCTTACTTCCCCGGATTCCCCTATCTTCGACAGATTTGCCCTTCCAATTCAAACGTATGCAGTTGCCGGTGTAACCTGCATTTGCGATGAAAACAAGTCACAAGGGAAGTCTTTGGAAGTATGCGGCATAAACCTAGAAATGTCATGCTTTTCACATGGTCAGCTCTATGTGGCGTGTTTCCGTGTTGGAAAACCGTCCTCGCTATTTATTTACGCTCCGGGACAGAAAACTAAAAATGTTGTGTATCGTGCAGGCTTAAACTGAATACTAAAATTATATATTTTTGAAGTTGTTACACAATGAAGTAGTGTAAAATCGTTAATTTTCTATTAAAAATAATACCGGTGTAATAACAATTTTTGAAATGAAATTAATAAAAGAAATCTATTTTGGCTAAACGAAGTTTGCCGGGTTAGCTAGTCGTTCATAAGTGCAAAATTAAATTTTGCATATAATGGTACCAATATACAATTCAATTCGCTTCTAATAATACATCGCAGGAGATTGTTGTAGGAATAGTTAAATGGGATAAGTTCACTTACATGTAAAAATAATAAAACAACGCATCATCAAATAAAATAATCACGACTAAACAGAAAAAAAAAAATAATTAAATAAATTAAGTAACACAATAAAATTTTAGTACCAACAATTAACTGGGTATGTTAGCAAAATATTTATTAGCTTCAAAACGCTTTAACCAACAACGGAAGGAAACAAGGAAGGAACAATAGGAAGGAAACGCATAACCAACGATCTAAGATTACACAGCATTTACAACAAATACAATAAGCCAAAAAAACAATAACAACAGCAACAACAAAAGCACCGGTATAATAAATCGACAATTTTCAATAATTCCCATACAAAGCAAACAAATGAGGCGGAAATGGGCAGATGAAGTGGAAATGGAGGAGGGAGGATTCATTCATGCGCTGACTGTTTTTTTCGTCAAAGGTAAATTTTTTTTGCTGGTGCTTGTGGTGCGGATAATGGGCCTATTAGTGCAAGAGCAAGCCATACACATACATATATATGTTCATATACATATACATACATGTTTGTATCAAAAGGCATACGCAAACAATAAAAATGCGTACAAAATAGCAACGTAATCGATGAAAAAAAGAAGAAAAGCGAATAAATACGACAAATTATATTATTCAACTAATCCTGCACATAAACTTAACTTACTTACCTGAATGAATGGCAGTAAAAAAATGAAAAGAAAAAGTGGCATGCTTGGGGGTGGGTAATCATTTACAGTGCGCGTTAACGGCAGTCGTACAATGAGCTTCAATTCCAAATGCTTTTAAGCGACTTATCAGAGTTGAGCTTAATTGAGGCTGAATATTTTTACGCAGAAGTTTTCGGTGGATGTGAGCTTCGATACAAAAGTCAAGTACAAGCATAGTAAAAGTGTACCATGCTTTATAACACACACTGTAAGCGTGTTTCGTACGAATATGTGCCTTCGAAACGCTAAATGCGACATTTGACAGCAAACAATAACTACTCAAAATGCACAAATAAATATGTATGTATGTAACAAGAAGACGTAGACGATGAATAGATGTGCATACATTTATATGAGGATGTGAAGGAGGATGGGGATAAATGAGTGTGACTACAACAAACATCAGTCAAAAGCCAAAGCAAAGGAAAGCTGGCAAGTCAAAGGTGCAAGAGCAGATCAAGTGCTTCAATATCGAGGCAACAGCGCGCACTCAATCGGAAATTGAATTGAGCAATTGGCAAATGCTGCCACTTTGTGTGTGTGTCGCTGCTTTTGTCAAACCCACACACACACACACCCACGCTAAGAATTCCCATAATATTCAATTGAATATGAAGTTCATAGGTTATCGATCTATGTATGTATGGGTGTATGTGTATGTGTGTTTCTCTGGCTGTGTGTGTGTGTGTGTGCGATTGCTTGTCAATTTGCCGTAGCATATCAACTGTTTTGCTTCCAAACGATTTCATCTCAATTGACTTTCATCATACAATAAAATACCTACAGCTTTTCGTATCCAAAAAAAAAAAAAAAAGAACAAGCAGCACAAAAAAACTTCTAAAAAAACCAGTAAAATGCTTGCAATATTTGCACAAAATAAGATTGCTTGTAAACGAAAAAGGGTAGGTGAGGGCAACAAGTGAAGCGCAATCAAGTTGGCTTGTTTAGTTGGGAGAAGGGGTAGGAAATTCGCTGTTAACATTGATTTCTGCCTCGTGGCTCAAACAACATCAAAGCAAGACAGGAAGGAAATATCTGTGACAATAATTTGTTTAATATATTAAGTTGCAAGAAGAGTGAAAGTACATGCATATTTTTGTTGAAGAGCCGAGGGGACGTAGTATTACGTACAAGTGTTTACTTAACTTTTATAAAAATTTCACTTCTTTCTGAATTCCTATTCAAACTTGGAATGAGAGACCAATACTCACTCATATGTCTAAATTTGGAATGTTTTTCTGCAATCGCAGTTCAAAATTGACTGATTAGCCTTTATCGAAACCAAATTTTTGTCAGCATGCTTTTTCGAAACCATGGCAAGAGGCGGTTAAAATTCAAATTGAATCTAAACCAATAACGATTTTGTAATACATAGTAAAATTATCAGTGAACAATTTGGTAAATTGTCTTAAGCCAAGGGGCTAACGCTTCATACAAGTCGAAAAGCCCGGCTTGCTTAAATATTTTCGTTCATTTATTTTACGAATTTCTTTAAAATCTGGTTATTTTATGCTTGAAATGTGTTTACTATTTAAGTTCTGCAATGTGTTTACTACTTAAGTTCTGATGGCGCATTAGCGCACCAACAACATTCACGGGTATTTTGTTTGTACAGCCAATCACAACACAACCTAGGTTAGTGAGCATGCTTTAACAGTTCCGCGCATGGGCTTTTATGAGGCTTTCAAAACAGAATATCATAGCTTGTTTTCTCGCTTTCCCTAAGCAGAAGTCAATTACCTACTTTCAGAGTTAAATTGAAAAAAGTAGCAAAGCAAAATTGTCTCTGAAGAGAATTACTGAAAGTATTTGAAATACATTGGCATCAAAATTAATGTTTGTTTTTTATGACCTGCAAATATAAAATTAAAAATTTCACGTGTTTTTTTTTTGTTAATTCGGCTTCAATTTTTAAAACTTTGCTTAAAGCACTATTTTTTTGAGATATTCTCTTATAGCGCTATAGTAGCAAATCCTCTTGCTACTGCTGAAATTGTCGTCGATATAACGAAACTAAAAATACCTCTGCGCTTTCGTGTGAGCTTCAGAGAGTTCTCTTTAAGGTTGGCGCAGCAATCAATTCAGTTGAATTCTTACCAAATCCCAAAAGTCATACACATACATTTCTTCATATAATCCATTGTATATTAAAACTTAATTATTCTTCATCATCTTCATTTTCTCGATTTATTCCAATACATTCAGTTTCATACGGTACGAAGTCGCAAACAGACTTCCAGATAATACAGCAAAGAAAATTACATACATACATAAATAGCTAATGGCTATGCTTCACACATAGCCTATATAGGCTTGCCTAGCCGATTTATGCTAGGGCCGCCACTGCTAAAACCATTATCTCCCTTACAATGTAGTATGTGCGTTTGACACCTATTTGCGGAGGTCCGCATAAAGTGGGTGAGTGGTGCTAGAAATAAAATAAAAAATATTTTAGAAAAATTTTCGCCAGAGAATATCATCAGATGTTTTCTCTGACTAAATTTTTTATACAATTAACTTAAAGGGTTTGGGGAAATATAAAATATTTTATTTGCTTCATCTTTATATGCTTTATTATATACATATTTAAATATATTTAAAGTTCTCTTCGAGGATGCAGTGGTGCCAGATCGAGGGAAATTTCCCTTTTTTGAGGGATATTTCACTACAAAATTCTTAAAAAGGGAAATTTTTTAGCCGTTCATATAAAAAAAGGGATTTTTTGGCTGCAGAAATTTGTATGCATAATTGAAAGTTTAACTTAAAATAATCGTCACTTACGCTGAAAAAAAAAAAACTTCTGCCGATCAATTTATGTGGGAATTTTAGCGCAGATTATCTGGCATCACTGCGAGGATGATGGTTCAGGAAATGTATTACAGTTATTACAAACATCGCTATCATCATAACCTGAATTACATATGATACCCCCATGTCATTGTGCTGCTGGTTCTATTGCTTACTATTATCATACAAAATTATATCTTCAATAGCAAAACATTTAATTTGCTTTAAAATTTAAAATCAAAAGTCTTAACCAATTCCCTTTTTTTCGTCAAATTCAATTCATCAGCACCGTATCATGATATCGCGCTTCATCAAAAATTTAAAATTGGCAAGTGAAAGCACCAAAAACATTTGCATAATTAGATATCAGCGCACGATGGCAAGACAGAAAAATTTAAAATTCAAATTTCTCGTGCGACACAGCAACACTGCTCATTAACCCATTCACTTTGCCAAACTTCACGAAAGTCGGCGGCGACGGTGGCTTGATTAAATTTCTCATATATACTTACATACGTTGCGCACTTACTTAAGTAGTAGCCAAAAAATGCTCGAAAACTTCAAATTATTTGCCATTTTACTTACAGACTTACTTTCATTTTTACTGCGATATCACCAATACATTAATACGTAAGTATGTTAGTGTGAAAACAAGTGGTTTGGGAAACATTTCCTTATGCATTCCACTCGAGAAAATGTTTAACTCAAGACCTGAAAATCGGAGCGAGATGACGTAAAAAAACCACCAACAGAAAGATAAGAACCTTAAAGGCGCACAAAGTGAACGCATAATTAAATTACGTTCGAACGAAAGAGTTAGGCAAATAAGCTCAGGTATTAACCTCTGCCATAAATACATACACATGCATACATAATAATATAATACAATGGCGCTATTATAACTCTGACGGGTTTTATAGCCGAGCTTCTCTCCCAATTCGAGGTGTGCTCCTTTTTTGTTCTTCCTACTAATTGGGTGGACCTACAGTTTTATGCCGGCTCCGAACGGCGAATGCATTTTTTGTGAGAAGCTTTTTCATGGCAGAAATACTCTCGGAGGGTATGCCGCCCACTGCCGAGAGGTGACCGCTGCTCTTAAAAAAACCCAATAATTGGATTTTTACTAATTAGAAAAATTGTTTTGGTGTTTTGCTCGGACCGTGGTTTGAACCCGAGACCTCTGGCATAGCAGGCGAGCACTCTACCCACTGCACCACAGCGGCCACATGCATACATAAATACGTTTAAAGAAAATCCTGCAAGCACTGCTTGTTAAGCGAAGCGAAATTTTTGCTTGTCATGCAATTGCAGGAGCTCTAGCTTCAGCTTCAGCTTGGCTACCGTTTGGCTCTTAACTGCTCCAACATCTCCGCGCTTCTTGTCCTGTTGCTGGCCTAATGGGTTGTGTTGCCTGTGTAGTGCTGCTGTAAGCTTGTGTGTAGGAGTCTGCGGGTAGGGCAGAGAGTGCGCAGTGAGCTTTCATAGCACTCATTAATTCAATTTCCATAACAATTTATTCATAAGACAATGTCTGGAACCATTCATTTTATCTCGTCGTGAGTTGCGTTGCCGATGCCTTGGAGATGATGCGGTAACGTTGCCACTTACCACAGTGCGGCCGCACATGGGGCAGACGGAAACACACACTCATACACGCACTCATTCCGGCATATGCATATATACATGTACATAGGTATGTATATTCATAGAAATATTTTACGGTAAGAAGACATCGTCATAAAATATTTTTTATGAGCAGCGAAGAACGTTCATGTTGTACACATGAATACGCGCAGGGTATAAGGAAATTAATACATACATACATACATATACATACGTATGCGCTAACGCATCTTCATACAGCGTAAACGTTACCCTGTAGGGCAAGTCTCTAGTTCCGAACAAGGTCGCGTCTAGTGCATTTTTCGACACTACTAGTGAGACACTTCATGCAAGTGGCTCGATAGCACAGTTGCTAACGCGTCTGCTTTCGAATCGGGCGACCGCGGTTCGATTGATGTTGTGCTGAGTATTGCAAAAACTAGTAAACTAGTATTATCCTAGGACTTGCTCAAGCAAAGGGCCACATTTTATTTCATACAAGCGAAGATACACATAGAATACTCTTTATGTAAAATGCCTCACTAACCATCTGAGAATTACAGAAATATTCAAAGCCAACGGCAATTGAACGAACGAAAAATTTTCATAGAATTTTTATCACTTCGAAATTACATGCAAATCAAAGTAAGTCTTATAATGGTCACTCAATTCACTTCTTCTGAACTGGTGCAGCTTTAACTACAATTGAGCTAGTTCCTTTTGGACACCTTCTCGCTAGTTCGAAACTAGAAATTTTGCTCACTAGTTAATGGATTCCCTGCAGGGTACTCATGTGCACCTATACTAATAAAAATTAACTTAAATTATGACAAAAGAACTCTCAAGCCACCTTCCGAGTTTGGTGTGTCTATTTACATACATATGAACTTACATATGAACATACATATGAACATATACATATATGCATATCTTCATATGTTCATTTGTAGTTCACTCACCTCACCTCTCCTCACCACAATATTTAGTGCCCTGGTGCTAAATCGAGTGGCTCAGAAATTATCTTCAACACCTTCGAATTTTAAAATTAAATGAGGATTAGCACCGGCGACTTTGTTGCCGTTGTTATTGTTGTTATAAGTTGGTTGTTGGTTGTAAGACAAATCTGTAAGCTGTGAGCTCGTGTGGAGTGGCTTATTCGTTTTGCAGACATAAATGTATCTAGTAAATATATACATATGTATGTATATATGAGCAATAGGTTGGTCCCCAAAAATTCAATTAGTGATTTTCGGTAATAGCACAGTCCACGCATATAAGTTTAGGTACCGATGGAAGACGGCTAAGAGGTGGCGCACAGGTGCCACATAAGGTAATCGGAACTTTGACCACTGTGCGACAACCCTTAACCGTCACTGATTGGTACCAAAAATTTATATGTGATATCTTCGACTATATTTGCAACGACCTAGGGGTTGAGGGTGCTATAAAATGTTTCTCCATATATTTGTGGATCACCCCAATGTACATACGTGCGCAAGGAAGGGTATTTGTAATAAAAGAAAGTCATACGAAATGTAAAAAACACACAGAGCTCTTAGGGCTCACGGTAAATGAGAATGTAGAACCGGCGTCACTTTGAATAAAAATACAAATGTTTATCTTGTATGTGGGTTCTTTCATTTTGTAGTTTACAGAATAAATGCGTACCTCAGGAAATTTACGAACTCAGGCATATGCGCTCATCTTTATGCAAGTATAATACTACACAGATTTGATAACTTAAGATTTTATAGACAGTTTTTTTGTTTCTAAATTAAATTACACCCTTTTTTACGTAAGTCGCTCGGGCCAGTCTCTGATTTACAGCTATTAAAGACTAGCGAGTTGTGTAGTAACTTCAGCTGACCATATTCGCACATGCATCAGCCCAGTCTACTAGTTCCAGAATCTAGATGAAAACGCTAATTAAGCCAGAAGCAGCTAGCAGGCTTCGGTATCAAAAGTCTCAGTAAGCAATTGAGAGTTTTTATCTTTTCCAAAGGGCAAAGAAAACTAAGCTGTAAGTGACGAAGCCGCGAGTTTTTTGTATCAAGATGTAAAGTAGGCAAACACCAAGTAGAATAAATGAGCCACACGGCCTTTATTTGTACAGCCAGCGATTAAGTTTAGCGAATAAAAAACCGCCTTCAGTTAAAAATTCGACATAAAAGTAGTGGAACTTAAAAAATCAATTTATTAAAAACCACAAATAATTTTGGGAAATCATTTACAAACAATTAAAATAGTTTCAAATGCAACCAAACAAAATTAACCAATACTGAACACAAATTAATTTCGAGCAAAAGCCAAATACATACATACATACATAACACCCACTCAATTTTGTGGCATTTCAATGAAGTCAGCCTTAGGGCCATTTAACGCATTTTATGTTCACGAGTATGTGCTTTGTGCTTTTTTGTATTTGTGTGTGTTTGTGTCTTTGTATTTGTGTGTGTTTGTGTTTTTGTGTTTGTGTGAGTTTGTATGCTTTGCTAATTAGGTGATGTTTATAGTATTTGCGGTTAATTAATTCACATTTACACCTGTATTATGTTGAGTATGAACAAGTGAACAAATGAAATACTAAACATTTTATTCTTATGTTGTTTTTGTTGTTGCTGGCATTTTGGGTGCATGAAATGGTGAACTCTGTAAATGATACAGAAAACCCGCCAGCGTTGAAATATTTGCAGCAAATATATATGTATGTGTATATTTCACAAAAAAGAATGTCAAAGCAAGATTGGCACGGAAAGTATATACCCACTAGTAAGTTTCAATTGTTATGCCAAAAATCAATTTAACAGCAAGTGAGGAGCATTCAAGTCCGAAAAGAGTGCTGATGATAGATATTGGTCCCTTGCGTCCCCATTTTAATCACAGGTAACTCTTGTTAGTCACATATTTTCAAAATTAATATTTTGATAAATTATTTGCAATATCCAATATGAATAACCAACTGAGAACGAGGTTATAACCAATATTGGTTCTCCAAAATTAATGTGTAATTGAAATACACTTGTAATTAGCGTTGCCAGATACATTTCCCGAAAAAATCAGTACATTTCCTTCCAAAAAAAAAAAACAATATATGCGGAGAAAATCATCTTTATTACTGGCATTTTGTTTTTGTTTCCGTATCGTTAACTGTCAATCATGTTTCTATGACATTTAACGTTCGCGTTGCTTCCTCCTTCCTAATTGTTTCATGGTTATGCCGTGGTTATGCTTACGAGCAAAACACCAATGAAATTCGGACACAGTTTCGTCATCGGTGAGAGGTGGTTACGCTTAAATCGATGATTAGAGCGCACATACACGACATAACACATTATTACCCAGAAACCTCGGCGTGCTGGGTGCTTGTTTCACCCAGCAAATTTGATCGATGTGAGAGTCCGAAAAGAATGCACAACAACAATTGCACTTGCTCGTCGAGTATTGTCGTAAGCATAACCACGGTATTACAAACGTCAAATGAAAACAGCTGGAAAATTAAAAACAGTGCAGGGTGATAAAAATGAGTTTATTTAGTGTCGGCTAAAAATCAGTACAAATCAGTACAAAATCCAAAAAATCAGTATTTCTTAAGGTTTTTAAAACCATCAGTACGGAGCACGAGAAATCAGTACGTCTGGAAACCCTACTTGTAATGGGTTTGAGAATCGGAATCATACGCTATTATGGAATGAAATGGAATGAAATTGCGATAAGCCGGGAAAAGTATGTATTTCCCAGGTACTCAGGCATATTTTCCCATTGTACTTAAGACATTTAGAAAGAACCAGAATGTGGGGAAAGGTGGGATAGTGGAATCAGAATTCCTCTGCAAACTTTCCAGATTTTTTTTATAAATCTGAGAAGTTTGTCGAGTGGTAGAGAATTTGCAGCCGCCATTCTCAGAAAATCTGAGACGAGAATGGGAAATATTAGTATAGCTAAAGCCGAACAGGTGTAGAGCAAATACTCTGTGCCCTCGTCGTCTTCCTCCAGACAATATAGGCATAATGAGCTCCCGATGTCCTCTCCCTGTCCTTCTTCTCTGCTTGAGGAGGAAGTTTTCTACCTCCCTGTTAGACTCTTTCAGAAAGCATTTTGTAATTTTACAGGAATCTGTAAAGTTCCAGCGTCTCCCGTGAGCTTCCCTCATGCAGTCCCTGGTGTATTTCACAGTGCCCGCTATACTTGGTCCTATCATTTGTCTTTTCATCGGCCAGTTCATTACCTTGAACATCGCAGCGTCCGGGTACACACATTAGTCGAATCACGATCAGAACGGTGGTGACCAACTGTAATTTGTGTATGCCAACTGCACACCATCCCCCTAGCTCAGGCTGCTTGTGAACGATGTCCAAAAGCTGCCCGGTCCGAGTGTCCGGAATGGCATTATTGCGTCTCAGAAAACAGAGGGATGACGGTAAAATATCCCTTGGAAAGCACGCCACCTTGGCAGTGAGGTCGAAACTCAATCCCCTCCCCCCTCCCCTCCTCAAATGGTGAAGACAAAACAAGCTACCTCTGCACGGGGTAACAAGCTAGCTGGAAGTTTAAAACCCTGATTCGGGTATACAAAATTTCTGGGTACATATGTATGTATGTGTGACTCACATTAGGTGTCGACAGGGTGCTGAGTGAAAATGCCATTGTAACAAAGTGAATGAATTTCGCACTTATGTATGTACTTCTACATACATATAGCTTTCGGGATGGTTTTCCACCAAATGACTACACATAGGCCTACTACGCATCCTTAAACACATACATATATAGGTACATATATATGTACGTTAGAGCGGGTCCATTTGTATGGGAGTGAAAAAAGTGAAAAATCGCATACGCGGATAATGTTCTAAGGACTATTCTAACTAACTTTGCCAAAGAAACCATGGGTCTTAAACCAATTCTTAGTCCGCGGGTTTTAAGCCGAAGTTTTTTTGACAGGTAAAAAAAAATTTTGTATTTCGCAGGCAGAAAAAAATGATTCGAACTTCTTACCAAGAAGCCAGGATATACTTTTCCGAAGGACTTTGATGTGCTGAATCCGAATCTGAAGTCAAAATTACCAAATTCGAAATAGTTTTCGAGATATCTTGACCTAAAAATGCAAGTGCAAAAAGTGCAATTTTCTTCAGATTTTGGAGTTAGGCCCAGCCGAAAGTTATGATTTCATTTAAAGTCTACGACCACTATCTTAACAAATAGGCTTTGCACTTTCAAATGCCGTTGACCTTGTTAACGTGTCTTTTTTGGTCTCCGAGATATCGCTGTTTTAAAATCTGCATACTTTTCAGTGCGTACACAATGTATTTTTTTCTTTAAAATACTTGCACTTCTTTGCTGTCATTTTTAACATGTTGCTGTTTCTTCTACTTTGTCAAACTACGGCTCAACCAATATACCAAACATCCAACAGCCGCACTATTTCTCCGCATTCAACGGTTGTGTCGTGCTCACCGGCTCCAACATTTTAGAATACATCCACCAGGTTGAGGTAATTCACAGGTTTTCGATTTTGTTGCATTCACCGGTGCCACCAATTGCGATAATTTAATGGTTTTCGATTTTGTTGCATTTACCGATTCCACGAATTATGAGTACTTCCACCAATTGCGATAATTCACCAGTTTCATCATTTTTGTTGCAATCACCGGTTCCACCAAATATGATCACTTCCAACAATTGAGATAATTCACGGGTTCATCGTTTTTTGTTCCATTTACCGGTTCCACCAATAATCAGCACCTCCGCCAATAGCGATAATTCGCCGGTTTCTTCGTTTTTGTAGCATTAACCGGTTCCACCATTTATGAGCACTTGAACCAATTGCGATTTCACCGGTTTCATCATTTTTGTTGCATTCACCGGTTCCGCCAAATATGATCACTTCCACCAATAGCGATAATTCACGGGTTCATCGCTTTTGTTGCGTTCTTCGGTTTCACCAATAATGAGTACTTCCACCAATAGCAACAGTCACCGGTTCCACCAATTATGACCAATTCCACCAATAGCGATAATTTACCGGTTTTATCGATTTTGTTGAATTCACCGCTACAACCAATTGCGATAGTTCACCGGTTTCATCGTTTTTTGTTGCAGTCACCAGATCCACCAATTATGGTCAAGAAACAGCAACATGTTAAAAATGACAGCAAAGAAATGCAAGTATTTTAAAGAAAAAAATACATTGTTTTTGCACTGAAAAGTATGCAGGTTATAAAACAGCGATATCTCGGAGACCAAAATAGACACGTTAACAAGGTTACCGGCATTTGAAAGTGCAAAGCCTATTTGTTAAGATAATGGTCGTAGACTTTAAATGAAATCATAACTTTCGACTGGCCCTAACTCCAAAATTTGAAGAAAATTGCACTTTTTGCACTTGCATTTTTAGGTCAAGTTATCTCGAAACCTATTTCGAATTTGGTCATTTTGACTTCAGATTCGGATTCAGCACATCAAAATCCTTCGGAAAAGTATATCCTGGCTTCTTGGTAAGAAGTTCGAATCATTTTTGTCTGCCTACGAAATACAAAATTTTTTTTTACCTGACAAAAAAACTTCGGCTTAAAACCCGCGGACTAAGAATTGGTTTAAGATCCATGGTCTCTTTGGCAAAGTTGCTTAGAATAATCTATAGAACATTATCCGCGTATGCGATTTTATCGAAAAATAATCGACCCTACCTAATGTACGTATATATATTTAAAGCTCTCAACAGCCTATTAAGCCTACTGTCAACACGTACAAACTCATCTATACGACAATTGTTGTTGTTGTGGCATTAGCGGCAGGAAGCCGCACTAATTTCTGTCAACGTCATTAGCTAACGAGAGCGGAAGTGCAAGTGGTGAATAGGGGAGCAGTTGGAGTGCAGTAGAAGGGGTGTGACGTTAAGGCGACAGGCAACAGGCGTTAATTGCGAAATAAACTCTAATTTAATGTGTGTTTAGTGCTGTTGAGTATTAACATTATTGTTATTGTGCTTGTTGTTGCTGTCGCATTTCACATTCGAATGAATTCCAACCACTTCCACGCCAAATTACAGCCATTAAAAGCTCTACACTTGCTCTGAACTCTACGCCAAATTTCCGTTTTTCTTCCACCCCCCCTTCCCCCGTTACTTTGCCTTTGTTGTGTGTTGGCCTCGCGCGCCGTCATTGTCGCCGTTGACCGGAAGCACCTCGACAAATGTTCATGTCGCCGCCGCCGCCGCCGCTGCCGTTGCCGTCGTTTGCCGCTGTCCACAGGTCACTGATCACGGGTCTCGTTGGTCTCTGCGGCTGCTTTGCTTTGCGACTCCAATGGTCAGTGATTTACTGCGGTCAGCGGATAGTGGTGACCAACTGCTTTGTTTAGCCAGAAACAGTAACAACAGCAACAACATTGATTATACTTCAGCAGTGCTCAGTGATTGTGGTTGCGAATGTGCTTAGTACGCGCGCTGAGTCAACCGTTAGTCGCCACTCACCATTCGCCTCCCGCCATTTCGCTGTGTTAAATACGTGAACAGGTTGGTCATTCATTCATTTTGGGGTCACAAGGCAGTCGTAATGTTTAATTTGCAGCAAATACATTTTGCGTCTCGCCCCCTCCTACAACCTCTGGAGCAGCAGCTTCCGCTTTTATGGCTGAATTCTTTTCTTTCACTTCTTTTCAAATTCAAAAAATCCCCGGAGGCTGTCCAAAGCAAATGCACTCATACATAGAGTAATGTTTAAGCCCAGAGCCGCAGAGCACATATGACCGCAATTACGGCTAAATATGTTTGCTTGGTCGCTGATTATAATCAGTATTGAGATAGCAGAGGATCAGACGAGCGCGTGGACAGTGCAGGCGGGTGTTGTGGTGTGGGTGGGGGATGGATACTTGCCGCCTGCTGCGTATTAAATTTTTTGGTTTAAATAAATAAAGTGGCGAGTTTGCGGATTTTTTCGCAGGTGGAGGAGCTTGAAAAGGCACAGTGAACATAATAAACGTTTTATTTTCAAAAAAATATCTCTTTTTTTGTGTTTATGGAAACACGGTAGTTGCGCTAAACACCAGAAAGTCTTGCATATTTACACGGATTTCCATTGTTTTTTATTTTCTGCGGTCTTTTGCATTATTTGTACAACGATTTTGTCTATCGACCTTCAAAATAATATTTTTCGGCTTTATAAAAGAGGGGTCAAAATGACCTCGTCGTAGAGGTGTTAGAGGGTTAACGTATTCTACGAAATTATAGCTCGTGCAATTTAACCATATGTTTCCTAACAATATATTTCTGTTGGATATGTATCTTAATCCATTTTTCCTTAATTTTAAAATCACTCCGGCGAATTGAAAATGGCATTAAATAGGAAATTTTACTTCAGGAGGAAACCGATTTTGGAGTTTTACTATATGGATAATTGTATTTCGTTCTGTGTCGGAATAATTTCGCCGCCAAAAGCGCTGTTGCACAGTGTAATTGCTCAGATATATGTAGAAGAGGTTTCGTGTACCCCGCAGGACAGTGGGCGATTCGCCTGTCGCAGCGGCAGAAAACTAATAATTTCCAAAGTAGAAAAGATAACTTCAAACGGTTTTTTATTAATTAAAAAAAAAAATTAAGGAATTAAAAAAGGAACGAAAAAAGACAGTGAAGATGACGCATATTAGCCGAAACCGGTTTGTCTTCAAACCAAACTTCACAACGGAAAATCGTTCCACAATACATAGAAAAGATATCTTCAAACATTTTTTTTCTATTAATTAAAAAAATAAGGAATTAATAAAGAGATTTTCTTTCATTTAAAAAAAAAATTCTAAATAAAAATTTTTTTTATATGAAATGTTTTTTATTTTTTTTTTTGGTTTTATGAATCTAATTTCATTATACATATAAATATTTAAAAAAAAAAATTAAAACAAAATGATTTTGGATGAGAAAATATGTATTATTATTCTGAACTATTCCATCTTCTTCTTAAAGTTGTTCATTTTGGACACACGAAAACATCTACAGAACATTAAATTTGCTTTGAATACGATTGAATTTCATAAAGTTTTATTTTACGAAACACTGAGGTGCGCTACCAAAGGCACATTGTTAATAAACTCAACTTTAACTACATACGTTTAATAAGCCATAAATATATGTATGAACTGATCACAATAACAAGGTAGATTTTTGGATAATATTCTTAATCCCAATATCATTTTTGGCGAAAAACTGTTAAATGTGCAGTTATTGGCTTATATATGTACATATTTATAAGCGGTTTTGCATATTTTATTTTGTTCAATAGTGACGTATACGCGGTTTTGCAGGTGTACGTGAAAACTTTTTTTCAATAAAACAAAGTTATAATCTATTTCGTGTTTATAAAAGGTATAATAAACTTTAGTACATAGAGTTATGAAGCACCAACACCTATTATTCGCGGTATTGGTTCCTCAATTCTTGATAAGCGGTTTTGAAACTGTGACTTTATTTTGAATTGCCTTGTCCGATGCATGATGCATGAATGGATGGGAACGGACGCCAGGAATGTAGTTTTGGCGAAATCTCATTTTTGGCAAAAATGACACTTACGCGGTATCGCCCACTGTGCGCAGCCTCAACTCCAAGTTGTTGGTTAACTGAAACACTATCATTAGAGGGTGATATTTGGCTTATCACTTGCTTTCAAGTAGAAATTCGCTTTCTGAATATTCAACAACCTTTTTTTTTGTTGTTCGTGTACTAAAGATATTTATTTTAGATATTCTTTAAGCTTAACCCACTGTGACTGTGACTGCATGTGTGAAGCCATTTGTCGACACCTCCAAAGTGCGCTCAGCCCACACGCTAGAAAGCTTAGGTATAAAATAATAGAATAAGCATTTGTTGTTGCACATGCATATGTGTGTGCCATTCTGATTATAAAAACTTATTTGTGTTGCACAATAATTTCAATTTAATATGCCTTTGGCACGCGCACAACACAACAACACGTTCCTTAAAGCTTGCAAACTCCTCCATACGGTGTTCGCTGTTGCGCGCTGCAGTGCAATTTCGCCAAAGACAAAAGGAGATGTGCGGCTTTTGTTCAGCATTTTGAATTTGTTATTTTTGTTGTAATTTTTGGTAATGCCGCGATTGCCTTATTTGTGGTCGTTCGGCGGCCGCAACAAAGCACATTTTAAGCTACGAGTATGTGTAGATATGTATGTACATATATTTGAAGAGAACACACAAAAAACACACATACCTACATGTACTATAGTAGATACATACTAAGTATGTATGAACTCATGCACATTCTGGTAGATTTCGGTCTGTTTGAATGCCATCGCCATCGCCATCGTCAGAAAGAAGGAATTCTTCCTTACTTGTGTCTGAGCTTTTATTGGAAATTCATGTGGAAAAAACTAATTTCCGTAATTCTTTGCTTTCACCGCAACGCCTGCTTTGTTTTGCCTTTGTTTATCGTTTGCCACAAATAATTGCACAATAAATGAGAAAATGCTAACGAAAAAATAAATACAAAAACAAGACACAAAAAAAAGACGTCGAACGGAAGTTCGGAAGTATTCGCGTTAAAAAGACAAGCTCTGGTGATAATCAAAGTAAATTTTTGTAAATAAGTCGAGGGAAAGTGTGCGAAGTAAATGAAGAAGAGGCTGCAAGGCCAGGTCAAGGGTCTCCCAGCTCCACTTCATTCAACAAAGAGGAGAAATTAAATTAAATTCCTCTACTCGTTTACTCTCAAGCGCGCAAAACACACATCGCTTATTTATGTTGGTTTATGTGTATTTAATCCCGAAAATCCACAAACGAAAGCTGTTAATTAAATTTAAGGCTCAACGGCAAAATAAATTGTTTTGCTGCTGCTTCGGTATGGCGAATTGAAAATCGCTTTTAGCACGACATGTATGTATGTATTATGCAGAATATGTAGGTATATATGTAGTTTTATCGCGAAGTATTTTTTTGAATTAAAAATTACGCGCTAACCAAACCATCAAATCTTGACATTTCGAGATTATAAATGACAGAAAGAATGACAGGATTACTCTGAGAAATGAGAAGCCAGGAAAGAATGAAAGAAATCCTAATTATTTTAGTAACCAAATTGAATATACACATTTATATACATAAGTACAGACATAAAGGGGTAAAAAATCTAAACTTAATCTCGACATGTTCCCTAAAATGCCACTTCACCTAACCCCTAAAACACCATCTTAATGAGCGCACTTGTGCGTCCAAAAACTTGCAATCATCCGCCGCGTGTGCGGAGAGAGAAAGCGGGAGAGATTTGTGCAGCACTGAAATAAACGTAGAAAATTTGTTAGTCAACTTTTTTTGCTGCTGCCACGCAGTCATGTCACTGTCGGTGTAATTTAAGTTGTCAAAAACAGTGCCAAAATTCAGGCATCGAACTGAACCGAATCACCTTTGCGGCTGGCAGTTTTTCTCTCTGATTTTTTGTGCACGGATCAGCACAATGGCGTCATTAATAATATGTGTTTATATGTATTTCTATGTATGTATATACATATGTATGTATATTTGTATTAGTATTCCATTGAATAATACGCATCGATGCCATTTTTGTCATTGCCGTATCCATTAGTTTTACGCTTTGGCACTGCCCAAAAATGCGAATATTTGTTAGAAGGCGTAATTCCGTAAGAAATGTCGATTTTAATTATCGCACTCTGTACTGTGGGACAAATGATAATAACAATCAAGACACGCCCCATTCAATTTCCAATTGATTAGGTACATATACGAGGGGCGTTGAATACTTGCAGTGACTTCATTTATTGTATACTAAGATCCGGAATATTTTTTAACTAGAAATGAAAAACAAAATTACCGAAACTTAATTCTAATTCCCCTCACAGTAAAATACATACTAATGCATAATTCAATCTGACAATTGATTACTATGTTCGCTAATATTATGAGCCTGTCCTTGCGTAGGAAACCCCTTTTTCCCATTTACCATTTCTTCGCATTTCCTCTCGTTTCCCTCGCACTTCCCTTCGCTATCCCACCGAAGTTTGCTTCATTAGTTAGTTATTTTCACTGTTTGCTTGGTTAAATTATTATTTAATTACTTGTTCTTCACATTTTCGTTTGTACATTAATTTGGCAGAATAGTTAATTTGATTTGTTTTCTTTTTGTATTTTTTTTTTTGGTTCTCGCAATTTCTTTGCATTTATTTTATTTTATTTTTACTTATTTCTTGTTTATTGCGTACGTGCGCCTGTCATTGACGAAATTCCAATTGAATACGATTTCGATTACGATTTGGATTCGTCAATTCACCGCAACCCACAACCGCCCGCAAATGAGACAAGCAACGTGCTCAAGCACTAAATAGTATATCGCGCAAGGGGAGGGAGCGGTGTGGCGTTGCAGGATGACTTGAGAATGACTTGAGAATGAGAAAAAGCTGAATATGGAATTAATGGAATTTCGAAATCACTTTCGCGATTAATAACTAATATGGCACACGATAAAAGTATGTTCGAATGCCGCAGCAACACTCTTAAAGCCCGTCTCCACATAACTTGTTTCACCAACAAAACATGTAGCAAAACATCTCGCTCAATAACCCGTCTCCACGTGGCTAATCGTGATTCAGTTGGACATTTCTCTTTCTTGTTCTTCTTAAATGTTTGTATGTTTGCTTATTTTTGCGTCTTTGTTTTGGTCTGTGTGAGATTTCGATAGATTTTCGATACAAAATTAGAGAAGACATCGATATCATCGAGGTTGGCAAGATGATTCAGAATGAAACAGTGTTTCAATCTTCACTCGCTCTCAGAAATTTGTATGGAAATTGGCGAGTTTCGGCACTGGTTTCCGTGTCGAAACAAGATTGAGAGAGAAAATGCAGAAAAAAAGAGCGAAACACGTTATGTGGAGACATGGTATTACATCATTTTCAGTTTGAACAAAATAACACTTAATGATAATCAATCATAATCAAGGAATAACATAATTATTTTCAGGTATTGAACGCATGTACTTACATAGTACACGCGCGCATATATATATTAGTTTAATATATAGACATACATACTTACATATGTATATAGCCAACTTTAGGCATTTTCATTAAGTCCTTACCAGCATAGGTACCCACCGCCATTTGTTTCCATGTGTTTTAACGTCTTGGAGTTTGGTTGAAGAATCTGAAATTGACAGACTGTCTAATGGAATTGTAAGTAAGAAAATGTTATTAAATAAAAGATATTTAATTGATAGACAAAGAAAAAAATATTAGGTTAATTAGTTTAACCTATGCAATAGTGTGTAATTAAGGAAATATATGCAGGTTTTAATAATGAGTAGATAAGCACATTCTAATCACTTACGAGTTCTTGGACGAAACCAGCAAATCCCAACGGGTTGTTTTTTCCTCATGAAGTCATGATGGCACACATAAATACTTCGGTTCTAGTACTCCAGTCACATACTCGTATACGCTTCAGCTAAGAGAAACGGAAACGGCAGTAAAATTATATATTAAAATTTTTTAGGAGGTTTCTAAAAAGCTGAGTTCGCGTTCCGACTCTTCAAACATGAAAAAGCTCTTCGCATAAATATGCTTTGTAAAATGTCATTCACTAACTTTGCGTTCAATAAAAAAGTAAATGAAAACTTTTCAATATTCACAGCTTTTCGTCCATTTCTTGTAACTCATACATCATTGACATCACAGAGTTCTTGAAAACCAGAAAGACTTTTCACTCTGGTTTATATAATGCTTTATCCAAAATTGGTTTAAAATATCAGAATGACTTATTCGAACAAATGTTAGTCATATCAAGAATAATAAGAAAATAATATCCATCAACCAGCCGCTGAATACATTAAGCAGAAAGAAAGTAGCGTTTCCAGCTTGATGACTCATTAAAGGGGGTTTTCTACTAAGGACTTGTTGACTGCTTTCGATTTGCAGTGAGTGAGACATTTATTTGAGAAAAAATTTATAAGAAATCAGAGTTCTTTGGGCAGCTCATTCTGATCATAATAAAAACAAATAAGAGCGCGGACTAGTTTGAGTTCACACAGACTGGCGGACAGACGGGCATGGCTTAAACGACTCAGCTCATGATTTCCATCATATCGGTTTATATATTGGTGGATCTGTCACACCTCCTTCCGGCACATTCATTATTATTATAGCTTAAACAGAATCAGCGTCGGACGAATTTTCGTCGTCCGCGGCGTTCTGTCAAAAGATTAAAATACAAGGCAGTAGGTATATGAGAATGAACAGAACAAAAATTCGTCAGAATAGATTTATTTCTAATTTGGACGCTATCGCCTGTCAAATAAACCATTTGGAACTTGATAAAAACATGTAATAAAACAAAAATAAACGTTTCTTGATGTGGAAAAAATTGAAAAATGGACAGAAGAGAAGAGTCAATGGATGAAGTGAGGGAACATCGTAATTATAAAATTATACATATGGCAATTTCGCCTTGATTCTGTTTTACTGGGCGATATTCGCAAACAAATGTCATCGCCGCATCACGCGAAAACACGTCCCGAGATTGGTTCTGTTTAAAGCTTTATTGTGTATTACTATAAAAACATGAATCAAAGGTGTATTGATGAAAAGCAAATCATTACGAAAATTCTTTCAAAAGATGGCATATTCCTTAACAACTTCAACTTTTAATTAGCACAGTGATATCATTTGCTTTAAATTGAATTATTCACGCTCTACAAATAAGTCAAAATGAAAACATTTTCTTAACTAGAGCTGTCAACAAGCTTGAACCCAAAAAAAATACACTTTCCTCGAGCCCTTGAACTAAGAAAAAAAAGAAGACGAAAACAAACAACAACAAAAAATTGGAAGAGCTGTTAAGTAGCGGACAAACTCAAAATTCCTTTTGTGTGTGGTGATTTACTTTAATTACCAGCGTAACAACATAAAATTGTAACAATAATAACAAGAAGAAAATGAGAAAAAAAAGCAATAATAACAACAAAGTACTATTTTAGCATGCTCTAGCACCAAAAAAAAAACCTCCCAGAACCCCAAAAGCTAGTCAGACAGCCAGGCAGTCAGTACCTAAAAGCAAAGCACAAAGCACAAGGCCGGCTGCACGAAAAGGAATATGTCATCTGCCTTAAACAAATATTTGCGCTGCATATTTATTTAGGGCAAAAAAAAAAGAAAAAATTGAGAAAAGAAAAAATGGAACAACAAAAACAAGCAAATAAGCGAAAATGATAGTATTTAAGGCCGGTCGGCGATGCTAATAAAAAGGCTTACCATCTCAATAAGAGTATTTAACACAAGCATTTGCTACTTAAAAATTCCTCAAAAAAATACCAGAGCGACAATAATGCAATAACAGCAACCCAAAGGCCATGCCTTTAAAGTAATTCCACCTTTTTTTGGGCTCTTTTCGTTTAAAATGCTAAAGCAATAAAGGCATTTGCTTGCGCTAGCTGACCCAGACCCAAAAACTCCGAAAGGCAAGCCAAACAGATTACTATGACCTCTCGGTATATTTGGAAAAATATGTAGGCAGCAAAATTACATACATACAAACATATTTACGAGCATAATATGCATGACACGCGCTCAAAGTATTAGCGGAGTAGCTTTCCCAAGAAAAAAAAAAAGCAAAAAAAGTGAGAAAACTAAATCAAAAGGACACACGGCTAGCGTTGAAAGTATATACGTTGATTTGTATGTATGTTTCTCAGCTGGTTGGCTGTAAATCCCTTAATCTTTGAAAATGGCATACAATTACCAATGAACAAGCGGCGAGAAAGCAAGTGGTGTCCAACTGAAAGCAGATCTAGCCCCAGCCTCATACACGCATACGTACAAAAGCTTGTACATTGAGTAAAATATGTAAGTCTAGACCAGGGATGGGCGCCGCAAGGCACATAAACGCAGCAGAGGGGCGATCATGGGCTTTCGTGGGCACTGCATATTTTTCCGGGGAAAGGGGAGCTAAGGCGATATCGAAGTTGATGTACACCGCGCCTTAAGTGATGTTCATCGCACAGCGCGTACGGAATAGGCATGGGTAACACTGCGCTGCGCGGCGCAATTGCGCTAACACCAACCCTGGTGTTATTGCGCTAACTCCGATTTGGGAAATGCGCCAACTCAATATAGCGCCAACCCAATGTAGCGCCAACTCAATGTAGCGCCAACTCAGTATAGCGCCAACTCAATGTAGCGCCAACTCAATGATGCGCTATTGCAATATAACACTGACTCAATTTCGTGCGCTAACACCAGCTCCAATATAGCGCTAGTGTAAAATGGCGCAACCACAACGCCAATAACAGCATCATAGTATATGTATACGTATGACAACGTCACAATTATGTGTGCTTGATAGTGATCTAAGTGAATCTAATTTCCAGCATATTTTCACATATATACGGAATATTTTTCCAAATGATTATGAAAATTAAAATTAATTGTGCCCTCGTATGTGTAAGCAGAATTGCGCCAAAAGAAATAAAACGGGGATGGTAAACAGTAACAAGCGAAAAAATGTTATTTATCGATTATTCGATGACAATTGCGCTAAAGGTGTTATTGCGCCAGTACCGTGAGTTGGCGCCACGGTTGGCGCTGGCGTTATTGTATCAGCGCCAAAAAAATTGCGCCATTACCCATGGCTAGTACGGAAACACTAAAAATGAAAATCACATTGTTTTGTATAGAGAGAGGAATTCACCAATAATAAAATTTGCAGTGTTGCCGCTAAAAAATTTCGAAAAGTGGCCGAAAAAAGTAAAAAAAGTGTTTCCCAAATTTTTTTTAGCTAGAAACACATTTTTATATATGTATTTTTGTGGTTTATTTAATGCTTAAAGCAATTTGCAAGCGGTTTGTACCCTTGGTCTTAAATAGTGAAAGTTTTGAAAATAATCTTTCTGCTGATGCACTGCTGGCAGCGTTAACATATTTGCAACAAATTCACAACTAGTTCTCATTTAAGTTGTTTTTCATTCCCCCACGTTGTGCGAAAACACTTCTATTTCGGTTTGTTAAAACAATTTTCTTGCATTCTAAAAATTTTTACTCCCAAATAACTTTTTCGGGGTTTTCCTTCGCAGCGGAGAATTGCTAATGAAAAGTGAAAAGGTAACAAAGAGGCTTTTTTATGTGAATTTTATATGAGCTATTGGCCAGTTTTTAATTAAGAAATATGTAAAAAAATTTTTTGGTAGAGGTTATGGATCCATTTCGGAGACCACCACATCCCCTCATCAGACTTCTTCCGGCGGCCTCAACCGAGGATCGGACTTAAGTCGTTTCGATTGGTAATCCAATGGCATCCCATTGAGCTACCACCGTCGTCAGCTTTGTTTCGCTTAATTCTCAATTTTCCTTTTATTACAATCTACATACCAACAACAGTAGCAGAAAACGGCAATGTAAAAACAAACGTAAAAAACTTTTTTTATATTTAAGGAAAAAACTAAAAAATATTTTTTACATTATAGGTTTGAAAGTAAAAAAGGACCAAAAGGGGCCCAAATTTTTAAAAAGGTTCAAATATTGCATATTTTCAAAAAGTTGGGTTCCGGTAGCCTGACTCTTAAAAAATGTTCAAATTGTTACTTTAGTGGCCTCAGCGGCAAAGCTGTACAATCGCTAATTTTGCAGTTTTTTTCTCGCTCTCCTGCTTTCGACTCCGATGCCACTTACTTCATTAGTGTCATAATTTAAAAAAACCAATTTATGTCTTCTTCGCTATATATGGAAGTAAGCTACTATACTAAAGCAACAATATTTTTTAAATAAAGCCCTTAATTTTCATCTATGACCATAAAATTTCATAACAAATAAATAACACTGATTCTCACTACTAAGTATCGATTCAGAAACTTGTGTTGTGTCGTTATTGAAGCAAGTGTGCTTTGTGCTTTTGGCATGTACATTAAGGTGGAGTGAAAACATATGGAGCTTTTTTTGTTTTTTTTTTTTTGAACGTACCAATGAAAAGTTGCCTTAATGAACCCCACAAAATTTTATGGCCATAGGATGACATTTTGAACTGCCCCCAGCCCACACTGGTCTCATTTGTATGGAGAGTGGGACAAAACTCAATTTCTTGGAAACGGATGGACCTACCGAAACCAAATTTGGCACATTGGTGTCCCACTATACGACTCATCTTTCAGAAAAATTAAAAGCATATATGTTGTAATCCACGCCCACCACTAACGCTAGTTTACAGCCAAAAAAAATAAGAAAACCAGGAATGGGGGAGGATAGGAATTGACCTGCTGAGTTTGGAACTATTTTTTTTAATTTTTTGTATAGCTAGGTTTTTGAGATAACGGTAATTTTGTGTTTTTTTGTTATCACTTCATTCAAAAATTATTTTCTCTGGAGTTACAAACGCGATAAATGCAAGCAGTTTCTCGTTCGAAAGGCAATTAAAATACGCTTCAAACGACATACAACTTGTAGTGGTCTATTAAAAACTCGCTGAGCGAAAGCTGGTCAAAGTCAAAATTTTGTGGACTTTTTGCGATTTTTGAAAAAATTTTGATTTTCAAATTAAGTTTTTATAAAAAGTTGTAAAAATCTGGAAAGTTTTATTACTTTAAAAATTTCCGCGTTTAATTGCAAAGACTTTAAGCGTAATATCACAGAGATCCGATAAATATTTTATTTTTGGCGATTTTTTTCTTGTGAAACAAAAAGGATATTTTGGGCGAAAAACTTGGTTAGGTGACTTAATTATGTGAAAACGACTTCATAGGTCAAAAGGACATTAGAAGAAAATATAGAGCTTCCAAAGACTAAACTAATGACATTTCGATTTTAAAAATCCGATGTCAAATAACAAAGTTACTTTAAAAAAAATATTATTCCGCGATATTTCGCGGGATCAAAAAAAAATTGTATGGAGAGTGGGACCGAACTCAATTATTAAGATTTTATCGAAAATAAAGTTTTATCGAAAACAGTCGATATAAATATGTACAAAAATCGTAAAAGGGAAACAATATTTTGTATAGACTAGTTACATTTAATATGATATTTTAAGAAAAAGGGAAAAAAAGGGAAAAATGTATAAACAGACTTCTTAAGAGAAGACTTGAACGAACTCAAATCTGCTTATAAGACCTGGTCCAGAGTGGTCCTTAATTGTTAAAAGTTTAAATGAAAATGCTAGTGCTTGAAAATTACGCTCATAGAAAAGCCAAGATTTCTTCATCTTGTATTTTGCTAAAAATAAATTGTTTTCATTGTTTCCTTTCGCTAAATCATGAAACATACGTTTTTCTTGCGTTTCCATAGTTATCCGCATTTTTTTTAACACTCAAACTTGAAATATCGCAAAAATCATAATACACTTAGTTACATAAACTTTTACCAGAAAAAATTTTTTTCAAATGTGTTGACTTTAAATGAGCCAAAGTAACATTTAATGATGGCTATTGCGTATAGAAGGAGGTTTTCCATAAAATTCAATATATTTCCCACGGAAATGCATGACAGAAGTTTCTTTTTCAAGCACCAACGTTTTTGACTTTTGTGTATGGGGGCTGACCAGTGTGCAGCCCCGCAAAGTTGAAAGCACGATCTGGTACAAATATGAAATTTTGAAAATTATAAAAGCAAAAAACCAAGTATGAGGATTAATAAACATGGCTAAGCTGAGTATTAAAGTGAATTTTTTTTTGGAAACAACAACAACAAAAGTTATTAAAGGACAAAGTTTATATTATGCATTCTTTAAATTGCAATTACTTAACCCTTAGACTAGCGTTGTGGTCTGTCAGACCATTTTGAAAAATTTTACTACAACTTTTTTTTTTCCTTAACATTTTTGTGCAAACCGTTTTATGACTTTGTAAGGTTCCATGAGTGTTTTCTAATTCAGTATAGAAAGGTAATATTAGTCTCATTTCTGTGTAAAAAAAAAGCATATTTTTTGTAAGATATGCGTTTTTCAAGGTTGTGGTCTGTCAGACCACAGCATTGAAACCCTATATCATAATTGTAAAGGCAACTTTTTTCAACATAGAATTCGCTAGCGAGCTAATGTACATAAGCCTAGCTTTCGTTGGAACTATTCGTGAGGATGAAAGATTAATTCCACCAGAATTACTTACCTCTTCTAGTCGTCCACCATCTTCTGTTACTACGAAAATGTCTTGCTCTTACGTGCCAAAAAATATGTAAGTCTATGATTCTAAATTCATCTGAACATTATACCTGCGATGTTGATGGGGAAGCCAAGAAAGGAAAAGATAAATAACGCGAATCTTTAATTGAATTAGCACAGGAAAAGTTTAAACCACATATGGAGTTACGTGAAGCCTAGCCGAATTTATCACGATTATGCCCCATCTGCGATTAGATTCTGGCTGGTTTTTGGTATTTGAGGCAGATAAAAGAAACCGGAAAACTCATTCCATTGCATTAAATGTAAATATACGGTTTGTGATTTACATTAAACCAACGCATGCGTAATGCGTTTCTGAAGAAATGCCAAGAGGTCCTACAAGCTAGGGACTTGTTTAAAACACCCATTAATACATTTCTTTAACAAATTTGGACTGTGTTTTTATGCTAAATGAACGTAAATATAACATTTGCCAAATAACAAATAACATTTGTTGTATCCGATGACTTTTTTGGTAGTTGCAAATAAAAAATACCTTGTGGTCTATCAGACCACAATATACCGTTAACGACAATTCACGTCACCAGTAGTCTGAGGGTTAAAAACTACTGAACCGATTTCGAATATTTTTATACCATTCGATAGGTATTTTGATTCCCTTTAATTTCATATACATTTTACAGTGCGTTCCATAACACCCCCCAGCGGGGGTCAACCCCCTTTTACCCACCTTACTTTTCATATATAAAATGTATACCAAATTAAAGGGAAAATACATGCGAGTAGGTCAATAAAATTTTACAGGCTTATTTCTGGGTTAGGAAGGTGCCGTTCTGGCTTTGGAACAAATTGAATTTCCAAAAAAAAAAACATTCGCCCCACCTTAATGTACATATGTATATATATATATGCTCTCTTGTTCTCAATACCGAATATGCATTAGCGCGCTCAATATTGGTTGATATTGGTTGCCACTATCCTAAAAAAATGTTGATAATAATTCCCAACAAAATAACCAAAAAATTACAAACAGACTAATAAATTATCGCCTTCATAATTCGAATGATAAAAGAAACTTAAAAGAAGTACACCTGCTTTGGTTTACAAAAAAAAATTATCTGAAACGTAAATCACATCTATGAATGAATTTTGTTTGTAGTTCGTTTGATTTTTCTTTGGTCATAGCTTTAGTAGAAATTAAAAAAAAAAACATTTTTAACATTAACAAATTAAGTATACCTTAGAATAGTTTTATCATATTGAAAAAGAAAAATACTAAAATCATTTGATAGTTACCAAATTACCAACCGCAAAAAAATACCTATTTTGGAATTAATTACCAAGTGTGGCAACCATATGCTCAGTTTGAGTTCGTCCTTCTCCCCACCAGCTGGTACATTTACCTATTTCACCATCCCCATGCAATGAGCCGACGCGACCCGTACGGGTAAATACCCATATGGGCTCAATCGCCCATGGCTGGTCTAGACGAAGAAGAGTAGAAGTAGATAATCGCGCCAGCTACTGAGCCGCCTTTGCCGACATGCGATACCCCCAAAACTGAATGATTTTGACCCTTTTACCCAAAAATGCAAACCGAAAAAAAATAAAAAAAGGATGAAAGGCTGCTTACAATGATAATACATACATATTTAAGAAACAGTGAGTGTGATTGTTTTTTCTGGTAATGCAAGCAAAAATGCGGAAAATTGTAGAAAGTGAGTGGGTGGTTGGTTAAGAATTTACTGAAAAACATCGTAAAAAAAAAACAAAAAAGCAAAAAATGTTTCAAGGTAAACAACCGTTTGTCTTTTGACATGCTTTTGGACGCGTGAGACTTGGTTCTTTTGCAAACTTTTAATAAGAGTAGGCATATACATATAGTACACATAAATACATGTGATACAGGGTGTCTGAAGTTGTTCAGTATACTTGAGTTTGAACAAGAAAGTCCGAATAAACAAACGCATCAAAGCTATCATTGTTATAGATTGCTCTAGTCAATGTTCAGTCCCTACCGTATAAATATTTATAGTACAGATTTTCTGAAAAGGGTTGCCACCTGTTTAAAAATGTAATTTTCCGGTACAGTTGGTTTGATTTTTAAATTTCAGGTGCTATATGAAAGGACTTGGCCTGAAAATTAGTAGTTTATTATAATTTGAAGAATTTAATTGAAAGGAATATAAAGGAAGGGAAGGGAAAAGAAAGGAAAGGAAAGGAGAGGAAAAAGGGGTAGATGGATAATAAAATTAAATTTTTGTGAAAAGGGTTGCCACCTATTAAGAAAAATTACTTGAAAGGAAGGGAAGGAAATGGAAGGAAATGAAAGGAGAGGAAAGGAAAGGAAAGGAAAGGAAAGGAAAGGAAAAAAAGGAAAGCAAAAAAGGGTTTGCCCTGCAGATGGATAATAAAATTGCATTTTTGTGAAAAGGTTTTCCACCTATTAAAAAAATTACTTGAGAGGGAAAGGAAAGGAAAGGAAAGGAAAGGAAAGGAAGGAAAGGAAAGACAAGACAAGGAAGGCAATGGAAAGCGAAGGGGAAAGTGAGAGGAACAGAAGTGGCAAGGAAAAGGAAATGAAAAGGAAAGCTAAGTGGAAAATGTACGGAAAATAAAAAGGATGGAGGGAAAAATAAACGCGATTAAAGGGAAAGAAGCAAGAGAAAGAGGAAGGAAACTGGAAATAGAAAGAAGAGTCCGAAAAATGGCATTTTGGAGTTCGCTAGAAAATTAAAATATACTAAAAAAATGTTCGACCAAAAATTCCACTTCTCCTCCATGTCTCCTCGGACAAAATAACCAGTAACTATATGCTTTAGTAATTTTATATTTTATTAATAAGAAATTATGGGCTTAAAGCCGATTTATATTCTGCAATCCTGTACTTACTGCACTAATATTTAATTTTAATAAATGAAATGAAAATGAAATGAAAATTTTTAAGGGAAAGCCTCTTAGTGAAGTAATAAAATCTGTTTTATTAGATTGGCAGATAAAAACGATTCGAACTTTGATACTAAAAGCTACTCTGAAAATTTAATATTCTCATAAAGCTGTATTTGGTTTTTGGGTTTTTGATACACCCTGTATCCATGTAAGTACTCAAACAATATTATGTTTACTCTAACAATTACAAGCCTTTAGACACCAGAAAGGATTATTTCGAACAAACGGTGTTTGGCAGTTACAATTTAAGTAAAGTGATTGGACAAGTGATAGTGGGCGTTGGGCGGTGGGCGGAGGCGTTGGAAGCAGGGCGTGCAGCATGTCCACGTCATCAAAAGAACCTTGATAGATGTAAATATCATTGATACCAGTGAGCCCACTTGCAACTTACTCTAATCATATAATACCTACCGCTGGTGCTCAGCTCGTCGCTACCCCACTGCGCTGCATACGTACATATTCTTTGAGGCACTTTCTTACCTCTTTTTTTATACTCAGCTGTACTAGTACACAGAGTATTATAGTTTTAATCACATAACGGTGGATTGTAACAGAATGAAATAATCGAGATAGATATAGACTTATATATATAATGATCAGGGTGAAAAGAGAAATCGATTGAGCCATGTCCGTCCGTCCGTCCGTCTGTCCATCCGTCTGTAAACACTCTAACTCGCGCAAACATTGAGATATTTTGATGAAATTTGGAATGCAAGTTGGTATCGAGACTGGGACGGTTGGTATTGAAAATGGACGAAATCGGACAATGACCACGCCCACTTTTCCTATATAGAAAAAATCGGAAATTTGGTATCTCAGTCACTAATAAAGCTAGAGCGATAAAATTTCACCCACGTGTTGAGCTCAGGCCCCTATGAAGAAATTTGGTGAAATTTTAGAAAATGGGCGGTGCCACGCCCACTTATTAAGGGTCAAACATTGAAAGTTTTATATGTCATAACTCAGAAACCATTGAAGGTATATCGATGAAATTTGGCACGCGTGATTTACTTACTTAGGCAAACGTTTGGACGGAAAATAGCTAAAATCGGTTGACGGCCACGCCCACTTTTATATATGTGTATTATAAAGTGACGTAATAAAAACATTTTAAGCGATATCTCTGTCAAATATAAAGATCTATCATTGAAATTTTGTCGCATGAGTCCAACTATGGACATAAAACAAAAAACACAAAAATTTTGGAAAACGGGCGGCGCTACGCCCACTTATTAAGGGTCAAACATTGAAAGTTTTATATGTCATAAGTCAGAAACCGGTGAAGATATATCGATGAAATTTGGTACCCGTGATATACTTACTTAGCCAAATGTTTGGACGAAAATTTTCCAAAATCGGTTGACGGCCACGCCCACTTTTATATATGTGCATTATAAAGTGGCCTAATAAAAACATTTTAAGCGATATCTCTGTCAAATATAAAGATATATCATTGAAATTTCATAGCAGGAGTCCAACTGCGGACATCAAACGAAAAACACAAAAATTTTGGAAAATGGGCGTGGCACCGCCTCTTTTTAGAAACAGGAATATACGAGATTTCGAAGCCCATAACTCGACAAATAATTTATATATAATGACGAAACTTGGTGTGTACACTTTTATTACTTGTGGTAATACATGTTCAAAATTTTAGCGAAATCGGTTTGACGACCACACCCACTTTTAAACATTGGAACTATAAAGTGGCCTAATAAAAACATTTTAAGCGATATCTTTGTCAAATATAGATATAATTCATTGAAATTTTGTGGCATGGTTTCTACAATAGACCGGAAACAAAAAATAGAAAAATTTTGGAAAATGGGCGTGGCACCGCCTCTTTGTAGACAAAGGAATCTACGAGATTTCGGAGTCCAAAACTCGACAAATAATTGAGATATTATGACGAAACTTGGTTTATACAATTTCATAACTTGTGTTAATAGACACGCAAAAATTTATTGAAATCGGTTTATGAACACGCCTACTTTTTAACAAAGATATTTCTGGAACACCCTTTGGGAATTTGTAACGTGACATCTTTGTAACTAGAAGTCAAAAAGGAATGAAATTTTGCACAAAGAATAATATTCATATGCTTAGTTGGATGACTGATAAAAATGTTGAAAATGGGCGTGGCTACGCCCACTTTATGCGGCACTCGCTTTATATAAAATCCATCAAACGCAAACAAACACTGAAAGCATACAGCTGAGTATCTAATGTTCGATTCCGCCCGAACTTAGGCTTCCTTACTTGTTTTTTGCTGTTTTGCTTTTTTCGTTTTTTTTTTCATTTTTTTTGTCTTAGACTGCTTTTGGTAACAAATCAAATTTGCATACAATTATCCAATGCTGTTATCCTTTAAATGTAACTTTATTCTCCTTGTTTTCTCCTTTTTTGGTTTATTGGCGGCAAGGGTAATTTTTTTTATGTTTCTATTTTTATTTGAAGGGTTTTATAGTTAAGTAAAATTATTTCAACAAATACGGACACGCGTTGCTTTTCAAACTGAATACGTAACAAATAGGTACATGCTGCGGCTTTGTTGTATATTTCGGGCATCAGCTAAGACTTATCAAAGAGAATAACACAAAATAAAAAAAGCTATAAACGCGTATTTTAAAAGTAATGTGTAAGATATTTTCTTGAGCTGCATATTTAAAAGAACGAATTTTTATTAAAAGTTTTGGAAACAAGTTGTTATTTTTTTGGCCCACCATTATCCAGTGGAATGAGCTTTTGTAATTATTCTTCGTCTTGTTAATTGGCGCTTAGTCTTCTACACTACAAAGGACACTACAAAGCGCGCCTGTCGTTTCTGCTTCTTGATAATTGGCGCAAATGAGACACAACAAGCGAGGTCAAGACAATTTCCAGCTGATCTTTCCAATGCATTCCAACCCAACGGAGGCCTCCCTCTTCCTCTGCTGCCAACGGTGATTGTTGGTAGAAATACTTCCTGTGCCGGAGGGTCTTCATTCAGTTCCATTACGAGATCTATCCAGCACAGCCGCTGAATTTTTATTCGCTGCACTATGTCCATGACTGCATAAAAGTCGTACAGCTCGTCATTAAGTTTCCTTCGATACTCGCCGTCGCCAACGCCTCAATGTCCATAGATAAACCCTGCGTTGATAATTATATAAGACAACGGTTCAATTACATGTATGAAATTTCATCACTATAGCTTTATTAACAATGGAATGGAAAATGATAAAGTTTGAAAATCTGCGTCAGTCTAATTTAAAGCAAGGCTGCTCAACGAAATGAACAAAATAATTTTGTTTCAAAAAATATCAATAAAAAATATCCAAAAATTATTTTGTTTTGCTAATTATCAGAAACATAATTTTTTCGTTTCAAAAATTATCAATAAATCTTTAATCAGAATAATTTTCTTTCGTTGATATGAAAAAAATGAACAAAAATTGTATTTGTTTTTATCCATGTACGTATGTACATACATACATACAAACATATTATGTAAAATTTATTTTCTTCATAGAAAACGAAATTATTGAAGTCAATTTTTTCGTTTAAATTTGAAACTATATCTTTTTGAAATAATTGTTTTGATAATTATCAAAACAAAAAAAATTTTGTTAATTTTTTTTGATAACAGTTGAAACAAAATAGATTTTGTTATGCTTTTTACGTTTATAAAATCGAATATTTCAACAGAAACAAAATTTTTTTTTGTTTATTGTTAAAAATAACGTTATTTTGCAGCCTTGATTTAAAGTACATAGTATAAGCTATTCTGTATTCTTTTTATACTCAGCTGTACTAGTACACAGAGTATTATAGTTTTAATCACATAACGGTGGATTGTAACAGAATGAAATAATCGAGATAGATATAGACTTATATATATCAAAATGATCAGGGTGAAAAGAGAAATCGATTGAGCCATGTCCGTCCGTCCGTTCGTCTGTCCGTCCGTCCGTCCGTCTGTAAACACTCTAACTCGCGCAAAAATTGACATATTTTGATGAAATTTGAGATGCAAGTTGGTATCGAGACTGGAACGGTTTGTATTGAAAATGGGCGAAATCGGACCATGACCACGCCCACTTTTCCTATATAGAAAAAAATCGGAAATTTAGTATCTCAGTCACTAATATAGCTGGAGCGATGAAATTTTACCCACGTCTTGAGCTCAGGCCCCTATGAAGAAATTTGATGAAATTTTGGAAAATGGGCGGTGCCACGCCCACTTATTAAGGGTCAAACATTGAAAGTTTTATATGTCATAACTCAGAAACCGTTGAAGATATAACGATAAAATTTGGTATGCGTAATTTACTTACTTAGGCAAACATTTGGACGGAAAATAGTTAAAATCGGTTGACGGCCACGCCCACTTTTATACATGTGTATTATAAAGTGACCTAATAAAAACATTTTAAGCGATATCTCTGTCAAATATAAAGATCTATCACTGAGATTTTGTCCAATGAGTTCAACTATGGACATAAAACAGAAAACACAAAAATTTTGGAAAATGGGCGGTGCCACGCCCACTTATTAAGGGGCAAACATTGAAAGTTTTATAAGTCATAACTCAGAAACCGTTGAAGATATATGGATGAAATTTGGTATGCGTGATATACTTACTCAGGCAAATGTTTGAGCAAAAAATTGCCAAAATCGGTTGACGACCACGCCCACATTTATACATGTGTATTATAAAGTGACATAATAAAAACATTTTAAGCGATATTTTTGTCAAATATAAAGATAATTCATTGAAATTTTGTGGCATCAGTTCCACAATAGACTGGAAAAAAAAAATAGAAAAATTTTGGAAAATGGGCGTGGCACCGCCTCCTTTTGGACAAAGGGATATACGAGATTTCTTAGCCTTTAACTCGACAAATAATTGAGATATTATGACGAAACTTGGTTTATACACTTTTATAACTTGTGTTAATAGACACGCAGAAATTTATTGAAATTGCTTTATGATCACGCCTACTTTTTAACAAAAATATTTCTGGAACACCCTTTTGGAATTTGTAACGTGATATCTTTGTAACTAGAAGTCATAAAGGAATGAAATTTTGCACAAAGAATAATATTCATATGCTTAGTTGGATGACTGATAAAAATTTTGAAAATGGGCGTGGCTACGCCCACATTATGCAGCACTCGCTTTATATAAAGTACACCGTGTGTCCATCAAACGCAAACAAACAATGAAAGCATACAGCTGAGTATCTAATGTTCGTTTCCACTCGAACTTAGGCTTCCTTACTTGTTATTTTTAATATTTCGCATACTGTTATTCTCATTAGCTAATGAAGTGAAATGGGTTGCTTGTTTGTTCAAAACATTTCACCGTATTTAGTACAAAAATCGGCCCAAATTATAATACCATTTCTCGGTATTGTTATTAAAAACTCTCTGTTTTTATGTATCTAACCACCAGACTGGGGGCCCCAGTTTAGCCAAAATCAAAATGATCATATACACAAATACACTTTTCCACTCATTTTTCGATTTTAATTCTCTGTGAGAGATTGGTTGGCACGTTAATTCGGTGTCAGTGCCGAATCACGGTCAAAATTCAGAGTGTGTGCTTTCTCGTACTCTCTCTCTCTCTCTCAATTTTCGCTTTAATGTTAAAGCATTAGCAGATATTTGACCATGGTCATTTTCATCTTGGCGTAAACTGGGCCTTAAGGAATTTTTTCAACGCGCAAATGTGCAAATATTTGGCAACAAGTGAAGAAATATATGTATGTGTACTTAACTACGAACGTAATTAGTCTCATGAGCTAACGAAGTGAATTTCATTGTTAAAATTATTTCACCTGCTTTTAAATTGTTTTTTTTTTTTTTTTTTCTTTTTTAAACACGGAATTTAATATAAATTAACGATTTTGCACTTGCACGAGAAGTATATAGTGAACAGCCACAACATGAGCACGCGAAATCTTATTTCGCTTTTATTGATTTTGTTCAACATCGCGTTGGCCTGTGCAGTATTGTGTAGAAATGTTCACGACCAATTTATTCCTGTTATAGAACCTACCAATATAAATTGTCAGCCACATTTGGTGTCACTGTACAATGAAAAGAAGATCTATATCTGCCCAGGCGCACTAATTACTCTACAACATGTGGTTACATCGCCGAATTGTCTGAAAGGCGCGTCAAAAATCTTTGTGGTAGCCGGCATAACAAACTTGAATAGCGCTGAGAAAGGACAAGAAGTGGCAGCTGCAAATTGGAAGGCAGGGACACATACTGCCGTGGTTAAAGTTGAGAAGGCTTTTAAATCTGGGCCAACAGTCAATAAAATAGAACTTTGCCAAAGTAAATTTCAAAAGGACGCCAAAATGCACGTGAGCGGTTGGTCTGGAAAAAAAATAATAAAAAGTAAAAAGCCCGGTGATTATAAATATGGGCTAGAGACCAGTGAGCTGCCAATGGAAATACATGTAAAGGACAGTAAGCAGCTGTTGACAAGAAGGCTAAAGAATGAGGCTTTTGAAGAGTACGGAGCCTTTGGTGTTGTGAATGGTGAACTCTGCGGGATGAGCCCGTATTTTAAATTCATATATCCATGTTCATGTAATGTCTATGTGAATTTGAAAGATAAATCTGTTCAAAGTGAGCTTAATGATCTCATAAAGAAAACAGACAGAAAAAAATAAATAATAAATGTAAATTAAAGATTACTTAGTAAATAATATTTTTGATGTGTAAACATCTTTGCTGTAGCTACGAGTGATTTCGAAAAACAGGTAAAGTTTACGCGTAAACATGTAAATGCGTAAACATGTAAATGCGTAAATGCGTAAACCGTAAATGACCTTGGCATTGTCGGTGATAGGTAGGTAGCTAGGCATGTACAAATGCTTGCATGCATAGTCGTGCAAATGCAAATATCAGCAACAACAGCAACGAAGCGAAGCGAATAGGCAAAATAAAAAGGACCAACCTGTTTGAACATGTATGCAAATGTATGAATATGTATTTTTCTGAGCAATATTGGTATCAAATGAAAGGTTTTGAGCAGGACTTCTACAGGGAAATCTCTTCTTTATGGTTCCTAGGTCGGGTCCGGAGATATGGTTCAAAACGAGGACCCGGATGATCTTCCATGTTTCTGAGCAATATTGGTATCAAATGAAAGGTTTTGAGCAAGGCTTCTACAGGGAGCTCTACTCTTTATGAGTCCTAGGTCGGGTCCCGAGATATGGGTCAAAACGAGGACCCGGATGATCCTTGAATGTTTCTGAGCAAAATTGGGATCAAATGAAAGTTTTTGAGCAGGACTTCGATATGAAGCTCTTTTAATTGTGACCCCTAGGCCGAGTTTCCAGATATGCGTCAAAACGAGGACCCGGATGATCCTTGAATGTTTCTGAGCAAAATTGGGATCAAATGAAAGGTTTTGAGGAAGGCTTCTACAGAGAGCTCTACTCTTTGTGATTCCTAGGTCGGGTCCCGAGATATACATAGGTCAAAACGAGGACCCGGATGATCCTTGAATGTTTCTGAGCAATATTGGTATCAAATGAAAGGTTTTGAGAAGGCCTTCTACAGGGAAATCTCTTCTTTATGGTTCCTAGGTCGGGTCCGGAGATATGGTTCAAAACGAGGACCCGGATGATCTTCCATGTTTCTGAGCAATATTGGTATCAAATGAAAGGTTTTGAGCAAGGCTTCTACAGGGAGCTCTACTCTTTATGAGTCCTAGGTCGGGTCCCGAGATATGGGTCAAAACGAGGACCCGGATGATCCTTGAATGTTTCTGAGCAAAATTGGGATCAAATGAAGGTTTTTGAGCAGGACTTCGATATGAAGCTCTTTTAATTGTGACCCCTAGGCCGAGTTTCCAGATATGGCTCACAACGAGGATCCGAATGATCCTTAAATGTTACTGAGCAATATTGGTATCAAATGAAAGGTTTTGAGCAGGACTTCAACACGGAGTCCCGAGATATGGATCAAACGTGGACCCGAATGAGTTTGCATGTTTCTGAGCAAAACAAATCAAAATCAGAAATCAAAAATCAAAAATTAAAAATCAAAAATCAAAAACTAAACAACAAAATAAACAAACAAAAACAACAAAATGTAGCAGTGACAATTTTAAAAACGATAGTCGCATTTTAATTAAAGGAACAAGGGAAAGGGAATAAAAATTCTATATCGAAACTGTTTACACATCAATGTTCATGAGTCCTCGTTACTCACGCTTTCTTTTTTTTAACTGCGAAGCAATTACTTAAGTTCTAATGTCAATCTGTTTTTTGTTGTGAGTGAGCACACTTGCTTACTTGAGTATGGCCTTTAAATTTGAATTTCTCTCCATCGCGGCTTATTTTATTAGTGCTTTGACTCATAACAATAAGGACGTATGTATGTACGCACAAGAATGTATAAAATTTATACTAAAATAAAAAAGTGACAATAGTAAAAGTTGATTGCAAACGTCACTAATTCAAATTGCAATAAAGTTCATACCGGATGTGTTTTTTATGTTTACTACAGTAAAATTATTATCGGATGATTTGCTCGTGGAAAAAAGTACAAAAGCTCATGCCATTTACCATGATAGTGGAACAACCAAAGGAAATACCACTAAATGAATTATTGAAATAGAATACTGAGGCATTTGTTACTTTTTGCTGTTACTTCTTAAATTTTGTCATTTAGTTCTAGTAAATCGTATTTAAAAATGCCATCTTTCCAGCGACATCAAAATCATTTATAAAAACCATGAACTAAAGGTCATACATACTTGACACAAAACAGAACACAGAGCAAACCAGTATTACCAGGTTCCCTGTCCAATGAATCATATATGATTCACGCCAGCGATTTTGTACCGTGTCTGATACGTCCATGTATCATATATGAGCAAACTTGGATATGTTTTTTATGATTGAAATAATTTAAACGTGGTGAGCTATTTCGGTTTATTTTATGGGATACGGTTGGATATACCTTATAGACTATAAAATTGAAAAGAAGGCTGGTGATTTTCAAATATTTACCTAAATATTCGCTAATGAAATTGAGCAATAAAAAGTAAAAATCAGAGCTTTTTTTCAAATTAGAACGACTTTATTATCGTATTTTTTAATTACTCTCATTGAAACAGTTTAGACAATAGGCTTTATTACATTTCTTGCATTCCATATCCACTAAAACAAAAAAAAATTGTTCATATATGATTCACGAACGTACAAGAGCAAATTTTTTGCGAGTGCGTTCGTGAATCATATATGAGCAAATTTTTTTTTTGGTTTTTTTTGATTATTTTTTTTTCTAATAACCTCTAAATGCTTATATCTACAACTTTTGTTCTAACGTAATAGAGGATCTTGCAAAAAATGATTGGACGTGGAGCGCTCCGACTACACTTTTGTATGGGGACAGGGAACCTGTTAACAATGGCCAAAAAATGTAAGTACTACATACAAGCATACGCGCATATACCCTGCAGGGAACTCAATAACTAGTGAGCAAAATTTCTAGTTCCGAACTAGCGAAAAGGTGTCAAAAGGGAACTAGATCAATTGTAGTTAGACCCTCACCAGTTCAGAAGGAGCGAATTGAGTGACCATTATAAGACACACTTTGATTTGTATGCAATTTCGAAGTGACAAAAATTCTATGAAAATTTTTCGTTCGTTCAATTGCCGTCGGCTTTGTATATTTCTGCAATTCTCAGATGTTTAGTGAAGCATTTTATATAAAGAGTTTTCTATTTCCATCTTGTATGAAATGAAATGTTCCCCTAATTATGCTTTTCCGATCCCTCAGGCTTATTTTTAATTTTTTTTTTATTTTATTACTGTTTTAATATTTTTGTAAATTTTTATTAAATAAATAAATAAAAAAATATTAGTTAAAAAAAAATTTTAAAAAAATATCATCCACCTTGACACCGACAGGATTCGAACCCGCGCCCCTCAGATTGAAAGGCACATGCGTTAGCCAGTCGGCCATCGCGCCACTTGCATGAAGTGTGTCAAAGGCTGCACTTAAGCGGCAGATGTTAAACTGTAGAATTTGTAGGTACTTGTAGCTAGTTCAGAACTAAATATCGAAAATGTGCCAATAAACGAACTAGTGTAAACTATAGAATTTAGTACTAGTTCGGAACTATCGAAAATGTAGTGCAGGGAGTGACAATTGACACCGCCTAGGACATGCAAAAGAGGTTTAGCTCGCACTAGTAGTGTCGAAAAATGCACTAGAAGCGACCTAGTTCGGAACTAGAGATTTTCCCTACAGGGTATGTATGTATAACTAACCATACACACGCATGCAAAACACATATCGCTAGCTTAGAGTGCAAACTGTGTAAGTCCATTTTTATGAAAAAGTGTTTTTAAGTGTAGAAAGCTAGAAAAATCAAATACGCACCACGCTAAACAAGTCTGTGATACTTGTCATATTTCTACTCGTTGTTATTCAGTGATACGCAAATTGTGTAAGTCCAAAAAGCGAAGAAAATTGTGTAAGTCCAAAATTTTTATATGAACAGAAAAATTTTTTTCATTTTGAAATTTTTTTATTTTTTGTTTTTTTTTTGTCTCTCCTACAAAGTTTGAAAAAAGGACTTACACAATTTGCACTCTAAGCTAGCGATATCAATCCTTAAAAAAAATTGCCTAAATTAACATCTGAGTGCGGACAGAGAAGGTACTCAGAGGATTCGCACACATAATGGCAGTGAATCAAAGTGAAAGTAAAGCGCTGGTGAAAGTGGAGATGGCTGTGAGGGCGTAGGTGAAGTATGTATGCGGCACGCTGAGTGCTCCAAGGGCCATAACAATCTCATTAGCATAATAACCGCTAAGCGTAATGGAGGCAAAACACCATTAAATAACACTTTATGACTTTATTTTGATTTTATTTTATTAATTCACGCAAAGTGGGATTTTTTGTTTGTTTTTTGTTGCGATAACGATAGCAGCTCATATGTATGTACATATGTATACATATATGTATGTATATACGGAGTGTTCATAAAAATAAAACAATATTACATTCACACACTTAGCGTAGCTTAATGCTGTTTATTATGCCTGGATATATGAATTTGTTTTATTTATTTTTCTTATTTAAAAGCTTAAATCTTAAATGTGTTTTATGTGCATTTTTTTTTTGTTTTGGCATACAGAAATACAGAAATACCTAAATCCCTTATACACTTTACAATCAAATAAAAATTACATTTGTGGCAACAACAATAATGCTTAGATGCTCGTATATAATTGAACCAGCTACATATTTTTATGATTACAATCACGACTAATCTAGTTTGTATGTACGTATATGTAGATATGTGGCTCTGGATTATATCCTGATGCTAGATTTGTGGTGCATGTCATTACATGGAGAGAGTACCTAAAAATGCTCTAACACGCATTTCTCATTACATAATCAATCTGCAAAATCTGTATACTAGCAATAAAGTTTATTTATTTTTATAAAATGTGCGAAATCTGAAAAGAAAAAGCTTAAATTTTGTTCATAATGTACGAATGAAGTCGTAAAAAATTAATTTATGTACGTATGTGCATGTGCATTATTTTTATAAGTAGGGCAACCAAAAATATGCTTCAAAAAAATTAAAACATGCCACAAAAAAGGCAAAATATGCCAATAAAATATGACATATAAATCAAAAATATGCCCCAGAAAATTGCAAAAATGCACAAGACATTGAAAGTGCGTTTCTGTAACAAATTCGGAAAAAGTTTCGTTAAATTGACGCCACAGTAATATGTTCCATACTTTTTCACCACCTAAAAATATGGTGCGGCGTCTGTTAGAAATAAAAGAATATAATCTCTATTGAAGCCTTCTCCCAAAAGTTTTACAGATTCATCGAAAAGCCGAGCAATAGTTTTTTGATTTGCAGCTTCCAATACTGCAACGTTCAAAAAAAACTTTTGCTTAGATAGGTATATTAAAGTTTCCATGTAAAATTCCGACTATAACATTTGCCACATATCTACCTGCAGAATCTGTAGTTTCATCAATCGCAATCCAAATAAAGTGGTTTTTTAATAGCGATTGTATCTTTTCTATAGTATTGCTATATAGTTGCTTAACATAAGTAGTTCGAAGGCTTGTCTCACACGGCATTTTCTGGGAAACCCATTTTTCAAAAAACTGCACTAGATTTATGTTACGTATTTTATATAAGGGTATATCTGCACATACAAATGCTTTAAACAAATCCTTTGCGAATTCGACATATGACGGTGTCAAGCTATTCGCTACAAAGCTTTGTGATTGTGGCAAATTTAGTGATCGTTTGAGTTTGATGTGCTTTTCACTCTGCACATGCTGCTTTACAAGAAATCTTTTCTTAAATGATACGGTCTTGCTGCATAACTTGCAAATCAGCACCTCACCGTCAGTTTGAAGATCGGGAAATTCCTCAACGATCTGCTTCAGCTTTCCCGAAATAGTTTGTTTAGCTTTTGGCATTATCTGTAAGAATTTGCATATGTACATACATAAATGTATGTATATATTTTCAATCTTTATTTCAACAAGCACTTACCGTTTCTTAAAATAAGAAAACGCTAGCAAAAAACAAAACCAGAGAATGCAAAAACAACTGAAATTTTTCAAGTGCCGTTATAAAATGAGATTTGCATAAATGTTTCGATAGTTCGATAATTAAATCGAAAGATGTCCAAGGACATGGTTGCATTTTTGCGCACTAATTCTGAAATTTTTTTTATAACTTAGCAGAAATAATATGACCCGGATTCACCAACGTGACCAGGGGCGAACGCAGGTGGGGGTTTGGGGTGTTAAACCCCCCCCCCCCCCAAAGTAATTGAATTTTTAAATAATAGAATTTAATTCTACATAGTCATTTGAAAAATTGTAATTTGTTGTTTTCAAAGCAATCTTTCTGCCGACGATGTATGAATATGTAAAATAAATGAATACATTAGTCACTAACAGCTCTGCCGTTTTGATACAATTGTATCTTTTTTGATACTTTTTTTTTTTAAATTTTGTGATTTGATACTTTTTTGTTCACAAACGGCCTATTTTGATACTTTTCTGCTGATAGAATTTAATTTTTTGAAACTATGAAAATGTTAAACTAAAAACAAACCTATTGTATCTGGATAGTATTAAAAAGTTGTGGGAATGTAGGCCAATAAAAAAACCCAGAAAAATATAAACTGGACAGAGACATTTTTTTAATTTGCTTCAAAGTAATGAGTTTGCTTTATAACTCTGTGGCTGCTGAACTGGATTTTTTTTAGATTAAAATTAGTTCTGAACTGAAAAGTCACCAATAAGGTTTCTATTATTTTTTTAGAGTTTATTGTTAATAATAATACAGGAAAAATAAAAACTCATTTATTATGACTTTCAGTTTTCGTTCCATGAGCAAACTGTTGTGAAATAAATTTAAATTAAAAAAAATTATGCTATTTGAAAAAAAAATACTTGAGTGTCTTAACTAAAATGTCTATATTTTTAATAAAAACAACCAGAAAAAACTGGTCTGAATTAGATACACAACTTTACTTATTATTTGTTTTTCAAATGAAAATTTTTAAAACCACGGTTGTGCTCTTGATACGTTTTGATACTTTTTTTGCTTGGCTACATATACTTAATTTTTTTAGCTCGCGGCAACACTTGTCACTAATGATTAGAGCGTGAATGAGAATAGAACAAAAGAATTATGTGCGTACGTGTGTTTTGTTCTTGTACGCGTAATTTACCTACTTAGGAAAATGTTTGGACGAAAAATTGCCAAAATCGATTGGCGACCACGCCCAAATTTATATATCGGAACTATTAAGGGGCATAATAAAAATATTTTAAACGATATCTATGTCAAATATAAAGATATGTCATTGAAATTTTGTGTCATGAATCCAACTATAGACATAAAACAAAAACTAGAAAAATGTTGGAAAATGGGTGTGGCACCGCCTCTTTTCAGACAAAGGAATCTACGAGATTTCGGAACCCATAACTCTACAAATAATTAAGATGTTATGACGAAAATCAGTTTGTACACTTTAATAACTTGTGGTAATACATGCTCAAAAATTTGGCGAAGTCGGTTTATGACCACGCCTACTTTTTAACAAAGATATTTCTGGGAAACCCTTTGGGAATTTGTAACGTGACATCTTTGTAATTAGAAGTCATACAGGGCTGCAAATTTGCACTAACAATAATATTTATATGCTTAGTGGGATGATTGATAAAAATTTTGAAAATGGGCGTGGCTGCGCCCACTTTATGCGGCTCTCGATTCATATAAAATACACCCTAATCGAACAAACTCAAACAAACAATGAAAGCATACAGCTGAGTATCTAATGTTCGATTCCACTCGAACTTAGGCTTCCTTACTTGTTAGTTTTAGTTTAAATATGTACAGAGAAAATGCAATGAATTGAGATTTAAAAGGTGCCTTTGTTTAATGTGTGCATACATAGGTCCACTCCCCAAACATAAGTTTAAGTAAAAATTGTCTGGACGAGTTTTAAGTATTTTTTTAATTTTCCGTTGGATATTGAAAACCCCCCCCAAAATTTTTTTCTGTGTGCGCCACTGAACGTGACTAAAGCTAAAACTAAGTTTTGACTTAAGTTAGCCCAGATTTGGGTTTCACCAACTAGTCTAAGAAAATAGTTTTGCAACCAGCTACCCTGCCAGCTTTTATGGCAAATACTGTTTTTTTTTTTTTGTTGTTTTGGTTGCTGGATTTGTTCATTTTTTTGTTATATTCGCTCTTTTGGTTGTTGAATTTGCTAAAGCGACTCAAATTCTTAGTTTATTTTTAGTCAAGACAAAAGCTGACTAACTTGTGACTTAGCTCAGTTGCATGGTGAAACTGAAAACGTAAAAAGATCGGTTTAACTAAGTTGAGACCGGTTGATGAAACCGGGCCTATGATTTTCCTCAAAGATGTAAAATATGACAAAATATGCATTTACAAGCAAAATATTCTGCCATTATTAAAATATGCTAAAATATGCTCTAAAAAATATACGTCAACCACTTGTTTTTTTCTAGAAACAAATTTATAAATTAAAAGTGTTTCAATAGAACGAATCAGAAAAAATATGACATTGCATATATTTGGTTGCCCTAATTATAAGGCATTTCCCCGAATATCGCGACCTGCATTTACATCTATTATGCTATGGGTCATAGCCCTATATAAATTGTAACGAACCACGGTCTCTGGTCTATAGCTTATACTACTTAGTCTATAACTGAATCTAATTTCGTGGCTTCCTAGCTCTCTCCTCGCTTGTGCCTTGGGAGTGGTCACAACTCGTGGCCCTACGTCCCAACCCAGCCTTCTCTCTTATTTGCCCTCGCTCGTAGCCCAATGTACATATGTACGTTAGGGTGGTCCAAAAAAAAAAAGTTCTCCCCGAAATACGCGGAACAATCTGCATTTCATGCGACTGTACTAAGGAAATCTATACCGAAAATTTTGCCTTAATATATTAGAGTTTAAAGGTCACACAAATGCCTACAAATTTTCTTTCTGCTTTTACGTCAGGCATAATATATAATTTTTTTGAAAGTCCATAGTGAACAAGAAATATAATTTTTATCATTAACAAGTAAGGAAGCCTAAGTTCGAGTGGAATCGAACATTAGATACTCAGCTGTATGCTTATTGTTTGTTTGCCTTTGATGGAAACACGGTGTACTTTACATAAAGCGAGTGCTGCATGAAGTGGGCGTATCCACGCCCATTTTCCAAAATTTTTCTATTTTTTGTTTCCAGTCTATTGTAGAACTCATGCCACAAAATTTCAATGAATTATCTTTATATTTGACAAAGATATCGCTTAAAATGTTTTTATTAGGCCACTTTATAATACCCATATATAAAAGTGGGCGTGGTCGTCAACCGATTTCGCTAAAATTTTCAACATGTATTGCTACAAGTAATAAAAGTGTATACACCAAGTTTCGTCATAATATATCAATTATTTGTCGAGATATGGGCTCCAAAATCTCGTATATTCCTGCTCCTAAAAGGAGGCGGTGCCACGCCCATTTTCCAAAATTTTTGTGTTTTTTGTTTTATGTCCTTAGTTGGAATCTTGCCATAAAATTTCATTGATATATCTTTATATTTGACAGAGATATCGCTTCAAATGTTTTTATTAGGTCACTTTATAATACACATATATAAAAGTGGGCGTGGTCGTTAACCGATTTTGGCAATTTTTCGTCAAAACATTTGCGTAAGCAAATATATCACGCGTACCAAATTTCATCTATATATCTTCAATAGTTTCTGAGTTATGACTCATAAAACTTTCAATGTTTGCCCCTTAATAAGTGGGCGTGGCACCGCCCATTTTCCAAAATTTCATCAAATTTCTTCATAGGGGCCTGAGCTCAACACGTGGGTAAAATTTCATCGCTCCAGCTATATTAGTGACTGAGATACCAAATTTCCGATTTTTACTATATAGGGGAGGTGGGCGTGGTCATGGTCCGATTTCGCCCATTTTCAATACCATCCGTTCTCGTCTTGATACCAACTTGCATTCCAAATTTCATGAAAATATTTCGATTTTTGCGTGAGTTATCGTGCGTACAGACGGACAGACGGACAGACGGACGGACATGGCTCAATCGATTTCTCTTTTCACGCTGATCATTTTGATATATATAAGTCTATATCTATCTCGATTATTTCGTTCTGTTACAATCCACCGTTAGGAAATCAAAATTATAATACTCTGTGTACTAGTACAGCTGAGTATAAAAATGGAACGCACGTGGTTTTAGGAGTAATAGCATAGAAATAGCATTGTTCTGCAATAATTTGTTGGGTTTTAATTTTTTTGGACCACCTTAATTCACGTATTCATGAATTCATTATTTTATAATTATTTTATTTCTATTTTATTTTTTTATTTTATTTTATTTTATTTTATTTTATTTTATTTTATTTTAATTTATCTTATTTATTATTTTATTATATTTTATTTCTAATTTCGGTTTCTATTTTTAGCTTCTTCAACTTTTACCTAAAAACGGAGTTCTGTCCAGTTTCTCTGTCTGTCATTTGAATTCCACTTGGCATCCACTTACCATTTAAGTGTTTGTATAGATTGTAATCATTTCAATAACAATTTCCACCCTAAGGGAATTTAAAAACACAGTTACATACATACATACATACATACATACGGAGATGCACACAGTCCAACAAGCGTAGATAGCCAGAATGTAAGCAAAAATCCCTTCATTTCTCCTGCAGACAAAATCACAAAATCACGACAAGAAATCACAAATCAATTGAAAATATTTTTGTTCTTGTCATTTTGGTCTTTCATCCTTTGTATTTCTTTGTTATTGTAATCTCTGATTGAACAGCATTTTCGCAGTAAGCTTGAACTGAACTTTTGTGAAAATAACTGTGTAGATAAAGACAAACGAAGCCAATTGCGCAATAAGATTTGTTCATGCTCGTAAAAGCCAAAGGGCAGACCTGCCAAAGGCCGTCAATGCCCACTTTCGACTGCGCCACACCGCCGTCAGCTGTCCGCCGTCAATTGTGTCCGGCCAATCGCAAAGGACTTTCTTGTGCCATTTGTCGTTGCTGGCCGGCCGCTGCTGGGACAATAAATTTATGACATTCATTAGAATGTCAGATTAAGAAATCGCGCAAAATTGTTGTACCTACTCTTGTACAATAGAAAATAGCAAAGCAATGGGCGACATACTGAAATGGCGAAGTATGTATGTATGAATGGTCCAATGTCAATCGCGCTTAACGCGCTGGGTCAGATTAGTTGATTGAATTTTTATTTTTTACAAGAAGAATTTTAGAGCGAAATTTTTTCAGTTTCTCGTTGTGAAATCACTTTGCGTTTGTGGGTAAATCCATTGCAATGGAAAAATGCGACAGATGCTCAGAATTATTTTTCAGTCATTCACTTTTTTCTAGAACAAACGGAAACAATCGTCGAAAGCCTTGCGTGGAAATCTTCCACAGTTTCGCATTTTAGTTGGAATTGTGCTCAGGCTCATTGCATATTATTTTTGGATTTTCTATTCAAAATTAGTAGTAGAAGTGGATTTTCTTGTAGAAATAGACTTTTGGCTGCCACAGAAGTGCTTTTCTTTTTCAGGTGGCTTAAGCGATTTTATTGCAAAATGTGAGCGAAGGCGCCACAAACGAAATAAAGGGGAGTGGGGATGCGATGCGGGAAAAATATGTTCCTGCGTTCATTTACATGATGACATAAAAATTTAAATTGGAATTTTTTATTTTATTTATTTATTTTTTTTTTTTTTTTACATACAATATGCTAATGTTGGCATATTGAAAGTCACTTTAAAGTAAAAAAGCCACAAATGTGTCCATCCCACGGGCCAAACTAAAGTCAACGCAGCGCAAGTGGCTCCATTTTTTTTTTTTTTTTTTTTTATGGAAGAATGAGGGAGTGACGACCGAAGTATGCAAGCCACTCTAAGTTTTTTACGTACATAATTAAGTACACGCAGATGAAAATCATAGCGCGGTGGCAATGACGATATCTACAAGGAGCTACAAGGAGGAGGGCGACAACGGCGGCGGCAGCTGATGGTGGCACGAAACAGCTGCTGGACAATGCGCGTTCCGTCGTCATTCGAAAACATGCGAATGGCATTGCAAACGCGTTTACTTTACCTTTGGGACACCAATGGAGCGTCGAAACGTTGTCGCTCGATGTGAACAGTCAAAGATAAAGCAAAACAAGAGCTTCGCAGACTTAGCTAAGGTGATTAGGTAGAAGGAGGCGATTGTAGGCTGGCGGCGGTGGCTTTCGGTTGTGTTCTAGAGATTGTTATGTGTTGGTGGCAGGGAGATTTATGTTTTATGTGCGCGCCAGAAAGAATGTCCCGCATGATGCAAAGCTTGGCCCAAGCAACAATACAATACAATAAAATCTAAACGGTTAGGCCAAGAAGAGTTTTGTCGGAAGACCGACGCTTGAAGGTTATTTGCGACGTGTTTAGCGCAAGTGAATTTGTTTGCCAACGGCTAGCGCGCAATCAAAAGCAAAAAGCACCAGTTAAGAGAAGTTAGGGAAAGTGTGGAGTGACGGTTTTTGGCTTATACCCAGTTTTGGTTAATTTTGCTGTTTTCAAGTTATATATTAACGATTTTGTTTGTAAAACCAAATCTTTATTACATACATCAGGGACTCATTATAATTATAATCATTATTCGTTATATTTTCAGTGAAAAATATTAAATACATACTTGCAAACATCGTAGAAGAGTATTGAGTTTGTGTGTGTGCATGTCTGAAAGAGCACTATCCGAATCCACTATGATCGAAAAATTTTAAGCGATATCCATAAAAATCAAAAATAATCATTATTTTTTGAGTTTTATTTTTTTGATCGAAAATAAAACTTATTCCTATTTATCGCTCAGAAATAAAAATTATTCTTTGAGTTTTATTTTTTTTGCTTAGGCCGAAAAACTCAAAGTGAAGTGCCCTGGACCATAATTACTAAAAAATTCCCATCGATATAACTTCGTGAATGAGTGATATTTTTGATCAAAAAAAAATAAAACTCACACAATAATGATTATTTCTGAAAGATTAAATATCGCTCAAGGAATAAGTGTTATTTCTGATCAAAAAAAAACAACGATTATTTTTGATGAAATATAAAAAAACTCAACATATAATGGTTAAATGGCGATTTTATTATAAACCTCATAATGATTACGGTCCTTGATATACATACATACAAATATCGTAAAAGCTACTGTAGATACTATTATGGAATAAGTTATTGAGCGGAAAATGTGTGTCTGACTTTCGCGTTGACTGAGGACTTGACGTCGCTCCGGAAGAAGAAAGACGCATGTCAGTAATTTGTCGACGAAAAAAGGCGCATTAAAAATATGTCGGGGAAGAAAAACGCTTTACAAAACAAGTCGACGAAGATAGACGCATTAAAAAATATTTCGACGAAGAGAGACGCATTATAAAATATTTCGACGAAGAAAGACGCATTAGCATTATTAACTGCGAACAAAGACGCATCATATATATTATTTCTAATTGGTGTTTTATAAATATCCCTTTTTCTGCTCACATAATTCACCAAAATTAATAAGTAAGGCATCGTTTTAAAGGTATTAATAAGCTACGCATGCGAAACGGTGTTTTATTGGGCGTGGTACTTTATATGAAAAGTAAGGGGGGTAAAAGGGGGGTTTACCCCCGCAGCGGGGAGTGTTATGGAACCCACATAAAATGTATATCAAATTAAAGGGATTCAAAATACCTATCGAATGGTATAAAAATATTTGAAATCGGTTCAGTAGTTTTTAAGTAATTGCAATTTAAAAAATGCATAATATAAACTTTGACCTTTAATAACTTTGGTTGTTGTTGTTTCCAAAAAAAAATCACTTTTATACTCAACTTAGCCTGTTTAATAACAGTGTTTATCAATCCTCATACTTCGTTTTTTTTGATTTCATAATTGTAGAAATTTCACATTTGTATCAGATCGTGCTATTTTTTCAACTTTGTGGGGCTGGGGGCACCTCTAAACATACGAATAGGTCAATAAAATTTTAAAGGCCTATTACTGGGCTAGAAAGGTGCCGTTCTGGCTTTGGAACAAATTGAATTTCCAAAAAAAAAAATTTTCACTCCACCTTAATATATACGAGTATATCAAAACGATCAGGATGAAAAAAATGATTGAACCATGTCCGTCCGTCCGGCCGTATACACTCTAACTTGCGCAAAAATATAAATATTTAAATGAAATTGGGTACACAGATTCTAATGGGAACAGAGAAAGTTGGGGTTGACAATAAGGCATATGTGTGTATTTCGAAAAACACGTAAAACATGATAATTCAGTCACTAATAAAGCCCGAGTGATGAAATGACGTTATGCCGTTATGAGGAAACGTGCTGAAATTTTGAAAAATGGGCCAAGAGGAGCAAATTTTCAAAGATTTATAAGTCAAAACTCAGTAACTGTAGCAGATAAATCGATTAAGCCAAGGCAAACGTGTGGAAAAAAATTACCCAAGTCGGCAAGAACCACATATACGCACATACAAATATATATAAAATATATAAAAATATATTGCACATACCTATATAGGAATAATAAAAACATTTTATGCGATATTTTTGTCAAATATATAGGTAATTCATTGAAAGTTCCATAAGGTCCACCAAACCAAATAGATAATAAGTTTTTTAAAATGGGCGTGACAGCACAAACCATACCGACTGGCGCCACGTATGTTTTGTTATTTTTTGCGCAAGATGCGCACGGGTCCGGCTAGTTAGCATTAATATTGACAAAGAAAAATAAAAAATCGAATACGTCTTTCTTTCCTAAAAAATATTTAAATGCGTCTTTCTTTATAGTAAAAAAAAAATAAAGCGTCTTTCTTCGTTATCAAAAAAATAAAGCGTAAAGATTGACAGAGTTAATGGTGAACAAATACCTACGAGGAGCTTTAAGATAACTTTTTTCTTACAGAAAATTCTGGGTATATAAATTAAAGGAGAACAGTCGCACCACACATAAACTCGTTCCATTTAAAGGCGTCCGTTTTGCTTGTTAGAACTGCCAAAACCAAATATGCCTCCAGCATTCGTGTTTCCTCAGCGGACCACAGGTACTCAAACCTCCACAGCCACAAAGAGAACTGAACACCGTTAGGTGGTTGTGCACACCAAGATAGCCAACTGTGGCTAGTTGATGTAAACGTAACATCAGACAAATGCCAATGATACAAGCTGCGAACTTCGCTCGCTTGCCAGTTTGTCGCTGTTTCGGGATGCTTGAATGTATGTAAGTGATTTGGCGATGGGTACATGAACAAAGCTAAAAGTGGAGTGAAAACTACATAGGAGAATGAGCAGCTGCGTTTTGTGGTCGCGTTTAGTCAACATTTGGGACATATTTTTGGCGGTTATTGTTTTAGCTGTTTTATTGTTGTCTGTGTGTGTTCAATGTTGCTGCTTTTACATACATACATACATACATACTTCTCCTTATTTAAGTATTCAATGGAAAAGTTTTGTGGTTATATTTGTTGTATGTGTTTGTGTGTAGAATTTTATGGCTGTAACTACGAGTGCGATCAGCCAAAATGTGCAACAGCAGCAACGGCGCAGCTAATCAACTTGAACGGCAATGAAGAGCTGGATGAATATTTGTCTTTAAAGTGAAGTAGTGGCGGAAATTTAAAGTTTAAACTTGAGAAAATATTTGTTGAAATTTTTGGTTCTATTATGAAAGTGTTTCAAAATTTGAAAAACAAAAGGAGGTGAGTACTACCAATAATATTTGGAATTTTGGCGAGACTATGACTCTAATAAATGATATATACCGAGTGTCTTTTTCAAGACGCGATGTGTTCCTGAATATTTTCCTAGAAATTGGATGTGTCGCCAGAACTCGTTTACGTGAGCTGTAGCATGTTCGGCAAATAATCTACCTACCCATTGTTCTAAAGCGTCGAGGCTTCAACGAAAGAAGTGTGTGCTAAGTATTTTTCCGTCGTTTGAGCTGCACATTTTTATTCGTTACATTTTTTTATGCTAGATCCGTCGCATAATTTAGATAATTGGCGATAACTAATGTAAACTCTTTGGCATATACGCTTTATAGATTCCACATCGCCTGCAAGTCAGTTTGGCAAGCAGATTAGTCCGTAAAATGAATTCTCTTGGCAGAAAATAAATTGCTCCTCACGGCTTAGCTATTCTGCTGAAAAACTCAAGCGGAGGTCTGTCTATCGAATATTGAATGGGAGTATTTTTTTATGTTTCAATACATCAATGTAATCCGCACTACTTATTTGTCCAGAGATAAAAGTTTCTTAGCATCCTTCAGAAAAAAATGTAAATCTAAATTACTCTTTTCGGATATCGTGATAGCCGTCAGAAGCATCCAAGTTCAATAAATATGATTATAAAACTAATTGATAAAAATATAACCCAGAACTTCAACCCAGATCTTCAAACACTCCAAGCTACAAAGCAAGACAAAGCTTTGTTCTATTCCACTTTGCTTGCACTTTATTTCTAAAACACACATTCTTAGATCAGAATCACTTCGTCTTTCAAAACAACAATTTTAAAGCTATATCGACGGCTGAGAATAAGATCGCCCTATTTCAAGATCTTTTTTTCAAAAACGCCCTATTTGAAAAATTGTTTCAATAATGTCCTATTTCAGATTTTGCTTCAAGAACGCCCTATTTGAAAAATTGTTTCAATAACGTCCTATTTCAGATTTTGCTTCAAAAACGCCCTATTTCAAAGAAAATTCCATATATATTTCTCTGAAATATGGCGTTTTTGAATAATTGTCTGAAATAGGACGTTATTGAAACAAATTTTCAAATAGGGCGTTCTTGAAGCAAAATCTGAAATAGGACGTTATTGAAACAATTTTTCAAATAGGGCGTTTTTGAAAAAATTTTTGAAATAGGGCGATCTTATTCTCAGCCGTCGATATGCTGTTGTTGCAATTCGCATTCGCTAACGATTGAATAATCGCCCCTTGGTTGTATTAGAAGTTGTTAGAATTTATATGATAACATAATAAAGCTAGACACAATAGAAAATGAGAAACAATAAAAATAATCGAACGGATAGAGGGAGAAAAAAAGGAGATGCCAGACAATGAGATTGGATAGACCATTTTGGTGGATGCTTGTCAATTTGCCATGATGTAGCCATGTTTGACGATCTACAGAATAGTCAAAAAATAACAAAACATACGATTTTTGCTTTACCACAGTGGATTACACAATACATATGTAACTACAAATACACGATAATCACATTAGGGCACATACAAAATTTAGCATGTGGGCGCAGAGTCAGAGTCGAATACAACATGGGAGAAAGTGACGAAATGCTTGGCGAGTCAAACACTGCGTTTTTATTTTAGTCATTTTTTTTTCTATTTTCTTAGTGATTTGTCATTTATTGGACACCTATTGTTTCTTTTGTCCAAGAGCATGTCAACATGAGTGCCAAGAAAGCAATCAATAGACTGACTGTACGATTATTTCAAGCAAATGTTACTGTGAGGTGAGAAGAAAAGAAAAACGTGAAAGAAAACAAAAGAACATAAAATGTCACTCGAAAAATACCTAACACAGTGCACATTGTTTTCGATATCTAACTAATATAAAGGTAATGTAGTGGGAGTGGCAGATTTAATTGATGGGGTGTTTTTTTTGCGTTTTTTTGTTTTAGCTTTCTTTCCTTTAATTTTTTTTTTGTTCAAAATTTTTGTCCCCAAAATATTACACTAACACCAACTTTTTAATGGGAGCAATGAATGCTTGGAATGAATGAATGAAAACATTGTAAAGACGGTGGCATGTTGTTGAAGAAAATGTGAAAAAACGTAGTGAAAAAAAGCAAAAATAACAAAAATAAGAAAAAACAAGAAAAAAAAACGAAAAAAAGAGCAAAGGCAAACAAGTAAGGAAAGCAAAAAAAAAAACACCATAGAAACAACAAGTCAACAGCTGCTTAATAACCAAACTTAACATTAATGACAAAAACAAAGACAAATAGAACAAGCAAAAAAAAAATAACTACCGAGTGCTGCAATTGAGCGGAGGGAGCGAATAACCAAATCGCGGCACGCCAGTCTCAAATAATTGAAAATCATAATAAAGCAACGGTGGAGAGATCTTAGGCTTGAGGTTTGATTGAAAGCGAATATTTCATATAATTTATAGCCAGTAGCGTGTTTTAATTACTGAGATTGTTATTGTTATGTTTCTCGCATAGGTAGGTCTTTCATCTCAGCTCTTCAGCATTCAAAATTTGATTAAGTTTTCTAGAGAAAGTGGTAACGTTGCCACACCCATTTTAACACAAAGAAGTACAAATTATTATATACCTATGTACGTATGTATGTATTCTCATAGAGTTTTATTCGCATGTATAAGTGTTTGAAAAAAGGCCATGCCCTCCTCGGTCATTATATGTATGAAAGAATTCGGAAACGAATATTTTATCAAGTCTAACATTCGATAACGAAGGTGAAATACGTTTTTTAGTCGATTCGAGAACCTTTTCTTTCTTTCATTATGAATTTGAAATCCAGAGCATTATCGAAGAGAAATTCAAATTATAGAAAGAGAGTGATTATCTTAAAATATGTGAATATTTCTCCTGTTGCTATAGGGACATATGATTCACATTTTTCGAAGCTATTTCAAGTATACATACATATGTATGTATCTCTAATAAATTATGACGTTGGAAAACTAAGGTTGGTTATACACTCAAAAAAAAAATTACTCAGATTATGGAAAAATGGGAATGATTCGGCGCTAAAGACATATTTCCATATTTTGATGTACAATTTTCTTTAAAACGTGGTTTTTATTCCTTGATTTGAAGAAAATCGTACATCAAAATATGGAAATATGTCTTTAGCGCCGAATCATTCCCACTTTTCCATAATCTGAGTAAGTTGTTTTTTCAGTGTAAGCACGTTCTCAGTTGATATTTGATTTCGCTATCGAAATTCACAATCAAATGTTTGTCACAATTTTTGTAGAGACGCTATAGCGTATACTATTTTATGTAAGTCCTTGTTTGTTTGTAGGACATAACAGCCAAATGCCTCATTTATTCAAAATCAATGCCAAGGCAATAAGAAATCTAATTATTCATCCCCTTGTGAATTTTTACGGTTTTATGAAGTTTTTGCTTTACGTTTTTTTCCATTTTTTTCTTGCTCTATTTTGACGAGCATTTGCTTGGTTTGATTTTAATTTTGTTATTTTTAATGCGTTTTCTCCCATTTTTATATGATTTTTCTCCCTGTTTTTCCCCACTCCCACTCACATAGATTCGTGCTTTGTTTTTATGCTGAAATATATCTACTTACATAAACATACAAACAATTATATGTACATTAGGGTGGGGCGATTTACTAACCTATACCGCGCTATTGAAATTCGGATTCCTCTCATTTTTCTGAGTAGAAAACTCCTCCACGACATTTGTCTAAAATTATTTTTGATGTTCCGGAATTTGGTTTTTATGGACTAAGACGGATTTTTGGAAATAAAAATTGGGCAAAAATCGGCAAAAAAATAACCAGACCAATGTGCATATCGAATTGAAGCAGAATTTTATGCTGAATCCAGATATGAAATCAGAATTAAAATCGGATCCGTTTTCGAGATATAGCCTGATATCCGGTTATGCGGGCTGAATGCCCAAAATCGCATATTTTCGCGATTATTTCTTGCTGTGTGCAATATATCGTACATTTTTTTGCAAATTTCTTAAAGATAAGTCAACACAATATATGAGAAATATTTCAAAATATTAATTTATCTTCGGGTATAGGAAAACTAGAATGCACTCTTTTTTCCTTGGCCAAAATTCGCGGTATGGGTTCTCTATGTTATAGTCATCCGATACCTATGATTTTCGCCGGCAGCGCTTTGTGTACAATAAATGCTCCAAATCCAAAACTTCAGAATTTTAGCTGCAAAAACTCAAGAGTTATTCCCTAAAACGTAGACTTATGCTTCTGAAATTTGCTTTTTGCTTCCAATAGTACGCTATAGCGTATGAGTAACCTTGAGTTTTTTTTGAGTTGAATAAAGTAAAAAAACAAGTCCCAAACAGCATACATTTATGTTTTGGGGTATAACTCTTCAATGTTTGCAGCTAAAATTCTGAAGTTTTGGATTTGGAGCATTGATTGTACAGAAAGCGCTTTCAGCGAAAATCATCGATATCGGATGACTATAACATGGAGATCCCATACCGCGATTTTGGGCATAGGAAAATACCCGAAGATAAATTAATATTTTGAAATATTTCTCGTATATTGTATTGACTTATTTTTAAGAAATTTGCAAAAAATGTAAGATATATTGTACACAGCAAGAAATAATCGCGAAAATATGCGATTTTGGGCATTCAGCCTGCATAACCGGATATCAGGCTATATCTCAAAAACGGATCATCCTATTTTAATTCTGATTTCATATCTGGATTCAGCATAAAATTCTGCTTCAATTCGATATGCACATTGGTCTGTTTATTTTTTTTTCGATTTTTGCTCAATTTTTATTTTCAAAAATCCGTCTTATTCCATAAAAACCAAATTCCGGAACATCAAAAATAATTTTAGACAAATGTCGTGGAGGAGTTTTCTACTCAGAAAATTGAGAGGAATCCGAATTTCAATGGCGCAGTATCGATTAATTTCCCTCCATAAAAATCGCCCCACCCTAATGTACATATATACATAAGTAGATTCATTTATTCTACTATATTCGCTACTGACTGACTGTTACTCTGCGCCAAATGTTTAGCTGGCCAATACTTCACGCTTTGCTAATTAGCTTTGACTGTCTGAAAATTGCGTTTTTGTTTTTATTCGTTTTTTTTCCTGTTGCATTCGCTTGAATTCATGAGGAAAATTTTAATTACATTTGACGTGCGGCAGACAGTGAAGGAATTACTTACGCACTTACGTACTTACTGCTCTCTGCAGCTTTCTAGCTTTTCCTTTTAAGTCGCGTTAGTGACTGTAGCTTTGGCCGTGGCTGCGACTCTGACTTTGGCTTATGCACGAAATTGTTATGCTGTTTGAATATAAAATGTTGAAAACTTGCGTTTTTTTTCTGATAAGAATTGTCGGTTGATTTAGATTAAAGTGAAAATTTTGTGATTTAAAGGATAATGAACTTGTTGCAAAGCCCATGGCGGTAGTCACGTTTCATATACATACATACATATGTTTGTCGTACTAATTTTAGAATCAGTATCTAAATATAAAACTTAAAAATTTGTATTATTTCCTTTAAAAACTATGAGCAGCTATAAAGAAACTTTGAGCAAAATTTCTGAATTTATTTTGACAATATTAGTCATTCATCTCCTGATTTAAAACAAGTAAGCAAATGGTAAATATTAGCCCTGTTTTTATTTAAGCGCATATACATCTGCGCTTAAATTTTGTATGCATTTCTAAGCGCACATCTCTGTATGAACTAAAGCTCGATTTTTATGCATTAGGCCCAGTGGAAAACAGAATAAAGATCTGCAAGAAGCGGGTTTTAGAGTTATGTATGTCAGAGCATAATAACCTAAAGGAACTCTGTAAGTATAACTATTAGTTTTCATTGTGCAAAATAAGTCAATGTGATCGTTTTCGGTTAAACGTCGAGATGACCCATCAGGTAGCTTAATTTTTCATAAAGTCAAATTTGTTTTAGTTTTCTCATTCACATCATTCAATACTAGTTAATGTGGCCGCTGTGGTGCAGTGGGTAGAGTGCTATACCAGAGATCTTGGGTTCAAACCCCAGTCCGGACAAACACCAAACAAATTTGCGTTAGGAAAGTAGAAAAACTATTAAATCAAAACAATGAGTATTTTGACTGCCTGAAACAATACGCAAACGTGAAGACGAATTTTAAAACATTTTTTTAATAAAAATGTAAAAGCATATTGGCTCGAATATAACCGTAACGAGTTTAGGCATATCCTCCTTTCCTATCTGCGGTATTTTCCGTAATTTATTCCCACAAATTGGAGAAAAATTTTAATATTTTCTTTCTCCTGTTCTTTGGCTAACTGTAGTAGAATACTTCACAGCTCACAAATATCTTACTTCAGGAACTCACATATTTTTTTTCTTTTCGAAAGCATCTAGATCCTAGAAATAAATTTAGTATTAGTGCAAGACTTAGGACGAATCATTTGCAAATAGTTTCTTATTAGGTGCAATCGCTAGTTCTAGTTGAAAAGTGGAAACACTAATCTCGGACTTGAGAGTTAACTGGAGGTAATCTCTAAATTTGAGCGGTTTCTGGTGACCGGTGGAAGAATATCCATTGTGAAATAAGGCGAACAGAAAAAAACAACAAATACAAACTAAAATTACTTACAAAAGGACGAGCGTAAAGTAAAGGTAAAGGTAAAATCAATTTATAATATTTATAAATTACAAAATGAAATAAAATAATATGAAATAAAATAAAATAAAATAAAAAATTAAATTAAATAAATTAAAAAATAAAATAAAATAAAATAAAATAAAATAAAATAAAATAAAATAAAATAACATAAATTAAATTAAATTAAATTAAATTAAATTAAATTAAATTAAATTAAATTAAATTAAATTAAATTAAATTAAATTAAATTAAATTAAATTAAATTAAATTAAATTAAATTAAATTAAATTAAATTAAATTAAATTAAATTAAATTAAATTAAATTAAATTAAATTAAATTAAATTAAATTAAATTAAATTAAATTAAATTAAATTAAATTAAATTAAATTAAATTAAATGAAATTAAATTAAATTAAATTAAATTAAATTAAATTAAATTAAATTAAATTAAATTAAATTCAATAAAATAAAATAAAAAAATAAAACAAAATAATATAAAATAAAATAAAATAAAATAAAATAAAATAAAATAAAAAATAAAATAAAATAAAATAAGATAAAAAAATAAAACAAAATAATATTAAATAAAATAAAATTAAATTAAATTAAAAAAAAATAAAAAAACACAAAATAATATTAAATAACATAAAATATAATATATATAATAAATTGAAATAAACAAAAAAAAAATAATAAATAAAAAATAAATTAAAATAACTTTAATTAAAATTAAATTCTATAACAAAAAATTAAATAAAAAAATAAAATAAAATAATATTCAATTAAATTACATAAAATAAAATAAAATAAAATAAAATAAAATAAAATAAAATAAAATATAATAAAATATAATATAAAAAACAATAAAATTAAAAAAAAAAACAAAATTAAAAAAAAATAAAATAAAATAAAAAAAAACATAAAATAAATTAAATTAAATTAACCTTTAAGTGACGAGATGAAATTTTGTGACATAGTTTACGACGTGGTGATAAATTTTTTTCTACGCATTTTACTTAAAACTATCAATAAAAAATAACTTTTTTTATAATAATTTTTGCATTGGAAGGAAGGAGGCCAGTCCTTTTTCAAATGAAACTGATAAAAGTAGTTAATTAAATTTTTTAAATCAACAAAGTTTTTACTATAATTCACAAGGCCTTGTTCTTTCAAAATAGCGAAAACATCACATGAGAACCTTATAGATAAAATGTAAAACAAAAACTTTCTTTAAACTTCAGAGGAGGTTTTTTATAAAAAAATATATATTTTTAAATATATAATAGGAATTTTATTTAAAAAAATTTTTTGTAGAAAATGCTGGCTAGTCTTTTTGAAGTTTTTTTTTTTCATAATAACGTGAGCGTATAAAATGAACCACGAAACGAATTTTTTAATTTTTCTTCCAATAATCATTTGAACAAGTGGTAAAATTAATAATCCATGTTAGTCAAATTTCCAGTGAGAGAAGTTTTAAATGGAAATAAATTATTTTTGACGAAAAAGTTACGTTAATGTCGAGGTGTGGTAATTTTTACACCGATATCATAATTTATCCGTTATTTGAGACCTTCCACCATAGACACTATACTGATCGATAATTATGATTACATGAGTGGATTCTAAAAGCATAAAAATGCTGCAGAGAAGCGAGAAGTGGTAAATTTCAAATAATTGCATTCGAAGAAAAACTAACGTTACCCTAGACGTGGGGTAATTTTTACACCACCATCATCATTTCTCGTCAAATGTTAGACCTTCCTCCATAAAAACAAAACGGGTCAAGAATTACAACGAGATGGGAAGATCTAAGAGAGTAAACTTGCTGGACGGTAAGTTAAAAGAGATATTTAAAGAAACTGTAAGTCTATGTAAAAATTAACACCACGTCGTAAGTTAAAGGTTAAAATAAAATAACGTAAAATTAAATACTAAAACTGTTCTCTGCTTTTTATTTTTACACTTCGAATCACGAAAAAAAATCCCAATATCGTCGTCTGTCGGAATTGAATTTTAATCTATTCGATTATTGTGTTAGCCAAGTTGCTGAGATTTGCGCTTCCGTTTGTGCAACCTTTAGCGGATATTTTAAATATATATTTTATACTAAACAGTAGGCAAAATTGGTTTTGGATAAAAACTTCAGTTTTAAAAGTGCAAAGCCATTCAAGGATATGCATGTTTTCTTCTTCATTGTTTGTTTATACATTTTGAAAATTCATAAATATGTCTTTGATAAAAAGTTAGCTACTTAATTACGAGTATAAGCCAGTCACGACACTTCTTATATTTTTCTTTCATACAAAAAAAGAACGATTTTTAAACTAAAATATATCTTTAAAATTTAGCGTCGGCAAAAATAAAATATAATATTAAATAATTGGGCAATTCACAAGCTGTTGTAAAGTATTGTAATGTTGTATACTGGTAAAGGTTTACAATAGGTGTATCAGTAGGGTTGATTTTTCTCATACAAATTTCAATACAACCAATACAACTGGGCAGCCTATGTTTATTGAGTGTGCTATTTGATTTAAGTTTTTTATTCTGACAGTTTGTTAAAAAAAATCTAAACAAAAATATGGAAGCGGTGAGACGAAAAAAACAACTTACTTGCATCAATTAGGACTTGAATCCGCCGCTAACAAATCTGTTTTTCGCTTTCGCCTGGCATTTTTTTTTCAAATTTTTGTAAAAAACAAACTGTAAACAATAACGAAATACAACAAAACACATACGAGAGTCTGTTCACAGGTACTGCGTTCTTATGCACATTTTCCTTTACAACATACAACTTTACAATAGCCAGTGAATTGCCCAAATATAAAACTACAACTAAAATAAGAACTACATACATAAATATAAAAACATTGTTGCTTTTTTATTCAAAACTAAGTCTTATATAAATTGTATTGCTCAAAAATCCAAAAACTCTACGCTCTATTCTTGCATTAAATCCCCAATCTCCGACGGTCATAACCGACAATATTTAGGCGCAACAACTCAAACAACCGCTAACAAGCGCGCATTGCATACACGTTACTGAAAAGTGCGGCGAAATTCCAAATCGGACAGACATTCAGCGAAATTCACTCCGAAAATTGGTAGGAAAGTGGTGCGCATGCGTCAGTTTCAGAGTGCTTACGAAACACCTAAATGATTCTAAGGACATCCCATTGCTGCCACAACCACCGACAACGCCACCGACACACAGACACACACACACACATACACATAAGCAGTAGAATCAGCAGCAGTGGCTGTGGCACCGATTTGTTGGCTGTTGTTTGCTGCTTCTTTATTGTTGCTGTTATTGTTGATTGTTGTATGCTGTGCATGCAACAGAAGAGTAGCGCTTTAGCTGGAAAAATGTGAATAGAAAAATTGTAGGTGTCCTGCTTTTTCGTGTTAGTAAATAATGCCGCCTCCGTGGGCGCTTCCAGTGGGAGCCGTGGTATATGTATGTAGGTATGTAATTTACAAACACAAAGCAGCGTTATATGTACATACGTACGTGTACGTGGTTAGGTTTGAAGTGGCCATTTATATATGTATATGTTATATAAAAAATATGAACATGAACAGCTATTCAAACGCATACATATGGCGTTGCTTTTCGAATTGCATTTTCCAGGCATATAAGGCTGTCAAATATACATATGTGGCTACTATGTAGTATATCTGTTATATTAAAGTGCTTGTGTTATGTACATTGAGCAATCGTAACCATCCATTCCCAGCAAAATGCATGCATGCATGTAGGCACCCTGGCAATTGAGGCTCCTGCTATTGTGGGGCACCGGGGCGTATGTGTGCTCTCGCATTAGTTACCTTTTGTGCGAAATCCATCAAAGTGCACGTCGTCCACTTCGTCTCTCTATCTCTATCCACCGTGGTGTGCTGTATCAATTTTCTATATCCTCTGTGCTGAGTGCTGATACTAAACCAACATTGCAACGCTTTTGTTTTCCAATTTATGTGCCATCAACATGAGGTTTTTTGTTTAATATTTTTTTCTTTTCTGTGATAACTATACCCGACTGTGACATGGGAGTTGCAGAAATTTATTCTCAGCATAAACGAACACGAGGAGACTTTTCTTGTCCAATCATAATATCGACGCTTCCAAACAATACTGTACTAAGTCGACTTAGTACATTTTCCCGTTTTTGGCGTTTTCATGTAAAGCGGTTCTTAATTTAGATGCTGTCTAATTTTGCTATCAATCGGACAATCCAATCAAAAGTTATAAGCAAAAGTGTACATATAATACAACTCGAGATTTTTACAGAATAAAAACTTTGAGAGCTTGACCAGAAAAGCCACGTAGCAAATTTTTATTTTTTCTTACGGTTTTATATAAAGCGTACCCTGACTTTGATATTGTCGAGTTTTGGTGTTGATCGTTCAATCCAAATAGAAGTTATAAGTGAAAATATACTTAGCATACAACCGAAGTTTCATATCGAGTTTAAACTTTGAGAGCTTCTCCTGCAAAACACAGTTTTCAGACTTAGTACAGTTTTGTTTGGAAGCGTCGATATGTATTTCAATAAACTTAAAAAAAAATCGAAAAAAATATTTCAGTAAAAGAAAATGGTTAAGAGTTGCTGGTATAAATACGATGATTTCTGATGTTCATATGGAAAAAATAGCCCACGAAGATGCCTTTCCATATGCCAGTTGTTTCACATGTCCAGCGCTCACTCATGCTTCTTGGAAGTGGCGGGACGTGCGAGAATTTCAGCTTCATTGTGTCGGTACTGAATGATTATACTTCGGCATGAAAGAGCAAACTTCTTCAAAACTTTTGTATCGCTTTTTTAAGTTAAGGATTAAAATTTAAATAGAAACTAAATACAATGTTTAGGTGATACTAGCCAAACTACACTCAAATTAATAAATATAAATTCTATATACAGTATATATTTTAAACTTTTTTGGTCGATATATAGGACACGACCGAAAAATTATTAAAATTTAAACTTTGAAAGGTTTAAAAGATTTTTAAACTTTTAAGGTTTAGTTTAAATGAGAAAAAGTGTAAGATTTAAACCAAAAAAGTATGAAATTTATTCCAAAAAATACTTTGAAATATTTGAACTTTTGTAAGTTTGAATTTTAAACCAAAAATGAATAAGAAACTTTCAAACTTTCGAAGGTTCAAAATTTAACTCAAAAAAGTTTTAAATTTCTTTTATTTAGCAGGTCGATGGAGGGTTAAAATGTGGTAGAAAATCGATGACTGGATGAGGTATTTTCAAACTAAATACCTGGACCTAAAAAAGTCCACAGAACACCCGTTCGCATATGATGTCTTCTTGGAAAACATTTCCGAAAAATGTATTTATTTTTTTTTGACGCCGCTAGATGTCGCTAAAATAAATTTTTCATATCTTAGGTATTTATAGTTCGGTCTCTAAGTTTAATGCGACAATGTCTTTGGCCTGAGAGCAAGGTTTCCACTATGTAATCGCGTTAACCCTATGTGCGGCTTTAGGATCACTTCCACCCAGTACTTAGTTTATACCACCTTAATGCAACTTTTTTTGCCGGTATGTTAAACTTCGTTAAAAATCATTAATCTTTTGCAGAAGAAGTATTTGGATCGCTTCAGTAGAACTCGAAATACAACAGGTTCAACATTGCAAGGAATATGTATGTACATATATGTTTTTCGCTTCCTGTGGTCTTTTAGGTTCATTTCACAAAGATTTTTCTGAGGGGACCTCTACTGAAATATTCTGGCGGATAATTTTCTACAACATCTTAACCCTGTAGCGACCTTAAAAATACTATTTTTTCTTGAATCTCTTAAAATCGTGGTCAAAATAACCCTTTCGTGGTGGTGCTAATAATAATATCGGACTTTATATACCGAAAATATGAAACAAGTTTATTTTAGCGACATCTAGCGGTGTCCAAAAATAAAAATAAAATTGTACATACGACGCCTAGAAGTGTGCAACAAATTTTCTTTTCCTCTTTTTTTATTTTCTTTCTAAATAAATTTTGAATTGGTTTATGGGCTAATGGTTGAGAGAATGGGTTAGGTACATGCAGCGTTGCCACTGGGGCCACTAAAGTGGCAATTTGAACCTTTTTAAGAGCCAGGACACCGGAACCCAACTTTTAGAAGATATGCAATATTTGAGCCTTTTTAAAAATTCAGGCCAATTTTGGTCCTTTTTTACTTTCAAAACTATAAAGTAATACATATTTTTTAGTTTTTTTTTCTTATATAAAAAAAGCATCTTTGTTACCTTTTTCACTTTTCATTGGTAACTCTCCGCTGCAAAGGAAAATCCCGAAAGAATTATTTGAGTGTATAAATTTTTAGAATGGAAGAAAATTGTTTGAACAAAACAAAATAGAAGAGTTTTGGAACAGCTTGGGGAATATGAAAAACAACTGAAATGAGAGCTTGTTGTGAATTTGTTGCAAATATATTAACGCTGCCACTTAGCAGTGCATCAGCAGAAAGATTATTTTCAAAACTTTCACTATTTAAGACCAATGTTACAAACCGCTTGCAAAATTGATAGGTGCAGTTCAATTATCTCAGCGCTCAATTTAACTAATTTAACTGATTTAGATTCTTGGATATCGGGAGAAAACTTGGTTGTCATATATCTGAGAACTAAATTTTAAATCGATTAAATTATAACTTATTTACATATATTTTTCTCTAGTTTTACTTGGTTTTATTAAAACACTGTTCCTTAACCTGTAAATTTGCTTTAAGCATTAAATAAACCACAAAAATGCATAAAAATGTGTTTCTAGCTAAAAAAAATTTGGGGGACACTTTTTTCCTTTTTTGGGCCACTTTTTGAAATTTTTTAGCGGTAACACTGGGTATCAGAATCATCTCTCGTGTCTGAATCAGAGTAATACCATGTCTCCACATAACGTGTTTCGCTCTTTTTTTCTGCATTTTCTCTCTCAATCTTGTTTCGACACGGAAACCAGTGCCGAAACTCGCCAGTTTCCATACAAATCTCTGAGAGCGGGTGAAGATTGAAACACTGTTTCATTCTGAATCATCTTGCCAACCTCGATTATATAGATGCCTTCTCAAATTTTGTATCGAAAATCTATCGAAATCTCACACAGGCCAAAACAAAAACGCAAAAATAAGCAAACATACAAACATTTAAGAAGAACAAAAAAGAGAAATGTTAAACTGAATCACGATCAGCCACGTTGAGACGGGTTATTTAGCGAGATGTTTTGCTATATGTTTTGTTGGTGAAACAAGTTATGTGGAGACGGGCGTTAAGATGCTCAAATGAGAAACTTCAATGTTGGTTTTACTGCTCTCTCTACAATGTCTTCAATACCACGATTTTTATACAAATTCTTACTCCATCAGCAAATTTCTACTAATTTCAGTGGCACTGCTACCATTCAAATTAAAAACTTTTGCAATGCTATTTAAAACCAACATCTGGCTATTTATCAGCATTTTCATGCCACTTCATGAAACTTCAACATTTTCTTCTTCTTGGTTTTTGTTGTTGTTGCTTGTTTATGTTATACTCTGCTTTTGATATTTTTCTTTAATCATTTTAATTAATAAATAAGCGCTTGAAAAATACAATCAAAACAGCAACAAACGCTCGTCTTGCACTTTAGAGTGCGTCGTTGTGAGAGCTTTATGCAAGCAAAGCACATTCACACACACCCACACACATACATAGGCATACACACACCGATGCAAATTCACTTAAATAAATTTGATTTTACCTGCGACAACGGTTTGCACCAACCACCCACCCACCTTCTCACCTCTTTACAAGAAGAACAACTAAACTACCAGGAAACAAAACCAATTTTATATATGTAGGTACATACATATTTTCCATCGCACTCCATCCAGCCAAACGAACGAGGCGCCTTCGCGGCACTCGGCATATTCCCTACAAATGGCGGCTGCTGCAGGGTTGCTTGCTGCACAACGAAACGCTCCGATATCGTGCAGAAGGCCGAGGGAACGGAGTGTCGCTTGTGAATTGTGCTCAGCGCATCCTTTTTCTATGTATTATGGCTCAGAGGAGTTCAAAATACAAATTAAATTTCTGTTTATTATTAAAAAATTCCATATTAGACGCATATATACAAACACACACACACACACACACACACACGAACACACAGAGTAAGTGTAGCTTAAAGTGCATTGTTTGTCAGTCAGTTTGTTGAGTACGTCAATAGTGGAATTTCAATCGGATTAGAATTTTGGACTTAAATGCATCAATGCAGCAGCGCAAGATGCAGCTCAGCGGCGTGCAATTTGGCGTTTTAATTGAAAAGTTTCGTAAGGTTTAATTTTTTTTATTTGCGTTCACCTTTTTTCGCATTGTTTAGAACAGGGCTGCTCACCTCATAGGCACTCAAAGCACAATTGTTTTTGTTTTGTACCGAATCATAGGCACAGATACATATGTACTTTCACTTCAAATATGAAAATAAAATTTTCTTTGCACTCCCATAAGCACTCAGATATTTAAAAAATTTATAGGTATGTGCCTATGATTCATATTGAATGTGCAGAGCAAAGGCACTTTGTATAGGAGCTCGAGCACTGCCGTAAGAAATCGAAATTTACAATAACAAATGTGTAATGAAAAAAATATTCAAAAAATGAAAGCACTGTAAAAAATTAGTATTCAAAAAATTTTCATATAAAAAATAAAAAAAATTTGTATGTACGTGATACTACCATTTGAAAATAAATTCTAAAATAATATTTTATTGGAATTCATAAAAAAATTTAAATGAGCAAAAAAATTGTTCAGTGCATATACAAAATTTGTAGATGTATTGAGTTTTGTACTTTCAATACGAGAGCGTTGTGCAGCCCTGGTTTAGAACATACATAGTTGAAGCGTGAAATTGCCGACTATTTTTAAATTTTTTTTTTTTTTTGAAGCTAAGCATTCAACCTCAATGCATAGTATCAATTCGGTTAGAAGTATCGTAGCTTCGCCCTTCCCATATGAAATTGAAAATTACACTAACAAATTGAAAATAAAATTTTTTTGAAAAATTGAATTCTTGAATTGAAAAGCGACGTAACTCAAAACCCAAATAAATATAAAATAAATGGAAGAAATGCATGAAAACCTTTTTCTTCACAAACGAAGCTTTGAAGTAAAACCTTGGGTAAGGAAGAAGACTTTTGCTGGGAGGAGACTAACATTTAGCGGTCCCTAAATACGTTATTCATGGATTCAAAAAATTTCGAGTTGTGCAATTTTTTGATTTAGGGTGCGATTTGTAGGCAAACGAAAAAACTGAACAAAATTTCTGGTTAATATTGAAAAATGTGTGGCAAAAGTGTATTTCAAATTATTTGAAGAAAAATAAAAGTAGATTTTAATAAGAAAAATAGGAATTAGAGCTTTTTTCGCTGAAATATTATTGCGAGTCACAGTCTATGCTAATTAATTATAGGTACGTATATAAATTAATAATTAAGGTAAGTTACATATGTATATACTAATAAGAAATGAAATTTTAAAATACTTATCCATGTTCGGCAGCACTTATATTTGCGAAAAAGCCTTTTCTAGCCTTCGTTAGTCAAAACAAGCCAAATAAACCTTTTATCACAAAAGCATTTGGAAGCAATTCTGCAATTATCCACCTCTGATTCGACAATAAATATTGACAATTTATTAACCCTAATCCTCTAAAGTGAGCCTGTCAGTCTCACTTTAAAGTTTAAAAGCGAGTTATTCCTAAACCAAAAAAGATTTTTGCTTGAAATTTTGGGTATTCCTCTATTTGTGTTCATTAATTATGAAATAATTTTGATCTTTGGGCTATTTATTTATTTTAACCATTTTTTTTGCAATCGTATAAAATTGTAACGAAAAACCGAAAGTGAGCCTCAAAGACTCACCTTAAGTATATTTATCGTAATAAGCTTACATTTCTAGAATTCAACTAAATTTTGAATCCGTTGTTTACAAGATTTATCCAGTGAGGTTTTTACATTGTGAACTCACCATACTTCCCCCGGATCTTGGTGAATTCGTCGTATTTCACCATAGATCTTTAGATCATATGATGGAGAACGGTAAAGTCGGCAATTTCAAAACCATTAAAATCTTATCATTTTATGTTTACTGAGTTTCTAAATTACGGAAAAGATGCGTTCAGATAGAGAAACGAACGATCGTCTGCTTTTGTGCGTCAGTAATTTCACCACGAACGTCGCGTTTTAAAACTTTTAAATTTGATCGCGGAAAATATATATCATATGAAAAATTTATTCATATTCATTTGATTCGTAGTTTTTCTCATTGTGTGCACAAAAACAAATTTGTAACAGATGTAATAAAACTATTTGTAATGAACATTCAACAAGTACAAAAATATTTGAAAATTGCAGTTCATTAATATACCCTATTTTATGAAATTACATTTTTAATCTTTACTCTGAAAAAAAAACGTTGTAAATACAAAGACTTTCGCAGTTAAATTAACAACTTTCCGTAGTTGAAATGTGCCCAACAACGCTCCGTTGTTGTTTCAAAGATTCGAGCGTTTTTGATTCAAATACTTTTCGTATTTAAGTTAACAACGGAAACTGTTGAATGAAATACTTTTACATTTAAGTTAACAGTGTTTGCTTTTGAATTAACAGCAACACTTTTTAGTCCAAAAGCGAGCACCGTTGATTTAAATACTTTTCGTATTTAAGCTAGCAATTTTTGCTTTTGAACTAACAGCAAAAGTTTTTGGTCCAAAAACGGGCACCATTGAAGCAAATACTTACGCTTTTAAGTTAACATCAAAAAAATTGTAAACAATAGTAATTTTTTTTAATATAATAGATATTATTTTATTTTATTTTTTTTATATAATATATATGCTTACATAGTATGTAATATTAATACTAAGGCCCGGTTTCACCAAACAAGTGATGGTCATTTGATACATCATTTGAACAAGGCGATTGATGAAAAGAGACACGGACACAAAGGTTCTCATCACATTTTTCTCTGAAAAAAATACCCGTAGTTAACTCAACAACTTTCCGCTGTTGAATCTCCGTCTTTGATTCAACAGCAAAAGTATTTGTTTTAACGGCAAAGTTTTTGATTCAACAACTTTCCATAGTTAATTCAAAGACGGGCGTTTTTGATTCAAAAACTCCCTTGCTGTTGAAAAATTTTGAAGTAAATAAAAAATAGAAAATTGTTTTTTTTTTTCAAACTCGTTCAATTAATTTAAATTTTCGGGAAAAATATATATATGTATGTACATATATGCAATATATAATTACAAATAAAGGTAAGCCACAATAATGATATTACTTATATATTATTATAATATATTAAAATTATATGTACATACATATGTATATACGTTGAAAAATTTATTTTGTATTTTCAGATTAAATATGTTTGATTATCCCGTTTTTCCGATAGCGAGCAATCGAACGAGCCAAATCTGCAGGTAAAACTTGTCGGCGATGAGAAAATAATGAAGTTATTCTTGTCGTGGGAGTTATGTACAGGTGCATTGATGCAGTTCAATGAATGCGGTATCAAAAATATTGAACTGCTTGCAATGATGCACTCCCACGACATCGACGAAATATTAAATAAAAAAGAACTCATCGCCGACAGGATAAAATTCCGCAAACCTACAAATGTGGCGGTCGGAAAACAATAAAGAATGTGTTATGAAATAATAAAAAAAATAAGTTGAGCTTATGTGTTTGTGTTTGTGTAAAAAGTCCTGCAGACAGTGATAGTCATTTGATATATCATTTGAGACTCTGATCACTTTCGGTTTTACGTAACTTTTCAAAATTCGGTGATTAGGGTTAAACAGCCTTGAATAAACTTATCACTTATTGTTATTATGTAATATGTAGATACCTTTTTTTTATATGTACGAGTTCATATCTTAATTTAATATAAAGAAAATATGTTGTAAATATTGTACATATGTATGTATTTATGTTGTATGTAAAATTTTCCAATCGTAAAATTTACTTGTAGTTTGTAATTTTTTTTTCTAAATCTAATACAAATTTTTTCTGAGTGCACTAATAAATTTTTGTAGATGTATTGGAGTTTCCCCATTCAATACGAGAGCGTTGAGCACCCTTGTTTTAGGATTTTTATTTTTTCGATCTAAAATAAATTTTATTATTGGATTTAAATTTTTCCGATCAACTTTAACACATAAATATTTATTTATTCTTTTTTCCGATCATAATAAACTCTGAAATCTTGTTTCTTTTGTACCACACTCTATATTATTAATACGCTAACATAAATTTTGTTCTCAAATAGAACTGCGCCAATTTTCATTAAAATTGGTTGGAAAATGCGTCCATAATCGCCGTTGGAAAATTACTGTATGGGTGTTGCATGCTTTTGAACAGAACGGAACAGAGCTATGGCAATGTGCACACATAGGTGTGTTCGTATGTGTATTCCAAACTTACCAAGCAATTCTCAACGCAACATGCACAATGTTGGCAATCGTCAACTTCAGGCCATCAAATATAGGATTCACTAGCGTTTGAAAGAGTTTATTATGATCGGAGAAAAAATAAGAAAATATTGATTAAAGTTGATCGGAAAAATCTAAGTCCAATAATAAAATTTATTTTAGATCGAAAAAATAAAAATCATAAAATATCGATCAAGTTTCATCGGAAAAATTTAAATCCAATAATAAAAATTATTTCTGATCGAAAAAATAAAAATGGTTATTTAAAAATTTTAAAAATAAAAATCTTCATAATAAAGATGAGGTCATATTTGGATAGAATATGCTAAAATCATTATATCGGCATACTTCCATTTTACTGTTAATGAAGTTTTCATAATGATTTTTTCATCCGAAGAAATGAAAATAACGATTAAAATCGGTCCCTGGAAGATACACAAAATACTAAAACTTGCGAAGTCTTGAAGTTTAGTATAACGCCTCCAATACGATGTTGGCAACACCAAGGACCAGACGTATATATGTGGTCTATGTGAGTTATCATTGTATTCTGGCTAAACCTAACCTAACCTAATCTAACCTAACCTTCTATCATAATGTAACACACGAATTGTCTTCAAAGTGTATCTCATACCACTGACGCCTTGTTGACCTTGGTAAATAAATATGTACTTTTTAAGTTACAGTTATTTCGTCTTCATAAATTTGTTTACATTTTTGTGTTTGCAATTCATAAGAAATTAAACTTCTCTAGCTGATCGACTAAAAGGTGCATATTTTTTGCAGCCAAAGGGGCGTCTTTTATGTATATTTACTGATTCCATCAAAACAAATAAATTTTTGTGCATTTATTCTTTATCTTGTTTGTGAGGTAATGTATGTTCGTATGTACATATGTTTGCTTGAGCTAAACAATATTTTTCCTTTGACTTTTGGCTTGGTTTGTTTGGGATTGCGCTTTAAATAGCGTGACAACAGAAATTAACAACTGCCAACTAATGAGAAATTACACCCAGAAAAATAAAATAAATAAATAAAATGGCTGCAACTTCTGCTACTACTAAATCAGTCGGTAAAGGATAGGATATACATACATACATACATACATATTCGGTGTGTTGATAGATAACAGGTGCACGCTGCTTCGTAGAAACGCATGCCGGTTTTCCCTCAACGGAACCAGCTCGTACCGGCACCGCTGCAGGATAAACCTGCCAAAATGAAAAACCAAAACAATTTGTTACCGTCACATACAGAAAAGCAGATCCCTTGACCTACCTTAACGACACGACGCACAGTGGTTCAGCCGCGGAAAAAATTCATTTTTTTCAATACCTAATTTTCAGATTCTAATGATGTAGTCTTATAAAAAAATGTCCAAATATGAAGAATTCATGACTACTTTGCAAAAAGTTGATTTTTTTTACAAAATAATGGTATCAGAAGTCAGAAAAATTTTATTCAACAAAAACTGCTTGAAATGTTTGCTAACTTTAGCTATAAATTTTCCTTATAACTTATATCTCTATTGTCCCTGTTGGGAGTTTAAAAGAAAATATAGCACTTCCTTGACTAATTAAAGAAAAAATCAGTGCAATCGGCCAAATATTAAAAAAAAATATAGGCCAGCAAAAATGGTACTTCAAAAATGCTACCATTTCTAATTTCGATGGACAAAAAGTTTGTGTGCTACAGCGTGCTACACTCGCTAACTGTAATAAAATGAAAGTTTGGAATGTTTTCTATCGATTTCTGTAAAAAGTTTTTTCCCATATTTTCCCCAATCGATGTAAACTTGATTTAAATGTCGAAAGTCCCATCAAATTTTGATAAAATTGACAAAATGTAGCATGCTTTTAGGCTCATGCGTATATATGAACGTTTACATCTTATGTGACATTTTTGTTTACGAATATGAAGGCACAGAGAGGATTAGATAAAAATGCAGATTGGTAAATTATACACCTAATTTGTTAGAATCAATGGTAATGCAAACAAAAATAACGGTAAACACATTCGTCATAACATTGCGGTTTGCAAACAACAATAGCAACAAACACATTTGTTTAAACATTTTACCAGCTTATTTTAAGGTATTAGATGAAAAAAAAAATGTTATCCCGACGAAATTGTAGTAACAGACACATACATATGCTGCTGTTAATTTGCAAAGTTAACTTGATCACACAACAAGAAGACTTATTGATACTTTCTCAGCAGAAAAGTTGAACACCTTATCATGTTCTGAGTTAACCCTTACTAGTAAATGGGACTTAGGATTTATAGGCTTATGTTTTCTAGGAAAAGTGATAGAATTTCTACCAATACAGATGTTATTAATCGATTACTGGCAAGTTCTGGTCATTATATAAAGTCCATAAGACGACAACCCAACAAAAAGTGTGTGGAATTGGATTTTGTTGCCAAGGATATGCTAAATAATTAAAAATTTTTCTTATATTTGCTTTTTTTTTTCTTTCCATATATATATACATAGTTATATTTTCGATTATATGTATTATTAATATAATCATTAAGTACATCAAATTTTTACAAGGGCTCTTTTCAGTTACTGAAAATGTACATCTTCATTTGTTTTTGAATAAAAGGTGTAGAAAAAGTGGGCGTGGTTGTTTGCCAATCACGCCTATATCTGGTATTGTCGATATATTTCATGACAGTAACTTATGCGCCAAGTTTCGTGAAGATATCTTAATTTTTTGAGCTGAAATTTAAATTTTTCTTTAAAAATTTTTACTATAGGTCCAGGGGAGGTACCCCTAGGGAGTGGCCGATTTCAAAAATTGTTGGTGCTGTCAATGCCTTTAATGAGGGTAACTCATGTACCAAGTTTCGTGAAGATATTTTAATTTTTTTTTAGCTGAAACCAAAATTTGTATTTAAATCATTTTTTTATAGGTCCAAGGGAGGTACCCCTAGGGGTTGACCGATTTCAACCATTTTTTGAAAATTTCTTAATTAGCTCACATATAACCTCTGTGCAAAATTTCAATGGCCTAGGACCACGCCTTCTATTTTTTTCCGCAAAATGTATGGAGCCGAACCACTGTGCGACGCGACGTGGCGACAAAAAAACGCTAAACGCAAACGTGGTATATGCATGTGGCAGGTGGAAAAAATATGCACAAACAATAACAAATAATCAATCCCCGGTGCATCCACTTCCGAAAAGAGTGCTGATGATCGAAAATGGTTTTTCATGAAATAGCTATACACTCAACCTTCGCTGTAAATAGTTGTTGAATTTTTTTCCACTTACCCCAACAATTAAAAATTGAATTAAAATAAAAATTTCGTGCTAAGCACTAAAAACTCTTTCAAATAACAAATAAAATTGATTGCAATCAAGGATTGAAATTATGTTGCCAAATCTTAAAATTACAGAATTTTGCTGGTGGAGTAAGCGATTTTAAGAAAATGCTGTTATTGAAGACATTGTAGAAGAAGGCCAGCAGTGGAGTCACATGTGCGTATCTTTGTATCACTCAGATTCTGATGATAAAGATGACTGGGACGCCAGTAATCCATTCCCAGAGCCATCATCTCAGGAAAGAGCTAAAAAAATGTTTATAAACACATTGAGGGTTTGTTGTCTGGGGGCGCAATAATTCCCACACAGAAAAAAGGCCACTATCCATATACATCCTTCTACAAAGATATTGTCTGAGCAGACCCCTAGTGAAATTTTGTGGCGAATAATTTTTTAGAACATTTTAACCCTCTAACGACCTTCAAAGTACTTTTTTTTCGGACTTTATAAAATAGGGGTCAATGCGACCTCTTCGTGGAGGTGTTAGAGGAGTAAAGTATTCTACGAAATTAAAGCTCGTACAATTTTGCTATATGTTTCCTAACAACATATTTTTATACGATATGTATTTTAACCCTTTTTTCCTTTTGTTTAAAAATCGCTCAGACAAAATTTCGAAAATTTTAAATGGCAATAAAAAAAATTTGACCCCAGCGAGCAAACCGGTTTGGGGGTTTTACTATATGGATAGTGGCCTGTCGTTATGTGTGTGAATTATTCCGCCACCAAAAATGCTGTTTCACAGTGTAATTTTTTGCATGTTTCAATGCGTTATATTTGCTTATTAATTTCTTATAGTTTTATACGTTCTTTGCAGCGGATTGAAACCAAGCCCTTCGCGAGAGATCTAATGGATTAAAATGGATTCCATATGTATCCTCATGAAATTTCGCTATTATTACCTGAACATTACACTTTGGTTCGATTTCAATTTTAAGACTTTTTGACAACTTTCCTTCGTTTGCATGCATTGTGATTTCTGAACATATTTCTGCGTTTTTTTTTTTCGAACCCTGAATTGTATAAATAGACGAAATAGGCATATAAATTAAAAGCGCTGAAATTTCTTTATTTAGCGTTGCATTTTTATGTCGCATTTGTAATAGTTTTTATTGTTATTATTATTTCTTCGTATCCGTTTTTTTTTTCTTTATCAATTTCTGCTGCTCGAAAAAGTGGGCATCAGAGATCAGCATGCGATACATTTTTTGTGATTTAGAGTATACTCATAAAAAATGCGGTGGGAGTATGACCGCAACCGCAAAATATGCGATCATAATAAACACCGTACCGGATTTTCTTGATCAATCCCGGTATGCGATAGTTTGGATATCACAACACCGCAAACACCGCATATCGTAAACACTGTATACCGCAAACACCGCATATCGCAAACACCGCATACCGCAAACACCGCATTTCCCAAATAGAGATATTTACAATGTTGCCAGTGTGATTTTTTGTTTGTAATTTTTACCGTCTTATGGATTTCTGATGAAAAATACTACTAATTACAATTTGATTTTAACCAAAGAATACCTATATAGGAAAACTCTCAGGATTGGTTTTTTTTTAATTTTTTCATTGAAAGGGCCACTTAAAATTTAGAATTTGTTTACATTCCAAATAATTTGACTAATGAATTTCAAAATAAAAATATGTCCTATTTACATGAAATAGAGTTTTTTCCTAAAATCCTTGAATCGCATTTATGGTTTCTTAGTAATACACATACAACTATAAGTTTTGTTTACACATTTTTGTTTGTCTGTGACATAATTCTTTATTTTCCAACGAGGCATTCATTCAATTTTCACAATCGATAAAATTGGCTACGATACATTGATTGAAACCGAAGTTTTTGTCATTTTATTGGAGCAACAACAATACACATGTTTATTTTTATACATTTTATTATGCGCCCGTCGGAATGAATACTTTTCCGTCAATCTAGCAATTCGTTTAACTGAGAAACATAGTTGAATTAGATGTCTTTTTTACGGCAAAGCTGAAGTACTGAATGTGTCGATCGTTATTTAAATACATTTAATTCAACTATGTTGTCAATTAAACGGATTGCTAGTTTGACGGAAAAGTATTCATTCTGATGGCCCTATTAGTCGTTTTGGATTTCAAAAATGAGTTTTTGATTATTTCATTATTGAAAAATATTTTATTATTCAAAAAACTGACACAAAAAACAAAGCACACAAAAATAAAAAAAAATAATTGAGAATAAATTTGCTGTATATCTTATAATCAGTAACACATATCTATGTATTTATGTACAAATGAATTTTCAATTGCCTATACCTTTGCAGTGTGTGAAAAATTTCCGCCAACACTGAATAGCATACAAATAAACAAATGCGGTGTTTGCGATATGCGGTGTTTGCGGTATACGGTGTTTGCGTTATGCGGTGTTTGTGGTATGCGGTGTAAACAACACCACATACCGCAATATCATTTAGGTTTTCAATCAATGCGGTGGCGGTGAATTTTTTTTCTGGGTACTTATTTTTTGAGCCACTTAAAAAATAAGTATTTTTGCGGTGCTTTAGAAAATGCGGTGCACCGCTGCTGATCTCTGGTGGGCATGTTGATTGTTTTTTTCCGCAAATCGGTACATGATTGTCTTAAGACATGAAAACGAAGCCGTTAAGTGAGTTAAGTGAGAATTTTCCGCTTTATATCACCGTTACTTAGTCGACATTTGTTCGTTGTTTGTTATTTGGCCGCTCTTCAACCTGTTACCCTTTCACAAATAACGCCAACTAAGCGCTTTACGACAGCGCATGGAATTATAGCTAACGTTTAATACGGCAAAAGGGCAACAAGAACAAAAAAAAAAAAAAAAAACAACAACAACAACAACAAACATTTTCGCGTCATTGCTTGCATGTTGTCACGTTATAAAAATTCGCATTTAGCCGCTTTAAGTCATGCGGCGGCGTTTGGTCGGTCGATTTGTTGGTCGACAGCCGTGAACCGTCAACCGGCAGCCGGTTTTCTTTTTATTCCCCTTGTTTTTGCTTACACCCTCACCATAATGTCAAGTGCGTTCGTATTTCCGTGGCAGCGCAATTTCTTGGCGTTTCCTGCGAGTCAATCAGGCGTCCCCTTGCTATTGTCGTGACACACTCACTAATGTTTGGCTGTTTGTGTGCCGTACAACCCTTTCATTGTTGTTCCGCTTGACAATCGCGACGATTTTGAAGGCACATTTTATTATTTTTCATTGGTGGTTTAGGGTTAAGTTGTTCAGTGTTTTTGGCTAAATCACTGGAGCGCGAGCGAGCGCCTTGCATGTCTAACCGTGCGCTGGATTTTCCTCTGCTGCTTTTAGCTCTTTTTATTGTTGTGTTCCTATTTATTGCTTTTTTATGTTTTTATTGTTGTTGTGTTCCTTTTGTTTTCCTGTTTTTTTTTGCATTAAATATTCTTTATGTTTTTTTTTTTTTAATGTTACTTGGTATTTCCTCAGCTTGTTGCGGAAACGAAATGTCGTTCTGCTGTCGGTTAACTCTATAATCGATTAATTCGATTTAGATTGAATTTATGGCCTTAGAAACACGTTTTGTTTTTGCTTAAACAAATAAATAAATAAATAGTACGTCACGTTAAACTTTTCGCTTATTGAATTTTCCTTAGACATACTTAATTATCTTTTTTTTTTTTGGTAGGCGCGCATTTTGCCTTTTCCGAAGCAAAGCTTTTTTTAAAGAGTTTCTTTGCTGTACTTTCTGCTTAGCTCAGCTCTTTGAAGTAGCTAATAATAATAACACAATGGCGCTATTATCACTCTGACGAGTTTTATGGCCGAGCTTTCCTACTAATTGGGTGGACCTACGGTTTTATGCCGGCTCCGAACGGTGAATGCATTTTTTGTGAGAAGCTTTTTTATGGCAGAAATACACTCGGAGGGTATGCCGCCCACTGCCGAGAGGTGACCGCTGCTCTTAAAAAAACCAATAATTGGATTTTTACTAATTAGAAAAATTTTTTAGTGTTTTGCTATGACTGGGGTTTGAACCCGAGACCTCTGGCATAGCAGGCGAGCACTCTACCCACTGCACCACAGCGGTCACTAGTAGCTGCTTATCCTTAAAAGTGAGATAAACACTTGAAAGAAATAAAAGAAAAGAAAAGAAAAGAAAAGAAAAGAAAAGAAAAGAAAAGAAAAGAAAAAAAAGAAAAGAAAATAAAAGAAAAGAAAAGAAAAGAAGAAAAGAAAAGAAAATTAAAAGAAAAGAAAAGAAAAGAAAAGAAAAGAAAAGAAAAGAAAAGAAAAGAAAAGAAAAGAAAAGAAAAGAAAAGAAAAGAAAAGAAAAGAAAAGAAAAGAAAAGAAAAGAAAAGAAAAGAAAAGAAAAGAAAAGAAAAGAAAAAAAAGAAAAGAAAAGAAAATAAGAGAAAAGAGAAGAGAAGAAATAGTAGAACAAAATGTCACTGCACAACAGCATTTTTGGGGGCGGAATAATTTCCACACAGAACGCAAGCCCACTTTTCAAGGAATATTTGTTTGTTGCTTTCTGTGGTCTTTTAGGTTCCTTGTACGAAAATTTTGTCTGTTTTGTGGCGAATTATCTTCGAGAAGATTTTGACCCTCTAGCGACCTTCAAAATACTATATTTTTCGGACTTTGTAAAATAGGGGTCAAAACGACCTCTTCGTAGAGGTGTTAACCTTTAAAGTATTCAACGAAACTAAAGCTCGTGCAATTTTACTATACGTTTTCTAACAACATAGTTCTATACGATACGTATTTTAACCCATTTTTTCCTTTATTTGAAAATCACTCAGTCGAAATTTCGAAAATTTGAAATTGCAATAAAAAAATTTACTCCACGGAGCAAACCGGTTTGGTGGTTTTACTATATAGTGGTCTTTCGTTCTGTGTGGAAATTATTCCGCCATCAAAAGTGATATTGCATAGTGTTATAAGAATATAATATATATGTTTTTCCATATTAGGTTCCAGAACACAAAAGGATCTTGAAGAGTATTAATAGCGTTTTCGATTCTAGCCAAAATGTCGCATTTATTCTGCATTCTCTTCGGGCTGTCAAATTTTTTTGTTCTACACCACCTAGATTTAACACATTTTTTCAGGGTTGTTTGTACTATTGACAAAATGTGTTGATAGGGCTCAGGGCTCATGTTGATAATATTGCCAGGTAATAATGCAACATTTTAGTTCAGAGTTGAAAATGCTATAAGTGGCTGGGATTTTAAATGAAATCTCAACAGCCTCTCAAACCACACAGTTTGCGAATATCAAAGTGAGAGTTTGCTCCTTCTCATTCAATATCAGCGTCTCCTTCGACGCAAATTAAATTTCATCAATTTCATTATTCCGTATTTCTGCTTCATTTTGCATTTATTTGTTTAGGCAAAGCAGTTGCCTTTATTTGATAAAATTAGCATATCCAAAAATTTGACTTTCATTCAAGTTTTTTTTTTTAATTTTTGATCATGAAATAAACCAAAGTACAAAAAAACAAGCCGAAAAAAGTTGCTCAATCCACACAAAAAATCACATTCGACCAGTCGTAAATATCAATAACCGAAAATGACACGCCACATCACAACGAATCAACATATTCATAAATTTCTTCCGTTTATTTAAACAATTTTTCATTTCTTTTTTTCCCAAATTTTTTTTCTCAGTTTTTTCTTCTTCCACAACATATTTTAGGGCGCTGCGACCAAGAAAAAAAGGGTTAACCGAAATGCTGTTGCCCTCAAAAAGAAAACAAATTGAAATCAGCAGCAAATAAATATAAAAAATGGCATAGTGGAAAAGGATGAGGAAAAATGAATGGAAAAGGAGATGGGGATGGGAAAAGTTGACGAACCAAAAAAGAAAAAAAATGAAGGGTGGCAATGGTAGTATACGGATTGCGGGGTTGGGTGTATTCCTTAAAAGACACACAAATGCAAATTGAATGACTGTTGGTCGCCTCAATGATTTTCATGTGATTTTTATGTATGTATGTATGTATGTATGTATGTATGTATGTATGTATGTGTGGATGTATGTGTGTGTCACATATGAATTTGCACATCCAAATGTGTGTGTACGTATTTGTGTATGTGTGTTCATGTGGCCAAGGAAGTGGCTTAGGAATGTATGGATATAGGGAAACGGATGGTTGTGGAATTTTAGGGCGAAATGCCTGTGGGCTTATGGTGTGGTAATGGTGATAAAATATGCAGTAAATTTGTGAATATGAGAGCAGGCGTCAGTAAGCATTGGTATTTGCAGCTTTTACATTCAAATTTGAAAGAAAAAAGGAAAAAAGGATATTTACATACATACATATGTATGTATGTAATAATACGAAAATTACAAATGAGAGGGTTGGCAATAAGCAGGAAACTAAATATACATACATGCACACATGTTTGTGCGTTTATAGCCACATATGACAGGATGACCCAAAGGGATGTGGGTAAACCGAGGGCATACATACTTATGCACATACATTTAATTTGGTATTGGCGGCCCTAGCATAAATTGGCTGGCAAGTCTAAGTAAGAATTGGCTGGGCAAGCCTGGGCAAGCCTAAGTATGATGCATAGCCATTTGCCACTTATTCAATTTTCTTTGCTGTATTATCTGAACGTCTAATTACGCTTCCGTCATTGATTTTGATTAAATTCGGTTTGCGTATTTGGTTTGTTGTTTATATTAATGTCGTATGAAACTGAATGTATTGCAATAAATCGAGAAAATGAAGATGATGAAGAATAATGAATTTTCCTTAGAGAAAGCGAGAAAACAAGCTATGTTATTCTGTTTTGAAAGCCTCATAGAAGCCCATGTGTGGAACTGCCAGATTAAGCGCACTGACTCAAGTTGTGCTCTGATCTCTGATCGGCTGTACAGACAAAATACGTCTGAATGTTGTTGCTGGGCTAACACACTATGGTAACTTAGGTAGTAAACACATTTCAAGCGTAAAATAATCAGATTTTGAAGAAATTCGTAAAATGAAATGAACGAAAATATTTAGGCAAGCCGGGCTTTTCGGCTTGTATGAAGCGTCCGCAACTGGTATGTATTCATGTACTATAGAAATACAAATATTTCAATTGCGAACAAATGTGGGCAAACTTTTTGGGTGTTATGATGGACGATGCCCCGGCGGGGATCCTTTTTATGTAACGTCCAAATTTGTGAATATGAAAATAAATGTATGTATGGACGCACTGATTGGTTTTATGAATTCAATTGAATGCTTCAGACCACATGCATACACTACACACAAATGTATGTATCAATAACTTTCGCAAGCAGCACGCAACTTTTTTTGTTTGGCTTTGGTTTGTGTTTGCTTTTTTTTATTTGGCACCACATTTTTTCTTGGCGCCCAATAACAACAAACAAAACAAGCGAAAAATTGCGTTTTGTTGCAAATATATGGATTACGGCTGTTGTGGCTAAAAAACTCTGGGTTGTGGTTATAATAGTATAGTGGATAGGATAGTGATGTCTGTGATTTCCAATGACCAGTCATGTGTATCAACAATATATTTAATTCAGACAAATAAATATGAATGTATGTATGTATGTATGTATGTATGTATGTCTGTTTGGAAATTATGTAAATTTTTTGCTTCATAAACAAAAAAAAAACAGCGAAAAAATTTAATCAAAATTACACCCAATGCATAAAAGTTTAAGTTTTATAAACAGGCAGCGGAAAGAAGGAAATGCCTTGGAACGGGGCTGAAGAATATATTAGCCTAAATCATTGGTCGGCCATTCTAAAGTTTGTCTTGTGGGCTGGCTGTGTGTAAGTTAATTGGAAATAAGGCAATGACTTGCCTATTAGAGTCTAAATATTTCTTAATTGTATCATTTAAGAATTATCATAAAATAAGAAAACTAAAGCCTTGAATATATTTATGCAAAAAGGAAATTATTCACCTCCGATTTATTGAAAGAATAAGTTGAGTCTCAAATTCGGAAAGCTACAAAGAATCGGAGTTGCATGATTGGTTGATAAACGATCTTCTACGAATTTTATTCACGGACGAATGCGATAGGGAAATCGCAAAAATTTCTGATAGAGACAGTTGGCGAAATGCGTATATACCAGTGGCGGATGCTTCATACAAGCCAAGAAGCCCGGCTTGCTTAAATATTTTAGTTCATTTCGTCTTACGAATTTCTTTAAAATCTGCTTATTTTACGCTTGAAATGCGTTTACTGCTTAAGTTCTCATAGCGCGTTAGCCTACTAACAATATTTACGTGCATTTTGTTTGTACGGCCAATCGCAGATTTTGAGTAATATGAAATCAGCTCAATATCAAAATCAGGCAAAATGGACGAAAAAGCAAACATTTCACGACTTTTGCTAATTCGACTACAGTTTTTCAAACACTGCTATAAGTTAAGCTAAATCATCAACTTTTTAGACATTCTCTTATAGGTAGTGCTATAATAAGCAAATCCACTTGCTACTGCTGAAATTGCCGTCGATATAAGGAAACTAAAAATACCTCTTCGCTCTCGTGTAAGTTTTAGAGATTTCTCTATAAGTTTGGCGTCAGCAATCAATTCATCAATGATACATACATATGTAAATCAAATCATAACAACTAAAAAATTTAAAATTTTCTTTTATATTGAGCTATTTATTTCACTAGAGCTCGTATAATAGGTGAAAATCAGACGCCTAAAATTATGCTACGTAATTTTTGTGAGCACATCCAGTGGCAAGCTTAAGGGTGGGGTGCATTCGGGTCTAAGCCCCCCGTGAATGCAATTGGATTTTTTGCTTAATAGGATGCCAGAAAAATAAATTATTAATTATTATTAATTAAATTATTTTCGTGAAATAAATAAAAATTTCGTGCTAAGCACTAAAACTCTTTCAAGTATAAATTATTAAGGTTTTTTATGGATTGCACGTGAAAAATTGCAAAGAAAACTACAATAAATAAATGTAATAATAAAGAATAATAATAAATAAAGTAATATATATAAATAGATAATTATAAAGAATAAAGAAAAAATTAAAAAATTTTAGTGACTCGCTTAAATTTTAGACAAAATCTTCGCACGTGAAGAAAAAACAATTACAGTTTCAAACCAAATATATTTGAATGAAAATGAGGCAAGTGCATATTATTATTAATGAATTTTACTATAAAAAATACTACTACCTGTTATTTTAGAATTTTTTTCTAGTTGTCCTCTGCATTTTTTTCATGCGAATTTACAAGTCGAAAAAATTGCGTACTAGAAAATAATATAAAATTTCTACTCAAAATGTTACAAATTTTGCTGAAATATTGGCGAATTTTCCAGAATTTTGCACAAACATTTTAACTTTAATATATTTGGTTTCTGTTATAGGTTTTTTTATATAACAAATTAAAATTATTAAAAACACATAAAAAAATATATTTTACGAATAAAATCACTTTCTATTCTGGCTTTATTTCATCACACACGACTGTATGTTTATTTAAACTGCAAATTTGTGTAACATGATTAAGAACTTTTCTTATAAAATCTTCACCCACCATACCAATATGTCACCCCTTTATATTTAAATTGTAACCCCGCCACTGAAAACAAACAAAATTTAAAAAAGGAGCATATTTTGAGGCGCTTGATTTCACCTATTTTTCAGAGCTCTATTTATCACCGACAGCAAATCAATTTAAAATACTTGATAAAGGTCCAACATTCTCACGATTTGGGTATAAAAATCGAAATTTGCATGCAGTGTTATACTCTAAATTTCTGCTTAAAAATCATAACACTGTAAGTACGCACGACCGCACTCATATGTATGTATGTATATATGTACTAATATTTTATTTTTTGCTATTAGAAGTGTCAAAGACATGCGTGGGCGCAAAGAATGTCACGCGTCTGCTTTGCCAACCCACGCCCACCCCTTCCACTGGCTAGCAAAGGTTCACGAGGCCTATTCATGCGCGAATAGCACAAATGCGTATGTGGCAATAAAATAAAATCCAACAAAAAAAAACATGATATAACAATGAATATTTTATTTGTACGTTTTTTTTTTGCAAATAAAATTTGCATAAAATTCAATTGAAAAAATAACAAAAATAAAAATATTTGTTTGGTGCGGCTGTTAGCTATTGTTATGCTTAATGGAAGTCCAAGAAAAATACTCGTATGTAACAGCCAGCAGCGGACAAGTAAAAAATAAACAAATAAAATTAAATAAATATAGAAAATAACACATGAGGAAAAGAAAGAATAGAACGAGCAGAGAAAAAAAAAATTGGCAAGTAGTCGTTTTTTTTTTGAGCTTTTGTGTTAAAAGCATTTATTTTTTTTATTTTTATTTCTGCTGCGATTTCTTATTTATGCAATTTTATTGTGTTGGAATGTGCTTTTTTTTTTAAACTTTTTTGTTTGCAAAATATCAACAATAAGTATCACAAAAATTCATTGCGAAGCGAAAATTTATTACGCGAATTTATTGTATTTTTTTTTTTCTTCTCTTTTGTTGAATGATATAAATATTTACACAACTGAAAAGTAATAAGTTCACAAATTAGTATATATGTACGTATGTATGTATGTATATACACAACTTGTATATTTATCAGCAAATTATGCGTAGGCATAAATTAGCTCATTAACAAAGTTGGGTTGGTACTCGTTTATTTATTTAAAGAACTTTCAATTTTTGAAAGAAATAATTGTTCATGAAATTTGGAATGATATTTATTTGCGTGAGTGCTAATGTAAATACTCAATAAACATCAGACTTGGTTAACAATTCTAAAACGATTGGAAATGAATCCTTTTCCCATATCACAATTTTTAAACATGAAAAAGGTGGTTATTAGTAGATTCGAGAACTATGCACATAGGTCATTCTCCAGTAAAATAGAACTTTTGTTGTGCGTTGTACTTACTTTTCTTTCATTATATATTATACTATTAAACCTGGCCACGCGATTCTGGGGCTTTTAATTACACTGTGCGACTATTTGAGAGTGGAAAACCACTTATTGCTACATTTAACAATTTTTTTGATTGCCATTTTAAATTTGACTTCCCCTCAAAAATTACAGAATATATATCAGCTTTCAGCCCATAAATTCTTATTCATAAAATATAAAATTAAGCTATACATAATTACTGGTTATTTTTATTTCCCGTCGACCTAGATTATGTACACAAACATTTTGTCCGAGGAGACCCATAGTGAAGTTTTAATGCAAATGATTTTCTACAATATTTTATCCATTTATTACTAATTTTCAGGCCAAGCATTTTTATATGCGTGGCAAAGCCATTTCATATGTATGACACTTTAAATTTAAAAATCAAACTGTGGAGTAAAAATAAATTTTGGAACAGGCAGCAATCCTCTTTGTAAAAATTATGATAAATTACTCATTTTGAGGCAAAGCACTTTCATATGACACCTCAAATCTAAAAATCAAACAGACTATAGCGTAAAAATTAAATTATGAACAGATGGCAACCCGTTTTATAAAAATTATAATAGGTTACTTATTTTCACGCAAGCCCCTTTCATATAACAGCTCAAATTTAAAAATTAAACAAACTATAGCGTAAAACTGAATTTTTGAACAGGTGGCAACCCTTTTTATAAAAATTATAATAGGCTACTTATTTTCACGCAAGCCCCTTTCATATAACAGCTCAAATTTAAAAATTAAACAAACTATAGCGTAAAACTGAATTTTTGAACAGGTGGCAACCCTTTTTATAAAAATCTAATAAATTACTCATTTTCAGGCCAAGTATTTCCATACGCTCGGCAAAGCCATTTCATATGACACCTCAAATTTAAAAATCAAACAAACTATAGCGTAAAACTGACCTTTCGAACAGGTGGCAACCCTTGTTGTAAAGATTGTAATAAATTACTAATTTCCAGCTCAATCCCTTTCATATGGTACCTGAAATTTATAAATCAAGCAAACTATACAGGACAATTTAATTTTTAAACAGGTGGCAACCCTTTTCAAAAAAATTAAAACTTCCTGCACATTTACAGGCCAAGCCCGTTCATGTGACACCCCATTTTCGAAAATCGGTATAACGGTGTAAAAGTTATGGGGCGTACAAAAAATCGCTTAGCGTAATATATATAAAGATATTCAACAGCCAGCTTGTTCACGAAGTGAATTTGAAGAACAAAAAGACTGCGTTTATAAACCAAATTAACCGCGAGGCTCAAACGCAGTGCAAACGCATTATCAAACCCGTCGAATGCACCAAACGCATCAAACGCATCAACCGCATCAAACACTTTAAAAGGATTTCTCGTTCACCAAAACAAAAGCACACAACAAAAATTGCCTGCACTCCAAAAATTGCTTCTATAAGCATAATTAAAGCGTTTTCTAACGCAAATGGCTTTAACTATTGATTTTCAGACAACAGCCACACACACACGCGCACTGCCATAAAAGTGCCAATGACTTTTGCTCGATTAAAGAAACTTTTGTTTTGAAAGTAAGACAAAACGAACAAGAAAAAAAAAACAAAAACAAAGTAAAAACAAAAACTTGCTTAAAATTAAAAATTTCTTGCGACAAAAACCCACATTCGCTTCGAAAAGTTTTAGGCGCAACGCGTTTGTGGCGAAAGTTAACTTCTTAGTACTTTCTTTAAAACATTGCCGCCAATACCGCCGGCATAACCGCCTCTGCAGCCGCCAACTTCACTGCCACCATCGCTGCCATTGTGGCTGTTGGCCACTTTTGCCTTCAACGCTCGCCGCGCACACGCTTACGAAACTAAGTAAAATTATTCAAAACTTTGCCGACTTTCCCAAACACACCTAATTTCCAACAATCATCCGTTCACCCGCTCACCCGCATTCATTCTCGTTCAACCGAACCCCTTTCCCGCTCATCGCTTTTGCTTTGTCTGTGTTGTTCATTCATGTTATTCCCCTCACTCATTTGGCACGCTTATTACACACTCATTCAGCTTTTTGTTGTTGCTTTTGTTGTTTTATTTTATTTTTTTTTTTTTTCTTTTTTGTTATTAACTTTTGCCACTCTCTAACGCTTAAGCGCCATATTTTCGTTTTTAAGTACGAATTTTTTTTTGTGCCAAAAACAAAGCATAAAAATAAATTTGAAACAAAAAGAAAATCATCATTTAGATGTATTTTAGTACATATGTGCATATGGAAGCGTAAATTTGTTTGTATGAATGCATGTAATTCTCTGTTGCGGTGGCTGACAGTAGTTTAGTGATGGGCGAGTCCGAGATGTTTTATTCGATTCTCTCGATTGTTGAAATATCTCGAATTCTCTCGATGGTTTTCATTCGTATTCGAGTCAAGTCGTAAATGGCCGTCAGTCGAAACAATCGCTAAAACATCTCGGACTTGCCAACGCTTCCTCTCGTTTTCAAAGCAGCCCTACAACATCTCGGACTCGCTGCAAAAAATACATAACATTTGTTGTTGCCGCTTGAATATCAAAATTGGTTTAAAAAAAACATACAGAGTGGTAAAAATCTATTGCCGTTGTTGCTGCTCGTAAAATTCATTTGTTTCGTAAGCGTTTCACTTCAGAAAATTTATTAATTTATTAATGTTTAAATAATTAATTATTACTAGCTGGACCCGTGCGCATCTTGCGCAAAAAATAATAAAACATACGTGGCGCCAGTCGATATAGTTTGTGCTGTCACGCCCATTTTAAAAAACCTTATAATTATTTGGTTTTATGTCTACAGTGGAACTTATGGAACTTTCAATGAATTACTTATATGTTTGACAAACATATCGCATAAAATGTTTATATTGTACCTACATACATATATATATAATTAGTTATGTGTATTAAATTTGTTTATATATTTTACATATATTTTTATATATATGTATGTGGTCCCTGCCGACTTGGGTAATTTTTTTCCACACGTTTGCCTTGGCAAGCAAATCAGTGGTTCAAGCTTAATCGATTCATCTGCTACAGTTATAAATCTTTGAAAATTTGCCCCTCTTGGCCCATTTTTCAAAATTTCAGCATGTTACCTCAAAACGGAATAACGTCATTTCATCACTTGGGCTTAATTAATGACTGAATTATCATGTTTTACGTGTTTTTCGAAATACATCCATGTGCCTTATTTTCAACCTCAACTTTCTCTGTTCCCATTAGAATCTGTGTACCCAATTTCATTTAAATATTTCTATTTTTGCGCAAGTTAGAGTGTGTACGGCCGGACGGACGGACATGGTTCAATCATTTTTTTCATCTTGATCGTTTTGATATATATATGTAAGTACATATCTATCTCAATTATTTTATGGTCTTACGTACAACCGTTATGTGATCAAAAGTATACATACATATACGTACATACATTGTATGTACTACGTACAGCATATCCTATACTGAAAAGCATGAATACACACGTGTTCTCCTAAAATAATATAATGTTTACATACAAACATACAGCTGAAGCTTATAAAAGTGTTTTAAAATATACACGACTATTAAAATGGAGCGACATCTGCATTTGAGATTTGAATTGATTGAATAAAATAATTCTGAAGGCATAGTTTTAGGCGCAAATCTTTTAGTTTAAATTTAAACATTTTATTTTTGCAAAATACTATTTAAAAAAAGTACCACGCCCAATAAAACACTGTTTCGCATGCATAGCTAATTAATACCTTTAAAACGATGCCTTACTTATTAGTTTTGGTTAATTACGTGAGCAGAAAAAGGGATATTTATAAAACACCAATTAGAAATAATATATATGATGATTATGCTCGACACTCTTTGGTTGTGATTGCAAAAATACAGCGTCTATATATAACATATTTTTCAATTTGTTTCATTTATTTATGTATTTGCCTCACTTCCATTAAAAATCCTACTTTCTTCATCAACAATACACATTCAGTTTATTTTATCAATAAAACATATCATCAAAACAACAGCCGGCACGCCGACTCGGAACAATCGCAAAAACATCTCGCTTGTGTAGTCCAGTTATCATCGAAACAACCTCCGACTCGCCGACTCGGAACAATCGCAAAAACATCTCGATTGTGAAGTCGAGGAGCGAGTCAACTTTTGACTCGATTGTGATTTTGCAACGATGGCGATTCTCTCGATTGTCTAAACATCTCGGACTCGCCCATCACTACAGTAGTTGTGAAGGCTGACAGCCGCTTAAGGCAGCGACGTGGCGTATACGTAACCCGTTTTTTTTAAAGTCAGCCATTGTCGGCGGCCGCCTGCAACTAGGTATGTTTTTGCCTATTCTTTGTATATATGTATTTGTACATATGTATGTATGTATGTCTGTATGTATGTATGCACGTTCGCACTTGTTTATATTCAGTCGTGCGTTGTTGTTTTTGTCAAACTTTGCCGCCGCTGCTGACGCTTGCAGTTAGTAGTTAGCAGTTGGCAGTTGGCAGCTCGACGTTTAGCGCCTTTGACGTCACAACTCATGGCAGGCAAAGCAAACTTATGAAAATTCAGTGAAAAGTGAATCAAACTTTTTTCACTTTACTTTACTTATACTTACTTTGCCTTTATTTTGCCACCATTTTGGCTAAACTCGCTATCAAGCGATAAATATTTACAGCTCTTGTTGCATACAAATACAAAAAACAAACTGCAAAAGTTGAACTTTTGTTTAAAAAGCTTGTTTTTAGCACAAAGGCTATTTTTCTGTTTGTTTTAAGGTTTTTGAAATTGTAGTAAGTAAATATATATGTATATGGTATGTACATAGTTTATCTCTGTATTTGATGTGCAAATATTAAATTTTTTTATTGAAAGCTTTTGTTTTATAAAGCATAATATCGTCGGCCTCCTGCCAGAACCACGAATGTGCTAAAATGAAAATGTTGGGAAATCGAGTTTTAAAGTTTATTCTTCTCGCAAAATTTGAAAAATTTGTTTCTAATATAAAAGTATATCTACAAATTAGAACCTTGTTTAGCTCGATGCCCTGATATAGTTTTTATGCATCTATTCCTTCTAAACTTCGAGATTTGGCACATTCGTGTTTCTGGCCCAACGAAAACCAAGAAAATTCCTTGAAAATAAATTTCCAAAAGTAAGTAAAACAAATGCATTCAATTCAAATTCATATTTTATTTGTGGAACTATTCCTAATCTTCAAAATCAGAGTGCTCTGAAAGGTCAGGCTCAGGTAGGGCATCGCGAACTCCGCTGTAAGCCTTCAAATTTTTATAACAATTGTGGTATTCCTTTGGAATCGCCAAGGTTTCGTACATTTTATTTAAATCTTTTGCTTTCGCGTCAGCGATAGGTAATGTCTACGAATAAACGGGCGTGGGTATTATTGCGGAGGGCCACCAATATTCAATGGCAAATAAGCTACTAAAAATTTTGTTTCAGAATAATTTTTTTTTTTTTTAAAAAATGTTGTAGAGTTAATCTTTTATATACCGTCGTACCATTTAAAAAATCGTCGTGTAGTTGCGTATGAACTTGAAATGGTTTTGGAGAGTTACATGCCCCTCTGATGGTTTGCGTTGTACAGCTCCATTTTCTATGGTATATACCGCCAGTTTTCGAAGGTAAATATTTGCCCACAAGGTCCTTTTGGCATATTTAGCACTGATTGCTAATCAAAAATTAGTTTACGGAATAGCTTTGTCTTCATCGCGCAAGGTGCATTTGATTGCCTTTTTGCCACTATTTTTATAACAATTTGAAGATTAGAAGCGAGGTTCGGAAGAGCATAATCCTGAGCCTAACTTTTCAGAAGACTGATTTTGAAGATTAGAAATAGTTCCACAAATAAAATATGAATATGAATTGAATGTGTTTATTTTACTTACTTTGGAAATTTATTCTCAAAAAATTTTTTACATTTTTTGTTGGGCCAGAAACACGAATGTGCCCCATATATTTTTAGAAATTTACTTTCAACGATTTTTTTACATTTTTTGTTAGGCCAGAAACACGAATGTGCTTCCTATATTTTTTGAAATTTATTTTCAAGGAATTTTTTACATTTTTGTTGGACCAGATACACGAATGTGCTTCATATATTTTTTGAAATTTATGTATTTTCAAGGAATTTTTAACATATTTTGTTGGGCCAGAAACACGAATGTGCCACATTCGTTTTTCTGGCTCAACTTTTTATAACTGATCTACACATTCGTGTAACTGGCATTGAAAATTTTGGTGGCTTCCAGTGCACAAAGGTACTGGGGGTTTTACTAAAATGTAGAGCATGCACAGATTGATCAGGAAAACCGCTTAACTCAAAATTGGAAAAATTGCACATTCGTGGTTCTGGCAGGGGGCCGACGATATGCTATATGAACGTCTTGTATATTTAGAGAGTTAGTAAAGAGATATAATGATTAAAACAAAGAAAATCGTTATATTACAACTTGAAACTGTCACTTCATTGCCCCGGATATCGAATATGTGAGCAAGTTTACCATCTTCCCAGTCCTTCTTAGGTGGAAAGATCATCTCATAGCTTGTATCCAAGACTGTTATAGGACAGTTATAATCTGTCTTTGTATTGCCGCAGGAGTCAATAACTTGGAGCACAACGCGACCGTGACCGTATGTGCTTTTCTTTCAGAGTCCCAACTCCTGCAACCTAAGGGCACCCTGATATGCCGTTTGCTTGACAAAAAGATCAATGAGCGGGATATTGCAAATCACATTCAGAGCCTACGCACATAGGTAGATTTTCAAGTTTTATGCGGCCAAAAATATTTTATTGTCTACATCTATTCCAAATTGCTTGTTTAATGCAAAATTTTAATAATTTGTGTTAAAAGTCGATTTTATTGAAAAATATATACAGTGACTCAAAAAAAATCATACGCCAGAGTTTTTCAATTTATTTCAAAAAGTTCTGTCGAAAATTTGAATTTCTTATTTTCGTTTAAAAATGTAGACAATTTGTCAAATAAAAATCGTTTAAAGCAAGATTTCTAAGCTTATTGAAAAAATCCAAAAAATCGTAGAAATTTCTAAAAGCGGATTAAAAATTTCAAAGCGAGGGCAGAATTTAGAGAAGATTTTGAGGAGATTTCTAAGTATACCGTTATGTAGCCAACCAATTTTAGTGTAAAAAGTGCAATTCTCAATGCTGTGAAAAATTCCCTCGATTTTAGAAATTTCTTTCTGTAGGGTGTTTGCCTTATATGTACGTGAGACCGTTCCAATTAAAATTTCCGAAAAGCCAATGAAAATTTTCAAAAAGATGAATGTTACATATTACAATATTAAAATTGAATGAGCTGCAAAATTGCATACTCAAAAATCTTCTAAAAAAAAATGTAGCTTTAGAATTCTTAGCCCCTTTTTATTATAAGTATTTCCTTGACTTCGAAAAATTGGAAATACTAAAAATACGGTGCCGTGATTTAATCCCAAGTGGCATAACCCCAATTTTAAAATTTGGGATTATGTCACTCACCATGGTGTGACATAATCCCAATTTTTTCACCCTAGGGGGAGTGACATAATCCCAAATAAAAAATTTGGGATTATGCCCCTTGGGATTATGTCAGGGTACCTAAAAATACTGCCTAAAAAGTCAACAATAATCGCTGATAAATATCTCGGTTACTTTCAAGCATCACCTACATTATAGATATGCGTTAAAAATATAAACATAAAAATCAAATATAAAACACAAAGTAGAAAATTTTCGTAGGTACATATGAATAACTCTGTATCTAGTAGTGAAGTGCGGCTTTTTGCGACGTAATTTTTTGTCGGAAAAATATTAATTGTACTAGATATCATGTCCGAGGATTAATTTGACTGAGTCTGGCAGAGCAACATAACAAAATCAATTTTGAACACAAAAAAGAGTGAAATTTTTTTTCTAAATATCCCAACTTTAAAAGCTTAAAACTATAAACTTAAAATTATTGGAAATCAAGGATATTATTGAAAAGTGTTAATAATTACTTGAATCTTTAGGATCCATCACGATTACTTAAATGAAATGCTTTAAATAATAAATATTCACGTTGAAACTAGCACTTAAAAATATGTAAAAAAAAAAACTAAAAAATTAACTTCAGATATGCTAAGTTTCGACCATCTGGGAGCAAGTGCAGAGTAATAAGTCGGGGAAAAAGCTATGAATTATTGTTCCCCGGTCTATTTCCAATATGCGGGTATGTTTTTTTCTGTAATTGTAACAACTTTACAAAATTCAATTTTGGCCGCATAAAACTTGAAAATCCTAAACCTATGTGCTACGTGGAACATGATCTACTCGCACCTGTGATTGCAACGCAAGCAGCTCGTTCAAATTTCCTTAGCATATCAGCCATGTAGCTCAGCTCGGTAGCTCCCTACCATCTCACCACCAGCATCTTAATGGATTTTTATGATTTTTAAAAATTTAATAACTTAAATACTAAAGTAAAATCAACACAAAGTTAATTACTCTGTTAAAAGTAAAAAGACTTAAAAAAATCGTAAAATTAAAATGTTAGTTACTCTTGCTTGAATACTTACTTGCTGAAACAGCCGCTGTAAACAGCCATTCGTATCCATAATCATAAAAGTGCATGGGTCACTAAGGAGTATTTCCACTTTTATTTACCAACGTTAGGCCTAATAAACAAAAAAAAAATTGGAGAAAAACAAACAGGAAAAAATGTGGAAAAAATCATTAGGGCTTTTGCTACCAAAAGTTCAAAAAAAAAAAATTGGTTATGCAACATAAGCAGCCAAATAAGAAGCCAAAAGGCCATAGAAAAAAGGGGCAAGAAAAATAATTGCATTTGGGAAGAGTAACGTGCATACACACACACACACGCAGAAATATACCTAAACATAAATATGTAGTAATTTTAATAAAAATAAAAAAAAAACAAAAATTGAAACAGGTGCGCGTTGCTCGAGAAGTTCATCGTTAAAAGGAGTTAATTTGCTGCAGCGAGTACAAAATTTGCTTTTTATTTAATTTTTGCATACAGTTTTTATTTGTTTTTCACAAGTTTTTTGCTTTTTAATTATTTACTTTTTTTTCCTATAAGAGAGTTGCTACCGCTTGCTACGTGCTGGTTACTGCGGCTAGATGCACAACCGCAACCCTTTTTTTTGCTGCTGCTCAACCATTCTCAGTGCCAATATCCTTAAAGCGGACACTTTCTGCTGCTGGTGGCAGCTCATGGATGGCTATGGAAATGAGCAAACCACACCGATTCCAAGTCAAAGTAACGGATAGCGCATAATTGCATTTTTATTACTTTGGGTGTGAAGAAGGATATAACAAAAAAAAAAAAACAGGCGTTACCGTGTGAATCGCAAACTCGCTCCAAGCCAAACATGGCAATCAACAACGTGCGAAACTAAGGGAAACGCGCACCTTTCAAATGAGAAAAAAGGGGAAAGGCGGCCTTTATGAGTCTTTCGGCGAATCTGAAGTGTAAAATGTTTCATTTATGTATGTACATATGTATCGAATGCGGCCTACGTTGCCGTTGAGCGCTTAATTTGCATAGAAAATGGTGTTTTACACAAAAAGCAACAATAGCAATAATTAAAGTCACTAGTGCCGATTTGTTTTTTTTTTTTTTTGAATGTAGGTATGTACATTAAGGTGGAGTGAAAACATATGGAGATTTTTTGTTGTTCTTTTTTTGAACGTACCAGCAATGAAAAGTTGCCTTTATACGAGTTAATGAACCCCACAAAATTTTATGGCGATAGGACGACGTTTTGAACTGCCTCCAGCTCCGCAAAGTTGAGAGCATAAGCACGATCTGGTACAAATATGAAATTTTCAAAATTATAACATCAAAAAACGAAGTATGAGGATTGATAAAGATGGCTAAGCTGAGTATTAAAGTGAATTTATTTTTTTTTTTTTTGAAGGCAACATCAACAAAAGTTATTAAAGGTCAAAGTTTATATTATGTATTTTTTAAATTGCAATTACTTAAAAACTACTTAACCGTTTTCGAATGTTTTTATACCGTTCAATAGGTATTTTGATTCCCTTTAATTTGATATACATTTCATATATGAAAAGTAAGGTGGGTAAAAGGGGGTTCAAGGGGGTATATCAAATTAAAGGGAATCAAAATACCTATCGAATGTCATAAAAATATTTGAAATCGGTTCAGTAGTTTTAAAGTAATTGCAATTTAAAAAATGCATAATATAAACTTTGACCTTTAATAACTTTTGTTGTTGTTGTTTCCAAAAAAATAAATTCACTTTAATACTCAGCTTAGCCATCTTTATCAATCCTCATACTTCGTTTTGTGATTTTATAATTTTAGAAATTTTACATTTGTACCAGATCGTGCTATTTTTTTCAACTTTGTGGGGCTGGGGGCACCTCTAAACATGCGAGTAGGTCAATAAAATTTTACAGGCTTATTTCTAGGCTACAAAGGTGCCGTTCTCGCTTTGGAACAAATTGAATTTCCAAAAAATAATGTTCACTCCACCTTAATGTACATGTATGCTTTATTTTGTGTAGCTGGAACTAGCTTTGAGATTGACTACTGCCGTTAAGCGCATTAAAATGTTTGCAAAAAAAATCACCAACTCAACTTTCAATGAGTTTTGCAATTTATTTACCGTTATATCCACACTTTTTGCATGCGGCTTACCAACACTGGTTAGCTGTCTTATTCGCTCACCCGCGGAAAAAAAGGGGTTCATTTGGTGCTAATTTTTTGCAATTACCATAAAAAAAAATCAATTTTATATTAGTTACAAATATGTATGTATAACCAGTTGCGCTAAATGCTATGCCAATAAATATTAGACAATCAAAAACAGGGACCCATAATAATCATTATTCGTTATATTTTCAGTGAAAAAAATCAAATACTTGCAAACATCGTAGAAGAGTATTAAGTTTGTGTGTGTGCATGTCTGAAAGAGCAGTATCCGAATCCACTATGATCGAAAAATTTTAGGCGATATCCATAAAAATCAAAAATAATCATTATTTTTTGAGTAATATTTTTTTGATCAAAAATAAAACTTATTCCTTGAGTGATATATTTATCGCTCAGAAATAATCATTATTCTTTGAGTTTTATTTTTTTTCTTAGGTCGAAAAACTCAAATTTTTTCTGAAGTGCTCTGGAACATAATTACTAAAAAATTCCCATCGATATAACTTCGTGAATGATATTTTTGATCAAAAAAAAATAAAACTCACACAATAATGATTATTTCTGAACGAAAAAAATATCACTCAAGGAATAAGTTTTATTTTTGATCAAAAAAATAAAACTCAAAAAATTATGATTATTTTTGATGAAATAAAAAAAAAACTCAACATATAATGATTAAATAGCGATTTTTATTATAAAACTCATAATGATTACGGTCCCTGATCAAAACCAATTTTAAACGAATCTCATTTTGCTATTTTGGTTGTTATTCGACTGGGAAACTATTTCATACTGCAAAACGGAATCTTTATCTTCCGAAGGATGTTACCCTCGTTATTAATTCAAATTCCATGCTCGAAGAGAAATTTCAATGAGAGCGAGAGCGGTTGTCTTAGAATACGCCACTTTTTCTCTCATTGCTATGGTAGCATATGGTTCTTTTTTTTCAAGTGTATTTCCGATATACATACATAAATTGAAGATTGGAAAATAAAATTTGATTTATAATTTCGTCCTTGAAAGCAAGGAAAGGCGAATTCCATCTTCGCAGCAGTGGTGCCAGATTGAGGGAAATTTCCCTTTTTCAGGGATATTTCACTGCAAAATTTTTAAAGAGGGAAAAAGGGACATTTTGTTGTCGTCCATATAAAAAAGGCATTTTTTTGTTTGCGGAACTGTTACATACCTACATACATATGTATAATTTATAGTATAACTTAAAATAGATTTTTGAAGACGTTCTTAACTTTTTCAATGAATTTAATGTACTTATACACCGACTAGGGCAAGAAGCTAAGACACTTGTGTTGCAAATTGCAAGGCATTTCTTAAAACCCGACCCAAGTCCATATTTACTTGTAGTGCATAACGTTTACGTTCGTTGTGAATGCGAAGATATTTTTTCAAATTTAAATTTAGAGGAAAAGATTGTATTAAAAAAAAAGTGTTTGCTCTTTTATGAAGCTTCTACTTTTCAGGTAATATCACGTTTTCCATTTGACGGTGTTTTCGAAGAATTGCAGTTTATATATCCCGATATTGTTTTTGGTTTCTCTAAACACAATCGTGTATGACTTCTTGCTCTAACTAAGGAATCAAATCTTAATCCTGATCTCACAGAATCGGAATACAGAAGTATTTGTATAGTTTTAACAGAAACACAAAAAGGCGATTTAAAAAAATTACATGTTGATGTAATGTGGAGTAAAATGATAAAATTTAAAAACTATAATGACACATTTTTGTTTCATAATCTTAAGCTCCTGCCAGACGATGCAATGAAAGTGCTTTCAGAAAGTGAAAAAGTAAAATTTTCTCGTATAGCCACCAAAAAAGTACTTTCTGAAAGTGTTTCCGAAATTTCAGCAATTACTTTCTCACGAAAAACTTTCATCGTCTAGCTGCGAGAAAAATACTTTTCAGAAACACTTTTCACTTTCAATTGTTACATCTGAAAGCGTTTTACTTTCTGAAAGTTGCTAGCTGATACGAGTGTTGTCTAAATGATCGAACCGGCATGTAAATGTTTTCTTTATAAAAATACATATGTATAAACAAAACACAATTATTAAAATAATTAATTATCACGTTATATTTTTCATATGAACACAAAAAACACAAAAGTCTCCACCATCACCATTTCACGCACAGCTGTTTGCTCTTACCGTAGCCATACACGCTGCGACCGTTGATCCAACTCGGTTGCAATCGAGTTGGACTGTTTGCCTACATACGATGCAATTTATTGTACAACCATGTTGTACAATCTCATTTTGTAAAAAATTACTTTGAGTGAACATGGAATGGGATAATATTGCGCTTGTAGGAAGAAGAAGAACGTACAGCAAAAGTACGATAATTAAAAGAAAAAAAATATTACAAAAAAGTGGTTCCTGCAAGCTTTCCATTTTGCGTTATTTATTCTACAAATATTTATGTTTTTTGTGTTGAATTCGCTTATTTTTACTTATTTTAATTTGATGTGTTCACTTCAAGAATTCTCATAAAATGAAATGTTGAACAACATGCCCCCAAGCGATGCAACCAAGTTGTACAACTTGCCAAAAAATCAAAACTTTTTGATTTTTCGTACAACCGATACACAACTTCACACAACAGCCCCAAAAACGTTGCGATTTCCAGCGCAACTTGCTCAAGTTGTATAAAAAATTGCAGGGTGTGTGGCTAGCATCACCCTGTGTGAGTCACACAACAAGCTGTTTGCTCTCCTACATCTGTCTTGCTCTCACAGCTGTTTGCATTTAATTTGACAGCTGCCAGAAAGTACTTTCAAAAACTCATTTCCCTTTTACCGTGTGGACAAACGAAAAGTAATTCCTGAAAGTTTTCGGAAAGTGGAGGTAAAAAGTGCTTTCTGAAAGCACTTTCATTGCGTCGTGTGGATACTCATGAAAGTTCTTTCATTTTCATTGCATCGTTTGGCAGTACCTTTAAGCAATTGGTTGAAATTATACTCACGTTATCCCATTCAAACGCTGAATCAAAAAGAATATTTTCAATTGTAACGAATGTTAAATGTAAAATGCGAAACAAACTATCTAGTGATATGTTAAATAGTGTAAGCAAAGTAAGAGTTGCCTTTCAATCCATAAAATATTAATAGCTTCAACTTTAAAACCAACAAAAATAATATCCACTTGCATAATGCAAATAATTTGTACAGCTGATACTTTTAGCTATGTATTAAAAAAACTGTATTTGCCTGTTATATATTCTTATATTACTGAAATAAATGCTTTAAATTCGGTGGGAATTTTGTGGGATTTTTGTATTTAAAATTTGGGAAATTAGGAATTTTTTTCCAATTTCTGTGGGAATTTCAGCGGAGATTATCTGGCATCACTGCTTCGCAGACAGCCGGGCTGCACTAAAATCGCTTGGCACTGTCATATATAAATCCAGAACTGGGGAAAATTCTGCAGAGTTCTAAATGAGGTGGCTGAGCAGGTTTCCAGACGGACAATGAGTCTACTCGCACTCGGAAGGCCTGAGCTTGCACTAATGACAGAACAGGGCTAATAATAGGCCATATTTAATTCTTGGGAAGTATTCAGAAAGTACGAATGCACCATATTGAGATTACTTTAGGGCTTGTGAGGACGAAGAGGGGCCCGCAACAGTAAACACTTGCTGGTGCAATTGCTCAGCACTAGTAAGGAGGCGACTGAAGCGTGTAGGAGCCTACCAATTTAGCGAGGGATCTAGGGAATCTAGCTACAATGAAATTTAGGAAAATTCTAAGATCGATGGAATCTAAACTATGGTTCTAGTAGGAGGGGAGGGTCTTCGGATCCACGTGGTATCAGAATGAGACCTTCGGGGCCTAAGTGTGCTAAGTGGAAATTAGCAGCCACTGTAACCTAATCTTATTACTCAAATCGGATATCGAAGATTATTTCACTATAGAGTTTATTGAGAGTGTTAGCTTTTTAGTGAGAACTGTTTTTTTACAAATTGATAAATTTCAGGGCCAGCATTTCAAATACTTATTACCCACTTCATATGATCCATTGATCTTTCTCGTGAAATCCGGAAAAACGTTTACAACATTTAGTCGAGGAATACTCTCAAAGAGCAGGAGTATAAGATGAATGGATGTCAATTCTGTTTAAAAATCTTGCTTTGTGGCAGATAGTGCCGTGATGTGTGTTTGCTACAGTGATGGATAGTAGTTACCTTAGGGCTGAGTTTTATTCGCATCATAAATGCAACAAAAATTGCGCGCTTCTGATTTAATTCCGGACATCAGTTTTTCTGATAAAATCTCCTTAAGGTACTGCCAAACGATGCAATGAAAGTGCTTTCCGAAAGTGTCAAATCATTGAAAGAACTTTCATGAGTATCCACACGACGCAATGAAAGTGCTTTCAGAAAGCACTTTTTACCTCCACTTTCCGAAAACTTTCAGGAATTACTTTTCGTTTGTCCACACGGTGAAAGGGAAATGAGTTTTTGAAAGTACTTTCTGGCAGCTGTCAAATTAAATTCAAACAGCTGTGAGAGCAAGACAGATGTAGGAGAGCAAACAGCTTGTTGTGTAACTCACACAGTGTGATGCTAGCCACACACCTTGCAATTTTTTATACAACTTGAGCAAGTAGCGCTGGAAATCGCAACGTTTTTAGGGCTGTTGTATGAAGTTGTGTATCGGTTGTACGAAAAATCAAAAGGTTTTGATTTTTTGGCAAGTTGTGCAACTTGGTTGCATCGTTTGGGGGCATGTTGTTCAACATTTCATTTTATGAGAATTCTTGAAGTGAACACATCAAATTAAAATTAGTAAAAATAAGCGAATTCAACACAAAAAACATAAATATTTGTAGAATAAATAACGCAAAATGGAAAGCTTGCAGGAACCACTTTTTTGTAATATTTTTTTTCTTTTAATTATCGTACTTTTGCTGTACGTTCTTCTTCTTCCTACAAGCGCAATATTATCCTATTCCAAGTTCACTCAAAGTAATTTTTTTACAAAATGAGATTGTACAATATGGTTGTACAATAAATTTCACAGTATGTAGGCAAACAGTCCAACTCGATTGCAACCGAGTTGGGTCAACGGTCGCACCGTGTATGGCTACGGTAAGAGCAAACAGCTGTGCGTGGAATGGTGATGGTGGAGACTTTTGTGTTCATATGAAAAATATAACGTGATAATTAATTATTTTAATGATTGTATTTTGTTTATGCATATGTATTTTTATAAATAAAACATTTACATGCCGGTTCCATCATTTAGACAACACTCGTATCAGCTAGCAACTTTCAGAAAGTAAAACGCTTTCAGATGTAACAATTGAAAGTGAAAAGTATTTCTGAAAAGTGTTTTTCTCGCCGAAATTGCTGAAATTTCGGAAAACACTTTCAGAAAGTACTTTTTTGGTGGCTACACGAGAAAATTTTACTTTTTCACTTTCTGAAAGCACTTTCATTGCATCGCCTGGCAGGAGCTTTATGTGATTTTTTCGTATTTAGCCGCAAAGTAGAAAAAAAAACAGAATTTTGAATATGTAATCGTTAGAGCTCGGAAAAATAGGTGAAATCAAGCGCCTCAAAATATGCTCCTTTTTTAAATTTTGTTTGTTTTCAGTGGCGGGATTACAATTTAAATATAAAGGGGAGCCATATTGGTATGATGGGTGAAGATTTTATAAGAAAAGTTCTTAATCATACTTATTAAACAAATTTTCAGTTTAAATAAACATACAGTGGTGTGTGATGAAATAACGCCAGAATAGAAAGTGATTTTATTCGTAAAATATATTTATTTATGTGTTTTTAATAATTTTAATTTGTTATATAAAAAAACCTATTACAGAAACCAAATATATTAAAGTTAAAAAGTTTGTGCCAAATTCTGGAAAATTCGCCAATATTTCAGCAAAATTTATAATTTTTTGAGTAGAAATTTTATATTATTTTCTAGTACGCAATTTTTTTCGACTTGTAAATTCGCATGAAAAAAATGCAGAGGACAACTAGAAAAAAATTCTCAAATAACAGGTATTAGTATTTTTTATAGTAAAATTCATTTGCTAATATGCACTTGCCTCATTTTCATTCAAAATATATTTGGTTTGAAACTGTAATTAGTTTTCCTTCACGTGCGAAGATTTTGTCTAAAATTTAAGCGAAATACTACAAATTTTTAATTTTTTAATTTTTTCTTTATTCTTTATAATTATATATTTATTTATTATACTTTATTTATTATTATTCTTTATTATTACATTTATTTATTGTAGCTTTGTTTGCAATTTTTCACGTGCAATCCATAAAAAACCTTAATAATTTATACTTGAAAGAGTTTTAGTGCATAGCACGAAATTTTTATTTATTTCAATTTTTAATTGTTGGGGGTAAGTGGATACAAATTTTAACAACTATTTACAGCGAAGGTTGAGTGTATAGCTATTTCACGAATATAATTTAATTAATAATAATTAATAATTTATTTTTCTGGCATCCTAGTAAGCAAAAAATCCAATTGCATTCACGGGGGGCTTAGACCCGAATACAACCCACCCTTAAACTTGCCACTGGATGTGCTCACAAACATTACGTAGCATAATTTTTGGCGTCTGATTTTCACCTATTATCCGAGCTCTAGTAATCGTATTTAATAATATTTTTTTTTTTTTTCAGAATACGGAACTTTATAAACCTTTAAATCCTGTTACACAATCCATAAATAGCTCAATATCGAAAAAATTTTACATAGCCAGTTTTGAGAGTGGACTACTCAAATGTACTCAAACCTTTCTATTTTGATATAAAAATTTATGCGTGTTCTCTTTGAAGATTTTTTTGTTTTACATTGAATTAATTTTATACATCTATCTACATATCGTCGTACCATACGAAAACTAGCACATTTAAAATTTCTGCTGAAAGCTATCAATAAAAAAATTCTGTACGAAAAGTAGAACATTTGACTTTTGACCGACGAAAACTAACAAAATCGACTTTTGGCTGACAAAAAGTATCAGTAATTATATACTGTTTTTACATTAAAATTGTTGTTGTTTAAACGAAATTGATAGTTTTCGTCAGCCAAAAGAGTAACTTGTTACTTTTCGTTAGCCACAAAAAATCGTATGCTAGTTTTCGTAAGGTACGACGATATGTACATTTATATGTAACTCTGCTGTGAACAGCCGCTACAAATTGCATCCCAATTATATCAAAATCTCCCACAACCGGGTATCAAAGCATAAAATATCTTGCACACCAAATATTTCCCGTTGCAAGACGAAAAATGTCCATTAAAGCGAATAACACGAAAAAAACGTTAATCATAAAAAATCGCATATAAAAAACCAAAACAAAAAGTCACTCACATTTCAGCTTTAATCAACAAAAAAAAAAAGCAAAATCAAGAAGACAAGACTAGCAAATGATGGATCCATCAAGTAGCCAAGCAATCAAAAGTGCCAACAACCAGAAGAACCAGCTGTGGCCAGGAGTTGCCATTACAAATTTTAATTTTTTTTATATTTTCTAAACAACTGCAATTGCCCGGCAACACAAGAAAAACTCAGCTGTCTCCAAATATGTACATACATACATAGTGTGCGTGTAGAGGTAGTTGTTTGAAATATGAAACAAAGAATAAATAAAGATACATACTTACATAAATATGCAAATTAGCGGCGGTTGACTGCGGCGGTTTTTTTTTTTGTTTTGGTTGCTTTGGTAGTCACTTGGGCTTATTACTTTTGAATAATTTTAACCCAAAATAAAAAATGATGTGAATTTCTAATTAAGCTGAAAATGTGTATGAAGAATACAAAAACAACATAAAAATGTAATATTAAGACACAATTTTTATAAATGAAATTTCATGTAAAATGTCATAATGAAAGGAAATTATGTTTAAGATGAAGACAAAGGCCGATGAAGCTGAGGAAGCCTAAGCACGGGCACAGCGGGATATAGTAGACACAGCTGTGTAGATTTGAAGATACAAAAAGTTTGAATAATAAAGGAACCCGGAACTTCTTGCATGGCCATAGTGGCAACATAGTAACAGAAATTTTCTTTGGGAGGAAGCACATGTAGATATGGAAACCCTTATATTGAAGACGCCAGGAGGAGTGGACCAAATATGGGTATAACGTGTGACTTACTACATATATAGCAAAACGTCTTATAAAGCATATAAAAAGCGTTGCATATTTCAATGCGTTATATTTGTTTTTTTTTTATTTCCAGTGCTATTATTGAAATAAACCAATTTAACCACAAGAGATTTGCTAAAATAAATTGAGGTGAAAGCAAATAGCAACATACATACACATTAATCGAAAGAAAACGAAAAAAATCCCTCAAGTCATCACGCAGAATTTGAAATGTTGTCGAATTCGTCTCGAAAAATATGTCAACCTGACAGCTAGTTACACATAACCCAAGGAAGACAACCAACAAATGCTAGGTACATAACGGAAAGGTGTGACACATTTATGTAATTTTTATTTTATTTTTTTTTTGTTTGTGCCAAATTTGAAAATAAGTAAAATAAGGTATTTGAAGTAAATTACACCATTGTGACCAAAAAGCCAGCGCTAAAATTCCCCAACCAAACAAGACAACGTGCATACATATTTACAAATATTTTGTGGCATAACGGTCCGGCTTGCTTGCTGACAGGCTGGAGGCTTTTATTATGTCAATGTTGTTGAATAATAAAAATTATTGAAAAAATGAAAATTGAAAAGTGAAAAAAAACGAACGAAAGGAATGACAACAAGCATCATACAAATGTAAATTTTCAATTTAAATGCAAATATCAATTTGTCAATTTCACTCTGCGGTATACTTTTGTCCATCAACGCCACCACTCACTACTACTCTTCATTTTTGTACACCCTCCCCCCAACCATTATGTTCACCCTGTCATGCCTTGCGTAGTGCTATCGTCACAAAGGTATAATAACAGTTAAAGGGACTTTTGGCTTGTGACGCATCTCTCGTTATACTCAGCTGTACTAGTACACAGAGTATTATAGTTTTGATTTCCTAACGGTGGATTGTAACAGAATGAAATAATCGAGATAGATATAGACTTATATATATCAAAATGATCAGGGTGAAAAGAGAAATCGATTGAGCCATGTCCGTCCGTCTGTCCGTCTGTCCGTCCGTCCGTCTGTGAGCACGATAACTCGCGCAAAAATTGAGATATTTTGATGAAATTTGAAATGTAAGTTGGTATCAAGACAGGAACGGATGGTATTGAAAATGGGCGAAATCGGACCATGACCACGCCCACCTCCCCTATATAGTAAAAATCGGAAATTTTGTATCTCAGTCACTAATAGAGCTAGAGTGATAAAATTTCACACACGTATTGAGCTCAGGCCCTTATGAAGAAATATGGTGAAATTTTGGAAAATGGGCGGTGCCACGCCCACTTATTAAGGGGCAAACATTGAAAGTTTTATGAGTCATAACTCAGAAACCGTTGAAGATATATCGATGAAATTTGGTAGGCGTGATGTACTTACCTAGGCAAATGTTTGGACGAAAAATTGCCAAAATCGGTTGACGACCACGCCCACTTTTATATATGGGTATTATAAAGTGACCTAATAAAAGCATTTTAAGCGATATCTCTGTCAAATATAAAGATATATCATTGAAATTTTATGGAAGGTGTCCAACTATGGACATAAAACAAAAAATACAAAAATGTTGGAAAATGGGCGTGGCACCGCCTCCTTTTAGAAGCAGGAATATACGAGATTTCTGAGTCCATAACTCGACAAATAATCGATATATTATGACGAAACTTGGTCTATACACTTTCACTACTTGTAGTAATACATGTTCAAAATTTTACCAAAATCGGTTGACGACCGCGCCCACTTTTATATATGTGTATCATAAAGTGGACTAATAAAAACATTTTAAGCGATATCTTTGTCAAATATAAAGATAATTCATTGAAATTTTGTGGCATGAGTTCTACAATAGATCGGAAACAAAAAATAGAAAAATTTCGAAAAATGTGCGTGGCACCGCCTCTTTTCAGACAAAGGAATCAACGAGATTTCGGAGCCCATAACTCGACAAATAATTGAGATATTATGACGAAACTTGGTTTATACACTTTTATAACTTGTGTTAATAGACACGCAAAAATTTATTGAAATCGGTTTATGACCACGCCTACTTTTTAACAAAGATATTTCTGGAACACCCTTTGGGAATTTGTAACAAGACTTCTTTGTAACTAGAAGTCATAAAGGAATGAAATTTTGCACAAAGAATAATATTCATATGCGTAGTTGGATGACTGATAAAAATGTTGAAAACGGGCGTGGCTACGCCCACTTTATGCGGCACTCGCTTTATATAAAATACACCCTATATCGAACAAACGCAAACAAACAATGAAAGTATACAGCTGAGTATCTAATGTTCGATTCCACTCGAACTTAGGCTTCCTTACTTGTTTATTATTGTTTTTGTCGTCGTTGGCCGGCAATCGTTGGCTTAGTCATTGACAACTCCAGCTCAGCAGCGGTCGAAGGTTTGACAACTTAGTTTTCTCCGCTTTGGTGTGAGTGTGTGTGTTTGATGAATCTCCTTCCCAATAAACACAGGCGCGAGGATGATATCGCAGCGAATTCGAGGCGAGTTCGCGAAAGTAGATCAAATCAGTTTATAATCAAATAGATAAGAGTATGTAGAAAAACCAATTAAAAATTGTTTAAACAAGGGGACAAAATAAATATTACTGCTTAAATTTATTTGAAAAGCTTTTGTTATTTCATGAAAGTTAAACTTTCTTTATAAAAATATTTTAAGTCCTTTGTATTATTTTATATGAATTTAACCCATTGCCATTAACCCAATTTCTGAATTTTTAATTTTTCAAATCCAACGATCAGAGAAATTAAAAATACTCCAATCGCTAATGATAAAAATGAACAAATTCTCGAATCGCTAGTGATAGGTGACATGCCTGCGAATTCGGATTCGCAAACCTATCGCCGCGAACTATTACCGCGATAATATAATCAGAGAAAGCGAATTCGAGGCGAATCCGTTGTGTGTATTGGGTTCTGGTGCGTTTTGCTGTGACAAATTCAAATTCATTTTTTGTTTTGCTTGATGGTAATAGTCTTGATTTTAGAAATTTGTGTAGAATATTGCTTTATATAATGTATGTATTTTTTCGTAAATTTAATCATCCTAACCTACATACATAAGTATGGAAATTTGCGTGCGCAAAATTACATATCGTATAGAATTGGTCGTCTTGTACTCTCTTTTAAAAAAGTACAAAAAAAAAATTGTATTTTGAGGATCAGTAGAGGGTTAAAATGTTCTAGAAAATTATTCGATATAAAATTTCACCAGGGGTCTTCTCAGACCACATCTTTGCACAAAGAACCTAAAAGATCACAGAAAGCAAAAAAAAACTGCAAAAAAATCTAATGATTTCCCACTCGGCAATTTGTATGCGCTTCTTTATCAGAAACAATCGTATAAGGTAAATTGATTTGATGTGATTTTGCTAAAATACGTAGATATGTATGTAAGTATTTTTTCCTGTACAAGAACTGTATTTTACTCTCCAAAAAAATATACATACCTTTGGTGCATTGTTTGTGAGTTGAATGATACTAACTTAGGATAAAAGAACTACATATGTACATATGTATGTATATATACCAATATAATAAAACACTAAAACCTTTTTACGTTCTCAACGCAAATTGAAATCACAAACTCAAAACACAAACCAAATAAAACACTTCAATTAAAAGCTCCATAACAAAGTGAAATGCCCAGCAACATTTGCCTCAACAACAATTAACAACATTTATATTCATACTTAACATTAATTACACAGCTTGTTATTATGTACATATGTATTTACATATGCATATCGCAATCAACGATCAACATCAGCGTGACCAGCACGAAGGACCTTTTACATTTTATCGTATGGTGGCAACAATTCAAATAAAACAACACAAAGTGGCCCAACACTGACTGTCAACAGGTTAAGCGGCAAGCGAGCGAGCGAGCGACCACGACCAAACAATCAACTGTCAAGCGATAGCATTTCAAACGTCACGCGTTGTCCATTCGCGGGAAGGAAAAAAACTAGAAAAAAACCGAAAAACAAATAATAGAAAGGAAAGAAAGAGAAAATAAAATAAAATGCAATAAAAAACAAGTAAGGAAGCCTAAGTTCGAGTGGAATCGAACATTAGATACTCAGCTGTATGCTTTCATTGTTTGTTTGCGTTTGTTCGATATAGGGTGTATTTTATATAAAGCGAGTGCCGCATAAAGTGGGCGTAGCCACGCCCATTTTCAACATTTTTATCAGTCATCCAACTAAGCATATGAATATTATTCTTTGTGCAAAATTTCATTCCTTTATGACTTCTAGTTACAAAGAAGTCTTGTTACAAATTCCCAAAGGGTGTTCCAGAAATATCTTTGTTAAAAAGTAGGCGTGGTCATAAACCGATTTCAATAAATTTTTGCGTGTCTATTAACACAAGTTATAAAAGTGTATAAACCAAGTTTCGTCATAATATCTCAATTATTTGTCGAGTTATGGGCTCCGAAATCTCGTTGATTCCTTTGTCTGAAAAGAGGCGGTGCCACGCCCATTTTCCGAAATTTTTCTATTTTTTGGTTCCGATCTATTTTAGAACTCATGCCACAAAATTTCAATGAATTATCTTTATATTTGACAAAGATATCGCTTAAAATGTTTTTATTAGGCCACTTTATGATACCCATATATAAAAGTGGGCGTGGTCGTCAACCGATTTCGCTAAAATTTTGAACATGTATTACTACAAGTAGTGAAAGTGTATAGACCAAGTTTCGTCATAATATATCGATTATTTGTCGAGTTATGGGCTCAGAAATCTCGTATATTCCTGCTTCTAAAAGGAGGCGGTGCCACGCCCATTTTCCAAAATTTTTGTATTTTTTGTTTTACGTCCATAGTTGGACACCTTCCATAAAATTTCAATGATATATCTTTATATTTGACAGAGATATCGCTTAAAATGCTTTTATTAGGTCACTTTATAATACCCATATATAAAAGTGGTCGTCCACCGATTTTGGCAATTTTTCGTCCAAACATTTGCCTAAGTAAGTATATCACGCCCACCAAATTTCATCGATTTCTGAGTTATGACTTATAAAACTTTCAATGTTTGCCCCTTAATAAGTGGGCGTGGCACCGCCCGTTTTCCAAAATTTCTTCATAAGGGCCTGAGCTCAATACGTGTGTGAAATTTTATCACTCTAGCTCTATTAGTGACTAAGATACAAAATTTCCGATTTTTACCATATAGGGGAGGTGGGCGTGGTCATGGTCCGATTTCAATACCATCCGTTCCTGTCTTGATGCCAACTTACATTTCAAATTTCATCAAAATATCTCAATTTTTGCGCGAGTTATCGTGCTCACAGACGGACAGACGGACAGACGGACGGACATGGCTCAATCGATTTCTCTTTTCACCCTGATCATTTTGATATATATAAGTCTATATCTATCTCGATTATTTCATTCTGTTACAATCCACCGTTAGGAAATCAAAACTATAATACTCTGTGTACTAGTACAGCTGAGTATAAAAATAACCAAATCGAAAAGTTGCACGTGAAAAACAGAACTTCCTTAATTTGGCTTTTGCTGCATTAAAAAAAAAAAAATAAAAATTGAGGGTGTCGCTTAGAATTTTTACAGCAAAAAAGTTACAGTTACAACTTGCTTTGACTTCTGTCATTCGTATTTGCTTTGCTGCAAAAGACCAAACGATCCATTGACAGTTGGCAGTTGACTAATTTTCAACGTGCTGTTGTTTGGCTGAAGTTATGAAGCGCGTTTACTTTTACTTTTTATTTTTTTTTCTTTTAATTTGCCTCATTTTTTCATTATTTTTTTGACCTTTTCATTTTTTTTTACTTTTTAATTTTTTTTTTACTTTTTCAGCCACTTATTTTTATGTTATCGCGTGTCAATTGTTGGTCATGAAAAAGGCTGCAATAACATTTATTCATCACATGGCTGAAATGACTTGCAGTCCTACATACAAACACAGTTACATAGCTGGGTAGTTGATTGTCCGCACGCCAAATGTCAGGCAATCAAACAAATTGTGTAGCGAGAGCGAGATAGAAAATCAACATGAGTTGAAAGAAAAAAAAAAAAACAAATAATTGCTTAAATTTTTATTTCTTGTATTACTACACTTTTACTTTTGTGTGTTCTCACATTAAAATTACCTTATAAACGAACGATTTTCACGCCATCTTATGTCATACATACATACCCTGCAGTACCCTGCAGTAAAGATATGCAATGAATCCTTAATGAATCATTGATGCAGTTCACCTATGACGAGGAGGCATCAGTGAATACTTTCATATAAAGACTGATGAATTTTTCATATAAATGGTTTGCTTTCCTCAGAAAAAAAAACAAGAACAAATAAAAATATACTGAGTTATGATGACAGTGATGAATATTCAACAAAGAATCATCACTGATCCTTCAGCAGTGAAACAAATTTACTGCAGGGTAAATTTGTTTCACTGCTGAAAGATCATTGATGATTCTTTGTGTAAAAATATTCATCACTGTCGTCACAACTGAGTACAATTTTTATTTTTTTGCTTTTTTCTGAGGAAAGCAAACCATTTACATACATACATATATACATATATGAAAAATTCAGCAATCTTTATATGAAGGTATTCACTGATGCCTTCTCAGTTATAGGTGAATTTCATCAGTGATTCATAAAGGATTCATTTCGGATTTTTACTACGGGGTATATACATATGTTTTGTATGAATGCGTGCACTTACAGCTGCTTATAAAGGGGGTTTCAATGGAGGATTATGGATCTTTCGCATCCCTAAAGTCTTATAGGCAAGTCGATATTCTTCTGACTCTCGGAGCAAATTACTATCCTCTTTCCGGCATCGGCACTTTACGTTACAAGTAGAGCCTTGCAGGTCTCCTGTATGGCTAAAAGTTCGGATTGAAAGACGCTAGCCGTATTCGGGAGCCTGATTGATATAGAAGTGGACGGCTGAGTTGCAAAGCCACCCGCTCCCACTTCGCATGCCATCTTTGATCCGTCCGTGAAAACTATGGGCAAATTTACTATCTTCCCAGTCCTTGCTCGATGGAATGGCAACCTTCTAGTTTGTATCGAAGACTCTTATAGGACAGATGTAATGTATTGATGTAGGAGTCAGTAAATTGAAGCAGAATACGGCCATGCATGTATGTGCGTTTCTTTTCCGAGTACCAACTCCTGCCACCTGCCAAGGCACCGTGATCATTGCTCACCTACAGCTCACTAATAATGATGGTCGTACTCTTTTCACTTAAGAAATCGGTTTGGTGGTGACCTCTTCATTATTATTTAAACCTTTTCAATGCCGTCTTGTCCTTATTAAGCGACCCTTTATGTTAAGCTGTAGGTGTGCATGAATTTTATGGACGTTTCCGGCTCAAAGCAAAGTGACTTCGTAGCCTGTCATGTGACACCAAATGGCAAACGGCCAGTTACGAACGCCGCGTGACATACTTTGATTGCTATTTAATTGAATTTAATTAGGCTCGTTTGGATAAAAAATTTATTTCCTTTTTGGACTTTTTATTAACGTTTTATTTTTTGTTTTTTTTTTTTTTTTGCTTTTCAACCATTCTTTTTGCCATTTTGATTTTTTTGAAAATTTTCTCACGCTGGCGATACTTACTAGCGCACACACACAACCAATCCACCAGAGTTTCGTTACAAATTTGTCAACTGTTTTTGACAGGTTTTTTTTTTTGGTTTGATTGCAAGTATAGAGTTAAGACAGGGAAGGTTGCAAGCAGAATGCACAGTAAGTTATTTAGTATTATAAGTATATTTGAAAACTGCAGCAAGAGTGGCAGGCAGATCTACGACTACAGAATTAAAAATTGCTGGTAGATAATAAAGAAATGTAGCTTATTTATCGGCGTAAAAGTACAGCATGTAACGGATGGACATTTATGTAATATCATTTGATTTTCAATTAGAAAAAAGAGAGAGCGAACAAAAAGTTTTCGATAAATATTATAATTTCAATAGACTTACGCTTAAGCCACAATAGCTAATTCCTTTACACGTTAATGCTTTTTCAAGCAAGCCAATCATTTTCTAACAAAGTTTATTTAAGGTACATTTAACGTAAGGTAAGGTATGTACATACATAAAACAGTTTGGAGGCGTAATATGTAGCAGATAAATGCCAAAGGCGGGCTAATATTTAAAACTTTGAAATTTGTTTTTAATTATCAACTTCACGCTATCATTTGTGTTAGGAAAAGAACACAAACAAATAACTAACTAATAAACCAACATATGTGAATAAATTTGTGCGGGAAGCTATTACGTATTAGCTTAACTTTGGAATTTTTCTTGCTTACACATATACACCAATGCATAATTTAATGGATACGCGTACTTTCTTCTGCGTGAATACGAAACAATTAAAAATCTAATAAATTTCCACCTGCCGCATGATGCGTACTTGTCACGCAATTTTCTTAAGCACAAACTTAAGTAAATACAATAAATTAAAGTACATACTTATGTATGTGAAAAGGCAATAAATAATTTATTGATAAGATGGGTTGTCGATGGTGGCATAATAAATGAAGTATATACTATGCTTTACGCGTGCACGAGTTCTAGAAAAAAAGTCCACGTATGCAAGTATGAGTGTATATAATATGAGTATGCATGAACATATCTGTGGCCACAAGACATAATCGCCTAAGTCGTAAAATATGATTTCGAGATAAATTGCTTTTTATATTCGGGTACGGAGGTTTTACAGAAATATAGAGTTTTTAATGTATAATAACGTGGTATATATACATAACTCAATTTTGTCTTAAGTCGACTTAAGCGGTTATGGCTTCTGACCACAGATATATACATATTCATACATACATATGTATTCCCGCTGACTTACCTACAATCTGAGATAGTAACAAAAAGTTTAATTTCCTTGCATGCAGTTATGGCTTGCCGTGTCTTATGCGTTTAGATCGCCTGAAAGTATACTTCATACATGTAAATATACAAACTAACATACATATTTCTTTAAGCACTTCTTTTATGCGTGCACGCATAGACCTACATAGATATAATGTAAGCTTATATAGCGAAAGGCGTTTATATTCATTTTGTTGTTGCTTCCACACCTGCGCTCCTTATTACTTTCAATCTACTGAGCGCTGCTGCTGATTTGCTATTGAAGTTTTAATTGCTACCAATTAAAAATTAATGCAATTGCCAATTCAACTAAGTTCTAATTTCCATACTCGCATATGCTTATACGCATGTTTGTATGTATGTACATGTGCGAAGAATAATACTCAACATATCCTTCTTAACAACACATTAACACCGAACACCTTGCCAATCATCGATTACATCTCGAATGTAACAACGTACTTACACTTACTTATCAGGCCGTAGGTTGACTTGGGGGTTACACAAGGTGGTTCAAAACCTCCGGAAGTTTTACAAATTGCTCTGTGAGGCACTGAATGTTGCTGCCAGTAAAGTGAGTAGTATGTATATCTAAATAAATGTAGGAAAGCGTAGCAATATGTTGCATACTTTAAGGCGTTTTAACCATTTTTTTAAATTTTTGGCTGAATCGTGCTCGTTTTCTATAAAAATTTTATCAAATTAGGCATCAAATGAAATTTTTCGCTTAACTATTATATATAAAATTTTAACCCTCTAATGGTCACTCACATTTCGTTCAGTTGCACCTAAAAAAATATTTTTTAGTGTAGAATTTCAGAATATAAAAAAGTATAAAAAAGTGGCTATTTTCATGATAAGCTTTTGCATTTATGCATTTAAGCACTTTCAAACTCCTCTTGTTACTAAATCTTAACTAAGCACCCGCTGGGCGCTCTCATCCACACATGTTTGAATATACATAGTACATATGTATGTATTTATGTACATATTTATTTTCATCTAAATTGTATAGCACAATAGACAGAAGTAGCAAATTTATCGCCTCAACTATCACAAATCTATTGAAACTAATTAAAATGCGTTGAGTCGCAGGTTTTCATTGCTTGCATTGCTTCTTATAGACAAACGTGCACACACAGGCAAATATCCACCTTGTATTTACATATTGACAACAATACACAAGTACCGCGAAACTCAGTATAATTTCTAGTGCCATGAGCGCTGTTAAGTGTTGATTGCTTTAGGTATCGAGAGTTTAATTTACACCTAGCAAACTATCACACATTGACACATTAACACACACACGCACACGCATGTCCTACTTTAAATAGTCGCACTGGCACACACACTTACAAATGAAATGATTGAATGAAATTCCCCTTTGACAATCGAAAGGCTTCTAGCATTTAGCTTCTGGCTTCAGGCATAGGATCGTATATGTACTTAGTTATATATACATAAAGACTTGTTAAGTGCGTGAAAGGGTTAATGATTTGAAAATAAGCAATTAATTATGCTTACACTTTCAAATTTTGTGGTTAATAAGTTGACGTGTAAACACAGGTTAAATGTGAATTGTACATACCGCACGTTTTACTCAATAGGGATTTAACTCAAAAAAAATTTTTTTTTGGGAAAACGCAAAAAAACTTTTATAATTTCAAATAGTTTCCTTCTACGGCTAACTACAAAATCACTTTTATTTCCGCCATTTTTATCTTTTTGAGTATTTTTTAAGACTAGACTCAAAGGCACGACCCAGTTATTGAAATACTTATATGGCAAAATTCCGCAAATCGAAAATTTCGAGTTAAATCCCTATTACATAAAACATGCGATACATGCAGTTATGTATATGGATGTAAATATGTACATAACATCCTACAAAATGAAATTAGGTTTAATTAGTTTAAGACTTTAATGTGTTTGCTTGGTGCGTAATGTCATAAGTTTGGTGGAGGGGTAGGTAGATTGCTGTGTCAAAATTATAAAGCCGAAATAAGCATTAGAAAGATATAAAATACATTAAAAAAATATGTATAACATGGCATTCAATTGAATAATTTTATTGATACAAAATATACATATTTAAACGTACATGCATACATACTAGGGCTCTTAAAATTATTCGACTATTCGATTATTCGGTTAACCGATTCATCGATTCATAACTGTTCACTTGCTAAAAAGTCGGTTGATGATATTCGATTAGTCGCCTTGCCTCAATTATTTGCTTTCCTTCGACTACTCGTTTTTTGTAGAAAATCGAATTTCAAAAATCGAATATTCAATTTTTTACAGATGATTTTAAAATATAAATGTGCTTATTGTGTTTATACATACATACATATGTACATATGAAAGAAGCTGGGTGTGGGGATTTTTTGAAAAATCTGCGACAGAAAAGGATGTAACTTGCTCCAATGAAAAAAAACTATTTCCGGGGTATTTCGCGTGATCAAAAAAAAAAAAAAAATTTGCCCCGAAACCCTCTCAACATAAGAGTAAAATTTAGGCGCGGACTTTTACAATGGTGGGCGTTCTAACTAAGAAATAAAAGAAATAGAACTTGAATGCCAAGGACATTGACTGGTGGGCGAATTTTGCTGGCTCCTTCTTCAAGAAGAGTAAAATGTGCCAAAACAATGAAAAAAGTGTTATTAAGGGGTTTTTCCTAATTTTTTCCTCCTTCACCTTCACATTCATCATCATCTTTATTTTCATCTTCCTCATCAACATCTTCCCTTTTCTTCCAAAGGAGACCAAAGGGTCGTGAAACGCGGCCAAAAACGTCGCCCTTACAATAGTCAGCCTAGTGCAGAAAGAACAAGTACCCTAGCGTGTCGGAGTAACGACCGGAAAAGGGCGGGGAGTGCTTTGATTTGCTCCAACAACAACAACAAAAAAGTCCAAGAAATCACTTAAAATGTTGATGAAATGGGTTCATATTTATTTATGAATGTAATAAAATCGAAAGTACTACAATATTCGATTAATCGGAATGGAACGATTAACCGAATAATCTAAAGTGTGCAAGTAATCGATTAGTCGGCAGATTTCGACTTCTCGAAAATCGCTAACCGAATAATCGAAGTCGACTTCAGTCATAGTCGAATAATTCGATTAATCGATTGGTCGATTTCCCCGAGCCCTAATACATACATTGTAAATATGTAGTACATACCCTCCATAAAAACTACGCCTTATTTAAGGTTTATTTCAGCAGATTTAAAGACTTGTGGAATACTGCCTGAAAGTTCCAAGCGACCAAAAATTTTATTGGCATAGGCTTATAAGGCTGGGTTTCCTCTATGGATGTCATCAGGCAATAAATACTACGCTCTCTCTCTCTCTCAGAGGAAACTTTATTCCCAAGCCTTATGCGCCATGGGAATAAGGTTAAGCTAATTGCTTATAATAACGCTTTATGTGGTGTTTATATAACTTATGATAAGATTTATTTGCCATGTGAAATATGGCTTAAATAATTCTTTATAACCAGGCCTTCTCTTGTGTTTAAATGCCTTACAATAATAGATAATAAAAAGGCGTTTTAAGCGCTGCTAGCGTATGCCATTTTGTTGCTCACATATTCGGTATTGCTTAGCCACCTTTTTGCAGGCACATTTCTACGTGTGTGTCTCTTACAATAAAAGGATGAGCATTAAAAGCTTTTAGTTGTTTGGTTGGCGTACATGAAATCCGCACAAAAACTCCAGCAAACAAACCAACGACATATATAAGATTTTATAGATTTACTCTGATACTTATGTACATAGATACATATAGACTCATGCATACAATAAGCAAGAAATACAATAAATTTATAAAGCGCAACACATCAAAAAAATTCTGTGATTCCGAGTATCTCAGCAACATGTTGAAAACAAAATAATTTCTAAGCCATCAACACACAACAACCACAAAACAAATCCATTAAAACAGAGAAGAGTAGCTATACACAAGTATTTTCGCTTTAAATTCTGATGGAACTCAAAGCTGGATACCTAATCTTTTTTGAGAAAAATATAACATTAAGTCCTTAGTGCCGCCAACAATGGCTGTGTTTGTTTATAATCAGTTACGACCAGTTTAATGAGCAGCTGGCACACTCTCTAAAGGTCTCTTAAGGTCTCTAACATTTTGTATGAAAACTGTTAGCTAAAAGCTCGTCTCCACATAACTTGATTCGCCAACGGAATAAGTAGCGAAACATCTCGCGTAGTCGATCGTTATTCAGTTTCACATTTGTCTTTCTTGTTCTTCTTAAATCTTTGTATGTTTGCTTATTTTTGCATTTTTGTTTTGGTCTGTGTGAGATTTCGATAGATTTTCAATACAAAACTAGAGAAGGCATCGATATTTTCGTGGTTGGCAAGAGGATTGAGAACGAATCAAGTGTTTCATTCTTCATTTGCTCTCAGAAATTTGTGTGGAAATTAGCGAGTTTCGGAACTGGTTTCGAGATCGAGCAAAAATTGAGAGAGCGAATGCAGATAAAAAGAGCGAAACACGTTATGTGGAGACATGCTACACTCAGAAAAAAAATCATTAACACGATTCATGTAAAATTAACACGATCGATCTTTACACATAGAACAGCAACAATTTTTTTCAAATTACACGATGTTTGAAACATGATTTTGGCTTTGTAACTGTCATCTGAAAATTTGGTAAATTCAACCAAATTTTGTTTTTGATACAACATGAAGAAATTTTAAAATATACAAGATGATTCAAATATAAAATTGAATTCCTAAATGTCATTTGGAATTTGGTTTATTTAACATTATGATAGTGTCAATATAAACCAAAAAAAAATGTTAGAAAAATGACGTCCCAATTTTAGTGTTAATACAACATGAAAACAAATGTTAAAACAACAAGAACCACAATTAACAATAAAAGTTGGTTGATATAACACGAAACAATGTTCAAACATAAACGTCATTTGGAATTTTGGTTTATTCAACACGATGATAGTGTCAATATAATCTAAAAAAGTGTTAAAAAGAACGTCAAAACTATTTTGAAACATACACAATTTTTTCAACGTTTGAAGTTCTGCTGTTCGTGCAAAACACAAACTAATATTATATTTTTTTTTAACAAAAAGAAAATTTTGTGCCGTGGCAATGATAGGAGTTTAGCATCATTGGCAGTGCGTGGTAATGGTTTTTCCATTTATATTTTTAGATCGCAGGTAAGTTAAAAGTGGATTGCATTTTTGTTTCTAAAAGTTTTTAATGTTCAATATTTTCTTTTTCCTCTTCATAGTTTTTATTTATTTTTACCACGAAGAGATGTTTAGCGAATGGAGTCTTTCACGCAGCATGTGGTGCATATACCGTTGCATTAGCGGCCAAACAATACTCGGTGCCAGTGATAGTTAGTACTATCGCCCATGTATAAACTATTCGTATGAGAAGGACGCTTTCAATTTGGTCGGTTGTGCGGGTGATGTATCTACTCGAATATGCTTTATTGATCTGATGATTATATATTTTATGTTTTAAATGTTTTTTTTATTAACAAAAAAAAAAATAAATTGCAAAATCAACAAGACTTTCTAGTTAATTTAACAATAAATTTAAGGTAAAATCAAAAAGGTGTTATTGTTAATTCAACAGGACCATTTCGGGTTAATTTAACCAGATTAAATTGTAACATTAACTATAAAAAATTGTAAAATCAACAGGAAGACTCAATACTTTTTAGTGTTAATTCTACAGTTGTTATCCTGTTAATATAACACTTGACAGTAGTGTAAAATTTACACGATTACATGATGGCATACATTAAGCATCGTGTTGAAAAAAATTAACCACAAAATTTTTATACTCAGCTGTACTAGTACACAGAGTATTATAGTTTTGATTTCCTAACGGTGGATTGTAACAGAATGAAATAATCGAGATAGATATAGACTTATATATATCAAAATGATCAGGGTGAAAAGAGAAATCGATTGAGCCATGTCCGTCCGTCCGTCCGTCTGTCCGTCTGTCCGTCTGTACGCACGATAACTCGCGCAAAAATTGAGATATTTTGATGAAATTTGGAATGCAAGTTGGTATCAAGACAGGAACGGACGGTATTGAAAATGGGCGAAATCGGACCATGACCACGCCCACCTCCCCTATATAGTAAAAATCGGAAATTTTGTATCTCAGTAACTAATAGAGCTGGAGTGATAAAATTTCACCCACGTATTGACCTCAGGCCCTTATGAAGAAATGTGGTGAAATTTTGGAAAATGGGCGGTGCCACGCCCACTTATTAAGGGGCAAACATTGAAAGTTTTATGAGTCATAACTCAGAAACCGTTGAAGGTATATCGATGAAATTTGGTAGGCGTGATATACTTACTTAGACAAATGTTTGGACGAAAAATTGCCAAAATCGGTTGACGACCACGCCCACTTTTATATATGGGTATTATAAAGTGGCCTAATAAAAACATTTTAAGCCATATCTCTGTCAAATATAAAGATATATCATTGAAATTTTATGGCAGGAGTCCAACTATGGACATAAAACAAAAAACACAAAAATTTTGGAAAATGGGCGTGGCACCGCCTCTTTTTAGAAACAGGAATATACGAGATTTCTTAGCCCATAACTCGACAAATAATTTATATATAATGACGAAACTTGGTGTGTACACTTTTATTACTTGTAGTAATACATGTTCAAAATTTTAGCGAAATCGGTTGACGACCACGCCCACTTTTATATATGGGAACTATAAAGGGGCCTAATGAAAACATTTTAAGCGATATTTTTGTCAAATATAAAGATAATTCATTGAAATTGTGTGGCATGAGTTCTACAGTAGACCGGAAACAAAAAGTATAAAAATTTTGGAAAATGGGCATGGCACCGCCTCTTTTTAGACAACGGAATCTACGAGATTTCGGAGCCCATACCTCGACAACTAATTGAGATATTATGACGAAACTTGGTTTATACACTTTTATAACTTGTGTTAATAGACACGCAAAAATTTATTGAAATCGGTTTATGACCACGCCTACTTTTTAACAAAGATATTTCTGGAACACCCTTTGGAAATTTGTAACGTGACATCTTTGTAACTAGAAGTCATAAAGGAATTAAATTTTGCACAAAGAATATTCATATGCTTAGTTGGATGACTTTATGCAGCACTCGCTTATATAAAATACACCGTGTTTCCATCAAACGTAAACAACAATGAAAGCATACAGCTGAGTATCTAATGTTCGATTCCACTCGAACTTAGGCTTCCTTACTTGTTTGATTTTTGGTTGATTTCACACTATTTTTTTTCTGGGTGTATAAGAGAGCAGAAACCTGTATAAGCGAGCAGATAAATGCCAAAAACAACACACTTATCTACTTTTTAGACATTTATCTATCTTGCATAGACCCCGGTCCACACTGGTAGTTACAGAATCCATCATGTCTAGAAAATACACGCTTACCAATACAAAGCATTACCAAAGCATTCTAGTGCGAAAGCACAAAAAACAATAGATCAAATATCTCTCTTAGAAACAAAGTCAAAGAGAAAGGTTAAACAAAAATTTAATAGGATGCTTTTGCAGCATCAAAAATCACAGCTGGAATCCTTTTAGTCGGCGTTATATCGTGCTTTTGCTGTTGTTCTTATTACTTTCATTCCAATGACAATCTTAAATATAAAAAAAGTTGAGATTTTGAGAATGAAATAAACTTATCCGTTTCTTCTTCTTCTTACACATTCTGCTTACTACGGTTTTCCAAAGGATTTCCCAGTTAAGTAAGTAACTCTAGTAGCTGCTGTTATTTATTAGTTTTGGTATGAGAGGAATGTGGGTACCCAGCAAAAAATATACGCCTTATTTAAGAATTATTACAGAAGATTTAAAGGCTTGGACATAAGGCTTGAAAATTTTAAGGGAACCTAAGTTGTAGGGCAAAGGCTTAAATAAGGATGATTTTCTCTCTCCCTCTCACACACCTTATTCATAACGCTTATCCGCAAGCGAAATAAGGCTTATTTAAGACCTTATTATGGACTGATAAACAGGCCTTATGTGGTTATTAACAAAAATTTTTACGCTCGCCACACATTGTACTTTGCACATAAAATCCCAATTTCCTTTCTCTCTCTTTGGGATATGGGTATTTCCACAGAGAGGTCCACCGCGAGCGAAATGTAAAATGCATGCAAAACAAAGTTTTTAGCTTTTATTAAATAAGAGGAGATATCGAATTGTCATTATCTTAAACAAACTTAGATTTTTCAAAGTTAGAGCTAATAAAAAAGTGATTGATAATTTCGGGACAACCTTTTCTTACTATTTCTCACTTTTCAATGAAGATTCATCCTAATGATTATTTCTTGACAGAGATATTCCGTTTTCAGTAATAGCAAATTTATTTTGATAATATATATTTCTCTTCTACATGTACTAAAATGTTCTGAATAAAAATTTATGTTACAATTTTCGTTTAGTAAAAACTTAAAAATGAGTTTATGTAAGTAATTTCTTCAGTAGAGATTTATATGTAACGTTTCGAACGTTACGTTGCGTACCTTAGAATATTATGTACAAAATAATTGAAGAGATGTTTTCAAGAAAAAATGAAGGCAGTAATACAAGTAAATCAAACTGATTAAATTATAGTAACTTGCATTAAAAAATGTGTACAATATTCGCAGAAAATCGCCTTTTTATAGGTGCACCTGAGAATCACGTATATTTTGTGTCACGTTACCAACCGGTGTTTGCTGGCAAATATTTTTGAAACGTGTTTTGCTGTAGATCCAACATTTTCACTAAACATAGTGCTTGTAAAGAGCTATTAAAAGGCCGCATTGAAAAAATTAATATATATATTTATCGATACTTTTCTTCACGTTGAATCCGTACGAATGTCACGTTCGTCACCATGGAAATACCCATATGTTAAAATGAAGTATGAGAGAATGAGTGCAAGCAGCAAGTAGCGCTGTCAGCGTATACCAGTTTAACAACTTAACTTCAGCTTAGGCTTATGAGTCTGTTTTCTGGGTATGTAGTAGGTATGTGTATTTGTATTGGTTAATTCGCATTCATGGCATTGCATTCCTTCGCTTCTTTTTGAATCTCTCACTTATTTTGGAATTTTTTTTCTCTTTGTTTTTCTTTTTCTTGTGTTGTTTTTTTTTTTTGGTTGTGCTCATCGACGCCGCCACAACTGGATTTCCGTCTGTTCTTGTAATGAGTTGATTATGTTTGGGCTTTCAGTGGAAATCCTGTGGCGGCTGTATGAGTAAAAACAAAAACAACAACGTGTGCAAAAAAGTCTATTTCTTAAACTGAATGACAATCTGCGCTTTCTTCTCACTCTTCTCCACTCTTTCTCTTTCTTACTATCTCTCTACAGTTTCCGTAAAATTTAAATAACTGATCTGTTTTATAGCCCAGTTAGTCGAGAACGTGTGGTCCGCTCGCTGACGCAAACGCCCGTATGCAATTTTTAGGATTTTTTGAGCCCGTAGCAATCAGCTGTTTTACTCACACATATTTACATATATATATAGTTTGTTTACATTTTGGCAGGGTTGCCGTTTAGTCATTTTTGAACAAACAAGATTTTTACTAATCTTCAAAGTGTTATGCGGATTACTCTTCAATACACAACTGTGCATTATTTGCCAAATGACAAGAAAATACTAATTTAATCGTTTTTAAAGTTGTCGTTGACGACTTTTTTTTTTATTAATTTAGTTACTTTTTTACGGCTTAGTTGGTAATTAAAACACATTTTTCTTGTTATTTTGTTGCTGCCCAATATATTTCCATCACACCTTGGTGATAGTTATCAAGGACTAAAACATAAAATAACAAAAAACACAGTCAGAACATTAAATTTACAATTGAAAATCCATAAAAAATTATATTGGGAAGCAACAAGATTCTCACAAAAATCTGTGTTTAATTAAGAAATCTGTACTGAGTTTCTGTAACTCATATCTTTTCTAGTATAAATATGTGGTGACAAAGTGTGGATCGTATTAGTGTGACATCAATTTAATTGATTTTGTTACAGAAACTCAGATTTATTGTGCCAATTTATAACTTTTTAATGTATAAAAATTGCAGAAGAAGACCACCAAGAGTTATCAATTAAGAAAATACCGCCACCATTGTGGATAAATACAATTTTTGCTTTAATTTTCAGTAATATCTTCATTTATTAGGAGTGTTCAATATCTCAAAATTTTTACATATTTTTACGAATAGTTACGAATTTATGTTCAATAACCCAAAAAATTCGCAAAAGAGAGCCAAATTGAGAGAGTAAGACCTCGAGAGAGTTGATAAACGCTGCAAGTAAAATTTTCACTTGCAACTACTAGCAGCTTTAAAAAAATAGAAGTGTCAAAAATATATGATCACAAAAATTTCAATTGGAAATATACAAACATTTTAAACGCAAATTTCTAATTGTGTACTAAATAAGTTAGCGCAAAAACGAATCTTGATGATGTTGTGGAATAGCCAAATTAGAATTTTGTTTTCCTAATTCAGTTATTTCCATTCATTTCCAATTTCAAAAATATCAATTACAACCTAACCTAAAAATCAAATTGTCAAAACAGCGTATCAGCTGTTTTCTTGCGAATGTTTACGATTTTGTGTTCAATTACTTTGGTTGATAATTTTCTCTTTTTCTCGTTTTTACTCTTAGTTTGACATTGACGCTCTTTTTGCAAGTCCTTGCAAGAAAAGTTGTTGAACAAACCTATTATCTTGTTATTAATTTATATATATATATATATATTTACATTTTGTTTGGGATTTAAAAAAAATTTATAAACGTTTTCTTTCCTTTCGTTTTAAAAATTAAAGTAATAATAAATGGTTCGTTTAAGTAGACATACTATTTTTTCCATGTGAACACATATATGTATATTCGATAACATTTTACAATCTTGTTGAGTTAGTTGTATAATGCTGTGAAAATTACTGTTTAAATATTTAATAACTAAAAATGTTCAACTGGCAACCCTTCTACCTTGCAACCATGCGAGCGATCAGCTGACACATTTTTACGTAGAAAATCAAAATGATTTTGATTTCTGCGGTACGGGCTTCTGCGTCGTACGTCGTTGAATAATCGGTTACATACAAATCCCATTAAATAGGTTGGATCAGCTGACACGGTACACGGGTTTACGTTCTCGACTAACTGGGCTATTAGCGCTTTTGTGTTTCTTTGTATAATCGCTCTTTTGGCAGTGTTCGTCTGCTGCTAAACTCTTGTAGTTAACTTGGCCACTACATTTGCTTTCGCTTTGACTTGGCTTGTTTTGGCTTTTTAATATTCCACTGACACCTCAGTGCGGTTGGCTTTCTGGCGTTTGGGTACCCGACCATTTAATTTTTAATGCAAGGCTAGGCTGCTTAAATTTCTTAGTTTACTCTTTGTAAATTTTATAAACATATATACATACATATGTACATACATATCTAAATATTTAGTTTGCTTTGATATTGCGAATCTTTAAAAAATCCTGTTGTTGCCTTTACCATTGCAAATTTCTACAAACCATTTTACCATTCTTGTTGTCTTTATAAGTTTATTTTTGTTGCTGCATTTGTTGTTAATTTTGTTGCTGCTGTTGTTGATATTATTCAGCTCTCGTTGTCACTACCAAAACCGGCAACGCGGTAATTATGGGCGATGATGAATAACACGTTGCAGACAGTCACACTTCCTTTGGCTGCAATACTTTTTTCTTTCTCGTTTTTCTACTTCTGTCTTACCTTAAAATTTACTCCAACATCTTTCCTCCTTTCCCCTTAACTGCATACATATGTATTTACTTAATAACTTTTTTTTCGTTTTTAGTGAGTGCAAAATTTATAATTTTCTTTTACAATTAGTTGTAGCGTCGTTCGTGTGCGTGAGTTCCGTTTGAGTTATGTACTACATTTGAAGGCAAGAAAATGAGGACGTTGCGCGAATTCGCAGCGTTTTTGTATGGGGAGCCGGAGTAGGCAGGATTCGACTGTTTACAAGGAGAAGTTGCGTATTTTTACCTCATGATTAAGCCAGAAATGGCACTTGGAGTATTCGAGAGGAAAGTTCTTCAGAGGATTTATGGACCTGTGCGCATTGGTGAGGACGAGTATCGACGGAGATTTAACGATGAGCTGTAGTAAGAGCTTTACGCAGACATCGACATTGTTCAGCGAATAAAGATCCAGCGGCTGCGTTGGGCAGGTCATGTCGTGAAAATGGATGAATGTGCTCCGACCAAGAAAGCATTTCTATCGAAACCCGCTGAACGCAGAAGAAAAGCGAGACATCCACTGCGTTGGAAAGATTATGTGGAGAGTGAGTCGTCATCTCTTGGTATTTCTAATTAGCGTCAAATACTGATGAGCTGGCCGTGCAGGGTTCGGCTCTTCATGTCGCAGAAGCGGAGGAGGTTCCTGCGCACCTGGGCTGCATCAAGCGTCGAATCTCTCGGCACAGGCTCGAGGAGACTAAAACCAGATGGAGGCGGTTGCTGGTCTGCAACCACTGCCAAGACAGAATTAAGTTTCTTAGCAAACCTTTCTTCAACAGCCTCTCGAAAGTCAAGGATGTTAGGCACAGGGCCTACTTAAATATTTATACTCAATAGGATGGATGTAGGGTGCGAGACCTGTCCCGGTTTTTGAACTGCTAATTAACTTTTAGGTAATTTTACTTTTTACTGGTTTAGTCACGATTCGTGGTATCAAAACGGCACATCGGCGCTAGTTGGAGTCAGTGGGACTCGGCACTCAAACCAACCATCATATTTAATGCTACACCTATTACCTACATACATACATTTCCTAGAATAAATCGCGAGATATGGTAGCTTAAAACATACAATTTTTGATGTGTAAACATCTTTGCTGTAGCTACGAGTAATGTCGAAAAACAGGTAAAGTTTACGCGTAAACAGTAAATGACATTTGTGTTAGTGCGCTGCTGTGTCCGTGTGAATCGCCTGGCATTGTCAGTGGTAGGTAGGTAGATAGACATGTACTGACAAATGCTTGCATGCATAGCCGTGCAAATGCAAAGATCGTTGCTGTTGTTGGTGTTTTCTGTAACAATGCGACAAATAGGCAAAATAAAAAGGACCAACCTGTTTGAACATGTATGCAAATGTATGGATATGCATACCTACACCTACCTATCTAATTTTCTGAGCAATATTGGTATCAAATGAAAGGTGTTGAGCAGGGCTTTCACATAGAGCTCTATTCATTATGAGTCCTAGGTCGGGTCCCCAAATATGGGTAAAAATGTGACCCCGGATTAACCCGGAATGTTTCTGAGCAATATTGGTATCAAATGAAAGGTGTTGAGCAGGACTTCTACACGGATCTCTACTCTTTATGATTCCTAGGCCGGGTCTACAGATATCGGTCAAGCGTGGACTCGGATGATCTTGCATGTTTCTGAGCAATACAAAACAAAACAAAATAAAAAATCAAAAGTCAAAAACCAAAAACCAAAAACCAAAATAAACAAAAACAACAAAATATTAGCAGTCACAATGACAACAAAAAATTACAAAAACGATAGTCGCCTTTTAATCCATAGAAAACCAGGAAAAAAAGGAATAAAGAAAAGGGAATGAATATCCGATTTCAAAACTGTTTACACATCATTGTTCATGAATACCCGTTATTCACGCTTTAATTTTTTTACCTTCAGGTCCAATTCGGAATCCGATTCAGAATATACACATACATACACGCTTCTGCAAAAGAACTTAAATTAATGCTATTCTTAATTTCACATTAAGCTAATCAAAAAATTTCCGCTTTAAGATTTCCGCCTTTTCAGTTTGCCTCTATTAACATTTTGTCTTCTAATTTTTTATGCCGTTTTTTTTCTCCGTTTCTTTCTCCGTTTGAGCTTTCTTAAGTGTTTGGCTCGTAATGTGCCACTTCATTGTGGTATTTCCTCAACAATCATCAACACTCAACTGTCAACTGCGTGGTGTCCGCTTTAGGAATGAATCTCGCCCACCATTGCTTGACAACATCAAGTTGCTCTTACTGGTGTTGTAGTTATTGTTGTTGCTGTAATCGCTGCTATCAAAATGTGAATTGAATTGCTTTAGCAAAGAAAGGCTTTTTTGTAGGTACGGCAGCCTTCGTGTGTGTGTGTGTGCGTTTTTGGTGTCATTGCCGATGCTTGTTTTTTGTTTTTGTTGTTTTGATTTTTGTTGTTTTTGTTTTTGTTATTTTTGTGATGTTCTGTTTATTGTCATTTATGTATATTCTTTTGCTTATTTTTTTCTTATCTTTGCCTTGATTTTTTTTTTGTTTGTTAATTTTGTTGTTATTTTTCACTGTTGTACGCCAAGAGAAGAAAATGAAAAAGGCTTTTTACTGTACTGCGATACAAGAGCGTCGACTTTTACTTCTTCTTCTTCATCTACAACGCACACATATCAGCGCACATATTTTTTGCTGTTTATTGTTTTTGGACGCTTTAAAGCACGGAAGTGTTAAGCTCAGAAATTAAAGCGTGTACTTGAAATGTATTGTTTATTGGTTGTTGTTGTGGTTGTTGTTGCTATTGTTGTTATTGTTTTTGTTATTGTCAAGGACAACTTCTATTGTGCTAAGCTGCTTGTGTACCACCTCACCTACCAATTCTTTGATGAACTCTTACTCACGCTCATCTCCATTTCAAGACAATGCAAACCTTTCGTTTTCCTTCTGGCACTTTGTATACCTACCCAGTAGTGTTTTTTTTTTAAGTGTTTGAAGTGTCTATCATACATTTATATTAAAGTAAGTATGATAACAGAAAAATTCTGTGCAATGAACCTAAAAGTTCCTTGGAATATGCAAAAAATCTAATGCTTTTTCCTATGTATTGTTTACACATACATACCGACGTCTGAGTAAAAGACCAACCTATTTCAAAAGTTGTTTCAAAAACGCCCTATTTCAGAATTTTCTTCAATAACGTCCTACTTCATAAATTAATTGAAAAACGCCCTCTTTCAGAGAAAATTCCATAATTGAATAATTTTCTGAAATAGGACGTTATTCAAACAAGTTCTGAAATAGGGCGTTTTTGAAACAATTTTTGAAATAGGGTGATCTTTTACTGAGGCGTCGATATACAATGAATGTACATACATGTATTTTAAAAAATTCTTTCCTCTATTTAAAAATCACTCAGACGAAATTTTACAAATTAAAAATGGCAATAAAAAAATTTTACTCAGGGAGCAAAACGGTTTCGGAGTTTAACTATACGAATAGTGGTCTTTTGCTCTGTTGCACAGTATTAATTCTTTTGAACTGCTTCAATTCACTATTGGGTATGCAATAGGGTGGGGCGATTTGTATGGAGGGAAATTATTCGATACCGCGCAATCGAAATTCGGATTCCTCGCATCTTTCGGAGTAGAAAACGCCTCTACGACATTTTTCTAAAACTAATTTTGATGTCCCGGAATTTGGTTTTTATTAACCAAGACGAATTTTTGAAAATAAAAATTGGGCAAAAATCGACAAAAAAATATCCAGGCCAATATGCACCTCGAATTGAAGCAGAATTTTATGCTGAATCCAGATATGAAATCGAAAATAAAATCGGATGATTCGTTTTCGAGATATAGCCTGATTTCCGGTTATGGAGGCTGAATGCCGAAAATCGCATATTTTCGCGATTATCTCTTGCTGTGTACAATATATCTTAAATTTTTTTGCAAATTTCTTAAAGATAGGTCAATGCAATATATGAGCAATATTTTAAAATATTAATTTATCTTCCTGTATAGGAAAACTAGAATGCACTCTTTTTTCCTTGGCCCAAAAGCGCGGTATGGGATCTCCATGTTATAGTCATCCGATACCGATGATTTTCGCCGGCAGCGCTTTGTGTACAATAAATGCTCTAAATACAAAATTTCACAATTCTAGCTGCAAAAATTGAGGAGTTATAACCCAAAACGTAGACGTATGCTGTTTGGGACTTGTTTTTTTACTTTAGTCAACTCTAAAAAAAACTCAAGGTTAGTCATACGCCATGGCGCGCCATAGCGTTCTATTGGAAGCAAAAAAGAAATTTCAGAAGCATAAGTCTACGTTTTAGGGAATAACTCTTCAATTTTTGCAGCTAAAATTCTGAAATTTTGTACTTGGAGCATTTATTGTACACAAAGCGCTGTCGGCGAAAATCATCGGTATCGGATGACTATAACATAGAGAACCCATACCGCGCTTTTGGGCCAAGGAAAAAAGAGTGCATTCTAGTTTTCCTATACCGGAAGATAAATTAATATTTTAAAGTACTGTTCATATATTGTATTGACTTATCTGTAAAAAGTTTGCAAAAAAAATTAAGATTTATTGTACACAGCAAGAGATAATCGCGAAAATATGCGATTTTGGGCATTCAGCCTCCATAACCGGAAATCACGCTATAACTCGAAAACGGATCATCCGATTTTAGTATCGATTTCATATCTGGATTCAGCATAAAATTCTGCTTCAAATCGATGTGCATATTGGCCTGGATATTTTTTTTGTCGATTTTTGCCAAATTTTTATTTTCAAAAATTCGTCTTGGTTCATAAAAACCAAATTCCGGAACATCAAAATTAATTTTAGACAAATGTCGTGGAAGTGTTTTCTACTCAAAAAAATGAGAGGAATACAAATTTCGATCGCGCGATATAGGTTAGTAAATCGCCCCACCCTAGTATGCAATGGTTAACTCCATTTAAAAATATGTATATAATTTGCCTTTTACTGCTTAACTAATTTTAGTTTCCATTCAACGTCTTCAGCCTTAAATTTGTATGCTAAATAAGAAAATCCTTCACCCTGCCACAGCCACACTTTAAAGTCAAAACGAGAGCACCTTCGTCGCTGCTCAATGCTTCCTCTTCTTCCTCTATCAACTTACTGCCTACACACATACATATTTTCTTTTACATTACTATTCTTTTTGTGTGCCCTTTACTTAAGCATCTTGTCTTGTGGTTACTGATAGAGAGAGGCACAGCAACCGCAGCCTTCCCTCCACCTTCAACCCATTCCATAGAAATTAACCCCACGCCAACCCTAACTCCGCTTCGATGCGTCGCAGTCGAGTTGTCAAAAATCCATTCAGCTTGGTACACATTGTCTAGGCGCTTTACTCTTCCGAGACACATTCACTTATTTCGCCAGCAGTAGAATTTTGAGTGGCCTCATACCCGCGGTTATCTACCCCCATTACCCTCCTCCACCTATTTTGTGTGCGTAATTTCCCACCAACTGAGGTAGGTACGTCACCACACCGATGCCACCGCAACTGTCGCTCATTCGCATTTTGGTGGTTTTTAAATGAAAGGCTCTTCCCACACCACCGTAGATATGTATGTATAGCGCGTCTGCCAAACCGAGAGCAATTCGATGGCATCACGCGAACTCGTCAGAGCGAAAAGAAAGCGTGCAAAGCAGCTCAGCTCCACTACCAGCGCCAGCTGCCGTTTGGGAATTTAACCCATTCGTCTTGTTTGCCAAAATCGCTGCCGCTTATGCGACTTTGCTTGCTGTCAGTGCTGATGTTGTTGTTGCTGCTAATTTTGGTTTAATGTTTTTTCTATTATTGTACGCCGCGCTGGCAAAGGATTATTCAATTAATTTAATTATGTGCTGTCAATCATTGCATTGCGCCAGTCGGGCCAGCCAGCTAAGAAAGTATTTCCTCCTCGGTGTAGCAGACATTGGCCGCCTGTTTTATGCCACATTTTCACTCCCGATTCACCGACCTTCGCCGCAGCCTCCATCCACAACTACGCTCCGTGTGTTTTGTTCTTAAGCCACCCACATTAATTTTGTGCTTTACACTTATTTACTTTGAATCTGTTGGCTGCTCTTCTGGTCTTTTGTTGATGGTTTTTCAATTTTTGCTTCTCAGTTTCCTTCTTAGCCATTAACCATTTGGGGTTTTGTGTTGCTCCTTCTTGGTTTTCTTGTTTTTGGTTTTAATTTTTTTAATTCTACTTTTCTGTGTGTGTGCGTACATGCAAAACGGCTTTTCCTGAGGAGCTTTTCATTTGGCATGGATTTTCCATTTATCCCAACTGTTCATCTCAACCACCCCAGCCTCCTAGTAAGTATTTTGTATGATGGCAATGACATCTTACCGCCCACTCACGCCTGCACCAGTCAACTTGAGAGCTGGTGGCTTGCAGCTAAGGAACCCATTAGATTTTACCAACTGAATTCGGTTCAATGTTTTGGTTTTATATACATATGTATGTACATAAATTCTCTGAGGCTAAGTGGCTCTAGATTGGACTAGTTGCTGTAGGAGTGCATTTCACTCTTATTTAATAAGATGTGCATGTACATTTTTGTGAAGAATCCCTATAGGGAACTAGAGGCATTATTTTTATTTTTGACTATATGGTGATGATGATGATGATGATGATGATGATAATGATGATGATAATGATGATGATGATGATCATGATGATGATTATGATGATGATGATGATAATGATGATGATGATAATGATGATGATGATGATAATGATGATGATGATGATGATGATGATGATGATGATGATAATGATGATGATGATGATGATGATGATGATGATGATGATGATGATTATGATGATGATGATGATGATGATGATGATGATGATGATGGTGATGATGATGATGATGATGATAATGATGATGATGATGATGATGATGATGATGATGATGATGATGATGATGATGATGATGATGATGATGATGATGATGATGATGATGATGATGATGATGATGATGATGATGATGATGATGATGATGATGATGATGATGATGATGATGATGATGATGATGATGATGATGATGATGATGATGATGATGATGATGATGATAATGATGATGATGATGATGACGATGATGATGATGATGATCATGATCGTGATGATGATGATGATCATTATGATGATGATAATGATGATGATGATGATATGATGATGATAATAATAATGATAATGACGACGATATTGACAACGATTTTGATGATGGTTATGATGATTGTGCTAATCCCAATTCTATTGCTCTTATCTATTATTCTTTTTTTTTTAATTCCCTAATAGCCCTTTGCAAAGTGTGTACATGTTTCTGTATGTGTGTATGTACTTGGATGAACTCCCATCATTATTTCTGTGTTAATTTTAAGAAATACGAGAAATTATTTGCACTTTGTGTTTTCCTTTTTTTTGTGCCCTTCGTTTTCTTTAACAAACAGGATCTGATTCTTGCAGCAACAACTACTTCAGCTTCTGCACCCACAGAGCTATATATTGATGTATATACATACAAACATATGTATTTACATATGTTAACGCATACATATGTATGTACATTAGGCTGGGTCACTTTTCTAAGCCATAGTGTTCCTAGCAAATTCGGATTCTGCATTAAATTCTATGAAAAAAAGTCTTCTAGAGCATGCCTCTAAAATCAATTTTGAGCTTGCCCATTTTCGATTGAAGTTTATGTAGAATTGTTTTAAGTATAGCAACCCATACTCTTTTAAATTCAACCAGTAATTTTAACGTTATCGCTTTAATTTCTTTCTCATTTTGTTTGTCACTTTAAACACATTTGATAATGTATAAAAAGTTGGATTTCGCTGTTGCGGTTTTGTTGAAAAAAAGCATGTTTCTAAACAACTTCCACTCGTTTAAACGCAAAATGAAAATATCCAAATTCCACACTTTTTAACTAAGAACAATAAAGTAACACTTTTCTAAAGTAGAATCTTCTTCTGATTCCGAATATCACATATACTTGCATGTGGTAGATCTAGTTTCCGAGATATCCTGGCCTAAAGATGATTAAGATGCAAAAATTGCTGTTTCTGCGCTAATTTTGACGTAGTGTAGGATCAACATTTTTCCATCAATCAAAAAGCTAAGAACAGCTGCTTAAAGTATATATTTCAGTCTTTCAACTGCCATTGAGTTTGCTCAAATATATTATTCCTGCACCGAGATATCGCACTTTTAAACTATGCATGTTTATCCATACATTGCTCCTTGAAAAAACGAGCATATTCAAACACGTATAACTCTTCAAGAAAATGAGATAGGAGAAAATCCTTTCCAACCTAGTAATTATAGTAGAAACTTAGCCAAATTTGAGCGAAATCCGTGACATAAAATTTTTTACCTCCTACACTTGGCGCATTTTGCCCCAGGATGGGCAAAACCACAACAGCGAAATCCAACTTTTTATACATTATTAAACGTGTTTAAAGTGACAAAGAAAATGAAAAAAAAGTAAAGCGATAACGTTAAAATTACTGGTTGAATTTAAAAGAGTATGGGTTGCTATACTTAAAACAATTCTACATAAACTTCAATCGAAAATGGTCAAGCTCAAAATTGATTTTAGAGGCATGCTCTAGAAGACTTTTTTTCATAGAATTTAATGCAGAATCCGAATTTGCTAGGAACACTATGGCTTAGGTTCCGCCCATACAAATTGACCCACCCTATTGTACATATGTTAACGCATACATAAAAGACGTTTTAATTTTGAAATTTCTTCATTTTTACATCGTCTTGTTTTTGACGATCCATTTGCATCTGAAGATGCCATGTCAACTGAGGATGATGTATGTTCCTCTACACATACTCATTTCGATGTAATTCTTAGTATAACCTGCGGCTGTTTTGGTTAAAAATTTTCATTTGTATTACATTCATTAAATATATATACATACATATTTACACATGTGCTATTTTGCACATGTATGTATGTATGTATTTATATAGTACATTCATTTAATTTGTTTTCTGCCTTACAAATACTTGTTGCCAACAAAATGTAATTACACATATACATATGTAAATATATGTTTAAGGACATGGATTTTCAATCTTGTTTTTGACAAAGAAGACGACTTTTCAATTCTGAGCTTAAATCACATTATACTCGTACATATATCTACTATATGTTAGTACATCATTCGTTGCGAATGTAATATATGTATGTGTGTAAGCGTGGATACATACCCACCAAAAAATATAAGCCTTATTAAAGAATTAAAACACCAGATTTAAAGGCGTACGAAATAAGGCCTGAAAATTATAAGCGTGGAAAATTTGTATGGCGTAAGGCTTAAAATAAGGCTGATTTTCCTATGTTGATGTCATCAGGCCATAAGGAGTACTCTCTCTCTGAGAGCACACCTCATTCCAAAGGCTTATCCGCCATGCGAAATAAGGCTTAGATAAGTATTAGTAAGTTAGGAGCAGACAGAATGAGTGAATAACAGAAGCACCGCTGCCAGCGTACTCCTTTTTTAGACCTGACTTGTCAACAAATAAGCGAAACTTTTTTGCAGGGTACTTACATTGCCCCAAGTTGTGTGCAATGCCTTTTAATTATTTTAATTATTTCTCAGCGCTTGAAGAGTTGGCGTTTGTACCAAAAATTTTGAGATTCTCAGTTGACACTTTCTTTCAAGTGTAGCATTACATTACTAACCTTAATTGTATAATATTTTGATGAGCTGTATTGAGGAAAAAATTAAATTGAATTTTCTTCGACTTCACATTTTTTTGCTAACTTGGTGGTGTTTTGTCTTATTTCTTTATCTTCTTCTATTTCTTCCTCTTCTTCCATATCTGAACAATCGGTTGTATAGCGGCTATATGTTATAGTCACCCGATTTCAATTATTTTCAGAAAAAGTTAAGGTAATGCTAAAATATGGTCATGTACAAAGTTTGTGCAATTTATCTCATAAACTAACTGAGTTATTAACAAAAAAGTCCAAATTGATGGTAGTTTTTAAATACTGTTATCTCATAAACTGGAGCCAGTTTGGAAAGACTAATGATGGCATTGAATTTAGAGGGCCCCAATTAAGTAAGAACAGCCGTCAAAATCTTTACGCGGGAAAAGGGTTCAAAACCTAAGAAAAGTTTATAGACGGAAAAAAAATTACCTTCAGAGCTCTGAAATTTCTTTCCTAAATTTCACGAAAACGAGAGCTAACTTTGACTTTCTGAAAACGCCATCTTATTCTATAACCAAAAATTAAGTTGGGTTGTCTCGGCGTTTCTCTGTGACATTTTGACCTCCCTACAGTGTAATAAGCCAAACGCAGTATGTGTTATTTTTCTTGAATGAATGCAGTCCCGAACGTGTTTCCATGACATACACATAACATTTTTTAATTTTGATTTTCAAATCGCTACGTTCACGCTTTATTTTTTCCATTTTTTACATGCTGCCACACATGCACACAGGGTTGCAATTTTCCGGATTGACGCACACGGAGCAAACATGACTGCGGCTATTTGCAGCACAACTCTGCTGAGAGTAAACAAACGTGATCAACGGCGCAAAAACAAAGTTCAACACCAAAAGCCACTACCAAAGCGGACAAGTGCGATGAATGCAGGCAATCAGCGCAGGCGTTTCCATAAATCAGGACGCAAAGCAAACAGAAACAGCAAAACAGGTGAATACCTACGATGCTAAAAAAATTAAAAAGACCGGAAAAACGGACACGCACACACTGGCGGTTGTCATAACCCTGTAGGGAAAATCTCTAGTTCCGAACTAGGTCGCTTCTATTTAGTGCATTTTTCGCCACTACTAGTTTGTGCTAAACCTCTTTTGCATGTTATCAACTGGCGAATTTAAAACGGTGATGTCCTAGGCGGTGTCAATTGTCACTCTCTGCACTACATTATCGATAGTTCCGAACTAGTACTAAATTCTACAGTTTCCACTAGTTCGTGTATTGGCACAATTTCGATGGTTCTGAACTAGCTACAAATTCTACAGTTTTACATCTGCCGCTTAAGTGCAGCATTTGACACACTTCATGCAAGTGTGGCGATGGCCGACTGGCTAACGCATGTTAAATTTTTTTAAAATTTTTTTTAACTAATATTTTTTTATTTATTTATTTAATAAAAATTTACAATAATAATTAAAAAGTAATAAAATAAAAAAAAGTTTGAAAATAAGCCTAAGGGATCGAGAAAGCATAATTAGGGGAACATTTCATTTCATACAAGATGCAAATAGAAAATTCTTTATATAAAATGCTTCACTAAACATCTGAGAATTGCAGAAATATACAAAGTCGACGGCAAGTGAACGAACGAAAAATTTTCATAGAATTTTTGTCACTTCGAAATTGCATACAAATCAAAGCGTGTTTTATAATGGTCACTCAATTCACTGCTTCTGAACTGGTGAGAGTCTAACTACAATTGATCTAGTTCCCTTTTGACACCTTTTCGCTAGTTCGGAACTAGAAATTTTGCTCACTAGTTATTGAGTTCCCTGCAGGGAAGATAGACAAACAGAAAAGCAGGGTTGTGGAGAAAAATTCTGCGTTTAGCTAAATTCAAGTTCTATTTTGTATTTGTTGTTATTTTTGTTTGCAACGAAAACAAACGAAAAATCGACCAGCGACCGGCGACCGGCGATGAGCAGCAAAAACTAAAAATCCAAAGCCAAAATTAATAAGGATGCGCTAACAAAAAAGCGCACACGCAACAACAACAACACGTACTTGAAAACTATTTAATTCACGTACACAAACCAGAGTAACGCACACATACACACACGCGTAAAAATCATGCAGAAGTAGGGAAGGGTTAATCTGCATGCAGTGCCACAGAAAACTTTCAACTTCTAAGCGCGGAAACAAATCGTTTGCTGGCTGCTGAAAACAACAAAAACAAGAGAAAAACCAACAACAACAATGTAGCTTAGAAATGCGTTTAATGAATGTCGCAACGCTTTCGCAAAGGCTTTGTTGGTGGCATGTGCACTGACGTTGAGCGTTGAGCGCTGCGTTAGCGCCGGAATTTATGGCGTTAAATTTAAAAAAACTATAACAAAAAATTTAGAAAATTTGTAAAAAAAAAATTACTACGCACAGCAGCTACTTAGTGCACAGCAAAATACTCCTGTATAACAGTTATGTAGAGCAGAAATGCGAAAGAGCTGAACTTCCTCTGTTTTACAGTTAAGTGGTAAGGGGGTGGAAGTAAATGTGAAGTTATGTTGTGAGCAAGTTATATTTGTTCAGTCTATTACTGCAACAAACACGTGATTTTCCTTCGATTTTCTCTTTTTCGCTCGCTCTCTCTCTCTCTCTCTCTCTGTGGAGATTTATTAATTTTATGTGAGTTTTGTAGAACAGTTTTTCACACATTTGCTTGTTGGCGGGGAAATTCGGACTAACTTCGCTTAGCACGTGTATTTTCATTTGAAAAATTTTGGCTAAAGGGAATTTTAGAAGAGGCTGGGATTGGAAACTGGAAATCTAAAATTTCTTGTTAACATAGAGCGCGTCTTGAAAATTGTATGTAGGAAACATTTTCCATAATCTGCAATATCTTCTACATTAAAAGCTTTGAAATTTGTGTTTAATACTTGGTTAGTTATTTATAGATAGCGATGTAGTATTGTGGAACGAATTTCCGTCATCACTTATCAAATTTGATTTGGTTATAAACATTGTGTACCATGAACAGTGAAATGGCTTTGAGATATTTAGTCGATAATTCTATTAAAAATAATCGATATGTCATCGGCAAATGTCAAAATCGGGTGCAGACAAGCATGGCGGCGATTTCCGGGGGTACAGTTTGGTATTGCGGCCGAATGTGGTTGTTGTAAGAAAAAGGACCATAATGATATGGTCGTAGCAACAAAAACGCAAAACCCGGAATTATGAATTGAAAAAACCAATTCATAATTCCGAAAAGAAATTCCTGAGGCTGAATTCCTAAAACGCAAATTCTCGGAGAGGGCGTAAACGCCAGCTATTCCTTGATTAACATGTGCAAGAATATAAAATCAACAACCTACAAAACAGAAAGAAGAAGATCAACTTCTATAGCTTTCACGATCTTCATTGGGCCATAACAACAACTTCAAAATCAGCTGAGCCCAGCTGTTCGACCCCCTTTGATACACATCCCACAGTCAAGTCACACTATGGCAGTGGCGCACACAGAAAAATATTTTGGGGGGGGGGGGTTCAATATCCAACGGAAAATTAAAAAGATGTTGGTGTTTCAAAAAGAAATTTCTGTCATGTCCCACGGAAATATATTGAATTTTATGGAAAACCTCTTTCTATACGCAATAGACACCATTAAACGTTACTTTGGCTCATTTCAAATCAACACATTGAAAAAAAAAATTTCTGGAAAAAGTTTGTGTAAATAAGTGTATTATGATTCTTGCGAGATTTCAATTTTGAGTGCTAACAAAATGCGGATAACTATGGAAACGCAAGAAAAATATATGTTTCATGATTTAGCTTAAGAAAACAGTGAGAACAATTTATTTTTAGCAAAATACAAGATAAAGAAATCTTAGTTTTTCTATGTGCGTAATTTTCAAGCATTAGCATTTTCATTTAAACTTTTAACAACTAAGGACCAATCTGGACCAGGTCTCATAAGCAGATTTGAGTTGTTTTAAGTCTTCTCTTGAGAAGCCTGTTTATACATTTTTCCCTTTTTCTTAAAATATCATATTAAATGTACATAACTAGTCTATAAAAAATATTGTTGCCCAAGATGCTCCTTTTACGTATTTTTGTACAAATGTACGTCGACTGTTTTCGATAAATCTTTATTTTCGATAAAATCTGAGTAATTGAGTTTTGTCCCACTCTCCATACAATTTCTTTTTATCCCGCGAAATATCGCGGAAATATTTTTTTTTAATTGTAACTTTGTTATTTGACATCGGATTTTTAAAATTCAAATGTCATTAGTTTAGTATTTGGAAGCTCTGTATATCCTTTTGACCTATGAAGTCATTTTCACATAGTTAAGTCACCTAACCAAGTTTTCCATCCAAAATATCCTTTTTGTTTCACAAGAAAAAAATCGCCAAAAATAAAGTATTTATCGGATCTCCCTGATATTACGCTTAAAGTATTTGCAATTAAATGGGCAAATTTTTAAAAGAATAAAACTTTCCTGATTTTTACAACTTTTTGTAAAAAACTTACTTTGAAAATCGAAATTTTTTCAAAAATCGCAAAAAAATGCACATCTATCGCTCAGCGAGTTTTTATTAGACCACTACAAGTTGTATGTCATTTGAAGCGTATTTTAATTGCCTTTCAAACGAGATACTGCTTGTGTATATCGCATTTGTAGCTCCAGCGAAAATAATTTTTGAATGAAGTGATAACAAAGAACACAAAATTACCGTTATCTCGAAAACCTAACCATACAAAAACTAAAAAAAAAATAGTTCCAAGCTCAGCAGGTCAATTTCTATCCTCCCCCATTCCTAGTTTTCTTGTTTTTTTTTTTGGCTGTAAACTAGCGTTAGTGGTGGGCGTGGATTACAATATATATGCTTTTAATTTTTCTGAAAGTTGAGTCGTATAGTGGGGCACCAATGTGCCAAATTTGGTTTCGGTAGGTCCATCCGTTTCCAAGAAATTGAGTTTTGTCCCACTCTCCATACAAATGAGACCAGTGTGCGTTGGTGAATTATTTTAAATTAAAACAAACCTCAGCTAATATCCACAGCATACTTTTAGGGAAATGTCTCCACACTGCTTGTTTATAAACATAATCAGTAGATGTTGACAAACATTAGCAATGTACATCCACGAATATTCATAGATTTTACAACATGTATTTACACAAATATTTATGCATGTACCATCTTTTATAAAATTATTTTTTTTTATGGTGTGCTGTCAAATTTTGGGGGGGGGGGGTTTTAACCCCAAAACCCGCCCCTTGTGTGCGCCAATGCACTATGGTTATAAAACGGTTTTAAAGATTTCCTCGTTTTTTTTTTCAACAACAACTATTGGTTATACTTTTCGAAGATTTTCCAAAAAGCTTTGAGAGTCTCAATTTATTAAAAGACCGATGCGTTGAGAAGAAAAAGTGTGTTGACGTTACGCCTTACACCCTTTGGGATTCAGCGAAATTGATACGACATATACACAAATAAAGGAGAAAGTTGCAGAATCATTAAGAAGAAAATAGAATAAACTTCTTAACTTTCCAATTTAAAGGAGCTAATGTAATTTCAGTATCGAAAAGAAACCAACTCCATAACAAATATACTCAAATAGCTTTAAGAGCCGATTTCATAATCAAATTAAAAGTTCCTTTAAATTCTAAATTTAATTGCATTTAATTTGCAGATTGATTTCATAAAGTCTTTTTGAAGATAAAAGTTCCTTTAAAGTTAAATACCCAAAAACATGAATTTAAGCTATTTAAAGGTTCCTTTTTCCAGAAAAAATGTAATTTCTGCAATCTGTCAAAATCAAATATGAAAAATTTATTAAAAATTTTGAACCGATTTTGTTTGTTGTTTGTTTGTTGAGTCCTATAATGCAATATTCATCTTCTTCCTCTTTTGTGAGGTTGGATGACCGCTTCCTATTTTTTCTGCACTGGCTTTCCAAATTATGCTTCTTTTTACTTTTTTTTTTCAAAAAAATTAAAGCCACAATCAAAAAATTTATTTATTTTCAGAAAAAAAAAGAAATGATTAATTTCAATAGTTTTAAATTTATGACAATAATTTGACGTGAAACTGTCGAAGACGGCATTGTCATTTGCAATATTTTCGCTTAAAGGAGCCTTTTAATATTATATTATTATGAAATCACTCCTTCTTTAAAGTACAATTAAATGGCCCTTTAACTAAAAGGAACCTTTAACAAAAGAAGTTTTAAGACTTTCATTATGAAATCGGCTCTAAATTCTAGTTCGTTTTGAATATATTTAATAAAAGTATATACATAAAATTGTAGGGGGCTTTTATGTGAGGAAATGGCTCAAAAACTACTGAACGGAAAGTTTTGAAAATTTATTCTAAGTCATCTCGACATAGACTGTATATTTTTCGTTAGATGGCGCTGGAAGCGCTGTAATTACGAAATCCATGCATTTTTTATGTGATTCTATTCGTCTCTGACACGCATGTTTATTATGTAATGGAGAATCGATTACAAAAAATTAGTCCGCTGGAGAATTTAGAGCATATCTATGTAATTCCCGTATCTCAACCACTTCCCGAAATATGGATCCAGATGGCTCCAAAATATTTTTGAGCAATATTGTTATCAAATTAGAAGAGCCGATCACGATTCCCATATATAATTCATGCGATGTCGATATCTTAATCGGTTCCCGAGATACCTGAACCGATTCAAATTATATAGACCGATATGTGCATCCGGAAGGCCAAGGAATGTTATTGTTAGGAAACTGGAGAGCAGCAAAGAGAGAAGGTAGTAAAGGGGGCGGAAGAAAAAGTGGGAACTGGAGACAGAGAATGGTATGAAGATTGATAGTTAGTGGCATAGTGTGATTTGCCGCAGCGAAGCGGTACGAGTTTTTGCAAGTTGTTTCAATATTATTTTTTAAATTAATTGACTCCGAAAACCTGCTCTTCATACAAATTTTCACTCCTAAAAAGCACAAATTTCCCCAATAGAAAAATGTTTGTTTACATTTTCCCTATCAAATCGCGACAATTGCTTCATATATTCTAATACACAATACAATGAATGGGTGAAAGCGAGCAAGAGATATAAACACCGTTAGTCAAACACAGCTGAGAATGCGACTCTGTTTTGTTGCTATTGTATAGCATACTTTTAGGTAATTACCCCACATACAAACACACATAACGGTCACACCGAAGACATACACGTATACACCAACAAAGCTATACGATTGCGATTGACGAAGGTGGAATGGAAACGAGGATGAAGCGTGCAATAATAACAACAACGATATGATAACTGAGCATGCATAGATATGTATGTATGTAACAACAACGAACGAATATCTACCAACAATTGGGGTAGCAGAACAAAAGGCAAACAAGTAAAACACGAAGTGCCAAGCCGAATGGGGAAATGTGAGCGCAGCGTAGGATAAAAAGGATGTTGGTGGTGCGACAACAATAACAACAACAACAACAACAATAATAGCAAAAACATATTTGGCTGTAATTTTCATTGCGTTGGCCAAAGTTCGACAACTTTGGAAAACTCTGCTCGGATAGTTTGATGCCAGTTAGCTGCGAACTTAGAACAGGTAGAGACGCGCGCGCGCTTTTACACAGTTTTGCCCAGTTTGGTAAAGGCAGTGAAATGTATAATTTTGAATTAAGGAAAAAACAAAATTATATAAACAAAAAGTAAAAAAAAATTATTGGAAAAACTTGAACTGAACTAAAATTGAAGTTAAAGTTTAAATTGGAGTTTGAGAATTAAGGGCAGTAAATATTTAAACACGCGTTGATATTGAAGTTTAATGCTTAATAAGGCAAAAAAGCAAACTTGAAAAATTCAGCGTGAATGTAGATAAACATGTGTGTGTGAAGCATTGCATTAGTGTGTTTCACAAGGCAGACTGTCTGCAATAACATGCAATTGAGCTGAGATAGCTGCTGGTTTATCGCTTCTTCAGTCGAATTCCGGCAGAATCCACATACAGTCAATCTGTCGGTCGGTCGAAATTACATATAGGAACTTACATATGCACATACATACATACATAAATATTATGTAAATACTTACAAAGATAGTGCAGTGAAGTTTTGCCATAAAAACGTTTATTACTTCGACGCTGTCTTTATTGGTTGGCAGTAAAATTGAAATCAAAATCAAAACTAAAACAAATATTAAAAAAAATAAAGTCACCAAAAACAAACTTTAGACAACAACAATAAAAATTAATACAAGCAAACTTTGTTGAACTCAACCAAAAACAAATGAACCAAAAATATCTGCGACTATAAAAAACGGCAACGCAGCCGGAACTTGATGGCCGCTTGAAAAGTCTCGGAAAATTCACTTACTTTCATGCTTACATACATACATACATACATATGTACATAGTAGATAATTGTTCAGACAAACTGATGATTAAGTAAGTGTTTAATCACACACGCACATCTCTCCATTACTAGTTCAAAACCCAATCGTTAAAAAGTTTATTAAAATAGTGAACGCCAGCGACGCAGCGGAATTCGCATAAAAACTGAAAAGAAAAAAAAATTGCATTTGTTATTGTATTGTGGCGCGCAAGCAAAGTTTCCGGGTTCGAGAATTTTGTTATGTCGAGTTTGGAAAAAGTTTCCGGGCCGTGACGCCAACGCCAACGCCAACTGCGACGACGACTGCGACGTGTCTTGTACTTTGCGCAAAAACTTTGCAGCCAAACTTTTTTTTTAAAGTTCAACCAAACAAAGTTTTATATCTTTATGTGAGTATTGAAAGTTAAACTAGTTAGAGATTTTGTTGGTGTTGTTGTGTTTTTGGAAGTGTGTTTTACGTGTTTTTTTGGCTGCGCGCAAAACGTAAAGAGACGGCCTAGTTTTCAACAACAAAAAGAAATTGTGAAATGTATACGAATATAAAATTTTTAAAATAAAAGTGAATTAAAAATATAAATAGCATTTAAAAAAAAAACCAAGAAAAAATAAAATCAGTGAAAATTTTGTGCACAAGAATTTCTTCAAAAACAAAAAAGCACCCATCAACTAATCAACGTGCCTAATGGCGCACTTTTAATTAAATCAAAATTGAACGCAGCAAGTATCGTAAAGTATTTGCATCACAACAAATTTTCAGCAACAAACAACAAAGCCAAATAGGTAAAGCATTTTTTTAATATTCTTTAAAAAAAAATTATCCTCTATTTAAAAAAAAAAAATTTAATCCTTTTCTTGCTCACCAAATCAGCCTTTCAAAAATTCAACGCAAAAACCAAGGCAAACACATTTGCTTAAACATTCAATGCAACAAGAAATAGAAAAAAATTCCATAATTTCTAATTTTTTTAAGGACAAATTCACACGTTTTAATAATTTTTAAATTGCTTAAATTTTGTTTATGTATGTATGTATGTATTTAATTCTATGTTCTATCTAATGGGCCCGTCAGAATGAATACTTTTCCGGCAATCCAGCAGCGTTTAACTGACACATACTTCAATTTCATATATTTGTTACGGCAAAGTTGAAGTACTGATTGTGTCGATCTTCATTCAAATACATGTAATTCCACTCTGCTGTCAGTTAAACGGATTGCTGGATTGACGGAAAAGTATTCATTCTGACGCCCCTATAAGCATAATAATAGTAAGTCTTTATAATAAAAATAAACTTGCTTTACAGCTTAAATTTTGATAAGTGATAATTAGGGCAACAGAAGATATGCAAATGCATATTTTTTGTTCCAGTCCTATTTACATATGATAAATATATATCGGCGTTTTAACTCAAGACGAAGGGAATAAGCCTAACTTGTTAGGGCATATTTTCGCATATTTAGGTCAATAGGCTTATTTTTGCATATCTTGACTTATTTGCATATTTTTGGCATATTTTGCTATAAATTCATATTTTAGCATAGTATTTCGTCGTATTTTTCCATCTCGCTTGTAAAATTGTTTATATTTAAATTTTATACTCTGGCAACTTTGTTTTGTATATGCGCATACTATTTGCCATTCCTCTTTGTCTGACAAGTTCAAGGCGAATTTAATAATTTTCGCAATGCTTCATTCAAATGTGCTACACGAATCAGCTGTGTATCTACATACATAGGTATATGTCAGACGGTCAATAAATGTTGATGAAATCCGTGGATCGCGATTCATTCTGATAGTGTAGCATCGAGTATTGATGGCTCGCGATTCTGGATCGCAAAATGTTTAGAAATTTTGAAATACGCGATCCGGATCGCAATATTGACAATACGGATTGACTGTGTAGCATGAAAATTTTGCAACCCATCAAAATGCGTGTATATTTAGAAATTTTGAAATCAATAGTGCAATAGTGGCAATAAACGAATTAAAAGTGAAAGTGCGAAAAGGACGGAAGTAAAATATCTTGAACTTCAGAGCGAGAAAAATATCGCAATATTCATATTGAACGTGTAGCACTACACGCTACACAGTGACTGAAATTCTTGCTTTTAAATACGCCCCGATACCTTCAGTTGACGTGGAAAGATCTTTTTCTACGTTTAAAAACTTACCGCGACAATCGACATAGTTTTCTATTTGAAAATTTATCGCAAAATTTTGTAGTTTACAGCAATAGCAATTTGAATAAATAAGTATGCAATTTGATTATTTTTTAGGGAAACACATTAATTTTCCAAAACCCTTCTTAAGAATTTCTCCCAATTATTTTATGTTACAACAGGTATATCTTCAAAGTTTAAAAAATCTAAGTGAAACGCCGAAACATGTAAACTTAATTTTTGCCTGTAGAATACAATGACGTATTCAGAATATCCGTAATAAATTTTGATTTCGAGATATTTAGAAAAGATGTTTAAGATCTCTGATAGTGAATTCTTTGTCGTTTGTAAACTTTACCCAACTTGATTAAGTTTTGTGATAATGTGTCGGCCGACGAATGGGTTCAACTCAAATAAATCTCAAAATTTAATTTGAGGATCTTCAACTACATTTTTTTTAACAAATGTAAAAAAAAATTTTAGGGATGACTATCTAAAATCAAAATTGCGGAGGGTCAAACTTCATTTTAGAACTAGGTGGACTTTTTTGTTCAGAATTGACCAGAGAATGCAGCTGTGGCCGAAACAAAGTAGGTTTTTTTCCGTCAGTACAAATTGACCCGCCCTAATATATATACATTTTCGTATGTAAAGGTAATTGTTTTCTTTTGGTAACGAAGATGTGTTTCACAAATGTGATTTTTTTTATTTCGTCTTTTGTACCTATAAAATGTACCTTTAATAAAAATAATTTTTTGTTACAAAAAGTATTATAATTTAATAAAATGAGAATTTTTTATTTCGCTTTTGTAACTATAAAAACAAATATGTACCTTTAATAAAAATATTTTTTATTACAAAAAGTGTTCTAATTTTATTTAAAACTAATTTTTGATATTTGTCCGGGCCAGGGTTTGAATCTGGAACCTCTTGCATGAAAGGGGAGCACACAACCTATCATGCCGTATATCTTTTTATTAAGTATATAAAAAAAAATTTTAAGTACATATTTTCAGTGCTTAAACCAAGTTTTAAGAGCATATTTTTAGCGCTTAAACTATATTTTTAAGGACATATTTTTAGCGCTAAAAATGAATTTTTTAGGGCATATTTTCTGTTGCCCTAGTGATAATAAACAATTTAAAAGAAAAGAACATATCGCAATCTAAATCATAAAGTGACACAACTCAAAATTCAAAAACTTTCAAGCGAGCTAATAGGGCCTATACACGATGCGTCTGATTCAAGAGTCAGTTTAGGTGTATTAGTGAAAATGTGAATGTAGTAGTTTACACCGACATGACTCTGGCATGACTAAAGAAAATCAAAACTACCCACCAAAAAACTCGATGACCGTGGAATTAAGAGGGTAATCGAGAAAAACCCTGGCAATCGCTTCCACATTCGTTGACAGAATGCCTGACATTAACATGGGCTTGTCATTGGAGGGAAGGACTTACCCATTGCATTACTGCCGAATGAATAAATCACGCAATACCGCAAGGATTCTAGTGAATCAAATAAAGAATACTTTACAGGGAAGCAGAGAAAGAAGGCGAAAAATGTAAGGCATGATGGAAATTTCCACTGGTATTTATTCCAGTTCATTTTTCGCGCTCCATTCTAATTTGCATTACGTGGAATGGGTAATGGAAGCTCATTCCACTCTGCATTACTGGCTATGCGTGAAAGAAGTGATGAACTCGCCAGATGTTCCATGGCAAGGCCTTCTATCATGCCTGACAGGTAATAGCGATGACCAGATTTTTGCTGGGTAGTTTGATAATTTGCTGTGACGCGGCGAGTCAACACGTACACAGATGACTCGCGAGTCAGACGCACTGTGTATAGACCCTATAAAAAACTTTTTTCATTGCTTATTTTTCAATGAAAAAGGACGCTGATGGAAAAGATTCTTCGGCAGTCGCTAGAGATTTATTCTGTGTAACGGTTTATGAAAGAAACCCGATTTCGAAAAACTTCGCTTTATGTCACTATGATTTTTTAATGGACGATATGTATGCAATTACGCATAATTTATTGCAACCAACTGAATTCTAAGCTTGTTATACAAAACTTATAGCGCTATTCTGGCAACTATCTTTCCAAAGAGCAAAATTTATTTCGACGGCAAAATTTATTTTACTTTCCTTTTGAAATATATGTAATTATCTTTGGAAATACAGTGGCCGGAATATCCTAGTTAAGCCATCAACATATTTAAAAAAAAAAAAATTTACGACAGCAATCTCTTAAATCCTTCAGAATATCAAAATATCATCATCATACTTGCGAGCTGTGAGTTCCACTAAAAGCTTAGTTTGCCTGAGTCTTGCTACAACATAGCTTGAGTAGTAGTGTTTGTTCCAAAAGTTTTATGGTGCCACTATTTTGCAAATATACAGATTTTTAAAAAATCAATACATAATGAAAAAAAATTAAAATTAAACCAGTAATTAAAATTCAATCAACAATCATCAGAAATTTTTAGATGTTCGTACCGCTAGTCGTACATTTGCTCATTTAATACTATTTAAACGTATTAAAATCACAATAGTTATTAAAAATAGCAATTTTTCATAAATTTTTGCCCTAACTAAAATATTTCTGAAGGCACAGGTGCGAGGAAAAATGCCAAAGAAGCTAACATCATTCATATAAACTAACTAGCAAAAACCGGTCACGCTTCGACGACCAATGACTTTCAATCTCCTTACGACTTTCCATTTCCCTTTCCCTATATCTCTTCCTCCCCCTATACTACTTTCTCTCCCCTTCTCTTCCATTTCCTATTAACAAAATTCCGTGGTCCACATATCGGTCTTTATCATTTGAATCCGTTCAGGTATTTCGGGTAGCGATTGAGATATCCACATAGCATGAACTATATATTAAAATTCTCTTCGGTTCCATAATATCGCACCCTAAATCAAAAAGTGGCACAACTCAAAATTCAAAAATTTTCAGGATAGCCACAAAACTGTTTTTCATTACAAGCAATCGTATGGCAAAGGGCCAGGTGTAATCGTTATTTTTCGGCCGAAAGAGACAGTTATTCAAAAGTTTTTTTTTGCAATCGCTAGATATATGTTCCGTATACCCGTTTATGAAAAAAACTCGATTTCGAAAAATTTTGAGTTGTGACACTTTTTGATTTAGGGTGCGATATGTACACCCTGGTCGGCTCTTTCAATTTGATACCAATATTGCTCAAAAATATTTCGGGGCCATTAGGGCCTATATTATCTCGGAAAGGCGTAGAGATACCGGAATTGAATATTATACCAGCGGGTTCATTTATTGTAACCCAGTACTTCATTACAAAACCAACATACGTGATAAAAAAAATAACATAATCGGATCATAAATACGGATTTTACAAATAGAGCGTATCCAGCGCCATCTAGCGAGAAAAATATAGCCTATGTCGAGAGGACTTATCTAAAAAATATATTACTCTTAACAACAAGGGTAAATAGTTTTCTTTCGGGTTCGAGCTCTAGTTCTCGCCGTGATTTGGTAATCTTCTTCCAAACCCAGCTTATAGAAGCAGAACTTTATACATTCGTATTGATGTTGCATACTTCGGAAATATCACAGTCCTTCTTAAGCTGTTTTAAAATTTCAAACTAATTTCCAAAATTATGCGCAGTGTATTTTTTATAAGTGATAAACAAAACAGAGATTTTTTAGTATCAGTGAAAAGAATTGCGATTTTTAGCGCTTATAGTGCAAATTGGCTAAGTCCACTTTAATGAAAAAGTGTATTTTTATGTAGAACGCTAGAAAAATTCAATACGCGCCATGCTAAACAGGTGTGTAATACTTTTCATATTTCTACTCGTTGTGTTATGGCTTAGTCCAAAAGGAGAAGAAAATTGGTTAAGTCCAAAATATTTACGTGAACAAAATTTGTATACCTTTCATGAGAATGAAATGGTATTTTAATTTTGTGCCGAAATATAAATCTTGAAAGTACCAGAAAGAGGCGTGACAAACCCTCCAAAATATATAACAATATGATCAGGATCATGAATTTTTAGGAGAAGCTGATCATTTGTCGGAATCGGCCGAATCGGACCACTATAATCTGAAAAAAGGCGCCTTTCCATAAGTGATGAGCTTTAAATAAATTCAAAGAACTTTATTTACAAATTTACAAGTACATACCGACTACTGAGTGGAAGATCGCGTTATTTAAAAAAAAATTCAAATTCAAGCGATTACATAAATTTTTTTCAAAGAGACCGCATTTCAATATTTGGTTCAAGAATATCCTATTTCGAATTTTTTTTTTAATCTTTTCAGGGTTAAGGGAAAGCCAAACTTTTGTAGTAAAATTATTCCCAGCCATAAAATATTTATACCCAGAAGTAACATATTTTATAAATTTTTAGTACAGCCATTAAAAACTATTAATTTATATGGGGATTTATGATTATATGCTTTATTTTTATAAAAACAAACAAATATCACATAATTTTTACCAAACATTGCTTTTTAACAATTAACAAAAATATATCTAGATTCAATATCGTCATGGCATTGTCCAAACGACCGCTCTCCAAGGAGACGACGCTTGCTGAAACAAACAACAACAACAACAACAATATTAATAACAACAAAGTCGATGAGCATGAGACCGCTGTGAAACGTAAAAAGCGCTCGAGTCGAGATGATGAATCCACTAATAACAATAACAATAATAACAACAACAACAACAACAACAATATCAAGATCGAAGATAAAACATCCACGTTGCCACAAAAGAAACGTGCCATAAATAACAGCAACAACAATACACAGAAAACAACTGTGGCGCCACTGGAAATCTCAGCGTTAACCAATCCAACGTCAAACGGGGCGAATACTCCGGCAGAACAACGTGTAGCAACAAACGCAATCAGTAGTACAACACCAACAATAACAACAGTAGCACCTACAACCACCAAAACAACTGCTGACGATCAGGATGACGAAACTTTGATACGCGAAACACAAGCGGCACTAAAAAGTCTCTCGGGCAGTTGGCCAGCCGAGGCGCGCAACAATCTCTATCGTTTGCACGATCAGGACGAGAATCCACCACCCTTTCAAAATCTCTTCGAAGAGAAGCAAAAATATGGCTTGCAACAGCAACAGCAACAACAGGGGCACAATAATAACAACAACAAAGAACTGCATTACACTAACACTCACTCACAAAGCGATCTCTTGCGCTCGCACCGGCAAAAGGAGAATGATCAGGCGCGCTTGAATGCACAACACATGAACCACAGCAACAACAACACCGAACAACAACAAAAAACTTTAGATGAGCACAAGCGTACCACCACATTCTCACCGTCATCGGCCTTTAAGCCACCACTGGATATCAAACGCAATGGTTTGGTTTCGCCAATTTCAGCGTATCCACCAGGAGCTCCTCAAGCGCCAGTCATTCCATCACATTATGCGCCGCTTTACAATAGCAGCGGCAGTGATGGCACGGCTGCATATATCAGCTACCAACAACAACAACAAACACATGCACTTATGGAATCCCAGCATCCACCACCATTACCAACGCATTCCATCTCTATGCAATCATTGCGTTCCGGTGCAGCGGGTAGTGGCAGTAATGGCTTCGATATCGCTTCGCAGCTTGGAACACATAATGAAACTAAATCTATAATTGATGACAAGAAAAACTTTGGTGGTGCTGGAGCTGCGGCTGGAGCCGGTGGTGGTGGTGGTGGTGGTGGTAGCTCTGGTGCTTTACACGACACCAAACACTACACCACATTGCAGCCGGCTGGTGTGGGTAGCCGCGCGGCAACGGTGATGCAGGATATGGTACGCGAGGGCGCTGTAACGGCGGTCACAGCTGTTGGCAGCGGCCACAACAACAACAACGGTAGCAGTGCCAACAACGATGGAGCGCTCAACGTGTCGCAGCCAACTTATTCGCCGGGCAGCATCAATCGTGGCGGTAAGTAGTCACTGTGAGGGCGATATCTGCATGTATTTTATATGCGTATTTCATTATAATTTCTTTTTTTTTTTTTTTGTTTGAATTGGTTTTAAATTTAGGCACTTATTTTTAATTTTATTTTTTTTTGTTCTCTATTATTTTCTTGCAATTTTCTGCAAAATCGAATCGGCGTAAATACTTATGTGCTTAACTTCTTGTTGCATTGAGTTGTACTCTCATCAGTGATAATCATCCCAATGAAAACAAAATCATTCTTGGCAACACATAACATAAACCAAACAATCAACGTTAGGCAGTCACGTTCACACACACTGACACTTATATGTATAGGTACGTCTCTACATTCAACGATTTCAAATATATTTTAGGATAATGTATAAAATAATAAATATTGTCAGAAATTTTAACTGCATTACAACTAAGTATTTATTTATTTACATTTGTATGTATGTATGTACATATATGCATATAATTATTTTGTAAATTTAATTCATTAATTTTTTGCAGGCCTATTTGTGGAAGCACCCACAAACGATTTGTTAGAGCAACGAAGAATTTGTCAACGCAGTTTGAAAGATTTTTATTTGAAGAGATTTCGTTTTTCGCAAAAATGCAATACAGTTAAGCTTCTAGTTTTTTATATAGTATATGCTATAAAAAAGCTTCTCACAAAAAATGCATTCGCCGTTCGGAGCCGGCATAAAACTGTATCTCTGACGAATTTTACGGTCGAGCTTCTCTCCCAATTCGAGTGTGCTCCTTTTGTTTTTCCTACCAATTGGGTGGACCTACACTTTTATGCCGGCTCTGAACGGCCGCTGTGGTGCAGTGGGTAGAGTGCTCGCCTGCTATGCCAGAGGTCTCGGGTTCAAACCACGGTCCGAGCAAAACACCAAAAAATTTTTCTAATTAGTAAAAATCCAATTATTGGATTTTTTAAGAGCAGCGGTCACCTCTCGGCAGTGGGCGGCATACCCTCCGAGTGTATTTCTGTCATGAAAAAGCTTCTCACAAAAAATGCATTCGCCGTTCGGAGTCGGCATAAAATTGTAGGTCCACCCAATTAGTAGGAAAAACAAAAAGGAGCACACCTCGAATTGGGAGAGAAGCTCGGCCATAAAACTCGTCAGAGTTATAATAGCGCCATTGTATTGTTATTATTATTATCTGAACGCCGAATGCATTTTTGTGAGAATCTTTTTCATGGCAAAAATACACTCGGAGGGTCCCAGCAAAAACCTGGTCATCGCTATTACCTGTCAGGCATGACAGAAGGCCTTGCCATGGAACATCTGACGATTTCATCACTTCTTTAACGCATTGCCAGTAATATGAAGTGGAATGAGCTTCCATTACCCATTCCACGTAATGCAAATTAGAATGGAGCGCGAAAAATGAACTGGAATAAATACCGTTATTTTCAGTGGAAATTTCCATCATGCCTTACATTCTTCGCCTTCATTCTCTGCTTCCCTGTAAGGTATTCTTTATTTGATTCGCTAGAATCCTTGCGGTATTGCGTGATTTATTCGTTCGGCGGTAATGCAATGGGTAAGTCCTTCCCTCCAATGAAAAGTCCATGCTAATGTCAGGCATTCTGTCAACGAATGTGGAAGCGATTGCAAGGTTTTTTCTGGGTTGCCCTCTTAGTTCCACGGTCATCGAGCTTTTTGATGGGGTATACCGCCCACTGCCGAGAGGTGACCGCTGTTTCTAAAAACCCAATAATTGGGTTTTTTTAATTAATTAGAGAAATTTGTTGAGGTTTGTCCGGACTGGGCTTTGAACCGGAGACCTCTGGCATAGCAGGCGAGCACTCTACGCACTGCACCACAGCGGCCACATAACGTACATACAACATGTATATCAAACAAGCGATTGTTCAGATATACATATTTTGGAGTATAACTTCTCCATTTAAACAGCGAATACATTATTTTTTCTAATAAAAATTTCCATAAATAACCCACAGAATTTAAACTATAAATTAAACCAAATCAGACCATGCAGTTTACTTTTCATTTTCCCATTCATGAAAGGTACGCCGAAGACAGCTCGCCCTTACCTGTTTTTTTTTTTTTCTAATATTGGCATTGTAATGTTTAGGTAAATTTTTTGTTAAACGACGTGTTTTATTAAAAAAAAAAATTAACAACAATGCGCTATGAAAAGCACTTGGCTTTGTACGATCAACTTTAAACTTTAGTTTTATGATTTTCATTTGATTTTATATGAACCGTGCCCTTCTTTCATTCTCTAAATCTTTGTACACAGAAAATTATTATTTGAAGTAACTTAGAAATACCATTTCAAACAATTTTTATGAAAGCATCTACTTTTACGTTATTTCATTTTTCGCGAATAAAATAGTGAGGAACAAGCTATTTAAAAAAAACTCAAAATATTTCTAACAGATTAAAGGAATACATATCTATCCAATGGTGCAATTATCGAATTATGACATATGTAGCAGACCTGTAAAGTGCAAGTACCAGTACAAGTACAAGTACCAGTACCTCAGTACTTCGAAATTCCAGTACAAGTACAAGTACTTTAGTACTTGTACTTGAATTTTACAATTACAAGTACTCTACTGATAAGTACTTTTTAAGTACGTACACATATCTATGTTTTTGTTTTGCTTTTTTGAATGTTTTGATTGAAATAAAAATTTTAAATCAAAATGAACTGAGCTGATATTTTTTTGTTTGAAAAAATCTGAAATAGTTTGTCAAAAAGTGCTTGCACATACATTGATAAGTACTTGTACTTGTACTTGGAATTTCCAAGTATAAGTACTGTGGTACTCGTACTTCGAATTTCTAAGTACAAGTACTGTGGTACTTGTACTTATTTGGTACTTAGTACCAGTATCTACTGAGTATTTTACAGGTCTGATATGTAGCACTTACTTCATTTCATTACAAATGCCGACAAATTTTTTACCCTGAGATGATCCTATACTTTTTTGTTTTGAATACACGGACTACAGATTCAGATTAAGCGCGTCGAGATATTTTAACAAAGTATAGATAAGCTCATCTCCGGGTAAGAATTTGTTGAAATTTTATCGGCCTGTTTTATTCAAGCGACAATAGGTACATTCATTAAAGAAATTATTACCTCGAAATCTGTATGTCTTAAATGGCATCGTTAGCTCACAAGTTTTTAAAACGCGTTTGTTCTTAAAAATCGAGAAAGTTTACGTTTAGAAAATTGCAAAACTTAATTTATACAAAAATAGTAACTTTAAATAGTTTTTGACGTATATCGATTATCCACTGCATTCAATGGATGTAGCTAGTGAAAATGTACCCATTTGCAACACGGACAAACCTTGCAAATTTATGAGTTTGAAATTCCCCGCAGTTGCTATGGAATTCTCTGAAATTGTACTCGAATGTTATTACAGAGAAACCTCCCCTAACGGACACCTCTCATAGGCGGACACCTCCCTTGAGCGGACATTTTTTCATGCACCAAGGTTTAGGTTCAATTTTTAGAACAAATTGCCCTCTCTTAGGCGGACACTCTCTTAGCCGGACGCGGACAGTTATTTGCTATTGAATTGAACTAAAAACTTCTATTAAGCGGACACGAACCTCTCGTCAACGGACACTTTGATTTTTTTTTCATAACAAAAACCTCTGTTAGGCGGACACGAACTCCTCTTATGCGGACGAAATATTAGTATGTATAGCAATATAAAAAAAGCTCGCTGAATGTTCGTTAGGTAAAAAGCGCTACGATGAAAGGGGAATCACCAACTAAAATAAATGTCCGCATGACTTTATTGGAAGATATAACAACATTCACGGATTTCCAGTTAGATGTTCTAACTGACGAAAACGTCGAAACCATTGAAGATGATAGTACCAATACTAAATACCGCTGAAAGTAGGTAATGCAATCTCCTCGAACGAAATGGCTTTGACTGCAGCTTCAAATTTGAAAAGATTTTGCACGGAAGACTTTATTGCATTTGAATTGTTGCAGAAATTTGAAAGCAAAACAATTTTATTTTAAATAAGCAAAAAACCCCTCGTCAATCGACAATTTCGCAATTTTTTAAATAATTTCAAAGATATCCCAACATTTCTAGTTCTCAGCAACTTACTAATTGGTATGTAATATGATTGTTAGTACTTTATGTATATGTATACATATGTACATGTATATGTTTTTATGTATTTAAGTGAAATTTTGAAGACATAAGAATCCTTGTTTTTTTCAGTGATATATGAATAAATAAATCCTTTAAAATTCAAAAAATTTCTAAAATAGCAACCCACTCCCTTAGGCGGACACCTCTCTTGGGCGGACAAAATTTGCCCGACGGTGAGTGTCCGCCCAAGGGAGGTTTCACTGTATATTGTTTAGTATGACTGAGTGAAAGATTATCCTAATTCAAAGCTTATTTCAAAACGATCCTATTTAAAAATTTTATTCAAGAACAACCCATTAAACAATTTGCTCCGATTTCTTTTCGAAATCGTTACGTCCCATCGAAAATTTTTTTCCGAAATCGGAACTGGTTTAGTTTCGAAATCGTTACGATTTTTGTATGAGGAGGTTGAGACGACTTCGTAAAGAAATAGTCTTAACGATTTCGTAATTTTAAAAATTAAGAATTACACTTTACGAAATCGTTTCGAAATCTTTAAGCTAGAGCGATAGACTGTCGACTTCGATCAAAAAAATTTAATTTCCAAGAATTTCAGACTTCTCTTCACGAAATTGGAACGAAATCGTTAAGGTGAAGCGGAAGACTTTCGACTTCGTTCAGAAAAGTCTGACTACCGACAAAATTGAAACAAATTGTTTTGTGGGAAACCAGTTCAGAGAAAATGCCATGCATAATTTTTCTAAAATAAGGCGTTATTAAAGCAAGTTCTGATGGTGATCTTTTACTCGGTCGTCGATATAATACTTTGGAACTCGGGTCGTTGGATTGGTAGTCGAATGGCATCACCACTAGGCTACCACTGCCATAAACTCTGCTTGGCTTAATTTTCGATTTTCCTTTAATCACAATCTACTTACATACCATCAACAGTGACATTAATGACACCCTGTTTTTGCCAGCTAGCAGATGTGTTTTTTTTTTTTCATGCAAATTCCAAAGCTATTTATGTAACAAGAAACCCTTTTTTACAAGCCGTCTTTGTTGTTGTCTTTTCATTTCATAATAATTTCAAGGTTTTTCTGTGCAAAAACTCTAATTTTCTCACGTATAAACATTGGCTAAATTTTCTAAACACTATTTAGTTTGATGATGTTTAAAGCTTTGGAAATTTATAGAAAACAAAGTGTTAACAACGAAGTGCAAAACCCAGTCGGCAACATTCAAGAATATACACTGAGAGAAAAAAAATATATGGAGGGGTCAAAGAAATTGTTTACCTATTTTGAACACTACTTTCTTTGTTTTGAGTAAATTTTCCTTAAAACATGTTAAAAGGTTTATAAAATATTGTTGTTACATGCGTTACCATGGTTTCATATACTTGTTTTGAAAAAATTCATACATTAAAATAATGAAAAATTCTTTAAGCGCCATTCCATTCCCAACTTTCCTTGTTTTGAAGACTTGATTTCTTTAATTTTGAGAAATTAAATTCCCATACAAATCCCCATGGCAACGAATTTGTTTGAATGTTTTTTTATGTTTTTCCACATTTTTGCGAAAATTTACACAAAACAAAGAAAATTTTGTATTGGGACGCGTGTTCAAAATAAGGAAAATTATGTCTTTGATCGAGAGAATTTTTTTTTTTGAGTGTATGTATAATTCAAATAATTTTAAATAGAGTTAAATAAATTTAAATCAGGGCTGCTCACCCCATAGGCACTCAAAGCACAATTGTTTTTGTTTTGTTCCGAATCATAGGCACAGATACATATTTTCACTTGAAATATGAAAATAAAATTTTCTTTGCACTACCATAAGCACTCAGATATAAAAAAATTTTATATGTATGTGCCTATGATTCATATTGAATGTGCAGAGCAAAGGCACTTTGTATAGGACTGCCGTAAGAAATCGAAATTTACAATAACAAATGTGTAATGAAAAAAAAAATCAAAAAATTAAAGCACTGTAAAAAATTTGTATTAAAAAAATTTTTCATATAAAAAATAAAAAAAATTGTATGTATGTGATACTATCATTTGAAAATAAATTGTAAAATAATAATTTATTGGAATTCATGAAAAAATTTAAATGAGCAAAAAAATTTTTCAGTGCATATACAAAATTTGTAGATGTATTGAGTTTTGTACTTTCAAAACGGGAGCGTTGAGCAGTCCTGATTTAAATACATTTAAATACAACTCCAATATTGTTCAAATAGGTTACTAATATGCATTTCATTCTTGTTTTAAAGTCACATTTAGCAATCAAATATGAATTTCTAAAACTTTTAAAGCTCATACATAAGCAAATTAAGCAACAACAACAGCAACAAGCACAACTAAAATAGTGTACAAAAAGATATGCCGCTGGCTAAAACATATTTCCACACATGCCATGACACGCGCACAATAGTCGTACATAACATCACTCATACGACACGTAGCACACAACAACAAAATGCCTACGCACGCAATTGTGCACTACGCACTCACTCACTCACTTACCCATTTGCCGTGCGTCTTATATGCCTCTGCCTAATAATTATTTTCAGTAGAGTCGTGCGTCATTTGCCGGAAGCTAAATACAGTTTGAGCTAATGACTTATTATTTTCATAATGATGGAATGATGTTTAAAAGATGAGTAGCGACAAGAGAAAGAAAGCGCGAGAGGGGGGAAATAGGCAAAGGCGCGTGCATGCTGTGCTAGTATGACATTGATTGAACAAAACTATTTAAAAAGTCATTCAAAAGGTACAAAAAACTTGCAGCTAAAAAGTGGATATTCAAGCTAAGCATTTTATAAATACATACATTTTTTACATACATACATGCATACATACATGCATACATAATTACTTATACACACATGAAAAACTACATTTAATATATTTACAAAAGCCAACTTTGGCAATTAGTTGATTTTGTTGTTGTTCTAACTGCGAGTGTACTTACACACATATGTGTGCGGGTGTGTACGTGTGTGCTACGCGTGTGCCTAAGGATTAGTGAAAGCTAAGCATTTATCCTTGAAAGCATTAATGTCGACATAATGGCAAAATAAATATGCGTAAGTGGTTTTTTTTTTTTTTTTTTTGAAAAGCGACGTGCAACTTGAACTGCTCTTTCAAATTCAATGTGTAGTTATAAATACAACAAACACAACATAATAATAATAATAATAATAATTTATAAAACAACTATGTCTTTTTAATGCTGCTGCCACTTGCTTGTGATTAGTTCAAAATAAAAGATGAATTTTCTAAATTATAAAAGAGTGAAATTAAAATGCGTTGGCGTTGGCGTATGAGCAACCAACAAGCGCGCATTGAATGCATAAACATACACACTCCAGCATTGCAAACATGAAATGTACGTGTCTAATGTGCGCGAATGACAATATACTTAGAAGGTTAAACAGAGAAAGGGGGTACTATTTTTTGAACAACAAAAACAACAGCAGCAGCTTTTGTGCGGTTTTGTTCTTTAAGGCTAAATCTATTCAAATACACAAATACACAAGCAATTGAGCACAATGGCATTAGCAACCGCAGGCTTTGCATGTTTTATTGTGCGGGAGTGGCATAGTTTGGTTGAAGGAGTGAAAGTCTCTACGCCCAAAAGATGTTAGGTTAAATGCCAACGAAATGCGCAAATAATAACAACTCTTACGATTGTGATAACAATTTCTTATTATTATTATGGCACTTGAGCATATTTGCATGCGCATATGAAAAGTTTAGATACTTAGAAGTATGCAAGCTGGCATACATATGTACATAGATACATACATGAGTTTCTTAGTATTACTTACTTAGTAGTCATATAAAGCGGTGGTAGTTCAAATATAATACATATGCTGCTCTAAGTGTTAAGTGTGTTGACAGATGACAGACACATTAGGAGTGTTTTTTGGGCACTTCGCTGCTCGCTTATACTAGATTCTGCTCTGTTGGCTGACAGAAATTATTAGGGACTTTAAGAGACTTTTACAGAGTATGCCAGCTACTCATTAAACTGATCTTTACTGATTCTGCCAATTTTTTCTATTTTGAATAAGTGAAATGGTTTAAATTTTTTGTCGATAGATGTGTCCGCGATTTCGAAACTATCTTCGAATACGTTAGAAATTTTTTCCAATTCCGTACTTTAACGAACGATGTTGGGTTAAGTCTTGGCTAGATCGGGGAGACATCTACCTTTTTATCATAAATCAATAACAGCGATATAGTACAAGCCAGGTACCAGGACGCCAGAAGTCAGTTTTTTTGCTCTTCTGCAAAGTTACTGAAAAATACATAACTGGCAGGGACGATATGTAAGTATGTTATATTTTTTTTTTTTTTCAAAACAACAAAAACGCGTCTTGAGATTTTTCAAATTCGATATGTATTTATTTCAAAGACAATCACACATATATAATTCTAGAATATCCGCAGAATCATTGAATCTATTGAAATATGATTTGGTGCTCGAAGTTAACTTCAAATTAGACTCTGTTGACTATAAAGCAACCCAACAGACCAGAATCTAAGCGAAATGGAATGGGATTTGAGAACAAGTTTATAACAATTGAGTAGTACACTCTCAAAAGTCCCTATGTGAATTTTTCATGTTAAGCCACAAATTACAAACAGCCACTATGGCCTCAAGCTCTATTTCATTTGAATATTTTTTGTTATTACCTGAAAGCTTAGCCCGTAAACAATTTAAGGATAAAGGACACTAAAAACTAAAACAGCAATATTAAATATTTTACATAGCTAGTTTTGAGATAGTATTTTTTCATATAGTAAATAAAACATTGAGACTTTTGAAAGTGTATAAATGGAACATATAGACTTTTGAAGGTGTATTTTCTTTACTTGATGCTTTTTTCCATAATACGGAAGGATTTTGCGTTAAATTTTTTAATGGACATTGTACACCTTTAAATGCTGGTACACAATCCATTAAAAACTCAATATCGAAAAAGGTTCACATAGAGACTTTTGAGAGTAGACTAATCAATTGTCCATTGTAAGCTTATTGCAATAACACTTTTTATAAGCTTAACTGTAAGCTGATTGACAAGCATGATTGTAAAAGACTTATTATAAATAATATTTTATCAAGAATGCTTAAAAAAAGCTGACACTTCACAAACTGTTCTCAATAATAATTGAGAAACACTTATTTTATATCGTTGGCTTCGTGAGCAAATGTGGTAAGTCCAATTTTTTTCAAAATTGAGATTTTAATGCAGTAAGATAGTACAACTAAAAATACATCGTCTGCAAAAAAAAAAGTTACCATAATGTCTGTTTTTCATGATGTAATGCAGTGTTAAGCAAATGTGCTAAGTTCATAAAAAAAATTTTTTTTTTTTTTTTTCAAAATCTACGTGCTAAGTCCAGGTGAAAATAAGAAATTATTATTTTTTTTTTAATTTGTTTTGTAGAATGATAAAGAATTGTTACTACATTGCTTTAAAAAGCATGGCTTGGGACTGTAAACGTTAATAATTTGCGGGAGTGGCTAGCTTTCCAACCAATTTGATATGCAAACTAGTTTGCGGTACTTTTTACATTTTTATTATACATTTTTACATTTTATTATATTTTCTATAGAGAGGGTACAGCATAATGTGGGCGTGGCCACACCCATTATCAACAGTGTTATCACTCATCAGACCCAGCCTAAAATATTCTTGTTAGTGCAAAATTTCATCCCTTTATAAGATGCCACGTTACACGTCACAAGTTTCCAAAGGGAGTTTTACAATTTTTTTTTTTAAGTAGGCGTGGTTACAACCCGATTTTTCTAAATTTTACTACATGTAATAAAATTACATATGTACCTACACCAAGTTCCGCGTAATATCTCAATTATTTGTCGATTTATGGGCTCCGAAATCTCTTAGATTCATGATGCCACGCCCATTTGCAAAAATATGTATGGTTTCTGTTTTTGTCCATAGTTTGACTCATGCCGCAAACTTTCAATGAATTATCTTCATATTTGACAAAGACGTCGCTTAAAATGTTTATATTAGTTCCATTTATAGTTCCCATATATAAAAGTGGGCGTGGTCATCTACCGATTTGGACAATATTTCGTCCAAACCTTTGCCCTAGCAAGTAAATCACGCCTTCCACATTTCATCTACATATATATCTACTACGGTTTCTGAGTTATTTATCACTTATAAAACTTTTAGAATTTATCCTTTCATAAGTGAGGATGGTGCCACCCATTTTCGAGAATTTCAATTTATTCCTTTATAACGGCGTAAGGTCATTGCATGGCTGAACTTTTTGCGTGTTTTTCGATATATACTATATAGGGAAAGTGGGCGTGGTTATCATCCAATTTCGCCTATTTTCAATACCAACCTTCCCTGTCTAGTTAGGAGCCTCTGTACCAAATTTCATCAAAATATTTCAATTTTACTACGTGCAGTTGAGTATAATAATTTGTGAGAAAATGTGCTAAGTCCACTTAAAAAAAACAAAATCGTAGAAAGCAAATATGCTAAGCCCTAAAGAAGCTTATAACTTTGGACAAGCTTTATATTAAAATGTGCAGATAACTGGTATTTTAGCACGACCATCTGAGGAAGAAAACTGCATTTTCAGATTTTTAAAATAGTAACAACAAAAAAAGTTAGGAATTTTTTTACCTCTCCTGAAAAGTTACCAGAAATGGACTTAGCACATTTGCTCACGAAGACAACGATATGTCTTTCTCAATACTCCTTATGTTAAAAGACTTGAAAACAATAGAAATAAGCTTAATTTACACTTGAATGAAATTTTGAAAAACTATTAACTATAACATCTCTTTTAAGCTTAAAATTTTTTTCAAATGTTGTTTTAAAATGATTCATATAATTCACAGATTCTTTTTCGGAAAAGGGAAGTATAAAGCCTGTAGGTCCACAGAACTCAAAAATAACCATTAACTTTATTTTGTATGTTATTAATAACAAGTAAGGAAGCCTAAGTTCGAGTGCAATCGAACATTAGATACTCAGCTGTATGCTTTCATTGTTTGTTTGCGTTTGTTCGATATAGGGTGTATTTTATATGAAACGAGTGCTGCATAAACAGGGCGCAGCCACGCCCATTTTCAAAATTTATATCAATCATCCAAATAAGCATACAAATATTATTGTTAGTGCAAAATTTCATCCCTCTATGACTTTTAGTTACAAAGACTTCACGTTACAAATTCCAAAAGGGTGTTCCAGAAATATCTTTGTTAAAAAGTAGGCGTGGTCATAAACCGATTTCAATACATTTTTGCGTGTCTATTAACACATGTTATAAAAGTGTATAAACCAAGTTTCGTCATAATATCTCAATTATTTGTCGAGTTAAAGGCTAAGAAATCTCATATATCCCTTTGTCTAAAAAGAGGCGGTGCCACGCCCATTTTCCAAACTTTTTTATTTTTTGTTTCCGGTCTATTGTAAAACTCATGTCACAAAATTTCAATGAATTATCTTTATATTTCACATAGATATCGCTTAAAATGGTTTTATTAGGTCACTTTATAATACACATATATAAAAGTGGGCGCGGTCGTCAACCGATTTTGGTAATTTTTCGTCCACACATTTGGCTAAGTAAATATATCACGCGTACCAGATTTCATCGATATATCTTTAACGGTTTCTGAGTTATGGCTTATTAAACTTTCAATATTCGCTCCTTAATAAGTGGGCGTGGCACCGCCCATTTTCCAAAATTTTTGTAGTTTTTGTTTTATGTCCATAGTTGGACTCCTGCCACAAAATCTCAGTGATTGATCTTTATATTTGACAGAGATATCGCTTAAAATGTTTTTATTAGGCCCCCTTATATTTCCTATATATAAAAGTGGGCGTGGCCGTCAACCGATTTTGATAATTTTTCGCCAAAACATTTGACTAAGTAATTATATTACGCGTACCGAATTTCATCGATATATCTTCAACGGTTTCTGAGTTATGACTCATAAAACTTTCAATGTCTGCCCCTTAATAAGTGGGCGTGGCACCGCCCATATTCCAAAATTTTTGTGTTTTTTGTTTTATGTCCATAGTTGGACTCATGCGACAAAATTTCAATGATAGATCTTTATATTTGACAGAGATATCGCTTAAAATGGTTTTATTAGGTCACTTTATAATACACATATATAAAAGTGGGCGTGGCCGTAAACCGATTTTGATAATTTTTCGTCAAAACATTTGTCTATGTAAGCAAATTACGCGTACCAAATTTCATCGATATATCTTCAACGGTTTCTGAGTTATGACATATAAAACTTTCAATGTTTGACCCTTAATAAGTGGGCGTGGCACCGCCCATTTTCCAAAACTTCATCAAATTTCTTCATAAGGGCCCGAGCTCAATACGTGGGTAAAATTTTAAAACTCTAGCTATATTAGTGGCTGAGATACCAAATTTCCGATTTTTTCTATATAGGAAAAGTGGGCGTGGTCATGGTCCGATTTCGCCCATTTTCAATACCAACCGTCCCAGTCTCGATACCAACTTGCGTTCCAAATTTCATCAAAATATCTCAATTTTTGCGCGAGTTAGAGTGTTTACAGACGGACGGACGGACGGACGGACGGACAGACGGACGGACGGACGGACGGACGGACGGACGGACGGACGGACGGACATGGCTCAATCGATTTCTCTTTTCACCCTGATCATTTTGATATATATAAGTCTATATCTATCTCGATTATTTCATTCTGTTACAATCCACCGTTATGTGATTAAAACTATAATACTCTGTGTACTAGTACAGCTGAGTATAAAAAGAAACTATGAACTTAAAGCCGATTTATATTCTGCAATTTTCAAACTGCCCTTGAAAATAGTTCTCTTAGCCAAGTAATAAAATAATTTTTATTAGATTGGCAAATAAAAATGAGTCGAACTTCTTAGGCGAAAGCTGGAGTAGGTAAATTTTCTCGAAATTTTTCAAATTTAACATGGCAATAGAAAATAGTGTCAAATGTGGCAAAATGGTTTTTGTGGTCGCAAATTCTCGCACATGTAATTGAAAGCTACAGGAATTATTGTAAATACTTCTCAACTGGATTTACTAATTGTATTTAAGCAAAAAGTGTTTAGAACTTGACAGCGTCTGTGTGGAAACTATTTACAATTAAAAGCTTGTTTAGTAAAAGTGATCAGAAAGGCAACAAAGAAAATATCAAAGTACATCTTTACATTATTACAAGTTACTCGCTCATATTATTTGTTAAATTTAATGCATTGATTATATTCCTATTCACTTCAGATGACCCTCACGCTTTTCAATAATGCGGTTTGATTGTTTTTTTTTTTTGTGTAGTCATTTTATTTATTTAACTTATCTTCCATATTTCTTCTTATGCTGCCTTATCTGATAACTGCTACTAAAAGTTAACCGACTATATGTACAAACATAGCTCAAAAACAAATTGAAAAACGCGTCTAGGCTCCTGTGACTTGCATTCATTACTGTCAAAGAAAAAAAAATTAGATTTAAAATTTCCACAACACAAACTAGTCATACATAGCACACAATCAACTACTTTCTACACAAAAAAAAAACAGCTCATTCGCCATATTTTGCTGTTACGTCTAAAATCTCTACCTCTAGAACTTCCTTACCAACACCTTCTATACTCATACATACATACATACATACTAACGTTAGCATCGACGACGACTGGAAATTTTGCTTATTTCCATTAAATTCTAATTAGTAAATGTTGAGCATTAGCATGTCTCAGGTACAACAACAACAACAACCACAGCAACGTCTATATGACGTTTTCCCAAGCCCCAAGTTTGCAATCGAAATTCTCTACAAGTACGAGTACGTTGTCAGTTGAGCCAGCCGTGCGTTTAGCGAAGCATCACACCGGCTGTAATAAAGTAAAGAAGTGCAGCTTTTGTATATTTTTTCATGTGCGTGTGTTTATGCGTTTGTGTGTAAATGAATCTCAATATTCTTTCGTGTTCTTTAACCTCGCACGTAATAGACAAAAATATTTTCTAAACACTTGTCGCAACCCCATCATACATACATACAAACGCGCACATAATAACCCTTTTATTCATTTTAATGTGCAAAATGTCACCCCCCTCACCCTACCATAACATACACAACACACAAAGACACAATGTTAGGCATTTGCAAATAAGTATCATCTATGTAAGTATGTTGTGTGAATTAGCAAATACCCTGCAAAAAGTGGGACCACGTAATATGCTAGTACAGGACCAGGTTACGTTGTGACAGTTCCTAGTTACAGAAATGGTCCAAAAATATATGAAAAAATATGGTTACATTAACATTGCGATATCATTGGACATGACCACCCCTGCTTCACCGCTGCATAACAAAGGACTATATAAAAAACCACCCCATTTGGGCCATATACTAGTCTGCTTACAGTGGACCACGTTTTAAACTACATCCCAATACCCTAGACGGAGCCAAATTGCCGACCAACCACGAATTATTTGGCGGCGAACGACAATTTATATTCAATGAGGTCCGATGCGGCATAACCTGTTACCAGGTCTGTAACTAGGCCGCTTCACGCGTGGTACTATGCAGCATAACATGTAACCAAGTCCGTAACCACGTCCCTTCAGACCTACTTTAAAGCCCCGTCCCATTGGACTACCTGGTCCCCAAATATTTGAAGGGTATATACACGCTGCAGACACGACGCTGTTTTTTGGTTTTTTGTTTTTGTTATTTAGGATTTGGAATTTTTGCAGTTCACTTACATATACATATGAGTATGTGTGTAGCGATAATATCAAATTTGTTTGCATTTAGAAGGAAAATTTGTCTGTATGTATGTACATATTTGCATGTCTGTAAATAATGTAAAATACTTTTCCATCAAATTTTAATTTATTATTTAGGAAAAAACGCCAAAAAGCACTCTCAAGTATGCAAAATGTTTTTTAAGAATTCACGTTGTCATATATGCACGTGTATGCGCTCAAGTTGATTGGCAATACGTATACGCACTGTCTACCTTGTGTCATGTATGAATTTGCTTTACTTTTAATTAATTAATTAGAAAGTAAAAATTGACGATTAATAAGTGCTCAGCAGTTACTGACGTTGTGAAAGTTTTAGAAAAGTATCTTACTCACATATGAATAAATGCATACATACATATTTACAGCTTCCAATGTGGTTTGAAGGCAATATTTACACATGTACTCGTATGTATCTACATATGTATGTATGGACGTGAGTTTGAATTAACCGGTCGTGAGGTCATAAAAGGTTTTGTACAAATAAATTATAGAAAATCCATCCGATGCAATTAGAAAATTGCGCAAAGACATCAAAAATAAAATAACCAATATATACACACATATTCATGCCTTTTTAAAAAGACACACATTAAAATAAAAGTATTAAAAATTTACGCCGAATAATGTAATTCATTATAAACTTGATTTCTTTAAATCTGACTTATGTAAATATTACTCAGTTTAGTTTTTTGCATCTTATTTTCATTGTTTTAGTTCTCTTCATTATTTCTGTGTAGATATGTATGTACGTTAATTCATTTTCAATCTATGCCATAGTAGGTTTATATACATAGTATATCTCCACAAACCGATTCGTTACAGATGGCACCAAATGCCCCACACCGAGCTGTAACGGTCAAGGTCATATCACAGGACTCTATTCACATCATAGAAGGTATAGAAAAAACAAAACAAAAATATATTTTCTTTCTTTTTCAATAATTCACACCAACGCTAGCTAAATATGTCTAAGAATTTTGCAATATACCAGTGGCAGACCATGCATACAAGCCGAAAAGCCGAATTTCTTAAAATATGGTTTTTCTACGCTTGAAACATGTTTACTGCTTAAGTTTTCATAGCGCGTTAGCCCACTAACAACCTGAGTTAGTGAGCATGTTTTAACAGTTCCACACATGAGCTTTTATGAGGCTTTCAAAACAGAATAGCATAGCTTGTTTTCTCGCTTTCTCTAAGAAGAAGTCAATTGCCCGTTTGCAGAATTAAATTGAATAAAAAATTGCAAACCACTTTTTTTCGCATCAAATTTGTATGCGAATGAGCAGCCGGCTTTGGCATCCGTGATTTGATATTCAACAGTGCTGTCAGTATAGTCTGATATTTGATATTCACGTTTGTATGTACATACATATTTTCTCAATAAAATCAACGGATTCGCCTCAAATTCGCGTCGGATTCGCTTTCTCTGATTATATTATCGCGGCGATAGATCGGCGAATCCGAATTCGCAGGCATGACACCTCTCAGTAGCGATTCGAGAATTTGTTCATTTTTCGACTGAGCCAGGCTTGTTGATGTGCTGACCAAAAGCAGGTACAGCTATAACAACAAAAGTCATATATATCTTCATATTATCCATTTTATGTATGTAAAAACTTAATTATTCTTCATCAACTTCATTTTCTCGATTTGTTCCACTACATTGAGTTTCGTACGGTGTGAATATAAGCAACAAATCAAATACAAAACAAATTTAAATCAAAGTCCATGACGAAAACGCAATCAGACTCAGATAATACAGCAAAGAAAATTACATAAATGTCCGATAGCTATGCTTCATACGTAGGCTTGCCCAGCTAATTATGGTAGGGCCGCCACTGCAATATACATATGAAGTTGCTGTCACAAAACTCATGTCACTAACTCTTCTTGTATTAAAAAGCAATTTAAATAAATCTAGTTCAAAAATTTTAACTTTAACTGGAAATTTTAAAGAACCCATCAGTTGTTTCTAGAATTTTTAACCCTCCAGCGACATTCTAAATATTATTTTATTAGGACTCCCATAAAATGGGGTCAAAGGGAACTGGCCTTGAAATTTCCGCACAATGGTATTAATTAAAAAAAACATAAATTAAGATGAACATTTGTTTTTACTTTATTTCTTATTTTTCATGCATTCATTAGCTTGTCCGGCTGTCCAAAACGAGATAAAGTCACCTCGGAATGTAAGTTGAAATAATTAAAATTTTATAATGTTTCATATACCTAGAATTTATACATCTGTATTGAAAAGCAGTAAACGCTTATGCTAATTTTCAAGATCTTCTTTAAATATTAATCATTTTGAATATTTAAAATATATGTATGTTTATGTAAGAACTGAATTTTATATGACTTCCACCTAAGCATACCTACATATATGTGATAGCGCATAGGGACCTAATGGTAAAAAATCGATTTTTTTTGGAGCATGGGATCGGTCTCATTCGATGCTCAGATGTTGTCCACATCAAAAAAAAAATTGTTTGCCCTTAGATCCCTTTCCCTATGCGTTTTCACATATGTTTGTACATATTGCTTTTCACCACAGATGCTAATATATATCGTTAAGTCTTTAAGGCATGCCTGTATTGTATTACTGTTGTTTTATGTTGCACGCTAGAAAATTAATATTTCTTGTTCTTCGTATATTATTAAAAATATACATACATATCTTCCTTTGTAGTATTTTAAGTACTTACGACTTTATTATTAGCTCTTATTTTAATTCTTCTTTCCCTTTAAATTGACGTTTTTGTGTCTTCTTTTAGAATTTATTTTATTTTAATCTTAGCGTTTTGTTTAGTATCCATAAATGTATATAATTTTAAAATGGGGTAGAGATTGAAAACCTTTATACGTAAAAGCTGGGCCCTCACTCTGTAGTTCGATTCGAAAGCGAAATTCGATTCGAAAGTACATTCGTACTGTATAGAATATATGGAATAGAATTCGAAAACGAACGAATTTTCTTTCGAATCGAACTACAGAGTGAGGGCCCTGATCTGTCTTATAACTGCTTAAAGTGTCTCAAAGAAAAACTCCGCATCTCTCTGTCGATCTATCTATCGGTCACTCTCTCTCTCTCTTCACTTCTACATACATATTTACCCACTATCTCTTACAGTGGAACTATAGATCGGACTACATATTGCTTATATGTAGCTTTTTCTTGGTAATCAAGTGCTTAACTAACTAAATATGTACATAGGTATTTCAAACCACAATGAATATTCGCTTATTTTTACTCTCAAAAACCGATCACAGCTCAACATACATTTCTTACAATACGCACACACACTCTTTCTCTCTTGCACACACAGTAACGCTCCCACTATCTCTCCCCCTCTCTCTCTCTCTGTATCTCTCCCTACTAGCCACTGAACTGTGTTGAATGCCTAATAGATAGTGGTGAACATATTCGTTGTGAAAGTGCTGTAGCTCAAACTAGTCTGAAGTAATTTTTATTCTGACAATTAATTAAGAATATATTTTTAAACCTCGTCAAAATCTCGCAAACGAAATACCGTAGTGCTGACTTTGCACGAACAAATTCTTAAATGTCCCACGCCGGGTTGCAATGGCCGTGGTCATGTGCAGGCACATCGTAGTGTTCATCGCAGTCTATCCGGTTGTCCGAAAGCTATAAAACGCGTTGCGAAGAAAGTAGGCATCAGCGAAAAGGAAACGGTGACGCGCAAAAAATTACTTCCTCTTCTCACTTCTAAGGTAGTTGGTGCGAAGTTAGACGGTGTCATCGTGGAGGAGCGCAACCGGCCGATGGCTATACTGAAGCCACTACAGCGAGCAACTGAAGTTGATGATGAGCTCAGCGAAGGTTTGTCGTCGATCAAAAATCTTCTCTCTCTCTCTCTTTCTTTAATATACACAGTAAATAATCTCTACCCTTCTTTTTGCTGAGGTTTTAAATCTATTTTTATTTGGTTAAATTTTTTTTTTTCTTATATTTTTTTCCAAAATTATTTACATACACTGAAGTCTCAGAATTATATTTTTTACCTTAAAAAAAATTTGCATACAATAACCTAACCTAACACATCAAATTTTGCACGCTCTTGCTGTCGCTCTCTCACAACATTTCTATCTCTACTTACTCACAGCATCTACGCTAGACACTTTCAAAACCGAACCAAAGGAGCTGCAGCATTTAGATAAATTGAAGATTACAACAAATCAATACTTGAATAATAATAACAACAACAACAACAACAACAACAACAACAACAACAACAGCTGTATTAGTAACAATAACAACAGTAACTCGAACTCAAACCCAAACTCGCCGAGCTCGAAGGCGACGGTGACGGGAACAACAAACCCAAACAACTCTAGTGCTGTGAGCGGCAACACAATGCCAATTATAAAATCAGAATTCAGTCCGGTCGCCAGCGTCAAGTCTGAATACAATAAGAGTCCCATGCATCCGTACATGTCCAATGCGGCGGCAGCGGATACGACAGCTGGGGGTGGTGGCAGTGGCGCTGGCTCAACTGACCGTTCGTCCGTCAATGGCAATGCCACAAATTCGGACAATTTGCACGCGCCGCACTTGAGTGGCATTCGAAGTGCGACCGGAACACTTCAAACGTCCGGCGGCTACGTGAGCATGCAACAACAACCACAACAGCAACTGTCGACCACTCAACAACAAGCACCATCACATACAATGGCCGATTCACATCATCAGCGGCACTCACAACAACAACGACAACACTCTCAGCAGCAGCAGCAGCAGCAACAGCAAAGTCCACATAATTCCCAACACCAACATCATCATCACCAGCAACAACAAACGCCGACACTTCACCAGCAACGCGGACCGTTCATCGAAGGCTCATCGACAGCACCGTCTACATCGGCAGCATCATCGTCAGCAACACTAATGATGTCCGCTGGCAATGGCACATCAGTGAATGGCACAGATGTCTATCGCACCGATGGACCACATGACGACACCCACCAACATCATCAGCAACAGCAGCAGCAACAACAGCAAAACTACGACCACCACATGCGCTACACACAGCAAATGCTGAGTGGTGGTGGTCAGGAGATGCTGCCACCAAACGACGGTCCGCCTCACAATAATGGGCTGTCGCCCAACGGACGCGCCTATGATTCGATTCCACCCAGTACATCACTCGTCTCAGCAGGCGGTGCAGCAGCATACGCGGACGGTGGCAGTGTATCGATGCCCACAGCCTTCGAACGTTACGACTCCATTTGTACGGGACAACGCGGCCCAGGTGGTGCAGGTCCACTACCGCCATCGAACATGTATCACCATTATTTGCCACCGCAATCGGCGGATGATTTGCAAGTGCAACAGCACAAGTATTTGCAAGAACAACAAATGTTGATGACCAAAGCGGAACATGATGAGCTCGCCGCCAATGGTGGTGCGGCGGGTGGGCCAATCTACCCACGTCCCATGTATCATTATGATCCGAGTATGGGTCCATTGCCGCCCGGTTTTTCCGCAATTAATTTGTCTGTGAAAATGGCGGCCGCACAGGCTGCAGCAGCGGCGGCGGCCTATCAAAATCAGCAGCACCAGCAGCAGCAGCAACAACAACAACAACATCAGCAGCAGGAACAACAACCCCAACAACCGAAACAGAGTGGTTCGCCTTCGCCACCCGGCGCACCGGTTGTTGATTTGTCCGCACCCGGTTCGGTCACCTCATCCAGTCCACATGGTTTCAATTCGCCAGCTTCGCACAATCAATACAGTCAGCGCATAGGCGCTGGCAGTCCACAGCCTGGTGCGAGTCCGAATGTAGCAAGTCCTCAAGTGCCAAGCCCGCAGGGACAGACTTTGGATTTGAGCGTGTCCACGCGTCTGCCACACAGGTAAGGAGAACGTAGTAGGAGGATAGAACTATATGTGATAAGTTATGGAATATCTAACTATATATTTATATGTATCTGTTTAGCTATGTATGTATGTATCGAATTTCTGACAATTTATTCTTTAAGATTGGGAACAAAACGTGAGAAATAAGTTTTACAACTTTCTGTGGTTGCTTAAGAAATCGTGAGCATTTAATGTGACCATAAAAAAAGTATCTTTCGAGTTAGTCTTAAAGAAACTTGTGGAAGCGCCACCCTAATTAGGAAACTCGTTCACGGGCACACCCTAAGAAAAAAACTTACCCCGTGCCTTAGGCTGAATTAATGTATACACCCAAACTTGGAGCCTTGTACTAATAAAGAAGGCATCTATATTTCAACTAATCAGCACACAATAACACCAACACACCTCTCCAACACTAAGCATTACCTCACTCTCGCCACTAAATTCCTTAGCCAACTTTCAACTTTAGCAAATACTATTTTATATTTTTTTGTATTAACGCTAAACCTTTTTCTGCTTTCTTTCTACTTTTAGCATAATAACAAGTCCACAATATGGCGCACACCCAGACGGTCTAGTCGTCGGACATCCACAAGGTTTTGGTCCGGGTGAACCCTCAGCTACGGGAGCCAACGGTGCGCCACGTTCACCACAAATGGAGCCAGTCGATTTTAGTGGACCACCACGACCACTCGGTTTCGGTTTGGTTGGTCATATTGGCGGTCCGCGGCCGTATAGTCGTGAATCAACACCGGATAGCGGTGGTTCGCATTACATTGACAGCTATCGGGATCCAAGTGGTGAGTTTTTAGTTTCTAGAAAATGCATATGAAAACCGTCTTGCCTTGGTGTGTTGTTATGAATTAGACAGAGTATCTATGTATATTTGCTGTTCTTGTGTTTCATAAATGAGCAAATTATTTCATTCATTTGAACTTTCATTCATATTTCCTCTTTTCCTACATATTTCTTCTTTTTCTTCATCTTCATCTTCTTTTCCTTCATCTGCATCTTCTTTTCTTCATCTTCTTTTCCTTCATCTTCTTCTTCTTCATATTGTTATTTCATTACTTTGTGTGTGTTTTAATATATGTACATATTTCCAACAACAATAACTATTCTAGGCTATTCACCTCATCCCGGTTATGGTATGGTTGTACAATCTGATTATCCCCCAGCCGGCTATCACGGTTACGGTCCAGCCGCATATCAATGCAGCAATCCATATGCGACTGCTGTCGGTCCCGGCGGATATCCGACACCAGTATCGGGTGGCTATTCGCCCAGTCCAGCGTCGTGCTATTCCATGCCACCGCCACAACATATACCACAACATGACAAGACAAAGGATAGGTTAGTCGAATGGCAAGTCAAATCACTTTAACTACTAACAGCTACTTTATTACAATTTTACGGTGTTCTCTGGTGTTTGTTGTTTTTTTGTATGTAATTTGGCTTTGTTTGTGCTTTTGCTTTGTCTGTGCTTTTGTTTATTATGAAACTATGTATGTATTTATTTATTTTTTACTAACCCTTTTATACACTGAGAGAAAAAAAATATATGGAGGGGTCAAAGAAATTGTTTACCTATTTTGAACACTACTTTCTTTGTTTTGAGTAAATTTTCCTTAAAACATGTTAAAAGGTTTATAAAATATTGTTGTTACATGCGTTACCATGGTTTCATATACTTGTTTTGAAAAAATTCATACATTAAAATAATGAAAAATTCTTTAAGCGCCATTCCATTCCCAACTTTCCTTGTTTTGAAGACCTGATTTCTATAATTTTGAGAAATTAAATTCCCATACAAATCCCCATGGCAACGAATTTGTTTGCATGTTTTTTTATGTTTTTCCACATTTTTGAGAAAATTTACACAAAACAAAGAAAATTTTGTATTGGGACGCGTGTTCAAAATAAGGAAAATTATGTCTTTGGACAAGAGAAATTTTTTTTTTGAGTGTATGTGCATATTTGTATGTACTTGTATGCATATTTATGTATGCAAGATTAGCACATTCTTATTTACTTCAAGGGGAGGTCAATCCCGCAAAGTGTGTTTTTAATGTCTGAGCCATCGGGATTTCCATGCCAATTTTTAGTTATAAACTAGCTACATGATTAGGAAAAGTTGTCGATATTCTGGATTTGTGCCATATATGTAGTTAAATGAGATTAAGTTCATTGACATTAATAATTTTAGGTTATGTAACTTTTATTTTCTTATTAGAAGATAACACTTCTTCTCTTCGAAAAGACATGCTTAAGTAGTGAGCTTTTCCAGTGCGATTTGGGAGCTGAAGGTTTAGGTCAACTGAGAAATATCTATCAGCATATGCAAATAGTTATCAGAAGTGAGCGAAACAAAATTTTCTTTATGTGTCTTTAACTACCGAAGATTTTAAGGAACCAGAATGTTTCAAAGATGTTATTTTACAGGCAATATACATATAGACCAAATGCATATATGTATGTATGTTAATAATTTTCAACTTTTGTAAACAGTGGAAGCTGTTGGTAGTTCTATTCATGCTTTAGCATTACCTTAACATATTCAGAGTCAAGCAAATATATAAAAAAAATAACTACATATAATTTTTACGTAATAAATATATATTTGGTCAGAGAGAAGCTTGGCCATAAAACTCGTCAGAGCTATAAACACACCAGTGTATTATTATTATTATTTATTATATTTCGAGAATCCCGCAAGAACTACTTTAAAATTTCCTAAAATAACATGCTTACTACTCACTTATAAAGTTTTAATGCTAATGAGTTTCCAGTAGAAATCTTCAAGTAAATTATATATATATGTACGTAGTATATATTTTTCCTTAGCTCACATTTTACTTCTGTTGAATCCCGTGAATGTGATGCTGTCATTTATTGAACTCTATTGAAAGTACAAAAGCCCGAATTAACAATTACCCATAATTATGACAACTCTATTATTTATTCATGATGTATAATTCTCATAGGAGTGTAAATATAAGTACTTACACTCAGGGTAAAAACAAGCTAAATTTAAATCTCACGGGATAAAAACAAGCCGAAAACGTCATGACAGTCTGCTTACCTTGAAAATGCTAAAATCCTATCCAATCTTATTATAAGAATGCTTGTATTTATGTTGAGGATTTCATTCTTGAATCAAGAATCTTATTGTTAAATCTAAAATTTTCAGCTTTTTATCTTGGTTCAAGCTTGTGAAAACTTAAATTTAATTTGTGTTTCTTTAATTTCTGTAATTCTTGAGTTAAGTACGACACAGCTTGAATTTTGTCCGCTACTTTTCTCTGAGTGTATGTGTAGTATTACGGTGGTACAAAATTGTATGAAGAAAATAAATTTGTACCGAAATTCGCGGAATAACCCGCATTTCATGTGACTTTATTAAGTACGGAAACCTATACCGAAACTTTTGCTTGAATATATTAAAGTTTAGCGGTTGCGACAATGCCTCCAAAGTTCCCTCTCCTATTCAGTACAACAGTGATGATAAATAATTTTTAATTTAATGAACAAGGAAGACGCTTTTTATCATTTAAAAGGGAACAAATACGAATAATAGCATAAAAAAAGCCTTGTTCCGCAATGATTTATTTAGGTTTTAATTTTTTTGGACCACCTTAATATGTGCATGCATGTATGCATTTACGTTTGAGCATTTTCGTTAGTTCTTGGCCAACCCCGTTTATGATGAGCACAGCACAAGCACGTCTAATACATCTTCTCAGACTGCGCGGCGGCAGCACTTGAAGCGCAGAAGGAAATATTGGCCGGAAAGGACACTAGTGACTGGTCTCGTTATTACGTTAATGAAAAGAGCAAAGCCAACAACTGTCCTTGTACGTGATGGTGATGTATGTAGGTACACATGTATGTACATATTTACGTTTGTAGTGACGAAGTGGACGCATGAGTCCAAAGAGTGTATGTAAGTTTGTATAGCCTGCTTAGGCTACCTTGACAGCCGGATGGATGGTATGATGAGCATTATGGAAAATATTAAAATATGCAATAATGACACTTATCAGACAACGAAACTTTTACATTGACAACTAAAGGAGCCAAATGCTTATGTGTATCTACATATGTATGTGTGTGTGTGTGTTTTAGTGTGACGGACAACAGTCGAACGTTGACAACAGAGCATAGTAAAAAGAGGTTAGTTGGCAGAGCAAATAGTTGGCGCGGAAGTGGGAGATACACAAAAAAATGTATTCGCTTTGACAGATTTTAATATTTATTAGCAGATAAAATCCCACAACGGGGAGTTAGAGAGCAATAAATTGAAATTAGTTAGTAGCAAAAGAGTTAGGTACTGAGTTTGAAGCCGGGCAGTTGTCCGCATATACATGTATATGTATGTTGAACTGAGATCTAAAGCGAAACATTGTCTGTCATAAAAAATGTTGCAACAAAGAGTTTAGAAAACGCTACTTAATCCAACAACATCAACCTGCATAACTATGCACATGCATGCTCACACTCTTGACTTATTAAAGCTTACTAGTATCGCCGGTGCTCGAAATTCGACCATGCAATTTATTTTTTCAACTTTGTATTGGTACAAAAATTATTCCTTTTGGCTTAGATAAGCAACACTTTCTAAATTCCAGTTGTACCGCAACACTGATTTGCCCTTTTGATCACGGTCCGACACGAAATCATGGTCAAAATCAAGGCAGATCTAGGAAGGTAGGCCCGGTGGCGAATTCAGAAATTTCCCATGTATTTTGTTATTGTAATTGGTAGAATGTAATGTCAAAATGATATTTCGCCGTGGTTAAAATCTGAATTCGCTTGGGGCTCGTCCATTCCTATTGGCCATGATGTGAATTCGCTTTGATTTTGACATTACACTCTACCTTTGTAAATAAAAAAAAGAAGTTTTTCAATTCGCCGCCGAGCCTACCTGTTAGATATGCCTTGGTCAAAATTAAAATTACTCAGTGTGCTCTTCCGCCCTCTCTCTCTCTCTCATTTTTCGCTTTAATGGAAAAGCAATAGGCGATATTTGGCCGCGTTGATTTTGATCTGAGCGTAAACTGGGCCAATGCATATACAATAGAGAGAGCGCTTTTAAATTAAAGCGACTCTTCAACTGTGTTTACGATATTTGTAAACACGTTTACGATATCTATTTCTCTTAATTAAAATTTTTATTTATTAATTATAAACAAATTAAATAATTTATAGAAAAAATTATATGCCTATTCGCTGCTCCTGACTCATACGAACACATTCATATCAATTTTATGTGAATATGAGTATGTTAAATGTGCTAAACAGCCTGGCAATTGTTTGTATGGAAAAAATTTTAGCATATTAATATATAGATGCTAATGTTATATTCGACAAGATTATAAAACACAAATGAGGCCAAACTATAGAAGAACCAATCGCGTCTTCGATTCTTGCATAAAATGTTACGCTTTAATATCTCAATTATCAAATTATGTAACCTGACTTTGTTTTAAATAGCTGGATTTTTAGATAATGATGCCCTCTGGCCTAGTTAGAGGTTAATATTCTGAAATGACCACAGCAGCTTAGGAGATGGCTAAAAAAATCAAACCGGGCAACATTTTTTCCAGTAACGAAAACGGCATAATTTATTTCATAATTTGCCCTTTTTTGGCACTAACTCCATTTGTTGGAAAATATCTCTTGGGCTACTTTGGCGGTCAGGACCACCTACTGCTATAAAAGTCCGTCCGGCCACTAGCTTTGGACATACAGCATACCGTACAGTACAGCTAGAATTGAAAACCAATTCGAATAGCCAGCTTCTCATCACACACACACACACTTCATCAATAAACTTGTGCTTTTCCCTTTGCTTTGTAGAAAATGCCTTAGATAGCAAAAATCGCGCAGGCGATTGGGCGCACTTAAGCGAGCGAATGGCTTAAAAACTTTAAAAGTGCGCTCAATCAAATGTGTGCTGACCAATTGATAAGCTGGATAAGCGGGTTTAGCAGCAGAGTAAGATTTTCAGAACACAAAATCCTCCGCACACACACTAAACCACGCGCTGGGTTGTGCTATGCACTTCCAACGAATTTCACCATTCTAAGTACTTCTGCTGTCAGAGATAAATTTCCAATTTGTTTGATAAACTAACTAAGAGTTAGTTGCAAAACTCAACTTAAACTTTCAATTCATTTGCAATTGCCATTTCCCATTTCAATCATCGATTTCCGCTGCTGCATTGCGCTGACTTGAGTGGCTGCCTTGTGCTTATGTTTCAGAGGACTGAAGGCGCTTGTTCTGATTGGTTTTATTTCGTTTTTAAAGTTATTAGTGTTTGCTTGTTGCCAAATTGCCATACTTTTTCTTTTTATTTATTGTAATAAAAATGCAATTTTTCAATAAGCGTTATTCGTCATTTATTCCACTCAACAGCTTGACAGGCTGCACGCGTAACGATCGCAATCATTTGCAGCCCCACTCACAGGAGCTGAAATGCCCCACGCCCGGCTGTGATGGCTCGGGTCATGTGACTGGCAATTATTCGTCGCATCGCAGCTTATCGGGTTGTCCGCGCGCCAATAAACCGAAGAGTAAACCACGTGATGGACAGGATTCGGAGCCGCTGAGGTGAGTTTAATTTATTTGTGTCTTATTTTTTTTTTTTTGAGTCAAGCTTATGGCATATTTCTGCTCTTGTAATGCCCGAAAAGTATTATGTTGAAATATTTAAGCAATAACTTGTATTGGCTGCCTTCAATGCTCGTTAAATAGAATATTAGCGTTCACGATCATCAAAAGAACCACTTTTCGAGGGGTGGCAATTCATTTTTAGTTAGCAAAAAGTATTCCCATTTAGGCCAATTTCGTAACTTCGATGTTACTTATAAAGATCCCAAGCTTAATGTGACCAAAAAGCTGGGACTTATATAAATACATACATATCTCCGTAAGAGATCATTTATAAGGGCTATTATATAAACTGAGAGAACTATCAAATCGCCGAAATCCACCGCCACGAAATCACCGAAAATGTATTACCTTTTCCGTCGTTTCGAAGTTATGTGTTGCCAACTAAGTATATGAACTATGTTCGAATCAGCGTTACAAAGTGCTTATGTGAAATTTAGCGGGGTTTCTGACGTTTCTTATATTTTTCATAAGAACAATAACGTCCTATTTCAGATTTTGCTTCAAAAATGCCCTATTTTACAGAAAATTCCATATATATTTCTCTAAAATAGAGCGTTTTTGAATAATTGTCTGAAATAGGACGTTCTTGAAACAAATTCTGAAATAGGGCGTTTTTGAAGCAAAATCTGAAATAGGACGTTATTCAAACAATTTTTGGAATAGGGCGTTTTTGAAACAATTTTTGAAATAGGGCGATCTTATTCTCAGCCCTCGAAATGTACCTCTTCTTATGAAAAATATAAGCCGTCGATTTTTATTTTATTTTACTAAAAACTATTTATTTAAATAATAAAATAATGGATTCTATTGCGTCAGTAGCTTTATTAGTGGAGGAAGGGGAGGATATAAATCTACTAAACGAGAGAAAGTTTTTGGGAGATGATAGAAATGCTTTTACTTTAAGTAAACAAACGTAAGTTTAATCAGAGACCGAAAATATGTATATAAAATAACAAATATTGAAATGAAAAGACAAAAATACTTATTTGGTCCTTCTTTACTTTTATCTGTTTTTCATAGAGATATATTTTGAACTAAAAGCAGATGAAATAAAAAGAGAACAGAATAGATAATACCGATTTATCGAAAACGTCATTTCGAAGCCAGCGACGGAATAAATAATAGGTCTGTATATTAAATTTCTACTCGAGAACAAGTGTAAAACTTTTACACACAAAGATACACCATTTGGCGCCTTTTTAGGAGAGTTTTATAGCACTCTGCGTGTTCCTATTGTCAGCGTTTTGTCAATTATGCGATGAGCATAACATTTCTTTCGGAACGAAGAGCTTTCCATTAGAACCCTTATGATTTCTTTATAATCAGTTATGAGTTAATATTCATTTCATTATATTTATTCCACCTATAAGTAGTTTTATATCAGCATTTGGAAAAAAGTATTTAAAATGATTTTTAAACAATTTATTATGGAACGATTTTCCGTCATCCCTTGTCAAATTTAGTTTGGAGGCAAACCGGTTTCGGCTAATATGCACCATCTTCAGTGTCGATAATGAAAAAATATAATGCAAACCAAATTTGACAAGGGATGACGGAAAATCTTTCCACAATACACCATGTTCCTACCCTGTCGGAAAAGCAAGCAACCAAAAAATAATGCATTTTAAATCAACTTCATTTTATTAATTTCAGATGTCCCATACCCGGTTGCGACGGCTCTGGCCATTCCACTGGCAAATTCTTATCACACAGAAGGTAAATACAGCCATTATTAATCACATTCTGCGCTAAGCAAACATTTAATTATACACACATGTGTACCAGAGATCAGCAGCGGTGCACCGCATTTTCTAAAGCACCGCAAAAATACTTATTTTTTAAGTGGCTCAAAAAATAAGTACCCAGAAAAAAAATTCACCGCCACCGCATTGATTGAAAACCTAAATGATATTGCGGTATGTAGTGTTGTTTACACCGCATAACGCAAACACCGTATACCGCAAACACCGCATATCGCAAACACCACAATCACCGCAAACACCGCATTTGTTTATTTGTATGCTATTCAGTGTTGCCGGAAATTTTTCATACACTGCAAAGATATAGGCAATTGAAAATTCATTTGTACGTAAATACATAGATATGTCCCAACAGACCAGGAAGTAAGCGAAATGTAATAGGACTTGAGAACAAGCTTATAACAATTGTCCATTGTAAGCTTATTGCAATACAGTTTTTATAAGCTTAATTGTAAGCTTACTCACAAGCATGATTGTAACAATTGAGGAACACTTATGTTAAAAAGCTTGAAAACAATATTACAATAAGCTTACTTTACACTTGCAATGAAAGCTTAAAAAACTATTAATAATAAGATTGTTTTAAGCTTGCTGTAAAATTTTTTTAAATTTTGGTTTTCCAATGATTCATATAATTCATTGATTCCTTTTTCGTATAAGGGAAGCATAAAAGCCTCAATAAAATTCAATATAATGTTGAATGTCCCACTATATGATGCCGTTGGATTGAATTTCAGGTTGATGTCATGGTTCGAAACAGGAGGAGAATATAAAATAAAGAACTTTGCAGTAAAGGTGAAGAAGGAAAGAAAATTAAAAGAAAAATGCAAATAAAAATTTATTTCTTTTCTTTTTTCTACTATTTATACATACAATTGTATTTATAAGCTTACAACAAGCATTCACAAGTAATATTTTTCTACAATTACATTTGTAAGCTTTGTAGGGTGCCGTTTTGATTTTTCTACAATTGTTCTTAAGTCTTTTACAATAGTTTACACAAGCATTCCTCAAGCTTAACGCTTATATTTGTAAGCTTGTTATAATATTATTTCCAAGCCTTTTGGTTTATTGGGGTGTTACTGATTATAAGATATACAGCAAATTTATTCTCAGTTATTTTTTTTATTTTTGTGTGCTTTGTTTTTTGTGGCAGTTTTTTGAATAATAAAATATTTTTCAATAATGAAATAATCAAAAACTCATTTTTTAAATCGTCGTACCATACGAAAACTAACATATTTAAAATTTCTGGCGAAAGCTATCAATAAAAAAATTCTGTACGAAAAGTAGAACATTTGACTTTTGGCCGACGAAAAGTAATAAAATCGAGTTTTGGCTGACGAAAAGTAATAAAATCGACTTTTGGCTGACGAAAAGTATGAGTAATTATATACTGTTTTTACATTAAAATTGTTGTTGTTTAAACGAAATTGATAGTTTTCGTCAGCCAAAAGTGGATTTTATTACTTTTCGTCAGCCAAACCTCGATTTTATTACTTTTCGTCGGCCAAAACTTGAACTTTTTACTTTTCGTCAGCCAAAACTCGATTTTATTACTTTTCGTCGGCCAAAACTTGAACTTTTTACTTTTCGTCAGCCACAAAAAATTTGATGTTAGTTTTCGTATGGTACGACGAAATCCAATACGACTAATAGGGCCATCAGAATGAATACTTTTCCGTTAAACTAGCAATCCGTTTAATTGACAACATAGTTGAATTAAATGTATTTAAATGACGATCGACACATTCAGTACTTCAGCTTTGCCGTAAAAAAGACATCTAATTCAATTATGTTTCTCAGTTAAACGAATTGCTAGATTGACGGAAAAGTATTCATTCCGACGGGCGCATAATAAAATGTATAAAAATAAACATGTGTATTGTTTTTGCTCCAATAAAATGACAAAAACTTCGGTTTCAATCAATGTATCATAGCCAATTTTATCGATTGTGAAAATTGAATGAATGCCTCGTTGGAAAATAAAGAATTATGTCACAGACAAACACAAATGTGTAAACAAAACTTATAGTTGTATGTGTATTACTAAGAAACCATAAATGTGATTCAAGGATTTTAGGAAAAAACTCTATTTCATGTAAATAGGACATATTTTTATTTTGAAATTCATTATTTAAATTATTTGGAATGTAAACAAACTAAATTTTAAGTGGCCCTTTCAATGAAAAAATTAAAAAAAAAAACCAATCGTGAGAGTTTTCCTATATAGGTATTCTTTGGTTAAAATCAAATTGTAATTAGTAGTATTTTTCATCAGAAATCCATAAGACGGTAAAAATTACAAACAAAAAATCGCACTGGCAACATTGTAAATATCTCTATTTGGGAAATGCGGTGTTTGCGATATGCGGTGTTTGCGATATGCGGCGTTTGCGGTATACGGTGTTTACGATATGCGGTGTTTGCGGTGTTGTGATATCCATACTATCGCATACCGGAATTGATCAAGAAAATGCGGTACGGTGTTTATTATGATCGCATATTTTGCGGTTGCGGTCATACTCCCAGCGCATTTTTTATGAGTATTCTCTAAATCAGAAAAAATGTATCGCATGCTGATCTCTGATGTGTACCTTTGTATGTATATGTATATTTTTTAACATTCTTTAATATTCATTTACAGCGCCTCCGGCTGTCCCATAGCGAATCGTAATAAAATGCGCGTACTCGAAGCCGGCGGCACCGTAGAACAACATAAAGCAGCCGTCGCAGCGGCGACTGCTATGAAGTTTGACGGTGCGTATGCTCAACATTTTGGTAATTGTCTTAATATTGCTAACTTAGCTGCAACCGTGCAAACCAACTAACAACAAACACATATGTGTGTGTTTGATTTTTTTTTATTTTTTTTTATCATGCTGCATTAATAATAGGCTGCGGCAGTTCGGTTAGTCAAGGCATGAAGAAACCGAAATTCGATGATGTGGCAATGGTTTATCCAAAAGGCTATACAGGTAGGCATATATTTACATACATACATTTACGCATTTCTACTTCATTTTGCTTTCAAACACTTTTAAAAAATAATATAAAATCACCTTTAATATTTTGTTTTCTAACCCATTAATATGTGTGCGTGTGCTAGTTACTAATATCAAAAAGAAAAAACTTGAACTTTATTTTTCAATTTTTTTAATAACTTTTTATTGTTATTTTTTTTTTATTTAATATAAAAAAATAGTAACATAAATAATAAAAGTATGACTTTTTTACTTAATACTACTACTCTAATCGTTTTAAATATACGAAAAAAAACAATAAAAATTCTAATATTAATTTCTAATTTTTCTCTAATTTTCTTTCTTTTTTCTTATTCATTTCGTTTCATGTGGATTGTTTTACGTTTAGATTATGCGACGTTTTGTATCGGCGCCGAATATCTGCTATAGAATGAACATTATTATTAGTAGACAAGTTATGCTATTATAATAATGCTTCATATGTACACACATATTTGAAGCAACAAATGTTGCTTTTATAAACTTGAAACACTTTTTGTAAGCAAAAAAAAAAATTATACACAAAGTACCTTAAAATTATTGCGACAACATTATTCCGTAACAAAACTAAACTACTTTGAGTCACCTACCCACCGATCGATTGACATGAAAATCAAGGTAAGCTTTAATGCGCAACCTCTTTTGTTTAATTTTTCTTTGCCTCCGATATGTAAATTTAAATTTTCTTTTTTGATTGTTTTTTTTTTTTTGTAGCCTTTGTATATGTATAACTAATGTAACAAGGCTCATTTTGATAGAGAGATACGTGTTGCTAGTGGAAAACATGTTGCTGGTGGGTTACTTGTAGCCAGTCGGATACATGTTGCTGGTGGGTTACATGTTGCTAGTGGGTTACATGTTGCTGGTGGATTACTTGTAGCTAGTGGGTTACATGTTGCTGGTGGGTTACATGTTGCTAGTGGGTTATATGTTGCTAGTGGGTTACATGTTGCTAGTAGGTTACATTTATACCATGTCTCCACATAAGTGTTTAGGTCTTTTTATCTGCATTCGCTCTCTCAATAAAAGAATAAAACACGTGATTGTTCTCAATCCAACCCCGATGCCTTCTCTAATTTTGTATCGCAAATCTATCGAAATCTCACTCAGACCAAAAGAAAAACGCACAAGTAAGCAAATATACATACATTGAATAACAACAAGAGTGAGAATGTTTCGCTACATGTTTCGTTGGCAAATTAAGTTATATGGTGACGGGCTTTTACTAGTGGGTTACATATTGCTAGTGAGAAACATGTTGCTAGTGGCAAACATGTTGCTAGTGGGATATGTATATGTTGCTTGTAGGATACATGTTGCTAGTATGATATCTACCTACATGTTTCTAGTACTTGTACAAATGTTGCTAGTTACGACAAGTCCGCTTCAGAGCAGTATACATACATATGTATAAAAAGGAAGATGACAAGTTTCGAGATCTGGTGTTCTACCTATTTGGAAATATTTATATTAGAATTTTAATAAGCCTTAAACTCAGCAGCATGATGCCAGCCACATTTCCTTATAATTCTTTAACAAAAAAGGTGCTTTCTACTAAATGACTTGCATTTATTGCACTAACATTTTAAAAACTATTCAATGTTTTTTCTAGCTTTTGCTATTTTGATTAAAATGAGAATTCTAAAGGCTGTGAGATTATAAAGTTTTTGTTTGTTAAAAGCAATAAATGCTTACCATTATTTTTTCAATAAAACAAACATATCGATTAAAATAAATAAAAAAGAACAAAAAAATGGCTTTATCATAAACTTAACCCAAAAAATGTTTGCGAAAGTTTCTTCAGCACAGCAATTGACTGCTAAATTTTGCCAATCAAAAGGGTTTCTTAGTAGTAAGTAACATGTCGTCGGCAACATTATGCTGCAATGGCATTTACACGGCATATGCCTTGGGGACCAAGCTTGGGTTAGGCTGGACTGAGTGAGTCCGTAGTGTTACCAGTGCAGCAATTGTTATTATTATTTTTTTTTTTCTTTATTTTTTTAGCTGCGATTATTTTTATTAATTTCTATTACTTATATTTTTAGCACAACCAGCAACACTTTTATTTTTGTATAACCACTTTGTTACAGTAGAACGGTTACTTCTAATATAATCTTTTTAGTTTTAAAACATTGTCTCTTTTCACTTATTTTCTTCTACTTAAACTTTCATTTGAAGTAACTTGAAAGCAGCCTAAAAGCATATTAACGATTTTGGCATTTCGAAAATTGAGCACGCGCGCACATATTACTTTTCATTTTCAATTAATTTATTCAATGCCCTTGATATTTCAAATAATTTTTAACTGAAAAAAAAAAGGTTTTTTGTACTTTACTAAAAATACGCTTCCACTTTCTGTTCTACTCCTCATCTTCTATTCTCTCTCTTCTACTCCCTCTCTTCTACTCCCTCTCTTATCTTTCCTCTCCTTATATTGTCCATCTTTATAAATTTTTCCCTATCTCCAGGCATCGACATGATGATGGGCGGCATTGGCTCTGCCGTCTCCTCTTCCGCCTCCATTTCAAGCAATCACAGCAATGGCAGCAACAACAATAATGCTTCGGTTGTTAGTTCCAGTGCTGCACTTGGCAATGTTTCTTCGTCCGTTGCTGGTACTGCGACATTACCGGATAGCTTGTCTAACAATGCAAACAACAGCAACAACAATAGCAACAATAGCGCATCAAATGGTAATGCGCCCACAAGTAACGGCAGTAATGGTAATGGCGGCGTCGGCGTCGGCGTCGGCGTTGGCGTTGGTGAAGATTTAAATACACTTGAAGCAGAAATATCGGAATTGCAGCGTGAAAATGCTCGAGTTGAATCGCAAATGATGCGCCTCAAGTCCGACATCAACGCCATGGAATCACAGTTGAACACCAGCGATAGGGTACGTAGACTCAGGTTCGTTGAGGCAACAAATATAAGTATGTAATTACAAAAAAAAAAAAACAAAAGAAAAATATTTTTGTTATCTTTTACATATATATATGTATGTATGTATAAATATATTTATGTATGTACAAATGTATTAAATATATAATAGTATATGCATTGAAATATTTATTACTTTTAAGTATATAAAAATTAAGGTGAAAGAAACGATATTCATACTCATCAGGTGGTATATTCGCTGTACAAAATCATTTAGAGTTATTGATCTTAGACCTCTAACCAATTAAAATATTTCCGAAAAGAAACAAAAATCGTTTATCTTAGTTCAACGAAGGATGAATATTTTTAAAAGTTGTTCAGCCAACGAAAGCAAAGCAATCTTTATGTTCGATAAAAAAAAATCCAAATTTTTCTGGCGCGATCAAAGTAAGACTGTCGATAAAAGAAACAATAATGAAACCAGCTTTAGCAGCCGAAATAAATTTAAATACATACATACATACATATGTATACAGCTATATATGCCTCTTTTGTCTACACCAAATTCAGTAATTTCCCATGCAACTTTTGTTTATAAACTCCATCGTAAAAAAGTTTTTTTCAAGGACATTGCCAAAATTTTAATTTTAGAAAACAAAAGTACCTACCACAAACTGACAAACAAAATTGGCATGCGGAAGAGATAAAAACATATATATGTGTGTATGTATGTATGTACATACCAATAACACTGCTCTACAGCCAAAAAATACTCTGAACGGGACCATCCTATCTATATGTAAAATCGGTCGCTGATTCCGAAAATCGGGTTCAATTTTAATTCTATGGGAAGGTTTTTGAGATATCGGCAATTTACCGTTATTTGGCCAATGGTTCCACTTAATCCTGAATGTATCTTCAACGTAGTGAGCTATCTTCCTTGAAGTAACACCAAACGAAAGAAAATTAAATTTTCTTTTCATGGCTCCTATAACACTTTTCTCTAACTCTTATAGTTTCTGAAATATTGACGATTAAATTTGAATTTTTTCGATTTTTTACGATTTTTTGAAGAAAAAATTGACTTTGTCAGGCAATATCTTTATAACCAACGTTTTCACCTTCGATTTTACTCCTTTGTGTGAATCTCCGTTCTATTACCAAAAAAATAAGCTATCAACGAAGAAAATCCATGGTAAAATTAAAAAGTTATAGGCGATCAAGTAAATACAGCCAAGTAGCGCAATGCCTCTCGACGGGTATATTGTATGCATGTTGTACCATTACCTACACATCTGCAGTAGCAGCACGTTGGCAGCGCAGTAGATACAAGCCCATTTACGGGTATAACATGCATAGAATATACCCGTGCAGAGGCATTGCGCGACGTGCCTGTATTTACTTGATCTACTATAACTTTTCCATTTTAGCATGGATTTTCTTCGTTGATAGCTTATCTTTTTCCCAATAGAATGGAGCTTCACGTAAAGGAGTAAAACCGAAGGTGAAGACATTGGTTTTAAAGATATTGCCTGACAAAGTCAATTTTTTCTTCAAAAAATCGTAAAAAATCGAAAAAATTCAAATTTAATCGTCAATATTTCAGAAACTATAAGAGTTAGAGAAAAATGTTATAGGAGCAATGAAAAGAAAATTTAATTTTCTTTCGTTTGGTGTTACTTCAAGGAAGATAGCTCACTACGATAAAGAGAAATTCAGGATTAAGTGGAGCCATTGGCCAAATAACGGTGAATTGCCGATATCTCAAAAACCTTCCCATAGAATTAAAAATGAAGCCGATTTTCGGAATCAGCGACCGATTTTACATATATATAGGGTAGTCACGTCCAAAGTACAGACAACAAATTTCATTTTGTGATCCAGTGTAATTATTACTAAACTTTATCAAAAAAAAAACCGACGGCAAACAAAAAGGCGCAACAACTTCCACACCAAAACTCAAAAACTTGAAGTTGTTTCTCCAACTTTTAACTCCGCTCAGCCGAACCGCCAACTTTTGCTGTCACGCTGCCTACAACGCTTAACATCAACGCTTGACGTCAGCACCGTTACTGTCAGCGGCGGCGCCGCGACCGCAGTCAACGAACAACAGCGCTTTCAAACCAAACAACAAACAAATAAACTTCTAATTTTCTTCAACTTTTTTTTCGTTTGTTTTTTCACTTTCTTCAAACTTTTGTTATTTAAATTATTACCAAAGTACAAAAGTATATTCACACTTAGGCAGACAGGCGCACAGAGAAATTGTTGACGAAAAGGGGGTACATTCTGGCTAATAAAGGGTAGGCGGTCAACGATACATACAGACAGCGTAATATTGCGGTTTATGAACTTAAAAGCGTTAGGAAGTTTCAGCGCCAGCGCCAGAGCCAGCCTTTGGCAATGACTCATCTTTGCAGCTGGCGCCCTCTCATCAGCTCCGCCGAGCATTACCGCCTGCGCCACTGCCCCATTTATGCGACTGCCAGTCTGCTTTAACCTAACTTTTACGCTTTTATCAAAGTTTATCAATTAATTTTTATGAAAAAGTTCTTGTACTTTTCGCACAAACTTCCTCGACATGTCGGGCGCTTCTTTGACTTTCAAAAAAAAGTGTTATTTATGTATGTTTGATGTGCATATATGTACTACTTTAGTCAGCGGCGCGCTTTAAATCGCTGCGGTTAGTTTACTTTGGCACCGTCGAAGCTTGCGCTGACGCTGGCGTCCCGTTGATCGGCTTCGTGTCTGGGCGCTGGTGCTGCTTGCGTTTTACAAAACACAATTTCGGAATAGAAAAGTTTGTCTTTTTGTTGTAGTCTAACAACTAAAGTTTGTTTTTTTTTTTTTGTTTTATATTCGCCATCGTATTAAAGTTTTGCCATAGTTTATTAATAATTTAAGTCAAAGTCCCATCACTGGGTCGAATTGTTTCGCACAGTAGATATCGAATTTTACTTGCAAGCCAATTTTTTCTTTTTGGTTATAGTTGGAGAATTTAATGATTTAAAGTTGTTAAAACATTTTCAATTTGAAAGAAAAAACGAACATTCTCGAGTTTTTTAAAGACTTTGAACTGCATATCGAATTATTATACATATCATCATCATTTGTAACTAGATAATACTGGTGGTTTCTGTGGGATATTTTGTTCAAATATATATACTTTATTAGCCACAGTCAAACATAAGTAGTATTTACTGTTTCTGGTCCGAAATTGTATATTTGTGAAAGTGCAGCTGCCTCGCTGTGTTTTCCTTTTTGCTTTGCTTCACTTTTTTGCTTTCATATTTGTGATAAGCGCGTAACCGTCTAAACGATTTTGACCGAGTTGTTTCTGTTTCGTGTTACCTGCCTGCCAATTGGAAATACCAACGGAGAACGAGCCCGTCTTCACTCAACTCAGTGGAGGTCTTCCTTTTCTTCTGCGTTCAGCGGGTTTCGATAGAAATACTTACTGGGCCGGAGCATCTTCATCCATTCTCACGACATGACCTGCCCAACGCAGTCGCTGAATTTTTATTCGCTGAACAATGTCAATATCTGCGTAAAGCTCGTACAGCACATCATTAAATCTCCGTCGGTACTCGCCCTCGCCAACGCGCAAAGGTCCATAAATGGTCCATAAATCTTAGTGAATTACCTTTCATCTGATACCAAATTTATGCAATTCGGTTAAGGGGTTCGCTAGTTATTGGCCCTGGAGTTTTATTTTGGAGTTAAAAAATAAAACTCCAAGTTTTTGTTTTATCGATGGAGCTAAAAAATAAAACACCAAATTTTTATTTTATCGCTGTCTTTAAAAAATAAAATTCCGAATTGATTGATTACTTTTGTCCAAATAAAATATTCCTCCAAATATAAATTTTTTCTTTGGTGTTTTATTATAAAAGGAATAAAACTCCCGGTCCCTGCATATACGTTTTGTAGGGAAACCAAATTCAGACATTGCTGCATATTGGCAATTCCTATTCGTGCTCTCAAAATCGGCTTTACAATCGAAAAAGAGATGGTGTTCCTTTTTATGGTTTTTTTTTCCAAGATTCCTACCTTATAAGAAACTCAAATCATCATTTCGACTTCTTAGTGGTTCATTTACGTTTTCTTCTACTTGTCGTTCCTGTAGCATGTCAGAAATATTTGAGCACATTCAACTCGTAATTTAAAACACAAAAATATGGAATGCACTAAAAGTGCATTCAACCTATTTCATTTATTAAAATTTATAACGTAAACAAACAACAGCCAAATTTTATGCTGACGCCGTATTTCTGATTTGTCGCATTTGCCTTTAAGCTAAGTCGTATGTACGTATGTATGTGCACGGGCACTTGACTACACTTTAAATGCATAAGCCGTACATATATACATACATATCTACATAGCTAGTAAGAATTAGTGTAAATATGTATTATAGTAAATAAGTAGTACATAAGAAATTTTGTGTATAAAAGGGATTGATTTTGTTCAATAAACAATCAATTATTGACTCGCTGTCTTAATAGCGAGACCACAAAATACTTGTTTTATTCGCCGAAGAAAGGGCGACAGAATATGGCGATCCTGCCAGTTAAACAGGATCCTGCCAGTTAAACAGGATCCTGCCAGTTAAACAGGATCCTGCCAGTTAAACAGGATCCTGCCAGTTAAACAGGATCCTGCCAGTTAAACAGGATCCTGCCAGTTAAACAGGATCCTTGCCAGTTAAACAGGATCCTTGCCAGTTAAACAAGACATCCTTGCCAGCATCCTTGCCAGACAAACAGGATCCTTGCCTGTTAAACACACCAGGATCCTTGCCATTGATCCTGCCAGATCCTGTCATTAACCAGTCGTTTACACTACATGGTGATGGACGAAGTAAACGCAATATTTGAGAAATGGGAAAAGTATTTTAGTGAAGCGGCAGACAGAGCAACAAGCCCAAGAAGAAGAACAACAAAATAAACCCGAACAACAACAAGAGCAACAAGCCCAAGAAAAAGAACAACAAATTAAACCCGAACATCAACAAGAACAGCAACAGCAGCCAGAACGACAAGGTCCTAGAGCAATTACAATCGAGGAGTACAGGCGACGGCAACAACGCCCAGCTCGCAGAGAACCTGCACAACCACAGAAACCTTTATACCACAGGAGACGTGGTGGTAAAAAATACCAAGCGCGGCGACGAGTTGCCGAACTCTACCAACAACTAGTATTCGCAGATTCTATTGCAAAACGGAAGCATATAAAAACAAACTAATAGCGATTGAAAGGCTTACTAATGGCCTTATTAACTGATCACTAACTAATCTTATGGCAACCTTGCGGCTGCCTATTGAAGGGCAAGAGACCAAAAATCCTTGCCGTGTCAATTCTCGATACTAAAAATTTTGCATTTTTACATATACACATTTTTCTGGCCTAAGCCATAACAATACTAATTTTAATGATTTAATTAAATAAATAAATATATATACATACAAAAATAATTATTGTGATTATAATGCCTAAATCAAGGAATTCAGTAGGCTCACTTCCTAATGAAATAGAGAACAGGGACTTAATAAGGGAATTAAAATCCTTAAGGACTCTTTGGCGTATCATAGGCATGACTAGGGAACCAACATTAGAAGACGTCATTAACCCCACGACAAAAATAGAAGAAACACAACGCATGTTTGAAAAATTCGGTATTTTCAGATTTTAGGAATTTTTTTTAATATTCAATCAATATGGGTGGAACAACATCAAAAATTGATAAACCCAACGCAAATGTAGTTAACTCCATAGAAATTGATCACAGCGAAGCTTTAGATTCAATAAAGCTTATTCTTCTTGTTATTGCAATTGTATCTTGTATAAATTTATTTCTAAAGATTTATTCGGTACACAACAAAATTTTAAAAAAGCGATATATTAGTCGTGCAAATGGATTAGACAAGGTATAAAAATCAATACCGAATAGATCCTTTTCAATGGATAATTGGGATAATATATATGCATCACTACTAAATGAAAAATCAATTGCAGAAAAATCATACAAGTGCATTAACAAGAATGTTTTTATTAGAAGAGAAACAATTATTAAGCATTTAGGTTTTATAATAGATGCATTAAATAGAATAGGAAACGCCTTGAGGAATATAAATAGTAAGCTTACAGCCGATCATCAAAAGCAGGCATACCAAATATACCTATACGTCAGGGATAAACTTGTTTCATCGCTAGCACGATACGAGATTGAAGAACAAGTACCCACGTCATTCAACAAAGACATAAAAATTGACACAAATTTATTACTACCGGACTATCCAACGGAAGCCGAAAACAAAAATTCTTCAAACGATAAAGAAGAAACTAAAACTCATTCAGAAAGTACCAATAATTCAAACACATCCACAATGCATCAGACAGCGGTAGATTTTATTAAAACAGCTTCATCTGTCCTACCAGAGTTTGATGGCAACTCAGAAAATCTAAATAGCTTCATAGATGCACTCGACATTCTTGACCAAATCAAGGATACTCATGAAGCACTTGCAGTGTCTATGATAAAAACAAAACTAAAAGGCACAGCAAGAAATTGTATTCAGAATGAGAATACAATACAAGATATAAAATTAAAATTGAAAAGATCAATCAAAGGCGAATCAGTAGAAGTATTAACAGCAAAACTGCTAAACATCCAACAACGCAGTAAAACAGCCAACCAATATACTACTGAAATCGAAAAATTAACAAAATCATTAGAAGGAGCATATATATCTGACGGGTTAACCTCAGATTTAGCAGGAAAATATGCTACACAAGCAGCTGTAAAGGCTATGTGTAAAAATTGTTCTAATGATAAAGTAAAACTAATCATGCAAGCCGGAACGTTCACCTCAATGAACGAGGCAATTTCAAAATTTACAAACAGTTGCACTGAAGTAACAGGCAACCCAAACGCAATATTGAATATAAGACAACAAAATCATTTCCGCGGCAACTTTCGTAGAAATTTTCCAAATAACAATTATAGAAATTATCGATCTAATCAAAGATATAACAATTTTAACAGATCAAACAACAATTACTCACAAAGACAAAATAGGAATTTTGGTAACCAACAGCGACAAAATAATCGCAACAATACCAACAACACTCGCAATGTACGTAATTATACCCAGCAGGAAAACCAACAAACTCCACTCCAAACATAAAAAAAAAAATTTGTGTACTAAATTTACACCTAAACAGCTACATATCCACCAAAACAACTTTAAATAATTCAACTTCAACTCTCCTAATAGATACAGGAGCTGACATATCACTAATAAAAAAGGGTCAAATTCAAAATGATGTTAAAATTAATGAATTACAAAAAACAGATTTAAAAGGCATTGGTCAGGGTATAACAAACACTCTTGGAACAGTTAAAACAGATTTAAAGGGTGACGATCTTTTGATTCGACACAAATTTCACATAGTAGAAGATGACTTCCCAATCCCATGCGACGGAATTTTGGGACTCGATTTCATTAAAAAGTATAATTGCATTTTAGATTACCGAAATAATGAAGATAGACTTATATTACGACCATATGATTATCCAGAAAATATAGCAATTCAAATGACAAATGAACCAACCATTAATTGCATATCATTACCAGCTAGATCAGAAGTAGTTCGACAAATTCACATAAAAAATAACAATACTGAATTATTCATACCACATCAACAATTAGCAGAAGGAATTTTTATTGCCAATTCAATAGTAAATCCAAAGCATTTGTTAGAATTATTAATACAACAGATAAAAATGCAACTATTCAAAATTACAATATTAACACAGAAAACTTAGACGACTACATAATTATAAATAATAAACAGAAAAATGAAGCAAATAATAAAGAAAAATTAGAAAGATTAAATAAAAATTTCCCATCATTTGCTAAATCTCAACTTAATACTTTATGTTCAGAATTTATTGATATATTTGCATTAGAATCAGAACCTATAACCACTAATAATTTTTACAAACAAAAACTTTATATGAAAGACGACAACCCAGTTTATGTAAAAAACTATAGAATACCAGAAGCTCACAAACAAGAAATTAATAAACAAGTAAATAAGCTAATACAAGACGACTTAATAGAACCATCAATGTCAGAATACAATAGTCCTATTCTACTAGTACCGAAAAAATCACTCCCAGGTAATAACGATAAAAGATGGAGACTAGTTATTGACTATAGACAGGTAAATAAAAAATTAACTGCAGATAAATTTCCATTACCAAGAATCGACGATATTCTAGACCAATTAGGTAGAGCAAAATATTTTTCTTGCTTAGATTTAATGTCCGGTTTTCATCAAATAGAATTAAGCCCAGAATCCCGAGATATAACATCGTTTACAGCAGACAATGGTACCTACCGTTTCAAAAGATTACCTTATGGTCTTAAAGTAGCCCCAAATTCATTTCAAAGAATGATGACTTTAGCATTCGCCGGTCTAAAACCATCACAAGCATTTTTATATATGGACGACTTAGTGGTATTAGGATGCTCCGAAAAGCATATGATTAAAAACTTAATAGATGTATTCACAACTTGCAGAAAATACAATTTAAAATTGCATCCAGATAAATGTCTATTTTTCAACCAAGAAGTTACTTATCTTGGACATAAATGCACAAGTAAAGGAATTTTACCTGATCCCACTAAATACAAAATAGTTCAAAATTATCCAACTCCCAAGAATGCCGACGAAGCTAAAAGATTCGTTGCATTCTGCAATTACTATAGAAGATTTATACCAAATTTCGCGGAATACTCTAGAATATTAACAAGACTTTGTAGAAAGAAAGTAGTATTTAATTGGACAGAAGAATGTGAGAAATCATTCAACTATCTAAAAAATGCATTAATTAGCCCAAACATTTTACAATATCCCGATTTCAATAAAGAATTTTACATAACAACAGATGCAAGCGGATACGCCTGCGGAGCAGTACTAAGTCAAGAATACGAAGGAAAACAATTACCAGTTGCTTATGCCTCTCGTGACAGGTTCTTTTTAATAAACTACTACAACTGTTTTTCTTTCTGTAGTTTTTCTAATAACTGGCGTTTGATGCATATCTTTTAAGCCTAAAACAATTACCTTCGATTTCTAGTAGAAACATCTAACTGCTAATGATATAGGAAACAAAATGTGTTAGATAAAATAAGAAATGTAGCTTTACTGTACAATTGAATAGCAACTTTTTTCGCATTCACTATCTAAAGTGAGACTTGAAAAAGAGTTTTGTTCTCCTCTCGTTGTCGAATTGTTAACCAAGAACAATATTTATTAGTCAAGGTTTGAGTAGGTTATCACTTTTCTTGCAGAATCACTCATAGCGTTACAGAGTATAAAAGTAAATATTTAAATACAAAATTTCACAAATGCAAATTCTGCAAAAATAAAATGGAAATTTACCCATTAAATTAACATAGTGCAAATGCGTCAAGTTGGCACATACGCCACTAAATTTAGTGTCCTGAATGCCGTATAAATTTACAACAGACATACATACCTATGTACATATACACAAAATATATTCAGCTACATGCATACATACATACCTATATAATAAATAAAATGGCGTTTTGTGATGACAGCCACCAAAACGTTGATTGCCAAGTCGAGTCCAACCAACAACAAAACACCAGATTCCTTCTCGGCCAATGAGCGTCTACTTCCGCAACAAGAACAAAAATACAATGCAATTTGTGATGCAATTGCTTGCTATGGCGAAAAGGCTGGCTGAACATAAAATAATAAAATGCAATTCATATGTGTACATACATATGTAGATACATTCATACCTTCCCGTGCGCCAAATAACATCCCTTGATGATGGGTTTTATGCAATTTTATGCTCTCCTACAGCGGTATCTACAATATGTACACAGTAAAAAATTATAGTTTATTTCTAATATCATTTGGTACTTAATTTAATCATTCTTGGAATTAAATTTGAATTTTAATACCAAAAAGTCTTATTTTTAAACTATGAGAAGTTTTACAATTTTATTTATTCCAAATTAGTTTCAAAATAAAGCCTTAAAAAGTATTAAAATCCTCTCTAAAGAAGTTTAATCATTTATGGTTTAAAAACAAATCCTGAAAAGTATAAAAAACTTTCTCTTTCTCAATTATATTACCATCAAAGTATTTTTGGTTTGAAATCAAAACCAAAAAAAGTAAATCAAACAAAATGTTTCTAAAACTGCAATCCGGAGGAGTAATTAAATCTACTCAAATAAATGGCCCGAATCGAATAATTGTAACAAGTAAGTAATGCAGGAGGTTAATTAAACATCATGAGGGTAAATTTTGCTTTATTTTTTCAGTCATAAGGCAGTTGAGGGTCCCTCTTTCAATATCACTGCAGGAGCCGCGACGGTGCCGAAATTTCCCTGGACATCTCCAAAATATTAGTATAAAAGTGAAAATATGTATATATATCGAGACTATATATATAAAAGTGTATCCAACAAAATGATCGATTTCAGCTTTTTTATGAAAATCAACAATTTACTATCACATGCATCAACTCCCAAAATTTCATAGCTGTGAAATGTGCAGTTTCGAAGTTAGTTAAGGTACTTTAGTGTTTGCTACTACTGTTTTGATTTTTATGTAAATAAAATATGTTAACGTTATTCAATTTCTCAGTAATCTTTGGGATAATGTGTTGTTTGCAGTATATCCACTGGAAATTTTATGCGGGTTTATTTTTAAATCCAAAAAAGTATAAAATTTATTCCAATTTTCGGATATATTTAATACCATTTAAACTATTCTTATTACCAAAAATATTATAAAAATAATCAAAATTTGGTTTTGATTTAATTCCATAGAAGTATAGAATTTATTCCAATTTTGGATTGATCTTATACCATTTTTACTATTTTTAATACCAGAAATATTCTAAAAATAATGAAAATTTGGTTTTGATTTAATTCCAAAAAAGTATTAATTTGACACCAAGAATAATTTCAGTCTCTCAATATTCTCTTCTTTTTTTTAAACCAGAATGGTTTTAATTTTATGCTTTTTGGCATTGTTATATATATATACCAAAATGGAATTAAAATTAAACTAAAATTTTTACTGTGTATGCATTTCAAATAAATGCGAGAGCAGATAGAGATAGAGATGCGATTCCCTAAAGGTTGGTGGTGATATGTTTTCGTGTGTGTGTGTGTGTGTGTGTGTGTGTGTGGGTATGTCCGAGTTTGCATGCGCGCGCAAAGTTTTGCATTGGGGGGCATTTGAGTTCGATACTCCCTATCAATATGTACTTACATATGTATGTATTCCCAAGTGGTCAACGAAACACATACAAATGATTGTTCTTTTTTTTTTTTGTAAAAATACATTTTACTTTGGACAAAAATTTGTTTGCTTATCAATGAACTCACTATTGGGTGTAAAATGTTAGAATTCATATGCATGCAGGCACCTATAATTTGTTTTTCCTTACCTATACATATTTTTTTGGTTATTGTTATCGTCTGTCCCTTTTCGATCGTAAGCAAGAATACAAGCCAAATCGCGTATAATTTCGTTTCATTCCTACTCAGTGGTCTTTACATAAGGAACAAAAACAAAAAAAAATACTTACACGTTGTTCTCATACTGCCCCCTCCCCCCTCACATAAACACACACACACAGATACACAATATCCCAGCAGGGTTTTCCATATTTTGGTAATGGCTTGAACTTGTATTCAATGAAATAACGCATTACAAATAGCTAATAAACACTCCTTCGCTTACTTTGCTCATTACTTGTAATGCGACAGTTTTAAAATTATTATTTTTTTCGCTTACTGGTAATGCAGAAAATAATCGAAAAGGTTTGGGGTACTGCCGTTATTTTTTTGCAAACGCTTTGCTTTGATTTTAATTTTTCTAAATATCAGTTTTGTAAAGCAAATTATCCTCATTCTCGTTTATTTTACCAGTTTTCATTATAAGACTGTCGTCGTTAGTCGCGTTATTCCATCGTTGAAAATTTTTTAAATAAGCTAATAGCTGTGCAAATACATAGTGTAATAATTATTATTCAAATAGTTTTTTTTTTAATACATTTTGCAAAGAATGTTTTGATTCTTTATTCATTCTGTATGCTATTTGTTTTCAGCATAAATTGCTCACTCATAGTTTTAAAATTATTTTTTCGCTAATCGGCATTTCATAAAATAAGCGAAAAGATTTGGAACACTGCCGATATGTATATTTTCCAAAGCCTACATTGATTTAAATTTTTGTAAATAGCAATTTTTTAAAGCAATTTACCCTCATTCTCGTTTATTTTGCCAGTTTTCATCATACATAATGCATTATAGATTACTATACTGGATTGTGTGATATATGCAATTACTTATACCAGTGAAAGAACTTATTACTTGTAACAGCTTATTTTTTCCAATATTAGTAGCGATTATATAATGCATTATTGTCTAAAATATTGTAAGACAATACCGCCAATGACATGCCTATGTTAAAGTAATGCAATCCGTATTCGAAAGTGTAAGCGATGAATCAAGATTTCTCGATGATTTTACCCATTACATGTAAGAGAAAGCCCTGCTGGGATGCCGTACGAAAAAAACCGAGTCACATGAGAAATCATTCGTTCGATTTGTGAGCGTGTAACCTTTTGGCCTCCCATGGGGAGACTTTCACATACACATGCATATACATACATGGGTGTGTGGTACATACCCTGTAGGGAAAATCTCTAGTTCCGTACTCGGTCGCTTATAGTGCATTTTTCGCATTTAACTAGTGCGAGCTAAATCTCTTTTGCATGTTATCAACTAACATGTTAACAGCTAATGTACTACGTCGATGTCCTAGGCGGTGTCAGTTATCACCCTCTGCACTACATTTTCGATAGTTCCGAACTAGTACTAAATTCTACAGTTTGCACTAATTCGTTTATTGGCACAATTTCGATAGTTCTGAACTAGCTACAAGTTCCTACAAATAATATAGTTTACATCTGACATTTATGTAAAAGCAGCATTTTTGACACTCTTCATGCAAGTGGCTCGACAGGAAAGTGGCTAACGCGTCTGTCGCTGTTAATAATTTCTTTTAAATTGTTTTTTTTTTTAATAAATAAAAATAGAAAAAATATTTAAAAGTTAAACAAATAAGGAAAATATTCCTGGAGATCGGAAAAACTAGTATGTATTTTCCTAGGACTTGCTCAAGCAAAGGGCCACATTTTATTTCATACAAGTGAAGATGCAAATAGAATACTCTTATATAAAATGCTTCACGAACCGTTTGAGAATTGCAGAAATATATAAAGCCAACTAGTTCGCAACTAGAGATTTTACACTATAGTTATTGAATTCCCTGCAGGGTATGTTACTAGGGGAAAAAATGGTATTCCAACAACAAAAGAAGGCCCTCTCTTGCCTAGAGGGTGTGAGTGTGATAGCTGTTAGCCAACGGCAGCACAGAAATTTCCAGTGAATATGGGCTGTGTGTTTATATGTATGTATGTATGTGCTTTTGCATGTATGGATATGTGTTAGTGCGTCCAAGAGCTCCATACCACTATGGCTGCACCATCACGCTACATAACGAACGCCAACAGCATGGCCAGTTGGAGTTACCATCCCCACTGCTGCTCCCCATTTTATGTGCATGTGTATGTATGTGTGCGTAAGTGTATGTTTGTGTGCATACTTTCAGGCGCAGGAGGGCGTCACAGAATTTTTTCCAAAACATTTTTTTTTTTTAATTTTCTTTTTTGCTTTTCTTCTTTTCTGCGCCATTCCCATTTGTTTATTTGTGAGATTGTATGTTTATGGACATTATATATGTACATATGTACATACATACATATGTATATGTACAAGAGCTTCGTCGGTTTTTTTTCTTCTTATTTCTTTTTGATTTTTCTTATTTCTTTTTTTATGTTTCAACTGCTGTTCTACCTTTTTCATTCGCACTGCCTTCGAATACAAGAACAAAAACAGCAGGAAAATGGCTACCGTCTATTGTTGTTTTGGTCGGTTTGAATTTCTTCCTGCTCTTGAGGCCGCATAAACAATTCAGCTTTAGGGTACCTACCATTCGTCTATGTTGTTGTAATTGTTTTTATTGTTGTTATTACGAGTATGATTCTCATCTTTTGGCTGGTATACGCTTGACTTGGCTATTATTGCTATGATTATATACATAAATATGTATCTATACACTTCTTTATCGTAACATGTGTAGGTGCCCCTAACTACCGCATCCAACTGCATACATACATACATAAATACATAAGTACTAGGTACCTACTTTCTTCCACTTTTACTTCACCGTAGTGTCCTTATTGCGCATCAATGAAGCGCATAGATTTGAATTGCATCTATGTAATTCAATTAGATGTATTTATTAAACGATGTGGAAGAAATATGACAGCATGGAATATGAAATCTTCTAATTAATGCGGTATTAGTCTGCTTTGTTTGAGGATAAGAATTCAATCTTTAATATGCGTACTCGTAGTAGTTTCCCTTAGCTAATATACTACGTAATTCTGGTATTGTGGACAGCACTTGATAAAAAGACGCATGCAAAGAAGCTAGAGTGTATACAGAGACTCTTCAGTCTATATACAAAAGGAACACTACGCACAACCCCCTCAGCGGCGCTCAATAGGATACTCAACCTGTTCACCGCGGACCTTGTGGCTAAAAGCATAGCTGAAAAGACAGCGCTAAGGCTTAGAGTAACAGGACAATTTAGAGAACGACCTTTTGGAAACAGCAACACAGGGGGGGCCAAACGGCAGTTCAGACTACGTTACTCCCCTAACCGACCTAAACAGCGGATCACGGATAATTACAGAAAAGGACGGATGGAACCAATCGCCATAAGTTCAAGGTATTTACAGACGCACAGTGGAGGCACCTCCATACAAACGCGGACAAAAATAGTAATAATTGAGCTAGAAACTTGAAACTCAAGCTTTCTTGATTGAAAGTAGCAAACTGAAAATTTGAACAAATTCGGTCCACAAATACACACCCCTCCCATATAACGGTATTTTTGAAATTTCAATATTTTGCTAACTATTATATCTAAAATGTTCAATTTTAATTAGTGCATACATTTTTGAAATATAAATCAAATACAGCAATCATTTTGGAAAAGGTGCAGAGCATTTCATGGTTTTTAAATTGAAAATTTATCTACTTTTAAGGATTTTATAAGTACCCTTGAATAAAGCGTTTAAGTTTTTCAGATATCTTTATTAGAAATCGAAATATTGTTGTTTAAGTTTCATTAATTTGGCAAATTTCCCATACAAAAAAATTAATACTTTTTGAAGCATACTGGGCATTTTGTATGGGAAAAATGTATGAAAACTTAAAAAACTCACTCCATAAAAAGGTTCATAAAACGAAAAAGCGCAAACGAATTTTTAAGATTTCTTCACCTATTTATAAAGCACATACACCAGCACCAAATATTAAAAATTGGGGGAGGTTATATTTTTTATTTTTTTATTTCATGTTAAAATTTTCCAATTTTTACAAATTTTTTTTTACTATTTGAAAAGAAAAAAGCTGCAAAAAAATAACAATAACGCTAATAAAAAAATTACTTTATAATTTGAAAGTATGGACAATTGTCTACGAGATAGTGAAAAAATATTCGATTAGTCGCCTAAAAATAAGATTTTTCATAATGTCAAAAGTAGCCTGATTACAAAGGTCGACAAAATTTCAACAAATTTTTGTTACAGAAATAAAATTCTACTTTTCTAAAGGATCTCGGTGCGCTGAATCCGAATCTGAAGTCAGATTTTCTGTAATACGTACAGATTTTTAGATATTCATGCCCAAATGGGCGAAAAACACGATTTTTCGCTATAATCACTCCTCAATATCTTTTAAATTACTTACTTATTTTAAAAATTGATTAAAGCTTTTGAAAGCTCGGCTATTTCTCTTGAAGACAACGTCTTAATTTGTGGGATATCTAATTTAGGTATGTAGTAATATATGTTTTTGCACAATAAGGTATTTCTCGTCGAAAACAACGGCAGCATTTGTAGCATCTTATAGGCGCAATCAAATTTTGTAGTTGCTCAGCAGAACTATTTTTTTACGAAGCCACTTCCATACGTCCATAATATAATAAACTGCCTAAAAGCGTGCTTCAAAATTTTTAATGATTTTTGTATGGAGAAAATATTGTAAAACTAATGAACCTTAATATGAAATATTGCAAGTTACAAGAAAGATATCTGAAATATTAAAACGGTTTCTTCAAGAGAAATGTCCGCGTTTTTAATAACTTTAATCAATTAAAAAAAAAAAGTAAGTAATTTAAAAGATATTGAGAAGTGAATATAGCCAAAAATCGCATTTTTGGCCTCTTTAAACATGAATATCTCAAAAACTGTACGTATTAGCGAAAATCAGAGTTCAGATTCAGATTCAGCGTACCGAAATCCTTTAGAAAAGTAGAATTTTATTTCTGTAACAAAAACTTGTCGACCAGTGTTATTGCATTTTGAAAAAATCACTTTTAGTCAAATGGATGAAAGATTATTCAAGCAAAAGGCGCAGGTGGATTTCAAAAATTAAAATGCAGTTTAATTAAAAATATACCATTTTAATGGATATCTTCATATCTTTTAAATAGAACACAAAGGGTGATTTTCAAAAATGCTTACTCGTCTATTATTAATGTTACTTCAGGAGTTCCTCAAGGCAGTCACCTTGGCCCGATTCTGTTTTTGCTATTTATTAACGATATAACTACTACAATTAAACACTCAAAAATTTCATTGTATGCGGACGACGTAAAGCTTTTTAGATCAATCTCTTCATTTGATGATAGAACTTTGCTTCAGGAAGATTTAAATTCCTTAGTTTCTTGGTGTGACACTAACTTAATGCCACTTAACCTCAATAAATGTAAATTCATGCGCTTTTCCCGGAAAACCGTACAGCCAGCTTCTTATGCAATAAATGGCTTTGGCCTCGAACAAGTAAATGAGTTTGTGGATTTAGGTGTAATAGTGGACTGCAAACTTAGTTTTAACATTCATATTAATGCTACAGCAAATAAGGCAAGAGGTGTCTTAGCGTTTGTAAAACGTTGGTCAAAGGAATTCAGCGACCCATACATAACTAAAACACTCTTTACAACTTTAGTAAGACCTATATTGGAATATGGTTCCATAGTTTGGAATCCATACTATCAGATTCACTCTGATCGCTTAGAGTCAGTCCAAAAACAGTTTTTGCTTTTTGCTTTAAGAAATTTGCCTTGGGATTCTGGTTACAATCTTCCACCGTATACTAGCCGTTTAAAACTCCTTAATCTTCCGACTCTTGCAAGTCGACGAGAAATGTTAGGGGTAATATTTATCGTTAAGCTCTTGAATGGCTTAATTCTTTCTCCTTTCTTGCTAGCTGAAATAAACTTTAACATTCCTTCTCGTTCAACAAGACACTTCAACCCTATCTACTTAAAGCAGTGTAAATCAAACTTTGAATTAAATGAACCTTTCCGGGGTTTATGTAAGAGCTTTAATTCCTATTCCAGCTTTTTAGATATTTCGGACTCACTTTTCATTATAAGGGAAAAAATACTGTCTTATCTTAACACATAGTAGCGATTATTCTTTTATAATTCTCAAGACTAACTTCAATTGTACTATACTCAGCTGATGATTTTATTTCTCTGTAGCTGAGCAGTTTAAGATCTCGACGCTTAACAAACTCCTGCCACTCAACACCTCGGCATTTTATGTAAATAAAAAATATCCGTACGTCATGCGGGTGCGCCTCTCGTGCGGTCGGGCGGGATTGGAGGGCGTGGGTTATTATTATTATTATTATTATTATTATTATTATTATTATTATTATTAAAACATATAAAAAAATTGGGGAGGTCATATTTTTTATTTTTTTTTTTATTTTTATTTAAAGTTGAGAAAAATTGGGGAGGTCATATTTTTTATTTTATTTTTTTATTTTTTTATTTAAAGTTGAGAAAAATTTGTTTTCTTCGACTTTTTTTTTTGTCAATATTTGAAAGTTCATATAAACACAAGACTGATCGCTGTTTACAAAAGGCTTATCGTTTCTGAAAGGCCTAATCAATATCTATGTAATGATGTATCATTCGATTACGTACGTTAATAACACTGGTCGACAAGTTTTTGTTACAGAAATAAAATTCTACTTTTGTGAAGGATTGATTTTGGTGCGCTGAATCCGAATCTGAAGTCAGATTTTCTGTAATACGTACAGTTTTTTAGATATTCATGCCCAAAGAGGCGAAAAACACGTTTTTTGGCTATATTCACTCCTCAATATCTTTTAAAATACTTACTTCTTTTAAAAATTCATTAAAGTTATTGAAAGCGCGGCCATTTTTCTTGCAGAAACCGTTTTAATATTTCAGATATCTTTCTTGTAACTTGCAATATTGCATATTAAGCTTCATTAGTTTTGCAATATTTTCTCCATACAAAATTAATTAAAAATTTTGAAGCACGCTTTTATGCAGTTTATTATATTATGGACGTATGGAAGTGGCTTCGTAAAAAAATAGTTCTGCTGAGCAACTACAAAATTTGATTGCGCCTAAAACATACTACAAATGCTGCCATTGATTTCGACGAAAAATACCTTATTGTACAAAAACATATATTTCTATATACGTAAATTAGATATCCGAAAAATTAAAACGTTGTCTTCAAGAGAAATGGCCGAGCTTTCAATAGCTTTATTCAATTTTTAAAATAAGTAAGTAATTTAAAAGATATTGAGGAGTGAATATCGTCAAAAAACACGTTTTTCGCCTCTTTGGGCATGAATATCTCAAAAACTGTACGTATTACCGAAAATCTGATTTCAGATTAGGATTCAGCGCACCGAAATCCTTCAGAAAAGTAGAATTTTATTTCTGTAACAAAAATTTGTTGAAATTTTGTCGACCAGTGTAATTGAATGAGATACTGCATTTTGTATAAAGTGTAATTGTTGAGAAATAAAAGAACCTATTTTTTGCTCAGTTTTGGGCACCCTGTACGGCTAAACAAAACGAGACTCAAACAATTTTATATAAGCTTTTTTTTACAAATTGTTATATCTATCAATCGGCCGCTGTGGTGCAGTGGGTAGAGTGCTCGCCTGCTATGCCAGAGGTCTCGGGTTCAAACCACGGTCCGAGCAAAACACCAAAACAATTTTTCTAATTAGTAAAAATCCAATTATTGGGTTTTTTAAGAGCAGCGGTCACCTCTCGGCAGTCGTTGGCATACCCTCCGAGAGTATTTCTGCCATGAAAAAGCTACTCACAAAAAATGCATTCGCCGTTCGGAGTCGGCATAAAACTGTAGGTCCACCCAATTAGTAGGAAAAACAAAAAGGAGCACACCTCGAATTGGGAGAGAGGCTCGGCCATAAAACTTGCCAGAGTTATAATAGCGCCATTGTATTATTATATTATTATATCTATCAATCGCTTTTAAAAAAATTTGATTTGCTAATACTTTAATTTCGATTTTATTTTTGGCCGCTATCACCCAGTGTGAGACGGATCAAAGATGGACGCAAGGGTGAGAGCTGTAATGTTTTCTCCGCAGCTTGGGATACAAAAATCCTTTAGACTCTCGGACTACTGCAGTATCTTTCAGGCTGATGTTTACGCTACCTCAAAAGCAGCGAAACTTGCAGTTGAACTATAGTCCTCAAACTCTCGTATAAACATTTTCATTGACAGTCAGCTGGCAATCAGAGCGAGCGCGGCAGCGACGACCACCGCTAAGTGCGTGAATCAGTGCAGGGTCAAGTTACATGAGGGTACCCGGACACCAGGAAATTCAGGAAAATTAGGCAAATGAGAGGGCGGACGTGTTAGTCAACGCGGGGGCATTACTAGCTTAAGTGAATGTGGAAAACATCTTCCCCTCTCTAAACTACCCTAAATCTCAATTAGATCAGGAATTGGTACGTACAGACGATTCCCAGTGGAAGACCTATGTGGTCTATGTGAGGGATCACTGTATCATAGTCCACCTAACCTAACTTAATTTAGGTTCATGAAGTCATTGACATGCGCTATTTTTTGCTGTGAGCCAAGTGGCAAATAAGCTTGTAAAGTCTAGTAAGCTCAGCAAGACCAACGCAATTCTTTTACATATACATATATATGTATGCACTTAAATAATAATTAATAGCATTTAAGTAGAATTAAACAAAATTGAAGCCTTGAAAATAATGTAATAATTTTTAACCATTTATTCGTTTTTTCTCTCTCTCTCTCTCTCTCTCTCTCTTTCTCTCGCCCTCACGATCTCTCTTTTTCTTCACAGGAGAATTCTCCGCTGAGTACTCATCAACAGCGTAATCTCTCTGCGGTGACTATCAATGCTGGAGGAGCAACAGCTCTTGGCGGCAGCGTCTCCTCCAGCGCCTCGATCGCATCCCCGCTCGGCAACCACAACAACAGCAACGGCGGTGGCGGCAGCGGCCCGAACAACACCAACGGCAACAGTAACTTCAACATCGGTGGCGGCAGCACAGCCATTGGCCTCAACAACAACAACAACACCAACAACTCCCTCGCCAACGCCAACATCTCGCAACACACCCTCACCGCCGGCGGCACTCAAATCGGAGCCATAGGCAGTCACAGCGGCAACTATTTAACACCACCGCCCAGCGTCAGCCTCAGTACAGCCACCTCGACAAGCAGCAGTGGCAGTGGCAGTGGCAGCGGCACGGGCGGTGGCCCACCATCCAGTTCCTATTATGAGAGTTTACGCAATAATGTCATCACCTTACTCGAACACGTACGCTTACCACCACCAGGCAGCAGCAATACACACGGCAGCAGCAGCGGCAACAGCAACGGTCCAAGTATGAGCTCCAACAGTCCACTGGACAGTACCAGCAATAATGTGAGTAGTACCAGCTTAGCTGGACATCCATCCCATGTAATTGGCAATAGCAGTTTGACGGTGAATACATCTGGCCTACCGGTGACACCTGAGGTGTTGAGCAATCAACAATTGACCAGTGCTTATGGCCCCTCTCATCCCACTCATCCCGCATATTTGCCAGCATCTCCTCTACCCACAGCCTCAATGGCACCCACGAACGTGGTTAGCGGGGCGGTGTCGATGTATGCAGCACCGCCACCGCATCACTTGGCTGGCGCACATCCTGGCATGTTGGGACCACCACCACCGCCGCCGCCACCACACAGCACGGCTATGCCACCGCATCATCCGTACACCGTGCATCATCCAGCCGGTTATGGTCATCATGAACCCTTCGACTCGTACATATCGAAATTACAATCACTTTGTGTTCCACCAGATGTTTATGCGCTACCCGATGATGGTGCCCGACCGGTTTATGATGCGGTTAAGCCGAATTTACATCATCAAGATTACACGCTAATGCCGACACCGATTTAAACTTGGATGAGAGGGTGGGAGGGTGAGAGGAGCTACTATTGGAATTAATGCATGCAAGGAATAGTGAGTAGTGACGGGTGGCATCATCAATGTCAATGCTTACCTATCAGTCATCGGCACAACGTAGCTAACGAGTGTTCTCTGAGTACGCAATTACCTCACACGCGCTTATTTTATGTGAGTTACATACATATGTATGTATATGCATGCGTAATAACTAAGCGCCATGCAAAACTAACATGTTTGAGAATGCCGACCCCTGCTTTTCACTCACGAATAAGGAGAATATAGAACTTCTTATCACTTTATTCACACATACTCTACCCATTTGTTACTCAAACGATTGAAAAACAAGTCCAACAAAACAAAAAATGCTATCCAAACCAAGCTCTAATCGATCGAAAAAATGAAAGCTCTATCAAAAGCTCATAAAACAGGTGAAAACTGCTGCGTGAAATAAACATAAACACACGCATGCGAATGCGAATAACGAACGATTAATGCCGGAATCGCAATTTGGCGTTCGGTCGGTCGCGCTTCTGACAAGTGAGTAGAAATGTATGGAAATATATGGAGCAAATCGCATTGTGACGCTTGAGCTTTGATCGTAAAATTTTTGTAATATCATATGTTCATTGCAACCCTGTATAACGCCTGAGTTGAACATTTCTCTACTAAGTCGGGCGTTTGACATTAAAAAAAATTCAAATTGTTTCTTTCGATGAAATATTTTTAAATTTATGAAAAAAATCAAGAAAATATATTAGTGGCAGTGAAAATGTTTCCAGTCCAGCATCTAATATCGAATGTCAGTGTGAAGCGGCTTTGAGGTACGATCAACGCGCGACCGACCTAAAGCCAAATTGCGATTCAGGCATAAATTTCTTCTTGTAAATAATTTTGATGTTTTCTTAGCTAAAATTAGAAGGAGAGAAAATTTAAATAATTTACAGTAATAAATATAATAAACATACATATTTAAATAGTGAAAAAAACAGGTATCAAATATTAGCCTTATAAAAATGTATTCAAATTACATTACACACATATATCAGTGGCGCACACAGAAAAATATTTTGGGGGGGGTTTTCAATATCCAACGGAAAATTAAAAAAAAATACTTAAAACTCGTCCAGACAATTTTTACTTAAATTTATGTTTGGGGAGTGGCCCTACGTATACATACATGGCCGCTGTGGTGCAGTGGGTAGAGTGCTCGCCTGCTATGCCAGAGGTCTCGGGTTCAAACCACGGTCCGAGCAAAACACCAAAACAATTTTTCTAATTAGTAAAAATCCAATTATTGGGTTTTTTAAGAGCAGCGGTCACCTCTCGGCAGTCGTTGGCATACCCTCCGAGAGTATTTCTGCCATGAAAAAGCTTCTCGCAAAAAACGCATTCGCCGTTCGGAGCCGGCATAAAACTGTAGGTCCACCCAATTAGTAGGAAAAACAAAAAGGAGCACACCTAGAATTGGGAGAGAAGCTCGGCCATAAAACTCGTCAGAGTTATAATAGCGCCATTGTATTATTATATTATTATACATACATTAAACAAAGGCACCTTTTAAATCTCAATTTATTGCATTTTCTCTGTATTTAAACTAAAACTAACAAGTAAGGAAGCCTAAGTTCGAGTAGAATCCAACATTAGATACTCAGCTTTATGCTTTCATTGTTTGTTTGCGTTTGATGGAAACACGGTGTATTTTATATAAAGCGAGTGCCGCATGAAGTGGGCGTACCAACGCCCATTTTTAAAATTTGCATCAATCAAAAAACTAAGCATATAAATATTATTGTTAGTGCAACCCTTTATGACTTCTAATTACAAAGATGTCACCTTACAAATTCCCAAAGGTTTTTCCAGAAATATCTTTGTTGAAAAGTAGGCGTGGTCATAAACCGATTTCAATAAATTTTTGAGCATGTATTACCACAAGTTATTAAAGTGTACAAACTAATTTTCGTCATAACATATCAATTATTTGTAGAGTTATGGGTTCCAAAATCTCGTAGATTCCGTTGTCTGAAAAGAGGCGTTGCCACGCCTATTTTCCAACATTTTTCTATATTTTGTTTTATGTCTATAGTTGGACTCATGACACAAAATTTCAATGAGCTATTTTTATATTTGAGAAAGATATCGCTTAAAATTAGGCCCCTTGGGAACTTTTCTGGAAAAAGTTTGTGTAAATACATAAGTGTATTATGATTTTTGCGATATTTCAAGTTTGAGTGCTAAAAAAATTCGGATAACTATGGGAACGCAAGAAAAACGTATGTTTCATGATTTAGCGAAAGAAAACAGTGAAAACAATTTATTTTTAGCAAAATACAAGATGAAGAAATCTAGGCTTTTCTATGAGCGTAATTTTCAAGCATTAGCATTTTCATTTAAACTTTTAACAATTAAGGACCACTCTGGACCAGGTCTTATAAGCAGATTTGAGTTCTTTCAAGTCTTCTCTTAAGAAGCCTGTTTATACATTTTTCCCTTTTTCCCCTTTTTTCCCTTTTTCTTAAAATATCATATTAAATGTAACTAGTCTATACAAAATATTGTTGCCCTTTTACGATTTTTGTACATATTTATATCGACTGTTCGATAAAACTTTATTTTCGATAAAATCTGAGTAATTGAGTTTTGTTCCAATCTCCATAAAATTTTTTTTTTTGATCCCGCGAAATATCGCGGAATATTTTTTTTTATTGTAACTCTGTTATTTGACATCGGATTTTTAAAATCGAAATGTCATTAGTTTAGTCTTTGGAAGCTCTATATTTTCTTCTAATGTCCTTTTGACTTATGAAGTCGTTTTCGCATAGTTAAGTCACCTAACCAAGTTTTTCGTCCAAAATATCCCTTTTGTTTCACAAGAAAAAAATCGCCAAAAATAAAATATTTATCGGATCTCTCTGATATTACGCTTAAAGTCTTTGCAATTAAACGAGCAAATTTCTAAAGTAATAAAACTTTCCTGATTTTTACAACTTTTTATAAAAACTTAATTTTCGAACGAGATACTGCTTGCGTTTATCGCATTTGTAACTCCAGAGAAAATAATTTTTGAATGAAGTGATAACAAAAAACACAAAATTACCGTTATCTCAAAAACCTAACTATACAAAAAATTAAAAAAAAAAAAAAATAGTTTCAAGCTCAGCAGGTCAACTCCTCTCCTCCCCCATTCCTGGTTTTCTTGTTTTTTTTTTTTTGGCTGTAAACTAGCTTTAGTGGTGGGCGTGGATTACAACGTATATGCTTTTAATTTTTCTGAAAGATGAGTCGTATAGTGGGGCACCAATGTGCCAAATTTGGTTTCGGTAGGTCCATCCGTTTCCAAGAAATTGAGTTTTGTCCCACTCTCCATACAAATGAGACCAGTGTGCGTGGGTGAGATTTCATCGCTCCAGCTATGTATATTAGGGACTGAGATACCAAATTTCCGATTTTTTCTATATAGGAAAAGTGGACGTGATCATGGTCCGATTTCGCCCATTTTCAATACAAACCGTCCCAGTCTCGATACCAACTTGCATTCCAAATTTCATCAAAATATCTCAATTTTTGCGCGAGTTAGAGTGTTTACAGTCGGACGGACGGACGGACGGACATGTCTTAATCGATTTCTCTTTTCACCCTGACCATTCTGTTACAATCCACCGTTATGTGATTAAAACTAAAATACTCTGTGTACTAGTACAGCTGAGTATAACAAACCTCAGCTAATATCCACAGCATACTTTTAGGGAAATGTCTCCACACTGCTTGTTTATAAACATAATCAGTAGTTCTTGACAAACATTGGCAATTTACATCCACGAATATTCATAGATTTTACATGTATTTACACAAATATTTGTGCATGTACCATCTTTTATAAAATTATTTTTTTTATGGTGTTGTCAAATTTTGGGGGGGGGGGTTTTAACCCCAAAACCCCCCTTTGTGTGCGCCAATGCTATATATGTATGTATGTATGTAGTATGTGCATGTGAAAATAAAACTTTTTAAATCTAATTTTAGGGGCTTATGTAAATATTATACATATGAAAATTTAGCGGGAAATATTTGGCATGTACTTAGGAAAGTTTTAGATGTGAAAATAAATAAATAAGTAAAATAATTTATAAAATAAGACAGCAAAATTTTCCATTTGTTGGAAAACGCTCAGCAAATATAAAAACTTTTTAAGAAGATCTGAGTGAGACCTTACTTACTTTTAAAGTTTCTACTTTTGCTTATACGCAAATGTATTTAGATAAGTGTATAAAAATTAATAAAAATTAGCTGACATTGGCCTGCCGCGCCATGAAAATGTATACGAGTCACACTGCCACACAGCTGGTCACAGTGGTCAGAGAAAAAGAGAGATAAAAAGAGAGAGAACATAATATTTATGAAATGATCAAGTTAGTGATAGCATAGGGTACGTCAAGTGCATACAAAAACCTAAATATTCTGATTTGCTGTCTCAAAACACACTTTTCTGAGAAAGTTAAGATAATTATTTGGAGTTTGAGCACTTTCTAATAAGCTTAATGAATTATTAATACGAAATAACCAAATTCATCTCTTTCGTGAAACTTCGCTATACATATATTTAAATAGCAATCACTTGACACACCCTGTATGCGCTTGTTCAAATGTACATACATATATAAAACAAAACTTTATGCCACAATTTATTCAATAAAATAGAAAAAATTAACGGAAAATATGTGTAAATTTATTATAATAAATAAATTTAGTGTATATACATAAAAAGTAACTTATGCTAGAAAAAATATATGTATGTGCATTGAAGGGTTAAAGGTAAGCACTTCAATTGGAATATATAACATTTTTATTTTTATTATTAAACTGCGTATTACAGATTTTATTATAAAAAAAAGTGGCTTGAACTTGTTCGCTTTCCACAATTAATTATAAAAAACTAATATTTAATTTGTTTATATTCATTTATTTACTTGTTGTAATGCTTTAATCGATATTTGCTTATTTAATTTATTAAAATCAATTTCATAGTTAATAGAACCAAGAACCAAAAGAATTTCGCTGCTAATATTTATTAGAACTATAGAAAATAAAAAACATAAAATATGTGTATCCATTATCTACATAAAAAAATACAAAAAAAAAAAACTAGTATTATAAAGTAGCAAATAAGCTCGACGTCGATATCATGAAGTGCAATAACAAAAAAGTACGCATATTTAAGAAAATTATTAGGATAGTTACTAATAGCATAGTCAAAATAAATAAATAAACTATGTAAAAGATTTTAATATAACTAATGGTACATAAATAAAAAAATTAAAAAAAAAACTAAATTAAGGATACATATTAAAATAAATGGAAAGTTGAAATAAAAGCAAAGATTTTGGTTTGTAAAGTTTGTTTAAAGTCAAAAACGCATACATACATGTGCTTGTATATACATAAGTATACATACAAATGCAATTTCAAAAGCATTCAAATTATATATAAAATCTAATTTGTTCTGATTATAATCTTTTTATGGCACATAAAAAATGTTGCAATTTTTAACGTCAACATGCAGATAAATATTTAATGTAATGTCCAGCATAAAATAAAATTAAAAAAATGCAATTTGATTATTTTAAGTATACTTTCTGTTTATGTACGTATGTATGTAAAGCATCCAAACAACTATATAGTATTATTAGATATAAGCAAATTAAAAAAAATACACACATGCACTAATGGTTAATATGAAAAATTTATTTAAAAAACATTTAAAAAAATAGAAATAATAAAAATTATTATATGTACTATATGCAAAAAAAAAAGGTAATTCAATGTTAAAACCTAATTTAGTGATTAAATAAATTGCAAAAAAAATATGAATTAAACATACTTTGTTTTATTTAAGCTTTTCAGCAGTTTTTCAAACTGGTTCAAAACGAAGGAGTAGGTCTGTTTCTCGTTGCATCAAAATGCGCCTCCATATTGGCCCAAGTATGCCGCTACTGCAACAGCTACTCCAACCTAGCCTACTTAATTTCTGAAGTTGCTTGTGTTGGAGTTTTGCATCGTAGATTGCTTCTTTAACGATTAAGTTCTCTTGGTTTTTCAAAAATCTCGATGATTGCCACAGATTTTCTCTCGTTCCTCAGTTGCCAATATTCGCCCATTTAAACAATCGCCAAAACATCTCGTAATCGCATTTTCTGCTAATTCAAATTAATTCAAATAAAGGAATTACTAGTAGAGGAGAGCATAGCTTCCTTCCTTCCTTCCTGCCTTCCTTATTTGACACGTAACTGTCTAGACGATTCTGCTCGAGCCCAATAGAGCACGTTTCTGTTTCGTACAGCATGGCGTCACATGGGAATACCTAGTAAGTCAGCATCACTGTCCACCTGATCTTTCCAACGCAGTGGAGGTCTTCCTTTTCTTCTGCGTTCAGCGGGTTTCGATAGAAATACTTTCTTGGCCGGAGCATCTTCATCTATTCTCACGACATGACCTGCCCAACACAGCCGCTGAATTTTTATTCGCTGAACAATCTCGACGACTGCGTAAAGCTCGTGCAGCTTATCGTTAAATCTCCGTCGATAGTCGACCTCGCCAACGCGCAAAGTTCCATAAATCATCCGAAGAACTTTCCTCTCGAATACTCCAAGTGCCATCTCATCTGATTTTGACATTGTCCACGATGAGTGTCCTGTAGAGTGCGATTTGTGTTCATCGAGTGAGGACTTTACTTTTCAGTTACCTACTTAGTCCAAAGTAGGACTTATTGGCAAGAGTGATTCTTCGTTGGATTTTCTTGCTGACATTATTTTTGGTGTTAGTTCTGGTTCCCAAATAGACAAAGTCCTTAACAGTTTCGAATTTGTAGCTGTCAACAGTGACGTGGCTGCCAAGGCGTGCTGTTTCTTTGTGCGATGACAGGAGGTACTTCGTCTTGTCCTCGTTGACCGCCAAACCCATTTTCCTAACCTCTATAACCAGCTTGGAGAAGGCAGAAGATACGGCGCGCCAGTTAGTGCCAAAGGAGCGAAAGCATACAGACCTGTCAAAGTCTATCTGAAAGCTATTGACTTGTTAGCTTCATGTAATGAAAAACTCGGTTACAAGAAATTAACCCGCTAGAGAATTTAAACCATGTTTAATTCCAGTATTTCAACCCCTTCCTGAGATATAGGCCCCGAAATATCTTTGGGTAATGTTGGTATCAAATCAAAGTCTCAAATAAAAGTTCACTCCATTCCAAGTTTTAAGCCAGTTATCCAGTTAGAGGCCATAACGTGGACCCAGATAGCCCAGAAATATTTTTGAGCAATATTGGTATCAAATTAAAGAAGCTGATCAGGGTTGCCACATATAGTTTATGCTATGTGGATATCTCAATCGGTTCCCGATATATTTGAACCGATTCAAGTGATATAGACCAATATGTAGACCCAGATAGCCACGGAATGTTGTTGAAAGGGAACAGAGGAGGAGGAGGAGGGAGAAATAGTGTAGCATAGGCGGAGGAAAAGATTGATAGATAGTTGCATAGTGTGATTTTTCGCAGCACACTAAACATCTATCAAATGGTCTTGTTGACGCCAAAGCTTCCCACATAGCATTTTATGAATTTTTTGATCATATTCCAGTCTTTTTCGACCCCTATTCACGTTTAAAATAATGGAAAATGCACTTATTTTCTGATCATAAAAGAGCCTCTCGTCTGTAGAAAATGGTACCCTACGTCCAACTCTTCTTGGGGAGTCGTTTTCGAGTCTTATTTTAATCATATTTTAATCATTTTCGAGTCCCTTTCGATTTTATTTTTTTTTTTTCGATTTTGAATCTTACTTTGGTCATTTTTGAATCGTTTTCTGATCATTTTCGAATCTTTTCTGGGTCGTTTTCCAATAACTTTCTATCAATTTCTAATCATTTTCTAATACTTCCCTACTCATTTTTGGGACACTTTACAACCTCATTTCTTTCCCATCTTCTATCCTGTTACATATTAAACCTTTAGCCTTACCTTTACCAATTCGCAAAAAGAATTTCCACGGTCACCCTCAGTCCACATTTTGGTTGGAACTTTTGAAACAGATTTTTAGCCCACAATAATATTAAGCAAATAAGGAGTTTAAGATAAAAAAAATTTCAATCCATAAATGAATTCCTATGAAAATGCATATGCGCATTTTGACACTCTCATATACGGCAACACGGAAGACATACATCCATATTTTCCTGCTCTACAACATTCGGAACCATCAATACCGAAATCTAATATAAAATTCTCTGTAATTTTTTTTTAAAAGTTATAGCTTTATGCACTAGGCTTGCTAAGGATTATTTCATTTTTTTCCAAAAAAGCAAAGTAATCGCTCACATTTCTATCTTTAGCATGATCAATTTGTGATGAATTATTTTTTTAATCAGCAAAGGCGATCGAAAAAGACTCATCTAGGTGATTTTTATATAATAAAAAATAAAATCACTTTTCAATCGCTGGTCTGACTAGTTTTCCAGTATTCTTTTAATCGTCAAATTGATAAATTCTTTTTTTAATCAGCAAAGGGGATCGAAAAAAGCTCAGTTAGGTGATTTTTATATGACCAAAAAAATAAAATTACTTTTCAATCGCTGGAGTGACTCATTTTCGAGTCTTATTCTAATCGTAGAGATCAGTTTTTGATCATCAAAGGGGATCGAAAAAGACTCAGCGCAGTCAGTTTTCATAAAACAATCTTCCAAATGCTATGTGGGTATTCTCATATTAATGGAATTCAAACAAGCATAACCAAAATTAAGTTCACACTAGGCCTATTTGTGAGGTGGTGAGATTTTTTTTCATGCCAGGATACTTGCTTTTGTTAGATAAGTATACCGCAGGTACTCCTAAAGTATGGTGAACGGCACGTACAAATTGAGCACATATCATTTCTTCACTGACTAAAGTAGGAGTTAAGAATAGTAGGTAAGCCGAAACAGAAAAATGTGTGCGAATGAAGAACATAACAAAGTTAGGTGGTAGGCAGCTGTATATTCAGCACTAAAATGCTGCTACAATTTATGCTGAATACCTGACAAGAATATACATAATAACGACCATATGAAAAAAGCATGCGGTTTGGAATGAAAGCCCGAAGCTTTCGCTTCATTGATTTTTTTACTATACAAAGTCATTCATGCGAAGGCGGCCATCGGCGTGTGATAGTCATGGAAGTTGTGATCCTCCCTAAAGGAAATGTAATGAGGAGAGTATTGATGATTTGTAGATCTTTGGACGTACTGGGTTTCTCAACAAAATACTAATGGCGTTTTCTTTTCTCGAAATAATGTTGCCCTGTTTGATTTTCTTAGCCAGTTTGTATGTTTGTCTGGTCCTTTCACCAAATATTGACCTCTAACTAAGTAAGAGGGCACCCTTATCTACAAATTCAGCCGTTTTATAGAATGTCAGGATACGTAATTCGATAATTGGGATATAGGAGGGCAACATTTTTTCGTAGAAAAGAAAACGCCATTAGTAATGCAGCTGTGAAAAATAATTAAAATCTTAAAGGCCGAATTTATATATTTTACCTATGTATGTATACTAACTACTTGAACTATTAAAATCGTTCATTCCAAAACGTTCAAAATCAACGCCTCAGCCTCTAGCTTTTATGCGTGCACTTCTAAGTGGTAACAAAGTAAAAACATTAAGATTTGGAATGTAACTACAAACATGAGTGAGCTTGAGTAAGCGTATGAGCACAGTGTGACCGCAAAGCATTTTTGGTACTTAACTTGATTTATGTGGCTTCATTAGGCATTCCACACATACCGGCCACAGAAGAGCACAAAGCGAATAAATGCCAAAGGTACTAACTCTCCATGGCTACAATACTAGCTTAGCAAATATTCCCTTCTACTCCCTTTTACACCACTTTCTAAAGCAAACGACCACTCTTACTAACGACCACTGCTTTTGAGTTGCAAGTGGCGAGAGGCACTAAAATACTAAAACACTAAATAAATGAGAAATGTGAGTGAGTGCGTGAGTGCACGCTTTTTCAAATATAATTGCAACGAAAAATGCTGGTCAAAACTAACAGCAACAACAACAAAAAAGAAACTGCTTTAGACAAACAAAAGGACTTGAGTATTTGCACGCACAAGCTATGAGTATTAAAGGGGGGGCGTGGGGTGTAAAGTATTGTTCAGATGCATAGATCAAAACCCTAAAAACCGACAGCACATCGACCAAAACAATTAAGGCCAACAACACTTCGTCGCCATTTGGCACTCAAACATAAAATGTTGTGGCACAAAGTACAATCCTCTAGCCCCACTAGCCTCCCGCTCGAGCTGAGCTGAGCTGAGTTGAGCGCTGACCATTTAGTGCGTTTAAATACAATTGTAGTTTTAGTGTGCGGGCTTTCTCTTTTTACCCAGAAATTTTGATGTATTGACATAACTATAGTCAGTGCTGTGGTGAATGAATGGAATAGCGCTTGGGGGTTGAATTACCCCTTTTATCCATCCTTTCGAGTTTAGATATCTAAGCAGCCCCTCAGGCCTGACATCCTAGAGTTCCGAGCGGTTGTCGAAGAAGGGCTTACCAAGGAATTTCATTCTGCCCTTGCAGTGCGATGGACACTCACACAGCAGGTAGGCACTCCACCATCTACTCCGCACCAGGAAGATTGCAGCTGCGGCATTGAGTGGTATGGTCTAGACCCATCCGAGCCGCGTTGGTACCAATAGCCCAGTGTCCTGTGAATACCGCAGTTAAGCGGAAAATGTCCCTCTTCTCCATCCTTCGAATGGCTGAATAACACATCCCGTTGTATGAGGGCCACAGACTTCTGCAGACCCTGCAGGTTTGCAACCGTTTCCATCTTGTTTTAGCGTCATCAGACCAGTGCCGAGAGATTTGACGAAACACATGTGCACAAGAACCTCCTCAGCCTCTGCAACATCAAGAGCTGAGCCTTGCCGGGCTAGCTCATCAGTCATTTCGTTTTTCTGAATATTGCTAAGCCCATGACCCACTCCCTACATTGCCCGACCCGGCTTGATGATACCGTTAGAGATCCCAGAGCCTTCAGAATTGCTTGACTATCCGAGAAGATTCCTATCCTGTTTCCGACACTGGCACTTTCCGCTGCGAATGGCGAAAACTTCTGATTAAATCACGCTCGCCGTGTCCGGTAGCCTGATTGATATGGGTGTGTTTAGCTGAGTTGCGAAGATACCCGCTCCTACTCCGCCCGCCATTTTGGACCCGTCCGTGAAAACTGAAACATCGAATGTCTGAGCGAGTTTAACATCTCACCAATCCTTCCTTGTAGTTGCAAACTTTCTATTCTTTATTTATATGCAACTACTAAATTTTCCTCTCATAACTTATCTCTTACTACGCCACTAGTACTCGTACCAACATCACTAACCAATAGTTTTTTTCGCTTTCTCCATTTCGGGTGCAGTTTTGATCATTTGCGGTGCTGCTGGTCCAGCATTTTTTTATGTGCGGCGTTGCCATATCAGCAGCCAGGCAAGCTTATATAAATATAAGTATGCACATAAATATGTATGTAGTTAGTGGTCAGCGGTTGAAGTTTAGCTACCCGTCTTCTCTGTCATCTGTAAACCACCACGCACACCAATGCCCCAATTGTTTGCCCTGCAGCGAAAGTCCAAACTAGTCAGCCAACCTACCAGTTAACTGACTAGATAAATTATGGGAGTTGCCCAACTAGATTCATAGGGGACAAATTGAGATTAGTTATGAAATAAGAAGTTTTGCCAAAAAAAAAAGGGTTTTATATTAAAAACGAATGTATCCGGGGTTTCTGGAGGTTGCAATGAACACGTATGCATTAAAAGTAAAGCAACTTCTTTATTGTTGTTGTAGTATTCGAACCCTGCGTAGTAGACCCCTTGTAGATTTAGTTGGTTGCAAATTGTTAGATCATTAAATCAGGTGAATGCCACAAATATAACATAGTTTGAGATGTTAATATAGCCATGTATATTAGATACTACTTCAGCCATAGACAAAAGTACATGATATGTTTGTATAAAGTCAGAAAATCATCAATATAAAAGTCAAGCTTAGAATGGTCAACGTGTTACTTATTCACAATGTTAATGTTAATTTTCCTAAATATTTAATATGCAAGATCACAATCTAATGCGCCTGAATTCTTTAATTTAAATATCATATTCTAATAACTAAATAAATGTATTAGAAACTTTATTTTCCAATTTTTATTTTCATTGGAGTAGCATGTAAAACTAGTCAGTCAAATGGTATAGTTCTGATATCTACACTGACTAGTCAGCAAATTGGTATGATGCTGGTGTGTATACTGACTAGTCAGTCAAGTGGTATGATGCTGGTGTGGATACTGACTAGTCAGTCAAGTGGTATGACTCTGGTGTGGATACTGACAATTGCCATTTCCTAGGTCATCACCGTGTTAAAATACCAGTTGCTAATATGGAAAAAAGATAGATGACTGACTAGTTGAGCTGTATGGCCAACTAGTTGTCAATTAGTTTACAACTAGTTGATTTCGCTGCAGGGTGTTTACTCACTCTTGTATGTATGTGTGTACATATGGCCCACAAATATTTGCATAGTTACCTTTAATGTGGTCGAATTTAATGCAAAAACCATTTTGGTAAGTGCGCATCAAAGCTTTACGAGCAAAGCTCGCAATGAACCGTTGGTATTTTTACGTTGAACTTGAGTAAAATTTTGAATTGAAAAATATTTTTGTTAAAATTGCAGTTTGGGGTTGGGCAAAAGTTATACCTAATTAAGGAAATTGTAGGCACTCGCTAAGTTGTAGACACTCTCTACTCTTCCACTCTCCATTAAACGTGCCTCATAAATACCAAACGCCCTTCACTACAAAAAAAAAATAGTTTTCGTTTTGCAATCCACCAGAAGATGACAATTTTCTTGTATCATTATAAACTAGTATTACCTTTAAGCTCGTTTTCTAACGCTTTTGTGAACATTTGAGCTTTCAAGAAACGCCTATAACTATGCAACGATAAAAATAAATTTTTCTGTGCAGCCATTAAATACGAGCCCAGCCTCCGCTCACATGTGGGTATTTATGGAAAGTATTTCGAAATTTATTTGAATTTCTATAAAAATGTGTGTTCATATGTGTGTATTTTTAACATAAATTTAATGACAATCACTATGTACTCCATCTTTTTCCCAACTCTGTATGCTTGGAAGCTTCCGATTTTGTCTCTTTAATGTGCAAACAAGCTTCCTGTGCGTACTTTGATTGCCTGCACAAATGAGCGGCAACGGCAGCGCCAATGGGTAAACAATAGGAACAAATGTAATAAATTTGCTGAATAAAATTCACATGAAGAAGAACCCTTTGAGATGCCAATTTGTAAGTAACTGATTAAGCAATCCTCATGCCACAAGCAACAAGAAATTATGTAGTTATATACATATCGTCGGTCACCTGCCAGAAACACGAATCTGAAAATTCTTTAAGTACGATGTCTGCTCTTTATCGGGAATACATTGATGTAATAGCAATTAATATCTGTATAAATTGTTGTGTAAACATAAATACATAATATGTACTTGTATTTACATAAGCATATATACAAATATTAATTGTTATTATATCAATATATACCTGATAAAGAGCAGACATCGCACTTAAAAAAAATTTCACATTCGTGTTTCTGGCAGGAGACCGACGATATGTATTTACGTCTGAACATACATACATATGTACTTATAAATATGTACATGCATAAGTATCACATCGCACCCATCTGAAGGACTCGCCTTAGCATGTAGGGAATTCACATATGTATGTATGTGTACACGGTGAGCTTAAACAACTTATTATGAAAAGTCAAAGTAACCAAGATATTATTTCATGGTTGTATTCTTGGACATATTAGAAGATGTTCTGAGCCAAAATTGAAATCATTCATCGGACACATTTTGAGAAATTCCATGTTTTTTAAAAATTTGTCCATTTTTTTCTTTTCATGGGTAAAATGACTGTTCTGTTCTTCTAGTATGTAAGTGTATTGTAAAATTCATTACAGTAAAAATACATTTTAAGACGTTTATTATTTATTATTTATCATATTTTAATATAAACATAAAAAGGTTTACAGTTTTTTTAAATATGAAGAATATTATATTCACATACAGTTTTCTTCAAATTCTCCATATAATTTGGGTTATTTGGTCTAGTTCGATACTTATTATCCCATGTTTTTTTGAAATGATAATGCACAGCCTCCATGGCTTGCTCTGAATAATACCCTAATCCTATTCCCTGCCTTGAACAAAAATCTTCTATATGGAAAAAAACTGTAAATTAGAAATAAGATTATTGGAAAACACCGATGTATTAAGAAGTATATGTCCTTTAGAGCGCCTAAAATACGTAAAAGCTTTTAACGATTATCATTCAGTGGTCGAATCTTGCTTCACTATTGATTTGAAAAGTAATTATATTAACTGTATTTCTAATTTCCGAAAGAGTTACAACGATCTTTCTATACCCATAACCCCAAAAGTGCACACAGTTTTTTCCATATAGAAGATTTTTGTTCAAGGCAGGGAATGGCTTGCTCTGAATAATACCCTAATCCTATTCCCTGCCTTGAACAAAAATCTTCGATATGGAAAAAAACTGTAAATTAGAAATAAGATTATTGGAAAACACCGATGTATTAAGAAGTATATGTCCTTTAGAGCGCCTAAAATACGTAAAAGCTTTTAACGATTATCATTCAGTGGTCGAATCTTGCTTCACTATTGATTTGAAAAGTAATTATATTAACTGTATTTCTAATTTCCGAAAGAGTTACAACGATCTTTCTATACCCATAACCCCAAAAGTGCACACAGTTTTTTTCCATATAGAAGATTTTTGTTCAAGGCAGGGAATAGGATTAGGGTATTATTCAGAGCAAGCCATGGAGGCTGTGCATTATGATTTCAAAAAAACATGGGATAATAAGTATCGAACTAGACCAAATAACCCAAATTATATAGAGAATTTGAAGAAAACTGTATGTGAATATAATATTCTTCATATTTAAAAAAACTGTTAGCCTTTTTATGTTTATATTAAAATATGATAAATAATTAATAATAAACGTCTTAAAATGTATTTTTACAGTTATTTTACCGGGGGTGCCATAAAACGAACAGGGGCACCCATGAAAATAAAAAAATGGACCAATTTTTAAAAAACATGGAATTTCTCAAAATGTGTCCGATGAATGATTTCAATTTTGGCTCAGAACATCTTCTAATATGTCCAAGAATACAACCATGAAATAATATCTTGGTTACTTTGACTTTTCATAATAAGTTGTTTAAGCTCACCGTGTGTATATATATAGGTACCCTGCAGGGAACTCAATAACTAGTGAGCAAAATTTCTAGTTCCGAACTAGCGAAAAGGTGTCGAAAGGGAACTAGATTAATTGTAGCTAGAGCCTCACCAGTTCAGAAGGAGTGAATTGAGTGACCATTATTAGCACACTTTGATTTGTATGCAAGTGACAAAAATTCTACGAAAATTTTTCGTTCGTTCAATTACCGTCGGCTTTGTATATTTTTGCAATTCTCAGATGTTTAATGAAGCATTTTATATAAAGAGTTTTCTATTTGCATCTCTTATGAAATGAAATGTTCCCCTAATTATGCTTTTCCGATCACTCAGGCTTATTTTTAATTTTTTTTTATTTTATTACTTTTTAAATATTATTGTAAATTTTTATTAAATAAATAATTAAAAAAATATTAGTTAAAAAAAATATTGAATAAAAATTATCATCCACCTTGACACCGACAGGATTCGAACCCGCGCTCGCCAGATTGATTGTCACGCGCGTTAGACAGTCGGCCATCGCGCCACTTGCATGAAGTGTGTCAAATGCTGCACTTAAGCGGCAGATGTAAAACTGTAGAATTTGTAGGTACTTGCAGCTAGTTCAGAACTATCGAAATTGTGCCAATAAACGAACTAGTGAAAACTGTAGAATTTAGTACTAGTTCGGAACTATCGAAAATGTAGTGCAGAGGGCGACAATTGACACCGCCTAGGACATCGCCGTGTTAAATTCGCCAGTTGATAACATGCAAAAGAGATTTAGCTCGCACTAGTAGTGTCGAAAAATGCACTGGAAGCGACCTAGTTCGGAACTAGAGTTTTTCCCTACATGGTATGTATGTATGTATGTAAATACCCTGCAGCGAAAGTAACCAGTTGCAAACTAGAATTATACCAGTTTGCAGGGTACAGTCAACTACTTGCCCGACTGTAAATTTCCCATGTAAACATCTGGTATTTTTCGTGTGTTAATGTCCTACGAAAAGGCAATTGTCTTCCTCTGCATCAGCTCATACCAGTTAAATACCAGTCGAACACATACCAAAAAAAAGTTAGTTGACATATACAGTTGAAGTGCAGTTTTTGACATGCTCAACACAAGTGGTGCGATGGCGCGTTGGTGGGGCGTCTGGCTTCGAATCGAGCAGGTCGCGAGTTCGAATCTCGTCGGAGTCAGGTGACTAAAGTTTTTTTTTAATAAATTTTTTTTTATAAAAATGTAAAAGATATTTAATAAGTAAAATAAATAAATAAAAATGAAAAAACCTGGGGGATCGGAAAACATAAGTAGTCAACTAGTATTTTCCTAGGACTTATTCAGACAAAGGATAACATTTCATTTCATAAAAGTGAAGATGAACATAATAAACTCTTTATACCAAGTGCTTCACTAATCGTTTGAGAATTGTAGAAATATGTAAAGCCGTAGTGAAATCGATGAACGGAGGAAACACATCCAATTTGTCTTTTGCATACCAGCTGAATAACTAATAGAAAGCAAACTGGTATGTTTTTTTCCGTATCCTACCAGTTGATCAACTAGTTTACTTGCATACCAGTTCACGTTTTCGCTGCAGGGTACGTACGTGCTCACATTTTCCATAAGCAAACAAACGAAATTCTTCTTTGTTGCTAATTGCGCATTGAAAGTCTATTGTGGCTGCGTGTCCTTCAACTTCAACTTTCATCCCAAAACCTCACAAAAAAATATACCTATGCACACAGAAAAAAAAAACGATACAAAATAGCAACGCACAAAACAAAATTCTCATACTCACGCATTATGTACATATATACATATGTCTGTATATACGCACGAATTTTAGCTCTCAGCAGCGTTGCCACTTAAAAATTTTTAAATTTACCAAAATACAAAATAAAAGTAACCAAAACTAGAAACAAGTAACCAAAATAAATTAATAATATAGGCTTATGTCCGATTAACGTTATGGCTATTTATTTGGAAGCAAAACCATATATACGGTCAACAAAAGCTAAAATATATCAATTGTTTTTCATCTTTAAGCCTTAAACAGATCCAACGTCGAACGAAATATCGCCCTGTCGTAGCGTTCTAGCAACATTTAAAACACGGCCAGATATTAGAATGAACAGAACCAAAAAGATGACGAAAATCGAACGCCGAAAATGCGCCAGAAAAGATTTATTTCTAATGTGGTCGCTGGCTCCTGTCAAATAAAGCTTTTTAGTGCTTAGCACGAAAATTATTTAATTTAATCTTTTATTGTTGGGGGTAAACGGAAAAATTTCAACAACTATTTCCAGCAAAAGTTGAGTATAGCTATTTCACGAAAAACCATTTTCGATCATTAGCACCCTTTTCCGAAGTGGATGCTTCTCACGGGGATCGAATCCGTTATACATTCCATCTTCAGCCGCAATGTGCGAACGCTTTTACGCGATCGACCATTGAGACTCTGTGAAAGCTGTTGAACTTTAACCACAGAGTCGCAATGGTCATTGGGTCATTGCGGCTGAAGATGGTATGTATCTCGGGTTCAATCCCCGTGAGGAGCATCCACTTCCGAAAAGAGTGCTGATGATCGAAAATGGTTTTTCGTGAAATAGCTATACACTCAACCATCGTTGTAAATAGCGAATAAAACCTTCCAGAAATGGTTGACCTTAGCTATTACACGAAAAACTATTTTCGATCCTTACCATCCTTTTCGGAAGTGGATGCTTCTCACGGGGATCGAATCCGTTATACATTCCATCTTCAGCTGTGAAAGCTCTTGACTTTTTTCTAATTTTGCCTTATTCATGAAAAGCTATACACCCAACATTCGCTGGAAATAGTTGTTGAATTTTTTGCATTTACCCCTAACAATAAATTAGTTGGAATTTGATAAAAAAAAAATACAGCAAAACAATTTGGATAACAAATATTTTATAGTTTGGAAAAATTAAAAGCTTATTCCAAAAAATTGAATGTAACCATGGTGTACTCAATACATGGACCTTCAATGTAACCAAAATCGGCCGAAAGTAACCACGTAACCAAACGAAAATATTGTAAGCAATTTTGGTAAAAAGTAACCAAAGTGGCCAGGCTGGCTGGCAGTGTTTTTACGATATGCACATACACACATACATACATACATATTTACACATGTCAAAGCCTTAAATCATACAAATCAAGCAGGTGGAGGAAAGAAAAGGGTTGTCTTTTACTCTTTACCAAATATCCACCTTCCATTCATTACTCACACTTTTCGGATGCAGATATTTGTACATTTTTCATTTAACGCCGTTACCTTTTTTTGTTAATGAAAAATTTCTTTTTGATTTTACATTCCTTTCATAGTTAAAAGGATAAATAGATGTGCACATATGTACATACTTTAAATGCGTAGGCTTATATAAATATATACATATACGCAGAGGCGGATTATCCCTAAGGCAAACTAGGCACTTGCCTAGGGGCGCGTAGTCACAAGGGGCGCGCGAGCTCAGAATTTTTAAACAAATAAAGAAAATAACATACCGACGATTAAGAATTAAAGCTGATCTATAATAGATCGATAATAGATAACTCCCTTATATTGCACAAGCATCGATATATTGTGCAATATTGCGCGTTTGTTGCGTCGTCAGGCTTGCCAGTACTCGCGATTTCTTGCCAAATTGGCAATTTTTTACAAACTTTGGCGATCAATTTATGAAAATTGGCGATGGCGACTTTTTTAGCGATTATCAAAATATTAGATTATATTAATAGAAAAGCAATTACTTTTTCAAGCCTTTTTCTCAAATTTTGAAAGTTTCTTCATACAAATTTTTGTCAAATTACAAAAAATTTGAGAAATAGCAATTGCTTTTTGTTTATTAATACGACCCATTATCTCCACTTTGCCAATAAATCTTACGATATGTAGAGATCTATTGAGAAAATAAATATATACTACATACTCTGGCAACCATTTTCTGCACACTTGAGAGCAAACCACTGCAGACTCGCCTATCCACGATACGACGGTCTGTACAACTTTGACACCCTACGGGACAGTGAGCTTCAGCTGACACCGCACGTGCTTCTCATCGCTGACATATGTTTTGTGCATCGTCGACAGCACTTTCTTAAGGGCCTTGTGAGAAAAGTGATGCCTGGCTTTGCGTACGTGTGATCTTGCAATAAATAATTCAAAACTTATTTTGTTAATTTATTAAATACTAGCTGTTGCCCGCGACTTCGTATGCGTATAATTTCTCTTCTATTTTTCAACTCTGTTGGTAAATAATAAGTACCAACAAAAAAGACTGGATTTCAACTCTAAGATGATGCCTGCTTTCAACCAGCTCTTCGCGTCCGTGTTTTAACAGCTCGGCAGGTAGTCCGTCTTTTCCAGGAGCTTTATTGATTTGGACCCGGGGTATAGCTGTCCTCACTTCATCATAGTCGGGTGGTGGAATGTTTTTTCCATCGTCAGGTATTGTGGTATCGGGTTCGACGACTCCCTCGCAATTTATCAATGAGGAGAATTTATGGCTCCATAACATAAGTACACTCTGTACGTCGGTTACCAGGTAGCCATTATTTTATTTCTTATAACAAAATAGCCATATTAAGCATTTTGAGATTAAGAAGGTTCACATTTTATGAGATATCTCCGAAGCCAGTTTAGGTATTGAAATTAATCAAATGGTTTATGGCAGCATTCATAAACACCTTTCGTTTGATACCCATATTGTACTAACACATTTTGGTGCATATATTGGCCGATAACTCCGAAACCGGTCGAGATATCGAAACAAATAATACCTTAAACTTTAAGTTGAGCGCGTCTAGCAATCCAATAAAAAAGTTTCGTTCAATTCCATTCAGCACTTTTTGAGTGATACGGCCACAAACATACGGACAGACAGACAGACAGACAAAAATTCTAAAAATGGTTGATTTGGATTCTACTGGCTTAATAATGCTTCCCCCAATTATTTTTTTCTCGATATCTGCAATGTACAGACATCGACCTGTTACAATTTTATTATATGTAGAGATTAACAAATTAACTAAGCTTTTACATCATCTATATCTACATCTACACTAATATTATAAAGAGGAAAGATTTTGATTGTTAGGGTGTAAAACAACTAGGTAGTTAAAATTTATAGTATTATGATGGCCATTTATGGTCGGTACAGGGGCGCCGAGAAAGTGGCTGCCTAGGGCGCTCTGGACCTTTAATCCGCCACTGCATATACATATGTACACATGTGTGATTATAGACCATAATCTAAATTTTTGACTAAGAAATACGTAAACACATATAAGTATTAAGATGGATTTTGTTTCAAAAACACTTCTCTTATTCTCCTTCTTTAACCCACAACTGCCATTAATGGTCCTGTTGCAGGTGATTACAACAATGTGAAGCCATTGATAGCTATTTTACATTTAACGTGATTTTTTGTCGAATTCCTAGTGTCTTCAGAACATATTTTTCAATATAACTATACCATCAGTTGCTTCCTTTCATCACTAACTATCCATAAAATATAGAAACAACACATTTTAACATAAAGAAGTTTCCGTACACTTTTCCAGACCATTTGGACCCACTCACAACGGACGCACTTCCGTTGCAGCGAATGAATATTAAAAGTGCACATACCAGTTTTCCATACAAATATTCTTCTTCTTGACAAGCAACCACCAACCTCATACACCACGCACCGGATGAATAAGTGAATACTCGCGGCTTCACACCGCTGCTACTGCTGCTGCTGGCATCGGTTAATTTATGAGTTCATATGTAATTAAATTTCTCATTATTAAGTACATTTTTTTCGCTATTCTTCCTTTGTTTTGCAACGACCAGCGACAGCGACAATGGATGGAAGACACAAGAGAGCAAAAAAAAGCACACAATGTAATTCTCGTGTAAAAGACGGATTTATGAAAAAAAGGATAACGATGAATAAAAGAAAGATTTAGCGACCATCCAAGCGGCTAAGAAGGCCGATGGGGCTTTGGGGAAATATGCAGAGGTTGAGACTTGGGCTGAGTTGAACGCGACGGCATGTGTGGACGGAAGCTGTTGCCGGTAATAATGAAAGCTAAATAGATTTAAGCAATGAATTATGCAGTGACTACAACCCAACATTATGGATCCGAACGGCAGAGTTGAGTGGAGAAAAAAGGAGAAAAAAAAGGATTGCATGTTATTTACATGTATGTACATATGCAAAAACAACGAGGAATGGAAAGAAATAACCCAATAAACACAACGGATTCGCCTCGAATTCGCGTCGGATTCGCTTTCTCTGATTATATTATCGCGGCAATAGTTAGCGACGATAGATCGGCAAATCCGAATTCGTAGGCATGTCACCTATCACTAGCGATTCGAGAATTTGTTCGTTCTCGGATCGCTGGCGATTCGAATTTTTTATCATTAGCGATTCGAGAACTATAAATTTCTCTGATCATTAGCGATTCGAGATTTTTTATAAATGGCGTTTCGAAAAATTAAAAGTGCAGAGTTTGGTTTACTGGCAACGGGTTAAATCCGTATAAATAATACAAAGCATTTAAAATATCTTTATAAAGAAAGTTTAACTTTCATGAAATAACAAAAGCTTTTCAAATAAATTTAAGCAGTAAATTCGCCGCGATATCATCCCCGCGTCTGTGTTTATTGGGAACTTACAAACAATTTTTGTAAATGATTTATATGCATGTGTGAGATGTGAAGCTATCCTCCAAGAAATCTACGCCTTAATTAAGGTTTATTCCAGAAGATTTAAATGCCTTATTTAAGGTTTATTCCAGAAGATTTAAACGCTTACGAAATAATGCCTGAAAATTCTATGCGATTAGAAAGTTTTATGGGCTTATCTTCCTGTGTTGATATCATAAGGCTTATCCATCATGGGAATGAGGCTTTCGTTATTCCTGATAATAATGTCTTATATGGTGTCTATATAACCAGGGACTGTAACGGTTATGAGTTATATCCAAAAAGTTGATTTTTAATCATTATTTGCTGAGTTTTATTTTCTGCTCACAAAATAAAAGTTATTACTTGAGTTTTATTTTTCCATCAGAAAATAAAAGTTATTTCTTGAGTTTTATTTTTCCCTCAGAAAATAAAAGTTATTTCTTGAGTTTTATTTTTCCATCAGAAAATAAAAGTTATTTTTTGAGTTTTATTTTTCCATCAGAAAATAAAAGTTATTTTTTGAGTTTTATTTTTCCCTCAGAAAATAAAAGTTATTTTCTGAGTTTTATTTTTCCATCAGAAAATAAAAGTTATTTTTTGAGTTTTATTTTTCGATCAGAAAATAAAAGTTATTTTTTGAGTTTTATTTTGCTATCAGAAAATAACTTTTATTTATCAGAAAATTACTTTTATTTTCTGATCGAAAAATAAAACTCAAAAAATAACTTTTATTTTCTGATGGAAAAATAAAACTCAGAAAATAACTTTTATTTATCAGAAAATAACTTTTATTTTCTGATCGAAAAATAAAACTCAAAAAATAACTTTTATTTTCTGATGGAAAGATAAAACTCAGAAAATAACTTTTATTTTCTGATGGAAAAATAAAACTGAAAAAATAACTTTTATTTTCTGATCGAAAAATAAAACTCAAAAAATAACTTTTATTTTCTGTTGGAAAAATAAAACTCAAGAAATAACTTTTATTTTCTGAGGGAAAAATAAAACTCAAGAAATAACTTTTATTTTCTGATGGAAAAATAAAACTGAAAAAATAACTTTTATTTTCTGATGGAAAAATAAAACTCAGAAAATAACTTTTATTTATCAGAAAATAACTTTTATTTTCTGATCGAAAAATAAAACTCAAAAAATAACTTATTTTCTGATGGAAAAATAAAACTCAGAAAATAACTTTTATTTTCTGATGGAAAAATAAAACTGAAAAAATAACTTTTATTTTCTGATCGAAAAATAAAACTCAAAAAATAACTTTTATTTTCTGTTGGAAAAATAAAACTCAAGAAATAACTTTTATTTTCTGAGGGAAAAATAAAACTCAAGAAATAACTTTTATTTTCTGATGGAAAAATAAAACTGAAAAAATAACTTTTATTTTCTGATCGAAAAATAAAACTCAAAAAATAACTTTTATTTTCTGAGGGAAAAATAAAACTCAAGAAATAACTTTTATTTTCTGATGGAAAAATAAAACTGAAAAAATAACTTTTATTTTCTGATCGAAAAATAAAACTCAAAAAATAACTTTTATTTTCTGATGGAAAAATAAAACTGAAAAAATAACTTTTATTTTCTGATCGAAAAATAAAACTCAAGAAATAACTTTTATTTTCTGAGGGAAAAATAAAACTCAAGAAATAACTTTTATTTTCTGATGGAAAAATAAAACTGAAAAAATAACTTTTATTTTCTGATCGAAAAATAAAACTCAAAAAATAACTTTTATTTTCTGTTGGAAAAATAAAACTCAAGAAATAACTTTTATTTTCTGAGGGAAAAATAAAACTCAAGAAATAACTTTTATTTTCTGAGCAGAAAATAAAACTCAGAAAATAATGATTAAAAATCAATTTTTTTATAAAAATCGAAAAAATAAAAGTTAATGCACCTAGAGATAGTCTGCGTTACAGTGATTACATCTGTGTACTTCTTTTGCGTTTAGCATTTCTCCTTCAGTATGATTTTTTTAGTTAAAATTTAAAAAATAACGATTATTTGCAATCCCTGTATATAACTTATAATAAGGTTTTTCGCCATGGGAAATAAGGTTTAGATAATTTCTGATAATAAGGCATTCTACGGTACTTAAATGCCTTATAATAAGGAATACTAAAAAGGCGTATTTTGTTTGGCTGCATAATTCACATTTGTTGCACATCCTAGGCGTTGTGGCTTTTTTAATAACAGAAAATATATTCCGCTAGCATTGAAACGTTAATATTCATACCGCTCTCTCTCTCTCAGAAGCCAGTTGGAATCATTCAATCCTCGAGTATAACACAAAAGTAAGATGATTAAATTACCGACTCAGCAGAATTGTGAAGGAAGTTGCCCGCCCGGCAAAACATATCAAAAAGAGCTCATCAAGATGACATAAAGTTATCAGAAAGGGCTCTTTTGAGCCGCCTGAGGACATCTTTATGATAACATTTTTCTGAGTTCTAAAAGATAACCTATTTTAGATGACATTAAGATATCTTTTGGACATTGATACCGGACGGGTGGCGGTAAGTGACTGAGAAGTTCTGCAATGGATCGCAATAGAATCTCTCGTCTTTAATTCTCTCGAATAGATTCTGAACGGAGCAGTGAATGATCTATCTAATGCCTGGAAATGGCACCTGGCAAGATTAGATCGATAGCTACACTGCAAAATTTGCTTTTTCTCACTTACATACGTTCCAAATTAAATGTATCCAAGAAATGTGGTCTTATGCTCTTTAGTTTGATATTAAACGGCTTGAATTTCGTCGAACAACAATTGTGCTGACGACTCTACTATCCTGGACAGTGTTTCTTCCATTACACCCACAACAATAATATATATTTTTAAATCATGATCTAACTAAAAGGTCATGTCAGTTCACTGGCCGCCATATTTCTTTCGGTTTTAGAATAAAGTATCAGGTCCTCATACAGGGCCGCCGAGAGAAAATCTGGGCCCGGGGTCAAAAAAACTACGGGCCCTCATACTAAATGAACAAATTCTCAAAATCAAAATTCAATGAATATATAGTTACGAACTTTAATTTATCTATACATTAATACAGATCAAGTAAATATGTTTACATAGAAATAGGTATACATATCAGGGTGGGTCAAATGTATTGTTCAAAAGGCATATCCAGTTTCTGAATCCATGGGTCATACTGAGTAATATTGTCCATGGGACCATAGGTCTGAATGAACTTTGTTTAAATACATATTGCTTTATTTGTATGAAATAAATTTCTTTAAATTGGAATACAAATATTTGTTGGTAGTAATTTGGTATATAAAAAGACTTTAATTAACACAAGTGAGCCGTTTTGGCCTTAGCAGCTGCAAAATTATCTATTATAGTGTCAAAATCCAACGCAAATTTTAGCTGCGCAAGCTTCGTGTGTTTTCGGCGTATCGCTGTTTACATACATATATACACGTACATATATCGCTGGATAAGAATTTGTATCATACCGAATTTTTCTTTTGCAACAGAAAATGAATTCAAATTTAAGCGCAGACACGTTAAGAGATTTATAAAATTTGTTGAAATTTAAAATGATTGCTATCTACGAAAGGTGATTAAAGGTGTTGTTTGTTTAGTTTCTGTAAGCAAAAAGCTTGGATATCATTTTGAGATTCCCGGTAAAGTCCGGGCCCGGGACAATTGACCCCCTTAGCCCCCCCCTCTCGTCGGGCCTGTCCTCATACGTCATTTCCTTTTGCAATTGGCACAGCTGTTTGTTTGGTTGTCCGCGGCTTTATTGGTCCTGTGACGTAAGCTGTATTTGACATTTCGGCCTACTGGCATTACCGTCTCAATATATATACCGTGTTTTTAAATACTGAATAGCTCATCATTTATCATACTACAAATATTTAAAGAAATTTAACCAAGTCAACCCTTTCATAAATATGTCGAAATTAACGCCCCCACCACAACCCAAAGAGCCATACACAAAAACAAATCGACGTCATAGGCTATGACGGAAAGAATAAATGTAATATTATTTGCAAAAAATATAAAGGGTATATTCATATACATGCATATGTACGTTCAATTGTCAAAACAAATTTTTGCAAATGTGAAAGGAAAACATTCATCATAAGATCTTACCATACCACCAAGCAAAGAGAACGACGAGACCGTTGTCAAATCGTAAATTCATCATACCAAAAGCATAAACCAAACGGAATGGAATGGCTATTCATACTGAACTTAACTTTAGAAATTTGCACGCAAATACACACACATATATTATAAAACACATACATACATATGTACATATATTCACCGAGCAACCATATCGACCATCGATGACCACATATGGCCTGGCCGGGCGATCCGAACACCCAGAGGAATCGAAAGAAGAGTTACATTGTATACGAGCATTTAGTACTTACTTAGTTGATTGGAGGGAGTTCAGTTGTTGTGCGGGGTAATCAGCAGATGAGTCGAATGTGACCGGATGCTGAGTTAGGTTTGAGTCAAATGTCATGGCGTGGTCATTCAAATGAATAAACGAAATTAAAGTGGCACCAGAAGGAGCGCACGAAGAGCAAATGGTTGTGCTGGGCGCCAAAAAGAAGGCAAGACGAAAGACGAAGAGTTACATACATACATAGATATGCATGTATGAAAATAGAAGTAAAAATAAAGCACAAATTAAAGAAGCACAGAACAGAAGATGCCACGAAAGAAAGTAAGGCAGCAAACAGGAAACGTATGAGTATGCTGATAATGAATAGAGCAACTCAAGCAGCCCCGATTAAGGATGGGGTAATGAGGGAGAACAACAAAAAAAGCAAAAAATCAAAAAAAAAAAAAGAAAGATGTGTAGGCACCACATGGGACCACATGTCAACTCATATAGCCATCAATAAGTCATATAGATAGGCATGCGAGTATCGAAGTAGAAAAGTAAGACAAAGCAGCGCAGCGTCCCATGCACGGCAGTCGCTAAAATATTCAATATCCAATTTGTTCATTTGTTTGTGCTTTTATTCACATATTTATGTATTCATGCTTACCAAGTATTCGTTTATGCATTGATTAGGGTCATTTGACCAGAACCACACCCACCCATACTTGCATATTTACCGTACATGTGTATGTATGTATGCAGCGACTAGCTCTTTTACCAGTTGAGAAAATTCAACAATGGAAGAGCTCTCAGCTGTCCATTACATAACGTCGCCCAGCCCGTCATGTTATTATCAAACTAATGTAAAAATTTCTGCGGAGGATATAGTAAGTTTTCGCAAAGCTTTCGCATGTAGTAAATGTTTCGACAATCGGGATCAACTGACTTCTGAATTTTGATCTAGGTACATATGTATGTACATATAAGTAAATAAATATGTATGTTTAAACTAAGATCATGCATGGACGATGTCAAAATTAGATGAGATTGCAATTGCAGTATTCGAGAGAAATGTTCTTTGCAAAGTTTATGGACCTTTGCGCGGATGAGTGGCGCGATTTATTGGACTCGGCTAAAATCGTTTAAACGGTTAAGCTACGATCAGTTTGGGGGCAGGACAAAATTTGTCTCCCGAATTTTTTTAGATGCTTTCAACCTCTCTATATCCTCGTAGATATGTTTATGTTCATAAATTAAATATGTTTGTTGTTTTTTTTGATTGAATTTGTTAGTCTCATCAAGACAGACATGTACCCACATTTTATGTCCTTTGAAACGTGCTGAAATTTTCTGGGCAGTCTTTGCTTGTTAGTATTTATATTATGTCAAGCCCAAATCAAGAATTTTGCTCACGAAAGTACGGTAATAAACGAATATTCATTTGCTGAGTAGAAAATTCTTATTTCAAGAATTTTTCTTTAAGATCGAAAATTCTACTTTTAAGACTGATTTCGTTCGTATTTAAGAACGCTTGCTAGGTTTTCAAGAACAATTATTCTTAGATTAAGTAATATGTATTGAAATTTCTCATAACAAGAATATTTATTCCTACATTCAGACAAAAATTGCGGACTAGAAACAAGCTAAGTCGCACTTGAATTAAGTATTCCAGAAATTAGGGCCGATTTCATAATGCAATTCTTAAAGTTTCTTTTATTAAATGTGCCTTTTTGTTAAAGCGCCATTTAAATGTACTTTAAAGTAGGAGTGATTTCATAATAATACAATAATAAAAGGCTCCTTTAAGAGGAAATATTGCAAATGGCAATGTCGTCTTGAACAGTTTTACGTCAAATGATTGCCAAAAATTTAAAAATATTGAAATTTAGCAATTGTTTTTTTTTTTTTCTGAAAACAAATAAATTTTTTGATTGTGGCTTTAATACCTACTCCAGTGGCGCACACAGAAAAATATTTGGGGGGGGAGGTTTTCAATATCCAACGGAAAATTAAAAAAAAATAATAATTAGTCCAGACAATTTTTACTTAAATTTATGTTTGGGGCAGTGGACTTAAGTATGCACACATTAAACAAAGGTACCGTTTAAATCTCAATTCATGGCATTTTCTCTGTATTTAAACTAAAACTAACAAGTAAGGAAGCCTAAGTTCGAGTGGAATCGAACATTAGATACTCATCTGTATGCTCTCATTGTTTGTTTGCGTTTGTTCGATTAGGGTGTATTTTATATAAATATCAGTGGCGCATAAAGTGGGCGCAGCCACGCCTATTTTCAAAATTTTTTCAATCATCCAACCAGTGATGCCAGATAATCTCCGCTAAAATTCCAACAGTAATTGGAAAAAAATCCCTAATTTCCCACATTTTAAATTAAAACATCCCACAAAATTCCCACCGAATTTAAAACATTTATTTCAGTAATATAAGTATATTATAACAGGCAAATACAGCTCTTTTAATAGCTAAACGTATCAGTTGTACAAATTATTTGCATGGTGCAAGTGGATTTGATTTTTGTTGATTTTAAAGTTGAAGCAATTGATATTTTTGGATTGAAAGGCAACTCTTACTTTACTTAATACTATTTAACATAGTTTGTTTCGCGTTTTACATTTAACATCCGTTACAATTGAAAATATTCTTTCTGATTCAGCACTTGAAAGGGGTAACGTGAGCACAATTTCAACCAATTGCTTAAGATTATGAAACAAAAAATTGTCATTATAGTTTTTAAAGTTTATTATTTTTCCAATCGTCTTTTTGTGTTTGGGTTAAAACTATACAAATACTTTTGTGTTCCGATTCTGTGAGATTAGGATTAAGATTTAATTTTTTAGTTAGAGCAAGAAGTGATACACGATTGTTTTTAGAGAAATCAAAAACAATATGGGGATCTAAAAACTGCAATTCTTCGAAAACACCGTCAAATGGAAAACGTGATATTATCCGAAAAGTAGAAGCTTCATAATAGCGCAAACACTTTTTGTTTAATACAATCTTTTCCTCCAAATTTAAATTTGACAAAATATCTTCGCATTCATAATCAACGTAAACGTTATGATGTCAAGTAAATATGGAAATGGAAGTTCCAAAACTTTTAGCTGTAATTCTCACGGAATTGTAAATAAGTCGGGTTTTAAGAAATTTCTTGCGATTTTCGACACAAGTGTCTTAAGTTTCTTGCCCTAGTCGGTGTATACTTAAGTACATTTCGGCTTTGGAAAAATGCGTTAAATTCATTGAAAAAGTTAAGAACGTACTTCAAAAATCTTATTTTAGATTGCTTAGAATTCTTTCCAATTCTTCATAAATAGTTTCTACTTTTTTACGCTTATCTTGAAATCAGGTCAGGCGAAAATAGCTTTTAAGTGGCTCCCAATTCTCCAAAATTCTTTCGATTATTAACTAATAATACAGTAGGAGTGTGCACAATGAAAAATAAATTACCCAATAGTGGCGATTATTTACGCGATTTTATTATGGCGTTTTCTTTTCTGCAAAAAAATGCTGCCCTTCTATATCCCAATTATCGAATTGCGTAACCTAACTTTCTATAAAATGGCTAAATTTGTAGATGATGATGTCCTCTTGCTTACTTAGAGCTCAATATTCGGTAAAATTACCATACAAGCCTACAAAAGAGCTAAGAAAATCAAAAAGGGCAACATTTTTTCGAGAAAAGAAAACGGCATTAGTTTCACATGTATGTATGTATGTATGTATTTATGTATGTAAACAAGTTACGTATACGCAGTGTAGTTCACTTTATGTTTACTTGTACGCATATATGTAACCGACACCTTTTTGCATTGCATAAGTTAACGCGAAAGCGTATGTATTCATACACTGAATGGGAGTTTTTCAGTGTGAGATGTGCTTATTTTAAGTTACATATACTATAAATTATACATATGTGGGTATGTAAACAGTTCTGCAACCAAGAAATTCCCTTTTTTTATACGGACGACAACAAAATGTCCCTTTTTTCCCTCTTTAAATATTTTTCAGTGAAATATCCCTCAAAAAGGGAAATTTCCCTCAATCTGGCACCACTGCATCCAACTAAGCATATAAATATTATTGTGAGTGCAAACTTGCAACTTCTAATCACGTTACAAATTCCCAAAAAGTTTTTCAGAAATATCTTTGTTAAAAAGTAGGCGTGGTCATAAACCGATTTCGCTAAATTTTTGAGTATGTATTACCACAAGTTATTAAAGTGTACAAACTGATTTTCGTCATAATACATAAATTATTTGTCGAGTTATAGGCTCAGAAATCTCGTATATTCTTGCTTCTAAAAAGATGCGGTGCCACGCCCATTTTCCAAAATTTTTCTATTTTTTGTTTTATGTCTATAGCTGGACTTCTACCACAAAATTTCAATGACTTATCTTTGTAATTGACAGAGATATCGCTTAAAATGTTTCTATTAGGCCACTTTATAATTCCCATATATAACAAGTAAGGAAGCCTAAGTTCGAGTGGAATCGAACATTAAATACTCAGCTGTATGCTTTCATTGTTTGTTTGCGTTTAATGGAAACACGGCGTATTTTACATAAAGCGAGTGCCGTATAAAGTGGGCGTAGCCACGCCCATTTCCAACTTTTTTATCAGTCATCCAACTAAGCATATGAATATCATTCTTTGTGCAAAATTTCGTTCCTTTTTGACTTCTAGTTACAAAGATGTCACGTTACAAATTCCCAAAGGGTGTTCCAGAAATATCTTTGTTAAAAAGTAGGCGTGGTCATAAACCGATTTCAATAAATTTTTGCGTGTCTATTAGCACAAGTTATAAAAGTGTATAAACCAAGTTTCGTTATAATATCTCAATTATTGTTCGAGTTATAGGCTAAGAAATCTCGTATATTCCTTTGTCTAAAAAGAGGCGGTGCCACGCCCATTTTCCAAAATTTTTATATTTTTTGTTACCGGTCTATTGTGGAACTCATGCCACAAAATTTCTATGAATTACCTTTATATTTGACAAAGATATCGCTTAAAATATTTTTATTAGGCCACTTTATAATACCCATATATAAAAGTGGGCGTGGTCGTCAACCGATTTCGCTAAAATTTTGAACATGCATTACCACAAGTAATAAAAGTGTACACACCAAGTTTCGTGATTATATATAAATTATTTGTCGAGTTATGGGCTCAGAAATCTCGTATATTCCTGTTTCTAAAAAGAGGCGGTGCCACGCCCATTTTCCAAAATTTTTGTGTTTTTCGTTTTATGTCCGCAGTTGGACTCCTTCTATAAAATTTCAATGATATATCTTTATATTTGACAGAGATATCGCTTAAAATGTTTTTATTAGGCCACTTTATAATACACATATGTAAAAGTAGGCGTGGCCGTCAACCGATTTTGGAAATTTTTCGTCCAAACATTTGCCTAAGTTAGTATATCACGTGTACCGAATTTCATCGATATATCTTCAACGGTTTCTGAGTTATGACTCATAAAACTTTCAAGGTTTGCCCCTTAATAAGTGGGCGTGGCACCGCCCATTTTCCAAAGTTTTTGTGTTTTTTGTTTTATGTCCATAGTTGGACTCATGCGACAAAATTTCAATGATAGATCTTTATATTTGGCAGAGATATGGCTTAAAATGTTTTTATTAGGTCACTTTATAATATACATATATAAAAGTGGGCGTGGCCGTCAACCAATTTTAACTATTTTCCGTCCAAACGTTTGCATAAGTAAGCAAATCACGCGTAGCAAATTTCATCGATATATCTTCAATGGTTTCTGAGTTATGACATATAAAACTTTCAAGGTTTGACCCTTAATAAGTGGGCGTGGCACCGACCATTTTCCAAAATTTCATCAGATTTCTTTCTAGGGGCCTGAGCTCAACACGTGGGTAAAATTTCATCGCTCCAGCTATATTAGTAACTGAGATACCAAATTTCCGATTTTTTCTATATAGGAAAAGTGGGCGTGGTCATGGTCCGATTTCGCCCATTTTCAATACCAACCGTCCCAGTCTCGATACCAACTTGCATTCCAAATTTCATCAAAATATCTCAATTTTTGTGCGAGTTAGAGTGTTTACAGACGGACGGAGGGACGGACGGACATGGCTCAATCGATTTCTCTTTTCACCCTGATCATTTTGATATATATAAGTCTATATCTATCTTGATTATTTCATTCTGTTACAATCCACCGTTATGTGATTAAAACTATAATACTCTGTGTACTAGTACAGCTGAGTATAAAAAAAATTCTGTACGAAAAGTAACATATTTCACTTTTGGCTGACGAAAAGTATCAGTAATTATATACGGTTTTTACATTAAAATTGTTGTTGTTTAAACGAAATTGATAGTTTTCGTCAGCCAAAAGTTGAACTTCTTACTTTTCGTCAGCCAAAACTCGATTTTGTTACTTTTCGTCGGCCAAAAGTCGAACTTTTTACTTTTCGTCAGCCACAAAAAATATGGTGTTACGTTTTCGTATGGTACGACGATTTATGTATTCCTACACTCAGACAAAAATTGCGGACTAGAAACAAGCTTAGTCGCACTTGAATTAAGTATTCCAGAAATTAGGGCCGATTTCATAATGCAATTCTTAAAGTTTCTTTTGTTAAATGTGTCTTTTAGTTAAAGCGCCATTTAAATGTACTTTAAAGTAGGAGTGATTTCATGATAATACAATAATAAAAGGCCCATTTAAGCGAAAATATTGCAAATGGCAATGCCGTCTTGGAGAATTTTACGTCATATGATTGTCATATATTTAAATATATTGAAATACAAAACAAAAACAATTGTGCTTTGAGTGCCTATAAGGTGAGCAGCCCTGCTTTAAAACCTACTCGTTTTCAAGAAAAACTGATTCCCAAATTGTTTTTGTTGTTGGATTCAATATTATACCTGAGAGTTCATGCCAGGACTTGTAAGAAACAAACTCGTGAGCGTCGTTGAATTGAATTTTAAGAACTTTTATTCTCTTTTTTTTAGTTTTCAAACTAGCAATTAGAATATCTAGAATATTCTTGATTTGAGCACAAATTGGGTTTGCTTTAACATTATCCTTATTTTGGATATTTTGCATCTTATTTATTAAAAACAGGAACGTAAAATTCTTTTCTTAGATTATTTGAGAGCTCAATTTTTCTCTAAGTGTATGTATAAATGGAGGCACTAATTACCAACCATCAAACCAAGCGGTGGCTCGCTTTTAATGCGGCAAAGGACGAACAATCTAAACATTGTCCAGTGGATGCTTAAGTTAAACTTTATCATCACGAAAAAGCAAAAGATGCAAAAACAACTACATCGAAATCAACAAAAACAACATTCATAGCATTCAATAGTTCAATGAGTTTGTATTAGTGGGTAATGGCAAATGATTTGGCAGTTGACACTAGTTGGATGGGTTCCCCCAACACCACAAGCACATCCAGCACGGCCAAGAGAAAAGCGGTGTGGGGTGTATTGTTGTTTGTGTGTATACCTACACACGTTTTTGCACGACTGTCGCTGTTAATGAGCAACATTAATGAATGCCATTTTTCATGTTATACTAAAAGCAACGAACAAATGAAGGAAGCAACACAAAATGCAGGAAGGAAGGCATGAAACGGAGCGCCAAAAATGTGACAGTACAATTTTTTTCTTTTTATACTCAGCTGTACTAGTACACAGAGTATTATAGTTTTAATCACATAACGGTGGATTGTAACAGAATGAAATAATCGAGATAGATATAGACTTATATATATCAAAATGATCAGGGTGAAAAGAGAAATCGATTGAGCCATGTCCGTCCGTCCGTCCGTCCGTCCGTCCGTCCGTCTGTAAACACTCTAACTCGCGCAAAAATTGAGATGTTTTGATAAAATTTGAAACGCAAGTTGGTATCGAGACTGGGACGGTAGGTATTGAAAATGGGCGAAATCGGACCATGACCACGCCCACTTTTCCTATATAGAAAAAATCGGAAATTAGGTATCTCAGTCACTAATATAGCTGGAGCAATGAAATTGTACCCACGTGTTGATCTCAGGCCTCTAGGAAGAAATTTGATGAAACTTTGGAAAACGGGCGGTGCCACGCCCACTTATTAAGGGTCAAACATGGAAAGTTTTATATGTCATAACTCAGAAACCATTGAAGATATATCGATGAAATTTGATACGCGTGATTTACTTTCTTAGGCAAACATATGGACGGAAAATAGTTAAAATCGGTTGACGGCCACGCCCACTTTTATATATGGGTATTATAAAGTGACCTAATAAAAACATTTTAAGATATATCTCTGTCAAATATAAAGATATATCACTGAAATTTTGTCGCATGAGTCCAACTATGGACATAAAACAGAAAACACAAAAATTTTGGAAAATGGGCGGTGCCACGCCCACTTATTAGGGGTCAAACATGGAAAGTTTTATATGTCATAACTCAGAAACCGTTGAAGATATATCGATAAAATTTGGTATGCGTGATATACTTACTTAGGCAAATGTTTGGACTAAAAATTGCCAAATCGGTTGACGACCACGCCCACTTTTATATATGGGAACTATAAAGGGGCCTAATAAAAACATTTTAAGCGATATCTTTGTCAAATATAAAGATATATCATTGAAATTTCATAGCAGGAGTCCAACTGCGGACATCAAACGAAAAACACAAAAATTTTGGAAAATGGGCGTGGCACCGCCTCTTTTTAGACAAAGGAATATACGAGATTTCTTAGCCTATAACTCGGCAAATAATTGAGATATTATGACGAAACTTCGTTTATACACTTTTATAACTTGTGTTAATAGACTTGCAAAAATTTATTCAAATCGGTTTGTGACCACGCCTACTTTTTAACAAAGATATTTCTGGAACACCCTTCGTGAATTTGTAACGTGACATCTTTGTAACTAGAAGTCATAAAAGAATGAAATGTTGCACAAAGAATAATATTAATATGCTTAGTTGGATGACTGATAAAAATGTTGAAAATGGGCGTGGCTACGCCCACTTTATGCAGCACTCGCTTTATATAAAGTACACCGTGTTTACATCAAACGCAAGCAAACAATGAAAGCATACAGCTGAGTATCTAATGTTCGATTCCACTCGAACTTAGGCTTCCTTACTTGTTTCTATTTTTTTTTTTTGCAATAACATTAGGGAAGTCACCAAATGATAAATGAAGGAGGAAATAGAAGCCGTGAACTAAGCACGCAAGTCAAACTATGAATTAGATATATTGATAACAATAGTTCGAAAAGATATTAAGGTTATACATATATTCATTATTTTATTATTAATAACACTGCTCTACAGCCAAAAAAAACTCTAAACGCGACCATCCTATCTATATGTAAAATCGGTCGCTGATTTCAAAAAATCGGGTTAACTTTTAATTCTATGGGTAGGTTTTTGAGATATCGGCAAAGCAAAAAAAGTTATGGGGCCATATATGCCTAAACCTTTTAAAGGCCCCTATCTCAAAAACTACACATAGGATTAAAAAAAAGTTAGTAGCAAGTTTTTATCAGCGTATCGACTACTACCGCCAACAGTTACAAACAGAGCCGAACCAAACGTCAACTTTTTTGTTGAGCTGTGTAATTTATTTTAATTTTTTTTAAGAAAGAAATAAAGAATGAATTTGAAAAATTCAGTGTGGCATATTATTATATCGACGGCTGAGAATAAGATCGCCCTATTTCAAAAACGCCCTATTCCAAAAATTGTTTGAATAACGTCCTATTTCAGATTTTGCTTCAAAAACGCCCTATTTCAGAATTTGTTTCAATAACGTCCTATTTCAGATTTTGCTTCAAATATTCCCTATTTCAGAGAAAATTCCATACACATATATTTCTCTGAAATAGGGCGTTTTTGAATAATTGTATGAAATAGGGCGATCTTATTCTCAGCCGTCGATATTAAGATACCCTTTCCAAGTCCTATAACCATATAAACTACTTAGTTTCCTTTCAAATAATTAGTTTTCGGAATGTACGTAACGTACAACAGACTGGCCTCGGTATGTGGGTATCTTTTTATGACTAGCTCATTTGATTAGTCAGAATCGTTTAAATCGGACCACTATAACATATAGCTTCCATACAACCAATTGTTCAGATATAGAAATTTTGTGTTATAGCTTCTCCATTTTATCTACTAGAATTTTTCTAAATCAGGGCTGCTCAACGCTCTCGTATTGAAAGTACAAAACTCAATACATCTACAAATTTTGTATATGCACTGAAAAATATTTTCGCTCATTTAAATTTTTTTATGAATTCCAATAAAATATTATTTTAGAATTTATTTTCAAATGGTAGTATCACATACATACAAATATTTTTATTTTTTATGTGAAAATTTTTGAATACAAATTTTTTACAGTGCTTTAATTTTTTGAATTTTTTTTTCATTACACATTTGTTATTGTAAATTTCGATTTCTTACGGCAGTGCTCGAGCTCCTATACAAAGTGCCTTTGCTCTGCACATTCAATATGAATCACAGGCACATACATATAACATTTTTTTATATCTCAGTGCTTATGGCAGTGCAAATAAAATTTTATTTTCATATTTGAAGTGAAAATATGTATCTGTGCCTATGATTCGGTACAAAACAAAAACAATTGTGCTTTGAGTTCCTATGAAGTGAGCAGCCCTGGTTTATGAGGTGCAGAATTTCCACAAAACCCTGATTTACACAAAATCGAGAGCAGAATAAATAATCTTTGTACACATACACTAAAAAAAATTTTCTCGATCAAAGACTTATTTTTCCTTATTTTGAATACACGTTCCAATACAAATTTTTCTTTATTTTGAGAAAATTTTCTCAAAAATGTGGAAAAAAACATGCAAAAACACACAGTAAAAAATGATAGTTTATTTCTAATATCATTTGGTACTTAATATAATCATTCTTGGAATTAAATATGAATTTTAATACCAAAAATTCTTATTTTAAAACTATGAAAAGTTTTACAATTTTATTTAATCCAAAATAATTTAAAAATAAAGTCTTGAAAGGTACTAAAATTCTCTCTTTCTCACTTTTGGTTTGAAATCAAAACCAAAAAAATATTAGAAAAAATTTGTCAAAACATGTAAATACAAAATGTTTTTTAAAGTGAAATAGGTACGATGGAGAAATTAAATTTAGTAAAACAAAGTACCCGCAAAGCGAATTTTACGAGCCTGATGGAACAATTGTATCAAGTAAGTAATACAGGAGATTAAGTGAATATTTTGAGGGTAAATTTTGTTTTATTTTTTTTTCAGTCTTGAGGCAGCTGATCGTCCCTCTTGATACCACAATATCCCTATTGAATGTGCTCCTGGCACACTGGCCGTTTACAAACTAAGCAAACTTTTCGGGAGTTCCGTTGTCTTTCGTTCACATGCTGACAAACATGACATCTGCCTTTGATTGCCATTTGACCAGTTTCATCACGGTGCTCAATTCGCGTTTCTTATGGTGATGGACGGAGATAAACGACTATTCAGAACAGGCTGCATATCGGTAGCTATGTACGCGATAATGCTGCAGGATACGAAGATTTGATGCGTGGCGACTTATATGTAGCTCCAGTGGCCAATTCACGAGCAAGTCCTTTTAGATAGGTTACTGACCTAAATACAAAATATTTGTATGCCATATTTTGCTGGCCTTGACGGGATACATTGACGGAACGACACTCGATCACGAAATGGAAAAGTTTCTCATCAATTGTAATATCGCTGTAGGACCGATAATGTTCCCGCAAATTGTCCTTCATAAGTATCCACATTTCTGACAATGGGCTGCTTTATCAGTTTGCTTACGAACCTGACATGTCGTATGTTCATCAAAACGAATAGTACAAAGGAGAGCTTTGAGTCTATTTCGGTTCATTGCTGAATGGTGGAGTGGAAATGAATAAGAAGTCCATAGGTCACCAATCGCCTCCATGCTGGACTTATGAACGCCACAAGCTATGCAATAAAATTCCATAGAATTCAATATAGTCAGTTTTGACATCTTCAACATCGTTGTCATTGCCAAATTTAACATCACGGTCATCTTCTTCGAACAATGTCTCAATATCCGCTCCCGTCAATGTTCTATATATCATAATATCCAGTACACATTTCATCTGAAATGGCATACTTACCTTCGATTAACGGTGTTCTGCATTTTTATCTTTATTGGTTAAACTGATTATGTCCTCGTATTTTACATGCTTAGAGCTGGTCATATTCAACAATTTAAAGTAACTGAATTAAGTTTTTTACAATTGTACCAAAATTAACAGTAAAAATCTTGCCAGATGCTTATTTTCACTTAATTTCACTTGTTTCGCTATTTTTCAGAAATTTTTTCTTTACTACCCTCCATTTAGAGCTGAACTTTAAAATTTTTAAATATGGTCATCCGGGTGACTGCTTCGGCCGAAATGAGTTGTAAAAATCGTCGGCCGAACTAGGGTTAATAACAATGATGAATAATTATTTTAACAAAATGTTGCCTAAAAAATCCTATGAAAAAATCCTTTACATTACGCTCATATAATGCATACTCAAAACATACAATTTTTTTTATTTATTTACTAGCCGGACCCGTGCGCATCTTGCGCAAAAAATAACAAAACATACGTGGCGCCAGTCGGTATGGTTTGTGCTGTCACGCTTATTTTAAAAAACTTATTATTTATTTGGTTTGGTGGACCTTATGGAACTTTCAATGAATTGCCTATATGTTTGACAAAGATATCGCATAAAATGTTTTTATTATCCCTATATAGGTATGTATGTGCAATATATTTTTATATATTTTATATATATTTTTATGTGCGTATATGTGGTTCTTGCCGACTTGGGTAATTTTTTTCCACACGTTTGCCTTGGCTTAATCGATTTATCTGCTACAGTTCCTGAGTTTTGAATTATAAATCTTTGAAAATTTGCTCCTATTGGCCCATTTTTCAAAATTTCAGCACGTTTCCTCATAACGGCATAACGTCATTTCATCACTCGGGCTTTATAAGTGACTGAATTATCATGTTTTACGTGTTTTTCGAAATACACACATATGCCTTATTTTCAACCCCAACTTTTTCTGTTCCCATTAGAATCTGTGTACCAAATTTCATTAAAATATTTCTATTTTTGCGCAAGTTAGAGTGTATACGGCCGGACGGACGGACATGGTTCAATCATTTTTTTCATCCTGATCGTTTTGATATACTCGGATATATTAAGGTGGAGTGAAAATTTTTTTTTTGGAAATTCAATTTGTTCCAAAGCCAGAACGGCACCTTTCTAGCCCAGTAATAAGCCTTTAAAATTTTATTGACCTACTCGCATGTTTAGAGGTGCCCCCAGCCCCACAAAGTTGAAAAAATAGCACGATCTGGTACAAATGTGAAATTTCTACAATTATGAAATCAAAAAAACGAAGTATGAGGATTGATAAACAGGCTAAGTTGAGTATAAAAGTGAATTTTTATTTTGGAAACAACAACAACCAAAGTTATTAAAGGTCAAAGTTTATATTATGCATTTTTTAAATTGCAATTACTTAAAAACTACTGAACCGATTTCAAATATTTTTATACCATTCGATAGGTATTTTGATTCCCTTTAATTTGATATACATTTTATGTGGGTTCCATAACACTCCCCGGTGCGGGGGTAAACCCCCCTTTTACCCCCTTACTTTTCATATAAAGTACCACGCCCAATAAAACACCGTTTCGCATGTATAGCTAATTAATACCTTTAAAACGATGCCTTACTTATTAATTTTTGTGAATTATGTGAACAGAAAAAGGGATATTTATAAAACACCAATTAGAAATAAAATATATGATTGAGATTTTTTTTAAAAAAGTAAAACATTATATAATCTTTATTTAAATATTCATGAACATGTACATATGTACATACATATATATATGAATATATATGTGTGCACAAACATAACCCTGCAAAAAATGCGATTAATCCGGGACGTGTCCAAATGTACAAATGTAGATCAATCGCTTTCATCCCGAACGGGTACAAATGTAGATCAATCGCTTTCATCCCCAACGGGTACAAATGTAGATCAATCGCTTTCATCCCGAACGGGTACAAATGTAGATCAATCGCTTTCATCCCGAACGGGTGCAAATGTAGATTAATCGCTTCTAGCACGAACGGGTACAAATGTAGATTTTTCCAAGTTGTTAGCCAAGGCAGTTTTAATAACAATCTGTAAAAAATTGTAAATGTTCATGCATATTTAAATAAAGATTATATAATGTTTTACTTTTGTAAAAAAATCTCAATAAATTAAAAAAAAATGTAAGTTTCGAGCATGCATTATATGAGCGTAATGTAAAGGATATTTTCATAGGTTTTTTAGGCGACATTTTGTTAAAATAATTATTAGGCTGTGTGCCAATCGGCAACATTTTTCTCTATGGGAAAATGAGGTAGAAAATTTTACCATGTTGAGATAAAAAACACAATTTTGCTGTGCCAAACGGAATAGAAAATTTTGACAGATACAAAGATAAACTTTTGGGCGAAAACGGACAACGATACAATTTTAAAACGTAAAATGAATGTAATTGTTGATGGCAATATTGATGGAAACAGAAGAAATGTATTCATGTAATCATCTCATGTTATTTTGTTTTCAAATATTTGTGTTACTTGTATGTGTATGTAATTACAAAATGTCAAAATTTTACCTAGCCCATTGAGCTAGGTAAAATTATGACACTAGAACTCACCACGAATACTGCCAAAATTTTACTCCCTTATGTCAAAATTTCATTTTTTCTACCGATTGGCACACAGCCTTAATCATTGTTATTAAAAGAAAGAGTGTTCAATTCGTTTTACCGGTTGTTCTACAATTTTTAAATACATTGCATATTTTTGTAAAATTTCTACATTTAAGGAATCTAGATTTTTATCCGTTCGGAATGAGAGTGATTAATCTACATTTATACCCGTTCGGAAACAATTGGTCTACAATTAGTCTACATTTATACCCGTACGGGAACAATCGCGGACTAATTGTGGACCGATTGTTCTCGAAAGAGATCAATCCGGGACAAATCTCTTTCGGCATTAATCGCACATTTTTTTGCAGGGAACTAACTGCCAACATCAGAAAGCTACTCAAGAAACTTAACGAATTTTACTATTTTGACCTCTCAACCATTAAATATGCAATTACAATAGGTATGTACATATGTGTTCTCCGCCTTAACAGCAACAAAAACAATTGAATAAAATCACTTAAACAATAGCGTGCAACAACAACAGCAACATTAACACTAACAAAGCTTAACCTTTTTTACACTTGTTCACATTGTCACTTGTCCGAATGCTGTGTCGACACTTTTATATTGCATACTTTAAGGCTGTTGGACACGCTGCTGCTGGGCTGAACATCAACACCAACACCAACAACACAAAACGCCTATACAACGGTTCAGTAAAATAGTTGCAACAAAGCAGCAGCAGCAGTTGCAAAAGAGCAATTAGCAAAGTTTTTTTTTTGTTTTGGCGACGGCACAAAACACAATAACATGCCACGCCCAGCGTATGTTCTTGGGAAGGCGTTGGCTTTTGTTGGGTTGAATGGAATGGCCAGCATTAGTAATGCAGTGTTTTATGCGATTTTGCTCGTTTATTTGCAAAAGTGACTTTGGTCAGCATCTTTGTGAGTATTAAATAGGAGAGAGTTACATTTAAAAATGTTCCAGGATGGGATGGTTTCTAAATCTAGGGAGAAAATACTTACAACAGATTTCCTAATACTATTTTTGAAGTTGTGTGTATGTGATATACCCCTGCAAAAAAGCCGAGTACTCCATGCACGCGTGTATAGAGTACTCGCTACCCTGTAAAAATTCCGAGTACTCCATTCGCTAATCCATGGAGTGCTCGCTATGGACCAACCGATTACTCCATAACTTGCCACATACAAAAAATATGGTCCATTTAACAGTGCATGTCATTGCAATCAGACTTGGGCATTATTCCAATAAATTTTTATTTAGATAATTATTTGAATAAAAATTTATTTTTCAAATTTTATTCAGATAAATTCATTCGAATAATTATTCTGAGGTTTATTCGTTATTTCAAATAATAAATAAAAACTCAGGGTACAACAAAAAAAAACAACTGAGTAATAGTAAAAAAAAAAATTTGTATATTTTTTTTGGTGTATGTTTGTTTGTTCTTACATATCGCTAGCTTAGAGTGCAAATTGTGTAAGTCCTTTTTTAAAACTTAGTAGGAGAGACAAAAAACAAAAAATAAAAAAAAATTCGAAATGAAAAAAAATTTTCTGTTCATATAAATATTTTGGACTTCACAATTTTCTTCGCTTTTTGGACTTACACAATTTGCTTATCACTGAATAACAACGAGTAGAAATATGACAAGTATCTCAGACTTGTTTAGAGTGGTGCGTATTTGATTTTTCTAGCGTTCTACATAAAAATACACTTTTTCATAAAAGTGGACTTACACAGTTTGCACTCTAAGCTAGCGATATGTAAATGAAAATTATCTATTATTCGAATAATTTTTTGTTTGAATAAACCAAATTATTTATTATTCAAATAAAAATAAAAAAAATTTATTCATCTATTATTCTTATTCGAATAAATTTTGCCCAACTGTGATTGCAATGGAGTATATACTCCAGTCCCGCATAACAATCAAATTAATCCCTGGAGTACCTACATTGGATTAATTGATGGAGTACCGCCCTGCAAAAATCATTGGATTATATGCTCCATTTGTGGTAGGTTGGAGTACTTTCAAAGTGATCACTAACATAGCCCAAACAACCGATTCATGTATCTGCATCGGTTCGTAGTTAGCCGAACATAACAAAAAGCAAATATTTATCGCGACGACGACGATATGTGTATGCATACATAACTAAATACCCTGCAAAAAATGCGATCACTCCGGGATACATCCGGGACAACTCGCAAGGGAGCATGCGATTACTACCCATTTGTATCTCTTTATATGGGTTGAAGTGTTCTCTTTTGTTTGAGCATGTCCTATGAAGAGACTAATTGTACCCAGTTTGTACCCGAACGGGTAGCAAAAGCGCACAATTGTACCCGTTTTGTACCCGAACGGGTAGCAAATGCGACACATCCATTTGTGCGACTAATTGTACCCGTTTGATACCCTTTCGGGTACAATTCGTCTACAATTAGTATACATATGTACCCGTTCGGGTACAATTGGGAACAATTGTAGACTAATTGTACCCGAAGGAGAGCGCTCCCGGACAAATCTTTTTAGAGACTCGTCGCACACTTTTTTGCAGGGTACATATGTACATATGTTTGAATGTATACACGTCATTCGTCGTCGTCGCCATAAACATTTGGTTTTTGTTTTTATTTCGGCTAACTCTTGGGTACTCCATATGTACATAGGTACTCCATGGATTAATTTGATTGTTATGCGGGACTGGAGTATATACTCCATTGCAATGACATGCAATGTTAAATGGACCATATTTTTTGTATGAAATGTGGCAAGTTATGGAGTAATCGGTTGGTCCACAGCGAGCACTCCATGGATTAGCGAATGGAGTACTCGGAATTTTTGCAGGGTGACAGTTAGCCGAACATAACAAAAACCAAATGTTTATCGCGACGACGACGAATGACGTGTATACATTCAAACATACGTATGTATGTAGTTATGTATGTATACAAATATCGTCGTCGTCGGCATAAACATTTGGTTTTTGTTATGTTCGGCTAAGGCACTCTGCACACGGAGCGTACTGCTTTAGACGCGTATTAGATACTACAGACGAAAGCTGTACGCTTTGATGTCGCGCACGTATATTTCAATTGAGGGCTGCACACGAGTCGTCAGCTTCATGCATTCGTCAAAGTATGCTAGCTACATGTCGCTTGGCGTAATGCAGTGCTGGTAGCTAGGCGTACTACGCTTAGAAAACAGGAAGAAGAAGATGTTTGTTTACATTTTTCCACTTGGTGGAATTTATGAAAGCAGTAAAATTTGTGTAAAAAATCGGAAAAAATGAGTGTATAATGAAAGAAAATTGAAGATTCCGTAAAATTTTTCATCTTTTCTATTTAAAGCTTCGAAATTTAAAGCAAATGCCGTATTATTAATTTGTTTGTTTGTTTTGTGCAGCGAAGTTTCATGTCGCTTCGTGTGCAGATATTGAGGCGTAGGGAAATCGACGCTACATAAAATGTCTCGTACGCGTCTATGACGATACGCCTCGTGTGCAGAGTGCCTAACTACGAACCGATGCAGATACACGAAACGGTCGTTTGGGCTATGTTAGTGGTCACTTTGAAAGTACTCCAACCATATATATAGTACTTCTATATCAGTGACTGCTTGCCCAGAATGGTGTGGCTGTAGTACGTAGTAAGAGCTGTCAAAAGTTAAAACAGTACAATTACATTGCAATGCCCACAATGTGTAGCTGTATCTGTAGCGTGTAGTTGTGGCTGTAGTAGAAGTAGAGTTAACTTTAACTTTGTAGCGCGCTACAGTGTGACAGCTCAATTTTTTAATGACGGAAATTCGAAATGAAGGACGAAGAAACGGAAAAATGAATTGAACTTGTAAAAAATAAAGAGTTTTTATGGAATTTAAGGAATCCCCTGTACAAAAATATAAAAAAGATGACATATATGAGATACACTGAGCTACACCATTGTGTTCACATTTTCGAGCGTTGCCACAAAATCAGTCATCAGCTGATATAGTAAGCTATGTAGTCCGTAGCTGTAGTACAACATTCTGGGCAAGCAGTGATGCACACCGCCGACTGCGCTACTTACACAAGCGCAACATATTTTTGCATTAGTGTGCGCGTATAAGCAGATGTCGCATACCTATTGCTCAGAAAAAAGAAAAAAATTCTTTGCGCGATCGATGTACACAGCATGAAATTCAAGCGCAGACTAATTGGTTGTAGACGTCGCAATTGCTTGCTAGCAGCACACACACGACTCGTATGTGTAGCCGAGCAGCTCCGTTTTGCTCCGTATTGCTCTTTCGTTCAACACTGTTCTATATTGATAGTATTCTATCTGTGCAATGTGTATGAATTCATCCAAAAATTTTGTGCAACTGGCAGTTCTGCGCATGCGCCTCAATTACATTTAATGTCATCTGTGAATATGTGTGACAAATACATTCAATTGAGTTCAGAGGCGTTTGAAAAAAAAATTGAAAGGCATCATTGTGTTCTAGGGGACTTATACCCCTTTGATTTTAGTTTTTGAATTTGTTTATAATTAATATAAGAATTTTGCCACATTTATTTTAAGATGCAAACTTTTGTGAATTTTTTTTATGAAAATTAGTGGAAATGTTCTAGAAAAATCTATTTTCTATGCACTCATATTTTTATGAATCGCGGCGGAAAGCGTTTCATGTTAAAATCCTGTGGTCCGATCCATGGGCATTATATCAAAAAGTCTAATTCTGCCGTTTGAGGGTTATGTTTGTAAAGTATGTACGTTCGAATGCCGCCAACACGGTGAGTACTGCGAATTTCTAAACTGAATAACAGGACAATTTAGACAACGAACTTTTGGACAAAGCAACATATGAGGACCAAAGTTCAGACTACGTTACTCTCCAAACCGACCTCAACAGGGGACCACAGGTAATAATATAACAAGACGGATGGAAGAAAGGACTACGAACCAATCGCTATATGTTCCACATATTTACAGGCGGATAAAAGGTGGACGGGTGGGAGCTGCAGTGTTTCGTCCGGAGCTTGGGATTAAAAAATCCTTTTTAGTCCCGGACTACTGCAGTATCTTTCAGGCATTGATACGTACAGGCGATTCCCAGTGTAATCGCTTTTTTGGAAATGGTTGCTGCAGATTCGAATGTTTTTAACAACGTCGTCAGGCATCAGACCGCACGCATGCATCCATTGTTTGCAAATGGTTTCGTCTTTTGGAAATCTATTTACATATGTATATGTATATATTTATATAACCAATAATGCACTCAAAACGAAATACGTATGTAAAGCTATTTTATTTATTTTATCCCTTTTATTATCACAAATATAGCACCGCTTCGACATTTTTTAATTTTTTAATACGAGAATCAAATAATAAATATGTAAATTCCCTATAATTTTTTTTTATGTGCCGTCACTGCGGTTTATTTTGAATTCATATGTCATTTTTCAAATTTGATTGCTCGGTTTTCTCTTTCTTTTTTTATATGTCTGTACTGTAATGTTGGCTGATGGAATTCGTAGGTATTACGAATATAGGAGTACTATATATATGACTCCAACCTACCACAAATGGAGCATATAATCCATATATATAATACTTCTATATTGCTACTATTCAATTGTTTTGTTGGTCAAACTTCACAGTAACGATATACTGTAAGAAAGGGAAGCAAGATTCCATGGGCGTCGTTAAACATTTCTTTTCAAAGACAAGGGGGACTACAGAAAAATTTGATAATATGAAATACATAGGTATTATATTTAACAAAGATATTTAGTAGGAAAAACAAAAAAGGAGCACACCTCGAATTGGGAGAGAAGCTCGGCCATAAAACTTGTCAGAGTTATAATAGCGCCATTGTATTATTATTATTATTATTTAGATAATTTTGTTTGAAAACTAGATTTCAACAATTGGGCATGAGTTCAAAAAAGTATCAACTTCGTATAGAAGTAGGAACATATTGAATTATTGGCAAATTTTATTTTTGGCACAAGTGCCGCTTAGGCGGTTAGCAATTTCACTTAGGCGGTTATGAAATTTAAACGACGATATATATATTGTGACTTTATTTAATTTACGAAAATACAAATTATCTGCTTTATTTTTAGCATGTAGGTATGCATACATAAGTTATTTGGTTGTGAACTACGTTGAAATAATAAATACATGTGTACAATTTTGTTTTCGAAAGATTGGCATTTCATTGTTTAATGTACTGCTTTGTGTTTTTATAACGATCATGAAAGTTTTATATGAAGGGAATAAGGACCCCATTTAATCCCCCTTCTGTTTTTTTTTTTTTGTAATGCTACTACAATTTTACAAATGTGTGTGTGACATATATTCACATATACGACTTTTGCTTGTGTTGACGCATGCGCACAAATTACATATGTAGTCAGAAACGAGTTCACCGTGACCAGAACTGAAACACATTGAGTAGATAGGTTGTTAGCAATATAGAAGTATTATATATATGATATAATCCAATGATTTTTGCAGGGTATGGACCAACCGAGTACTCCTCAACCTACCGCATTTCATATAAAAAATATGGTCCATTTAACACTGCGATTTCCTAGGCAGGGATCACATACTCCGATTTCCGCATGACACCCGAGTAATCCAAGGGGTACCTACATGGGATTAATCCATGGAGTAGGTACTAAAATTAATGAAATTTAATAATCGCTGAACAGATTTGAACGACTGCCAATTCAATTTGATTATTAGCATTATATACATACATAATTATGCCTTTCTTTAATAAAAACTAGTAACAGCGCGGCTTTCTTCGGCCGTACCGAAGACTTCATACCTTTCATGAGTGGGGAAATGAAAAGTTACCTACGTATGTACATAGCCTGAATAAGTTTAATTTATTATTTTATTTCTGTGGGTTATTTATGGAAAGATTTATTAGAAAAAATGGTGTCTGGGCTATTTAAATGGAGGAGTTATACACCAAAATGTCCATATCTGAACAATCGGTTGTATGGGAGCTATATGTTTTAGTGGTCCGATCCCAGAAAACACGGTCTCTAACGTTAGAAATTTTGTCGAGATTACCTTAGGTAACTAGTGTAATTCTATATATATTCTCAATTCGATAACTAGGGTTGAAAACTACACTAGAGTTCGATTAGCGAGTGATTAGAGAAGGAGCCAAATCTCACGCCTTTTATCAATTCTCAATATATTTCTTTAATATATTGAATACACATACATATATTGACATTAGATACTAAAAAATGGTAAAGTTAATATTACCGTAGTACAATGTTTTGCATTAAAAAATACAAGAAGTACCTTTAATTTAAATGACTGAATTTAGTTTAAATTTCAGTTCTTATAAATGTGGTAAACATTTACATTCATGTGAAAGTATTTGCAAATTCTGATTAGAATCTCATTAGAGAACTACATTAGAATTCGATTCGAGAATTATAATTTTCTCGATTTGAGAATTATGTCCTCTTTCGTTTGAGAACGCTATGATTCTCGATAGATTTTCGAGTCGTCCTTTAACGTTAGAGGTTTGAGGCTAGTTCTCGAGTCATTCTCAAATCGATATCTAAACTCAGTGTTTGTTGGGATCTTGACAATTTTCGGTAACACCGTTTTGGTCCATATGGGTACAAATACTTCAAAATTTCACGCCGTTAGCTGTTAAAATGGAGGAGTTATACACCAAAATGTGTATATCTGAAAAATCGGATGTTGTGGAACTATATGTTATAGTGGTCCGATCTTGACAATTTTCGGTAACCTTGTTTGGGCCAACATGGGTACGTTTACTTCAAAGTTTCATATTTAATAAAGTTAGCTGCTTAAATGGGGAAGTTATGCAGAAATTACATCCCAAAATTTTCATGTATATCTGAATAATCGGTTGTTTTCTATATGTTATCGTGGTCCGATTCGGCCGACTCCGACAAATGATCAATTCCACATAACAACATACCTGTATTCCGAATTTCATTCAGATATCTCAAAAACTGAGGGACTAGTTTGCGTTCACACAGACGGACGGACAGACGGACATGGCTTAATCGACTCAGCTCGTGATTCTGATCATGGTTGGTTGGTTGCTGTGCTGCCCGGCTTTAGCCAGGCCCAATTAGCGCACCAGGCGCCATTTTGATGCACGTACTCATGGACCAAATAATCCCTGTCGTCACGGTTCTCCATCCGTACGAAACCATATTTGGTTCCCTCGGTAAACCTTCTGAGATCGGTTGTTGTTATTGCGGTTCATCTTCCTGATCGAACCATTTGGTTCCTTCGATGAACCTGTTAAGGTCGGCTGGGGGGCAAACTGATAAGTCCTTAAGGCTTTGGAGTTCAAACCTACCAAAGGCTTTGTGTCTGATATGAGACAGTGCAGGACATTCGCACAGGAAATGTGTGATCGATTCCTCACTGCCATCTTGGTTGCAGCTTCTGCATCTAGTGTTGAATGGGATTCCCATCCGTTCGGCTTGTTTGCCAAAAGGCCAGTGTCCCGTGATAGTGGCTGTAATTCTGAAGATTTCTTTCCTTGATCTACTAAGGAGTTCCCTAGTTCTTATTATGTTGTAGTCCGGCCAGGTTTGCTTCGCTATCTTGCTGTAGATTTCCACCGAAGTGTGGCCAGTTCCTTATGTTTCTCATGAATGTCTCTTTTAATGGCTGATAGGGGGCAGCTTAGCGTAACTGCTCTTGATAGGTCCATAGATGCCCCGGCTTTAGCCAGTTCATCTGCCATCTCGTTGCCCTCAATGTTCCTGTGACCAGGAACCCAGATGAGCGAGATGGCCGCGCCTTCCGCCGCTATTGCTTCAACAGCATCTTTGCATTCTGATCATATCGGTATATATTTTGGTGGGTCCCCCACGCTTCCTTCTGGTATTTTCGACAAAAATTTTTTGGCACTAAGTTATAATATTTACCATTTCATTCTCATGAAAGGTATAAAAAATAATAAAATGTTTCTAGCGCAATCACCAACATGTTGTGTCGCGGTTCAATGTCATTTTATTACTAAATCCTACATGTTCAAACGAGCATGCATATGTACATATGTACGCACTTGCTTCGTCGTTATCGCGATATACATTCTAGTCCGGGAGCCAGCTGGCATTTTGAGTGACACATTTTAAGAGAGCTAAGATTTTCAGGTAATGTTGCCCTCGTGTTGCTAATAAACGAGGTGAACGTCAGCTGCCATGGTAGCGGTGGGTGTGGCCGCGGCAGCCACCCAAAACCGCTAAATTTCGAGAAAAAAAAACTCATATTAAGAGCACTGAGACTTTGTGTGTACTTTGTTTTTGATGCAAGGAAACAGAAAAAACTAATCAGCTGACTTTGGGGTGGGGGGAAGTACGTCAGCTGCGCCACCCAACATGTCAAAAATAGGCGAATTCTGAAGTCATATTAAGAGAGCTGAAATTTGAGGAGGTGATAGTAGACGGTACCAGTTTAACAAAAAAAAACGTCAGCTGCAGTTTCCGTGGTGGAAAAGTGCTCAGCTGGCGACCTAAAGATACGGCGCATCGTTATGGGCGCGGGCGCGATGCATGCTTTCACTGCATCTGCTGAGCACTTTTCCGCTACGAAAACTTCAGCTGGCAATTTTTTTCGTTTAAATCTTACTGATAACTGTTAGTTTACGAAGTTTTAGCTTTCTTAATATCGAATAGCTATGTATTTTTATTAATCAAATAGTGCGTACCTATATGCGCGCGCGCTACGCCTATATCACGGAAGCGGCTACTTCGCTCTCGTGCTTAATTGTGTTATAGACCACTAAATTATTATTTAATTCAATATTTAAGCATTTATGTAAAAAAATACAATAATGTTATTCCAAATATTCCTTATAATCGCCCTCAAATTCTGGCTCGCTTTCATGGTCGCTGGAGTCCATGTCGATCGTCGGAATCCGAGCCATGCGTTCGTCCTCATCTGTAGGAAAACATAATAAATAATATATTATAATATATAATTATGCATAAAATAGCATAACATAATAATAAAACGATGCAGCTATTGTGACGTGGTGTAATACTTTTTCTTCCTTGATTGTAACATCGCCGGCAGAAGGGGGTAGCTGTTCGCCACCGAACCATTTAAATACATAATCAGCAAGAATAAAATAATACTTTTCTAAAGCGAAATTTTACGCTGAATATTATCTCCATTTTTTGTGGCAGACCCAAATTCTGAGATATCAGTTAAAATGTAGAAAAAACCACATAAGTATGCTATACTTTGCTCACATAAGCCTCATCAAAAAAATTTATTAGATGTGAGTAATTACTTTTGAATACTCTTTTGTGATTTTCTGGATTTGTTACACGTATGATTGTCCAAAAATAATCTCCCATCATATCCTCACCCAGAAAAAAAATCGTGTGAAATCAACCAAAAATCAACAAATTTTGTGGTTAATTTTTTTCAACACGATTGTCAATGTATGCCATCCTGTAAACGTGTAAATTTAACACTACTGTCAAGTGTTAGTTTAACACGATTATAACTGTAGAATTAACACTAAAATCTTTAAAAAATTTACATGATCTAATGTTGATTTAACATGATTTTTTAGTTAAATTAACACGAGATGGCCGTGTTAAATTAACAATAACATCTTTTTGACTTTATCTTAAGTTTATTGTTAAATTAACCAGATGTTGACTGATTTTATAAATTAAAAAGTATATTTTTATTAAATTAAATAATATTTATGTATATGTATAACATTCGCTAAGCTAGTTATAAATGTACACTTATTGTTAAGGAAGCGGCATCTCAAGATGCTCTTAGACTGCGAGAGTTGGGAATCCGAAGTTTTCGCTATACAGAAAGCCTGCAAGGCTCTACTGGAAACGGAAAGTGCCGGTGTCGGAAACAGGATAGCATTTTACTGCGATAGTAAGGCGGCTCTGAGGGCCGCTTCTCCTTGTTAGTAATGGGTAAAAATTAGAGGCTTGTGGCAAACATTGAATGATCATTGTTTAAAATACCCTATTAGGAGGAAAAAGAAAATATTTTAGGTCAAACACTTTTAGAAAACAAAAATGCAATCCTCTTTTAACTCACATGTAAACCGAAAATATTAGCTCATTAATTCAAAACCGCAAAACTTTATTTTTATTTAAAAAAAATTAAATAAATAAATAATATTCCTCTTGCACGAACAGAAGAACTTCAAAGCTTGGAAAACAAAATTGTCTTTGTTTCAAAATTGTTTTGACATTCTTTTTTTAACACTTTTTGGAGATTGTATTTATACTATCGTCATGTTTAATAAAACAGATTCCGAATGACATTTAGGAATAAAATTTTATATTTGAATCATCTTGTATATTTTAAAATTGTTCTTGTATATTCAAAATCTGTTCAAGTGACGTTTACCACTAGACGTAACACTTGCCCACCCGTAAAACTCAATGGCATTGATATACCGCAAAGTGACGTAACAAAGTACCTGGGTATGCATCTCGACAGAAAAATAATATGGAGAACCCACATATTCACCAAACGAAAAGCTCTTGGTATAAAACTGAGAAATCTTTATTGGCTCATGAATCGAAACTCCCAACTATCAATCGACAACAAACTCCTGCTCTACTCAGCTATCTTAAAACCCATCTGGACCTATGGCATACAGCTATGGGTAACCGCAGCAAACTCAAATATAGAGATTCTCCAAAGATTCCAATCGAAAACCATTAGAATGATTGTAAATGCGCCCTACTACGTCACGAACGACCAACTACATCGTGACCTAAAGATACCTACTATCTCTCAAGAAATCAAAAAGTATGCTGCATCATACAAAGTGAGAATATTAGCTCACCCCAACCCACTCGTTCTAGCCCTGACGGCAAGACCAACCAATTTCGTACGCCTCAAAAGAAAATCATTTACAGATCTTTGCTGATGCACTACAATAAATGGATGCACTACTGAGAGCAATCCATACATGCCCACCATGTTTATTAAGTCATTATTAATTACTAATTACTTTTAACGAACCACAAAATTGTTAGATGCTTTTTATTTATTATTTTATTTATACACTTGGCAAAATATATTGGATGCTAAAAAAAAAAAAAAAAAAGAATTTACCAAAATTTCTGATGACGTTTATAAATTAAAAGTCATGTTTCACACATCGTGTAATTTGAAAAAAATTGTTGCTGTTCTACGTGTAAAGATCGGTCGTGTTAATTTTACACGAATCGTGTTGATGTTTCTTTTTCTGAGTGCTCCTACCAAGATCTTTGATATCGCCTTTCAAAAACTATTAAGTCCTGATGAAATTTCTCACCATATTCATCACTTTCAGCACCTAAATTTGTAGGGAAATTATCAAGATATGAATGCAAGCAATTAATTTTAGGCGGCATATTAAATTTGGTTGCTCCATAATTTTGCAAAAAAGTAACTTTTTGTTACCTAGATGTCCACAAGCAGTTTGTTTAAAACTAATTTTTTCTCACCTATACAGCTTTTATGATTTTAGGACAATCGAATCTGAAATTTCTTTAAAAAAATTCGATTTTTTTGCTATTGTAACCAAACTACTTGACCAATTTTGAGTATGAAGGCAAAAAATATTTGTTGGAACTGCCTTTACCAGCTCCCTTGGATGTGAATGGCTAATACTTTTTTTTTTGATGAGGCTTATGTGAGCAAAGTCTTGCATACTTATATGGCTTTTTCTACATTTTAACTGATATCTCAGAATCTGGGTCTGCCACAAAAAATGGAGATAATATTCAGCGTAAAATTTCGCTTTAGAAAAGTATTATTTTATTCTTGCTGATTATGTATTTAAATGGTTCGGTGGCGAACAGCTACCCCCTTCTGCCGGCGATGTTACAATCAAGGAAGAAAAAGTATTACACCACGTCACAATAGTTGCATCGTTTTATTATTATGTTATGCTACTTTTATGCATAATTATATATTATAATATATTATTTATTATGTTTTCCTACAGATGAGGACGAACGCATGGCTCGGATTCCGACGATCGACATGGACTCCAGCGACCACGAAAGCGAGCCAGAATTTGAGGGCGATTATAAGGAATATTTGGAATAACATTATTGTATTTTTTTACATAAATGCTTAAATATTGAATTAAATAATAATTTAGTGGTCTATAACACAATTAAGCACGAGAGCGAAGTAGCCGCTTCCGTGATATAGGCGTAGCGCGCGCGCATATAGGTACGCACTATTTGATTAATAAAAATACATAGCTATTCGATATTAAGAAAGCTAAAACTTCGTAAACTAACAGTTATCAGTAAGATTTAAACGAAAAAAATTGCCAGCTGAAGTTTTCGCAGCGGAAAAGTGCTCAGCAGATGCAGTGAAAGCATGCATCGCGCCCGCGCCCATAACGATGCGCCGTATCTTTAGGTCGCCAGCTGAGCACTTTTCCACCACGGAAACTGCAGCTGACGTTTTTTTTTGTTAAACTGGTACCGTCTACTATCACCTCCTCAAATTTCAGCTCTCTTAATATGACTTCAGAATTCGCCTATTTTTGACATGTTGGGGGGCGCAGCTGACGTACTTCCCCCCACCCCAAAGTCAGCTGATTAGTTTTTTCTGTTTCCTTGCATCAAAAACAAAGTACACACAAAGTCTCAGTGCTCTTAATATGAGTTTTTTTTTCTCGAAATTTTGCGGTTTTGGGTGGCTGCCGCGGCCACACCCACCGCAAATGCGCCAGCTGACGTTCACTTCCTTTACCAGGAGTATTCAAAGAACTATTCTACAAAATCTTAGTGCTCTTAATATTGGTCGTCAAAAATGCCAGCTGGCTCCCGGACTATTCGGTTTTCGTAGCAATGTTCGGCTAACTATGAGCCGATGCAGATAAACGAGTCGCTCTCTTGGGTTTATGTTTATGATCACTTTGAAAGTACTCCAACCTACCACAAAATGTATCATATGTACACCCCAGTGCAAAAATTACTAATATTATTTAATTTACAGTGGCGGACAAAAGTCTACATACACCCCCTATTTTTGCTATATCACGGAACCAACAGCAATAAAAGAAAAAGTAAAAATGCAGTTTTATTTCAAACCTTTTCTTAACTACAATAAATAAAAGAAAACTCTATTTTAATAAGAAATTAAAAAAATACTGGCGAAATTCGCAAAATCAGTGCTGACAAAAGTGTACATACAGTACAAAACAAAGCTTTTCTCAGAGAGAAAACTTATCTTAATTCCCTATTTTATTATTATTTAGTATTTAGTAGGTCCTCCCTTTGCATTAATAACTGTTTGAAGTCGTCGTGGCATTGAGGCTACTAAATTAGTCAACTCCGAAGAGGTTATACTGTTCCAAGCCTCTGTTATTCGATCTTTGAGTACTGCTGCGCTAGAAATCTGGTGTTTTCTAATTTTTCGGTCCAAAATCTCCCACACATGCTCTATTACATTTAAATCTGGACTTTGTGGTGGTGTGTGTAATTGCCTTGGCGCATAATATAGTAACCAGGCCTTGACAACTTGGGCCGTGTGTTTTGGATCGTTATCTTGTTGGAAGATCCAACCAGCACCAAGTTCCAAATCATCCACCGAAGGCTTCAAATTTTGTTCCAACAATGAATTATATTTATAACGATCCATAATACCTTAGATAAATGCTAATTTTCCAACTCCAGATGCCGCAACTGCTCCCCAAACCATTACGCTGCCGCCACCATGTTTGACGGTTGATGCCAAATTTTTCTGATTCATTTCAGTATTTGGTTTCCTCCAAACTTTTGTCCTCCCATCACTTCCAAATATATTGAACTTCGACTCATCTGTGAACAAAACCTTTTGCCAAAAGCCCTTTCCCTTTTCCTTATGTTTATTAGCAAATTCTAAGCGCAGTTTTCGATTTTTTTCACTAATAAGAGGTTTTTTGCGTGGTGTTCTACTACGAAAACCGTTATAGTTCAGATATCTTCCTATTGTGCGTACATGTACACACTTTTGTGTTATGTTTTCTAAGTATTCGACCAATTTCGGAGCAGTGACTTTTGGATTTATGTTCATTTCTTTGAGTATAACGCTTACATCTCTGCGGGATAGTTTCTTCGGTCGGCCAGAACGCGGTTTATTTTCGGTACAACCATTACTTTTGTGGTTTCTAACTATCGTTTGTACTGTTGCGCGGCTCAACTTTAATAGTTTTGCTATTTCACCATATGATTTGTTTTCCGATTTGTGTTTTATAACTAAATTTCTGACATCAACTGAAATTTCTTTTCGCGGAGCCATTGTTAATAGTATAACGTGCAAACAAAAACTGATTGATATAACTGAATAGTTGCAAAAATAACAAAATCGATCGAAGAAACAAATAACGATATTTTACCGTTATCACAACGCAGCGTAGAAGTGTGCACGACAGTAACTTCATGCTGTATGTACACTTTTGTCAGTGTTGAAGACATGAGTGAGGATGAGGATCTCATCCAGTTTGATTAGAAAAACACCCATAAAATATACTTAATAAATTTTTTGGTCATCTCTACTTACCCTTTATATACATATGTACTTACCTTTTATGCCCGCTTTCCCTGGAATTACTCTTTCTACTTACCAACGTGTTTTAATACTTACCATTTCTCCTGTAAATACCTACCTCTTCACTGGAATTGCCCATACTCACCTTCGCTCTATCATACTTGCCCTTTCAATACTCTTATATACCTATATACTTACCTTCTCTCCTTGGAAGAGTCCCGCTATCCACTTACCTTTTTCTGCTCTATCAAATAAAAACATGTATATAATTAGTCAGTTGAGTTATTGAACCTAATGTAAAAAGGAGCGAATCGGTCCGGCTAGCAAACGAAGAAACAAACAGTGTATTAATTAGAATAAAATAAGTTGTGCATACATAAAATAATTTGCAAATTGAAATCAAACTGAAATTGTTAAAACAAATAAAAGCAAACATATACAAAAAACCCAATCTAAGTGTTTTTAATTTTATTAACTAATAACGAAGGAAAAAACATACAAACACACTGCGACACATAAAGTGGTGCGAAATTGTACATGGTCCTTCGAGCCGTCAAAAACGAAACAGTGACCTCAAAAAGAAAATAAAATAAAATAAAAATTTGAAAGCTAAAACTAAAATTGTTGAATTAAGTGAAGTTTTGTTAAATAAAATTGAACAAATATATACAAAAAATCACAGAAATATTTAAAAGTTGGTTGGAGTGTACAACACAAAAAAAATACAAAAGGCACATAGAAATAAGCAATTCGTTGGCTTCGTGAGAAAATGTGCTAAGTCCAATTTTTATCAAAACTGAGATTTAAATGCAGTAAGATAGTACAACAAAAAATACATCGTCTGCCAAAAAGAAGTTACCATAATAGTATAAAATACAATACAAAAAAAAAAAAAACTAAAATTAATAGAAATAAAAATATTATTCGAGAAAAAAATTTTATTTGAAAAAAAAAAAAAATTTTGGAGATTAAATATAAAACTATTATACATACATACATACCTATATACAAAAGAAAATTTGTGAAGAAAGTGGGAAATTTTTTAAGAAAATTAAGTGAACCGAGAAAAAAAAAAAAGGAAATTTAAATTTTAAAAGTTTGGAAAAAGTGGAAAATAAAAATATTTTTGCGGCAAAATTTAAAAGATATAAACACATATATGTATATATATATAAAACAAGAAATAACGACAAAAATCATATAATAAAAATTGTTGAGAAAAAAAAATACCTACAAAAATCTACATAAATACATACATAAAGTGGTGCGAAAGTGTATATGGTGGTGTAAATAAAGGGCCTACAAAAAAAATAAAATACCATCCCACAAAGAGCAAAAAAAAAATAAAAATAAAGTAGTTATAAAATACATATATACATATATACATAAAAAGTGGTGTGAAACATAAAATTCGCAGAAAATTAAATACATCACAATAACAAAAAACAATAAAGGTAACCCACAAACTGATATATATACATATAATAAAAACAGTGTACAGTAGCGTCATGCCCAAGTAAGTCCAAAATTATTTAAATACATACTTACATATATACATTGCATCTCACAATATATAAGTACAGCTAAACTATCAAAAAAAAATTAACTAGCTATTAAGCGAACTTTGGCCCTAACAGAAAACCGATACGGTAATCAAATTCGCTAGCTGTACTTATATACACCCCATATATACATATACCCCACATTATATATATCCCATATATATATATACATCCCATAATATATAGCTCCCGCATATACATATTCACGTATATTTCTCATTATATACCCCATTGCGAGCCCCATATTGAAAATCAGTTGTCACTCAAAAAATTCCCGCAACTGGCGATAAGAAATTGCATTCAGGATCTGGGTTTCCCTTTCTCTCCCATAAACTTTTAACCAAACAAAAATTCGCATTCGCCCAGATACCAAAAATCAAACCCAAAAGCTAAATACCATTAGAGCAAATTTCCCACGCCAAAAGAAAAAAGAGACACAGATAATCATCACTCAATTGCACCTCAGTTGCATTGACTCCACCCCTTTTCAATTTCTGCATCCCATTCACATACACACCTGCACTTGTACTTAGAAGCGCTAAGACAAGTAATTATTCTCACTCTCTCTTGTATATTAAACTGCACAGTGGGCACAACCCCATAAAATAGCATATACAAATACAGTGGGACAAACCACACCAAATAACCCTAAAAAAAAAGGCAGCAGTTTAATACAATATATTAAGGGAATCCCAAAAGCCTTAAATCAAAATAAAACATGCCTGGAAACCAGGAGAAGGCCAAAGCCCTTTTAGCACCCTCAGGTCCGATTACTCGATCAAAGTCCCAATCGGAGGATGAATCCAATTCCCAAGAAAAGAAATTTTTCCTGGAACTACAAAAATTGGAAAAATTCTGCGAGAAATGGTGGAGCATCGCTGAGACTGAGCACACGGAAGCCAGTCTCAAAATTTACGCAGACACACTTAACAAAAGAATGGACGCATTGGAAGCAGCATATGACGCGGCACATCTCTCCACAAATGACGACGAGGCCCAGAAACAATACGAGGAAACGTTCGAGACATCAAACTGCACTGCAACAGACACAAAACTTAGAATAGGAGAACTCATAGCATCCATGCAGAGAACTCAAACCCCAGTCCTAACCCCTCACAACCAAACCCCTCATAACCAAACCCCCCAGTACCAAACGATTAGTGCAATACCCCTTACTCAATTCTCTAGCGAGCAATCTTTTCTCAAAATCAGAGCTTGTGATACTCAAATGTTCTCGGGAGGATATGAAGACTGGCCCGCTTTTCGTGACATGTTCACGGCGGTATATATTAATCATCCCAAACTCTCGCCAGTCCAAAAACTCTACCACCTCCGACAAAAAACGAGAGGAAAAGCAGCCCTCGTAATAAAGAAATACGCTCTCACAGACCAAAATTTCGAGCTCGCTTGGGGCGCACTCAAATCCCGCTACGAGAATCGAAGAATTCTCGTAGATAATCAATTAAAAACGCTTTTCAATATGCAGCCTGTATTCTCAGAAAATGGGGAAAGAATACAAGATCTCCAAACAACGATAAATAATTGCGTTGCAACCCTCAATTCAAATGATGTTCCGACGGATAACTGGGACCCAATCCTCATATATTTATGCTCCTCAAAGCTACCCCGCGAAACTCTAGCGCTTTGGGAGCAATCTCTCGAATCCCGAAAAGAACTACCACGGTGGGAAGAAATGGATAAATTCCTCACCACACGATATGAAGTGGTAGAAAGACTTGGTAATTATAGACCGAGCAATCCCCGACCCTCAAACTCCAGTTTCACACAAAGGTCCTCTACACCAAATAGCTCGAGTTTCAAAAACAAGTCACAAACATATCACTCAGACCAAAAAGCTCCCTCTTGCAAACTCTGCAATAAAAACCACGCCATTAGGAGCTGTCTGAAATTCCGAAATCTCTCACCCCAAGAGCGTAACAACTTCGTTAAAGAGAATGGTTACTGCTCAAACTGCTTATCGTATTCCCACCAAGACAATAACTGTCCCAGCAGTTTTACTTGCGTCTATTGCAAACAGCGGCACCACTCCCAGCTCCATATACAAGGGAAGTCCCAAAATCACCCAAGAACGCAAACACAACACTCTCAAAGGCAACAAAGCCAGACATATGCCACAACTCAAGTGGCGACAACTCCCAACAACTCAGAACTGCCCTCAACCTCCGCAGAGGCTGTTCGAACCCAACAAATACCCACAGTAAATCAAACAACAACCCACTTCACTAGTAGCAGCGAAATGACTCTACTACCCACGGCCTTGGTCACACTCCACTCAAACGGCGAATATCACAAAATTCGTGCCCTAATTGATCAAGGTTCGGAAAAAACATTCATATCTTCTCGAATACAAAAAATATTGCACCTACCCACCAAGGAAACCCACTACGAAATCTCAGGAATGGGCGGTTTGGTAGTGCAAAACTCTAACAAAATCTGCGAGCTAACTCTCTGCTCGTCAGACTTACAAACTCGAATAATCACTCACGCAATTATTCTCCCCAAACTGACACACTTTTTACCCTCATTTAAGGTGTCAGGAATAAATCTCCAAGAGATCTCAAAACTCAATCTCGCTGATCCTTCATGTTTCACCCCCTCAAAAATAGACATGGTAATAGGCAGCGATCTCACCCCACAAATAATGCTACAAGGCTTACAGGCTAATGTCAGCGGCTGTTTACTAGCCCAAAATACAATATTTGGCTGGATAATCAGCGGACCCCTAAAGGAAAAGGTAAATACCTTCTCGACTCAAGTTAGAGAAGCCACCAATGACTCTCTCAACTCCCTACTTCAAAAATTCTGGCAACAGGAAGAAGTACCCACAACTCAACCCCTATCTCAGGAGGATGAATTTTGCGAACAGCTCTATCGCAAAACAACCAAACGACAGCAAGATGGCCGATATGTGGTTAAACTCCCATTTAAGAAGGAATTTCCCGAAACTCTCGCCCTTGGACATTCACGCATAGGAGCTCAACTGCAGTATTTAAGCGTCGAAAGATCCCTGGAAAAACGGCCAGAACTTAAGCAGAAATACTCAGAAGTTCTGGCTGAATACATCACGTTGGGTCATATGGAACGAATCCCACCTCTCGAGTCCATAGAAAACGGAAAATATTTCTCCTTTTACCTCCCTCACCACGCTGTCTTGAAACCAGACAGTAAAACCACAAAAGTTCGCGTCGTCTTTAATGCTTCGAAAATCTCCCACTCAGGAAACTCCTTAAATGATGTCCTTCACACAGGACCGATTCTCCAAAACGATTTAATGCTCGTCCTACTCAATTGGCGACTTTTTAAATACGTTTTTAATGGCGATATCGAGAAAATGTATCGCCAAATACTCGTACACGAGGAAGACCAGGACTTCCAAAGAATTGTTTTCCGAAAATCTCCGGAACTCCCCATGGCAGATTACAAACTAAAAACGGTGACATTTGGTGTAAACTGCGCCCCCTATCTCGCCATCAGAACACTCCACCAACTCGCAGAAGACTCGCAACACTCCCACCCTCTCGCTCACGATATCTTGCTACACCAAACATACGTAGATGATATTCTCTCGGGCGAACACACAATACAGTCCACTCTCGACTCGCTTCACCAAGTTATCGAAGCACTAAAATCAGCCGGTTTTCCACTGAAAAAGATAACGGCTAATCATCCCGATCTCCTCAAAAATATCCCAAAATCTGACTTACTCGATGCAGATTTTCTGAAATTTCACGATTCCAGCTCCACAAAAACTCTGGGCATAAAATGGAATGCAATAAGTGACACATTCACTTACTCATACGATCCTCTACCCGTCGCTAACTCAAGCACAAAGCGGCAAATACTCTCGGCAATTGCGAAATTGTTTGACCCGGCAGGGTGGCTATCGCCCATAATGATAGTAGCCAAAATTCTGCTACAGCAACTCTGGCTAGAAGGAACAGATTGGGATGAACATGTAAAACCCAACTCTTTTCACAAATGGAACACATTTCGCGAAAATCTCCCCGCGATAAGCGAAATAAAAATCCCCCGATGGATCGATTTCTCTCCCGATAAACAGTATCAAATGCACGGCTTCTCAGATGCATCAGAAAAAGCATTTTGCGCTTGCGTATATCTCAGAGTGCAAAATAGCGAACACTCATTCTCAACGCATTTACTCGCTGCAAAAAGCAAAGTGGCTCCTTTAAACACTGTGAGCCTTCCCCGTCTCGAACTTTGCGGAGCAGTACTTCTCTCAAAACTCGTGAAACAAATGCGCTCTCACTTAAAGCTGACTTCCCAAGAGTTAATACTCTGGTCAGACTCCTCAATTGTACTCGCATGGCTCGAAAAGCCACCCCACACATGGAAGACGTATGTGGCAAACAGAACGTCTCAAATCCTCGATAATGTGAGCAATGCCACTTGGCGTCATGTATCCAGTGGTGATAACCCAGCTGATCTTGGTACACGTGGATGTAAACCCCAAGAATTATCTCACAGCGCTCTATGGTGGAATGGCCCAGATTGGCTTTCTAAAGCATCCACATGCTGGCCAAAAACCGCACCAAACAACTCCACTCCACCAGAACAAAAACGCATCGAGTCATTTCACTCGATAGAAACTCCCGATATGCTCGAACGCTTCTCATCTTTCGGGAAAGCTCTACGCGTTTTTGCATACATATATCGCTTTATACACAAAGCGAAAAAACTCAAAATTGCTCAAAGTCTCACTCTCTCTCAAAGCGAAATCACATATGCAAAATCCCGCATAATTATTCATACACAAGCGAAATATTACTCAGATGTGATTGCAGATTTACAAGCTGATAACCCAATTAACAAAAAGAGTTCGCTCTTATCTCTAAATCCGATGTTGGATAAATCAGGTGTAATGCGTGTGAATGGCAGGCTCGCCCACTCACCTCTTAGCGAAAATGAACGCCACCCCATAATAATTCCAGATAATTCGAGATTTTGCTCATTATTGCTGGATTTTACTCACTCCACCTTGTTGCATGCAGAAAAGCAATTAATGATTCGCATGATACAACAAGAATATTATATCCCTCGCCTCAAGCAAAAGGTCAAAAAATGCATATTTCACTGCAAGACCTGTACCATTTACAAACAGCAGACCAGATCTCAGATAATGGCTGCACTCCCCCCTGAAAGGTGCACATATTCTCTACCATTTCACACCACAGGTATAGATTTCGCCGGACCCTTCCAAGTAAAAACGTCGACGCTTCGAAAAGCATCATATGCAAAGGCGTACGTTTGCGTGTTCGTGTGTTTCTCCACAAAAGCAGTCCATCTCGAAGTCTGCTCAGATTTGACGACAGCTGCATTCAAAGCAGCATTCTCTCGCTTTGTTAGTCGCCGTGGACTTCCCCATAAAGTTATGTCCGACAATGGCAAAACATTCGTCGGTGCAAGCCGAGAATTGCAAAGAGAATTTGCCAAATTTCTGCAAGAAACTGCAGCCGACATAGCTAATAAATACTCCATTCACGGCATGTCCTGGCAATTCATCCCACCATATGCCCCTCATATGGGAGGATTATGGGAAGCAGCAGTCAAAAGCTTCAAAACCCATTTCCTCAAAGTTGCCGGAAATCACAAATTTACATTCGAGGAGTTCACCACACTACTCACTCGAATAGAAGCGGTTCTAAACTCAAGGCCGATCTCTCGCATGTCTCAAGATCCTAATGATCTGCTCGTCCTAACTCCAGGACACTTCCTGCGTGGGGCCCCATTACTCTCACTTCCAGAACAGAATTCCGAAAATCTCTCGCTCATAAACAAATGGCAAAAAATTGCAGGTATTACACCATCAATTCAGCACTCGATGGAAAAATGAATACCTCAGAGAACTCCATAAGCGAACTAAATGGAAAACCCAACAAGCAAACGTTGCAGAAGGCGATTTAGTAGTCATAAAAGATGACACACTCCCTCCAAATGAATGGCGACTTGGACGCGTAATAAAACTTCACCTGGGGTCCGACAAACAAGTCCGAGTAGTCGATGTACGCACCCAAAACGGAGTATACACACGCCCCATTGCAAAACTCTGCTCTCTTCCACCTGCACAATAGGCTCTCTATCCAATGCACCTAACGACTTCTCCCCTTCTCTCGCATCCAGCCAATATGATGAGTTTTCTCTTCCATTCTCTTTACAGACGGTATCCAAGATATAACACATGCCAGTTATGTTGCCAGGAACATTCACTCCGCCTGTGCCGCGCCTTTCTAGCCATGACGCCTGAGGAACGCTACGACTCAGTGCGGGCTCATGGCTACTGCATAAACTGCCTGGCAACTTCTCATGTGACGAGTGCATGCAATTCTTCCGACCGTTGCCATCGATGTGGCTTAGCTCATCATACCCTGCTTCACTGGGAAAAACGGCCAAAATCTAACAATCGACGTGTGATTCAGAGACCCAAGCCCATGAGCAGCAATCGGCGTGTCATCGTGAAACGTGCCAAGAAACGACCCAGCAACAACAACAATCAACGGCTAATGAAGACATTATTTACAAAAGCGGTATCATCGTTGGAAGAGCTTCAAGAGCTGCTGATCCCCTCATCCGCGCAGGCCGGCCGCCATGTTGAAGACATGAGTGAGGATGAGGATCTCATCCAGTTTGATTAGAAAAACACCCATAAAATATACTTAATAAATTTTTTGGTCATCTCTACTTACCCTTTATATACATATGTACTTACCTTTTATGCCCGCTTTCCCTGGAATTACTCTTTCTACTTACCAACGTGTTTTAATACTTACCATTTCTCCTGTAAATACCTACCTCTTCACTGGAATTGCCCATACTCACCTTCGCTCTATCATACTTGCCCTTTCAATACTCTTATATACCTATATACTTACCTTCTCTCCTTGGAAGAGTCCCGCTATCCACTTACCTTTTTCTGCTCTATCAAATAAAAACATGTATATAATTAGTCAGTTGAGTTATTGAACCTAATGTAAAAAGGAGCGAATCGGTCCGGCTAGCAAACGAAGAAACAAACAGTGTATTAATTAGAATAAAATAAGTTGTGCATACATAAAATAATTTGCAAATTGAAATCAAACTGAAATTGTTAAAACAAATAAAAGCAAACATATACAAAAAACCCAATCTAAGTGTTTTTAATTTTATTAACTAATAACGAAGGAAAAAACATACAAACACACTGCGACACATAAAGTGGTGCGAAATTGTACAGTCAGCATTGATTTTGTGAAATTCGCCAATATTTTTTTAATTTCTTATTAAAAAAGAGTTTCATTTTGTTTATTGTAGTTGAGAAAAGGTGTGAAATAAAACTGCATTTTTACTTTTTCTTTTATTGCTGTTGGTTCCGTGGTATAGCAAAAATAGGGGGTGTATGTAGACTTTTGTCCGCCACTGTATATAAGATAAAAGGGCAAAAACGAACTAAAAAGTTTTGTTGGCATGTTTCTGCTCTTCGAGTTTTCGCGTTTTTTGTTTGTACGATAGTTCGTTTTTGCACTGAGTCAAGTTTTCTCAAGTGGGCCACCTAAAATCGATTTTTCGATATTGTATGGTTTATGGATCAATTTTGAAAGCTAACAAACATTGTAATATGATCGCAAAATCGATTTTGCTAGTTTTGATTTTTCAGCGAGTTATTCGCGGTCAAAGTTTTCTTAACGGTTTTTAATTTTTTTAAATAACTCGATAACCAATGCTTCGATTCTATTGATTTTTTCGGCATTATTTAGGAAACTTATTTAGCAACAAGATGTAGTGGTCAGTTTTTGAAATTTCAAAAGTGGCATAACTCAAAAGTTAATTTTTTGAAAGTAGTCGCGCTTTTTCCCCGTTTTTTTCCACGTTCTCATATGTTTAGGAAAAAACACCAATCAACAGTCTATCCGTTTAATATCAGGCTTCATTTTGCAGAAAAGAAATTTTGGTAACTCCGTACCAAAAAACAGTTACACCTTTTTTAGTGAAGGCCGGTTGGGGGTTAAAATCACTTTTTTATATATTTTTATTTTTTTTCTACTTTACAGCTCAAAAGCACGTTAGGGTATAATCCCATGATGTAAGTTTTTGTTCCGATACAAGTTTTGAGTTTTAAAAAGGTCCACAGGCCTTATACCAGGACTATTGCCACTCGCCCACCAAAATAAAACACATTATTATTTACCTGCTTGCTATAAGACCAGTTTTTTTTTGTTTTTTGAAATAAGCGAAATTTATGAAAATATACCAGTTTAAATTTTAGTACAATTTTTATTTTTATTTATTACATGACCAACTTAAAATTATATTACCCAAGATAGTTTGCTTTAGATGTCCGTGGTAAATATGTACATATGCCAGTGAAAGGGATTACATGTAAAGACATTAGCACATGTGTATTTGTAATTTTACAGTACATATTTGATAACGGGAACAAAAATGTATAGAAATTTTGAGGTTAAATAAAAGAATGTATGTAAATGAAAAAATTACATACATACATAAATCAACCCTGCAGTAAATTTGTTTCACTGCTGAAGGATCAGTGATGATTCTTTGTTGAATATTCATCATTGTCGTCATAACTCAGTATATTTTTATTTGTTTTTGCTTTTTTTTTTCTGAGGAAAGCAAACCATTTATATGAAAAATTCAGCAGTCTTTATATGAAAGTATTCACTGATGCCTCCTCGTCATAGGTGAATTGCATCAGTGATTCATTAAGGATTCATTGCGGATTTTTACTGCAGGGAAATTAAAATACATACATATAGAAAAATTAAATTAAATGAAAATGTAAAAAAATTAAATGAATATTGAATATGGCATAAGGCAATAAAGCGATTAAAAATTTAGTCACATCACATGCGCACACCTAAAGCAAGCTGTCGACGAACTTGTTCAGTGTCTGCTGCCTTATACACTTAAATTGTGAATTGCATTTTACATTCAAATTCCCGCTTCCTAATATACATATGTATGTATGTATATAAAAATAAGCAATACAACCACATTAGATAATTTTGAATGAACGAAAAATTGTTAGCATGCGCTTACAACCGCAAACACCCAGCCGAGCTGGCCGAGCTGATGGTCTATATTGCTTTGATGTTAGTGAGAAATGGCGATTGTTGTACAAATATAAAAACGTACATGTGTACATGTGCATAAGCCTAGGTGAGATAATCGATTTTTTTTTATATCCACCCATCATTGCCATCATACATCTCCTTTTCTCACTGCTGCGCTGCTTACTTTATCCATCCGTTGATCCATCCATCTACCCATCCACTATCTGTTGTTATCCATTGCATCATTTTGTCTGTTTTGCCATTTCGACTGTTACTGCTGCTGTTGGTGCTGCTGCTAATGGTGTTGCTGCTGCTACCGCTATTGTACTGCTTGAATCTGCTAGTAAGACAGACGACTTCTGCTGCAGATGCTCAACGCTTCTGCTTTTTACTGAAATGATTTAATTGACAAAGGCTTCCCCTAACATGAAGCCGGTTTCCATTACAAGAATTTACACCCAAGGAGTCCAGCCTTCATAGAGCACAGCTAAATTATCGGGATTCATTGCCTCGCGTATTATATAATCGACTTGTTCGGCAATTGTACAGCGACGATTTGAGTCTGGATCGCGTCCTTCCAATTTCATGCGTACACGCTTCCACACGGACACGGCGTATGCGTTACGCTTTTGCTCGCCGGGATTGGTGTTGTTGTTGGCGGATGTTGAGTTTGTGTTGGTTGCAATGGCTAGTTAAGCCGAATAAAAAGAGATTATTTTCAAGGTTACTAATACGAGTTGATTCACGGTGTAATATATACCGTGGAGTATGTTTTGCGCAGAAGAAAATGTTGCAACCAAATTCTTACCTTTTTTGTCTACTACTGGCACATCATCGGCCATAGCCGCCTGCTGTTCATCTACCACAACTCCTCCAGTCTTCCGCTTGATGCGCTGTGGTGAATCGGTAGCTGCGCCGCTGTTTGTCGCACTGCCACTGCACTCATCGCTTTTGAAACGCTGCTCCAACTCCATCAAACCGGCAATGTTTTGATCGTGTTCGATGAGCAGCTCGTGCACTTTGGATTTGAGCTCCGTGGGCGAAGTGTCACTGATGTTGTTGCGTGCAACCAAATGCATTTGCAATTCATTTAGTTTGTTGTGGAACATGCGCAAAGCATGCTGTAGATCCCGTGCATGCGCCGCACAGCCAACCACCCTTTCAGCAGCCGAGGCATTGCGATGATTGGAGCGATCATTTTTGGTGATGGCCTTGAAGAGATGGCGGGTGTCGCTGCGCATTTGTGCATCCATTAGGGGCTGAATGGCGTGAAATTTAAACAATTAAAATTTATTTATAACTAGCAAATACCCGTCCCGCTTCGCAACGACGAAAAAGTTTACATGTTATAATGCCTTCCCTCTACATTTCCCTTACCCTTACCCTTACCTTTAGCTTTACCTTTACCTTTACCTTTACCTTCTTTACCTTTACCTTTACCTTTACCTTTACCTTTACCTTTACCTTTACCTTTACCTTTACCTTTACCTTCCTTACCTTTACCTTTACCTTTACATTTACCTTTACCTTTACCTTTACCTTTACCTTTACCTTTAGTTTTACCTTTACCTTTACCTTTACATTTACCTTTACCTTTACATTTACCTTTACCTTTACATTTACCTTTACCTTTACCTTTACATTTACCTTTACCTTTACATTTACCTTTACCTTTACCTTTACCTTTACCTTTACCTTTACCTTTACCTTTACCTTTACCTTTGCCTTTACCTTTACCTTTACCTTTACCTTTACCTTTACCTTCTTTACCTTTACCTTTACCTTTACCTTTACCTTTACCTTTACCTTTACCTTTACCTTTGCCTTTACCTTTACCTTTACCTTTACCTTTACCTTTACCTTTACCTTTACCTTCTTTACCTTTACCTTTACCTTTACCTTTACCTTTACCTTTACCTTTACCTTTACCTTTACCTTTACATTTACCTTTACCTTTACCTTTACCTTTACCTTTACCTTTACCTTTACCTTTACCTTTACCTTTACCTTTACCTTTACCTTCTTTACCTTTACCTTTACCTTTACCTTTACATTTACCTTTACCTTTACCTTTACCTTTACCTTTACCTTTACCTTTACCTTTACCTTTACCTTTACCTTCTTTACCTTTACCTTTACCTTTACATTTACCTTTACCTTTACCTTTACCTTTACCTTTACCTTTAGCTTTACATTTACCTTTACCTTTACCTTTACCTTTACATTTACCTTTACCTTTACCTTTACCTTTACCTTTACCTTTACCTTTACATTTACCTTTACCTTTACCTTTACCTTTACCTTTACCTTTACCTTTACCTTTACCTTTACCTTTACCTTTACCTTTACCTTCTTTACCTTTACCTTTACATTTACCTTTACCTTTACCTTTACCTTTACCTTTACCTTTACCTTTAGCTTTACCTTTACCTTTACCTTTACATTTACCTTTACCTTTACATTTACCTTTACCTTTACCTTTACCTTTACATTTACCTTTACCTTTACATTTACCTTTACCTTTACCTTTACCTTTACCTTTACCTTTACCTTTGCCTTTACCTTTACCTTTACCTTTACCTTTACCTTCTTTACCTTTACCTTTACCTTTACCTTTACCTTTACCTTTACCTTTACCTTTGCCTTTACCTTTACCTTTACCTTTACCTTTACCTTTACCTTTACCTTTACCTTTACCTTTACCTTTACCTTTACCTTTACCTTTACCTTTACCTTCTTTACCTTTACCTTTACCTTTACCTTTACATTTACCTTTACCTTTACCTTTACCTTTACCTTTACCTTTACCTTTACCTTTACCTTTACCTTTACCTTTACCTTTACCTTTACCTTTACCTTTACCTTTACCTTTACCTTCTTTACTTTTACCTTTACCTTTACATTTACCTTTACCTTTACCTTTACCTTTACCTTTACCTTTACCTTTACCTTTAGCTTTACCTTTACATTTACCTTTACCTTTACATTTACCTTTACCTTTACATTTACCTTTACCTTTACCTTTACATTTACCTTTACATTTACCTTTGCCTTTACCTTTACCTTTACCTTTACCTATACCTTTAACTTTACCTTTACCTTTACCTTTACCTTTACCTTTACCTTTACCTTTACCTTTACCTTTACCTTTACCTTTACCTTTACCTTTACCTTTACCTTTACCTTTACCTTTACCTTTACCTTTACCTTTACCTTTACCTTTACCTTTACCTTTACCTTAACCTTCTTTACCTTTACCTTCTTTACCTTTACCTTCTTTACCTTTACCTTCTTTACCTTTACCTTCTTTACGTTTACCTTTACCTTTACCTTTACTTTAATATAGTAGAATGACATTCGGCAAGCGACGATCCTGCCACTACAACTACTCACCAACATCTGTTGTCCCTGCTCGTACAGCCCCACCTTCAATGCTTGCTCCTCGTGTTCCATTGTGGCCAACTTCCGTTGCACGGTATAGATCATTTCGTCCAGCAAACCGGCCACATTTTGTATCCAACATTGATCGACTTTTCCCTCCGGATCTAACAGTTGCACAATCGATTGTTCAACTGGTGTTATACGCGCTTGGCTCTGTTGCCATGCTGTCGCCGCCTCCTGCCACTGCTGCAACACCAGCGCAAACGCATTATCGCCCTTCAAGCGATTAAACTTGTTGCTCTGTAGCAGCTCGAATTGTAGCAAAGCATTTGTGTAATCTGAAATTTGTATGACACAGTGCAAGAGCGAATTGTAGCGCGATACTTGCAACTGCACACACTCCAAGAAGGTGTCCTGTAGCGGCAGTAAGCTTTGGTCCGATTGCTGAGCCAACCAGCGGAGCTGCTCACTCACCGTAACCGTATACTCATCCACATCTTCATATATCTTAATCATTGTTTGCTTCCAAGCGCTCAGCGATTGACTGCATGTCTGCAATGATTTGAGGAGCTTCTCTTTCGGAAAACCATACATCAACTGCATTGACGCTGACGATGCATGCGAGGGCGACTCTGTGGTCGACTGTTGCAGCGCCACTTCGTTTAACCAGTAATGAGCGCTGCCGACGCGTGCACAGTGCTCCGTTAATTTGGTGTGGTAGAGCACTTGCATTTTGTAATTTCGACTACCGAAGCCTTGCTGCAGTGCATGCAACAGATTATTACAATGTATTTCAGAATTCAAAAGTATGGCCGCATCCAAGTCACCACTACTAGCGCCCACCGCCGTGGCGGCAGGTGTGTTGGCGGCAGGTGTGTTGGCGGCGAGCTTTGTTAGCTTAACATGCAGCATGTGCGCGAATAACGAAGGCAAGCCGCACAGTGTGCTGCGCTGGAGAGTGTCAATGTAGTAGCCCAATGGTGTCGACAGCTGGCGAACATCGTAGATGCATTGTAAATCATTGTGCAGCAACGCTTGCACATGATCGCGTGCCAAGCGAAAGGCGCTAACAATCGCTGCATTTTTCAACGAACCGGGTATGGTTTCAATGGTGTTGCCGTGCAAACGTGATTGCTGTTTTGAAAAGGAAAATAATTATATTTTAGATTTTTGCAACAAATAAGCGCACAAATAGTTAATTACCACAAATTGTTTGAATTTTGAATCATTCATTTTTTCCAATATCAATTCCACCGTTGGCTTTAGCAATTGTATGCGACTTTCGAATTCATCGAAAAGCGCATAAATTTCATTGAGCAGCAGCTCAATCTCCACACACTCCGTTTGTACTGCTGCCAGCATAGAATGCTCACCCTCCATAACGGCGGACTCATCATACAGCGCACAAATCTCATTCAATGCTGACTGCGTGTCTTCCATATTATCTTGCATATACAAACGCACAATACGCTCTGGAACTTCCAACTCAAAAGCGCTTTTCAATTTATATAATGCCTGCAGCACTTCGCAAAGTGTGAGTATATCATCGTAGTATTGTTGATCTGCTGCCGGGAAGGCTGTACGTGCCATTTGTTGTTGCATTTCAAGGAAATTCGTTTGTTGATCAAGCAAATAGAAATCCTTCTTCTCGAGAGCATCTTCCTCGAAGAGCAGAAATTCGTTATTGGCTTTGCAGAGCGTTACGAGCATACAGTATTGGAGTGCCTGTTTGTGGAGCAGCGCATTTGCTGCAATGAATGTTTGTATGTTGGTGACGACGACGTCAAAGGGCAGGAACTGAAAGCAGTGGAATAAAAGTGATGCAAGTTGACATGGAATAATATAAAAAAAAAAAACAAATAGGTATTCGATGTACAGTGGAACGAATTTCCGTCATCCCTTGTCAACTTTGATTTAGTTATAAACCGGGGGTCATCTTCAGTGTCTTGTTTCGCTCTAGATACTGAAGATGGAACATCGCTGAAACCGCTTTATAACCAAATCAAAGTTGACAAAGAATAACGGAAATTCGTTCCACAATAATTCGCTATACTACCCTGTCCGAAAAATAACCACAAAAAATAAATAGGCACTCCTTTGGCACTGTCTCTACTCACCACCTGATTGGAGTGATCATTTAAGTCCTTTATGGCCGTTGCCAATTCCAAATTCCTTTCAATCCATATCTTCTCTAATGCGGCCGCATATTGCTTTACGTGCTCACCACCACCACCACCACCACCACCACTGGCATCCACTTCAACTTCATCGCCGTCACCAATCTGCTGCCAATTTCCAAACTCTTCTTGCAATTCAGTCACACTACGCTCGCCCTCCAACAACTCACGATAGCTACGCTCGTATTGCAGCAAATGGTTGCGCAATAAACGTGAGCGCGGATAAAATTGCATAACACCAACATATTGTTGTAACAATTCGATGCATTCCAAAGCACAACGACTTCCCTGCACCAGCGTATTGTCCATTTCTTTACGCGTGAAATCGCATTGAGCGTATAAACGCTCTTGGCTGCTCTGCTCGAGTAGTGCGCGCACCAATTCGAACTCATTGGCTGGTATATTTTTTTGTTTGTCGCAGAGTTTCATTTGCAGCGCGACCAACTTGCTGACGGCATTGGGTGCCAGTAGGTGCTCAAAGTATGTCTGCAGCAGCGCATAGGTGTCACTTTGGTATTTTTGTACGCTCTCTTTGATAGCATTGAAGGCCTCCTCGTCACGCTTGCAGTTGTTGTAGCGATCGGTGATTGTGTTGAGGGCATGACTGCCCATCGCTGTGCCGAGTGTTTCCAACTCGCGTATCATGGCCGATTGTTTAGTGAGACGATCGCGTTCGCGCTCCTCCTCGCGAATTTCCGCTTGTAGTGTGATCAAACGATTTAGAGCATTTTCAATCTCCGTTAAACGAATTTGTACATCATCTCTGGAGGAAGTAGAAAGGAAATAAGAAGAAAGTGGTGGTTGTTTTAGGTTCTTTGTAAACCTTTGAACATTTTAACCCTCTATCGACCTTCAAAATACTATCTTTTCGGGCTTTCTAAAATAGGAGACGAAAAGACCTCTTCGTGGAGGTGTCAGTGGGTTAAAGTATTATACGAAATTAAAGCTCATGCAGTTCCACTATAAGTTTACTAACAACATATTAATATACAATAAGTACAAATGTATTTTAACCCAATTTCTCCTCTCACTGAGACGAAATTTCGCAAACTTCAAACGGCAATAAAAACATTTGAACTCAGGGAGGAAAACCAGGGACCGTAATCATTATGAGTTTTATAATAACAAGTAAGGAAGCCTAAGTTCGAGTGGAATCGAACATTAGATACTCAGCTGTATGCTTTCATTGTTTGTTTGCGTTTGATGGAAACACGGCGTATTTTGTATAAAGCGAGTGCCGCATAAAGTGGGCGTAGCCACGCCCATTTTCAACATTTTTATCAGTCATCCAACTAAGCATATGAATATTATTCCTTGTGCAAAATTTCATTCCTTTTTGATTTCTAGTTACAAAGATGTCACGTTACAAATTCCCAAAGGGTGTTCCAGAAATATCTTTGTTAAAAAGTAGGCGTGGTCATAAACCGATATCAATAAATTTTTGCGTGTCTATTAGCACAAGTTGTAAAAGTGTATAAACCAAGTTTCGTCATAATATCTCAATTATTTGCCGAGTTATAGGCTAAGAAATCTCGTATATTCCTTTGTCTAAAAAGAGGCGGTGCCACGCCCATTTTCCAAAATTTTTATATTTTTTGTTTCCGGTCTATTGTGGAACTCATGCCACAAAATTTCAATGAATTATCTTTATATTTGACAAAGATATCGCTTAAAATGTTTTTATTAGGCCACTTTATAGTTCCCATGTATAAAAGTGGGCGTGGCCGTCAACCGATTTTAACTATTTTCCGTCCAAACGTTTGCCTAAGTAAGCAAATCATGCGTACCAAATTTCATCGATATATCTTCAATGGTTTCTGAGTTATAACATATAAAACTTTCAAGGTTTGGCCCTTAATAAGTGGGCGTGGCACCGTCCATTTTCCAAAATTTCATCAAATTTCTTCCTAGGGGCCTGAGCTCAACACGTGGGTAGAATTTCATCGCTCCAGCTATATTAGTGACTGAGATACCAAATTTCCAATTTTTTCTATATAGGAAAAGTGGGCGTGGTCATGGTCCGATTTCGCCCATTTTCAATACCAACCGTCCCAGTCTCGATACCAACTTGCATTTCAAATTTCATCAATATATCTCAATTTTTGCGCGGGTTAGAGTATTTACAGACGGACAGACGGACGGACAGACGGACGGACAGACGGACGGAGGGACGGACGGACATGGCTCAATCGATTTCTCTTTTCACCCTGATCATTTTGATATATATAAGTCTATATCTATCTCGATTATTTCATGCTGTTACAATCCACCGTTATGTGATTAAAACTATAATACTCTGTGTACTAGTACAGCTGAGTATAAAAATCGCCATTTAATCATTATATGTTGAGTTCTTCTATATTTCATCAAAAATAATCATTATTTTTTGAGTTTTATTTTTTTTTTATCAGAAATAACCCTTATTCCTTTAGCGATATTTAATCTTTCAGAAATAATCATTATTGTGAGTTTTATTTTTTTGATCAGAAACAACACTTATTCTTTGAGTGATATATTTACCGTTCAGAAATAATCATTATTGTGTGAGTTTTATTTTTTTCGATCGAAAATATCACTCATTCACGAAGTTATATCGATGGGAATTTTTTAGTAATTATGTTCCAGAGCACTTCAGAGAAAATTTGAGTTTTTCGACCTAAGCAAAAAAATAAAACTCAAAGAATAATTTTTATATCACTCAAGGAATAAATGTTATTTTGGATCAAAAAAATAAAACACAAAAAATAATGATTATTTATGAGCGATAAATATATCACTCAAGGAATAAGTTTTATTTTTGATCAAAAAAATAAAACTCAAAAAATAATGATTATTTTTGATTTTTATGGATATCGCTTAAAATCATAGTGGATTCGGATAGTGCTCTTTCAGACATGCACACACACAAGCTCAATACTCTTCTACGATGTTTGCAAGTATTTGATTTTATTTACTGAAAATATAACAAATAATGATTATTATGGGTCCCTGAGGAAAACTGTTTGAGGTGTTTTACCATAGGGATAGTCGTGTTTCGCTTTGTGTGGAAATTTTTCCGCCACAAGAGTGCTGTTGCACAGTGTTAATTTTTTGGGGTTTTATCCAAATCTAGAAAAAAACATTGGTCTGACCTGAATTGTGTCCAACATGGCTTCAGCTCATTCAATCGCGATTCCAACGACTGCCGCGTACATTCCCACGTTTGTTTGCGCTGCACACTTGTCACATCCGTGTCGTTGTTAGCCGTCGTCGGTCCATTTAGCAGCTTCGTTGCGCTGCTGCTGTCCGCTTTTTGCATGCCCCCGGCGGCTGTAACTGCGGCAGCATTGGCGTCCAAAGCATTTAAGCTCGACGCAGCGGCGTGTGCTGAAGTGGCGCGTGCCGCTACGGTTGTGGTTCCATCATCGCTCACAGTCCAATCCACGAGCGGATCATAAACGAACGCTTCGAGCAAGGTGAGTAGGGTTTCACGTTCTTTGCGCAGAATTTTGAGTACGTGCTCGCAACCCAAACGGAAGGTGCCCTAAGGGAGAAGAAAGGATGCGGGGTTACTTGATTGATTTTTCTGGAGAAGAAAATTAATATAATACAACAACAGCAACAACAACAGTATAATGTATCTTCATATAGTTTTTCTACTCACATTATCTCATACTATTTAATATATTCATAGATACTGTATATCTACTATACAAAAATGTCAATTCAAATCGACCATAACCACCACCAAAACACTCTTATCGCCTTTTTAAGGGCAACAAAAACATTTTGCACGCTTTTATCATCGATTGTTTGGATATTTACGCCAAGTATATGGCGTGGGAAAATTTGCAGCATTAGGTACATATTTCCACATCTATTTTGTGTGGGGCTAATTTTCATACAAATCATTGAATACAGTTTGATTTAAATGGTGCGAGAGTGAGCAACAAAATTCTAGTGAAACAGTAAAACTTTGCAGAATTGCCATTTCTGTAGCTCAGCAAGCGTACATAGTATTAATCCAAAAGCAGAACAATCAATTAAATCCGTCGCATGAAAACATTCAAAGTAAATTCAACACGCAACAACAACAAAAATGTTATCCATCGAATTGGCTTTAGCATCGACTAAGTCTAACATAATCACCACATCCTTAGCATCAACGGACCTAATAACAAAAATGGCAATCACTTCAACAGCAGAAACGTTTTTTGCTTCAAACACAACTACGCAACCAGCATCAATGGCCATCACAACCACAATGACCACCAACATCAGCGGCAGCGATCATCCCGTGATCACCAGCGCCACCATATTTTGGACGGCATACAATACGCTCATAATGATTTGCATTTTAGCTGGCAACGCTCTCACCATCTTGGCCATAACCACTTGCCGTCGCTTGCGTAGCCTCATTTCAAATAATTTCATATTATCGCTGGCCATCTCGGATTTTGCTGTTGGCATTACATTACCCTACCATATTGCCTTCTATTTGGGCTCGAATTTGAGTAAATCGGAGTATTTATGTTTGCTACGCTTTTTCAGCATGATTTTCACTTGCTGCGTTTCAATATTGACGCTCATTTCAATCGCTGTGGATCGTTATATAGCGATTTTGTATGCGTTGCACTATCGACGGTGAGTTACTAGCTGAGAGAAGGAGCAGAGCGAGAGAGAAGGAGAGAGGAGTAATAGAGTGATAGGAAGAGAGACGAGGGAGAAAAGGATAGGGATAAGAGAGTGATAAAGGAGAGGGAAAAGGGAGAGGGAAGAGAGAGATAAAAGAAAGAGAGAGAGAAAAGAAAGAGAGAGAGAAAAGAAAGAGAGAGAGAAAAGAATGAGAAGAAACAGAGAAGAGAGAGAGAAGAGAGCAAATAGAAAGAGAACATATGAAAGAGAAGAGACGAGAGAAGGGGAGAGGGGAGATAAGGGAGGTAGAGAAAGGAGGGGGAGAAAGGAGGGGAACAAAGGAGGGAGAGAAGAGAGTGGAGCCATAGAGTTAGACGAGAGAGAGAAGAGTCATAGGGGTACAAGAGAGAGAGAGAGCGAAGAACCATAGAGAAGATAGAGGACAGACAAAAGAGGGCCATAGGATTAAAAGAGAGAGAAGGGCAATAGAGGCGAGAATAGTGAGTGCGAAATAGAAGAGAGTGTGAGAAGGAGAAGAGTTAGAAGGGAGTGAAAGAGAGAGAAGGGTAACATAGACAGTGAGAGTAGAGTGAAAGAGAGAGAAGAGTGAGAGAGAAAGAATAGTGAGAGAGAGAAAAGGGAAAGAAGAGTGAGAGATAGAGAAAAGAGTGAGAGATAAAGAGTGAGATAGAGAGATGAGTGAGAGAGAGAAAGAGAAATGAGTGAAAGAGAGAGAAATGAGTGAGGGGGAGAGAAAAGTGAGAAATAGAGAAGAGTGAAAGCGAGAGCGAGGGAAAGTGAGAGAGAGAGAGAGAGAGAAGAGAGTGTGGAGAGAATAGGGTGTAGGAGAGCAGATAGCGGAAGGGAAGAGAGAGAAAGAGAAAGTGCGAGCGAGCAGAAAAAAGTGCGAGAGAATAGAAATTAATGTGAATGAGAGATAAAGTGAGAGCGAGAGAAAAGTGATAGACAGCAAAAAAGAGTGGGACAGAGGAGTGTGGGAGAGTGTAAAAGGGGAGAGTGATAAAGAGAGTACGAGAAGTCAAAGGTTATGGGGAAGAGGTTAAAAATGAAACGCATAAAAAGTCCGATTTCGCGACGAATTCAATACTACTGTGCTTTAACCAAAAAAAAGAAAAACAAAAACAAAAAGAAAAACAAAACGTACCAAATCCTTACACTCATTTCTTGCCTAGTTTCATGACGCGACGCCTTTCCATTTCCATCATCGCATTCAATTGGTTTACAGGCGCTTTCGTGGCACTAATACCCGTCCTTACTAATCGCTATAAAACAGCACACGATTGTGAATTTTACGACGTTTTACCCATTTGGTATATGGCTGGTATTATAACGCCCGGCTTTATATTGATCTGGTTGGTTATGCTCTTCATCTATTGGCGTATAATGCGCGAGTCGGCCAAGCAATCGAAGTTGGCGCATCGTAATCGTGGCACTACGCAATGTACTAAAAGTTCGAGTAGTAAATTGCGTGCGCGTATACCGGACTGGAAGTCGATGCAGGTTGGTTGATTGGTGAGAAGATGAAATATGTAACTGTTTTCTTTTTTTTTGTTATTGTTGTAAATCGTGGATGTTGATAAGAATTTTCGTATAATATAAATAGTAGACCGGGTAGGTCGGCTTCGGTATAATGCACCCGCCGTATTTATTTTCAAACCGCTAAGAATTGTACAATGGTACTATTATAAAACAAGCAAAGCGCCTATAAATAGGCCATCATTTCATGCGTGCTTATCACATTCATAAAAATGTTAAATGGAGGACACTTTATCAACGACAATCAAAACAAAAAACAAAAAAATGCATAGACATAGATATGTATTAACGATAAGCCGACAACCGTTAATCGTCTAAAAGAAAACGCAATATAATAATCAAATATATGTACATAGGTATATGTAACGGTTGTAAATACGCTACATATGTATGTATGTATTTAAAAATGTAGTTATCAAAGCTTTACTCGTATGTAAATAATAAAGTAGGTATGTACTTATTACATCCACACTAATTTCAATTTATTCATTCATTCATGCATCCTCTTCCTCTCCCCTAACAGGTTGTCTGCATCATAATGGGCTGTTTCTCCATCTGTTGGCTTACGTATTTCATTGTTGTTTGCATGGAAATATTGAATATTTACAACAAATCGAATTTCTTATACAAAATCGCCTTCTCTTTGGCTGTCAGCAATTCGGCCATGAATCCCATAATTTATTGTTGGAAGAATGCAACATTTCGTCGCGCTTATTGTCGTTTGTTGTGTTGCAAAAATCCAAATTATAACAGTCCTTGCAATGCAAGTGAATTTCCGGCGGCAAGCATTTTAAATTCAATACAAGATTCACCACAACAACAAAGTAATACAGTAACAATATCGATTATACCGTTAGCAATGGGCGAGGAGCAGGCAATTAAAGCGAAGCGAATTTTATTCAAGTGACTGAGCAACGGAGGTACATAAATTTTAGTTACAAATCTAATTGAGATGTAAAGCAAGAGATTTGATCCAGTGCAATTAAAACTTAAGAGTTAAGACAATACATGAAATATAAAATAAACATGGTTCTAATAATATATGTATATATGATTAGATGAATTTGTCTAAACTTTCCATTTTCATTATCTGCCTTCTTCCTATCTCTCTTACAATGCCACCATGGCAGCTATCTATCGGTAAAAATCCGGTTTTATACAGGTTACACACACACTTACATATGCGGTAAAGTTTCTGGTTTTTATGAAGGGAGCAGCGCAGATTTTACCGATTACTTTCTCTCTCTCTCTGTTAATACCGATTACCCTCTCTATGTTAATTCTAATTACTCTCTCTCTCTCTATGTTAATACTAATTAGTCTCTCTCTCTCTCTATGTTAATACCGATGTCGGTTATTTATTGCATACTTTTAGGCGAAGTTTTTCATTGTTGCTATACAAAATAAGCTAGCAGATGAGCGCATCGAACGAGCGGGATCGAGTGAGCACATAACAGAAAAAAATGTGTGCATGTATTTCAGTTTCATTGAAAAATGTGCAGATGTGTGCGAATTTTGCTGATAAGTGGGTAATAATGGCTGGCAGAGTATCCTCTCCAACCCACACTTAATTTCTCTTTTTTTCTCCTCCTAGCCGACTGTCTACCTCTTTGTCGCACTCTCTTTCCCCTTTGTATTTCTTGCTTTGCTCCCACTCTCTTTTTCACCCTTTCCTCTATCACTCAACCCTTTTTGTTTCTCTTACACCATTTATCTCTCTCTCTCTCTCTCAAATTTTATGTTTCTGGCTTTCGTGCTTTTTCTCTCTCTATCTCCATCTTCTTTCACGCCTTCTCTCTACCTTCTATTATTTTCGTCCATTCTAGCTCTCTTTCACCCGCTCTCTTTAACTCACTCAATTACTTACTACGTTTCTCTCATGTTTCTTCGCTCTTTACACATTTTATCTTATCTCTCATTTTCTCTACAGCTCACATAATAAGTATAAGAAAATAAATTGCAAAATCCTTATCCTCACTCACCTGGATGCCTGTTATACCCAATGCCTCCTCCAAATTGGGCGTCATACGGAATGGCACCTTCTCTGGAACACGCAGCGTTTTCCCCTTCTCAAAGCAAACATTATAATCGATATGCACGATCTCGCCCGCGGTCAAATTAATCAGCACATTATCCAAGTGTCGATCGCCCAAACCGATCACATAACCAATAACTGACATCACCGACATCGAAGCGGAATAACTGCGCACCGATTGACGCCAATCCGCTGCCGTATTTGCGATGCACCACAATTCCTTGGCGAGTAAATCGCGCGGCGTCTCTTTCATCAGCTCGTCGAGCACGCGACGCAAAACGGAGAGGGGCCATTGCTTACGCGGATCGGTCACTTTCAAGCCGTGCTCGGCCAACAGCGGTGTCAATTTGCTGTAGAACAGTTCGGATGGACGTGTGGCTGCGGCAGGCGCCGCCTCTAATTGATCGCCGCCACCGCCACCGGCGCCGCCGCTGTTGTTTTGTTGAGCATTTTGACGCTCCATTTGGTGTTGTTTCAAAGCGGCATCGCGTTGCTGCCATTTCTTGTAAATCGCAAAGAGCGGCGTCACACCATCAACCCAACTAATCAAGCCGGACTGCGGTCCCAACGGTATCACCGAATAATAATGCGCCATAAAGGCGCGCGAGCGGTGCAACGACTCACCGCCGCCAATGTGCGAGCGCGCCATCATCGAGTTCGATATGGAGAGGAATTGCATAATGCGCTCATCCAAATGCAAATCCTCCAATCCCTTAAAGAGGTAAGTGTATTTGCGGCCATCGCTGCCGTAGAAGGCCAATTTCTTCGGTTTGGTTTTAGTGGGTAAAATGTGTACGGCGCTGTCCACCGAACGTATATAGACGGGCTCCTTGGCGTACGTGTCGACGCCGGGCATGGATATGGCGGTGTTGCGCATATTCTCCAACACTGGACTCAGATCGGCTACTTTCAGCGAGGAAGCATAGCCGCGCAGCGAACGTTGCTGGAACACGCTATACAGCTGTTTGATGCGCAACCAGCCATCGAACGGTTTGGCAGCGCTGCAGGGCTGATTAAGTTCATTAATTGTACTGGCAATAAGCGACGCATAGCGCTCCTGGAAATTGCGCTCATAATTCGTGTCTGGAGCTTTGTCTGTGACAGCGGCAATGCGTTGCACGTCGCCGGCGAGGTGTGACATCAGCACGGCATGCTTTGCTTTGAACTTCTCCGACAAATCTGCGCCACCTGCGCCACCGCCCTTCTTCAGCTCCAATTCCAGCGAGTTGAAAAGCGGCACATATTCGTTGTACAATTGTGAGAGCGCATGCACCCAATATTCCTCCCACAGCAGCGTGACGCGCTTCAGCTCACGCACCAGCATTTGCACATGCGCCACGGTGTCGGGCGCCTGCTGCGACAGCGTATGCAGCAGCGAGCGGAAGCAATTCGAAAGCGCTGTGTTGTTGCATTTGGCATCGCGCGCAGTGGGGCTGTCGGTTGTGTTCTTCTGCGGCGCATCTTTCGTTTCCTGATGCGCGCCCACCACCGCCGGAAATATAATCAAATGCGGCCGATCCTGCGCCAAGCGGCACAGCAATTCCGAAACGCTTTTACGCACATACGGTTCGTGATGATTGAGACGGCTGAACAGTTGCGGTATGATGACTTTCCACGGGCGCAGCGGTGTGTTGCGCAAACCCTCCTCGAGCACATCCTGCAAACCGGCGGCATATTTCACAATCAAACGCAGCAGGCGCAACGTAACGGTGACGGGTGTGCAATCGTTGGTGGTTGTTAAGGCGGCAGCGGCGCTGCTATTGCGCGTCGCCTCCTCGCTTTGCGCCGCGCCGATTGTTAGGTATGTGAAGTAGGCTTTTGTAGCCATTTCATAGTAAACGTAAACGTTGCGATGCGCTTGCCGCCATATTTTTATTACACTTGCAATTTGTTCCGACGGCTTGTGTGCCAAAATGTCAACACCACGACGCAAAGCGCTTTCAATTAGCTCATTTGAGCTCATTTCGCTCTTCTCAATATCCTCCTCCTCCTCCTCCACCTCCTCATCCGTTGCCGTTACCGTTGCCGTGGCGCCGCTCATATTGCTCAATGGCTGTCCATTCAGGACGCTCAATACCTGGTTGATCGTCCCGTCGCTGACATTGTCGCCACCGCCGAGCGCTGCGCGTATGGCTTCCATGTCGCGCTGCGTCAGCGCAGAGTTTTTCATTTCATTTGTACTCTTCGCTTCCATTAGACGTTTGCCCCAACGATAGCACCAATTGCCATAGGCAAACCAGGCATCGCACGAATCGCGCTGCTGGCAAATGCTGCCATTTATTAGCTTGCCGATTGCCTTTTCCGCTGGCGGTATGAGAGCGTTGAGCGCGTCATTAATTGGCGCTGAATTTGCAGACGTGTCAGGCAAGCGGCGCAGCAATTCCTTTACCTCCTTTAGCGCTAGCGCGGCGCTGGCATTATTATGCGGCGTACTAATGCCGCCGCCGCCGCCATAGCCGCTACCGCCACTGACGCGCGGCGACAACCATTCGGCTAGCGTTAGTAACATGTCTGCGCTGTACGTCGGATATGTGGCTTCCGCTTGTTGCGCTTGTTGTATGATTTGCGTACAATAGACGGCGCTCAGTGCGATGGCGTCAATTTGATTTGCCGCATTCACGTACGAACACTTGGCGAGCTCGCTGAAACCGCGCACCAAATCCGCATCGCACACATTCAACGCATACTCATTGTCGCGCAGCTGACGCGCCACCTCGGAAAGTGAATCCTTGAAGCCTTTCTGCCGAAAGAAGCACTGCAACATTGCGCGACTGAGCAAGCCATTGCCTTCGCGGCGCGCGCTATGCGCAATATCCAAATAGAGCGAGGAGTGACGGGACGCCGCGTCAGCAGCAGTTGCGCCCATGCGCTGATCAAACACGCGCGTCCATAATAGGAATTTGAGCAGAAATGTTGATTTTTCACGTTCGTCTGTGGCGCACAACGTCTGCAGAGGTTCCGCTTGCATGCGCTGTGTGTTCGTTGACGTCAGCAACTTTTGTGCCACATGATTGAGCGTGAGCAGATCGGTGAGCGGATTGCGGTGCTCACCAACGCCCTCGCCTACGCATACATTATGATGGGACAATTCTTGCAAGCCGCTGCGTATGCACTCCTGCACCTTTTCAAGCGGCGGGTATGGCGGCTGTGCGGACAGCGTATGCCATCTGAACGCATGCGCAATGCAGGCGCCATTCAACTGCTGCGTGATATAATAATAAGAAAAGGTTTCTGGTGCGGCGTGTGCGCTGCTGCTGCTGCCGCCCTTATTGCATTCATCAGCGTCATTATTAATTTGTGACCAGTTGGTTAATTCCATTAGCGCATTTTGTAGCGCCACACTGCGCTCAGCCTCAGTTTCGTAATCATTCACCAGCGCGTTGGTTAATTCGAAATTGAAGGCGTTGGGCGATTTATCAGCAGCGTTTTTGTAACGCGCATGCACGCGACGACAACGCGCCCATTGCGCCGTATAGTTTAAGCAATGCATTAATTGTGCGACAACGAAATCTTTAATGCGCGCATCCAAATTGGACTCGTGCTCGGCCAGAAAGGCTTCATAGCTATCGGCGGCGTGCTCCTTGCGACCAAGCGCCTGCTCGGCGGCATATAGAATCCATACGCAACGCTTTGCCGCCTTGGGATGTTTGGCTTTGAGCCAAACGTGTAGGCCTTGCAATGTACAAGGCTCATCACAGCAAAGTAATGCCCAAGCCATTGTTGTTATGGTGTGATCCAATTGCAGATCGCTGAGTTTATTTATACGCAAAATTGCCTGTCGACGAAGCAGAGAAATGGAATCATTATTTAAATGGCATATAATCGCATGCTTACCTCAGAATTGCGTACGACCAGCTCGGGCATCATGCTATGCAGCGCTATCAAATTCACGCTTGGCCTAATGCGATTGAACCATTCGTTGCAGGTGTGCGCATTTATACGAAAGAACGTCTTCACTGGCTTCTCAAGCGCCGCGATAGCGAATGCCGTTCCCTCGGCGGCATTATGAATGTGTTTCTCCAAATTATCGATGAAACCGAGCAGCAAGCGCGTGTTATGCTGTAGCGACATCAAATGTGACAATGCTGCCTTGCTTTGGCCAGCGTTTGGCCAGCCATTCGCGCCCACTATGCCGCTTTTGCTTGATAATATGCGCGCATACTTCATTATGATTGCCTCTATGCCGAGGAAGGTCTCTTGTGGCCGGCCAATTGTTGTGCGCAACTTATTTTGTACACATTGACGCGCTGCCTCGTACTCCAACCAAAGCGCTAGCGCTTTACAACTACGACGCGCAGCCGCCTCATAGGCTGTGCAGCTTTCGCGTTGACGCGCCACCCAACATTTGGCAAATACTTCGGCGGCAAATTGCGAAAGTGATTCATAATAATCAGCCGCAGCATCGTGCATTGCGTGCTTTCCATTGTAGTCGATGCGCTCTAAAAACGTTTTGAAGTATTTGTTACGCAGCGGCGAGTAATAAGTGGTTGAGCGATACCATTGCATTAGATCGTTGAGCTGTAGTTGACGCGCGCCAAGGCCACTGGCGGCTAGATGACGCTGCGCCGCCGTCAGGCACGTGCAGAGCGGCAGCTTGGCCAAGATGTTTGTATAGGCGCGTCGCACATGCGCATCACACGCATCCAACATGAGCAGAGCAGCGTCGCGAAAATGCTCCAAGACCTCCGCGTTGATTGCGTTATATTCGAGCATAATTTCAATGCATTTAGCGGACTTTAGTGGTGAGTGCACAGCGGCTTGACTGACCGATTTACAAATGGCATTGAAATTCGTCTGTTGCTCTAGTATGACGGCGTTCTCGCGACACTCAATCAAAATACATATCAACCAATCGTGCAACAAATTCAAATTGGTCAACTTCAAATCATTTGCTGCACTCAAAATACCCGCTAGAAAATCTAAAATCAAGCTGAAATTCTCAGACGTCGGTGAGCTGTTTTCATCGAGCGCATGCTTTGGCGCCAACGCTGCTGGTTCGCTTGCGAGCAAACGTGATGTCGCACGAAAATTATGATTACGCAGACAATGTACGACGAGAAAATTCAGCAATGCATGGTGCAGCGTGGGATAACGTGTCCACAATGTAATATTGCCCGCCTTAAAATGCGTAATCAGCAATTCGAGTATGGATGGGCGCAGTGCGTACATGCTGATGATCGACGAAGTTTGTGTGGCCAATGCAGATAGAGCGGTGAGATAGAAATTGAGCGTCGTTTCGGCTTGCAAAATTTTACTGGAGTTCACTGCCAACACATCCTCCCGGCACTGCTCCAGCTCTGCGATTGCATTGAGGGCATCACTTGTTATGTGGCGATAAGTCTCTTGCAGCAACGGTACATTCTTCACCATCAGAATTTCGTGATAAAGCTTGAGTAATAAACGACGCAATTTGTCGTTGTTGGTAAATTTTATAGTGGCAAGTGGATTTTTGGCCGTATGGAATATGAGCGTAATAGTTGACAAAGGCAAATTCGTGCGCAAATGTCTAAAAACGCATAGTATCAAATAGAGCATGGAGAGCTTGGACGCATCACCGAGATGACCGAGTTGCTTCAATTCCAAAGCCAAGAGTGTTTCAATATTAATCTGATTTATTATATCGCTGCAATTGCTGGCGTAGAGTAAGCAAAAGAATTCGTTAGTATTAACAATAGTTTCCTCGCTAGACATCACCACCTGCATTGTCTGTTCAGCTGTTTTGGCTATTGTTAAAGCCGCTTCATTTAAGATACTCTGGCCGACCGTAATACCAACGAATTCTGTACGCGTGGCCAAAGATTTCAAGATTGAATTGAAAGCGCCAATGAAACAACCAATGCGCACTTCTATCTTCTGCTTGTGCACTTTTGCGACACTCTCCGTTACGGTTAGCGTTGGCGTAGGTGATGGGCCTTGTGTTATTTCATCGCCCAATGCCACAATATCTTCTAGGAATTGTCCCAATAGACCAAAAGTGAAATCGATTTCTTTTAAAAAGTATGGCGCAAATTGTTGTAAAGTGTTGGAACACTGATGCTTGAGCTTTACTGGCTGCTCCACCTCCAAATGCCAGCCAACAATTATGTCAACAATGTCGGTGAAATGTACTTCAAAAGCGTGCTTATAATGCTTGGAGAATTCTGCAACTGCTTCGCTCACCGCAATGAAGGTTTCCGCCACATCGGCATTTTCTAGGTAATCCTTCAAAACTGTTAATAGACGCTCACTGTAGACAGATAAGTCCAAATTTACAGCATCACAACTACAGTTTTGCAAAATGAAAAAAAAAATAATAATAAAACTTTTATATAAGCTACGGAAATTAATGAAATACTTACCTAAATGTTGTCTTTAGCGCCAGCATCGCATATTTCTTTATCGATTTATACGATGACGCTTGATAAGCCTTCAGAATGTAGTTCTTATACACGGGAAAATCATTACGATTTATGTAGCCCATTAGACCCATCACTGTGCTGGCCTTTTCCAAACACTGCTCCGGACATTGTTTCAACACCGTCAACATATTATCCATTAGCAAATCGAATGAACGGCAAATATATGTAGCATTCGCTTGTGCACGTACTGCCAATTCCAATTTGTTGCACAGCTCCAAAGCTTCTCTGCCATTATTCTCCGTTAGCAGGCGACGTAACAATTTCGATATTTTCATATCTTCTCCATACAGATTGTGTGACGAAGCCATGTGCGATGGTGTCATCCTCGTTGTGGAGGACGACGACAAAGAAGAGGGAATCATTGACATCTTCACGCTCAGTGGCAGCATTTTCTTATACGGGGTAAAAGTTTGTGTGGCGTGTAAAACACGCGGCAGAGAATCCACAGCAAATTTACTCCAAGGTGGATTGTTTATTTATGTGCGTACATTCATATATGTATTATTTCCAATCCATTTCGGTTGAAGTTGAATTTTCTTATTGATTTAATATTCACTTTTTATTGTAAAAATGAGCACCTGGCAAAATTTTTCACAGATAAATCGCATGTAATGCAAGTTGCAAGGGAGCCACGAAAACAACAAGTATACGATGACAGTAAAATGACAGTTAACTGATTGAATGCATGCAGTGCTGCCAGATGCGTCATTAGTGCGGCAAGCATTTTTTGTTTGAAACAGAGATCCCAAATAACAGATCGTTTTCAGGGACTCATCAAATATCTGTTATTTTAAATAACAGATAACTTATATGTAATAAATAGGCTATAAAATGTTTTCAAAATCCACCGGGGTCAGGCCCCAAATGTGGACCCGGAGGTCCCCATAATCTTATTCAGCGATATTGGAATCAAATGAAAGGTATTGATCTAGGTTTCAATAAAAAAGTGTTCATACTGAATACCGTATACTGAATACCGAATGACGTATGTATATTGAATGTCGTATACCGAATACCGTGTACCGAATACGGCACCAATACGATATGTCGAGAACGTAATGCGCTACAAATACGGTACACCGATATCCTAATGCGGTACTAATACAGCACAAATGCGGTACACCGAGAACCTAATACGGTACAAACACCTTACATGCTAATTTACAATGAGTTAGATCGAAATTTATTGTCTTTGAGGTGCGCTCTCTGAGTGTAGCAAATTTCACAAGATATCATGATATTTCGGCAAAAATATTAGACAGAGAATAACCCAGGATCCACTTATACCAGGGCTGCTCAACGCTCTCGTATTTAAATTACAAAACTCAATACATCTACAAATTTTGTATATGCACTGAAAAATTTTTCACTCATTTAATTTTTTTTATGAATTTCAATAAAATATTATTTTAGAATTTATTTTCAAATGGTAGTATCACATACATACAAATTTTTTTTATTTTTTATATGAAAGTTTTTTGAATACAAATTTTTTACAGTGCTTTCATTTTTTGAATTTTTTTTTTCATTACATATTTGTTATTGTAAATTTCGATTTCTTACGGCAGTGCTCGAGCTCCTATACAAAGTGCCTTTGCTCTGCACATTCAATATGAATCATAGGCACATACATATAAAATTTTTTTTATATCTGAGTGCTTATGGGAGTGCAAAGAAATTTTATTTTCATATTTGAAGTGAAAATATGTATCTGTGCCTATGATTCGGAACAAAACAAAAACAATTGTGCTTTGAGTGCCTATGAGGTGAGCAGCCCTGGCCTATGAGGTGAGCAGCACTGACTTATACTTACTGAGATTTTAAAAATTAGGCTGTGACATACCTTACAAGAAATCATAAGCCGAAGATCAGTACAGATAACGCAGTCACAAATGTTATTCTTTTCCACAAATGTTTTTCTTTGTTTTTTTTTTTATTAAACAATTAATAATAATAATAATTAAAATAAGTATGGACACAAAGTTTCAGAAATTTTTGAAATCCGATATCTCCTTAGCCTAACCACAGATATTTGTTAAAAAGTATTGGAGGATAATTATATTTTTGAGTATTTTACAAGAAGTGGGCGAGGCAATATGAACTAATTTTTGTTTTTTCTATTAATTAGGTGGACCTATACATAGTTTTATGCCGACTCCGAATGGTGAATGCATCTTTTGTGAAGAGCTCCTTCAAGGCAGAATTACACTCGGAGCGTATGCCGTCCACTGCCGAGGAGTGACCGCTATTTTTAAAAACCCAATACTTGGCCATATTTATCAATGCCTTTAAAATGGGTGAGGCATCGCCTCGCCTGATTTCTTGTCATCGTTAACCCATTTATAGGCAACCATTTTCTGAAGCAAATTACATTTTTTATAAATTTCAACTATGCGCAATATATAATTAGTCTGCCTAGTCTGACAAGTTTCGAATGTGCGTGCAAGTTCTCATATTTTCATTCACAGCCCTCTCTCTTTGTTGCGAAGATAACAGCTCTACCCAATTGGGGTTTCTCGCATACTTATGGAAAATAGCTATTGCAACTGATGAATTCCATTCGAGTTAATATATTATATAGTGGCTACATATAGATACATACGTACCTTCACACCAAATGTTTATTTTAGAACAAATTGATGAAAGTTTCTTATCAACGCCTTTCAATAGATTAGCTAATCAATAGATACATTTTTTTGCAGATACCTTACAAATTTTAATTAACTTTTCGAGAAGGAAACGCCACAAACATTAGTTATGACAAATAACACATAAAGGGTGTAGCAATACATATGAGCATTCATTGAGTAGGTCAATAGCGACTTTAACGGTCTGGAGATCCTTTACTCCAAAAGTTTATTTATTTTTTATCTAAGCTCTGAACAGCTGAGCGTTGTGATGTCCATGGGGACCTTAAAGTAGTCACTTAAAAGCAGGGACCGATTTTAATCGTTATTTTCATTTCTTCGGATGAAAAAATCATTATGAAAACTTCGTTAACAATAAAATGCAAGTATGCCGATACAAAGATTTTAGCACATTCGATCCAAATATGAGCTCATCTTTATTCTAAAGATTTTTATTTTTTAAATTTTTAAATAACCATTATTTACTATTTTTATTTTTTCGATCAAAAATAATTTTTATTATTGGATTTAAATTTTTCCGATGAAACTTGATCGATATTTTATGATTTTTATTTTTTCGATCAAAAATAATTGTTATAACTGGATTTAAATTTTTCCGATCAACTTTAATCAATATTTTTTTAATTTTTTCTCCGATCATAGTAAACTTTTTCAAACGTTAGTGAATCCTATATTTGATGGCTTGAAGTTGACGATTTTGCCAACATTGGCACAGTTCTATTTGAGATCAAAATTTGCAAAAAAAAAAAACAAGTTTTTAGAGTTTATTATGATCGGAAAAATTTAAATCCAATAATAAAAATTATTTTTGATCGAAAAAATAAAAATCATAAAATATCGATCAAGTTTCATAGGAAAATTTAAATCCAGTAATAACAATTATTTTTGATCAAAAAAATAAAAATCATAAAATATCGATCAAATTTCATCGAAAAATTAAAAATCAAATTATAACGATTAAAAATGATTTTTTTTATAAAAATGATAATCGTTACGGTCCCTGCTTAAAAGTTCTTTTATCACAATATATATATACAATTAAGTATATATTGTTTTTTTTTAGTAGAAAGAATCATCGAAAGCCGAATGGCGAGCACTTAGCGTGCTAAACCTAACCTACTCGCGCCCGAGGCCACTCTTACGGAACCAACGTACAAGTATCACAAGATAAAGATGAGCCCTTTGCCGTATTGGTATTGCCTTTTTGGTATACAATAAAATATACTATATATATCAACATACTTTCTTTTCTGATAATTAACTTGGGAGATAACTGCGACTACGGAAGGTTCTCTACATTACGATGGCTATATAAGTCATAGACATACCTTCAATCAACTTTAATTAGTTAAACGCAACTTTAGAGTAATATAAGAATTAAGAAAATTATGAAAGGCGGCTACAACATTATGACATGCCTCTTCTTTACCATAATATTTTTACTTTTACGCTCGCATGCAGAGGGAATTCGTCAGGAAGTGTTATCACAAGAAAAACATGTGGTCATAAGCATTGTCAACAATGAAGATATGGCGAAGCCACTTAAACAATATCCAAATTCAAAGGAAATAACAGGCATGAGGAGGAAGCTCCCTAAAGAATATATGCTAAATCCAAAGGGTTGGAATATGATTACCTATACTTTGGGTACGGGAAGAGTTTCAGGTGTGTCTGCTAAGAGCGACTTATGGCTGTACTTTTTATAATCCTTTCATTTTTATTTCATTTAAAAAAATAAAAGGTGACACTATCGTCGGCAGTGAGACAATCTCTAATGACTTTGGTGCTCCAACCAATATTACGGCAACTTTAAAATATCCCAGTAGTGGTACGGGCGCTAACGTGACTTATGTTAAAATCAATGTTTACCAAAGCAGCGAGGAGGGGCGTGCATATGTCATATCAGGCGGAATTGGTTTAAATTACATTGTTATTGTAATTGAGGCGGATAAAACCGATTTCTTTGATTCATATGCTTCAATTTATGGCATACAATAATGGCGATGGAATGGCAAATAAATGCGCGGGTTATAATAGCGGAAAGGGACGGAAGCCGTACCGATAGAGAAAGGTGACAAACGTAAGGCAGTTATAACAGTGCGTTAACTGCCGTCTTTGACAATTGCAACAGCTCTAAATATTGTGCTTTGTTTACCAAATTAAAACAGAAAACTTTTAATTTGTTAGTGATTTCATGACGACGCACGCCGCTTTAAGTCTTTCGTCGAATTCGCTCATTTTATTTTACAAAATATTTAAATAAACTTTTGTTAACGGTATTCTGTTTTGTCTCTGCAAAGATAACAGTAAAACTGCTGTAAGAATACGGAAGAAATCTAAAATCAACAGATGACATCCCCATCCGTTGCGTTACGGCTATTATAACCCACGGGAAAGAATGATCTTTCAGCTTGACAGTTGTGTGTTTTTTTCGCATCTTTTCGAAGTATTTGTTATTCAGGCCCAAAACAGTTTTTTGGTTGTTATAATGGTTATTAATTACCAAAAAAAAAATGTTTTCTCATGATAATGGTTAAAAATTCCAAAAGAAGATAAGGTTATTTTTGCGTAACCTTTTCACCACACTAGAAAAAATAACCGTTATTTTCGGTCCCTGATACTTTTTGTTAAGTATTTATATGGCCGCTGTGGTGCAGTAGGTAGAGTGCTCGCCTGCTTTGCCTGAGGTCACGGATTCAAACCCCAGTCCGAGCAAACACCAAAAAAAATTTTCTAATTAGTAAAAATCCAATTATTGGGTTTTTTAAGAGCAGCGGTCATCTCTCGGCCATAGGCGGCATACCCTCCGAGAGTATTTTCGCCATAAACAAGCTTCTCACAAAAAATGCATTCGCCGTTCGGAGCCGTCATAAAACTGTAGGTACACCCAATTAGTAGGAAAAACAAAAACAATTGGGAGAGAAGCTCGGCCATAAAACTCGTCAGAGTTATAATAGCGCCATTGTATTATTATTATTATTATAGTCTTATGAAAACATCAAGAATTGAGACCTTAGGCCTAATATTTAATGAAATATTGAACTTCAAAGTGGGCATTCAAAATGGCGATTTTGACACTTTTACCTTATGTTGTAAAAATAGCCTATTTTGAGGGCTCATAGCACCTACACTACTTAATATATTTCGTGGATTTATCTTAATTGAGGTATTTCCATTCAAACCTCATAGGTACATAGATTTTTCTGATTATGAAATTCAATTTCAACATTTTTGACCCTATTCGCAACACTGTGCGACGCGACGTCCTTTTTCAGAAAAATCCTATGGCTCCACTTTATTCAAAGCAAGGCAAAATAACGTTATTTATAACAATAAACCAGCGTTGTCGTTTTGTGGGTAATTCCCCAAATTTGGGGAATTTTTTAATATTTGGGTAATTTTTGGGGAGTGCTATGATTTGGGGAATTTTTGGGGAATTCGCCTTTTAACAGTTTTATATGAATAATAATACCTATAAAAAAATTAATTATTTTCATGAGTTGCTATTACATTCGCATTGTGCGAAACTGTACATGAGTTTTTGCAGCATTTATTTAATCTTGAATTACCGGCTGGCCGAACATGTACAAGCAAATTTCATAAGCCCATTAAAGTAAGAAGTTAGCTAGGAAAAAAATAATCAATTTTATACCTTTTATGAACATGAAATGGTATTATAACATTGTCGAAAGTTCCAGAAGTAGAAAAATTAGACCCACCAAAATATATACCGATATTATTAGAATCATGAGCTAGTTCCTCAGTTGTTAAGATACGCTGGTCATTTGTCGGAATCGGCCAAATTGGACCATTATAACATATAGCTTCCCTACAACAAACCATTTATTTTGGGTTAAAACTTCTCCACTTAAATTGCTAAGATCATTACAATATTTTTTTATAAATATTTGCATAAACATCCCACCCTATAAATTAAAGAAAATCGGAATATTTAATGTTTCATTTCTCTCTTACTTGTTTTATGTTTCTCTATAACTTTTTTTAATCACACATATACATACATATATGCACATGAATTTAAAAATGCAAACCGTTATAAAGTAAAATAAATTTCAAAATGCTTGTTTATTGGAAATTTCTTGATAACACTACCCGACAAAAAAATATCCTCGACATTTGATTCCTATGTATTCCTGCTGATTCCAAATGTGTAATCAAATGGTTCAAAAGTAGAACAGTTTTCGAGATATTTTGAAATTTCAGTTATCAGAAAAGGAGGATTACTAATCTGTCTTGAGTTTTATGAATAAAATGTCGAGGATATCAAAATTTTTAAAATTTTGTCGGGTAGTGTAATTTGAAAATTTGTATGGGGAATTTTGGGCAATTATGGGTAATTTGAATATTTTTTTGGGTAATCTAAAGAATTTAAAACGGCAACGCTGCAATAAACAAAAAAAAATTGTTTCTGTTGAAATATTCGATTTTATAAACGTAAAAAGCATTACAACCCAATAAACACAACGGATTCGCGTCGGATGCGCTTCCTCTTAATATATTATCGCGGCAATAGTTCGCGGCGATAGATCGGCGAATCCGAATTCGTAGGCATGTCACCTATCACTAGCGATTCGAGAATTTGTTCATTCTCGGATCGCTGGCGATTCGAATTTTTTATCATTAGCGATTCGAGAATTTTTAATTCCTGTGATCGTTGGCGATTCGAAAATTTATTCATTAGTGATTCGAGATATTTTTATAAATGGCCTTTCGAAAAATTAAAAGTTCAGAATTTGGTTTACTGGCAATGGGTTAAATACATATAAAATAATACAAAGCATTTAAAATATTTTTATAAGAACTATAATGATTTTTTAGCGCAAAACAACTTAAAAAATAGAAAAAAATGATATCGCGAAAATTAATTTACTCGAACTTGTCGCGAATTCGAGGCGAGTCCGAGAAATTACATTCGCGAAAATCTGCTTTTGCGAACTCGCCTCGAATTCGCCGCGATATCATCCTCGCGTCTGTGTTTATTGGGAACATTCATTTCGTTTCAATTGTTATCAAAAAAAATTATCAAATTTTTTTTGTTTTGATAATTATCAAACCAATTATTTCAAAAAGATATTGTTTCAACTTTAAACGAAAAAATTAATTAAGAATCGATTAAATTAAACAAAATTTTGAAGAAAAATCATGATTAATAACCATATAAAAATAATCAGAAATAATCACATAATTTTTTTTAATCGCATGATTATTTTGAATTGCCCACTTTTTTTTTTAATTAATTAATCATACAATTAAAAAAAATAAAAAAATAAAAAATAATCAAGTGATTGGGTTAATCATGCAATTAAAAATAATTAATCGATTAATTAATTTTTTTTTATATAATTTAATCAACTTTTAATCATTAAAGAGGTGAAAATAATCGCATTTAATCATTAATGAGTTACAAAAACAAAACATGCTTTAATTAATAATCAGTAAAATGTTTTATCATTAAATAACATGTCTGTTTTTGCGTTCATAAAATCGAATATTTCAACAGAAACAAAATTTTTTTTGTTTATTGTTATAAATAACGTTATTTTGCAGCCTTTCTTGTTGCAAAGTAAAAGTTCAAATTTATTGGACTGTGTAATTAAAACAAAATGAGTCACAAAAATTAACCAAGCCAAAATACCACAATCATTGTCGTAAGGATACATATCTGATCAGCTTATATTGTCCATAATCTGCAAGCAATTTAACTTATCTTTTAGTAGTATCTGAGAGAGAGCTATTGTAGTGAGAAAATAACCGAAACTGAGATCAAGGCTGAGAGCGACTCTTATCCAAATATTTATTTTATTCCTTACATTGGCAGAGAAAGGCGGATGCATGGCTTTCCTAGGACATAACAATGAAAAACAATAATGCATTCTGTCATGTATAGATTCTGCGGCTTTTATATGCTATAGATAAAGCAAGCGGCAATAAAGAACAATAATGCTCCAATTTTCTTTATCGCATATGGCGTTAAGCAATGATATCAAATTTTTAAGATGACGATTGGGCAATAAAGCCGAATTGTATATTTGGCGACCTCATTTACTGATTCGTCTTTTTGATGTGCATTCTTCGCTGTACAGCGTACATATAGACACGCGATCTCGGCGTCGATCCTCATGAAATATAACAGGGACAAAAAGGTTAAATAAGACCAATTTCGCGTTATTACCAAGCCCGTCTGGGAATAAGGTAAACCCCAAAAGTTGGTTTTATTTCCAATTCGGAAGTGAATTAAAGCAAAGTTTGCTTTATTGCCATTTGCTTTATAGCACTCCACCTACATTTCAATTTCCACCTTTTGTCGTATTGGTATTGGCTCAATAAAATATATGATGTACGTACTCGTATATCAAGATACTCGTACTTTCTTTTCTAATAATAAACTTGAGAGATAACTGCGACTACGTAAAGTACTCTACATAACGATGGCTATATAAGCCATAACCATACCTTCAATCAACCTTAATTAGTTAAACGCGTGTTGCAATCAACATTTAAATTTTAGAGTGATTTAACAAATATGAAAGTTGGCTATAACACTATGGCGGGCATCTTCTTGACCATAATATTTCTACTTGTATGCTCGCATGCAGAAGGAACTTATCAAGTAATGTTATCACAAGGACAACATACGGTCATAAGCATTGTCAACAATGAAGATTTGACGAAGCTACTTAAGCAATATCCAAATTCGATAGAAATAACGGGCATGGAGACGAAGCTCCGTAAAGAATATACGGTAGATCCACAGGGCGGTTGGATTAAGATTACTTATACTTTGGGTCCGGGAAGAGTTTTAGGTGTGTGTGCTGAGAACGACTTACTGCTGTCTTTTTTTTATTCCTTTAATTTTTATTTCATCTAAAACAAGTAAGGAAGCCTAAGTTCGAGTGGAATCGAACATTGGATACTCAGCTGTATGTTTTCATTGTTTGTTTGCGTTTGATAGATTTTATATAAAGCGAGTTTTGCATAAAGTGGGCGTAGCCACGCCCATTTTCAAAATTTTTATCAGTCATCCAACTAAGCATATGAATATTATTCTTTGTGCAAAATTTCATTCCTTTATGACTTCTAGTTACAAAGATGTCACGTTACAAATTCCCAAAGGGTGTTCCAGAAATATCTTTGTTAAAAAGTAGGCGTGGTCATAAACCGATTTCAATAAATTTTTGCGTGTCTATTAACACACAAGTTATAAAAGTGTATAAACCAAGTTTCGTCATAATATCTCAATTATTTGTCGAGTTATAGGCTAAGAAATCTCGTATATTCCTTTGTCTAAAAAGAGGCGGTGCCACGCCCATTTTCCAAAATTTGTATATTTTTTGTTTCCGGTCTATTGTGGAACTCTTGCCACAAAATTTCAATGAATTATCTTTATATTTGACAAAGATATCGCTTAAAATGTTTTTATTAGGCCACTTTATAATACCCATATATAAAAGTGGGCGTGGTCGTCAACCGATTTCGCTAAAATTTTCAACATGTATTACCACAAGTAATAAAAGTGTACACACCAAGTTTCGTCATTATATATCAATTATTTGTCGAGCTATGGGCTCAGAAATCTCGTATATTCCAGCTTCTAAAAAGAGGCGGTGCCACGCCCATTTTCCAAAATTTTTGTGTTTTTCGTTGTATGTCCGCAGGTGGCCTCCTGGCATAAAATTGCAATGATATATCTTTATATTTGACAGAGATATCGCTTAAAATGTTTTTATTAGGTCACTTTATAATACCCATATATAAAAGTGGGCGTAGCCGTCAACCGATTTTAACAATTTTTCGTCCAAACATTTGCCTAAGTAAGTATATGACGCGTACCAAATTTCATCGATATATCTTCAACAGTTTCTGAGTTATGACTCATAAAGCTTTCAATATTTGCTCCTTAATAAGTGGGCGTGGCACCGCCCAATTTCCAAAATTCCATCAAATTTCTTCTTAGGGGCCTGAGCTCAACACGTGGGTAAAATTTCATCACTCCAGCTATATTAGTGGCTGAGATACCAAATTTCCGATTTTTTCTATATAGGAAAAGTGGGCGTGGTCATGGTCCGATTTCACCCATTTTCAATACCAACCGTCCCAGTTTCGATACCAACTTGCATTTCAAATTTCATCAAAATATCTCAATTTTTGCGCGAGTTAGAGTGTTTACAGGCGGACGGACGGACAGACGGACAGACGGACGGACGGACGGACGGACGGACGGACATGGCTCAATCGATTTCTCTTTTCACACTGATCATTTTGATATATATAAGTCTATATCTATCTCGATTATTTCATTCTGTTACAATCCACCGTTATGTGATTAAAACTATAATACTCTGTGTACTAGTACAGCTGAGTATAAAAATAAAAGGTGACACGCTTGTCAGCAGTGAGATGAATAATGACTTTGATGCTCCAACAAGTCTTACTGCAACTTTAAAATATCCCAGTAATGGTACGGGCGCTAACGTAACTTATGTAAGAATCAATACTTATCAAAGCAGTTTGGGCGGGCGTGCATATGTCCTATCAGGTGGAATTGGTTTAAATTACATTATTATTGCAGTTGAGGCGAATAAAACTGATTTCTTTGATTCAGTTGCTGCAATTTATGTCATATAATAATGACGATGGAATGACAAATAAAGAGTGATTTGATAAGTATACAAAAAAAAAAAAAAAATAGAAATAAAATTAACACAACCTAACGGCATTTTTGCAACAGAGTACAAATAAAAAATTACTCAGATATGCTGGAATATAATTTTGTTAGCCAAAAGTGATCGAGATGGCATCATCTGCCAGAAAAATACTATGGCTACTCTGTTGCAAAGCAAATGTTCAAATTTATTAGACCGTGTAATACAAACAATAAATATTTAATTTTCAAAACTTATGCTTTATTGCAGTGCAACTGTTGCATGACAACACAAATGTATTTGTTTATTTTTTTTTTTTCTTTTATAACAAAATGTTAAATATACATACATATTTGTATTTATACATAGTATGTAGTTATTATATTTTACATTGGAGTTGGTATATATACATTCATATATGTATATAAAACAAATATTTAATCATCATAACATTTATATTTATACATATATGTGTATATGGCTCTAATTTCATATATACAGTCTGACATGTTATTATATACTACATATATACAACATATATGTACTTATATTACTCACATCCATACATAATTATTTATGTATTTATATATTATGCACATATGTATATCATATGTATTATACTACCATTATTTACTACTTTTTACAATCATTTGCTTAAATTTAGCACACTTGTAACATTTGAGAAAGGCCGCCATTTGGAAACAGCGAACATGCATACACATACATATGTTGCCTCAACATTTAAATTTATAGCAACATGTTCAATACGAGTATGAACCAAAAAAACATTCACAAGTTTGTCTGTCGAGTTAAATTTGCCATTAGAAAATGACCAGCAACTGTGCTATTTGTAGTTTCTTGAAAAATCACAGTTTAATTCACTAGTTGCCACTGTCGCCGACGCCGATGTCGCTGTCGCTGCATTCGGCGCACTATTTGTCGGCAGGTAGGGTTTGTAACTACAGCTGATCGCTGCATTCGGCGCGGATTTTTGACGTAAAGGCGGTTGATATTCACTCGCCTCTTCGTCGCCGTCATCGTCGCTATTCGAGAAACTTTCCGGTGCGGACCAGCGACGCTTGCGCGCTGAATCTGACATTGTTGCCGCCGCTGATTGCTCACCGCTCTTCGCATCACGTTTTGCATTGTGCGTTGGTGATTTGGCTGAATATGAGGCGCGCGTAAGATGCGTTAGTGGCGGCGGTGGTTGTGGTGGTGCAGTAGGTTGTCTTTGCGGCGTGGGAAAAGTGAAGCACGCATAATTATCGGTAGGCGCATAAGTGGGTGGATGCGCAACGTCAGCGCTGCCGACGCTTAAATGTGTTGGCATAAAGTGCACCGTACCGTGCGTGCCACGCATTATGGGATATTGCGAGGCATTGGATGGACACAGACCGCCAGTGACAGTTTTTAAATGCGTCGCATACAAGTTTTCGCTGAGTGTGAATGGCAATGGCCGTTGGAGATCATGTTCGAAGCGCGCCGTTGTTGCGTCATGCAATTGCAGATGCTTACTATTATTACTACTGTTATAATTATTATTACTATTGTTATTGTTATTATTTAAATGAGTTTTCGGTGGTTCGCGTTTGGTGAGGGAAATGCAAATGTCGCCGACTTGTAGACGTTGACATCTTAGGCCGTAATCTTTAAATGAGAGTTCAGGATTGCAAGATGCCCAGCCTTGGCCGTAAACGAAAAATGGATGATCGGTGGAGACTTCCATGTCAACCTGCAACAAAAAAAGTGTAGAAAAAAATTCTAGCCGCTTTCGATTCACAATTTCTCTGCTGGCTATAAATTTCCTTCTGTCAAATTTATATGTGAATGATAGCGAGCAGAGGGAAATTTTTATCGACCAGTTAGCGAGTATGGCTACTACTCATAATGGATTCAAACATTTTTGTTCGATCCGACCTCGCTTGTGTGATGGCGAATCGAAAACGACATCTGTGAGTCTTGTTTGTGTGAGTTTAAAAGCGAGAGATAGTAGGAGAACAAGTGACTCTAAAAGAGTGAAGTGGGGCTAAGAGAAAAAGGAAATAAAATTATTGCCTCCACGAAACTACCCAATAAACACAAAAGCGACGATGATATCGTGGCGAATTCGAGAAGAATTCGCGGAAGTGAATGTAATTTTTCGGACTCGTATCGAGTTCGAGATGGACTCGAGAAAATCAATTATCGCAATAGCATTTATTAATTTTATTAAATCTTGCTTTACACGAAGAAATTCCCTGTTGGGCTTTAATTTACCATTTAAAACTCTACTCAAGAGATTGAAAAGCTCAGATGATATCGTGGCGAATTCGAGGTGGATTCGCAGAAGAAGATTTTCTAGAATGTATTCGCCAATGGGCATAAATCTCGAATCGCCAACGATCCGAGAATATAAAAATGCGCGAATCACTAATTAGGGGTGACTCGCCTGGGAATTCGGATTCGCCGATCTATCGTCGCGAACTATCGCGGCGATAGTTCGCGACGATAGATCGGCGAATCCGAATTCCCAGGTGAGTCACCTCTCATTAGCGATTCGCGCATTTTTATGTTCTCGGATCGTTGGCAATTCGAGATTTGGGATCATTGGCGAATACATTCTAGAAAATCTTCTTCTGCGAATCCGCCTCGAATTCCCCACGATATCATCCGAACTTTTAAATTTCTCAAGTGGAGTTTTAAAGAGTAAATTAAAGCCCAACAGGGAATTTCTTCGTGTAAAGCAAGATCCAACAAAATTAATAAATGCTATTGCGATAATTGATTTTTCTCGAGTCCATCTCGAACTCGATACGAATCCGAAAAATAACATTCACCTCCGCGAATTCATCTCGAGTTTGCCACGATACCATCCTCGCTTTTGTGTTTATTGGGTACCAATATACATACATACATTCATACATATGTACACACATTAGGGTGGTCCCAAAATGTATGAAGACAAATTTTATAGCATATTTCCTCACTCCCTAGGTCGATGCTAATATAGTCGAAGATACCACATACAAATTTGTGTTTACCATCGGAAACGGTTAAGGGGTGTCGCACAGGCGCCAAAGTTCAGAAAACTCCATGGAGACTCAAAATTGAAGTTTAATTTTTTTACATATCTAATGCCCAAAATCGATTGTCCTGTACTAAAAAATACCAACTGCAAATTTTGGTCCCGAACGGCGACGGTTAAGGAGTGTCACAGAGGGGTCAAAATTCAGACTACCATACATATAAAGAACAACAAATTAAATTAGATTTTGTATATCTAATGGCCAAAATCGATAGTCTTGTACTCAAGGATACCAAATATAAATTTTGGTCCCGATCGGAGACGGTTGGCGGGTGTCGCACAGCGTCCCATATGGTTATTTGAACTTTGACCTCTTTGCGACACCGCTTAACCGTCTCCGATCGGTATCTTTGAGTACAGCAGTATCGATTTTAGGTACTAAATTTAAAAAAAAATATGGTCACCTGAATTTGGACCTCTGTGCGACACCTTTTATCAATCTCCGATCGGGAGCAAAATTAATATGTGGTATCTTGGATCGTAGTGTTACCGATGTAGAGGGTGAGACCGAAAACTAACTTGATTTTGAGGACCACCCTAATGTACATATATACATACATAGATTACAGGAAATTTAGAAACTATATTTTGAGCAAAATCGAACTCCTTTGAAATGCTTGGCGCAAATGTGTGTTTGGGGTGGTGGCAAGATGGTTCTTACTTTCCAATATAAGAGACACAGCTCCGGCATCAATGTCCAAAAGATGTCTTATGAGCAGACATTGAAAATAATTGTTAACAATTTCAAAGGTTTTGAAAATAACAAAAAATCTTAGACAAAAACTCTAACAATCTTTTAAAAGCAAAAATCCAAAGACAAAAAAAAATAATTATTTTTATATTAATTTAATATTTATAATAATTTTTGTCTGAGAGAATACCTTATTTCTTGATTTTTTCTGTTATTCACTGACATCAAGAATTATCTAAAGAAGGATATCGTAGTAGATAAGCTGATTGGAATTGTGTATGTATAGTAAAAAGTATGAATGTCAGACAAAACGAATTGGCAAAAATTGTACATTGAAATTCATTTCCCTTCTCTTTCACGTTGACATTTTTAAAGAAAACACACACATAAAAACGGAAGTAATAAAACCTCTATTTGGATAAGCCTTGACTGACATTTATTTTCAACAGAAAAAATTTGAGCAGGAAATTAAAAAAATATATAGAATGGACGAGCCCCAAGCGAATTCATTCATTTTGACATTACACTCTACCGATTACACTAACAAAATACATGGGAAATTTTTGAATTCGCCACCGGGCCTACCTTCCTAGATCTGCCTTGCATATCTACATACATTCAATGAAAATTTTTCAAATAAGTGTTTTTTATATTTCTCAACATGTGAGATTTATTTTGAAAAATAAAATATTTTTGTTACCGAAAGACCAAAAAATCTGATTTAAAATTTTTTTTGTTGAGACCAAGGCTGCTCAACGAAATGAACAAAATAATTTTGTTTCAAAAAATATCAATAAAAAATAACTAAAAATTATTTTGTTTTGCTAATTACACTGGATCACAAAATGAAATTTTTTGTCTGTACTTTGAACGTGACTATCCTATCTATATGTAAAATCGGTCTCTGATTCCGAAAATCGGGTTCATTTTTAATTCTATGGGAAGGTTTTTGAGATATCGGCAATTTACCGTTATTTGGCCAATGGGTCCACTTAATCCAGTATATCTCTTTAACACAGTGAGTTATCTTCCTTAGGGTGACACCAAACGAAAGAAAATTAAATTTCCTTTTTACGGTTCCTATAACATTTTTCTCTAACTCGTATAGTTTCTGAAATATTGACGATTAAATTTGAATTTTTTCGATTTTTTACGATTTTTTGAAGAAAAAATTGACTTTGTCAGAAAATATCTTTAAAACCAATGTCTTCACCTTCGGTTTTACTCTTTTACGTGAAGCTCCATTCTATTGGGAAAAATATAAGCTATCAACGAAGAAAATCCATGGTAAAATGGAAAAGTTATAGGCGATCAAGTAAATACAGCCAAGTCGCGCAGTGCCTCTGCACGGGTATATTCTATGCATGTTATACCCGTAAACGCGCTTGTATCTACTGCGCTGCCAATGTGCTGCTACTGCAGATGTGTAGATAGGTATTGGTACAATATGCATAGAATGTACCCGTGCAGAGGCATTGCGCGACTTGGTTGTATTTACTTGATCGCCTATAACTTTTCCAGTTTACCATGGATTTTCTTCGTTGATAGCTTATTTTTTTGGAAATGGAATGGAGCTTCACGCAAAGGAGTAAAACCGAAGGTGAAAACATTGGTTTTAAAGATATTGCCTGACAAAGTAAATTTTTTCTTCAAAAAATCGTAAAAAATCGAAAAAATTCAAATTTAATCGTCAATATTTCAGAAACTATAAGAACTAGAGAAAAATGTTATAGGAGCCGTGAAAAGGAAATTTAATTTTCTTTCGTTTGGTGTGACCCTAAGGAAGATAACTCACTGTGTTAAAGAGATATACAGGATTAAGTGGACTCATTGGCCACATAACGGTAAATTGCCGATATTTCAAAAACCTTCCCATAGAATTAAAAATGAACCCGATTTTCGGAATCAGCGACCGATTTTACATATAGAAAGATGGTCGCGTTCAGAGTATTTTTTGGCTGTAGAGCAGTGTTATCAGAAACAAAATTTTTTCGTTTCAAAAATTATCAATAAACCTTTAATCAGAATAATTTTGTTTCGTTGATATCAAAAAAATTAACAAAAAAATTGTATTTGTTTTTATTCATGTACGTATGTACATACATACAAACATATCGTCGCTGCGCCAACAAAAAGAGCTATACGTTTTTCAGCAACTTTTCAGGAGAGCAAAAAAACCGTTTTCTGGTGATCCTAGAGAATAATTTTTCTAGTTTGAATTGTTAACTAATGATACTACACATATGTAATACACTTGTGCATTTTTTTTTTTACTTTTTTTGACCAACCACTTCGCATGAAGCATTTGCGCCGTTTTACAGCACATAGCTCTTTTTACAAATTGTTTAAATTTGCTAGTGGGGGTAAGAAATCGTGAAAGATGTGTATACAATTCTTCGCTAGGGTCCGATGCAATTAGCGATAGCTTGAAAATGCATTATTTAATTGACCAGTGCCCCTCCTACTTTGAAAATTGGTCACATACGCTTTTTTTAAATAATTTTTTTACACAAAAATAAACTGAAATCAAAAAACAATTATACGAAAATAGATGTATAACTGATTTTACAGAGCATTTCAACTACTGAGAGCATATAGCTGTGTTTGATAACTTCTAACCAAAGAAGGATATCAGAAAACGGGAAATGCAGAAATGTGGCTAGCGGATAGCGCTAAATAAATATGTAATAAAAAAAATCGAAAAAAAGCATATAACTGAATTTGTTGGCGCAGCGACGATATGTAAAATTTCTTTTCTTCATAGAAAACGAAATTATTGAAAAGTAAATTTTTTTGTTTAAATTTGAAACTATATTTTTTTGAAATAATTGTTTTGATAATTACACTGCTCTACAGCCAAAAAATACTCTGAACGCGACCATCCTCTCTATATGTAAAATCGGTCGCTGATTCCGAAAATCGGGTTCATTTTTAATTCTATGGGAAGGTTTTTGAAATATCGGCAATTTACCGTTATGTGGCCAATGAGTCCACTTAATCCTGTATATCTCTTTAACACAGTGAGTTATCTTCCTTAGGGTCACACCAAACGAAAGAAAATTAAATTTCCTTTTCACGGCTCCTATAACATTTGTCTCTAGTTCTTATAGTTTCTGAAATATTGACGATTAAATTTGAATTTTTTCGATTTTTTACGATTTTTTGAAGAAAAAATTTACTTTGTCAGGCAATATCTTTAAAACCAATGATTTCACCTTCGGTTTTACTCCTTTGCGTGAAGCTCCATTCCATTTCCAAAAAAATAAGCTATCAACGAAGAAAATCCATGGTAAACTGGAAAAGTTATAGGCGATCAAGTAAATACAACCAAGTCGCGCAATGCCTCTGCACGGGTACATTCTATGCATATTGTACCAATACCTACACATCTGCAGTAGCAGCACATTGGCAGCGCAGTAGATACAAGCGCGTTTACGGGTATAACATGCATAGAATATACCCGTGCAGAGGCACTGCGCGACTTGGCTGTATTTACTTGATCGCCTATAACTTTTCCATTTTACCATGGATTTTCTTCGTTGATAGCTTATATTTTTCCCAATAGAATGGAGCTTCACGTAAAAGAGTAAAACCGAAGGTGAAGACATTGGTTTTAAAGATATTGTCTGACAAAGTCAATTTTTTCTTCAAAAAATCGTAAAAAATCGAAAAAATTCAAATTTAATCGTCAATATTTCAGAAACTATACGAGTTAGAGAAAAATGTTATAGGAACCGTAAAAAGGAAATTTAATTTTCTTTCGTTTGGTGTCACCCTAAGGAAGATAACTCACTGTGTTAAAGAGATATACTGGATTAAGTGGACCCATTGGCCAAATAACGGTAAATTGCCGATATCTCAAAAACCTTCCCATAGAATTAAAAATGAATCCGATTTTCGGCGGCTCATAAGAGACTTTTCTGATAACTTTATGTCATCTTTATGAGCTCTATCCGGACAGGTGGATTCTGAAATTTATAAAACAAGCCTTAAACTTAACGGTATTCAGATTATTTTTTGTGATATTTACACAGCATCGTTCTGGATTCTCTTGTCGTTTCAAGTCTTATTGATCCCCTCCACTATATATCAATCTTGTCGAAACAGAACAGTTTCTAAACTAGGACAGAGTTCTTGAGGTATGCTTCTCATGGTTAAATGGGTCTATATCTAGCTCTTAGTAGAATTTTCATACTTTTCGAGCATATAACTGTGACTTAGCTGATATCTACATATCGCCGATGTAGTCTCGAATAGAGTTTTAAGCTCTTTGGCTGATTATTATTTGCTTAAGATTTCCGAGCACGACAATACATGCCATATATTAACACTATTTCTCCCCTTAATCTTACCTTCGATTGATTTCGATCGTAACTAAATGCTATTGTGACGGTGTTTAATGGTGAATTTGTATTGATTTTCACTACAGTTGATTCGATCAATTGATGTTGGCTACTGCGCTCCGCGCATTGTATAAAATCTTCGGTACGCATATCTTCCACACGGCGCAGTGAGCCATTCGAGAGTTCAATGTATGAGCCCTTTTTGAAACTCGACGTAGAATTGTGAGTGCTAAGAGGCGGGGCGAGACAAAGAAAAATTAAAACATAAACATTTGTTTACATCAAATTACAAGTTTACCGCATGACAGGCACACTTCCAGTCTCTGTCGCCATTGGGGCAGATGTGGCGACTTGCTGCGTGTTCGCTGGTCTTGTGAGTATTCGATGTTTGAGCGAACCCTCTTTGCCGCTGGGTATTTTGAAAAAATTCTCCTCCGAGTCCACTGACGCCTCGGGTGGTGACCTTTTCGCTTTCTCGTACAGATAAGTGCCCCCTGAGAGTTTTGTCGTTGCTCCTGCCGCTGAACGTTGTTCTGTTCTGCTTGACAGTGACGTCACCGCCGTCTGTGTCTGCACCTGCGTATGAGCTGGCGCTGAACCGCCGCTAGCCGGGCTACGTAAACGTGATTTGACTATCGATGAAGGCGCGCCGATATTGCTGTCACCACCCAGTGGTGAGCTCTGAAAAGCAGGTGTGGTGTGTGGTGCTGTAGGCGCCGCCGCTTGGAACACGGCACTTTGCAGAGCTTTCATATATTCAGCAGAATATGCTACGCCACTCTCACCCGGTGACACTGACGGGGAATGCGTTGCCAATGGGCCGATGTAAGCCGTTGGTAAATGCGCGCCGCCGCCGCCGCCACCACTTGAATGCTGCACCACATGTGAAATGTGCGGATTGTGCGTTGCAAAGATGACAGGTGGTGGTGGTGCATTGTAAAGACCACCGGCGGCCGCTGAACGAGCGCCACCACCATAGAGTTGCGCATAGTTGTATTGGTAGGCAGCCACCACCGCAGCCGCTGCTGAAGAAGCGCTCGCATCACTGTAGCCGGTGACGGGCTGTTTACCTAGTAGCGCTGTGGAATCGAAGATTTTGCGTTCCGCACCCACCGTCGTGTTGCCACTGCTGCTGACAGGCGACATGCTCTCATCATTCTCAACATCCACCGAGGAGGAGGAGGAAGACGGCCGACTGTTGTCAATGGAGGCGGGATTGCTGCAGCTACGGCCGCTGCTCGCAAAAACATTGTTGGTATTTGTAACCAAGTTCATGGGTGCAGCATGACCATTTTCGTGAGCGGGACTTTTTACATGTTTTAGAGGTTTTGGTGGCGGTGCGAACTCTGTGAGTGGCATTATTGTTGAGGTAGCGTGCGGTGAACTCATATACTTAGCAGCGCCGCTAGAATTCCGAGTTAAGTTAACTGTCTCCAGAGCGCGCAATTGCTGTTGTTGCTGTTGCTGTTGTAGGTGATAGGAGTGGTGTTGCCGTTGGTGCAGCTGCTGCTGCTGCTGCTGCCGCTCTTGTTTTTGTTGTTGCTGCTGCTCATGCGCCGCCAAAGCAGCATCCGCCGCCTCTTTCAGCGACGACGCCGGCACCTGCGCCTGCGCCTGCGTTCGATGCGGCGGCAATACAGCAATTGCAGAAGACTGCGCTGCCGACGCGTTCAACAAATGACTCAAATGCTGTTCGTACTGTTGTTGGAATTGTTGTTGTAATTTAAGTGCCTGCAATGCATTCAACTGTGTTAGCTGTGTATGATGATGCGCCAACGGCGATTGGCTGGAGGTGCTGCTATTGCTGTTGGGTATTATGGCATTTGCGGTGACGGGTGGGGACAGTGCGGACGCAACGCGCACATTCGCATCGGCTGTAGTGTTGGCAACTATATCCAATGCATAGGCACGTTCGATGGCGGCATGCTGATGCTGTTGCGCTTGCAAATGATGCGCCACGGCATGAGAATGGTGATGATGGTGATGATGATGGGAGAGCGCAACAGCCGGTCCGACCAAAGGGCCAAATGTTTCAACCGCCGATAACATTAATTAATTTGGGCATTCGCTTGTTGTTAATGAGAGTGGCGTATATTTTATAATATGTACATATGTATGTGGCGCAATTTTGCAAATATTTACGATGTTTTTTTTTTTTTGGTTATTGGTGGCTGTCAGGTTGTGCAGGTTGTTGCGCGTATGCGCGTGTCTCACACTACTTCGCTGACACGCACTCTGTTCGTACTTGTAACGCTCGGATTGCGTAGGTTGAAATGTTTACGAGCAATTCATGGCGCTCGCGACTTTTAAATAATACTTTAAATTCCTGCGCGTTAAATTACGTTGGATTAACTGCAAGGTGAGAAGAAGGAAAAAATTACTTTTTTGTTCTCAAATTTATGCACTAGCTTAGTTTTCTTATAAAAAATATTTTTTTTTGTTATATTTTAATTTTAATAATTAATTTAATTTTGATAATTATAAAAAAATATTATATTAAATATAATATATTTTTCCAACTTTTTTTGTTTTTTTTTATATGATCTAAATCAAGTTTTATTATGTTTGCTCTTATTAAACACACAAGCACACGCAGCATTAAATCAACCAAACAAATTTCCAAACAAGTTGAAAGCATTCCATAAGGCACAACGATCCATACAAAAAAAAATAAAACAAAAGCTACGCTCGTAAATGAAAACAAGTTCAAGAAAGATCAAAAAAAAGAACCACACCAATACACAAATCAAATCGAAAGAATTCTTTAAGACAACCTTTGGTACAAGTTGCTGTCGCCGTAGTCGCCCCCTCGCCAACACCGTCGTCGTTAAGGTCACTCGCCTAGTCACTTTTTCTTTCGGTCCCTAGATGATCTTTCAGCCCGTTTTTAGTCACGAACATACACACTACATATGTATGTACTAGATGTTCTGCGCTGTCGCAACGCGGAGTCGTTGATTTGCCGTCGTCAGTCGTTTGACCACTCTTTGACTTTACGCTTTGATTATTGAACTTGTACTGAAATTGAAGGTGCACATATGGTTAGCTAGTTGGATTGTTGCATGACTGCATGGATGACTGTTACTGGTTACCAGAGACGAGCAGAGAAGTGCTGATGAGAAGAGCGCGCAACAATCAGCTCTAGACGAGACGAGACGGGACATGAGACGAACACGTTTCATACCAATATTCTCAAAATTACCTACATATGTAAATACCTAGGTATATATATGTACATATTTAGGTATGTATGTTTGCGCCTCTTGTGTGTACTTACATAGCTCTTAAGTCCAATTGCCAAGCAGACAGTCAACAGACAGACAGGCAGAGGGACAAACAAGCGAAAAAAGTCAAACAAATCCAATCCAACAACTGATAGCCAACTCAGAACGTAAATATTCTCGTAAAATTTTACTAACACATACATACCTATGTACCTATTCACCCATCAAAAGGGCTAGGCTGATAGCTAAAGCCTCAGCTATAAAACAGGAATAAGTACGCTGGCAGCGCTGCTTGCTGTTATGCACTCACTCTCTCTGTTCCAAACGTTTTAATACTTGATTCTCTGTTATGCGCTCATACATACATATGTATCAGTGTTGGAAAATGACTCGCCATTTTTATTTGCCACAGAGTAAACCAAAAAAAAAAAATATTCCACAGTATTTTATGAAATTATTGATCATATTGGAGCCTTTTCCGATCCCACTGTACGATTAAAATAATATTTTCTGATCATTTTCGAGAGTTATTTCAACCGTATTTTAATCATTTTCGAATCTCTTTCGAATGTATTTTTGAATAATTTGGTACCTAATCGTTTTCTAATAGTTTTCGAATATTTTTTTGCTTTATTTTCCAACCGCATTTCAACCGCCTCTCCTATCACAGTAAACATTCTAGGATCTCTCATAATTATGGAGTCCTATATGAGTCCGAAATATGTATGAAAGATGAGTGCAATAGGTCTTTTATGACCCTTAGAGCCCGTGCACAATTGGCTTTGTCTGCTCCAACTTTGATAGAAAAAACCTTAAAGCAAAGCGAAATTCCAGATGCTTGCTACAATTAACACTTTGACAATTTCCACTTCACTTCTTTGCTTTAATTTATAAACCTGATTTTTGGTAAATAATTTTGGGGAATTTGCTTTTTTCTGCTTATTCGAATGTTATTTTTTACTTTTCTCTGTTCACTGCTCACGAAATTTTGTGAAATCGCTGGCTAGATGATTGTTAAAGTGTAAAAAAGTTGAGAGATGGCTAACTTTATACTTTGCTTTACTCGCTTCACCTTAATTGTGAAAAGCACATGCTGAACGAAACTGTCAAAGTAAAACTCTGAAGCAAAGCGAGGTAGAAGTCAATTCTGCACGGGCTCATATGATGTATGAAATTAGGCTCATATCGGGCGACATCTTTAACAGAAATACATATATTTCGGAATCCGAAATTAGTGTGAATGCTTCAGTTTATGATTCATTTCTGAATCTTATATGACTTCGAATATTTGTTGGGATCCTCTTCTATCATCCTTAGCCTTGCCATATTCAGCAAATGAAAATAATTTGAGAAAAAAATAACTAGATTTTCTTTACATTTTTCTAAAATGAAAACTCTATTGGTCAGCTCTAAAAAATGCATAAAATTATTTGAATAAATCCATTTTTATTCTTAAAGGTTTGTATGACATCTTCATTACAAAATATGTACTGCAAATTTATTTTTTAAACGTAGTACCTAAAGACGACTTTCAAATTGATTGCACAATGACCTTCAAAAATGCACAATTTTTTGGACAAATTTGGCACAATTTGAAATTTTCAATTTCCATCCCTGGTATGTATCATTTAGAGAGAGGGAATTGAATGTTATAAGCAAAGAGAATACAACGTGTGGCGAGCGTAAAAATTTATATTTTACTCTATTTTGCAATTCTATTAAAATGTGAATATATTAGAACTGAAATATAATAATTTTTAACCGGAGATATATATAAATCGACTGAATAACCGCTGCCCGCGTTCCATCTCATTAACATATTTTTTATAATTTTAACTGAAACACAATTTTTTCCAGTTGAAAAAATAAACTGCACTGCGTACTATACACGAGCAATACAATTACCCCGATATTTTTCATAATTCATTATTATTTCAACAAAATTTAACACACAAAACAAAAAATCTAAATCCACCAAATGCGCCTATTTATTTTGGCGTGTTTTCCCTTCTGGCACCTGCAATTTGTACAAACAGCTGATCGGCCGGGTTTTCTGTTGTGTTCATGCTGGCAACAAAGCCACAGAAAACCCGTGGGAAAATCATAAAAGTGAGAGAGTAAAAAAGAGTTTCGTATCAAGTCATCTTTGGTTTATTTTCTACTGACATGCAAACAAGTCTTTCGTTAGGTGCGCACGTTCATCTAATTCCGATATGTACATACTCTGAAAAAAATACCCGTAGTTAAACCAACAACTTTCGGCTGTTGAATCTCCGTCTTTGATTCAACAACAAAAGTATTTGTTTTTACAGCAAAGTTTTTGATCCAACAATTTATTCAAAAACGGCCGTTGTTGTTTCAAAAACTTGCTTGCTTTTAAAAAATTTTTTGTGAGAAAATATTTTTTTGTGAGAAAACCAACAAAAAAAAATAATGATGGAGAGAAGATGAAGAGTAAAATGCAAACAAAAGTTTATTTTTAGCAACAATTCTCTCCCCGTTGTTGATTTAAAGGCAAAAGTATTTGACCCAACAGTTTCCGTTGTAAACAAAACTAATGAGAACAAATTTTTTTAAATTTTGTTTTTACAATGATTCAAATAATTCATGGATTCCTTTTTAGGAAATGGAAGTATAAATAGGTTACTACAATTCAATATAATGTTGAATGTTCCACTATGTGGTGATTGGATAGAATTTTAGGTTGATGTCATGGTTCGAATCCGGAGGAGAATATAAAATAAAGAAGAAAAATCAGAATAAGAAATAAAGATAGCAACCAGTGAATGATAAGAAGGAGAGAAGAATAGGAGAGCAAGCGGAGGCTACATATTTGCAGTTGGGACCCGGGCGGAGAGAAGATGAAGAGTAAAATGCAAACAAAAATTTATTTTTAGGTGAAAATTTTTTCCAACAATCTCCGTTATTGACTTAACTCAACAACGCTCGCACCTTTGAAACAAAGACGGAGCGTTGTTGGGCACATTTCAACTGCGGAAAGTAGTTGATTTAACAGAGAAAGTCTTTAGATTTACAACGTTTTTTTTTCAGAGTATACGTACATGTACATATATATAAATGTATGAATACTAAACGTTTCAACCCTAGCAGAATATATTTTTTATTACTAAATAACCGCAATGCTTAAATTGCGCAAAAATATGAATTATGCAGCTAAAAAAAGTACCATATAAGACCTGATTATCAGGCCATATAAGGAATTACCTAAGCCTTATTTTGTATGGCGGATTAGCCTTTGGAATAATATGTGCACTCATAGAGGGATAGAGTATTCCTTATGGCCTGATGAAATCAACACAAGAAAATCAGGCTTATTTTAAGTCTCAGCTTCCCCTAAAATTTTCAGGTCTTTTTTCGGAAGCCTTTTAATCTTCTGTAATAATTCTTAAATAAGGCGTCGATTTTTTGCTGGGTGGTTGCGTGTTTGTTTTGGTGTGCGTGCGTGCGTGTTGCGGCGCAAATCATGGTCTTATAATAAGAAAAATATTTAAAAACAAATATGTACATACATGCGTACATATGTACATATAAAAAAAACAAAAAAAAAGCCGATCAAACAACAAATCAACTGACACTCTCACAATTTTTTTTTGTGTTTGTTGTTTTTACTTACCTATCTACGCAAGAAAAGTATATCGTCTCAGTTTGTAGCTTTTCAGGTAAGTACACACAAATACAAGTTAGTTCTTATTATTATTAGTTACAGTGTGTTGATTCTGTGTGTTTTCAAGGGGAAAATCGATTTTTTTATAAAACCTCAAACTCAACCTCGAGATCAGCCTTTCGGAAATAAATACCAGTTCCGTCCTAACATTAAACCAAGTATAACGATAAACTCTGCTTCGAACTCTGCTTTTTTGAAGCAAAAACTTTCCAGCTTGAAAATACGAAAAAAGTAAACCAAACGAAATAACACAAAAGTGCTTTCAGCCCACTGTTCAATAGATGTGTTGTTATCTTTCACTCTTAACTCAGAACCGCCAGCTCGCCTTTCATCACAAATTACTTCATACACTACATAGGCACATAGCACATTTTTGTAAACAACAAACAACTAACCTGCAAAGAAGTTTTGCTTATTGTTGCCAAATCAGGTCTATAAAAGGAGTACGCTGGCCGCTCTGCTTCTGTTATGCACTCACTCTGTCTGCCCCTAACTCTCTAATACTTATCTATGCCTTATTTCGCATGGCGGATACGCCTTTGGAATAAGGTGTGCGCTCAGAGAGAGAGTACTCCTTATGGCCTGATGACATCAACACAGGAAAATCAGCCTTGTGTTAAGCCTTACGCCATACAAATTTGCTACCCTTATAATTTTCAGGCCTTACTTCTAAAGCCTTTAAATCTGCTGTTTTAATTCTTAAATAAGGCTTAGATTTTTTGTTGGATAAATTCATACCTACATACATATGTATGTGTACATGTGTGCATGTATTAGACATATACGCCGACAGTGATTCCGGCGGCGGCGGCGCCATTCCAAAAAAATTTCGGCGGCGGCGGCGACGCCGGCGTGCTTTTTCGCGCCGCCACGCCTACCCCAAATCTACAAATCACAATCCTTATTCAAATCTTAATTTTATTTAGTTACCTTAATAGCGCTGGCTGAATGGAATAAATAAACTAATTTCCACCATAAATTGTTGAAACTGTTGAATTGTTGAAATATAAAATAAAGACATTATTTAACTAATTTTCTTAAGCAATTCAGTATATGTAAAGTTGTAAAAGTCCGACCCTAAATTTGAAGCTTGTATTGAGAGGATTAAAGAAAAAATTTTTATTTTTTTTCTGATGCCGCGAAATACCGCCGAAATAGTTTTTTTTTTTTGTAACTTTGTTATTTGACTTCAGAGTGCAAAAGGACATTAGAAAAAAGTATAGAGTTTCGAAATACGAAAATAATGACGTATCAATTTTAAAAATCGGATGTTAAATAACAAAGTTACAAGAAAAAACCATTTCGGCGGAATTTCGCGGGATCAGAAAAAATTTTTTTTGTCCCTTAATACTCTCAATATAAGTTTCAAATTTAGGAGCGGACTTTTGCAACTTTTTTTTTCGTATGGGAACCAACCCTATCTAATGTATATACAGTGTTGGAAAAAATAATAGGGACAAAATTTTGCAATTCTCCATTTATTTCATTTTAAGACCAAATAATAATTACCATATATTGATGCTTGCACGGAGAGGACATGCTTCAGTGACTCTGGGGTAGTTTTTGTATAATAATTTAATTTTTATGAATAAAAATAATGAAATGTATAATTTAAGTTGGAAATAATAATAGGGACAAACTTTAAATTCGATTGATTTTTTTTCAAATAAACTACAATATTACTGCTGCAGCTAGATTTAAACTAAAGTTTAGTTGAAGCTCCTTTATTTTACTTCTTCGTGGCATAGGGTTGACCAAATCAGCGCAATTTGCAACTGGTATTAAGTACCAAGCTTCTTTAATTTTTTTTCCATAACTCTTGCTTATTTTTCCATTTTTTATCCCCCATCGTCTTCTTTAATAATCCCTATAGGGCTGAGGTTCGACGACTGTGAGGGCTACTCAAAACAGCAACTTTCTTACGTTCAAACCATGAGTTTTCGATTCTGGAGGCATGTTTGGGATCATTATCATGCATAAATCGCCATCTAATGATATCAAGGAGGGTTTAAATTATTCAATTTTGAGTAGAACAATTAGCAACAGACCTCGAGAAGTAGGACTAAATAGAAGAGATCCCAGAAAAGTTCCGTAACTGAGAAAAAATTATGTAAGCCATGGCTGTTCCTTACTTTACTAGCCTCAGTCCCAAAGAATTTAAGCTACTGGAAAATTTTCAACGAAATTCACAGAGAACGTTCAGGGGGTAATATCTAATAAAAATAAATATAATGTTTCACTAATCCACTTATATTGGTATTTGTCTACACCTTTTCCCGTTTAAGTTCAGAAAGTTACAATTGAAAATTTTCCAGTAGCTTATGGCGTTTTATTTTCTCGAAATAATGTTGCCCTGTTTGATTTTCTTAGCCATTTTGTAAGTTTGTCTGGTCCTTTCACCAAATATTGACCTCTAACTAAGTAAGAGGGCACCCTTATCTACAAATTCAGCCATTTTATAGAAAGTCAGGATACGTAATTCAATAATTGGGATATAGGAGGGCAACATTTTTTCGTAGAAAAGAAAACGCCATTAAATTCTTTAGGACTGAGGTTAGTAAAGTAGGGAACAGCCAAAGTTTTTGTTAATAACTTTTAACGGGCAAAAAATAAAACATTTCCGCATTCAGGTTCGTGTTCCTGAGGTCAAAACACGTCGATTGGTTCCTTTTTTTTTTAATTTTGAAGAACTTTTGCAGTTAGCAAAACTAGGAAAATATGTACACATCTCGCTCCATACGGGTATGGCGCGCCAGCGCACGCCGCCGCGCCGATACGCCGATTTCACGGATTATTGCGGCGGCGGCCGATTATGAAGGGAATCGGCGCGGCGGCGGCGGCGTCAATCGGCGGCGTATATGTCTAGCATGTATGTATGAATATTAGGGTAGGCAATAAAATAAAATTAGCGATTTTCTTCGATATCACCCCTTACATTGGTAAGAGCACAATCAAAGATATACTTAACACATAAATTTCGGTACGGATCGGTGATGGTTAAAGGCCATCGCGCTGGGGTCAAAGTTCAGAAAACTCTATTAACTGACTCCGATCGGGACAAAAACGTATACAGTTGTGATATATTCGACAATATTGTCATCGATCTAGGCCCTAAATTTTAGGAGGTGAGGTTGAAGAAATATGATACAAAATTTGTCTGCATACATTAGGGGACCACCCCAATGTATATACATATGGCTATATTCACATGCACACATTCCGTGACTTACTCCTTGCTGAAGTAATTCGAGTTTTATATATTCGCATAGGTATACATATTCGTATATACATACATACGTTTGTGCAACCAGGGGCGCGTGTTCAGTTTAGTTGAGATTGAAACGCTGTTACAAACAACAGGTAGTGGCCAAACAAATTCTTGCTATGCAGGTTCGTTTTTTTTTATTTTCTCATTTGTTTTTGTTTTGAAGCGCAGGCGCAAAGGTTTTGGCTGAGTTGCTCAGTTGTTGTAGCAGCGCATTGATCACTTCGTACTACGCTCGAGTAAGAACTGTTGCTGTAGTAACTACCTACGAGGATGCTGCAATACTCTGGAGCTCTTCACGATTTGGTGCGCTACGCTTTTTGTAACAACTAAACAAAAACAACAATGACAGCGATCGAGAAAAGATCGTGTTGGCGTGTCGCCTATTGAGGAGGACGTGTTTAAGCAGCTCCAGTACATTATATTTTGATCAATATCGTTGGTTTGGTATCGCTAGTGTTGCTGGCTGGCAAGCTGACGGCTTGGTTGACTGTCTGGCCGATATTGGTTGGTTTGGCTTATTGCCGTAAACTTGATTGCTTTTATAAATATGTACCTTGTAGGTAGTTGAGTTGTTGTTACATTTTTGGTTTGATCATTTGCTAGGCTCATATGTATGTATGTAGTAGATTTTTATGTATTAGTTATTGTCTGTGTAAGGCTCGTCGTACCTTTGGCCCTTTTTTTTGTATTTTGTAGTGCATCAACAGGTCTTGCTTGGTAGATGATGGTAGTACGAGTATCGTATCGAATGGTATATAATGATGTTTCGGTTTTTATTATCGCTTTTTCGTTTTTCATGTTTTTTTATGAAAATTCTTGTTCTTTTATACCCAGTAGAACATGCTAGACATGTTTGCGTTGATAACTATAAATACCTAATAAAATCAAGGCTTGGTTAAGATCTCCAAGACGATTAAAAAAAACGAAGCTCATTCTCAAATCTCACCTTCGATAACGGTTGTGGAAAGAGGGCGATATTCGATTGAAAAACTAAGTTTCTCTCCAGCAAAATAGAATCTTCAATATACGATGTAGATACTATTTCTTGGTTATATATTCGATTTCCAGCGTATGCTCGAAGCAAAAGTTGTTGTTGAAGAAAGGGTTGTTGTGTGAAAATATGTCACTTTATCGCTTGTTACTACAGCAATGGTTCGATAGGTTCTATTGTGGAACGATTTTCCGTCAATCCTTCGATAGGTATTCTTCGAGATTGGTATCGAAGATCGAACTTTCGCCACAAAGTTTATTGAATATTTTTTTTTGCATTAAGACACAAAAAAGTTAAAAATCTGGCTGCACTCCAGCACATTGCTTTTCTGGCGCCACCCTCTTAAAGGTTTTTGTTGCACTGCTGGGTATAAAGTGTAACTAGATATTATTGCTTGTTTTACCATTGAGTTATTTATGGCGCTGTTTTGTTGTACTTTTTTTAGTTTTCTTGTTATTATTACTCTTGATGGTATTGTTCATTTCACTTCAAACTATCGGCCGCATGTTACCTACTGAGCACTTCAAAAAAACGTACATATTCATATATGTACATACCCTGAAAAAAGGCTATGCTTATTGTTGACGCATAAGGTATTAAACAGCAATACGCTGGCAGCGCTGTTTGCTGTTGTTATTCACTCATTATCTCTGCTCCAAACGTTTTATTTTCATAAATACCAAATAGGGAGAAAGGGAATTGAGGTTTTATGAGAAAAGAGAGTATTTGGGTCGAGCATAAAAATTGCGTATTGTAGATTTTTTTTTCAGCTTGGTTTCTACTGACATGCAATTAAGTGTTTGTACAGCCCGTACAGCTCATTATTAAATCTCCGTCGATACTCGCCCTCGCCAACGCGCGAAGGTCCATAAATCCTTCGAAGAACTTTCCTCTCGAATACTCCAAGTGCCATCTGATTTTGACATTGTCCATGCTTCTGCGCCGTACATGAGGACTGGAAAGATGAGTGTCTTGTGGAGTGTGATTTTGGCTCGTCGAGAGAAGACTTTACTTTTGTATTACCTACTTAGTCCAAAGTTGGCAAGAGTGATTCTTCGTTGGATTTCAGTACTGATATTATTTTTGGTGTTAATGCTGGTTCCCAAACAGACGAAGTTTATACATACATATGTACATAAATGCATGAATAATGTTTCAACCCTAGCAGGATATATTTTTTATTATTATTAGGCCATAATAAGGCCTTATCTAAGCCTTATTTCGCATGCCGCGTAAGCCTTTAGAATAAGGTGTGCTTTCAGAGAGAGAGAGTATTCCTTATAGCATGATGACCTCAGCCTGAGGAAAATCAGCCTTATTTTAAGTCTTCGCCCATACCACTTAGCTTCCCTTAAAATTTTCAGGCCTTAGTTTGAAGCCTTTAAATCTTCTCTAATAATTTTTAAATAAGGCTTAGATTTTTCTCTGTGTACATACATACTTATACATATATATGTACATATCTATACATAATACGCTGTGCACTTGAGTTAATGCCATTGTTTTGTTGTTTTATGGGGTTTTGTCTCCTTTTGTACTCCCATTTAAGTCGTTTTGTTCGCCATTGTTCGCCTTTGTTTTCGGCTTGTGAAAGCCATAACTGCATTTTGATTTTATCCTTCGCACCTTTTCGGGTAAGACATGCAATAACAATAAGAAATAAAACAACAAAAACAATAACTTTCTAACGTGTAGTCGACTCTCAAGTGGCCGATCTGAATGCTCGGCTGCCGGGCTGGCTGCCTCACAAGGACGATGTGCAACAACACGTTGATTCATAAGATCATCGACTGTTGCTTGCCGATCGTGGAAATATTGTGATCCACTGCAAAAGATACAGCTTTGTATAACTGAGCTAAGCCGCCAATTAGGCTCTTAGGACGTTTCAGTCGAGTGTCGTAGTACCTACATACATATGTACATGCATTTCGTTCAATTAACACACATTCATTCTTCATTTGATTGGGAATTTTCTTTGATGATTGTTTTGCTGCTGTTGTTGTTGCAGATTTTTTGAGCTGTGGCGTTTTCTACGAATTATGTCAATCTTTTATCCAACTATTTTATACTCGTGTGTGTGTGTGTGTATTTCTGTTTTTGTATCGGTATTTTTTTGATTTTATTTTTGTTTTATTCTCTGAACCTAAAATCTATTGAACCAAATTTCTGAGAAGTTACCGCTCATTTAAGCAATTGTTATGGGAAATCAAACCCATTTTTGGACACGACACGAACGCGATATACGCAACACTTGTTTGTTGGCATAAATAAAAAGAAGGGTAACAAAAACTCGATGGGTGCGCAAGCAAATAAATTTAAAAATATGAAGTATAAAATATTGCAATGAGACATTTTTTTTTTTTTTTTTTGAAGGACCATGTAGTTGATGGGAACGTTTTAACAACTTATTATTTAGTAAATGCAGTTAATACATAGGTGTGTAGAAGGTTAAAATATTTTGATATGCGGTTAAGAGCATCAGAAGTAAATTTCATCTTGAGACGAATTCTATTATGAACCAGCGACTCTACTGCTCTCTGAAAAGGAACAGGGCAACCAAACACAATAACAGCCTGAAAGATATTCCATCGTCTAACGGGCCTCCTCCGGATCTGTCGGGTGCTCTCCACATCTATAGTGATGGATCTAAATTAAATGATAAGGTGGCTGGCGAGGCCACTTCTTCTAAGGAGGAAGGACCTATCACTTGTTGTTGGCCTGTGGAAGCTGCAGAGTTGAGCAGGAATCTGAAACTGTAAAACAGTTACTGTATGAATGTAGCGCACAATGTTTTATAGAGCCTGAAATTTCTGGGATCCTTCCCACTTTTCCGACCTCGGCGACTTGGCTTATAAAAATCCCCAGATTCGCTGAAACCACTTTTTGGTTCGAGTAGGGGCTCAGATCCTCGTGGTATCACAACGGGAACTTTTGGGACTAATTGTGTTGGTGTTGCACCAACAGCCACTATTACCTAACCTAACCTAAGTCAGTGGCCGCTGTGGTGCAGTGGGTAGAGTGCTCGCCTGCTATGCCAGAGGTCTCGGGTTCAAACCGCAGTCCGAGCAAACTTTGTTGGAAAAACAAAAGGAGCACACCTCGATTAAACATTTTAATATTTAGTCCGTAGACGTGAATCCGGTAAATTTTGCTAAGAGTAGATAGAGTTACGCATTCGTTTCTCATCCAAACAAGAGAGATGCAAGAAAGGCTTAAATACAAAATTATTAAAAATAAATTGATTGTGGTGCAGTGGGTAGAGTGCTCGCCTGCTGTGTCAGAGGTCTCGGGTTCAAACCACGGTCCGATCCAAACACCAAAACAATTTTTCAATTAGTAAAAATCCATTTATTGGGTTTTTTAAGAGCAGCGGTCACCTCTTGGCAGTGGGCGGCATACCCTCCGAGAGTATTTCTGCCATGAAAAAGCTTCTCACAAAAAATGCATTCGCCGTTCGGAGCCGGCATAAAACTGTAGGTCCACCCAATTAGTAGGAAAAACAAAAAGGAGCACACCTCGAATTGGGAGAGAAGCTCGGCCATAAAACTCGTCAGAGTTATAATAGCGCCATTGTATTATTATTATTATTAATATATGTATTTATATAACTTTTATACGAAGAATTTTTTAGTGTTCGTAGTAGTACATATATTAGTCGCGGAAAACCCCCCTATCCATATCCCTATGCCTATCCCTATCCCTATCCCTATCCCTATCCCTATCCGTTTCCCTATCCCTATCACTATCTATATCCCTATCCCTATCCATATCCCTATCCCTATCCCTATCCCTATCCCTATCCCTATCCCTATCCCTCTCCCTCTCCCTCTCCCTCTCCCTATCCCTATCCCCATCACTATCCCTATCACTATCTATATCCCTATCCCTATCCCTATCCCTATCCCTATCCCTATCCCTATCCCTATCCCTATCCCTATCCCTATCCCTATCCCTATCCCTATCCCTATCCCTATCCCTATCACTATCCCTTACACTGTCCCTGTCCCTGTCCCTGTCCCTATCCCTATCCATATCCATATACATATCCCTATCCCCCTATCCCTATCCCCATCTCTATCCCTATCAAATATAAGGTCTTAATCAAGGTTATATTAAAGTTATTTTCATTGATATATCTTGTATTGATATTCTACCACAAATAATTCCAGGGTTTCTTAGTACCAAAAATTGTATCGGGACCGCGCCCCCATTTCCAATTATTCCAAATTCCTACAATAAGTTTTGCATTGATTCCGTTTATCCTTCCACCAAGTTTTGATATTCCACGGAAAACACTTCCAGACATATTCAGCATTAAATATTATGATTGTATTTGGAGGTGCCACGCCCCCTCAATTTTTTCAACATTTTGTTTTCTAAAAACGGTTTAGGGTAACTACGAACAAACTTGTAGAAGGAGAAGTATTCAGTTTAGTCCCGGAGTTTTCAAGTTTTAAGTGACCGAACAAACCACGTCTCATTTACATATATATATACATACATATGTATATAGATACATATGTATGTATGTGCAATGTATATCTGTATGCATGTCTATAATAACCTTATTTTTTCAAAATCGCTATTAATTTTTAGATTGATCTTATTTTATTTTTCTGATTTGCATAATATTCAAACAAAAGGGCGATAATGTGGGTACATATATACATATGTATGTATACACCTATTTATACATAAACACATTCATACATGCATATGTATGTACATATTTGCGCGATAAGCAAAAATTTTTAAAGCCAATTTTTTTTTAATTTGCTTTATCACTTTTGTGCAAACACATATGCCACATCTGTGTATAAATGAGTAGTCCACTCTGAAAAGTCCCTATGTGAAATTTTCATGCTAAGCCACAAATTAGAAAAAAACACTAGGGCCTCAAGCTCTATTTTATTTGAATATTTTTTGTTATTACCTGAAAGCTTAACTGGCCCATAAAAGCCCGTCTCCACATCACTTGATTCGCCAGCGAAACATCTAGCGAAACATCTCGCTAAATAACCCGTCTCCACGTGGCTGATCGTTATTCAGTTTAACATTTCTCTTTCTTGTTCCTCTTAAATGTTTGTGTTTGCTTATTTTTGCGTTTTTGTTTTGGTCTGTGTGAGATTTCGATAGATTTTCGATACAAAATTAGAGAAGTTATCGATATCATCGAGTTTGGCAAGAGGATTGACAACGAAACAAGTGTTTCAATCTTCATTCGCTCTCAGAAATTTGTATGGAAATTAACGAGTTTCGGCACTGGTTTCGGAGTCGAACGAAGATTGAGAGAGCGAATGCAGAAAAAAGAGCGAAACACGTTATGTGGAGACTTGGTATAAGGAATTTAGGGATATAAAGAAATTAAGCCGCAATATGACAGATTTTTGCAAATTCAATGTATATTGTATATTGTATAATATTTCACATAGTTTTTTTTTTTCACAGTATAAATAAAACATAGAGACTTTTGAAGGTGTATTTTTTTATTTAATGCTTTTTTTCATAATACGCAAGGATTTTGCAATAAATTTTTAATGAACATTGTACAACTTTAAATAGTGGTACACAATCCATCAAAAACTCAAAGCCGTAAAAAAATTCAGAGAGAGTGGACTACTCAAATATACAAATATATCTTTTATTAATTTGGCTCGATACATGTGTAGGTACATACTTATTTATAGCTCTATGTTAATTTCTTTTCTGCGAACATTAAATACATATTTGCAGAGAAAGTTCACCCCAACCCTGGCCCGCTGCGCTCGTGTGTGTATAATATATGAAACATTTAATATTTTGTAATATGCCTTATAATACCTATAGGTATTTGTTTTTCTGTTTTTACTCTTCCTTCAATTTCTCCAAATGGGTGGTGGCACAGTGGGACACTACGAAGTAATTTTTGCATTTATTAGAGTAAGTATGTAATTGCAAATCAATTCAATTTTAAATAATTTTGGGTTAAATTTCGGAAATCAAGATTTTCTTTGCTTTCTATTTTTACGGTTCAAAGAAGTAGATACTTTTATGTCCACCTTGGGTAAGCATATATACATACGGTATAATCAAAACGTTCGAAATTTAACTTCGATATACAACAGCTACATAAATACGTAGAACTGAGAACGTAAATATCGCCGGTAAGGGAATGTGTTTCGTTAGCGATATTGAAATCGGTCGAACGCAATAGCTACCTCCTTATTATGGATAGTACCAGTTAATTTGGGCCATATTAGTTTTCATCTCTCTATTGAGATTTTATCCTCTATTTGTGCACTGTGTTTTGAAAATTCACACAATTTTCGCAAAAAAAAAAACTTTATAAAAACCAGTGAACTCGGAATAATACCGAGGTAAAGTTACCAGAAGTTGGGGTTCTCTTTCCAGAAGTATTCAAAATTTACGCCTTCCGTAAGATTACTCCAGGCAGCAAAAGAAACTGATTCAAGAACAAGACGATCTACCGGACCTCAAATTACTCTAATTTAGATTTCCTTATTTACTTAAATGTATATTATTTCTCCTTTTAAGCAAAAATACCCCACTGTCGCACATTTAGTGAGTGTGTGAAGCAATTCGATGATGATGACAGTATCACATTGTTTGTGAGCTTCTTTTTTAACACGCTTTTATTAGCTTCACCTGTATGTATGTATGTATGTATGTATGTATGTATGTATGTAACTTCATCCCATCCTAAAAGTTGCAAACGTTTAACTCAATTATTATTTTTTTGAAACATTCACTTTACTTTTATTGTGTTCTCTCCTCTATTATTTACTAGTTAGTACTACTCGCAAATTATTTCGTAACAACAAAAAAACAATAGCAACACATATTTAATACCTCTTAATAGTACAAGAGTTTGGAGGTGCAGGTATCGTATCCGTATCGCATGGAGTCAGGCACTCGCACGCACATGCGCATATGCACATTCCTATACCTACAAACATATTTATGAGTACATATGAACTTGGCACTCAACTAGCCAAGTTTATAAAGCTTTACTTGTTTGCTTGGTGTTATTGTTGCTCCGTTGTTTACTATGTACTCGTACTAAGTATAGTTAGTTAGCAACACCAACGAATGTATGTATGTACCCGGCAAAAAATGCGATTAATCCGGGACGTGTCCGGGATCAATCGGAAGGGAGCATGCGACTAATACAATTTTACATCCCTTTATATGGAGTGAATTGATCGCATTTGTTCGAGCATGTCCTATGAAGAGACTAATTGTTCAACTTGTATACCCGAACGGGTACCAATGTAGATTAATCACTAACATACCGAACGGGTACAAATGTAGATCAATCGCTTTCATCCCCAACGAGTACAAATGTAGATCAATCGCTTTCATCCCGAACGGGTACGAATGTAGATTAATCGCTTTCATCCCCAACGGGTACAAATGTAGATTTTTCCTTAAAACATTGTAAATGTTCATGCATATTTAAATAAAGATTATATAATGTTTTACTTTTGTAAAAAAATCTCAATAAATAAATTTAAAAAATTGTAAGTTTTGAGTATGCATTATATGAGCGTAAATATCATAGGATATTTGTTAAAATTGTTATTAAAAAAGGGTGTTCAATTCGTTTTACCGGTTGTTCTACAATTTTTTAAATACATTGCATATTTTTGTAAAATGTCTACATTTAAGGAATCTATAGATTTGTACCCGTTCGGAATGAAAGCGATTAATCTACATTTATACCCGTTCGGGATGAAAGCGATTAATCTACATTTATACCCGTTAGGGAACAATTGGTCTACAATTAGTCTACATTTATACCCGTTCGGGAACAATTGGTCTACAATTAGTCTACATTTATACCCGTACGGGAACAATTGGGGACTAATTGTGGACCGATTGTTCTCGAAAGAGATCAATCGAGGACAAATCTCTTTCGGGATTGATCGCACATTTTTTTACAGGGTACATATTTATTCTCATGGATATATTTGTATGGCTATGTGTGCAGGTGTGTGTATGCATGTATGTAGTGTAGTAGTGTCATTGCCAAGGCCAACACGGTTCGATAAATGAAACAAGTTAATTTCTTCAGTAGCATCGTATCGTTATTTGTCGCTCTTCGACGCTTTCGCCTTCGTCGCCTTCGCCTTAGCCATCACCTTCTTTGGCTGTGTTGACTTTGGCTGAATCTGTTGGTCGGTTGACTACCTTTTTATACCTTTCATGGGAATGAAATGGTATTATAACTTTGTCCCGAAACACGAATGGTGAAAGTACCAGAAGGAGGCGTGGCAGACCTACCAAAATATATACCAATATGAATAGGATCATAAGCTGAGTTGATTAAGCCATGTCCGTCTGTCTGTCTGTCTGTCTGTTTGATCGCAAACTAGTCCCTCAGTTTTTGAGATATCTGCTTGAAATCCGGAATGTGATTTTGTATTTGGGAGAAGCTGATCATTTGTCGGAATCGGCCGAATCAGACCACTATAACATATAGCTGCCATACAACCGATTGATCAGATATGGACATTTTGGGATAAAACCTCTCCATTTAAACAGCTGAGCGAATGAAACTTTGAGGTATTTGTACACATATGGACCTAAATAATGTCACCGAAATTTGTCAAGATCGGACCATTATAACACATAGCTGCCATACAACCGATTATTCAGATATAGACACTTCGGGGTATAATTTCTCCATTTAAAGAGCTAATGACATGAAAATTTGTAGTATTTGGACTCATATTGACCTCAATAATGTTACCGAAAATTTTCAAGATCGGACCAATATAATACATAGCTTCCATACAGCCGATTGTTTAGATACGGACATTTTGGGGTATAAATTCTTCATTTAAATCATGAAACTTTTTTCATTGTTTCATTGTTTCTTTTCATTGTTTTTAAGCTTATCCAGCTTGTTTCGCTGTTGAAATTTAAGTACTTTTGCCGTCTATTGGTGCTCTAAGACTTGTGATTCTTTCGTCATCTTCAGCTAATTTTTCTTATTTGTTTCTTCTTTCCTATTTGATTTTTTTCTTTAAACTCTTTTTACTCCGCTTCTTTCCTGTAAATATCTCTCTTTTTCTTCGTATTCTCCAAAGTCGCTTTGTGATTTACGTCCTCCGCCAAAATCTACAAAATGAGTAGTTGTGTGGTCGCGATGGCGAAACCAAAGAATTTCAAAATTATCGTTGTGGTCAGCATTTTCTTCCTACTAATTTATAAACTATTTCTGTAATTTTTTTAAAATCTCAATACCAATACCAATTTAAGTAACTGACTATAAATACAACTATTTACAGCGTGGAAATTCACCATAGCCTCGGCACGTCTGTTTTTCAAAAGAAAATTAAGTTTATCACTAGTGTTTTTAATAGAGCTTTTCGTACATTCTTGGTTCTACAGATAATCATACCCTATGGGTAAAGCTCTAGTTCATAAATAATCCGTTTTAGTTCCTTTTCCGACACAAATGCTCCACCCTTTTCCTTACAAGTAACGCCGATGTACTAGACAGCATCAATTATCATCCTAAAACTAGCTACAAGTTCCCACAAATTCTAAAGCTTACAACTGCTATTGTAATTAAATTATCTAGTGCCTGACACCTTTTCGCTAGTTTTGAACTAAAAAACTTCATAAGTTATGGCTTTTGTATGCACAAAAATTATTAAAATTTCCTCGATTTTACTTAAGAACTTTTGTCGATCTTATCAAAGAAACTCATCGTGCCCAAAATAGATTTCTATTAACACACTAGTCCTACGTCAGTTGAATTTATTGCAGGTTGTAAGAGCATTCACATTTGTAGGTACGTAAAATATCCATAATCGATGTTGTAACATCTGATGCACAGAAGTCAACCCATCTAAGGCATATATGCATGTATGTATGTACATTAGGGTGGTTCCCAATTAAATGGAGACAAACGAATCGTCTATTTTCAAAACCGGCCATCTCAACTCAAGTCGTTTGTGAGAAAAATGCAAAAAACTGCTCTTAAGAAACCAATGACTAAAATGATTTGTATTTATTACACAGGCCGACAAGAAATTTGACCATAAACCAGACCATACTTTCCTAAAGGTTTTCGATGCGCTGAATTCAAATCTGGACGCTTTATTTGGATTGCTCTATCACGTCAGGATTTTGAGATATCCTAGCGAAAAAAAAGATATTTTAGCAAACTCAACGCCATTCTTAAGTGAAAGACTTCTTCTTTAAGATGCTATGTGTGCTTTTTTTTTTAAAAAAAAACATCTGTCGTTTATATAAAACCTCAAAAATAGGCGAAATGGCGTTTTTTGCACATTTAGGTTAGGATATATCAAAATCCTGGCGTGATAGAGCAATTCTGCGTCCAGATTTGAATTCAGCGCATCGAAAACTTTTAGGAAAGTACGGTCTGGTTTATGGTCAAAAAAATCGGTCTCATTTTGTCGGCCTGTGTTATTATTATAGAGTAATTTGACTTGAATATGGCAGGTTTTTGGTTAAGAAATTGTTTTAATATTAAATATATGTACATATATAGGTGATGTTTTAGAATCGGATCTGATACCTAGCTTAAAAAATTAAAATTTTGGAGACGGCCGGTTTTTATTCAAATTTTATAACATATTTCCTCAACCTCAGCCCCTAGGTCGATGCTAATGCAATCAAAGATACCACACAAGACTGCTCAACGAAATGAACAAAATAATTTTGTTTCAAAAAATATCAATAAAAAATATCCAAAAATTATTTTGTTTTGCTGCTTTTGTTTCGTTGATTACACTGCTCTACAGCCAAAAAATACTCTGAACGCGACCATCCTATTTATATGTAAAATCGGTCGCTGATTCCGAAAATCGGGTTCATTTTTAATTCTATGGGAAGGTTTTTGAGATATCGGCAATTTACCGTTATTTGGCTAATTGCTCTACTTAATGCTTTATACCTCTTTAACGCAGTAAGCTATCTTCCTTGGAGTGACACCAAACGAAAGAAAATTAAATTTCCTTTTCATGGCTGCTATAACATTTTTCCCTAACTCTTATAGTTTCTGAAATATTAACGATTCAATTTGAATTTTTTCGATTTTTTACGATTTTTTGAAGAAAAAATTGACTTTGTCAGGCAATATCTTTAAAACCAATGTTTTCACCTTCGGTTTTACTCCTTTACGTGAAGCTCCATTCTATTGGGAAAAAGATAAGCTATCAACGAAGAAAATCCATGGTAAAATGGAAAAGTTATAGGCGATCAAGTAAATACAGCCAGGTCGCGCAATGCCTCTGCACGGGTATATTCTATGCATGTTATACCCGTAAATGCGCTGTTACCTACTGCGCTGCCAATGTGCTGCTACTGCAGATGTGTAGGTATTGGTATAATATGCATAGAATATACCCGTGCAGAGGCATTGCGCGACTTGGGTGTATTTACTTGATCGCCTATAACTTTTCCATTTTACCATGGATTTTCTTCGTTGATAGCTTATCTTTTTCCCAATAGAATGGAGCTTCACGTAAAGGAGTAAAACCGAAGGTGAAAACATTGGTTTTAAAGATATTGCCTGACAAAGTCAATTTTTTCTTCAAAAAATCGTAAAAAATCGAAAAAAATCAAATTGAATCGTTAATATTTCAGAGACTATAAGAGTTAGGGAAAAATGTTATAGCAGCCATGAAAAGGAAATTTAATTTTCTTTCGTATGGTGTCACTCCAAAGAAGATAGCTCACTGCGTTAAAGAGGTATACAGGATTAAGTGGAGCAATTGGCCAAATAACGGTAAATTGCCGATATCTCAAAAACCATCCCATAGAATTAAAAATGAACCCGATTTTCGGAATCAGCGACCGATTTTACATATAGGTAGGATAGTCACGTTGAAAGTACAGACAAAAAATTTCATTTTGTGATCCAGTGTTATCTGTCAAAATTTTACGAAAATATATTTAAGCAAAGTTTATCACTTTATCGAACGATTTTTTTTTTTTTATAAATTTCGGTAAAATTCAAGTCAGACACATTGTCAATTTTACTTTTTCAATTCAAAAGAAGAAATAGTGAGTCAAGTTTTCTCAAGTGGGCCACCTAAAATCGATTTTTCGATATTGTATGGTTTATGGATCAATTTTGAAAGCTAACAAACATTGTAATATGAGCGCAAAAGCGTTTTTGCTAGTTTTGATTTTTCAGCGAGTTATTCGCGGTCAAAGTTTTCTTAACGGTTTTTAATTTCTTTGAATAACTCGGTAACCAATGCTTCGATTTTATTGATTTTTTCGGCATTAGTTAGGAAACTTATTTAGCGACAAGATGTAGTGGTCAGTTTTTGAAATTTCAAAAATGGCATAAATCAAAAGTACATTTTTTGAAAATAATCGCGCTTTTTCGTCGTTTTTTCCACGTTCTCATATGTTTAGGAAAAAACATCAATCAGCAGTCTATGCGCTTAATATCAGGCTTCATTTTGCAGAAAAGAAATCTTGGTAACTCCGTACCAAAAAAAAGTTACACCTTTTTTAGTGAAGGTCGGTTGGGGGTTAAAATCACTTTTTTATATTTTTATTTTTTTTCTACTTTACAGCTCAAAAGAACATTAGAGGGAAATATAGAGCATCAGAAGACTAAAATAATGACATATCAATTTTAAAAATCGGATGTAAGATTACAAAGTTACAATAAAAAAACTATTTGCGCGGAATTTGGCGAGATAAAACATAACCAAAATTCGTCCCTTAATCTCCTCAACCATAAGCTTCAAATTTAGGGGCTGTCTTTTGCAAATTTTTTCGATTTAACATGGTTGGGTCACCTAACCGAGTTTTTCGTCCATAAAATGTGCCTTTGTCTCACCTGAAAACAATTTTATTTTTGTGTTTTTTTGAGTATCATTGCATACAAGAATATTTTGCGCTAAAGTTACAAGCGATAACCACAAGTTATACTCTGTTCGAAAGATAATCAAAATACGCTTCCAAAGACATACAACTAGCGGTGGTACAGCAAAAACTTGGTGAACTAGAGCTCGTCAAATTAAAAAATTTTTAATTTCTTGCGATCGAAAGCAAAAACTTTGGTTTTAAAAGTAGATTTTTTATAAGAATTTGTAAAAATCAGGAAAGCTTTATTTTTCCAAAAATTAGCCTGTTAAATTGCAAACATTTTAACGCTAATATTACTAGGATCTGTTGAATACTTTATTTTTGATAATTTTTTTTAGGTGAAACAAAAGGATTTTTGTGAACGAAAAACTCGGTTAAATGACCCGACCACGTTAAAACGAAAAAAATTGTTAAAGTCCGCCCTTAAATTTGAAGCTCTTGGTTGATAAGGTTTCGGGACAATTTTTGTTTTTTTTTTTTATCACGCGAAATACCGCGGAAATAGTTTTTTTATTGTAATTCTATTATCTTACATCCGATTTTTAAAATTGATATGTCATTATTTTAGTCTTGTGATGTTCTATATTTCCCCCTAACATGCTTTTGAGCTGTAAAGTAGAAAAAAAAAATAAAAATATAAAAAAATTTATTTTAACCCCCAACCGGCCTTCACTAAAAACGTTGTAACTTTTTTTTGGTGCGGAGTTACCAAAATTTCTTTTCTGCAAAATGAAGCCTGATATTAAGCGCATAGACTGCTGATTGGTGTTTTTTCCTAAACATATGAGAACGTGGATAAAACCGGCGAAAATGCGCGATTATTTTCAAAAAATTAACTTTTGAGTTATGCCATTTTTAAAATTTCAAAAACTGGCCAATACATCTTGTTGCTAAATAAGTTTCCTAACTAATGCAGAAAAAATCAATAGAATCGAAGCATTGGTTACCGAGTTATTAAAAAAAAATTAAAAACCGTTAAGAAAACTTTGACCGCGAATAACTCGCTGAAAAATCAAAACTAGCAAAAACGCTTTTACGATCATATTACAATGTTTGTTAGCTTTCAAAATTGATCCATAAACCATACAATATCGAAAAATCGATTTTAGGTGGCCCACTTGAGAAAACTTGACTCAGTGCTTTCCTTCGGCATTTTAGCACGATTTATTAAAATAATTTCTACAAAAATGTTATATGGATTCTTTATTTATTTTATTGGGTTTTTTATTTATTATTTACCAAGGTGCGTTCATGTAAAAATGCGGATAAACTGATAAACTTTAACAATTTATTACTTTATCACTTTAGATGAAGACCACTATTGAAAAGTCAATTTTTTCGTTTAACTGCTTGCCCAGAATGGTGTGGCTGTAGTACGTAGTAAGAGCTGTCAAAAGTTAAAACAGTACAATTGCATTGCAATGCCCACAATGTGTTGCTGTGTCTGTAGCGTGTAGTTGTGGCTGTAGTAGAAGTAGAGTTAACTTTAACTTTGTAGCGCGCTACAAATTCGAAATGAAGGACGAAGAAACGGAAAAATGAATTGAACTTGTAAAAAATAAAGAGTTTTTATGGAATTTAAGGAATCCCCTGTACAAAAATATAAAAAAGATGACATATATGAGATACACTGAGCTACACCATTGTGTTCACATTTTCGAGCGTTGCCACAAAATCAGTCATCAGCTGATGTAGTAAGCTATGTAGTCCGTAGCTGTAGTACAACATTCTGGGCAAGCAGTAAAGTTGAAACAATATTTTTTTGAAACACATAATTGTTTTGATAATTATCAAAAGAAAAAAAAAATGTTGATAATTTTTTTTTTTTTGATAATAGTTGAAGCGATATGGATTTTGTTAAGCTTTTTACGTTTATAACATCAAGGGTGCTCAACGCTCTCGTATTGAATGGGGAAACTCCAATACATCTACAAAAATTTATTAGTGCACCGAGAAAAAATTTGTGTTAGATTTAAAAAAAAAGTTACAAACTACAAGTAAATTTTTATTGTACGATTGGAAAATTTTACATACAACATAAATACATACATATGTACAATATTTACAATATATTTTATTTATAATAAATTAAGATATGAATTCGTACATATAAAAAAAATGTATCTACATATTACATAATAACAATAAGTGACAAGTTTATTCAAGGCTGTTTAATAAATTGTCAATATTTATTGTCGAATCAGAGTTGGATAATTGCAGAATTTCTTCCAAATGCTTTTGTGATAAAAGGTTTCTTTGGTTTGTTTTGATTAACTTAAGGCTAGAAAAGGCTTTTTCGCAAATATATGCACATATGTGCTTCCGAACTTGGATAAGTATTTTAAAATTTCATTTCTTATGAGTGGATACTTGTCTATTTTATTTCTGTCATATATGTAATTTACCTTAATTATTAATTTATATACGTACCTATAATTAATTAGCATAGACTGTGACTTGCAATAATATTTCAGCAAAAAAAAGCTCTAATTCCTATTTTTCTTATTAAAATCTGTTTTTATTTTTCTTCAAATAATTTGAAATACACTTTTGCCACACATTTTCCAATATTAACTAGAAATTTTGTTCAGTTTTTTCGTTTGCCTACAAATCGCACCCTAAATCAAAAAATTGCACAACTCAAAATTTTTTGAATCCATGAATAACGTATTTAGGGACTGCTAAATGTTAGTCTCCTCCCAGTAAAAGTCTTCTTCCTTACCCAAGGTTTTACTTCAAAGCTTCGTTTGTAAAGAAAAAGGTTTTCTTGCATTTCTTCCATTTATTTTATATTTATTTGGGTTTTGAGTTACGTCGCTTTTCAATTCAAGAATTCAATTTTTTCAAAAAAATTTTATTTTCAATTTGTTAGTGTAATTTTCAATTTCATATGGGAAGGGCGACGCCAACGTAGCTTCATATGGAAAGGGCGAAGCTAACGTATCTTCGCCCTTCCCATAAGAAACTCAATCACATTCATTTGAAATTTTTTATACATACCTGTGGGCATATGGCAGGGGAAGAAAATTTTATTTTTATATTCATTGGGCGAATTTGTATCTGTGCCTATGTCTGGGGGGAAAAACAAAAACAAATGTGATTCAAGGGCATAGGCATGAGCATCTATGTAACATCGAATATTTCAACAGAAACACATTTTTTTATTTATTGTTATATGTAAATAACGTTATTTTGCAATAGGAAAATATGAACTTCGACCCCTGTGGGACACCACTTAACCCCCTCCGTCTTTGACCGTACTTTAACCGATTTAGGAGGTGAGATTGAAAAAAAATTTCATTTGATTTTAAGGACCACCCTATTGTACATATGTATACATATACGCATCAAAGTGAGCAATGGGCAGTGAAATTCTTTGTCTACAAACATACATACTTACACTTGTATGTACATATGGATTTAGTTCGCCGCTAGCTATAGATACAATCACAATATTAACAACATGTACAACAACAACCAACAACACTAATAAAATCTATAATGCCTATATCTTTTTATAAACACTTTGCTTGGTTATAAAAGCACACATTTGTATGTAGACACACAAGGACCTATAAACACATTTAAATTTAAGCTTAAAGCATGCTTGGTATGTGGAAAAACTTCATTGGAGTCGTGGTAAGGTGGAGATCGTTCAAAATGTGGTTCTGGCAGCACTCAAATTCCAAAGAATAAACGAAGCACAAAGTCATGATTGTTCGAACTATTCGACGGAATGCGAACACACGTGCATACACGCATACTTACATACATACATACCCACCAAAAAATCTAAGCCTTATTTAAGAATTAAAACAGAAGATTTAAAGGCTTAAGAAATAAGGCCTGAAAATTCTAAGGGTAGCAAATTTGTATGGCGTAAGGCTTAAAATAAGGCTGATTTTCCTGTGTTGATGTCAACAGGCCATAAGGAGTACTCTCTCTCTCTCTCTGAGAGCACACCTTATTCCAAAGGCTTATCCGCAATGCGAAATAAGGCCTAAATAAGTATTAGAAAGTTAGGAGCAGACAGAGTGAGTCCATAACAGAAACAGCGCTGCCAGCGTACTTCTTTTATAGACCTGATTTGTCAACAATAAGCAAAACTTTTTTGTAGGGTGGGTATGCACCTGCATACATATGTATGTATACATATATTTATACATATGTATTACATACATGCATACAAAAATGAGGAGGAGCGAATTGTGTTTGTTCGTTATATTTTCGTGTTGTTGTTTTTTGCGTATAGTAGGTACTTCAACTTGGCAAAGTTTTGTGGCAAGCTGTTGGTGGCACAATAAAATGGCCTTAAAGAACAGAAGAAGAAGGTAATATGTACTAATAATGAGGAAAAGTTTGTTGTTGCTGAAAATACTTAATAATGTTGCAAGTAAAAGCTTGCAATGTTACATATAAGAAAGGAATGTCAAAACTGGAAGGACCATGACCAGGAAGGAAGTTCTTCTAAGAGCAAGTACCTCTACTTGTATCTCTCTTTCCAGTATCGATAGATGCAAATGCTTCAAGATGTATCATTATAAAATAACTTACTCGCCAACCCAGGCGTTAAGGTCGTTAAGCAGCCACTCGAATTGGCATTTAATGAACGTATTTGATAGAAAAGCATAAGCTTTGTATTATCAATAATTTTGAATACATATCTAAAGAAATTAGCAAAAACCACGATCTTTCTATTAAATCCTGTTTTCTTGCTCTTCTGAAAAATTATTATTCGCGGCAGCATTTATAATTAGCAAACTAAGCTAAAAAAATAAGTAAATTAGTAAATGAAAACAAAGTAAAACTAAGATAAAAATAGAATAAAACAAAGATGAAAATAAAAATATAAAAATTTATAAACAACAACTAAGCCGGAATAATAAACAACAACGCTCTCCTACACACATGAGCCCACTAAAGGGGTTTTACGCTCTTAGCCGGTTTTTTTTGGTAGTAAATCTTCTTGTTTACTCTCTCGCTCGTCCTCACTCACGCAATAACAAATCTACCTACATATATGTATACAGACATATGTACATATCCCCAATCGGAAATTTCGGTGCGCTTCCCTTTCATATCTTCAGTGCTGGTTTGAATGCGCTCTCTTGTAGCTCTTTGAAAAAATCACTTCCAATTTTTTCAAACCCAAATTTACCCCCAGATAAAGCGCTGCTAAAGCGCACAATTTCATACTCATATCTTCTAAGAAACGCATCCAAATTTCCGATTGGGTCTAAAGTCATAACTTATGTATGTGGTTGTTTGTAGTGGCAAGTTGTTGGCCTTGCCTAAGGGCTGCTACTGTTGTTGTGAGTTTTTTTTTTCTGGTGTGTTTTTTATCGTTGCCGCTGTTGCTGTTGCTTTTTCTTTTACTGCCTGTCGCCTACTCTTACTCCTCAAAAATGAACCGGTCTACTTTTAGCCTAAAAGCCATGGCTCATCAATATGATATTTTTTTCATTTTTTTCTCGCTGTTTGTCTCGCTGAAAGTCTTCATGTTTTCGTTGGTATGCAACTTCAGCTTATACATACATACATACATATGTATGTACATATTTAAACGTAACAACGCTGCACGCGTGGAATTTACGCATTCTTTTTATTCTATGTATACATATATATCGGCTTGTGTGCATACATATGTATGTACATATATGTATACATGCATTTGTTGCCGTACAAACCATTTATTCTTTTAATGCAGCAAAGAGTTTCTAAATGAAGAAAAATGGCAGCAACAATAAATTTTTTAAGTAATGAAGAAAAAATGTTTTTTGTAGAGTTAAGCAAATAAGACGAATGAAAAAATTGAAAATAAAAAAATGAAAGCGCCAAAACTGCATTTTACAAAAACGAAAAAAATGTTACTCATACGCCCCGGTTACCCTGCTCCCAGTGTACAGGCAATTATTGCTTATTGCGCGATAAATTATTGCTGTTGCTGGCTGGACTATAAGAAGTTTCTGTGCTGGCTTTTAAATTTTGAATTGCAATTTTTTATTCAGTTTTTGTTTTATTCAATTTTATTTAATTTTTGTGAATTTTCTTTTACAATGTTTTAAATTACAAAATCGACCACGAAATTGAAAACGTCGAACAATTTGTACACATTATACCTACATACAGATATTTATTTATTCTTAATAAGCAATTCAAATTTGTTATGCAATCTAAGCGATAAGTGCATATAAATATAAACATATACATATGTATGTACATGTGTACATAGATACATATGTATCTATTCCTGTAACTCTCGTTATAATTTTGTTTGCGAAAAGTTTAGCTTAAGTTCAGATGTTAGCATTCTTAGAATGTGGTTAAGCTAAAAATTGGTCGCTTAATGTAAAACAACAGCACGAGCAGCTTATATGAGAATGGTTGAGTTTCTAAAACAAAGCTCAACAGTTGCGCAGCAGCTTTGTCTTAGAAACTTAAGGTAAAGGCCCAATGCACGCTTGCTTTTCTGGCTTTGTTTGCTTCAGTTTGCTTTGCTTTACTTTGAAAGCTTCTATAGCCCAATGGTAGCTTTGAACGCTGTCATATTAATTAGATGAATTGGCAATCCAAAGAAATAAAACAAAAGTTTTGTTTCTTATTAGCTAGCTATGAATAATTGTCCAAGTTTGTGCTAGCAAATTGTTTCTTGAATCAAAAAATTAGCAGAATGATATCCAAAGCGTGAGAGTAACAATTATAGAAAGCTCCAAATTTCAGCTAGTAAAATTTTCACTAGCTGAAATTATTTGCTGACAAATTAAGAAACAGAGCTGTCAAAAAATAAATTAATATATATATGATTTTATTACTTTTGAATTTTGCTAAATTTTCAAAATAGAAATAATGAAAATGAAATGTTTTTTTCTAGAAAAAAATAACAATTAAATGCCAAAAGTAGCATTAACATAATTTTTTGCTAATGTTTAGTATTTTTCCGTTGATTTCCTGTCCGTTTTGCTCTTTGTGAGCGTAATTCTTTCCATTTTTCTTTTTTCATTTCACTTGACAGCTAGCTGCTAATTTCCTAAGAAACAACCCTAAAATATTGACTCGAAGTGCTGAGCCAGTTTTGAGAGTTTTTTCCTCTTCTGCAAATTTTTTGCGTAAAAAATGGGAAAAGGTGACATCTCTTACAATTTTTTAATAATTTGTAATAAGTTTCTGTTAGGGAATACACCTAATGCCTAATATCAGCAGCCATTTTGGAAATTGAATTGTCAAAAATGATGTCAACGCTTTCAAAGTGCTGTCAAATAGAGAATTGGGCAATTCGAAACTTTGCAGCGCTTCAAGCGCGTGAAGTAAAGCTGACATTTGGCCAACTCTTATATATTTTGGTAGAGCTCAAAATAATTTTGACATTTTTCACAGCCAAGCAAGCAAAGCAAGCGTACATTGGGCCTTTACCTTTACCCAATGGTACACAGTTTTAGCTTCAAACTTTGAAGTATCTTTAAATGTTGAAACTCCAACAACTAAATAATACGTAGCAAAAAATTTAAAAGGGAGAGATCTACTCTGAACAAAAAGCCCACAGTTAAATCAACAACTTTCCGCTTCTGAATCTCCGATTTTGATTCAACAGCAAAAGCATTTGCTTTTACAGCAAAGTTTTTGATCCAACAACTTTCCGTAGTTAATTCAAAGACAGGCGTTGTTCATTCAAAAACTCGCTTGCTGTTAAAAATTTTGTGAGAAAACATTTTTCTGTGAGATATCCAAGAAAAACAATAATGAAATATGTAATGCTAAAATTGCAAAAATTAAAAAATGAGAATCATTTTTTTTTTAAATTTTGTTTCTACAATGATTCATATAGTTCATAGATCCTTTTTCAGAAAGGGGAAGTATAAAAGGATCTTTCAAATTCAATATAATATTGAATGTTTCACCCCAGTTTACGCTAAGATCAAAATCACCGCGGTCAAAGACACTTTTTCTCTCCTTTTACGATTTTTACTCTCTGTGAGAAATTGGCTGCAGAATACAAAATAATGATAGTAAGCAGTGAAGGCGACGAAGAAGAGTATAAGAGGAGATCAAACACCGCTACGAATGGGTTATTTTGACCCCTTTTTTATATAGTCAGGAAAAAAAAAGTATTTTTAAGGCTTAAATGTTCTAGAAAATTATTTGCCATAAAATTTCAGCAACGGTCTCCGCAGAAAAAATCTTTATACAATGAACCTAAAAGAGCACAGGAAGCGAAAAACGTAATTCCGTGAAATGCTGGACGTGTTTTATTTCGGGTTCTGCTGAAGCGATGGAAAAACTTGTTTTGCAAAGGTCTAATGATTTTTTAATAAGTTTAACATGCAGGCATAAATAGGTGGCTTGTGCAACTATGTTTTACTTTGGCAAGCTTTGCTATTTTCTTTTTTCTTATTACCTGAATTTGAATTAATCTATTTAGTTAATATACTTAATTTTTTATTGTTTGCTTCTATTTTTATTTTTATTTTTATTTTTGGATTTTTTATTGCATTTTTAGCACTCTCACATTACAACAACATTACAATACCTATCACTTTAATTCACATCCGTTGTCGGCATTAAAATATTTCGTTGTTATTTTTGTTGTGATTGTTGATTTGCCTTTTTGCCTTGTTGTTGTTATTTGCGCTTACGCACGTCACATTGTGTTGAATATAATTTTGCTACTGGAATTCAGATTCATACCCGACCAGTTAAGTCCACATATCATACGGTTACCCTGCAAAAATCATTGGATTATATGCTCCATTTGTGGTAGGTTGGAGTACTTTCAAAGTGACCACTAACATAGCCCAAACGACCGATTCATCCCTGTAAAAATCATTGGATTATATGCTCCATTTGTGGTAGGTTGGAGTACTTTCAAAGTGACCACTAACATAGCCCAAACGACCGATTCGTGTATCTGCATCGGTTCGTAGTTGGCCGAACATAACAAAAACCAAATGTTTATGGCGACGACGACGATATGTTTATACATACATAACTACATACATACATATGTTTGAATGTATACACTTCATTCGTCGTCGTCGCGATAAACATGTGGTTTTTGTTGTTATGTTCGGCTAACTGTTAGGTACTCCATCAATTAATCCAATGTAGGTACTCCATGGATTAATTTGATTGTTATGCGGGACTGGAGTATATACTCCATTGCAATGACATGCAATGTTAAATGGACCATATTTTTTGTATGAAATGTGGCATGTTATGGAGTAATCTGTTGGTCCATAGCGAGCACTCCATGGATTAGCGAATGGAGTACTCGGAATTTTTGCAGGGATGTATCTGCATCGGTTCGTAGTTAGCCGAACATAACAAAAACCAAATTTTTATCGCGACGACGACTATATGTGTATACATACATAACTACATACATACATATGTTTGACTGCATACACGTCATTCGTCGTCGTCGCCATACACATTCGGTTTTTGTTGTTATGTTCGGCAGTTAGGTACTCCATATGTAGGTACTCCATGGATTAATTTGATTGTTATGCGGGACTGGAGTATATGCTCCATTGCAATGACATGCAATGTGAAATGGACCATATTTTTTGTATGAAATGTGGCAAGTTATGGAGTAATCGGTTGGTCCATAGCGAGCACTCCATGGATTAGCGATTGGAGTACTCGGAATTTTTGCAGGGTATAAGTTAAGTATGTATGCTAGGGTGGCCCATATTATATAGGCGAAAAACTAAATCAGGTTTACAGATCGGGGCACCCCCCAAATTTTTTGTTATCGCCAATACAAATATTCTGGGAAAGTTTCAATTTAATATTCCAACGGGAAGAGGGTGCTCAATGGCATATAACATTAAGGAAAAAATGGAAAAATCCGCAATTTTGGTCATTTTTTTTAATAAGTACAACTACGTAGGAAGTAATAATTTCATTTATTTTATAGAATAATGTTAATAAATAACGCAATCTTATATAATAATAAAGTGGGATAAAAAAACATGACTTATTTCTCTGAAATTGCCGACCCCAATCTTTTAACAACTGCTCTCTTTGTCGTATTTTCGGAACCCACTTTCTATTAGCCTCTACAAATTGCAGGAGCAACTGCTTCTTTTCTTCATCATTTGTTAGAAGTTTATTGAAGTCTTCAAACAGTTTGACTCCAATATCATTAACAACTTTCAGGTTTCTCACGATTTGTTTCCCTCCAATGTAATGCTCATTGATGTTCCCTTCATTTGGATCTGTGTTTAAAAACGTTGAATTTATCTCTAACTTTTCAAACACCTGCAAAGATCTTTGATTGTCGCTTAAAAGTAACGAATCACCTCTTACTTTTCGGTTAGTAGTTTCCCACCTTATCTTTTTGACAATTTCCGCCTTTACATTATCTGTTACTTTATCTGAGAACAAACTCAACCCAACTAATTCATCCTAGAGGTACCAAAGATAGGATTTTATAACATTCTTAACCACATCACTTATTTGTGGATCAATAGCTTCATAAGTGGTCATGTATTTCCATAGAGAAAGGTCTGCCCAAGGAGCATTTGCAGCCATAGGGGCCTCAAACTAATATTTCACATATACAAGCATTCCAAATTTCACAAAGCGTTCTAACTGTGATTTTTCCCTTTGTGTGGTCTTAAAACCTTCTTCCTCACGAAACAAGAAGATTTTGATGGCGTATAAGAGTTTTGCCATCCAGCGAGCACGGTGTAAGGCACCCGGAGCTCTCCAATGAAAGTTATCTAGAGAATGACCCGGACCTCTATTAAGCCCATGTAACAGTCTCTGGATTGGGTTTCCGTCATTAAGATATCTAATAAAGAATTTATTGCATTCACATTTAAATTGTCATTGCTAGTAGCTTTTTCCAATGGTTTGAAGTTAGTTAAGTGAATTGATGGCCGTGCTGCCTGAAACCTTTTAAACAAGGGAATGTCAGGAGAGCTGGATGGTCCAAAACAAAGAGTAAATACCCTACTGAGAACAATCTGTAAAATATGATGCCTGCATAATATAATAATACAATGGCGCTATTATAACTCTGACGAATTTTATGGCCGACCTTCTCTACCAATTCGGGGTGTGCTCCTTTTTTGTTTTTCCTATTAATTGGGTGGACCTACAGTTTTATGCCGGCTCCGAACGGCGAATTCATTTTTTGTCAGAAGCTTTTTCATGGCAGAAATACACTCGGAGGGTATGCCGCCCACTTCCGAGAGGTGACCGCTGCTCTTAAAAAACCCAGTAATTGGATTTTTACTAATTAGAAAACATTTTTTGGTGTTTGCTCGGACTGGTGTTTGAACCCGAGACCTCTGGCATAGCAGGCGAGCACTCTACTCACTGCACCACAGCGGCCACATCTAGATCTTATTGATGATATTTTTCAGCATCTGTTTTAGATATTTGAAACAGCTGCAACAGAGAAACAAAAATGATTATTAAAATATGGATTTTTTATATTTTCGACTTTTTGTTATCAATCGTGAAACTTTGGGTTCTTTGAGCACCCTTTTCCCATCCATCAAAAAATCGGAAAAAATTACAGAAGTATATTGAACCCCATTCTAAAAAAATGGAGGGGTGCCCAGGGTGAATTTTTGAAGTTAGTTTTTTTGGGCCACCCTAATGTATGCACATAAATATGTAAATTCATGCATATATGTATATGTAAGCATATATGCACATACATATATGTATAATACATACGGTTTGTCCGTCCATGCTTCAGTCCAGTCCTAGCCACTGTTCGCCTCGCCGTGGCTTAACATTCAATGGAGTTATTTTTATTTTTCCCCATCCTCCCTTTAAATCCAAGTCTATTATTTATTCAGACAGCCGTTGTTGTTACTCTGTTTCTTGTTGTTGTTACTCATTTTGTTTTTTTTTTTATTGCCAATTTTCATTTTCGTTTACGTTTCGTACTACGAAATTTTAATTCTTTTTTTTCTTTTTTTTTATTTTATTTTATTTTCGTTTTTATTTTTAATTTTTATTTTTTTTGTTTTTTTTATTTTTTATTTTTTTGTTTTTGTTTTTTTATTTTTTTGTTTTTGTTTTTTTCTTATTGCGCCCACTAACATTACTGCACCAAACTACCTAGCAGCTACTCGAATTCGAGTTCGCGGTGAAGTAAAAAAAAAAAATTGCAAAGCTTGCGCGCCGCATCGCCTTTTAACGTTCACGGCGCGTACACTTCTGAATCGAAGCGAAGCGATTTTGTGCTTGATGGTAATATATCTATTTACATACAATTGAATGAATAAATATATGTATGTATGTATAAGGATTTATTGTTCTTGTTGCTGTTGTTGCACCCTCCCAAGTAAATAATGGATAAATGTACATATCGAAATGCTGTCACCATCGGGCCGCCTGGCGCACAACCAAACCAACAAGAGGATATGAAGAAAACAACACGTGGATATATTTTTGCTGTGATGGGGGGCTCTAAGTAAGAGGGACATAATCATTTATATTCAGTCATGCAGAAAAAACAGTGATGCCAGCGTATTTTTTTGCGAAGCCAACTGCTGCAAATATGGAAAAGCATTTCGGCCAAAATGTATGATCGAATCGGAGCATCGCGGTAGTTTGGCCATTGTCGGCCGAACTTCAATCTCTCACCTTTTATATTGAATATCAAAACAGGTTGGTATTCGATTTAAGAACAAAGTCTAGCCTCTCCAAAAACCAACCCAATCTATTCGGGCAATTTCAATGAGAGAGAGAGAGAGAGAGAGAGTAATTAACTTAGAATAACTTACAACAACAATAGAAAGGCTTGATATAGTAACACCTAGCAAATTTCCGTCCAGCTTTTCAGCGGCGAAAAATATTTTTTATGTCCAAATGGGTCTTTGCCCTTTTCTTACCCTTCCTCACACTCCTACTCTCCCTCAAACTTTCGCTCTCCCACTTCCTTTTCGTTTCCTTTCTACATCATTTTTTATGGCTTAGGTAACTCTGCCTCATTAAGCCTATGTTAAGTGATCCCTGCTTATCTACATACTTTTAAATAGGTAGGTTTGCTTTCAGGAATTAATTAATAAATCAAGAGCCCCCTGCTTCCTCCTCCTAACATTGCACAAGTACACATCATTAATTTTTGTATGTACTGCCAATTAGGCATTCTTGGCATTTCATGCGAATTAGCTTAAACTAAGCTGGCATCACCATAGCAATTCTGAACAAACAGACATTGAAAGCTTCGTTTACAACAAACCAACAAATAAATATGTATGCAAAAACAAAAATTTCTATTTTTAGCACAGCAATTGGTATTGGTGTGCGTTTGTGTGTATATGTTTGTGGATACATGTATATGTCCAGCAAAAAATCTACACCTTATTTAAGAATTATTACAGAAGATTTAAAGGTATCGGAAATAAGGCCTGAAAATTCTAAGGAAGCGAAATTGTTGTGTGTTGATGTCATCAGGCCATGAGGAAAACTCTCTCTCTCTCTCTCTCTGAGCGCACAACTTATTCCAAAGGCTTCTTCGCGAAATAAGGCCTTATTATGGCCTGATAATCAGGCTTCATGTGGTGTATATATACCTTATAAATGTCTTAGTAACAAGGTGTTTATTGTATAGCAGCATAATTCCCATTTTCTGCGCAATTTAAGCGTTGCGGCTATTTAATAATAAAGAATACTAGGAATTCCATCTACTGTCGAAAATCGACAGTTTTCTAGTAGTTTAGCTACTCCAGAACGCAAAAATATTTTTATATTTTATGATATTTTTTATTCAAATTTATCTTTATTTTCCTTTTTTAATTTCTTAAAATTTTTCATACAAAATTATTTTTATACCTTAGTTTGGATGGCACTGGTTTTTTGTTTTAGTTTGGACACAGCCCATTTATTACGCCTAAAAGCAGGCAACAAAAATATTAAAAAATTATTATAGGTAAAGTTGTGTTTTGCAATAACAATAAGTAACAGGAATTTTCTGCAACAACCACAATTACACAGAAATTTTCCAACGGCTATTGTGCACGTATTTTCCAACCGATTTTAATAAAAATCAAAATGGGCCTATTCTAAGGAATTCCCTTTCTAATGATAACTTAAAATCGGTTCAGTAGAATAGCCAAAAGGTCGCGGACAAAATTTATGTTAGCGTATTAATATATAGATATTCTGCTAGGGTTAAATTGTTATTATGCATACATTTATATATGTACATTAGAGTGCGTTTAAAATTCAAATTAACGATATTTTACTGTATCGCCCCCTCAATCTGTAGTAACATGGTCAAAGATATCACAGATAAATTTTGGTCCCGATTGGTGGCGGTTAAGGCGTGGCGCATTGAGGTCAAAGTTCAGAAAACTCTATGAAGGGTCAAAAAATTAAAATTTTTTTTTTAATTATATTATACCCAAAATTAATACTTCTATACCCAAGGATAACAAATATAAATTTTGGTTCCGATTGATGACGGTTTAGTGGTGTTTTAAGGGGGCCAATGTTCACATTGCCATAGAAGACTTACATTTTTAGTGTCGCATATGGTAATCTGAACTTTGACCCCCTTGAAACACCAGTAAACCGTCATCAATCGGGACCAAAATTTATATTTGTTATCCTTGGGTATAGAAGTATTAATTTTGGGTATAATATAATTTAAAAAAAATTTTGATTTTTTGACCCTTCATAGAGTTTTCTGAACTTTGACCTCAATGCGCCACGCCTTAACCGCCACCAATCGGGACCAAAATTTATGTGTGATATCTTTGACCATGTTACTACAGATTGAGGGGGCGATACAGTCTTTTTATGAACTTTTAAATTTTTCATACAAATTAAAAGCACCCTAATGTACATGTACATATACATACATATATATATATCCGAATGAGATAAGCGCGCGCATTTAACTATTTAATACTTGATTGCATGCCAGTTGAAAATGAGCTGAGGCGAAAAACTTTCCTTCGACAATATGCAATTTTTACGCTCTCCACACATTGTACTCTCTTTGCTCATGAAAACTCAATTCCCTCTCTCTCTCTCTATCTATTTCATACGTATGAGCGCATAACCGAGAATAAGTATTAAAACTTTTGGAGAAGAGAGAATGAGGGCTACCAGCATATTTCAGTATAAAACTTAGGCTTATTAGTCTGTTTGCTGGCTGTGTATGAATAGGTGTGTATGTGGGTTTACGCACACGTGTGTATTCATGTGGAGGTGATTCGTTGGTATTCGGCATCCGGAAGGTTAGGGGATACCTACCACCCCTAAAATATTTTATTGTTGGCTTATTATGCGAAACAAAAATATTCGGGCGGTACACAACGCAATGCCTGACACGATACATTCACAAATAGGAAAATCAGCTGCTCCTTACCTTCAGCTTCTCACTTCTCGTTTCCAAAGGATAACAATCGATGAGAATTTACATAAAAATTAGAAATATGTGCCATTAGTGGTTGAATCTACTTAATTGAGTCGGTTGGTAAAATTAATTGAAGGCCTTACATTTGCATGACAATTAAGGGGTAACGATGCCTCCATTTTTGTAATAAAACAATTTCTTATCACACAAAAAATATTTTGACAAACATTTTAAAATGACTTTCGATATCAAATATGAATATCGAACTGTGAACGAACTTACATATGTATAACCAACTATAGCTCTGCGATGTTCATAGAAAATTGGAAAAACACTTGAAATTGGCTCGAAAAAAATTAGATATGTATGTTACTATAGTAACATGTGAGCGTATTTTTAGGTGAAGCTGATCATTTCTCGGAATCGGCGGAATTGGACCACTATAACACATACATACATAGCTGCCATACAACCGATTGTGCAGATATAGATATTGTGGGATAACTTCTCTATTTAAATAGCTAAGATCATTACACTATTTTTTCTGGTGAATATTTGCATAAAAACCCATAGAATTGGAAGTATGTACATATGCATGTATAAATTAAAGAAAATCAGACTAGATATGCAGTGTTCCATTTTCCCATTCCTGAAAGGTGTGAAGTCTTCGGTACGGCTGAATATAGCCGCGATCTTACTTGTTCTAATCGTAGGTATTTACATATTTATCAAGCATACTTATAGGGGCAAATGACGTGGTCATATGACAGCAATTTTGCCAACACACGCCGCTTTTGTGCTCTACAATATATAATACATACATACCTTCACGAGTATATTTACACACATATGTATGGATGTAAATATAAAAGACCTCCAGCTGATTTTTGAGCTTTTTTTGCACTTTTTATAAGCAGTTACTACGGAAATGCTCTGCGCATGTCTCATGAAATGCTCAATATTTTGTTTGTTTGTTTGTTTTTGTCGTTTTCTTCATTTCCATAAAGCATTGTGCTTTTCATAGGTAATTGTTTTTTTTTTTGTTATTTCCATTTTACTTTTTGCGCCGTGAATGTTGAATGTTTTTTGTTTTTTTTTTTTGCAGCGAAAGCTTTTACTATTTTTACACACAACAACGCGCTTCCCTGTTGTGTCCTGGATGTCTTTTAGCTTTACTATTCCTGAATGGACAAACTGTGGCATACATACATTCATACATACATACATACATACATATGTGCATACTTATATGTACATATATCTCCGTACTTTGAGCGGTTGGAGCGATGGAGTGCGGCAATGCGGACTTTTGGCACGTGGCATGCCAAAAACAACAGCGACCTAACCAACAACAGTCAAAGGCAAAACGAAAATTCATTCAAGCCGCCGTATATTCCCTGCAGGGAACTTAATAACTACTGAGCAAAATTTCTAGTTCCGAACTAGCGAAAAGGTGTCAAAAGGGAACTAGACCAATTGTAGTAAGACCCTCACCAATTCAGAAGGAGTGAATTGAGTGACCATTATACGATACACTTTGATTTGTTTGCAATTTCGGAGTGACAAAAATTCTAATTTTCTAATTTTTCGTTCGTTCAATTGCCGTCGGCTTTGTATATTTCTGCAATTCCCAGATGTTTAGGGAAGCGTTTTATATAAAGAGTTTTCTATTTGCATCTTGTATGAAATGAAATGTTCCCCTAATTATGCTTTTCCGATCCCTCAGGCTTAATTTTAATTGTTTTTCTTTTATTACTTTTTAAATATTACTGTAAATTTTATTAAATAAATAAATAAAAAAAATATTAGTCAAAAAAAAAAATAAAAAAAAAAATTATCATCCACCTTGACACCGACAGGATTCGAAACCGCGCCCCTCAGATTGAAAGGCACATGCGTTAAGCCGGAATTACAATAGCGCTGTGGCTGTGGCAGCGACTGTTTTTCGAAATCAGCTGATTTTTAGAAATTACGGTTTGCAATGAAGCGGCACATAATACAGCAGCTGGCAGCACCGCTCCGTTTAGCCCAAATTCTAAATTCGCTGCCGCTGCCTTGAATCGCAGCCAACTTCAAAGTGTTGATGTGAACTTACGTCTGTTTCCGTACTATCCAAGGTAATATATCTTTTACTAATTTTGTGTTTCCGTACTTTGAAGCCAGCAAGCGGGAGAGAATTTAATTTTTACTTAATTAATTTCCACTAGCAAATATTGCTGGCGGGATGCAAAAGCAAAGAAGAAGAAAGAGCAGAGGAAAAAATGAAACAAGATTGATTATTTTAATTAAAAAAAGTGGACATGAAAATGGTAAGTAAATTTATGTCACCACGTGTCCAAGGTAAAAGGAAACAGACCTAATATATAAAGAAGTCACCGCCAAATACTGCGAACGCTCTATTGTGTTTGGTCTGGCAGTCACTGCTCATATTAGACGCATCAGCTGATTCCGAAAACCGTCGCTGCCCGCTGCCACATCGCTGATGTAATTTGGGCTTTAGTCAGTCGGCCATTGCGCCACTTGCATGAAGTGTGCCAAAGTCTGCACTTAAGCGGCAGATGTAAAACTGTAGAATTTGTAGGTACTTGTAGCTAGTTCAGAACTATCGAAAATGTGCCAATAAACGAACTAGTGTAAACTGTAGAATTTAGTACTAGTTCGGAACTATCGAAAATGTAGTGCAGAGGGTGACAATTGACACCGCCTAGGACATCGCCGTGTTAAATTCGCCAGTTGATAACATGCAAAAGAGATTTAGCTCGCACTAGTAATGTCGAAAAATGCACTAGAAACGACCTAGTTCGGAACTAGAGATTTTCCCTACAGAGTTACAATGGCACAAATCCATATACATACCTACATACATATGTAAATTTTAATCGAAAATAAACAAGTAAAAGAAAAAAAAATGAAAATACTCTCGGGGTGACAATTGGAATTTCGCATACAAAAAATGCATGTATGCATTTATACATAGCCAAAAATCTACGCCTTATTTAAGGTTTATTCCAGAAGATTTAAAATCTTAAGAAATAATGCCTCAAAATTCTAAGAAACAAAAGTTGTATGGGCAGTGGCTTATAATAAGGCTAATTTTCCTGTGTTGATATCATCCAACTATAAGGACTACTCTCTCTGTTTGAGAGGAAACGTTATTCCAAAGGCTTATCCGTCATGGCAATAAGGCTTAGATAATTCCTTATAAGAAGGCCTTATGTGGTGTTTATATACCTAATAATAAGGCTTATTCTCCGTAAAATAAGACCTTAAACAATTCTTATAATAAGAGTTTGTTTATATGGAGTTTTAATGCCTTATTTTTGCGCAATTTAGGCGTTTCGGTTTATTTAATAATAAAAATTATATTCTGCTTCGGTTGAAACGTTAATATTCATATATTCTCTCTATTTGAAATATGAGCGCATAACGTTTAGAGCAGAGCGAACGAGCACATAACAACAAGCACCACTGCCACCGTATTGCAGTTTTAAGTTAAAACTTTTAACAGCTTAGGCCTTTGAATGTTTTGCAGGGTATGATGCGCACACGAGCGCTCGTTGCCACTGTTGTTGTCATACAGATATGGAGACGGCTTTTGTGGACATGGTTCGTAAAAAAGTATTGCAATAAGTAACAAATTCATTGAAAGGGACCTAAGGGTAAAAAAATATTTTTTTTTTGGGGCATGGGATCGGTCTCACTCGATGCTCAGATGTTGTTCATTCGATACCAATATCGCTCAGAAACTTTCGAGGGTCCACGTTTTGATCCATATCCGGGGACCCGGCCTAGGCACCACAATTAAAATAGCTCTATGTCGAAGTCCTCATCAAGACCTTTCATTCGACACCAATGGCCCTCAGAAACATTCAAGCGTCAACCACGAATACGTTTTAATCCATATCTGGTGACCCGGCCTATGTATCACAATTAAAATAGTTCAATGTGGAAGTCTTCATCAAGACCTTTCATTTGATATGTAGGTATCTATGTATATATAGGTAGGTATCTATATGTATATTTTTAATATACAAGTTTAAAGTTCTTCACTCACTTCAAATCTAAGTTCCTTGCAGATCTACATAAATATGTACATAAGTACTTGATCACTCAAAACAGAAATTTATAATCATATCATGTATGTATGTATATGTATGTAGGTATACATATGTACATATGTGAAACTACCCTGCAGGAATTGCATCTAACTTAAAACTGTCTATACTTTTTACGAAGACACTAGTGGCGACTTTTAATTGTATATTTTCTTTGAAAAAAGCTAACTAATTTTGTATGGGAATGGCGATAAAAAAAGTCAGGCCTGTATACCTCTGCATTACTTGGAGGGTAACTATGAACTAACTTTTGCTATATTTCCATTGCTTCGCTTTCCAAATCCAAAAAAGAGGAATTTTCACAGAATCAGAATCAATTTACATAAACATTTTTGAATAAAAATATTTTCATCAGGCATTTGAAAGCTTTTGTCGCTTTTTTCGCTTTTTTGGATTTTCCTGCATGACAAAGCAATTAACTAAAAATGGGTTTCTTGCTGTTTGATACAAATGGATTATTTTCTTTTTTCAATTGTCTCAAAATAGAAAGTACAGTAAAACCCGCTTTAGTACCTCCCCGCTTTAGCACCTAACCCGTTTTAGTACCCAACATCTGCAGACACTATGGCTTTTGTAAAAAATATCGAACAAATTTACCCTTTTAAGTACCTCCCCGCTTAAATACTCAACCCGCCTAAGTACCATAATTTGTTGTGCATTAAATAAAATTTTACGTACGTTTTCCCCCGGTTAAGTACCTTTCTGAATACAATTGCTTTTTTCAAGCGGCAACTCATTATAATCGATTGTTTATTTATACCATTACTAATTTATCGAAAATCAAGATCAATATTTACATATAAAATAAAGATTCGTAAAAACAAAGAGCGTATATGCAATATGAAATACGTTTTTAATTAATATGTAATCAAAATATTTTTTGTTGAATAAATTTTTTGTTTGTGTTTAAATAAGTTATTTTCAATATTCTTAAAATTATTAAATGTTTAACTACCCAACAGAAGGTACTAAAACGGGGTTGTTTAAGTACCCAACCTGAGGTACTAAAGCGGGTTCTTATAAGTACACAACCCGCTTAAGTACCTCAAATTCCTGTCAATTTTAGGCAAGGCACTTATGCGGGTTTTACTGTAAAAGGTCAACTACTTTTAGCAATTGATTTTTTCTTCCTGCAGGGTATACATATGTAACTCCATAGCATAATACTACAGTTCTTCTCGCATTTAGTTTTCAGTTATAAACTCTTCACTTTTGTTTTATTTACCTATTTGTTATATTTTTTGTTTGGTTTTCCTCCTTCTTTCGATTTTGTTTTCATGTTTTTGCAAGAATTCTATTTATAAAACAATGAGATCACTTTATTACGATTTTTTTTCTTATTGCAGTGAGGGGTATACAAACATAAATATATTGTATATATAAGTATGTATGTACATACATATATGTATGTATACTATAGGTGTTAGGGTAGTAGTATTTCTTATGAATTTTAATGTAGAACTTTAGCTGATCTTCATTCTCTCATTAGGCTGTTGGTTTAAATAGTTTTACAGAATTTTAAATAATTCTCGCAACTAATATGTATATTTATTTGAATACCAATTGTGAAGCAAAGAGCCTTTCTGAAACTGTTTACTCAGATGTTTGTATTATCTTTTATAATTTAATGCAGCAGAAATTCGGGTTTTAGCATTGGGTTTCTTATAACAAAGTCCCAAGTAAAAGTGGAAGATTAAGAAATATCTACATATGTTGAACCAAAAACCATTGTTTGGTCATTCTTGAAATTAAAAAAAAAACGCCTAAGAAAGACTACTTGGACGGTCTTTGAAAGAAACAAGCTCATAATGATAATGGGCATAATGCATAAAAATCGAGCTATAGGTCATACTCAGTTTTTTCGTAAAATGTGAATACCTATTGGATGCATAGAACTTATTAAAATTGCTTGATTTTACCAAACAAAACCTAATTTCTCATAAGAAAATTAAAAAATAATAAAACTCCGTCCAATAAATTGAAATTGTTTGGTTATTTGTGAATCTCTTGGAAAGCGCTCAGTTTTTATGCATAAGAGCCAATATATGCATGTACATAGTTATCTCGCCTCAAATTAATGTATTCCAATTCTGCAACAGCCTATCATAATGTATACATAGGTACATATCAGTGGCGGATTAACAATCTGGTGGGCCCTGGGGCGAAATTTTTTGGGGGGCCCTTTTCCATATAAATATTTTGCGATTAGAATACAGTTTGATCGTTATAAATTTAAATTGCGGTTCATGTAACATAATTGATCATTGGACGTTGTTTTTCTCTGTGCATTAAACGCACTACTCCATAATATTGATGTCATTTTATATTGACATTTTTTGGTTATTGTTATAGTCACTGTTTAAAAAATTGCAATAACTTTCATTTCGATGCTTACAAACAATACTGTACTAAGTCGACTTAGTACATTTTCCCGTTTTTGGCGTTTACAAGTATTACGTGTCTTAATTTAGATGCTATCTAATTTTGGTATCAATCGGACAATCCAATCAAAAGTTATGAGCAAAAGTGTACATATAATACAACTCGAGATTTTTACAGAATAAAAGCTTTGAGAGCTTGCCATGAAAAACCACGCAGCAAATTATTATTTTTTCTTACGGTTTTATATGAAGCGTACCCTAGCTTTGATATTGTCGAGTTTTACAAGTGAAAATATACTTAGCATATAACTGAAGTTTCATATCTGAGTTTAAACTTTGAGAGCTTCTCCTGCAAAACACAGTTTTCAGACTTAGTACAGTTTTGTTTGGAAGCGTCGATTTCATTTGCTATCACTTAAACTTACTGCTCTGAACAACAAAGCAGTCGTAGTGTTTGTAGTGCCTTTTAAAAATTTTGATTTTGACTTGATTTTGATTTTGTCAGCGCAACAAGTCAAAGTAAGTAAGTAAGGTTTGCTTTTGCACGTTGTATTCAGAAGCAGTCGTGAAATATGAAAATCAAACTTCAGCACACGCAATTACTCATTTTAAAAAGCGACGATAAGTAAAATCAAAAATAATCAACATTTTCACGACTTTTGCTACTTCGACTCAAGTTTTTTAAACACTGGTTATAGTCATTTCGTAAATATGGATAAGTCTAGAAAATATAAGAGTGGAGCTGAAAAGCGCAAATAAAAAAAAAAATAAAGACGAACGCGATAGGCAACTGCTTTCTAAAATACCGAAATTAACAAGCCACTTCGCTAATGCGACGACAACTGTAAACGAAGCAAATTGTGACAATCCTGAGTTTTGTGAATCTACTTCTGATACTTTTTCAATTCCATCAACGTGAAAGGAGGTTAATTTCCAACATGTTGACAGCACGATCGAAGGTGTGCAAAATCCAGACGATGTCGAAAGTTCGGTGAATGTATCAAAAATTGATGAAAGTTCCACCAATGTGTTTTCAAATGACCCAGGTTTGTGGCCTATTCAATTCAATCAATCAATCGTTCAAACTTATTGGATTAAGAAGGGTATGCTATCGTTGGTATTTCAATATAAGAGTAAAAAATTAACACAGAATACTCTTATTTAGGTCCCTCGTCGTGTCGCAATATTGATTTGATCGCAAAGAAATCTGGACAAAGAAACTTTTCTGAATATCATTTGCATCGGGTTTTACCAAATGGAACACAGACCGAACGTGATTGGCATTTAGACATTTTATAACGCATTTATTTATGCATGCTTGTCACTAATGTTACAGATGAAAGATCATTTTCAAAATTTAAATTGATAAAAAATTGTTTGCGTAACACTATGGGAGATGATCGTTTGAACAGTCTATCAGTTCTTTCCATTGAAAATAACTTGTTGGATGAATTAAACTTTGATGAAATTATTGATAAGTTCGTAACACTCAAGTGCAGAAAAGTTGTGGTTTAATTTTGTTGAGCAAATATGTAAATAAAAATCTATCATATTTACATATGAATATTTTTTTTCATGGGCCCCCTTGAGTCCGGGGCCCTGGGGCAATGGTCCCAAAATTTGTTCGATAATCCGCCACTGGTACATATATACATACATATGTACATAAGTAAATATGTAGCTGTTCTATCATGAGTCTATGAGCACTAAGGTCTGCATCGGCATTGACTGTTTAAGAATAAACACAATTGAAATTTGCTTCATGATTCCCATTTAATATTATACAAATTTACATATGTATGTACATACCTATCCTGCAGCGAAATCAACTAGTTGTAAACTAATTGACAACTAGTTGGCCATACAGCTCAACTAGTCAGCCATCTATCTTTTTTCCATATTAGCAACTGGTATTTTTAACACGGTGATGACCTAGGAAATGGCAATTGTCAGTATCCACACCAGTCATACCACTTGACTGACTAGTCAGTATCCACACCAGCATCATACCACTTGACTGACTAGGCAGTATACACATCAGCATCATACCAATTTGCCGACTAGTCAGTGTAGATATCAGAACTATACCAGTTGACTGACTAGTTTTACATGCTACTCCAATGAAAATAAAAATTGCAAAATAAAGTTTCTAATACATTTATTTAGTTATTAGAGTATGATATTTAAATTAAAGAATTCAGGCACATTAGATTGTGATCTTGCATATTAAATATTTAGGAAAATTAACATTAACATTGTGAATAAGTAACACGTTGGCCATTCTAAGCTTGACATTTATATTGATGATTTTCTGATTTTATACAAACATATCATGTACTTTTTTCTATGGCTCAAGTAGTATCTAATATACTGGGCTATATTAACATCTCAAACTATGTTATATTTGTGGCATTCACCTGATTTAATGATCTAACAATTTGCAACCAACTAAATCTAGAAGGGGCCTACTACGCAGGGTTCGAATACTACAACGACAATAAAGAAGTTGCTTTACTTTTACTGCATACGTGTTCATTGCAACCTCCAGAAACCCCGGATACATTCGTTTTTAATTTAAAATCCTTTTTTTTGGCAAAACTTCTTGTTTCATAACTAATCTCAATTTGTCCCCTATGAATCTAGTTGGGCAACTCCCATAATTTATCTAGTCAGTTAACTGGTAGGTTGGCTGACTAGTTTGGACTTTCGCTGCAGGGTACCTACTCGCATATGATTATAGTAAATGGTGTTATAATATCAGATCATTGCGATTTAAAACAGGACGTAAATTGTTTATAGGTACTCTAAACCCATGTCTCCACATAACGTGTTTCGCTCTTTTTTCTTTATTTTCTCTCTCAATCTTGTTTCGACACGGAAACCAGTGCCGAAACTCGCCAATTTCCATACAAATTTCTGAGAGCGAGTGAAGATGGAAACACTGTTTCATTCTGAATCATCTTGCCAACCTCGATGATATCGATGTCTTCTCTAATTGTGTATCGAAAATCTATCGAAATCTCACACAGCCCAAAACAAAGACGCAAAAATAAGCAAACATACAAACATTTAAGAAAACAAGAAAGAGAAATGTCAAACTGAATCACGATTAGCCACGTGGAGACGGGTTATTGAGCGAGATGTTTTGCTAGATGTTTCGCTGGTGAATCAAGTTATGTGGAGACGGGCTTTAAGCAGATTGAAACCAGCAAATGTAGAGCAGCATCTTTCGAACAACTTCATTGACATCGAACTTCGTCTGAAGTAAACGTCTGAAATATTTTAAATACGACGGTGTTGAATATGGCCACGTACAAGGTTGATCCATAAGGTTACCGCAGTGCGGAAAAGCAACCCTGCAATACATTTTGTTGTTGCCCGTTTTGCTATCTCAATTGTCAAACGTCCATTTTCAATTGGTCAAGCAACACACACATACAAGAAAAGCAACACATATATACAAGAAAAGCAACAAACACATACAGTTTGACAATTTAAGTAATGAAAAAAAAAATAGTCAGCTGTTTCTACCAAGATAACCTTATGTATCAACCTTGGCCACATAATAAACCGCACGCATACACACGTTTCTGCCTGTACAATTTAAGTCTAACGGGATTGAAACAAGCCGAATACGTCATGAAAGTCTGTTAACCTTGAAAATGCTAAAATCAAGAATGTATTTTTATTTTTAGAACGAAATTTTTTTTAAATATTATATTAAGAGTGTTCAGTTTTGAAAAATGCGTATGTAAATTTATTTTGAGCACAACCCATGACTGCTTCAAGCCTGCCCAATCTCATTTTAAGAATGCTTACACTTATAATCAGAATTTCATTTTAAGATCAAGAATATTATACTTAAATTAAATTTTTTCAGTTTTTTATTTTGTTTTAAGCTTGCGAAAATTTAAATTTAATTTATTTTTCTTTAATTTCTGTAATTCTTCAATCAAGTACGACACAGCCAGAATTTAGTCCTTTTTTCTCTGAGTGTACTCTAATATTTATTTACATATGTAGGTATGTGTCATACATATATGGGCATTTCCTCTAAAGTGTAAACCAAGTGCCAAAAAATTAAATTTTGTACGGTTCATTCCATTCACAGATACATATGTACATACAACATATGTATGTATGTATGTATAAACGATTTTCTGATTAAAATCCATTTTAATAGCAAAGCTAGTTTTGGCTTCTCTTGCCAGTCGCATACATTTTTTTAAAACCTGTTATTCGTTTCACCTATGTAAACAAATTACGTATACGCAGTGTAGAGGCGTTTCAAAGTGTGTAGTCACTACACACACCTAACTGTGTAACCTAAATCAAACGCAAGTCGTCAATTAACGCACGCACGCAAATTTTTCATATGCGTTGAACCGAAATTGACTTGCGTGCGTGCACAGATAAAGAAATAGAAAAATATAGAAAATCAGAGAAAATATTGTTATTTTGTGGAATATGTACCTAACACACACGATATCAAAAGCAAGTGTCAATTTTTTTGCAAACAATCACCCACAATGCTTAATTTCAACTGTCACGCAAAACAAAAATTGGGCGTCGAGTTTGCTTTTTACGCACGCCGTTCAATTTCGGTTACTCCCATACAAGTTGTATGGGCATGAGAAATTTTTGACAGTAAATTGACGGCGTGCGTTTGATTTAGGTTACACAGTAAGCCACTCGAAACGAATTTCTAGCCTAAAAATATGCAACATATTTACTAATATTGATGTCTACAACGTAAATTTTTGTTGTAATCAGGAAACAATAAAACATCGAACGGAAAAAGAGAAAATAAATAATTGGCGTTTTCGATTCGCCATCAGACAAGCGAGGTCGGATCGAACAAAAATGTTTGAACCCATAATGAGTAGTAGCCATACTCGCCAACTGTTTGATAAAAATTTCCCTCTGCTCGCTAGCATTCACATATAAATTTGGCAGAGGGAAATTTATAGCCAGCAGAGAAATTGCGAATCGAAAGCGGCTAATATTTAAAAAAAAATTAAAAAAATAGTTTTAAAAAATACAATTCAATGATAATAAGCACATCTCACACTGAAAAACTCCTATTCAGTGTATGAATACACACGCTTTTGCGTTAACTTATGCAATGCAAAAAGGACTCGGCTACATAAATGCATACAAGCAAACGTACTGTGAACTACACTGCGTATGCGTAACTTGTTTGCATACATACATACTGGTGATACTAAAAAAAGCGTGTTAAAAGTCGAACTAAAAAGTGGAAACAAATTTTTATTATAGCAACAAAATGAACAAAAACCTATAAGTACTATTTAGGGAGGGCGATTCATAAAATTTTCCAAAAAATTTGAAACAAATATATTACTAAAAAATCTCTTACTACATACCTACTTACATATGCACATACATATATTTTTTTTCATCATTTTGCTTCTAAAATTATTTCTCACTCTTTAGATCGATTTTTATCACTACACTCAAAAAAAAAATTTCTCTCGATCAAAGACATAATTTTCCTTATTTTGAACACGCGTCCCAATACAAAATTTTCTTTGTTTTGTGTAAATTTTCTCAAAAATGTGGAAAAAACATAAAAAAACATTCAAACAAATTCGTTGCCATGGGGATTTGTATGGGAATTTAATTTCTCAAAATTAAAGAAATCAAGTCTTCAAAACAAGGAAAGTTGGGAATGGAATGGCGCTTAAAGAATTTTTCATTATTTTAATGTATGAATTTTTTCAAAACAAGTATATGAAACCATGGTAACGCATGTAACAACAATATTTTATAAACCTTTTAACATGTTTTAAGGAAAATTTACTCAAAACAAAGAAAGTAGTGTTCAAAATAGGTAAACAATTTCTTTGACCCCTCCATATATTTTTTTTCTCTCAGTGTAAAGCGTGCTTTTTTTTAAGTTTTTTTTTTTTGTAATGCATTTATGCTTTTGCGAAGAACTTACATATATATGTACTTCACCAAAGCCTACTTTAGTTTTTATAAAGAAAAAAGTTTATCGGAACGGAACGAAACCTTTGTAACGCAGGAAATGCCCATACATGATTACACTTTCAGTGTGGCTAATATCAAATAGAGTCGTCCAGGAAGGTGTTTGTTTGTGGCGATTGTGTGTGGGCAGCAAGCGTAATCTCTGTAGATGTAGGTATACATACATACATACATAAATGTAAATAAATATGTAAATACCCAAAAACACAAAAGCGAGGATGATATCTTGGCGAATTCGAGAAGAATTCGCGGAGGTGAATGTAATTTTTCGGACTCGTATCGAGTTCGAGATGAACTCGAGAAAAATCAATTATCGCAATACATTTATTAATTTTATTAAATCTTGCTTTACACGAAGAAATTCCCTGTTGGGCTTTAATTTACCATTTAAAACTCTATTCAAGAGATTGAAAAGCTAAGATGATATCTCGTCTCGAATTCGCTTCTCTGATTATATAATCGCGGCGATAGTTCGCGACGATAGATCGGCGAATCCGAATTCCCAGGCGAGTCACCCCTCATTAGCGATTCGCGCATTTTTATATTCTCGGATCGTTGGCAATTCGAGATTTGGGATCATTAGCGAATACATTCTAGAAAATCTTCTTCTGCGAATCCGCCTTGAATTCCCCACGACATCATCCGAACTTTTAAATTTCTCGAGTGGAGTTTTAAAGAGTAAATTAAAGCCCAACAGGGAATTTCTTCGTGTAAAGCAAGATCCAACAAAATTAATAAATGCTATTGCGATAATTGATTTTTCTCGAGTCCATCTCGAACTCGATAAGAATCCGAAAAATAACATTCACCTCCGCGAATTCATCTCGAGTTTGCCACAATACCATCCTCGCTTTTGTGTTTATTGGGTTGGGTATGTACATACATATGTACATATGTAAATAATATAAAATTGTAGGAACGATTGGGTTATTGCGCCTCAAAAAAATTAAAAAAAAAAAATTAAAAAAAAGCTCTTATTGCACATACTTTATTTATTTTAATAAGCATTTGTGGTTTATAATTGATTGCGGCGGCTTGGAGGCGCCTGTCCACAAAATGAAAAAAGTACTCGCGTACATGAAATGTTCTTTTAAATACAAACAATAATTGTAACAAGTGTAGTAGTAACTTGTGGGCATTTCTAAGTGCAAGCTCAGCACAACCGGGTCAGCTATAAATGTACGTATTTATGTACATACATACATACATATTTAAATCATGCCGATATATGTAATTCCACTGACAAGTTATCGTAGTAGAAATGGTAATATAATATTGCATATTTTTTTCTTGATTTCAATTCCCACCTAGCGAAAAAGAAGAAAAGTCACCCTTTTAGGAGCTACGTATAAAACGCACGGTTCTTGGAGCATTACCCTCAGAAATTACCTAATTCTTTTTTGGAACTTTAAATGGACAAAAAGTCGTTCTACGTGGGCAAAACCAAAATTAGTGTTTTAAAAGGTCCAAAATGTTTCCGAATCTAAATCATAAAAAAATTAGGTACGTTTTTCGAGGGTTGCAAAGCAACACTTCGAAAGAGCTTAGATACTTCTTATGTATCGTTTTTTTTTCTCAACGCTTTAAAAAAGCTCATTTTCGACACTCTTTTTGGATCCATTTTTCTGAGCTCTCGGCCTTTTGGTATGAAAATTGCATATCACAAGGCAAATGCAAATCAAACCAACAAAGAATTAATGTTTAGGACTGTAAATATTCCACGGTAGTAGGTACATATACATATATCGTATATGTATTCTCGATAGAGCCGAGTGAGAGGGCAAAATTTCCAGAATGACTAAAAATGGCCTTGTTTTTGGTGTGGAATTAGCAAACTCGGGAAGTTCTTCATCTCGCAAAGAATTTAAAACGCTTTGTTGGATTTTGAAAAACAACATCCAGCTCTATTGTAAAAAAAGAAAAACTACCCACAAAAATATCATATTTTGTCGAAGAATCGCAAATGACATCAATCTTTTACAGCTTTGATAGGTATCTACATACATATGTCCTTACATACATATATATCGTCGGTCTCCTGCCAGAAACACGAATGTGATAATTTTATTAAGCACGATGTCTGCTCTTTATCGGGTATATATTGATGTAATAACAATTAATATTTGTATAAATTCTTGTGTAAACATACACACATAATATGTACTTGTATGTACATAAGCATATATACAAATATTAATTGTTATTATATCAATATATACGCGATAATGAGCAGACATCGCACTTAAAAAAATTTTCACATTCATTTTTCTGGCAGGAGATCGACGATATGTAGTTGTTTTGATAACTCTAGTGTTTTCTAAAAAAAAAATACACGCAGGACAGTGTGCAGGCTTCATAATGAAATTACTAAGTTAATAGGAGGTATACGAATTTCACCAAACATTTATTATTATTTATTTTAGTAATTTTGAATTATGTATGTATTATTGAAATTATTGGCATATGCATGTACATACATATGTATGTAATCTACTTATGCAAATGAACACAGATAAGTTTTGTACGTACATATGTAGGTAATTACCCAGCAAGCATTCGGAGTCATAAAAGTGAGATAGGAATCCTAAACCGGTGCATTCACATTCCCTATGAGCTCATTTTGGAGTCCGAAATGTATGTATTTCTGTTCCTAAGGTGGTCGCCCGATATGAGCCTAATTCTATACATCATATGAGCCTGAATAAGAGTCATAAAAGACTCCTATTGGGCTCATATTTATGACTCTTTTTTCCTTCTATGATTAGCAAAACCAAAAATAATTATTTTCCATGCATTTTCCTTCCCCTGACCCAGTTCTCTTCAAACGCTTGTTATCCTCTTTCCCAGGCCTTCTTCACCTTCACTGCTTGCTTTATCGCGTTGTCTAATTTGTATTCTCCTTCTGATTCTAACCTGAAATCAACCTGAAATTTAATCCAATGGGATCATATACTGGGACATTCAACATTATATTGAACTTCACTTGTACTTTTATACATACTTCCCCTTTTTCGAAACAGCATCTATGAATTGCAATTATCAAAGCACCAAAAAAAATCGTAAAAAAAATTCTTAAGCTCATATTTCTCACATTTCGGATTCATATCGGATTACGAGGCTCATTTTAAACACATATTTCGGTGTAATATATGATTTCAAAAGTTTAAGACTCACATACACATATTTCGGACTTATAATGTGCTCCAAATTATGAGTGCTCCGAGAATGTTGGATGGGTAGACATGTATATGTATCTACATATACATATATATGTACATATCTATGTATTTTATTAATGTCGATCGAAAGACCGGCCGGCGAGACAGAACAAAACAAACCAGACGCTTTGTGCGCCTCAAACGTTATGAGGAATGTGATAAATATACTATAAATGTATGTATATGTACATACCTATAAGTATACATATTAATGTATACATGTTTGCATATAAAAGTCCACCATATTTATAATTATAAAAAAACGTATGCATGTATATACATATGTAGGTACAAACATACCCGGCAAACAAGTTTTGATTATTGTTGACAAATCAGGTCTAAAAAAAGAATACGCTGGCAGCTCTGCTTCGGTTATGCACTCACTCTGTCTGCTCCCAACTCTCTAATACTTATCTAGGTCTTATTTCGCATTGCGGATAAGCCTTTGGAATAAGGTGTGCTCTCAAAGAGAGAGTACTCCTTATGGCCTGATGACATCAACACAGGAAAATCAGCTTTATTTTAAGCCTTACGCCATACAAATTTGCAACCCTTATAATTTTAGGGCCTTATTTCGGTAAATCTACTGTTTTAATTCTTAAATAAGGCTTAGATTTTTTGGTGGGTAGGTATATTTCTATACGTTCAAAATGTACGAATAGGTACCTACATAGATATGTATACATATAATAATAATACAATGGCGCTCTTATTACTCTGACGAGTTTTATGGCCGAGCTTCTCTCCCAATTCGAGGTGTGCTCCTTTTGTTTTTCCTACTAATTGGGTGGACCTACAGTTTTATGCCGGCTCCGAACGGCGAACGCATTTTTTTGTGAGAAGCTTTTTCATGGCAGAAATACACTCGGAGGGTATGCCGCCTACTGCCGAGAGGTGACCGCTATATCTAAAAATCCAATAATTGGATTTTAATTAATTGGAAAAATTGTTTTTTCTGGTGTTTTGTCTGGACTGGGGTTTGAACCCGAAACCTCTATTATAACAGGCGAGCACTACCCACTGCACCACACCATTTATATATGTACATATATATACTAGACCTCTGCACAATACCATTTGCCTCTACTATATTTTCGAATACTCTATGCATTGTACAATTAGTCACAGCACAATTTCAATGCAGATACAAATATAACCCATACTTTTTATTTGGTATACAAATACTATTTCTATTTGCTCTGTTGGAGCGATTAGTGTACACTATTCGCTACGATCGAGTATAACATAATAATAACCATGTTATGAAGTATTCGCAAAACCTTATTGTTTCTTTGGTTTGTTTGTTTATTTAATGTGCATATGGCATTAAGGTGGACCAAAAAATAAAAGCCCAACAAACATGTGTTCCATTTTTTAATGATAAGAAATGTTTTTCTTGTTCATTAAGGACTTTGAAAAAATTATGTATCATCACTGATATAAAAGGAGAAAGAAATTTGGAGGCATTTGCACGACCTCTAAATTTTAATATATTAAGGAAAAATTTTAGGTATAGATTTCCGTATTATATTCGCATGAAAATCGGGTTGTTCCGCAAATTTTGGGAGAACTTTATTTCCTTCATAAAACCACCTAAATATGCCAAATAAATTTCCTAACTAATGCCGAAAAAATCAAAAGAAGCGAAGTATTGGTTACCGAGTTATTTTAAAATATATAGAACAGTTGGAAATATGTAGATCGTAAAAAGCTCTGGTTCGAAATTTATTTTAGACATATGGTTTCTTGGGCAAAAAAGCTTGAAATTACCCAAATTTTTATAATTGCGATATGTCCATTAATTTTTTTTTTGGCCCCTACCAATCGACCCGCCCTAGTGTGTATGCATATGCACATACACACTCCCACTAGCAGCGTAATTTTGCTGAACACAACGTCTGGATGTGTGTTTATGAAAATATGTATGTACATACATATATTTCGATTATATTCGAAGTATTCGCAAGTAGTGTACACTATTTGCAGAACCTTTTTAAGGTCATGTAATTGTATACTTTTTGGTTGCTTGTTTTTCCGACAGGGTAGGAATATGATGTATTGTGGAACGATCCTCCGTCATCCCTTGTCAAGTTTGGTTTGGAGACAAACCGGTTTCGGCTAATATGCGCCATCTTCAGTGTCTTTTTTCGTTCTGAGTTATTTTGTGTAAGTTCGATAGTACTTATAGTAACTGACTTCCATCGTTTGGTCACGTACTTCGTGTTCGTGTGATGTGTTCGTGTGTTCGTGCATTCGTGCGTTCGGGCGACGTGCATACGTGCGTGCGTGCGAGTCTGTGCGTTTAGGTATGTGAATCTATTTTTGTATCCTCATTAAACAGGCAGGTAAAAGTCCGTTATTGTCCTCTTGTGTGTTGTTTTGTTTATGTCGGTTTTAGGTTTTCTGTCCTCTTTTCGGTATAATAGCTTAAGCGGTTCATGTAATTGTCGCTACGAATAAGTAATTGTATTGGTTCTGTTTATGGATGTGCTCTATTTGCGTTTATTCTAAAACGACAGAAACAAGTAGGTACTGTAATTGGACGGCCGCGAATATTTTGTTGGCCGTTTCGAATCCATTCGTGCAGCCTTCTAATATATACATATGTACATTTGTCTGTATGTATTTATTTAAATTTGTTGTGCCCACTCGCAGATCTTGTGGTAGTAGTCAACATTAGGGTGTCCCGAAATATTTTTTTTTGGATTTCCTTAACGCAAGACCTCTCAAAATTTGCTGTTTTATTCGCAAATTACGAAACAAGTTTTAAAAACTAAATACAATTAGATCTTCAGGGCTCTACCGATCTTTAAAGTTTTGCGGTTTTGTCATTCATGCAGAACGCCCACTCACCACAACAAATATTACATCCGCATATTGTTTGCATACTTCCTATGTAATTCTTTTCGTTCTTATAAGTTCTATTCGCTTAATTTTTTTATGCAACTTACTTTTAAGTGCAAAAATCTGAATTCCATGTAGTTACAATGAAAATACTCGTACATACACATATTTTCTACAATGGGCTTGATTCGGCTTCTGCATTTTATTTGCCCTTCAATCGTGGAGAATCAGTTCGATAAAAAAAAACAACAATACGGTTCTTTAACTAAAGCATAAAGTTCTTATTTGCCTCAAGTTTATTTTATAACGTTACGAATATGCTGGAATCAGAAAATATTTAGAAGAGACTACAAGCCCTGGGCGAAGGTACTAGTATGCAGTGTTGTCACCGCAAATTTTTCGAAAGAAGTGAAGCGGCTGAACAATCGAAATGATTCGAAGTAAATCGAAGTAAAGCACGCCTAAATGGGTTTTCATACGTTCAGTGTTCCCGCGAGGTCAAGAAAATTTGGATCCCAAAAACAGAATAATATATGTATGTATATTGTTTTTAAGTATCATCTCAGAGAAAAACTATTAACTTCATATAAAATAAAATGCTTTAACTTCATAACGATATGTTATTTTTTATTATTTCTAACATGCAGAAAAAATCCATCAAATTCAAATCTACACATATTTATTAAGACTAAAATAGGTGTAAAAATTTTTCTTTCGCAGCCTTTCAGAAATCGCAATCAAAATTATATGAATAATGTACTTTACTTAAACGAATTATGTTATTATTTCATTTAATTTATTTAAACGAAAAATCCCCTGAACACAGAAATAGGTTTGCAGCACTTTTTTTTTTTTAATTTTAAAAATTGTCGTTTTCGATTCGCCATCACACAAGCGAGGTCGGATCGAACAAAAATGTTTGAACCCATAATGAGTAGTAGCCATACTCGCTAACTGGTCGATAAAAATTTCCCTCTGCTCGCTAGCATTCACATATAAATTTGACAGAAGGAAATTTATAGCCAGCAGAGAAATTGTGAATCGAAAGCGGCTAATAATTCAGTTAAAAATTCTTTATTCAATTATTTTTTAGGTAGTACAGTCATGTGAAAAATAATAGGGACAGTTGCCTTGAAATATTTCAAAGATCGATCCTGCTTCAATTTCTAAACAATGGTCAGAACTTATACATTAATTTCTTGCTCAGATGTCTCCGAAGTAAGGAACAGTTATTTAATCGGCCATTTTTTGGGTCGTTTCATAATGGTTGATGATTTTGTAGAGTGAGTTCATTTCAGCTTGTGAAAAATAATGCGGACGCCACACATGAATTAAAATTGTTTTCGAAAGGGTGGAGATTTTTATAGATAATAGAAAACTAATTCACTGAATATCAAATAAAGTTTTATAATATACTAGGTTTTTAACCCTATAATACCATCAGGGACTCAGAATGGGTCGAGGAGACCCCTGCACTATTCAACTTATAGCAAAAAGAAAAAATCTCCAAAATAAGTGTTTTTCGTGCCGGGAAATTGACGAAATGTGAAATTGCTTTGAAATAATATCGGAAAATGCTGTAAAATATAATCCAAAAGTATAAACACGCAGACGGAAGCCAAAAATATCCCCACTGGTTCAATGGAATATACAGATATTTGTAGGAAAGGACCGGTTATGTCTTTCCATGACATACAAAATTAGTTTTATTTAAACATGAAATCTCCCACAGTTCGAAAAATGTTAGTTTAGTTCTGAACATGTTTGGCTACAAGTGGTGTGTAGTTTCAAAGAAGTAGAAACATAAACAAAGAAACAGAATCACTATACCAAAAACAAGAAGGACAAGGAATACATACGTTATAAAAATAAGTAGGAAAGAGGAAATATAGAGGGAATATGTGAAATAAGTAGGTACCCAGAATAATTAGTATATAATAGCAACAACAAAATAGTAGTGGCAGCAATAACAACAAAACTCAAAAAATACTATAGTCGCAATCTCAAGCAGAAATGCCAAAATTTGGACAGAAAAATATATTTGAATTCTAATCGAATGCAATAAATTTGTTTCTCTGTACTTATATGATTGATCTCAATAATAAAACTACTTTTGAGTATAACATTTTTATTATTTTAGCTCTAAAGTTTAGGTTTCTAAATATATGAAATTAACAAAATTTCAGATCTCGGTAGAGCCCTCAAGATCGAATTCAATTCCGATTTTTTTACTTTTATTGTGATCTGTATTCAATTACGCAACTTTTGATACCTCTTGCGATAGCGTAGCTCGAAAAAAATTTTGTTTCATACATGAACGGGACACCCTAGTCAACATTCAACTTTTGCACATTCTTCATATTTGTCTGCGTCTACCTACCCCACTCCTAACTGCCTTCCCGAGCATTTACCAACAAACAAATGTTGTATCGGCAGCACTCGCAGGGCTAACAGAGCTTACGAGTACAATTAGTAGAGGAAAAAATTGTATTTTTAATAAGTAAGCATTCTTCCAAGTTTTTTGTTGTATGTACATATGTTTGTATGTTTTTATATGTATACTCAAATGTGGCGACAATGCAGCCATGTAAATATGTACATAGTTACGATATAACATTATAGACTATTTAACTATTCTCTGGGAGGTGATTTTTTGCATGTACAACAGTAGAGCTGTATGCAAGCCATGGTGGCGAGTAGATACGTCTGAACACAGTTGGGTGGTTTAGTTAAGGTGAGTTTACAATGTAGGTACATATTAATGTACTGGAATCGTCTTGTTTTTCGTACTCGGCACTTGAACTTGAATAAAAAATTTATGATACCAAGATGGGTTGGAAGCGAGGTAAAGTCGGCGAAGTTTCTAGTTAGAAGGAGCTGTTATACTATGTTCGGGTTGGAGAGTTAACTAGAGTTGGTGGTTTGGAGTTAAATGATGACTGTCAAGTGTTCACGTTGAGGGGTTTATGTAACTCAGAGTTTAATTTGACATATGCTAGGTGGCCGCAATACTATCTACATATGTACCTACATAGATTTGCTGCGGATCTTTTGTCAAAATTACAAGTAACCTTCATAGAAGATTGACATAAGCATCTCAAATCATCCGTCTATTGCGACCACCTACACTGAGGGAAAAAGGCAATTGTAAAAATAACTCCCAACGGTGACAATGTTACATTTTTCAATGTCGACTAATTTCTTGTTGAATCACACTTTTTTTATAGTTAAAGTAAATATTTTTCTGTTAGTTTAAATGTAAAATAGCCAATTTAGCAATAATTCGTAGTTAAAAATAATCTAACAATTTAAGCAATTTCATTACAACATCAACATTTCCAATTTTTCATGGCTACATTGTCAACTTAAAGTTGGCATTGTTGATCTGACGTTCCGAAATTTTACTCTGGTGTGGCTACATTGTCAGCTTAAAGTGAGCATTCTCGATTTGACGTTGAGAAATTTTAATTCGATATGGCTACATTTTCAACTTAAAGTGGGCATTGTCGATCTGACAAATTTCAAATGAAAATGTGTATACAATTTGTAGCCGAAAATGAACTGCGTGCGTAGAAAGCAAACTCGACTCCCAATTTTTTTTTTTTTGCGTGACAGTGGAATTTAGATTGTTTACAAAAAATTAAGCACTTCCTTTCGATATCGTGTGTGTTATATAGGCTATGTTCAGAAACGCAGCATGAAGCGCAACAGCGGCAGTAATTAATATTTTGATGATTGTGATGAGCGACGCTTCATGCAAAATTTACGTTTATGAACGCTCTGCTTGTACTACAAAATCAGGTTGCGCTTCAAACAGAGTTTCTGAACAAAGCCAAATTCTACAAAATAACAAAGTTTCCTCGGATTTTCTATCTTGTCCCGGCAATGAGTGAGGTGGAGAATCGTGCGGCGGATGCCGAGGGAAAACTGAAAGGCATATTAATACAGATTGGTGGCATATTATTGGGTGGATTTAAAGTTTTGGCGATTGCTGTGAATGAGCATGCGTTGTTGGAGCTTTTTAAATGAATTCTAGAAGGCCTAACAAAAGGGTCGGCTTTACATTAAAGAACCACGATCCGAGAAAATGACTTTTTCAGGGGGCTCTAACAGATATCAAAACCGAAATCAAAATTTGTCGGAGGCTTATAGTTCACGAGATATTTGTTGGTAATTTGTTGGTAGTTGGATGGGTCTATAGATATTACCGGCTGAGGGTTATTTTTTAAAGCGCAGCCAAAGGCCGCCAACGGGAAAATTACAACACACAAATTACTTTATCAAAGAATATCTCCACAACTATAAGCGTCCGGCAGGTAAGACTTTTGTTTTTCTCGAACCGTGGTTCCTTAATGTAAAGCCGACCCTCTTGGTAAGCAGATTGAAATCTGAGCCAAACTATTATGTATTACTATCGGTTTGTTCGTATTGGGTGAAATTTTTGTAAATATGTTGACTGTGCAATCTATTAAAGTAACAAAAATGTACGTTACATTTGTGTTTATCTAAATAAAAAAGCAATTAATTCTACAACAAACACTGCGTTTTTAAATTGAAAATAGATTTATATTTCATATTAACCTAGTCAACAATGCCGTTTGTTAACCCAACAATAAAAGCGCTTTTACCTAACATCACAACAATTTCAAATTGGCATTTTAATGTTGTTTCAAATAATCTTCACTTTGAAATAACTACGATATCTACTTTGCATCGACCAACAAAACGTTGAATTAAAATTTTAGTTGTTCTTTCATAATGGAATGTGTTTAAATTGTCAATGTCCTGATGCATTATCCACTCATATGATATGTTAAATTGGCAATCGTCACAGTCATATTAAATATAAATGCGGTTGTTTTCATTGTAATATTTGTAAAATGGGAAAATAACAATTATTATAGTCGATGCAACAATTTTCAAGGTAGGCTGACTATCATGACTGTTTTTTGTTGAGTTGACGTCGTTTTTGTTGGATATACGTTGTTTTTTCCCTCAGTGTAGCTCTTCAATTAATGCCAATGTTTCTTCAACGCGAACATAGTACTAAAAAGCTTTTAAGTCCTAATAATTTATTTGACAGGAGCCAGCGACCACATTAGAAATAAATCTATTCTGGCGAATTTTCGTCGGGCGATTTTCGTTAGCTTTATGGTTCTGTCAATTCTCATATCTGGCTGTGTTTTTAAATGTTGATAGAACGCTACGACCGGGCGATATTTCGCATGACGTTGGATCTGTTTAAGGCTTAAAGATGTAAAACAATTGATATATTTTAGTTTTTGTTAACCGTATACATATTCATAAAAAATAAAATAGGTTTATTAAAATCTTATAATTGAAAATTTGTATGGAAATGTCATTTTAAAAAGCTCTTTGATATTTTGTATTTTGGTAAATTTAAAATTTTTTAAGTGGCAACGCTGGTATCTACATAAAACTCACAACAACTGAGTATATAAATTGCAATTCTATACGAATATGGAGTCACATACATACCTACATATGTATATAAATACTTGTTTTATGCAATATGTATGTATTTGCTTTTCTTGACGATGTGTAGTGCGCCTCAGGACATCAAAAATATATGTAAGTATTTATGTACATATGTATGTATATGTATCTGTACATACTCAGAAATCTATTTATAAAATTATACGAGACTATAACAACGAAAACAACTTCAAGAATATTTACCAAAAAGAGAAAGAAAGCCCACAAATCAAAGAAAAATGGCTATAACGTAACGTAGCGTAAGATTGCGTAGACATGCATACATACATACACATGGAAGTTTGTACATTAGGGTGGAATGATTTGTATGGAGAGAAACTAATCGATATCGCGCAATGGAAATTGGGATTCCTCTCATTTTTCTGAGTAGAAAACTCTTCCACGACATTTGTCTAAAATTAATTTTGAATTTTCGAAGAGTTATATCCCAAAACGTAGACCTATGCTATTTGACCTTCTTTTTCATGCAGTCGTACCCGGTGGCGTATGAGTAACATTGAATTTTCGTAGAATTGAAAATTTTATTGTTTAGCAACTAGTGCCTCATTTTTTAAGATATCCGCTTGAAATTTGGTACGTGGGCGTATTTTTAAGAGAAGCTGGTCATTTGCTGGATTCGGCCGAATCGGACCACTATAACATACATATACCTGATGCACAACCGATCGCAAGAGATAATCGCGAAAGTATGCGATTTTGGGAATTCAGCCTGCAAAACCGGAAATCAGGCCATATCTCGAAAACGACTCATCCGATTTTAATGGTGATGTCATATCTGGCATAAAATTCCGATTCCATTTGATGCACATATTTTTTGTCCATTTGTTATTTTCAAAAATCCGTCCTGGTCCATAAAAGCCAAATTGCGGAACATAAAAAATTAATTTTAGACAAATGTCGTGGAAGAGTTTTCTACTCAGAAAAAAGAGAGGAATCCCAATTTCGATGGCGCGATATCGATTAGTAAATCGCCGCACCCCAATGTACATATCTACATAGGAACATCTAAAGTGAAAAGGTAAAAAAACGACAAGAACAACCAGTGCTGAGCTATTAAAAATTAAAAATACTCGCATAAAATAAATAAATATTTTAACGGGCAACGTCAGCTACTATCTACTACAACACAGAGCTCCAACATACATACATAGCATATACATACCAGAGCTGTAAAGTAATGAATATTACTTGGTAATTGTAGCTACTTAGTCTAAGTACAATTACAATATAATAATACAATGGCGCTGATATAACTCTGACGAGTTTGAAGGCCACGCTTCTCTTCGAAATTTGAGGCGTGCTCCTTAATTTAGTTTTTCCTACTAATTGGGTGGACCTACAGTTTTTTGCCTGCTCCGAATGGTGAGAAGCATTTTCATTGCAGAAATACCCTCGGAGGCTATGCAGCCCACTGACCGCTAAAACCTAATAATTGTCTTCTAATTAATTAGAAAAAAATTGTTTGAGTTTGTCCGTACTGGAATTAGAACCCGAGACCTCTGGTATGGCAGGCGAGCACTCTACCCACTACTTGATAATTGAAAAACCAATTACCAAATATAAGTATACATATTTTATTGGTACTTAATATTCAGTAAAGGCATTTTTCAAGAACATACTTGGAGTAATTAAATGTAATTGAAAAATGTATGAATATCAAGTACCAATAAAATATACTTGTACTTGGTAATTAGTTTTTTCAATTACTGAGTATTGGTACTTGTACTTGTTATTTCCAGCTCTGATACATACCAAACTCAACCAGGCAGCCAGCCATAGCCGTGAGCGATGTCTCAGCTCTGGCCGCCGCTGAGGGCGGTGTTCATTGTTGTTTTTTATACTTACTATAATATTACAAATAAGTATACATATACATATGTATGTATGTAAATTAGGGTGGTCCCCAAACGTATGGAAACAAATTGTATATCATATTTCGCGAATTGCATCCCCTATGTCAATGTCACATATATATGCATAAATTTTTGTTCCAATCGGAGACGGCCTACCTACTTGCGTGTCGCACAGGCTTCATATTTCTGAAAACTGTATGGAGACTGAAAAAAATAAAAATTTAATTTTGGTATCTATCGGAGACGGTTAAGGGCTGTCGCACAGGGGTCAAAGTTCACATTACCACATGTGAAACCTGTGCGACACCCCTTAACTGACTGCAATCGGGACCAAGATTTATATTTGGTATCCTCGAGTAGAGGACTATCGATTTTGGGCATTAAATATAAAAAAATTGTATCAAAGTGTTTGGTCCTTACTTTGGCCTGTACTTTGGCCACTGTGCGACACCCTTTAACCGTCTTCGATCAGGACCAAAATTTATATTTAATATCTTTGACTTCAGTAATATCGTTATCGGTCATTAGATATATTAAAAAAATATTTTAATTTTTTGAATTTCCATAGTTTTCTGAATTTTGACCTCTGTGTGACACATTTGAATCATCTCCGAAAGGAACCAAAATTTATATGCGATATCTTTGGCTGTGCTGCTACCGATCTAGGGGGTGGGACCGAAAAAGTCGCTAATTTAATTTTAAGGACCACCCTAATACATGTATGTATTCCATGCAAAAGTGTTTACTCACACACAATTTACCATTTCGATAACTACAATCGCAACAACAACAACAACAACGTACGTATGTAGGTACCTACTATAAACTTTCATAACCGCCTAACCGACATTTGTGCCAAAAATTAAAATTGAATTCCTGATGCCCAACTCTACGACTTTAGCACTGCAAAAGGCATTAGAAGGAAAAATAGAGCTCCCGAGCTTCCCAAAGACCCAATCTATGGTATGGATCAATAGAGCTGGGCGCCAGGAGTTAAAGTTTGGCATATATTTTGGTAACTATAGGCGGTTATCAAAGTCTCACTTAGGCGGTTATGAAGTATAAACGAAGATATATGTATATATATCTGGAGTATAACTAGTTGTTGTATTTTCAGTGACAACAAAGCAAACAAACACAAACTCAAACCAGCATGTACGCTGCAGCTAATATAATGGACAGTGCCGAAAAATGTCAGTCTACAACTAGAGAGTTCACAACTAGCTCAGAACTTGTTCTAAAAAGATGCAGAACGAAACAGTTTATTAATGTGACTTTATGAAAAATTGATGTTTGCAGCTATTACATTAAAATTGAGCAACAAGAAATGTTGCACTTTACAATAATGCCCCTTTTACTGTCTTATGCTGGGTAGTACCAAATGGAATTTGGTTAAAAGGGCGTACATATAACCAAAGTAATACTACTTGACATTTGTAGGTGAATAGGGATAGTTCTACCTTTTGCATGATTAAGTTTCAAAAACTTGGATTTTATCATATAATGCCGCATTTATTTTCAATAAGTGAAGAGTTCTGCCGCATGATGATTATTTTTCTAAAGCGCGACCAAAGACAAACCATTTTTGAACTAGTCCCGCAGTGCTTCCTTTTTAACTATATCCGAACTATTGATTATTGAACTAAACCAGGACTGTCCATACAGGAAATAGTTTAGAACGCATTCCAAAGTTCTGCAGAGGGTGATATTTGCCACTTCGTAGGACTTCGCCGTCGTAAAAAAGACAGTTGAAAGCATTGCGTAGGGGATAGAACGAGAACCAAACTTGTCTCTTTTTGAACTAGTTCTGCACTAGCCTGGAAATAGCGTGATTTGCTGTGTGTGCATGCGAAAAGCCTAGCAGCAACAAATTTGGAGTCGCGCGGCGATAAGAATGTTCATTGTGTGCTGGCGGTGCGATGGCGTTACCTCGCGTTGCGTTGGCGATCACGATCGCAACTATGGTGTTGACAGCAACAAAAAGTACATACATATACACATACATACATACATATTTTCTTGTTGTTATTTTGTTACATTTTGCTTTTGTAACTGAAAAATGTCAGCGTCTGATGGCGGCGGTGATATGAGTGACCAATTGACTGACAGTCACTCGTGCACACCGGCACTCAGTAGCCAGCAGACGACTAATTATTCCCCAAACTGCTGGATCGCGCGACTGATCGCGGCGATTCGTTTAGTAAAGAAGCGTTTAGGTGGCGCGCGAGTTTACGTTTTTGATGGTAACAACGTTGGCGCGTTGCGTTGTTGACTCTATTGCTTTGACGTCAAACATGATTTTGAGACGCGTTGCTTGAGCGTTTAGCGATTCTGCAAATTGTCGTTTCGAATTTTTTGCAGTTTCGTGAATATCTGTGAGCGAGCAGCACAAGCTATCACATGCATGTTTTTTTTTTACATATTTACATATGTATGTATAAACGTCCGCGGGGCGGCGCGCTCACTATTTTGCAAGTGACAGTTGATGAGCCGCGGGAGCGCCGGCTACCGCGCCGGACCTTAATTAGCCATGTGTTGCAGGGAAGAGGGAGAGGCGAATATCACGCATACTTTTTAATATATTTACATATGTATGCACATACATACATACATAAATTGTGATACATACATATGTATGGGTACTCACGCTCACCTTTTATAACTTTTCTTCTTTTAATTAATTTTTCTTCAGTTCGTGTTCGCCTTTCTGTTGTTCCACGCTTATCGTTTATGTAAATTATTATAATAAATTTTTAACAAATTTGCGCTTATGTATGTCAACTGGCATTTTGCTTCACGTTTAGAATAGAACTTTAGCTTTTCAAATTGAAAAAGGCATGTTTTGTGGATCATCTATTGCTTGCTCATCTATTTTTTCTCACTATAGTCTATTAATTATACATACTATCCATTCTATTCCACGCGCAGCTCCAAATACATACATCAACGATCGCCACATAAACTGTGTTTAGCTAATTTTATATATGTATATGTAAACAGAAAGCAATGAGCATCGTTGTCAATTTGTTTCACTCGTAGGTGGGGCAACGCGCTCACTCACAGGCACCACATTATCGTTTGGAGCTTTCGGCCATACTGAGGGGCGCGTCACTATTAAACTGCTTTCGTTGATGGGGCTCTGCTCGCTGGCGCACGGGTTTATAATGTGCTCTACGAGAAGCGCGTCATGCGGCGTATGCAAACGCGAGAAGACATCGACGTAAACGTCGAAGCCCCAAGCAAGCGCAGTCCATTCTTATACCAACATAGTTGGAAATGATCGCAAACCAGACATTTATTATTATTGTGGTTGTGTGGAGAGATCAATGCGTTGGCGTTGCCGCTCATGTTTTCAAACATAAAAGTGATATTGCTGAAGCAAGTAGTTATTACAAACAATTCTTTCTGGCACAGCAACAACGAATTAAGATACACGCTATATTTTGAAGTTGGAATGAAAAGGACGTGGTTTTAACACTCGAAGAAATTCGAACAAGTGTTGCCTTTCGACAGTTTGCCTACGTATATGAATCAACTTTTAAAGAAAATGACTGTCCGCTTAAAGATGGCTCTTATAGTTATATATAACAACAATATTCATCCAGTTCAGCACTGCTTCTCAATATGGAACTTAGAGCCTCTAAGTTAGAGGTTTGTGTATAAATGAGGGAGCATGAGATAATCTCTCAGCCAACCCTAAATTACTTGTGCGTAACTCTGGCAACCAGCATTAACACTAAAAATAATGGAAAAAACGAGGAATCATTTTTGCCAATAAAAGGTACTTTGGAATAAGTAAGCAATTGAAAAGTAAAGTCCTCTCTCGACGAACAAATTTCACACTCTACAGAACGCTCATCGTTCTAGTACTCATGTACGGCGCAGAGGCAGGAACAATGTCAAAATTCTGAATGGGCCCATGCTGCATGAAACAGAAACAACTGGCGCGCTTTATTGGACTCGGTCAGAATCGTCTAGACGGTTATGCGCCAATTAAGAAGAAGAAGAGGAACTCTAGATCAGACCCCGACATTTTGACTTATGTAAGTAAATGAGAAATATTACACACATTTTAATTAATGTAACGCAAATCGCTCTGCACTCTCCCACACAATTTCTCTCATAATTTTGCCGTGGTCTGCTCTAGATGAATGATCGGCGAATTGTGAAAGATATTGTATTGGAGAGCGCAGAGAAAATTGCGACGATTCTGGCGGAGTCGCATGAAGTCAGTAGATTCTGTTCCATGCTCTCTCTTTATTCGCTGAACAATGTCGCTGTCTGCGTAAAGCTCCCACAGCTCATCATTAAATCTCCTTCGATACGCGCAGAGGTTCATAAATCTTCCGAAGGACTTTTCCCTCGAATACTCCAAGTGATTCTGCGCCGTACATGAGAACTGCAACTATGAGCATTCTGTAGAGCGTGATTTTTGTTCGTCGAGAGAGGAATTTACTTTGCAACTGCAGAAATTTAAATATAGACAAAGTAGAATAAGTTTTCGGAAAGAAAGAAGTAGCGCCCAATATCTGCTGTTACAATCTTGTCTCAAAAGTCAAATTCTCACATACGTAACGTCGCTATAGAAGAAAAAAGACGCAAAGTGTTTTGTTGAGGAAGAAAGACGCAAACTTTTTTTTTCAAAGACGCATTAAAAATATTTGTCGAAAGAAAGACTCTTTCTTTTTTTTTGATAACGAAGAAAGACGCTTTTTTTTTTTTTTTTTGTACTATAAAGAAAGACGCATTTAAATATTTTTTAGGAAAGAAAGACGTATTCGATTTTTTTTTCTTCGTCAATATTAATGCTAATGCGTCTTTCTTCGTCGAAATATATTTTAATGCGTCTATCTTCGTCGACATGTTTTGTAAAGTGTCTTTCTTCCTCGACATATTTTTAATGCGCCTTTTTTCGTCAGCAAATTACTGGCATGAGTCTTTCTTCTTCCGGAGCGACGGTATGTAATTTGTAGAGCAGGTGCCAGTTGTTGTTTTTTGTCATTTCAAAGGCAGGAAATGTCAAACATCATATACATAGAACTTATACCGCCATAGCAACTGACGATGCATGTGGTCCTTTTGTTATACTGCAAAGGTGTGTAATTTAAAAATAAATTCAGCTGGGCGCCAAAGGATCAGCTAGCTCTAAACTTGATTTAAACTAGAAACGAATTAGCACTGCAGATGTTATACTCATACATACACACGTATGTAGATACGTAGGTATAGCTTGAAATATTAAATGACTGTGATGTTATTGAATCGTAGACGTCCTGGCAGCATGAAAATGAGCAAAGCATTTACAAACATTCCATGGCCAATCGGTGCGCGATGGCCAATGTGTTTCTAATACATTCTTAACTTTTTGCAGACGCTGAATGGTATCTAGCTATCGATTGGCTAGGCGAGCAGTTAGTCAGCCGATTATGCTGCGTACGGCGTTTCGCACAATCAGCTTGACCTCCTCCCCGCCACCCGCTGCTAGAAAAAAAACCAAAAAAACAAAAAAAAAAAACGGCACCTCACAAGCAATGGTCAACCAACCGCGTTTCGAGTGTTTTGTCGCACCCAAGGCATTGTCCCGACCTAAAAGTACAATGGACAATCCGAAAATGGAATGAACAACATTTTCAAGTGTCCTGCCATTGTGTGTACTGTGCTATGCCCAGCTGAGCGATGGTCTTAGGATCGTATTGGTACACATGATAAGACAATAGTATTTGCTTAATAACCACTCGAGTTTGTAAGGCGTAGAAAATCACATAACGACAATGAACAATAGGAACACTCGAAAACTCTGCGGGTAGGCAAGTAATTGACTAACTCCATACATATGTACATACATATGTACATACATATTATGTCCGTATATACAAACATATGTATGTATGCCTTGAATGTGTTATAGCGACATGGACAAGGTGATCGTGAAAATCTCTCTGAAAATCCAAAACACAAAATGATGAACAAGCTGCAACAAAACAAAAAAAAACGCAGACAACATCAACCAACAACAAGTCAACCATGAAGATAACAATTGCACTAGCCGCCGCCGCCGCCAACACAATCTCTTACTGATCGTGTAGGTAAATAGTTAAATACGAAAATTCCTGTGAAATTTTTAAGGACCTCAAAATGAGCATGAATTAAATAAAGGTGAGCACTGACAATGAAGTGAGCACTGATTTTACCTGTTTTGTCTAAGGTACAACTAATTTTATGTGCATAAGCAATCAGACAATCATTTTACCTACATATGTATCTCTTCAGGTAAACACATATGTATCTCTTCAGGTAAACACAACACTCCTAAGATAGTCCGCCGTATTTTCGTTGAAACCAAAACAATCAATAAAAAAAAAAAAAGTAAGAGCGAGGCTGTCTTCGGTCGTACCGAAGACTTTATACCTTGCAGGAATGGATCTGATTTTGTTTAATTTACACATATTTAGAACTTGATAGTCCACAGTAACATCTACATATACACTCAAAAAAAAAATTTCTCTCGATCAAAGACATAATTTTCCTTATTTTGAACACGCGTCCCAATACAAAATTTTCTTTGTTTTGTGTAAATTTTCTCAAAAATGTGGAAAAAACATAAAAAAACATTCAAACAAATTCGTTGCCATGGGGATTTGTATGGGAATTTAATTTCTCAAAATTAAAGAAATCAAGTCTTCAAAACAAGGAAAGTTGGGAATGGAATGGCGCTTAAAGAATTTTTCATTATTTTAATGTATGAATTTTTTCAAAACAAGTATATGAAACCATGGTAACGCATGTAACAACAATATTTTATAAACCTTTTAACATGTTTTAAGGAAAATTTACTCAAAACAAAGAAAGTAGTGTTCAAAATAGGTAAACAATTTCTTTGACCCCTCCATATAATTTTTTTTTCTCTCAGTGTAGGTACAAATACTGAAAAGTTTAATTTCCTTAGCTGTTTAAATGGTGAAGTTATAAACCAAAATGTCCATATCTGAACAATTGGTTGTATGGGAACTATATGTTATAGTGGTCCGATTCGGCAAATTCCAAAACATTATCAGCTTCTCTTAAAAACACCCATATACCGAATTTCAGCCAGATATCTCAAAAACTGAGTGACTAGTTTACGTTCACACAGACAGACAAAGGGACAGACGGACATGGCTTAATCGACTCAGGTCATGATCCTGATGATATCGGTATATGTATACATATATATATATATATATATTGGTGGGTGTGTCACGCCTCCTCCTGGTACTTTCAAGATTTGAGTTTCGGCACAAAATTATTTATAATACCACTTCATTCTCATGAAAGGTATACAAAAAAAAAAGCAAAAACACATTGACCGAATTCTACGAAACCATTGTTAGACCAAGAAGCGCCAGAATAATTGCGAATGTATACCTACGCTGATATATGTCTGTCTGTATGTATATGAACATATCCTTCAATTCATTTACTCGTTATTATTTGGGGAAAACCATTCGCACGAATTCAACAACGTAAAAATACGTAAAAGGACTGCGAAGTGATGTGGCTTGTGAAAAAAGGAACAGAGAGATTTTAAGAGCCATCTATTCAGCTTATGATTTCATTGTTATGGATGAATATAAAGAGGTACCTATGTACCTACATACTATGTACTTACTTATGGATTTATAATTGTTTTAATGATACATTATATACATATTGTATAATTGACATAAATCTATTGATTTACCGTTGTTTTTGATTGATTCAGCCTTTGTGTAAAAGAAAAATATTTTATAAAAAGTAAGATTTTCATTAACAGATAACATAATGATTTAGGCACTGGCGAAAAAGGAAGTTAAAGTGTTTTATAAAATTATTTCTGCTGAAATTCTGTTATATATGTATATTTATATATGTATGTATATATTCCAACATAATTTGGCGCTTTAAGCCATTATTTCTAAAAAGAAAAACCTCTTTTTGGATGCATTCCATGCAATTCCCATTCCTGGAATTGCGTTTTTGGAATGCAGCTTTTAAGCTGATTCCACATAGAACTTTGTGTTGCACTACGTGACACTTTCTGCGTGACAGCTGAGATTAAAATACATGTATCTATATGAGGTTTCTCACATAACAAAAAGTAACGCAACGCCGAAGTTACGTAAAGCACAAAGTTGCCCACATCTCAACTTTTGGGGGCGTTGAAATTTTTTTTCAGTTTCACTTTAATTTATATGCAAATAAACAAATTTACATTTCACACAATTGAAAAATAATTTAATAGATTTTTATTTTCTTATTAACTTTTTTGTAAATAAAACGGAGAATGAGAGGTTTTTCAGAAAATAAATATTTTTTGAGCGATGTTGCAGCGTTCAATGTGGCATAGTTTTTCAGTTTTGCGTTGTTTCACATAGAAAGCGGCGTAACGCAAAGCGGAAAAATATTTATGTGGAATCAGCTTTAATTCCTTTTTCAGAATGCTGAATTATTATTTTTTAATTCCAATTCCTTTTTGCAGTCCGGAATTGTAATTCCTTTTTCAATTCCTCAAGTGGAATTGCAACTCCATTCCAATTCGTTTTTGCGTTCCTTTTTCAATTACTTTTGTGTACTAATAAAGTTTGAAAATGTTTCTTTTGTGGGGTAAAGTTTAAAATCATCAAACAATATTGTTGGACGATATTGGTATCAAATGAAAGTGTAAGTCGTCTGTCAACTTATCTTTATCAAAAAATCATCGTAGGCTGAAGTACCAGGCACCCAGTTTTTGCATGTAGCTTTTAGATACATATGTATGCACTGGACTGTGAAGAAGCTATTGTTCTCAGCTTTTTTGAATTTACCGTTCTGTTTAACGTATATGATTAAGTATTATGCAAGAAAAATACCTCAAGGAACTTGAACTTATAGAAAGGAATTGCGGAATGCATTCCATGAAATTGGAAAAAGGAATTGAATGGGAATGCAACAATTCCTTTTTCGGAATTATGAATTAAAATTTCAATTTCCCGTTCCGGAATTGTAAATTAAAATTTCAATTTCCCATTCCGTATCTAGTAAACTATAAACTTCCGGCCAGTTTTGACTTCGGTTTTGATATCTGTCAGAGGTCCTTGTAGGAATTACTTTGTTTATTGAAATTACTTTTTATTATTGTTGAACAATTTTCAGGTTATCTTTGATTCTTTGAAATTAATATATTCCAAAATGGAATATTTTCATTATTATTTTGTAATTCAATTCAAGAGCTCAATTCCTATAAAAATAAATATTTATATTAAACAAATATAATATATAATACAGCCCTATACCCAAGACTGCAAAATAACGTTATTTGTAACAATAAACAAAAAAAATTTGTTTCTGTTGAAGTATTCAATTTCAATCCATTTCAAATCCATTTCGTTTCAACTATTATCAAAAAAATTATGAAAATTTTTTTGGTTTTGTTAGTTATCAAAACAATTATTTCAAAAAAATATTGTTTCAACTTTAAACGAAAAAATTAACTTCAATAATTTTGTTTTCTGTGAAGAAAAAAAAATTTTACATATCGCACCCTAAATCATAAAGTGGCACAACTCAAAATTCAAAAATTTTCAGGAGAGCCGTAAAACTTTTTTCATTACAAGCAATCGTATAGCAAAGGGCCAGGTATAATGGTTATTTTTCGGTCGAAAGAGACAGTTATTCAAAAGCTTTTTTTAGGCAATCGCTAGAGATATGTTCTGTATACCCGTTTATGAAAAAAAAATCGATTTCGAAAAATTTTGAGTTGTGCCACTTTTTGATTTAGGGTGCAATATGTATGTATGTACGTACGCACATGAATAAATACATTTTTTTGATATTTTTTTGCTATCAACGATACAAAATTTATATTGATAAAAGTTTATTGATAATTTTGGAAACGAAAAAATTTTGTTTTTCATAAGCAGCAAAACAAAATAATTTTTGGATATTTTTTATTGATATTTTTTGAAACAAAATTATTTTGTTCATTTCGTTGAGCAGCCTTGCCTATACCCCTCCCCCCTGAAAAAGTCTTTTCTCTCGGGGCGTTCTTCCTTAATGTAAATCTGACTCTTTTTCTTGTTTATAATTTAATTTTAGTAAAAATGAGAAAGAAACAAGACATTGACGATTTTTGTGCAGAAATTACGATTTTTTATTTGAAAAAATTACGATTTTTCTTATACCGGTTCTTCCGGTACCGAAACCCGAACACCAGTTCATTCCGTTCAGCTAAATAAGTACTCGGGTTTCTTTTATTGTTTTGTACCTAAATACAACACTGCGTAGGTAAACATGCAACCCTGTGGATTATTTTCACTTTTGTCATTTTTTCCACATTCGTCAATCTATCTGCGTTATCTATGCTATCTGCGAAGGACGCTGATTTGTGAGCAAGTATATTTGGCAATTGGGTTTTTTGGTATTATTTTCTATTTTTTTGTGTGCAATTGAACAAAATTTTTATAAAAGATTACTAAAAAATTTTGCAATCAAAGTTGAATGAGTTGGAGAAAGGAAAGAAATCAGTTTTTTGGAAAATAGCAGCAGTCGCAGCCAAAGAAGAATGTGCGTGGTAATTGAAAATGTAAAAAATGGGATAATTGATAAAATTGTGGAAATAGCTATAGTGTAAGAAGAGAAGAAGAAAAAACAACAAGGAATGTCATGTGTAAATAGAACAAGGGAAAATTAAAAAAAAACTGTAATGGTTGAAATATATGATCACTGCAAAAAATAAGAATGTAAATAAAGTCCAACGACAAATTATCTGGCTCAGATTTCCATCTGTCTACCAAAAGGGCCGACATTGCTTTAAGGAACCATGGTCCGAGAAATATGGCTTTTTCTGGGGGTAGAGGGCCTCCGACAGATCTCAAAACTGAAATAAAAATCTGCCGGAGGATTATAGTTCACGAGATTTTTGTTGGTAATTTGTTGGTAGTTGGATGGATCCTGAGGGTTATTTTTTAAAGCGCAGCCGAAGGCCTCCAACGCAAAAAGGTGTTATACACACATATACATATACACATGTGCGTGTTTTTATAAGTGTCTCGCAGTTTTCGGATTTTCTTTGGTAAATTTTACAACTTACAAACCTCTCCAATCGACGAGTATTTTGGATTTATAATCAGGAGGACCACCTCCACAACCTCCAATAACTATTTTTTTTTCAATGCGTGGTAGACTATTGGAAAATTTTCCCAATTATTTCGTCGTCAGTGGTATTGCCAGACATATGTACATTCTCTTTGGGGCGGCCTTTTGTCCCATTTAGCTTGCTGCTCTTAATACAGAGGCGCTATAGGTCCCTCATCATTTCCGTCTAAAATTGTCCAATATTCACTACGGTGGGATTAAAATAAAGTTTGCAAACCACCCATCTTAAATTAATTCTTGACAGACGGGGTTTATGTATGAATTTATGTATGTACATATATTTGAATCGTTTTTGTAAACGATGTGCATGCGTGGGAGCAATGTCCATGACAATAGGCATCAAAATTTTATGTGCATATACAAAATGCCAATTCATACAGCATCAGCTGATCAAATAGAAGGCCTCGGTTCTGCTGAGCTGAAATGCACTGTGGCCGTAGTTTCCTTATTGGCTAATGTATGTATGTATATACATACATATGTATATCTAAATGCATGTATGCGCGCTTTTCAAGCACTTTATTTGCTTTCTTTGGGGAAACTTTCCAATAATGTCACACGCCCCCAAAAAAACGACTTCTACCGGGAGGTAGGGGAGAGGAAGGGTGTTCTGAATCCGTAAAATTTAGGCGCCGGACGTACCTCGTTTTTCGAGGAATTTATGGTTAAAGTTTAGTAACTCCATACAAATTCGATAGATAAAGAAAAAACCCTGCGCAGAACACTTTTATGCGTTGGCGGCCTTCGGCCGCGCTTATAAAAAATAACTCTGGGCTACGCCATCCGTCCGGACGTGTACCCTAACCGTGGCTCCCGCCACGGTGATGTCCTTCTGCGTAGTACATCCTGTGAAGTCACTATTAGCAAAATTTTTAATAAAAGTGATTTTAACGTAATATTGTAAAATTTATTAAATACATTAGTAATATACGTGTTGTGGCTAAAATAAAGAGTGAAATTTGTTTTGTAAATGAGGAATTGGGGTTTTTATTGGTAAAAATTTAACAACTTTAACAAATTCCAGGAAAACTAGGTACGTCCGGCGCCTAAATTTAACTGATTCAGAGCCTACTCCTCCTCCCCTACAACCCAGTAGAAGTCGTTTTTATCGGGGCGTGTGACATTATTGGAAAGCCAACCCCTTTCTTTCACACAGAATAGGCCCAAAACTCTTTATCCGACACTACCAATTGCGTATATATTCTTGTATATGCAAATTAATGATATTTCGATCATGCAAATAGGCTACAATTTGGTTCTTGTTGCTATTTACATAAATATACGAAAATAGAAGCAGTTTTATACATACATAAATATGTACATATGTATTTGTGCTTTTTAATAGCAAGGAATTGAATCCATATGACCATAATGCATTAAATATTAAACTTTTCTCCCAATAAACTTTTGAAAGATTTGGAACACGCTCGACTTATGCACTAGATCATGTAGCACTTCGATTGCAATCCTCGGTTCTTCTGGGAAGTATTTATTTTGGTTACGTCAAAACCAGATAAATACATAAGTCGTGTAATTTTAATCTAATTTTTACACTAAAGCGCAACACGAAGTAAAAGTACAAATAAAAACAATTAAAACACTAATGGAATCACATTTTATTATCTTTTCAGGTTAAATCTCTTATAGATTCGCATCACTAAGTTACGCACTGCCATTAATGCTAGAGATCTTAACAATACATACATACAAATATATGTTTATACATATATGTATACATACCTACATATGTATAATATAGCTTATACTAAATAAATACATAATACAACACACTTAGTCTTGCAATAAAACAAAGAAGGAGCAACGTCTGATATAAGCGTATATCCGAGAGCATCTACAGCTATAGATAGATACGTACATACATACATATGTATATGTAGATAAAAATACGTATTGAATAAATTTCAATTACGGCGTGGTCCACATTGGAACGCAGTGTAATTAAAAAGAATAACAAGAAATTGCAACGACTACCTAAGAAATACAAATTTAAATTTTTAAGCTATATACATACATACACATATAACATCTTCAGCAATTGGCAGTTAGTGCTAAATCCTTCATCCAGTCAAGCACAAAAACACCATGTCCAACAACTATAATCATCACCACCACCAACACAACAGCTATCGCAACTCAGCTTCGGGCTCAGCAGCAGGTCCATCATCGTCACACATGAACGGAATGCGACCGCATCACCATCAGAATGGCGACAGTGATGATGGTGATAGCTACAGACGTGACAACTGCGGCGGCAGTGGCTCACATCATCGTCATACAAATGGCTATAGTGTCAAACAAATGGATAGTGTCGCGGTGCCCGATATGTGTTTATTTTGCTTTGAGGTGCTAGACTGTGAGTTGAATAATATGGAGGGTCCAGGGGCGCCGAAATTTACAAATGATGCTTAGTAAGTAAAAATAAATACATACATACATATCTTCTTCTTTCAAAATAAATCTTCAATTTAATTTACTTTTCGCCATTCCAGTCCACTATTTGTAACATGGAAAACGGGCCGTGACAAACGTTTGCGTGGCTGTATTGGAACATTTAGTGCCATGCACTTGCACAATGGTTTGCGCGAATATGCTTTAACAAGTGCTTTGAAAGATTCACGCTTTGCACCCATCGCCCGCGATGAACTACCCAAATTGACAGTTAGCGTATCAATTTTACAAAATTTCGAAGAAGCACATGGGTATCTTGATTGGACATTGGGCGTACATGGTATACGTATTGAGTTTTTAAATGAACGCGGTTGTAAGAGGACTGCTACTTATTTGCCACAAGTGGCTACTGAGCAAGGTAAGCAATTCATAATAATAGGTACTTTAGCAAACATTTTTGGCATTTCTGCATTTACGCTGTTTGCAGGTTGGGACCAAACTCAAACAATTGACTCGCTACTCAGGAAGGGCGGCTTTCGGGCCGCCATCACACCAGCTACACGTAAAGCAATCAAATTGACACGTTATCGTTCACAAGAAATCCAAATGAACTATAGAGAGTATCGTGAAGTGTTGGAACGTCGCGCACAATTTGGCAAAGTGCAATGCTAACAAACACCGAAAAGGCGACAAAAGGAACAATTACAAAAACTAAATCGGAACTCACATCCGAGCCCAAATTCGCAAATGCAAGAAAATCCGTTAAATTCGAAGCAGATTGGTATGCAAAAATACCAGCAACAACCAGAAATATCGACTAAAACACATGATAGATATTATCATTATTATAATTCTTATTATCTATAGTGGCGACACTGCTCGCCGCAAAAAAAATAAAATAAAATAAAAAATAATGTGCAGAAATTACAATGGCAAAACAAAAACAAGAACAAAAGGCGATTATAGCACCGCCAATAAAAAATGGTGTTTTCCAAACAATAATTATTTAATTAATAAAAAAAGAATTACAAAAAGCAAAAGGTAAAAGCTCACAAATGAATGAAAACAATAAAACATGCAGATATATATGTATAATTGTATATGTATGTTTAAAGTTGGAATAAAAAAAAAATTATAATAATATTTATAACATGTAATACATTTTATTGCTAATTAATTGAACTATACAAAATTTCATGAAATTATTTTAATGCATTATTACCGCCCTTGTCGCGCTTCTTAAAAGAAATACTGAAACACACTTGTAAACTCTAGTTGTTTATCATTTAAAATAAACTAAAATCTATTTGGAACTAACAGAAAACTAATAGGCTTTGGTTAAGCTGCAGACATACCATATAGCCATACTATAATATAATTTATTTAACGAAAAATAAAAGTAATCTGATATATATAAAAAATTAATTGAACAAGTGTATGTATTTTTTTTTTTTATAAAATGTTAAGTACATATTGGAAATTAATGTTTTAAATTAATTCAGCTCTGTTCAAAAGTTACTCAACACTTTTTCTAATGACTTTCAAATTCAAGTGAAGCAAGAATAACTGCAAAGGAAAATGTGTATTAATTTTGAAAGCATTTGGAAATTTTTACCTACCTTACTTAAAAAAATTTACTATTGATTTATAAAATTATTATTAAACAATAATATGTTTTATCATTTTTGGCATGTGCCAAATACATATACATATATAAAATATGCATATTTTCAATCGAATTATGAAAAGTGTACACTTGACAAAAACAAAACCCTCTGTTATTCTTGTTTATTATTTATTACTTTTATTTCTAAATGATTTGTTAAACTCTGAGTTCAAAAATTAAAAATCATATAACACATGATAAAAAAAACTTATTTATGTAAACCTTGAATGCTACAGAAAAAGAAATATATATATATATATATATAATATTCTATAATCAATCAGCTTCTCTCAATTCCATGTCATATTTTGCGATATTAAAAAATAAAGTAAATTGCAATAAAATGCGTTGTTGTTAAATTTAATAAGAGAGCATTTAAGTAAAATTCTTGTTTCCCTTCGCTCTTGGTCAAAACTAAAATTTAGTGAAATTAATGTTGTAAGCAATTTATTTAGGAAATAAAAGCAGCAAAAAAACTACGAATACGACTTTTGATTTCATTTCACAAGTTTTCGAAACGATTCGTCACTAGATTTTATTCAGGTGTATGTATATACAGTCATGTGAAAAATAATAGGGACACTCGCCTTGAAATATTTCAAAGATCGATCCTGCTTCAATTTCTAAACAGTGGTCAAAACTTATACATTAATTTCTTGCTCAGATGTCTCCGAAGTAAGGAACAGGTGTTTAATCGGCAATTTTTTGGATCGTTTTATAATGGCCGATGATTTTGTGGAGTGAGTTCGTTTCAGCTTGTGAAAAATAATAGGGACACCAAACTTCAATTAAAATTTTTTTCGAAAGGATGGAGATTTTTATAGATAATAAAAAACCAAGTCACTGACTATCAAATAAAGGTTTATAATATACTAGGGTTTTAACCCTATAATACCATCAGGGACTCAGAATGGGTCGAGGAGACCCCTGCACTATTCAACTTATAGCAAAAAGAAAAAATCTCCAAAATAAGTGTTTTTCTTGCCGGCAAATTGACGAAATGTCAAATTGCTTTGAAATAATGTTGGAAAATGCTGTAAAATATAATCCAAAAGTATAAACACGCGGACGGAAGAAAAAAATATCCCCACTGGCTCAAAGGAATATACAGATATTTGTAAGAAAGGACCCTTTATGTCTTTCCATGACATAAAAAGTTAGTTTTATTTAAACAGGAAATCTCCCACAGTTCGAAAAATGTTAGTTTTAAAAGATTTAAACCCAAAAAGCCCAAGAATAGCGCCTTTACTTTCAAAATAAAATGTTTCTAAAAGGCTACATTTTTCTAAGGAGCACATTCTCCATGTTTGTCAGTCTTAGCGGTATTTTGTGGGTTGAAAACGGTATTCACAGATCTGAAAACATGTGCTGTGCCACAATCGGTATGAAAATACTCGATCCTGAGCACAAGATAGACACCATTTCCCCACTGGCCACGTCACGTAGTGGGAGGTGGCGTAGTTGCCTTTTACAACAATTGTATTTTGAAAGAAAGGGCGATATTCTTGGCGTTTGTGGCTTTAAATCGTTTAAAACTAACTTTTTTCGAACTGTGGAAGATTTCATGTTCAAATAAAACTAATTTTGTATGCCATGGAAGGATACAAAGGGTCCTTTCTTGCAAATATCTCTATATTCCTTTGAACCAGTGGGGATATTTTTGGCTTCTGTCCGCGTGTTTATACGTTTTGATTATATTTTACAGCATTTTCCAACATTATTTCAAAGCAATTTCACATTTCGTCTATTTCCCGGCAAGAAAAACACTTATTTTGGAGATTTTTTCTTTTTGCTATAAGTTGAATAGTGCAGGGGTCTCCTCGACCCATTCTGAGTCCCTGATGGTATTATAGGGTTAAAACCCTAGTATATTATAAACCTTTATTTGATAGTCAGTGACTTGGTTTTTTATTATCTATAAAAATCTCCATCCTTTCGAAAAAAATTTTAATTGAAGTTTGGTGTCCCTATTATTTTTCACAAGCTGAAACGAACTCACTCCACAAAATCATCGGCCATTATAAAACGATCCAAAAAATTGCCGATTAAACACCTGTTCCTTACTTCGGAGACATCTGAGCAAGAAATTAATGTATAAATTTTGACCACTGTTTAGAAATTGAAGCAGGATCGATCTTTGAAATATTTCAAGGCGAGTGTCCCTATTATTTTTCACATGACTGTATATGTATGCAATTACAATTAAAATTTTGGCAAAGCCCTTCCTTCGCGTACAATTATTTCGTTGTGCTGACTGTAATGATAAATTAGTTCGTTTAAATTCGTAGTTAAAATTAAAAATATTTTATTTACTAACACAACATTTGGCAACGCCGCCAAAATGTCATTCTTCTTTCCTTTGCCTTTGTCATTCTCTCTATTTCTTCTTTCATGCTTCTTTCATATATGGAAAATGTCGACTTGTCAAATTTAGCTACATAAATAAAAGTGATTATACAAAGGATTCGTGCAAATTGGGCATATGTTTTCGCCATAATGTGGACAAATTTATCAATAATTTGAATAAAAAATAATACAACCAAAAATAACGAAAAAACTCGAAAACGCATAGAAAATTTGGCAGTGCAAATGTCAAGAAAAACGGACATGTAAAGAAGAAATAAAAAGTGCGAAGAAGAAGAAAAGAACGAAAAAAAATATTTATAATTTTCAATAACACAAAAAAGGCAGAACGAACGGACGGACGGTCAGTAAATTAGTTATAAAAAAGCTTAAATTTGCAGCATTGGAGCAGCTGTGACGAATCCAGGGGCAAAAGTGATAGCAAGCGCATAATAATTGTTGAAAAGGGCAGGACACACGAAGCGTAAATCCTTACAGTGACTTTCGAACCGAAGAGAAAATTTGTTGCTTTTTTTCTTTTTCAATTCCTCTCCTATGTGTTAGCAAAATAATCTAAAATGATCGCGTTTAATTGGCTATAAAAATTCCCATACAAATGCACTGTTCCATTACGTACATATGAATATATTTATTATGTAGGTACATAACTACATGTATACTAAGAAGACGTGTGAATTTCAATTACTTTAGTTCTGTGTACCTAGCTGTTCTTGTTTTCATGACTGGAAGCAGAGGTGATCAACTATAAGATGGGTTTTGAGAAATTTGGAGTTTCCATTTCGTAAAGAACGAATATATACACAAATGTACGCATGTAAGTGACAAATACATACATACTTAGCTGCTACAATAACATTAACAGAGTGCGACATCCAAAGAAGAAGGCAACCCACACCGCAATTTTCGGCCAACATCAGTCATTCGTAATTTATTTGTCCTGCGGAATTGAGACAACAAAGAAGGAAGTCTAATCACCAGCACACACCGTACCCGGCTATTAATTGCAAGAAGTCAGATGTCTTTTGGATTGCGAAATTAGCATTGCAATACTAACACCGCTAATAAATCGTTTGCGAATAACTACTCCATCATCTGTTACACTTTTTACGCTGTAACCACAGCCACTGCAACCGGGCAACGTTCATATGCAAAAGGGTGCTTGGCTGTCTTGGAGATACATATAAAGCACAACGCGTCAAAAGAGTTGTTGGACAGTTTGCACAGAAAGAGAAAATACTTGAATAAATTAAAATTGGAACCAATTCACTCCAGACTTCAATATCCCCGTAAGTTGCCATTCATATCGTAGTAATCCCAGAGCTATCGTAACATGAGGGAATAACTCGTACGCAAAGATATTACATAAAATATAAATACAAATTTTAAGGCACAAGTCGCCAGCCATCGAACTTGTCGCGCGTCATTAAAATTAGCTTCAAACGATCATTGAGCCTGGTACCTAAGATACCAAGTTAAATACCCACGAATGGGTGCCAAGGCAAGCACACCGACCACAAGCGGCCAAAGTCCACGCTCGCGCACCTTCTCCAGCAGCTCCACTGGAACGGATGCAGCGCAAGTAGCAACGGCTGGCGTTGGTGGTCTAGGCAGTGGTGGGCCATCAGACAGCAGTGCTCAGGGTTTCAATTTATTACGTACATTACCTAGTCTTCAGGTGCAACATCATGTTCAAAACTCGAGCATCGATAGACAGCGAGCACGTAGTTTGAGCTCTGTACCGGATATACATCAACAGCAACATGGCACAACAACAGCAACGACGACGGTGCCAGCGGCTGGATCGACGCACCCAGCTTATGGTGTTGTAGGTGGTGGTGGTGGTGGTGGTATTGGTGGACCGCCACACACATATCCAGCATTGGTCGGTGGGGTACCTGGTGGCAGCACATTTGGTCTACCGCCGCCACAAGTGAACCACTCCACCTCAACAACAGCAGCCGCAGCAGCTGCAGCCAACTATTTGCAACAGCATCATCAACATTTTGCGCTTGGAGCTGCTGATAGTAGTAGTGGTAGTTCCGGCAGTATACGTATGGGTGTACCGGTGAGCAGCAATTCTTTTCACGACAACACCCTTCTACTAAATGGCGGCGGTGGTGGCATGAATGCTGTTGGTAGCGGTCGTGGTGGGGGTCCTGTGAGTGGGCCGCATTCGCATACATTGAATTTTGAGGATTTGCAAGAGGCGTCGGCAGCGGGTACAAATTTTGGGGATAGCATCGCACTGGCCGCATCGTCATCGTTGGGCGGCGCCGGCGCTATTGGACGTGTTTATACAGCGACATCGCTGCCATCACATATTTGGTCATTCAATGGTGAGTGGAATGCGAAAGAAATATTAATATTAATTAAGATACATACATATATGGATTTTTGGGGATTGGAGGTATTGAAAGTTATTAGTAGTGCTTAGCTGCCCTCGTGATTATTCAGAAGATCACTCCGTTCCAAGTTAATATAACTGAGTACCGAACTCAGCTCTTAAGTCAAGAACCCGTCTACCTGTTAAATGAATTATTCTTGAACAAGCAAAGTTCTCTATGGCGTGTAATTAAAATTGAAATGGAAAGACGTATTAAAAGTGTGCATATCTACAGACTTTTTTTTCATACATGCATATGTAATAGGTTGTACCACTCCATAAGAACCCCGTCAAATTAAATTTTAATATTATCTCCGAATTTTAATCTGTTAAAGAAACAGATCAATAAAGTTAAATGCACCAGCTGATAAAATTTAATGAAATTAATTTAAAATTCAACAACAACAAAATATTTAATTTGTGAAATGAAGTCACACATGCAATTAATTACACAGTGCTACAAAATCAGAAAAAAAAAAATATGCAGGGGCTCTCACATGGTTCTTTGGTTTCGTCATGGCCCATAAAACACTACCTTTATTGAGGTTTTTCGCCATCACTTCGTTTTTAAATTTTTTGAGTACAAATATAATACAACTCTGAAATTATTGAAATTACAACTTCGAGATGCTATAACTTTCTTTTTTCTTGATCGAATTCAATTTTTTTTCTTTTATTTGAAAGATGGTACTTTTACCTTTCAAACAAGCAAAATAGTTTGCAAATCGACCTAAAAATGAGCAAATTTTGGTCCTTTATTCCAAAAAAAAAAAAAAAATTTTCTAAAAATATTGGGTTTCGGCACGTTTTTATTGGATTTTGAAGTTACAAACAATGGGTTTTAAACCTTTATAACAAAATACATAAAATCAGCTTTCCAAAAAGCAAAAGTAAATTAAAATTGATTCAAAATTACGGTAGTAGTGTTTCATAAAGTGAGTAAGCCTTTATTTTTGTGTTTGAAAAATTTTTTTTTTATAGATTAATATTTGCATACAAAGTAGGTATGAACTTTCACAAAACTGAGTATAGAGCGATCTGAGTGTGCTCTTTGTTACTTGTCAGACTTGGTCAGTTTACCTACTTTAAATTTTTTCCCAAGAGATTGGCGTCTATTCATCGACGGTTCAACAAAAAGTACACTTGAAATGTTTGTTATGTAATTGCATATTCAGGTTTCATTTAATTTTTAAGGTTTGAAGGCTGTGCTTTTACACAACACTGGCATATATCCATCAGTCCCACTGGCCTACGTTACCGATATTAAAGAATCATATGACAGTATGGCTAATTGTTGCTGACTTCAAGGTACTCAATATTTTAAATGGTATTCAGGGTGGAAATACGAAGTATCCATGCTATTTCTGCGAATGGGACAGCCGAGCAATTAGCCTACACTACAAACAAAAGGATTGGGCTCCACGTACATCGTTTGTAGTTGGTGAAAAAAATACTATAAATATTCCCTTAGTTAATTCAAACAAGTAAAAGCGCGGCTGCCTTCGGCCGTACCGAAGACTTCATACCTTTCATGAGTGGGGAAATGAAAAGTTACCTATGCATGTATGTACATTAAGGTGGAGTGAAACATTTTTTTTGGAAATTCAATTTGTTCCAAAGCCAGAACGGCACATTTCTAGCCCAGTAATAAGCCTGTAAACTTTTATTGACCTACTCGCATGTTTAGAGGTGCCCCCAGCCCCACAAAGTTGAAAAAATAGCACGATCTGGTACAAATGTGAAATTTTTAAAATTATCAAACCAAAAAACGAATTATGATGATTGATAGAGATGGCTAATCTGAGTATTAAAGTGAATTTTTTTTTTTGGAAACAACAACAAATGTTTTTAATGGTCATAGTTTATATTGTGCATTCTTTAAATTGCAATTACTTAAAAACTACTGAACCGATTGCGAATATTTTTATACCTTTCGATAGCTATTTTGATATACATTTTATGTGGGTTCCATAATAACCCCCCTGCGGGGGTCAACCCCCTTTTAACCCCCCTTACTTTTCATATATAAAATGTATATCAAATTAAAGGCAATCAAAATACCTATCGAATGGTATAAAAATATTTGAAATTGGTTCAGTAGTTTTGAAGTAATTGCAATTTAAAAAATGCATAATATAAACTTTGACCTTTAATAACTTTTGTTGTTGTTGTTTCCAAAAAAAAAAATTCACTTTAATACTCAGCTTAGCCATCTTTATCAATCCTCATACTTCGTTTTTTGATTTTATAATTTTCAAAATTTTATATTTGTACCAGATCGTGCTTATTGCTTTCAACTTTGCGGGGCTGGGGGCAGTTCAAAACGTCATCCTATCGCCATAAAATTTTGTGGGGTTCATTAACTCGTATAAAGGCAACTTTTCATTCGTGGTACGTTCAAAAAAAGAACAAAAAAAAAATCTCCATATGATTTCACTCCACCTTAATGTACATAGCCTGATTTAGTACGTATAATTTATAATTTCAATTGTGTGGGTTATTTATGGAAGGATTTATTAGAAAAAATGGTGTCTGAGCTATTTAAATGGAGGAGTTATACGACAAAATGTGTACATTTGAACAATCGGTTGTATTGGAGCTATATGTTACAATGGTCCGATCTTGACAATTTTCGGTAACTCTATTTGGGCCGATATCGGTAAAAATACTTCAAAGTTTCATGTCATTATCTGTTAAAATTGAGAAGTTATACCCCAAAATGTCCATATCTGAACAATCGGTTGTAGGGGTCCGATTCGGCCGATTCCGACAAATGATCAGCTGCATATAACAACCTACCTGTATTCCAAATTTCATTCAGATATCTCAAAAACTGAGGGACTAGTTTGCGTTCACACAGACGGACGAACGGACAGACGGACATGGCTTAATCGACTCAGCTCGTGATTCTGATCATATCGGTATATATTTTGGCGGGTCCCCCACGCTTCCTTCTGGTACTTTCGACAAAAATTTTTTGGCACAAAGTTATAATACCATTTCATTCTCATGAAAGGTATAAAAAAAAAAAAAAAAACAAGGCCTACTCACTTTATGAAACACTACTACCGTAATTTTAAATCAATTTTAATTTACTTTTGCTTTTTGGAAAGCTGATTTTATGTATTTTGTTATAAAGGTTTAAAACTCATTGTTTGTAACTTCAAAATCCAATAAAAACGTGCCGAAAACCAATATTCTTAGAAAAATTTTATTTTTTTTTTGGAATAAAGGACCAAAACTTGGTCATTTTTAGGTCGAATTGCAAACTATTTCGCTTGTTGGAAAGGTAAAGGTAGCATCTTTCAAATAAAAGAAAAAAAATTGAATTCGATCAAGAAACAAGAAAGTTATAGCATCTCGAAGTTGTAATTTCAATAATTTCAGAGTTGTATTATATTTGTACTCAAAAAATTTAAAAACGAAGTGATGGAGAAAAACCGCAAATGAGGTAGTGTTTTATGAGCCATGATGAAACCAAAAAACCATGTGAGAGCCCCTGCATTTTTTTGGTGTAGCACAGTGTTATTTTTCTTATCTTATTAAAAGTGCATTGCCCGGAGTCACTATTAATTATTTATTTATATTTACTACTAGCTGGCCCGGCAGACGTTGTTCTGCCTAAAATTTATTCCTATAAAGATATAAAACTGCCAATTTCTGAACAAAAGAGATATACACATATTCGCCGCGACAAACCTAATTTCCCCTATCCCTATATCTATCTCTATCTCTATCTCTGTCTCTATCTCTATCTCTATCTCTGTCTCTATCTCTTTCTCTATCTCTATCCCTATCCCCATTCCTATCCCTATCTCAAAATGTATGGGAAAATATTTTTTTTTTTGCATTTTTCGGGAATTTTATTGGATATTCTCCTATTCTGGCCAGAGAACAATCTGAATTTGTCTCAATCATCCAAATCGGTACAGGCGTTCTTGAGTTATACGCGTTTGTACTAACGCCACTTCCTTTTATATATATAGATTTGTTATAATTGGTAATAAGTAAGTTAAATGGAGCAAAAACAAGGAACTACAGACAGTTATTTATATGTAGAATCATGCCGCTTGTGCCAGTACGCACCCACTTACATCCACCCCCCGGAACATAAGCATTCGGCTGCAATATTCTACCGACTCTAATACTTCTCAGGCCAAGCCCCTCAAACAGTCAACTCAATATGTATTTTACAGTCTTAACGTTAAACGAAAATCTGCTACAGCTCTTCAGTCATCACAATTGTCTGCGGTGACCCGGCATGATTGGTAACAGACCACCTTTCGATAATCAATCATCTCAATTAGAAGGACACTTGGTGTCATCAAATTCGTATATGTACATATTTATACTTACTTTTTAGCTATATTGACTTAGACAGTTCTACCGAATTTAGGAAAAGCCCCTAGACTGCTTTTCCCATACCGATCAATGTGCTTGACGGCGGAGAGTGGAATCAGTAGCAGAAGTACTACAGCCTCTGATCAAGTTCTTATCTATGTAATTTGACCAAATGTTCATAACCTTTGGAGATTGTGTCGCGTCGTGCTCAAAACGATGTGCGGAGCAACCAAAAAGTATGTGCGGAGATCTTCAGTTGACAATTTATTCTGCATCCTGACGCAAAAAGGACCAGACGGCATTCCATGTTGAAGTGAAAGCATCTTGAACCAATATTTAACCTTGAATAGATATTTATCCTATCGAATACAGATCATACATACATACCTACATACATACATATCGCAAGTTTTATTCAATCCGGATTTTACCCGAAATATTCGATTTCTGGGGTTTTCCATATACACATTTCTATAACTGGGCCATGCCCTTGAGTTTAGTCTTATAAAATACTCAAAAAGATAAAAATGGCGGAAATAGAAGCGATCTTGTAGTTAGCCGTAGTATAAAACTCTTGTTTGCTAAATCGCGTTTTTTACAAAAACTTGCTTATTTGATGTCGGATCTCTAAGATCTTTATGTCGCCGAAAAGGTCTTGGTTAGCCCCATATTTGGCCTTTATAAGGCTTCGACTTTAAAAGTGGTTCTGGGAGTACGATTTCGTTTGTAAAAAAATCCGGATTTGTTCCAAATTTTTAGATTTAAGAAATAATTTTTTTCTCATACAAGGCAATCGGATGACGTGACGTATGAGTAACTATTATAAGATAATACGTAGAAATGAAGAAAGGTAATAAGTGAATATTTTAAAAATATAAATACACGCGCGCTATCTGCTGTTGCTGTTGTTGTGTTAGCAGTACTAAGCCCCGCCTAGGCAACACACATTTTTCACAAACTATCGTCAATTTCATCTAACGGGAGGCCCAGGAATGTTGCAGCTTCAGTGGGATGTGTCCAAAGGGACATTGGTGTTAGATGAGTTGGTTTAGTTGGGCATGTGAAGAGGTGTTTGGTGTCGTGTGGTGACTCTCCACATGCTGGGCATACATTCGGTATGCTGGAATCAATTCGGGACCTGTCTACTGCAGTATCCGGAACGGAGTTGCGCGAGTGCAACTCGTGTCTCTCGCGGTAGTTCTTTTTCTTCTTCTGCTACTGGTGGGGGTTGGTCTCTGATCAAAAGGTATGCCGGACGGACGGACACGTAGCTGTTGACTGTGTCTTTATGGATGTTGTTGAGGGCTTGCCTATAGGATGTCTGGTTGAGCGGTTGTGGGATGTATTTTTCCACCTCTTTGCGGTGATCAAGAAGGTGATTCCTGATGTGACGAGGAGGTGGTTCAGGCTCAATAAGATGACTATTTGGGTGACCTCTGCGATAGCATCCCAGTAGAAATTGTTTGTCAAGCATGTTGTTGTGAGTTTTGACTGGGAGCATTTGGGTCTCAAGGTGAAGGTGGTGTTGTTGAGTCATCTGGAGGCATCCTGTGGCAGTCCTAAGTGCGGTGTTTTGGCACGCCTGTAGCTTTGTCCATTGGGTGGTGCAAGTCCCCGGCGACCATATTGGCGACGCATAGTTGAGGACCGGCCGGCCGATTGCTTTGTATGTCGCTATTAAAGTTTCTTTATCTTTGCCCCATGTGCTGCCGGCTAGCGATTTGAGAATCTTGTTGCGACTTTGTACTTTATTGGCAATCGCGGTCGTATGCGCGGAGAAAGAGGCGAGACTGTCAAACGTCACACCTAAAATTTTAAGGTTGTTTGTTGTTGGTATCCTATTGTTACCAATATGGATATCCAACTCAAGTCTCACCTCCTTCGTCCATGTCGTGAATATGGTGGCGGAGGACTTACTAGGTGACAAAGTCAGATTTCTCGAATTGAAAAAGCTGGAAAGATCGGGGAGATAGTTGTTAATTTTAGAGCATAGGTCGTCAATGTCGGTGCCTGTTGCCATTATCGAACAGTCATCGGCGTAGGAAACAATGTTGACTCCCTCTGGTGGGGGAGGGAGTTTAGAGATGTAGAAGTTAAACAATAGTGGGGATAGGACACCACCCTGCGGCACCCCTTGTTTAATTCGTCTTGCCTTAGATGTTATGTTCCTAAACTTTACCGATGCCTGTCGACCACTCAGGTAGTTGGCGGACCAACGCTTTAGCCTTGGTGGGAGGGATGTTTGTTCGAGGTCTTCCATTAGTGTGGCGTGGTTGACCGTGTCGAATGCTTTCGACAGGTCTAGTGCCACGAGGACCGTTCTCTCACATGGGCGGCGTTGGTTTAGTCCGCGAACTATCTGAGTGTTTATGGCGTTTAGAGCTGTTGTTGTGCTATGCGTTTTGCGGAAGCCATGTTGATGAGTCGCAAGAGTCAGATGTCTGTTAAAATATGGGAGCAAGATAGCCTCGAGTATCTTCACTACTGGGGAGAGGAGTGATATTGGTCGATAAGATTCACCCTCATTAGCAAGTTTCCCCGGTTTGAGTAGTGGGACCATCCGTGCCATCTTCCAGATATTGGGGATGACAAGGGTGGTCAGTGATAACTCAAGGACCTCACTTAGGTATCTTACTCCCGCCTGTCCTAAGTGTTTAAGCATCAACATGGAGATTCCGTCTGGTCCGATCGATTTTGACGATTTCGCCTTTTTTATGGCTTCCTGAACCTCTGTGCTGGAGATGTCAAGGTGCGCCTCATTATTAGGCAGTTTGCGCATCTTTCTGAAAATTCGACGCTTGGCCTTGTCTACCGGAGGATGTAGTAGAAATTGTCGACCGAATTGGTTCGCACATCGCTTCGGGTCCGATTCAGCCTCACCTCCAAAGGTTATGGACACTTTGTCCTTAGGCTTCGTCGGGTTAGACAGGGCTTTCACGGTGGTCCAGAGCTTGGCAACCCCAGCAGAGAGGTTACAGGATTTAAGGTGCTCCCTCCACTTCGATCTTTTGTGCTCGTCCACCAACGCCCGAATTTCCCGGCTGAGGTCCTTTATGCGGGGGTCTCCCGGGTCGGTGTGGCGGATCTGGTCTCGCTCCCTGGCTAATGTAGTGGCTTTACCCGGGAAGTTTGGTCGAATTTCAGGAATTCTTCCAGCCGGGATGAAGCGTGCATTAGCTTTGGCAATGACCTTGCGGAATTGTTTTTCGCCGCCGAGCACATCAGTCGGAGCGGAGAGGGCACCAAATATGCTCTCTGTATATGTCGTCCAGTTGTCCCAGTCCGCTTTGTTATGGTTAATGTAGGTCTTTTTGTCTGTCGTCACGAAGTCGGCAGGCATATCTATCGAGATGATTAAGGGAAGGTGATCTGATGCTAGAGTCAACGTAGGTTGCCAGTCTACGTTGTTTATCAGATTAGCACTTACTATTGTGATGTGTGGCGAGCTGCAGCAACTTCCCGTAATCCTAGTGGGGGACTCGTCGTTTGCCGTACAGAATGTCGATGCGTATATCTGATCTGCAAGATATAGGCCTCGTCTGTCGTTTGACAGAGCCGATTGCCAAAGCTCATGATGAGCTTTGAAGTCTCCTACTACCAGCCTACTATCTCCCGTCAACAGCGAGCTGATTTCAGGGAGGTATTGAGGCGGGCAGCAGGAGGCTGGAGGTACGTATATGTTATATATCTGCAGTTCGACATCGCCGGCTCGGACTGCTATGCCCTGACATTCTAGGGTAGTGTCCACGCGGGCTATGTCTGCTTCGATGAGACGGTAATACACGGCGTTGTGTGTTATGAACGCGAGTCCGCCACCATTACCTCTTGCGCGGTCCTTTCTATGTGTATTATATTCAGCATGACTAAGTAATGCTGAATTAGGTGTTAGTTTGGTTTCTTGGACCGCGGCTATAGGTATTCCATGCCGATTCATGAAGTCTGTGATCTCTGCGATCTTTCCAGCGAGACCATTCAGTTAAATTGCAGGATCTTGAAGTTACGCGGAGGGATGGACGTGACTCTGGGCGTGAGCGACTGCTGCACTGAGCTTACAGGCTGGTGTTGAGTTGTTTGCTGCCCGTAGGTGGGCGGATGTCTTCCTGCGGGAGCTTGCATCGGGTGCACCATTGTTAATCCAGCCTGGCAGCATGGTGCGATGTAGTTCGCAGTCCAATCTCTTGTAGTGTGCAACCCAGAGCACCTGCGAAAATGACACTAGCTATTGCACGCGTTGCATTTTACTGAGGTCATGTTCGCAGATATCCTGGTGTTGCACACTGAACATAGCCAGATGACTGGCTGTAGAAGGGCACGAGAGCCCGTCGGAAACTGCCCCGGTCCGGCCTGTCTCGTTGTTGGTGCGGTGGAAGTTGCTGCGCCTTGATTTACAGCTAAGTGCTGTGTGTGCCCAGATGGGGCTTGCGGCATTGTTTGTGTCGCTTGGCGTGAGCAGCATGGTGCTACAAATTGTGTAGTCCACTGTCTGTGAGAAGCTAGGCCGGAGCAGTTTCTTAGGTGGCTCCATCCGTTGCAGGTGTTACACCTGACTGATGTGGAGTTACGGTGGAGCCTGTTCCGGCATAAGCAGCAGAAATACTCGACAGGTCCGGGATTGGGTTCTATACCTGACACACTGAGAGAAAAAAAATATATGGAGGGGTCAAAGAAATTGTTTACCTATTTTGAACACTACTTTTGTCGTTTTCGATTCGCCATCACACAAGCGAGGTCGGATCGAACAAAAATGTTTGAACCCATAATGAGTAGTAGCCATACTCGCTAACTGGTCGATAAAAATTTCCCTCTGCTCGCTAGCATTCACATATAAATTTGACAGAAGGAAATTTATAGCCAGCAGAGAAATTGTGAATCGAAAGCGGCTTTTCTTTGTTTTGAGTAAATTTTCCTTAAAACATGTTAAAAGGTTTATAAAATATTGTTGTTACATGCGTTACCATGGTTTCATATACTTGTTTTGAAAAAATTCATACATTAAAATAATGAAAAATTCTTTAAGCGCCATTCCATTCCCAACTTTCCTTGTTTTGAAGACTTGATTTCTTTAATTTTGAGAAATTAAATTCCCATACAAATCCCCATGGCAACGAATTTGTTTGAAAGTTTTTTTTATGTTTTTTCCACATTTTTGAGAAAATTTACACAAAACAAGCAAAATTTTGTATTGGGACGCGTGTTCAAAATAAGGAAAATTATGTCTTTGATCGAGAGAAATTTTTTTTTTTGAGTGCATTAATAGAAGGATTTTGAGCAGACCAGCTGCATGGGTCTGCTCAGATGGACGTACCCATGGTATAAGTATACCAGGTAAAACAAACGTCAAGTTTTCGTCGTCATATTAACCACCTGACAATTAAGCAGATTATGACATTTCGTGCTGCCATACTCAATGATAAAAATCCTCCATTAATTGCATTTTTCACTGCTTTGTTTTAAAAATAAATTATAACCATGGTATTCATAGTAACGAATTTTTTCAATTTGAATTGAAAGAAATTTTTTCAATTTGAAAAAATTACACATCCTGCAGTAAATTTGTTTCACTGCTGAATGATCATTGATGATTCTTCTGAGTACAATTATTATTATTATTATTATTTTTTTTTTGAAGAAAGCAAACCATTTATATGAAAAATTCAGCAGTCTTTATTTGAAAGTACTCACTGATGCCTCCTCAGTCATAGATGAATTTCATCAGTGATTCATAAAAGATTCATTTCGGATTTTTACTTCGCGGAATATCAGTTTGGCCGTACTACAAATTAGCCCCTTTCCGGTATTCTCGGTGAGTTTTTAATTTAGTTTAGTAGTTACGATCACTTTTAATTTAGGCTTTGTGATCACTCTGGTATATAGGTTGGGGAGGTTTTGGAGATTGATATATTATAACTCCATATCGTCGCATAAAGTGCAATACCGCGTATCCGCTACCACCCAAATTTTACAGGAGGCAGTAAAAACTGTTTTAATTCAAAACGGTTCGGAATTTTCCAAACCCACATCCAAACCAAGGTAGATTTTTGGATTATATTCTTAATCCAAATATCATTTTGGCGAAAAACAGTTAAATGTGCAGTTACTGGCTTACTTATGTATTTATAAGCGGTTTTGCGTCTTTTATTTTTTTTCAATAGTGACGTATAGGCGGTTTTGCAGGCGTACGTAAAAACTTGTCTTCAATAAAGCAAAGTTATAATCCATTTCGTGTTTATGAAAGTATAATCAACTTTAGTACATTACAGTACAGTTATAAAGCAATAACACCTATTATTCGCAATATTGGTTCGAAAAATTTCCTTAAAAAAAGCGGTTTTGAAACTGTGTCATTATTTGGAATTGCATTGTGTGAATCTCAAAATTGTTGCATGAATGGATGGGGACGGACGCCAGGAACGTATTTTTGATGAAATCTCATTTTTGGCAAAAATGTCACGCGGTTTTGCACTTTAAACGACGATATGTATGTACACCACCATACCAAGTGAGCATTTCAGTCTATATATGTATGTATGTACATACGTCCAATCCAATTACAAAAAAATATGTACCCTACACTCAAAAAAAAAATTACTCAGATTATGGAAAAATGGGAATGATTCGGCGCTAAAGACATATTTCCATATTTTGATGTACAATTTTCTTTAAAACGTGGTTTTTATTCCTTGATTTGAAGAAAATCGTACATCAAAATATGGAAATATGTCTTTAGCGCCGAATCGTTCCCACTTTTCCATAATCTGAGTAAGTTATTTTTTCAGTGTAGATTTTAAAAATATGAGCTGCTTATTTCTGCGGTGCAATAATACCAAATATGGCTGCAAAGACGGTGATATATAATTTTTCCAATTTCCGACGATACCCTTTATTCGCGGAGGGTGGATGAAGATTTGTGGAGTGAGCGAAGAGGAGCTATCGGAAGTTCCATAAATCTGCTTTCTCTTTCTGTCCTTTGATTCCTGAAATACCCAAACTTTCAAACAAAAATCTACGCATTCAAAAAATAAAAGTCTGGCATCGCTATACTCCAAAACTGACATAAGATCAAACTTCAAAAATCTGCTTTTTAATCAAAATGACAGCGTCAAAATGACAATGCAATGCACATACCTGTATTTTTTATACCATGGGACGTACCCTGCAAGAACTGTGCAGGTCATTTGACCGGTCATATGACCGGCAGGCATGACCAAAAGTTTTGGGATATTTCCTATCACATTCTTAAGGGCATCGGGAACTTTTGTGACCGTTTCATTCATCACGTTCCCGTATGTTTATTTTCAAATTCCATTCTATCCTTATCTATCTCATTGGTTTTGAACTTGGCTAGAACACATACGAGTGCAAATGGGTTGGTAATATTATATTTTTGTAATAGTGTTAGTACTTTCGGTCACACAATTCTAGCAGGGGTATTACTAATTTAGTAAATTTGTTGCATATATTTAGGCAGCAGCTAGAAATTATATAAATACATACATACATAAAGGTGAAGCTAATAAAGCGTGTTAAAAATCAGAAAAACTTAAGGTCGAAAATATTTTACACCCAAAATATTTTCCCGACATATGTATGTACATATGTGTTTAAATAAAACTGACACACACACACCTTTTTCGTGATACGGCTTAATGTGCATATGCACTTAAGGGTTCAATTAGTTATGCAGTAGCTTTATTTCCATAATAGTAACAGTATCGGTATTAATTTGGTCGATTATTGGTGCAGTAACAGTAAACAGCTGAACAGTGATCATAGCCCAATAAAAGTGGCCATGAAATTGAGTCGCTCTTCTTCTTTTAGTTTTTTAGGTTGCGAAATTATCATATTTTGTATTAACGCTAATGGCGTATTCTCTTTTGATTGCTACGACCTTATTATTATTGGGGCATGACTAGAGCTCGGATAATAGGTGAAAATCAAACGCCTAAAATTATACTACGTAAGGTTTGTGAGCACATCCAGTGGCAAGTTTAAGGGTGGGGTTCATTCGGGTCTAAGCCCCCTGTGAATGCAATTGGATTTTTTGCTTACTAGGATGCCAGAAAAATAAATTATTAAGGTTTTTTATGGGTTGCACGTGAAAAATTGCAAAGAAAGCTACAATAAATAAATATAATAATAAAGAATAATAATAAATAAAGTATAATAAATGAATAATAAATAAAAATATATTTATAATGAATAAAGAATAAAGAAAAAAATTAAAATTTGTAGTGACTCGCTTAAATTTGAGACAAAATCTTCGCACGTGAAGGAAAAACAATTACAGTTTCAAACCAAATATATTTTGAATGAAAATGAGGCAAGTGCATATTAGCAAATGGAATATATAATACAGCTTTTTCATTTGTAGTGGTCTGACTTTAAACATTTGCATATTTTAGGTAAAAAAACTTGATTTGAACTTTTCTATTTTTTCTTCTGACGATTTCAATTTGCAATTGGATACTCGGCATAATTCCATATCATAAAATGCAAATTTCTCTCGTGGTAAAAACGATTTTTCATTTTTGTTTATGAGTTATTGGAACATTAACTATGCCATAATTTACTTACTTTTCCCAAATTTTATTTTCATTACAGCTAGTTTTGTTTTGCTTTCAAAAAGCTTGACGATGTACAAAAATATAAAATACAAAATTGAAATAAATTTTGTTTTTTTTTTCTAAACGCAAGATGTACGATTGTTCTTCATATTTTTTTTTTCAGTAAAAATGTCAAAGAAACTAAATCCCTCTTTGGCTTTATTTCATCACACACCACTGTATGTTTATTCAAACTGCAAATGATTAAGAACTTTTCTAATAAAATCTTCACCCTCCATACCAATATGCTACCCCTTTATATTTAAATTGTAATCCCGCCACTGAAAACAAACAAAATTAACAAAATGTAGCATTTTTTAGGCGCTTGATTTCACCTATTTTTCCGAGCTCTAGTCATGACAGTGAACAACTGAAACAAACAATCGATCAGCTGGTTAGCGTTACGGCTGAAAACCAAAATTCATTTGGTTGTTACCGATAGCGTTACTGACTAGCGAATCACTAATCAGATACATTGTTTCCCATAAGGTTGGTTGATCAGCTGTTTTATAACGATACTGTTACTGCATAACTAATTTGAGCTTAACGCAGCTGAGTATAAAAAGCAAATACATATCTATAAAGTGTTTATTTTTCACATGAAAGTGATAAGTTACATACATACATATGTGCATAGGTATATTGGCTTTGATATTTGGTTAATTATACCAAATATTGACCAAAGTGCCAGCAACAAAGTAATTTAAGTAGCTGCAACACCGTTAAAATCGCTTACAAGTTGCAACACATATGTCTATATATGTATACAATAATACCCTGCAGTAAATTTGTTTCACTGCTGAAGGATCAGTGATGATTCTTTGTTGAATATTCATCACTGTCGTCATAATTCAGTATATTTTTATTTGTTTTTGTTTTTTTTTTTTTCTGAGGAAAGCAAACCATTTATATGAAAAATTCATCAGTCTTTATATGAAAGTATTCACTGATGCCTCCTCGTCATAGGTGAATTGCATCAGTGATTCATTAAGGATTCATTGCGGATTTTTACTGCAGGGTACATATTTATGTATGTATGTATGTATGTATGTCAGGAGCGGAAAGAAGCAGCATCAGGTATTTTATTTTTCCGAAAAGCAGGAAAATTTATCAAATATGTAGGTATAGGCTTGATAAGAAAAACAGGAAGGCAAACGGGGAGCGATAATTTACGAATCCAAGGAATAAATTATTATTATTATTAAGAGCGGAGATGATTCCTGCTTGAGAGTCAAAGAGACGTGAGCTAAAAAAAATGTTAAATTGATATACATATTCGATGTAGATGTACTATTTATCTCCGCTTGAATAATGAAACAACGTATAATGTATGACTTCTCCATACATTGTACGTTGTTTCATTATAAAAGCAACGATATGTACGTATGTACATACCCTGCAGCGAAAGTCCAAACTAGTCAGCCAAGCTACCAGTTAACTGACTAGATAAATTATGGGAGTTGCCCAACTAGATTCATAGGGGACAAATTGAGATTAGTTATGAAACAAGAAGTTTTGCCAAAAAAAAGGTTTTAAATTAAAAACGAATGTATCCGGGGCTTCTGGAGGTTGCAATGAACACGTATGCAGTATAGGTGTTGTTTGCCTACATCGGTAATTTTGTTGTGGTATGCGCTTTCTACACATCTTCGAATTTATGTAAGTACATAAATAAATTTGGATAAAAGTGAAAATAACCGGATTATGTATCTACTAATAGATAACTTTATTACAAACATACATACATTTGTATCTACAATCACAATATCTATCAAGTACCCTACATTTGGATTGTTAAAGAGGTTAAAGAGCAAAATTTCTTCTGGAGTTTAGCCAAATTCAAGTTTCTTGGCCAAATCCAAGCCGAAGCAAAATACAATCGTTAATATTAAAACGAAGTAAGCACATCTCACACTAAAAACTTCGCTCCATGTATGAATACGAATGATTTCGCCTAAAAGTATGCAATGTTTAAATACAGGTGAAGCTAATGAAAGCGTGTTAATAACATTAAGAACGTCAACATTTCTTATATACTACATAAATACATACATATGTATTGCATATTTTTTCGGTTATTTTTCTAACAGAAATAACTATGCAAAAATTGAATCGTTTAAACAGAAACCAATTAAGTAACTAGATTATTACAAATTCAACCATTTAATTGGCTATGCACATCTGGGTATAAGAAGTATATGTAAGAGAAGCAAAAAGGGAAAATGTGTATAAGAAAAGTTAAACAAGTGAAGTGATAAATACCAGCTGATTATGGGCAGTGATGATGGCAATAAATACATCATATGTACATATATGTATATGTATTTATATGTACATATATGCCTGCTTGTGGGTATGTATGTATATAAGGCAGTTAATGGTCAAAGATTCGTTTCCCTATAAGTGCAAAAATAAATATGTACATAAATAAGCAAATAAATAAATTGCCTGTGTAAGTGAACTAGGGATGGGCAAATTGGAAAAATATATCGATATATATTATATCGATATTTAAAAAAACATCGATTTATGCCGTGTAAAAACATCGATATATCAATATATCGGAAGGGCCGGCTTTACATTAAGGAACCACGCCCTGCGAAAAACCACTTCTTCACAGGGTTAGAGGTGCTCTCACAGATCTCAAAACTGGAATCCAAACTTGCCGGGGACTTATAGTTTACTAGATATTTGTTGTTAAATTTGGATGGGTCTACAGATATTCTATGAATCCTGAAGTATAAACATAAAAATCATTAAGAATTGCTTGAAGAAGAAAATAATGTAAATTCAAGCATCCGGACATTATGGTTATACCACTTCTTAAAAAATATTCTGCTGTTAAATTCAAAGCGAATCAGAAATTTACGAAAAATATCGAATTTGTCTCGAAATGGTAAAAAATTATCGATTATCGATGCACGGTAGTTCAAAATATCGTCGATATTATCGGCTGTACTATTTTAAAAATATCGATATATTGATATATCGATATATATCGCCCAACCCTAAAGTTAACGAAATGCTGCTATGATGTACTGACTCGTACTGACTTGTGTAAAATTCCAAAGCAACGTTTCAATGTAGAAAATTATTAAAAATGGTTGGAAGAGAAGGAGAAAAGGTGGTGGAGAACGACGCTTACTTATTGATTGCTGGAGATGCTTTACATGTATTTAAAAATGTACATATGTACGTATCTGATTTGCAGGTCCGTGGGTCTTTGTTGTCTCAGCTGGTGACTTCTGTGCATTAACATGTGTACGGGTATGTACATATGTATGTATGTACATACATATGTATCTATATACATTAGGGTAGCTCTTAAAATCAAATTAGCAATTTTCTTCCGTCCCACCTCGTAGATAACAGCACAGTCAACAGAACTTTGAACCCTGTGCGACACCCCTAAACCGTCTGCGATCGGAATAAAAATTTATATATCGTATCTTCGACACTATATTAGCATCGACATAGACGGTGAGATTGATGAAATATGATATAAAATTTGTCTCCATATATTTGTGGACCACCCTAAAGTACATGCATATCTATATCATTTTTTTTTATTGTTGATAGCAGATACTTTGAGTTGCTTGCCATGTTTGCTTAACTTAAATGCGTCGTCGCTCCGTTGGTCGCCGCTCTGTTTATTATAGTCCATGGAGGAACAATAAAGGAGAATGCATAAGATCAGCTGACTTCTTCTTCAATCTTCATAAACACACACGAACACAAGCATTTTTTTTGTTGACATATTCCACACACACACGCACCCTAGCATTTCCATAGGGGCCACATCTGTCAAATTCTTCTACATTCCTCTTTGCATGACACTTCTGGCCCCACTATGTATGAAGGTATGTCGTTTGCATTCTCCTTTATTGTTCCTCCATGTTATAGTCCAACCAGTCAATGACGCACGCACGTAGCCCGTGTGCTGACACAACCTGTCTTATGGAGTTGTAGTGTAAATGCCCAGTCACCAACGCATGACGACGGCTCTCTTGACGCACGTATCGTAGAAACCTAGCTCAATTTGATTTTTCACGTAATAACGTGTCAGCTGATGCTCTCATGATTGCTCACTTTGCAACGGGGTTACCGGAGCGATCATTTTGTAGTAAATTGGTACGAATCTTTCAATATGCTCCCAAAGTACCTCAATAACTATTCCGAAGGTTACCGATTATAAAATTATGTTAACATAAGTGTATTTTTTTTTTTTCAAATATGGAGATAAAAATGTAATAAAAAAATTTTTACTAAATTTGACTATTGCCGCAATCGTTTTTTTTACACGGAAATAAAAATGTAAATAGAGAAAATGAAGGTTTTTTGACGTTTGTAAAAAAAGTTATATGCCTAATGTATGTATGTACATGCCTAATGTATGTATGTACATATGTATGTGCACTAAGAAATCTAATTTTTGCAATTAATAAAATGCAGCAATTATATACAAATACTGTTTTTGTTTTAATTTTTAGTAATAATATTCACCGCGATTATTTTTTAATTTATGTATTGCATATGTACGTATTTCGGTCTTTTTGTTGTTTATGCTTGTTGTCAAATTCACGAGTCTTGCCGGCTCGCCGAGTATTATTCACCTGACAGCTTTTAAAAATTTGCTATCTGGGGTAATTTTGCTAAATTGAACAGTCAAAAATATTCACAATAGTCAAATGTATTAAATGCAACAGTCAAAAATATCCACAATAGTCAAATTTAGTAAAGAAAACACAGCAGGAAAAACTTAATTTTCTTCTATTTAAATTTTTATCTCCATATAAAAACAAATAAAAACGATTGATACAATATGTAGTAAAATTTAGTAAAACAAACGTCAAAAAACCTTCATTTTCTCTATTTACATTTTTATTTCCGTGTAAAAAAAACGATTGCGGCAATAGTCAAATTTAGTAAAAATTTTTGTATTACATTTTTATCTCCATATTTGAAAAAAAAAAAATACACTTATGTTAACATAATTTTATAATCGGCAACCTTCGGAATAGTTATTGAGGTACTTTGGGAGCATATTGAAAGATTCGTACCAATTTACTACAAAATGATCGCTCCGGTAACCCCGTTGCAAAGTGAGCAATCATGAGAGCATCAGCTGACACGTTATTACGTGAAAAATCAAATTGAGCTAGGTTTCTACGATACGTGCGTCAAGAGAGCCGTCGTCATGTGTTGGTGACTGGGCATTTACACTACAACTTCATAATACAGGTTGTGTCAGCTGACACGGGCTACGTGCGTGCGTCGTTGACTGGTTGGGCTATAGAGTCCAACCACTGACCGACGGCGTCATATCTCTCGGTTACCTCACGCAATAGTTGAAAATCGAGACCATTCACGCACGTAAACGCACGCATACCCAACGCAAGAATCAGTTGTTTTCCTTTGTTTACATTCTGCATTGTTTTTGGTTTGTTTGGAATGAGTTGAATAACAGGGTTACCTTTGTACAGCAAAGTATACATGCAGTTTTTGATTTCGTAGTAACTTGTGTTTGGTTTCGTAGTAATTTTTCTTGAAAATCGTATTCATAGAATTTATTAATAAATAAATTTTTAAATTGAAAATGTTGTATCATGATAATTTAAAACCAAGTATTAATTGCAGTTTTGTTTACTTCTGACTCCGTGCTTCTACATTTTCTACTACTATTTCTTAAAGGCTTTTAAGAATATGTACATTAGGCATATAACAAATTTTGACGAAAAATTTGGCATACCACCACGTGGTGGCAATTATTGTACAAGTAATGAATATCACTTTTTTAGGTGATTTCGGTTCAAAAACGTTCCGCGCAAAAATGGATTTCTAAAAAAAGTCAGATTTTTTTTTTATTTTTTTTTAATATTTTTATTTTTACATTTTTGTCAATTGTTATAGTAAGAAATAAGTTTTAACTGTAAAGTATATGATGATTTACACAATGGTAAAATGTCTTGCACAATTTTAATTGCACGCTCTGCGCAGATGTACAAAACTTTTTTTGTTTTTTTCAGCAGTTCTGATAAAAAAGTAATTTCGTTTTGCGCGGAAACTTTATTGCAATTTCGCAAAAAAAAAATAATGGGGTTCATACTTTTTTATGCTCTATTCGACTATAGTATGCCGTTTTTCGTATTTGCAAAAATTGTAAAAAGTTATATGCCTAATAGTCAAATGTATTAAATGCAACAGTCAAAAATATCCACAATAGTCAAATTTAGTAAAGAAAACACAGCAGGAAAAACTTAATTTTCTTCTATTTAAATTTTTATCTCCATATAAAAACAAATAAAAACGATTGATACAATATGTAGCAAAATTTAGTAAAAAAAAACGCCAAAAAACCTTCATTTTCTCTATTTACATTTTTATTTCCTTGTAAAAAAACAATTGCGGCAATAGTCAAATTTAGTAAAAAAAAACGCAAGAAAAAACTTAAATTTTTTTATTACATTTTTATCTCCATATTTAAAAAAAAAAAATACACTTATGTTAACATAATTTTATAATCGGCAACATTCGGAATAGTTATTGAGGTACTTTGGGAGCATATTGAAAGATTCGTACTAATTTACTACAAAATGATCGCTCCGGCAACCCTGTTGCAAAGAGAGCAATCAGCTGACACGTTATTACGTGAAAAATCAAACTGAGCTAGGTTTCTACGATACGTGCGTTAAAGGGGCCTTCGTCATGCGTTGGTGAGTGGGCATTTACACTACAACTCCATAAGACAGGTTGTGTCAGCTGACACGGGCTACGTGCGTGCGTCGTTGACTGGTTGGGCTATTACATGTTCGCCGTAAAAATAAAATCGTAAATTATTGTTTTTGCTGTTGTTGTAATATTCTTTACGTTTTCGCTTTTGAAAAAACGAGAATCAACCGATTGACATCAAGCGTAAAGGAAATCGTATTTACCAAACGTTGACACGGTGGTCTTGCGCACACCTCTTTAAAGATACTCACCACACGTTTACTTACCTCTCTTTGCACTGTGGTTCAGATAACATCTAAATGTGCAAAAATCAACCAAATCAAATCTGCAAAATACGAGGGAAGGAATTTACTTACAAGTTTAGTTATTAGTTATTACCTATTAAGAGAGGAAATGATAGCTTTTCTTATGTTATTAGTAGAATCGGGGAAATCCTTATCCAAGCGGCTGATTAAGTTCCAAGTTATAGTATTTTCTATTCTAAACGAAAATGTTGCATTATTACTTGGCAACATTATCAACATGCACTCTGTGCCCTAAGAAAATGCTGCCACTTTTCATGTGACCCCTTTAGTTATGTTAAGGGTAGAAAATGTTGCCCTGTGGTCGGGGAGAGTGTGACAATGTTTTAAAAAGAGAGATTAGTAAAGTCTTAATGTACGAGATGGAATACTACTTAATATAGATTTCAGCTTACATATTTATACACTTTCAAAAATCTATGTTTATCTAAAAAAAAGTTACTCATACGCCCAGGCACACATTGATGTAATTAAGCATGTACTATGCCTGTCTCCACATAACGCATGTAATTCGCACTCGAACAATCTCGCCATATATTTCGTCAACTTACCCCTACTCCACGCAGCTATCGTTGTTCAGTTTGATATTTCTCATTGTTTTTCTTCATTGTAGTTAAATTGACTTGCTGTAAATATTAAAACTGAAAATTTCTTCTTCTTAATTGGCGCGGGACCGTCTAAACGATTCTGGCCGAGTTCAATAAATCGCGCCATTTGTGTCTGTTTCGTACAGCATGGCGCCGATTGGAAATATCAATTGAGGCAGCGTCACTCTCCACCTGATCTCCACAACGCAATGAAGGTCTACCTTTTCTTCTGCCTTTATCGGGGTTCGATGGAAATAATTTCTGGGCCGGAGCACCTTCATCCATTCTCACGACAGGACCTGTCCTGCAAGAACTGTGCAGGTCATTTGACCGCGGTCATATGACCGGCAGGCATGACCAAAAGTTTTGGGATATTTCCTATCAGATTCTTAAGGGCATCGGTAACTTTTGTGACCGTTTCATTCATCACGTTCCCGTTTCTGTATTTTCAAATTCCATTCTATCCTTATCTATCTCATTGTTTTTGAACTTGGCTAAAAAAACACATACGAGTGCAAAGGTGTTGGTAATATTATATTTTTGTAATGGTGGTAGTACTTTCGGTCACACAATTCTTGCAGGGTACATACAAATGTCCTCGTGAAATATGCAAACATATTTTTCTAATTTCTCCTAGAAACAGGCAACACTCCTTTTTAATATACCCTTGAAATATGCAACATGTTTTTCCTTCTATTCCTTTTAAGTTTTATGACAGTCCGTTCGCATGGCTAGTCCTGATTACACTGGATCACAAAATGAAATTTTTTGTCTGTACTTTGGACGTGACTATCCTATCTATATGTAAAATCGGTCTCTGATTCCGAAAATCGGGTTCATTTTTAATTCTATGGGAAGGTTTTTGAGATATCGGCAATTTACCGTTATTTGGCCAATGGGTCCACTTAATCCAGTATATCTCTTTAACACAGTGAGTTATCTTCCTTAGGGTGACACCAAACGAAAGAAAATTAAATTTTCTTTTTACGGTTGCTATAACATTTTTCTCTAACTCGTATAGTTTCTGAAATATTGACGATTAAATTTGAATTTTTTCGATTTTTTACGATTTTTTGAAGAAAAAATTGACTTTGTCAGACAATATCTTTAAAACCAATGTCTTCACCTTCGGTTTTACTCTTTTACGTGAAGCTCCATTCTATTGGGAAAAAGATAAGCTATCAACGAAGAAAATCCATGGTAAAATGGAAAAGTTATAGGCGATCAAGTAAATACAGCCAAGTCGCGCAGTGCCTCTGCACGGGTATATTCTATGCATGTTATACCCGTAAACGCGCTTGTATCTACTGCGCTGCCAATGTGCTGCTACTGCAGATGTGTAGGTATTGGTACAATATGCATAGAATGTACCCGTGCAGAGGCATTGCGCGACTTGGTTGTATTTACTTGATCGCCTATAACTTTTCCAGTTTACCATGGATTTTCTTCGTTGATAGCTTATTTTTTTGGAAATGGAATGGAGCTTCACGCAAAGGAGTAAAACCGAAGGTGAAATCATTGGTTTTAAAGATATTGCCTGACAAAGTAAATTTTTTCTTCAAAAAATCGTAAAAAATCGAAAAAATTCAAATTTAATCGTCAATATTTCAGAAACTATAAGAACTAGAGAAAAATGTTATAGGAGCCGTGAAAAGGAAATTTAATTTTCTTTCGTTTGGTGTGACCCTAAGGAAGATAACTCACTGTGTTAAGGAGATATACAGGATTAAGTGGACTCATTGGCCAAATAACGGTAAATTGCCGATATTTCAAAAACCTTCCCATAGAATTAAAAATGAACCCGATTTTCGGAATCAGCGACCGATTTTACATATAGAAAGGATGGTCGCGTTCAGAGTATTTTTTGGCTGTAGAGCAGTGTTATTTCCATTTTTCGGAATGAGCTTCATTATATGCAAATAAATGTTCCTTGATATATGTATGTATGTATGTACATTTTTGTGCACAGAGAATATACGCAATTTGAATGCGAATTTGGTCACAGTACGAACACACTAGTAGAATAAAATAAAACATGTGTGGGGAATATCTATGTATGTATGAGTACCTACTTGATTATGTGCACAGCATGTATATACCCTGCAAATAAGACATAAGCCTAAGCTGTCAAAAGGAATACGCTGACAGCGCTGCTTGTTGTTATGCGCTCATTCTCTCTGTTCCAAACCAGAGAACGTATAATATGTTTTCATACTTAATTATCAGTTATACGCTCATATTTCAAATAGAGAGAGGGAATTGAGTTTTATGAGCAAACATGGACAGAGAGAGCACAAGGTGTGGCGAGCGTAAAAAATTACGTATTGTCGAAGGAAAGATTGTCGCCCAGAATAAATAAATATTTAGTGTATTTTGTACTGACATGCAATCAAGTGGTTGGTTAAGTGCGCATGCTTATCTCATATACATACTAGACATATACGCCGACATTGATTCCCGGCGGCGGCGGCGCTATTCCAAAAACATTTCGGCGGCGGCGGTGACGCCGGCGTGCTTTTTCGCGCCGGCGCGCCTGCCCAAATCTACAAATCACAATCCTTATTATACTCAGCTGTACTAGTACACAGAGTATAATAGTTTTAATCACATAACGGTGGATTGTAACAGAATGAAATAATCGAGATAGATATAGACTTATATATATCAAAATGATCAGGGTGAAAAGAGAAATCGATTGAGCCATGTCCGTCCGTCCGTCTGTAAACACTCTAACTCGCGCAAAAATTGAGATATTTTGATTAAATTTGAAATTTAAGTTGGTCACGACACTGGGACGGTTGGTATTGAAAATGGGCGAAATCGGACCATGACCACGCCCACTTTTCCTATATAGAAAAAATCGGAAATTTGGTATCTCAGTCACTAATATAGCTGGAGCGATGAAATTTTACCCACGTGTTGAGCTCAGGCCCCTAAGAAGAAATTTGATGAAATTTTTGAAAGTGGGCGGTGCCACGCCCACTTATTATGGGTTAAACATTGAAAGTTTTATGTCATAACTCAGAAACGGTTGAAGATATATCGATGAAATTTGGTACACGTGATTTGCCTACTTAGGCAAACCTTTGGACGGAAAGTTGTTAAAATCGGTTGACGGCCACGCCCACTTTTATATATGTGTATTATAAAGTGACCTAATAAAAACATTTTAAGCGATATCTCTGCCAAATATAAAGATATATCATTGAAATTTTATGGCAGGAGTCCAACTACGGACATAAAACAAAAAACATAAAAATTTTGGAAAATGGGCGGTGCCACGCCCACTTATTAAGGGGCAAACATTGAAAGTTTTATGACTCATAACTCAGAAACCGTTGAAGATATATCGACGCGTGATATACTTACTTAAGAAAATGTTTGGACGAAAAATTTCCAAAATCGGTTGACGACCACGCCCACTTTTATATATGGGTAATCTAAAGTGGCCTAATAGAAACATTTTAAGCGATATCCTTGTCAAATATAAAGATAATTCATTGAAATTTTGTGGCATGAGTTCCACAATAGACCGGAAACAAGAAATAGAAAAATTTTGCAAAATGGGCGTGGTACCGCCTCTTTTTAGACAAAGGAATATACGAGATTTCGGAGCTCATAACTCGACAAATAATTTGGGATATTATGACGAAACTTGGTTTATACACTTTTATAACTTGTGTTAATAGACACGCAGAAATTTATTGAAATCGGTTTATGACCACGCCTACTTTTTAACAAAGATATTTCTGGAACACCCTTTTGGAATTTGTAACGTGACATCTTTGTAACTAGATGTCATAAAGGAATGAAATTTTGCACAAAGAATAATATTCATATGCTTAGTTGGATGACTGATAAAAATGTTGACCATGGGCGTGGCTACGCCCACTTTATGCAGCACTCGCTTTATATAAAGTACACCGTGTTTCCATCAAACGCAAACAAACAATTAAAGCATACAGCTGAGTATCTAATGTTCGATCCCACTTGAACTTAGGCTTCTTTACTTGTTCAAATATTAATTTTATTTAGTAACCTTAATATCGCTGGCTGAATGGAATAAATAAACTAATTTCCACCTTAAATTGTTGAAACTTTTTTATTAACAGCAAAAAACAATTGTTACATAAACTAAAATATAAAATAAAGAAAATAAATATTAAAGAATATACACAAATCCATATGTAAGGGTAAATTTAAATTCGTTTGCTTATTTTGTATGATAATAAACATGCATACATATATTTACATACATATGTACATATTTATATATATATAAGGCACTTTAAAATAAATATATGTATATACAGTGTTGGAAAAAATAATAGGGACAAAATTTTGCAATTCTCCATTTATTTAATTTTAAGACCAAATAATAATTACCATATATTGATGCTTACACGGAGAGGACATGCTTCAATGACTCTGGGGTGGTTCTTGTATAATAATTTAATTTTTATGAATAAAAATAATGAAATGTATAATTTAAGTTGGAAATAATAATAGGGACAAACTTTAAATTCGATTGTTTTTTCAAGTAAACTACAATATTACTGCTGCAGCTAGATTTAAACTAATGTTGAAGCTCCTTTATTTTTTTATAACTTCCTTACTTCTTCGTGGCATAGGGTTGACCAAATCAGCGAAATTTGCAACTGGTATTAAGTACCACGCTTCTTTAATTTTTTTTCCATAACTCTTGCTTATTTTTCCATTTTTGATCCCCCATCGTCTTCTTTAATATTCCCTATAGGGCTGAGGTTCGACAACTGTGAGGGCTACTCAAAAACAGCAAATTTCTTACGTTCAAACTATGAGTTTTCGATTCTGGAGGCATGTTTGGGATAATTTTCGGCATCTAATGATATCAAGGAGGGTTGAAATGGTGCAGTTTTGAGTAGAACAATTAGCAACAGACCTCGATAAGTAGGACTAAATGGAAGAGATCCCAGAAAAGTTCCGTATCTGAGAAAAAATTATGTAAGCCAACGAACTGAAATTTTCCAGTAGCTTAAATTCTTTAGGACTGAGGCTAGTAAAGTAGGGAACATCCAAAGTTTTTGTTAATAACTTTTAACCGGCAAAAAATAAAACATTTCCGCATTCAGCTTCGTGTTCCTGAGGTCAAAACACGTCGATTGGTTCCTTTTTTTTTAATTTTGAAGAAGCAGTTAGCAAAACTAGGAAAATATGTACACATCTCGCTCCATACGGGTATGGCGCGCCAGCGCACGCCGCCGCGCCGATACGCCGATTTCACGGATTATGGCGGCGGCGGCCGATTATGAAGGTAATCGGCGCGGCGGTGGCGGTGTCAATCGGCGGCGTATATGTCTAATACATACATAATATAATAGGGGGATTCACTATCCACAGCATAACAGAGAGAGAGTAGACCTTACAGATTTTTTGGAGGGTATATCTGTAGATTATACAGAAAATCGCAGTGTTGTTACATACAATTCTTTGATTTGTAGAATGTATATCGCTCTGTGTGTAGTGTGAATGAGGGGGGGTGTGAGCAGCTGGTAGAGCGAATATGCTTGCGCTAGTATTGGTCTCAATTGCTATCGTCTACAACAAGAACAGCTCAAGAACAACAACAACCACGACTAAAATAGGAAGAACAGCAAGTCAGACCAGCTAAACAAGTCCGTCGTCCGGCGTCTCTGACGTTCGTCAACTCAACAACAATCAGCTGTGCGCCTCAGCCAGTCGGCAAACACAGCAAACGCAAGCAGCAATCACCCGCTGGTAGTGTGCTTTGAAGTCAGCCACACAATCAGTTAGCCATTCAGTTGGTTTACTTACATCGAGTTGATCGGCGATTTTTCGAGTGCGAAAATTTTCAATTTTTCACAGCGGTTTTTTGCTAAAAATTTTTAACAGTGAATTTGTTTGTTGCTTTCTCAAATTTTCCTTGTGCTTTTGTTTTGACGAATGCATAATTTTTTCATCGTGCGCTAATTACATTATCTTCATCGATAAGGGGGAAAATTTTATATAGTATATACATATGTATGTATGTATTTTATTTGTATATAGTGCATATGTATGTATATGCATGCATAAATATATGTAGATATAAACGAGTTTCTGTGACCTGAATGTCGTGTTGAGTGTGTATACTTTTAATATTGTTTTATTAAAGTTTTTTTAGTTTATAAAAAATATTAGTTTTTATGTGTGTGATTTTTATGCGTCGCTGGCACTTTTGCGTAGTTACATTAGCTATGTTCAATAACAGAAAACTACTACGAATTTTTCCTAAAAAATTACAGTTCTCCATATGAAAATGAAACTTATTCGTAATAGTTTTTTTGTTATTGAACACAGGTATTTACATACATACATACATACATATCTATTATATAAAAATGAATGTGTGTGTGTGTGTCCTTTATGGACTCCCAAAGTAATCAACCCATCTTTTTGAAATTTTCACAGTAGATTCACGTGGTACTAGCGCACATAATAGGGTATATAGGATTTCGAAAAAGTGGGAACTTCCCGGAATATAGGCCCAAATGTGGACCCAGAGTGACCCAGCAAGTGTTTGAGCAATATGGGTATCAAACGAAAGGTGCTGAGCAGGCCTTCAACATAGAGTTATTTTCATTGCCATGCCTAGGCCGGGTCCCCAAATATGGGTCAAAACGTGGACCCGGATGACCCTCGAATGCTTCTAGGCGAATTTGGTATCAAATGAAAGGTGTCGAGCAGGGCTTCAATATACAGACATTTTCATTGTTATTTTTTGAGTCGGTTTCCCAGAAATGGTTCAAGTAGTGAGCTCGGATGGTGATGGGTGGTCCGGAAAAAGGTAAAGGTAAAGGTAAAGGTAAAGGTAAAGGTAAAGGTAAAGGTAAAGGTAAAGGTAAAGGTAAAGGTAAAGGTAAAGGTAAAGGTAAAGGTAAAGGTAAAAGTAAAGGTAAAGGTAAAGGTAGATAAAGGTAAAGGTAAAGGTAAAGGGAGAGACCCATTATAACATAAAACCTTTTGTTTGTCGATGCGAAGCGGGACGGGTATTTGCTAGTACATATACATATATATTTTTTAAGTGCAAATGTTCTGCCCCTTTTTAAGTAGTACTTTTTTGTTAGTCATGTCATGCTAGCCACCCCTACCCCAGCTGCTGTTCATCATAACTGCCGTTTATTTCTTCTACGTATTACCCAACTTTTTCAATTTCATAATTTCGCGTTATTTATCACCAAAATTCTTAGCAGCAGCAGGGGCTACAGTGCGATGTGATGACTCTTCGAAACCGGGGAGTACGAAGCAATTGAACCCGCAATGCCTGCAGTGACCAATAATGAGTGCCTGCCAAAACGGATACTTACTTACTCCAAGTTCAGGGAGCAATGAACGGCTGTAGCTGGACAGACTTAACAGGAAGACAGTAGAAAATGGAAACGAAATTGAAATGAAAATGCAAATAATAAATAAATAGCAAAAACAACTAAAATGCAATCGGACACTCAATTAACTGTGGGCAGAGAGAACAAATCAGAAGAAGAAGCCAGTCTAGCAGGGTAGGACGTTTATATGCAGCTGACAATACTTTAAAAAGCTAGCGCAGCGCAACTTTGCCAATTTTGGGTAGGTAGAGAAGGTAGGTGGAGCTGGGCGGAGTCGCTTTGAGCCAGTCAACGAGTGGTGAGGCATTCTGAATGTGAATATTTATTATATGTATATAGGTCTGTCCGTTAATTCATTCAGCAACGCCTTTGTACCGCACGTACCCCCCCGTTTATCATACAGCTGCCTGCGCTTTTTATAGCCAGGTGGGTTATGTAAATTGGCATATTAGTCGTATGTGCGTACATATTCCCTGGCAGCCATTGGCACGTAGAAACGCGGTTTTATTCAGGTTACACACATTTACACAGACGGGAAAATTTCTAGTTTTTATAAATGGAGCAGTGCAGATTTTACCGGCATATGTTAACTCTCGATCTCTCTCTCTCCGTTAATAACATATGTAGATAGCGGTTATTGCATACTTTTAGGCGTTTTTTCAGTGTTACTATACCAAGTAAGCGGTAAGCGAGCAGATGAGCGCGTAACAGAAAATTAGATTTTAAAATTTTCAGAGCACAGAAAATGAGCACGCAACAACAACAAAAAGTGGCTATTGCAAAATGCGTAGATGTGTAAGAAGTGGATAATGATGGCTGCCAGGGTTATTTCCCTTCAAAAATTTGAGGACCAGGTAGTCCAATGGGACGGGGCTATAAAGTAGGTCTGAAGGGACGTGGTTACGGACTTGGTTACATGTTATGCTGCATCGGACCACATCGAATGTAAGTTGTCGTTCGCCGCCAACTAATTCGTTTTTGGTCGGCAATTTGGCTCGGTCTAGGGTATTGGGATGTAGTTTAAAACGTGGTCAACTGTAAGCATACTAGTCTATGGCCCAAATGGGGTGGTTTTTTATATAGTCCTTTGTTATGCAGCGGTGAAGCAGGGGTGGTAATGTCCAATGACATCGCAATGTTAATGTAACCATATTTTTGATGTGTAAACATCTTTGCTGTAGCTACGAGTGATTTCGAAAAACAGGTAAAGTTTACGCGTAAACGTAAATGACCTTTGTGTTAGTGCACTGCTGCGTCCGTGTGAATCGCTTGGCACTGTCAGTGGTAGGTAGGTAGATAGACATGTACTTACAAATGCTTGCATGCATAGCCGTGCAAATGCAAATATCAACAACAACAGCAACGAAGCGAAGTGAAGTTGTTGTTGTTGTTGTTTTCTGCAACAATGCGACAAATAGGCAAAATAAAAAGGACCAACCTGTTTGAACATGTATGCAAATGTATGGATATGCATACCTACATCTACCTATCTAATTTTCTATGCAATATTGGTATCAAATGAAAGGTTTTGAGCAGGACTTCGATATGAAGCTCTTTTCATTTTGACCCCTAGGCCGGGTCTCCAGATATGGGTCAAAACGAGGACCCGGATGATCCTTGAATGTTTCTGAGCAATATTGGTATCGAATGAAATGTTTTGAGCAGGACTTCGATATGAAGCTCTATTCATTGTGACAGGGGCTCAAGATATGGGTCAAAAGAAGGACCCGGATGATCCTTGAATGTTTCTGAGCAATATTGGTATCAAATGAAAGGTTTTGAGCAGGACTTCGATATGAAGCTCTTTTCATTGTGACCCTTAGGCCGGGTCTCCAGATATGGTCAAACGTGGACTCGGATGATCTTGCATGTTTCTGAGCAATACAAAACAAAACAACATAAAAAATCAAAAGTCAAAAACCAAAAACCAAAACAAACAAAAACAACAAAATAGTAGCAGTCACAATGACAACAAAAAATTACAAAAACGATAGTCGCCTTTTAATCCATAGAAAACCAGGAAAAAAGGAAGAAGGAAAAGGGAATAAATATCCGATTTCGAAACAGTTTACACATCAATATTCATGAATACCCGTTATTCACGCTTTAATTTTTTTTTATATATTTGGACCACCTCTGTAACTAGGAACTGTCACAACGTAACCTGATCCTGTACTAGCATATTACGTGGTCCCACTTTTTGCAGGGTTTGTACTTTTTTTTGGCTACATACTTACATATATTGGGCATTTGGGATTTCTCCGGGCCGAAGTCTGCTAGTCAAAATTGGCGGACAGTCCACCACGACCACGCCCATCTAATTTATGTACATAATTTTTGGAAAATTGCAACCCTCCACGCCGCTCATATTTTTTTTTTGTTGTTATTAGCTGAAACTTAAAATCGCATAAGGGTATAAAAGAATCAGTTCGACTCTACATTTTTGATTCTTATTTTTCCGTTAAATTACAATTAAAATTTTATTCACATAAATATGTAAATATTTTATTCACTCACAAATGCGAAGTGTTTGCATAAGATAAGGGGCGGGCTGAGATGGGAAGGATTAAAAAATGGTTGGTTACGTGAAGCGTGAGAGGCCGGCAGGGGGTGCCTTAATATGTAGTGACTACTCCGTTGGCATGAGTGAGTATGCACTTGTACGCGAACCAGCTGAGCTGTAGATTATACTAGCACATTTTGCAAAGATAGAGGGAGAGTGGAAGTGAACGGACAGGGAATGGGGTCGGCGAAGAATTGCGTATTTATTTAGAAAGATCGCGAGAAGTGCATATACATACATGCATACATACATATATATGTACATACATACGTACATATGTATGTTTTTACGTATAAAAAGCAGTCACGGCCATGATCGATTTAATTTCTTTTTTATTTTAACAATTCATTTTTTTGCTTAACACACATTCGAAGTATGTACATACATACATACCCTGCAAAAAAGTTTTGCTTATTGTTTACAAATCAGGTCTAAAAAAGAAGTACGCTTTCAGTTCTGCTTCGGTTATGCACTCACTCTGTCTGCTCTTAACTCTCTAATACTTATCTAGGCTTTGGTTCGCATGGCGGATAAGCCTTTGGAATAAGGTGTGCTCTCAGAAAGGGAATACTCCTTATGGCCTGATGACATCAACACAGGAAAATCAGCCTTATTTTAAGCCTTACGCCATACAAATTTGCTACCCTTATAAATTTTTGGCCTTAGTTCGTAAGCCTTTAAATCTGCTGTTTTAATTCATAAATAAGGCTTAGATTTTTTGGTGGGTATGTGCATTTATGTATTTTTATACTCAGCTGTACTAGTACACAGAGTATTATAGTTTTAATCACATAACGGTGGATTGTAACACCATAAAATAATCGAGATAGATATTGACTTATATATATCAAATTGATCAGGGTGAAAAAAGAAATCGATTGAGCCATGTCCGTCCGTCTGTCCGTCTGTCCGTCTGTCTGTCTGTACGCACGATAACTCGCGCAAAAATTGAAATATTTTGATGAAATTTGGAATGCAAGTTGGTATTAAGACTGGAACGGATGGTATTGAAAATGGGCGAAATCGGACCATGACCACGCCCACTTCCCCTATATAGTAAAAATCGGAAATTTTGTATCTCAGTCACTAATAGAGCTAGAGTGATAAAATTTCACCCACGTGTGGAGCTCAGGCTCTTATGAAGAAATTTGGTGAGATTTTGAAAAATGGGCGGTGCCACGCCCACTTATTAAGGGCCAAACATTGAAAGTTTTATATGTCATAACTCAGAAACCGTTGAAGGTATATCGATGAAATTTGGTCGGCGTGATATACTTAGGCAAATGTTTGGACGAAAAATTGCCAAAATCGGTTAACGATCACGCCCACTTTTATATATGGGAACTATAAAGTGGCCTAATAAAAACATTTTAAGCGATATCTCTGTCAAATATAAAGGTATATCATTGAAATTTTATGGCAGGAGTCCAACTGCGGATATAAAACGAAAACCACAAAAATTTTGGAAAATGGGCGTGGCACCGCCTCTTTTTAGAAGCAGGAATATACGAGATTTCTGAGCCCATAACTCGACAAATAATTTAAATATAATGACGAAACTTGGTGTGTACACTTTTATTAGTTGTGGTAATACATGTTTAAAATTTTAACGATACTTGGTCTATACACTTTTATAACTTGTGCTAATAGACACGCAAAAATTTATTCAAATCGTTTTATGACCACGCCTACTTTTTAACAAAGATATTTATGGAACACCCTTTGGGAATTTGTAACGTGACATCTTTGTAATTAGAAGTCATAAATGAATGAAATTTTGCAAAGAATAATATTCATATGCTTAGTTGGATGACTGATAAAAATGTTGAAAATGGGCGTGGTTACGCCCACTTTATGCAGCACTCGCTTTATATAAAATACACCGTGTTTTCATCAAATGCAAACAAACAATGAAAGCATACAGCTGAGTATCTAATGTTCGATTCCACTCGAACTTAGGCTTCCTTACTTGTTATGTATGTACATACTATGTGCGTAATATTAATATACCTTTAACGAACAGCTACACAAAGAACAAAGACTATATACATATGTATATTGTACATGCATTTGCACCTGTATATAGTGCGAAGCAATTAAGGAACTGAAGAAAAAAAAACAGCGAAAGCAACAAAAAAATAATAATTATCAAAACAGAAAAACACGGTGTTAGTTAAGGAGGTAGTGGCGGTGGTAGGCAAAGTAAAAAATCCATAATTTAAAATAAAATCAACACAAAAACAAAAAGAAAACTAATAAACTGCAAAAAGAAGAAGAAGAGAAGGAAAAACAAAGAACAAAAAAAAGAAAAAAACACATACACCATGGGTCAGGTTTTCGGCAATGCGAATAACGTACACGGTGGCGAATATGCAAGAACAACAAGGAAATATGTTGGTAAGTTGCTGGTTAACAAAAAAAATGGAAAAGTGAACATATTAAAATAACATACATACATAGTAAAGGGTTGCAAGAGAACATACGCTATGAATGCACAGCAGAATTCATTCATCGTTCTCTTAACTCGTGTTCAGCGGCGACGATGTGTGCGAATAAATAGACTACAAACAGAAAGACGATGTTGTGTGTTATTGTTATTCGCTGGCGCCGAACTCAATTCATTCGTCGCATACATAAACACGACTCGCAATAACACCATAAACCAGACATGTATGCAAGGCGTTAACTGTTCACTTAGAACTTGAACAGCGAGTTATAATCACTCAATGTTATGTGAACTCAAAGTTTGGGTGCATTCATTGGGTGCATTCATTTTTTTTCAGCTAGGCAAACAAAGAAAAATGCAGGGTTTTTCCGCCTGTATGTTTGCTTGTACTGTACCGGCCGTGGATGATTGACCGATAGTCATGTATTTATGAATGTATATACATACATATGTATGTATGTATGTAAATGCATATACGTATATGTATAAAGTTAGCAAACATTTAAATATTTCATTCATATTGTGAAAACAGAGATTGATTAACTTAACCAAATCACCAAACTAAAATTATAAGCATCCAATCAAATATTTACCTTTTTTTATACATGGGCAAATCCTAGAAAAGTGAGTTGAAATTGAGGAGAATCGACTTTGATTTAGAGTTTCCAAAGTACCGCGATTGGTAAGGTGGTGAACCAAGCTTCTCAGAAATATTTACTTTTTAATTGAAACATTTTTTTATGTTATTTTTTACTAGATTGAGTTTATTTTTTAGCACTCTCGCTGCCATGTCGCACGTTTTCGTGCGACACCTAAATGATACCATCAAGCCACGACGCACTTTTTCGTGCGACACCTAAATGTTACTTTGAGGCCACGTCGCACCTTTTCGTGCATTTTAATATGGAATTTTACATGGAATTCGGATTCTCTGGCCTGTGGTGAACATTTTGGTGTATTTCCCATGGCCCCTGTTTACTTTTAATAGTATTTTTTTTGGATAATAAAAATGTTGGAAATTTAGATGTGTCTTTTTATTTGTTCAATTCATTTATGAGCAAAAAAAAAAACATTAAACTCTGCGTCTTCAGAATCAGTATTTGAATTGGGGTCATTACTTGGTAGCCAATTAATATCAATTTCAGAATCGTCTCTTGAAAAATCTCCATCATCGCTGTCCGAAGTTAGCACATCTTGCAATATATCTGCAATATCGCTATCTTTTACAATTCTTCGCGTCATTCTATAAATTATTCTAAATTTTAAAAAAGAAAATAAAACATAAATAAATAATAAAATAATAAAATAAAACAAAAATATTAAATTGTAATGGTTTTTTGGTGTCGCACATTTTCGTGCGACGTGGCCCCACAACATATTTTATGTTCTCCCAGGCCATGTCGCACGAAAATGTGCGACACCAAAAAACCGTTATAACTGCAAAAGTAGGGACCATAATAAAGTCGGGAGTAGTCAAAACTTATTTTTAGGCACTAAGAAACAAAAAGGAACAAAAAAAAGTTGTTGGCCTCAGGTGACCAAAATTGTCAAATGACATTGGCACTGAACGATCAAACTTCTAAAAAGGCCTTGGCAGCCAGAGTGTTAGGGAGGCCCGTAAACGCGAACTGTCCCAGGGGCCCGACTCGACTCTCTGCGGGCCTGACCACGTATACAGACCGCTTACATTTTTTAACCGGACTTTGGATTTTTTATAAAAATAATGGATGTAAGTAATTCAGTTGCAAAAAAAAAAATCATCTAAAGAGATAAGTACCCGACTTTAAATTTAGTGATTGTGCACGTTTACTTCTTAAAACGAAAGTGTGACGGAAATAGTAATGATGAGTTAGAGTGTATAAAATCATTTAAACTTCATCTCAGCAAATTGATAGGTGATGTGGTAATTAAAAACTAATCAATTTTTCACAAACTTGCTTTGTTTTTGTTTCCACAAATCAAGAGATTACTGCAATATACAAGCGAAAAAAAGATCGACATAAAACTCTATTGCAAAAATAGGTTAGAAGAAATGATTACTGAACAGGATCAAAGCAATAATGAAAATAGTTCTCCAAATCCTCTCTCAAATAATACAGAACTGTTTTCAGGATTTATTCAGCCCAAAAATTCAGCAAATAATCTTGATCAAGCTGAAAATGAAATGTTTTATACGGGAATGTTAACGAAATAATGCACGGCGAATAGGTAGTATTTGATGCTTTTTATATACATATTTGAATTTCCTCACACAGAAATATAAATTTATTTTTAATCTGATCGTTTTTAATCATCTGGGCATGAATATATTTGTATATTTTTTTATCAAGCTGGGTCATGTATGTATATATTAGTTTTATTTTGAAAAAATCTACAAATGTATAATTAATAAAAAAACCCATCGCAGATCAGAGATCAAACATGTACTGCCGCTTGATGGTACTCAATTTATTAGCAAGGGTGAATAACTACACTTCAAAAATGTATGTATGTATGTGATTTAAAACGGCACAAATATTTAAAAGTTGCAATGGGTCAAAAAACTTATAACATTCATAATACTTATTTCTGAGAAAAGTTTGCCAATGAACCCCAGGAATCATTTTTTGCTTGCTATCCTGAAAAGATGCTGAAAAACCAGATATCGAAAATTTTAAGTTTTTAAAATAGCAATTAGGTAATTGGAAACAAAAATCCAACCACGCATTGAAAAATTGATATCAATATTTTTTTCGACAGTGAGTAATTTTAATTTTTTCCGTGTTCTACTTAGTTTTATTTATAACAAAAAAAAAATTGGTGATAGAAAAAAATATTCAGTACCTATCAATTTTTGTTATTGAGTTCGGTTTATATGCAAGTGTGATTTATACTAGCCACACATGACGGCAGAAAACGCATTTTTTTACAAATCGAAATTCTTTGTCACCAAAAAGCAGAAATAAATGATTTCAAAAGCACCTTTTTTATCACAGACATAAAGTTTTATTTTTTGTCTGTGAAAAACCCAAAGGAATTTTAATGTTGAATCTCTGTGAAAAACACATTCATACATATGTCCATACATATGTATGTATGCCACTGCTTTTGTGCACGCAATGGCGCACGTCTACACCTTTTTCAGTTTATATTCAGAAAGTTACAATTTATATTCAGAAAATTAAAATTGATATTCAGAAAATTACAATTCATATTCAGAATTTCCATTTCATATTCAGAAAGTTGAAATTCATATTCAGAATTTCCATTTCACATTCAGAAAATTAAAATTCATATTTAGAAAGTTACAGTTCATATTCAGAAATTTACAATTGATATTCAGAAAAATACAATTGATATTCAGAAATTCCATTTGATATTCAGAAAATTGCAGTTAATATTCAGAAAATTACAATTGATATTCAGAAAGTTCCAATTGATATTCAGAAAGTTAAAATTCATATTCGGATAGTTGCATTTCATATTCAGAATGTTCATTTCATATTCAGAAAGTTACAATTGATATTCAGAAAATTAAAATTCATATTCAGAAAATTAAAATTCATATTCAGAAAATTACAATTGATATTCAGAAAATTACAATTGATATTCAGAAAATTAAAATTGATATTCAGAAAATTACAATTGATATTCAGAAAATTTCACTGTACGAGTGTAAATTTTATATTGTACTAGCAGATACCCGTCCCGCTTCGCAGCGACGCAAAATTTATGTTATAATGAGGGTTTCCCTCTACATTTCCCTTTCTCTTTCTTTTTTTTTCATTTAGTTTTACCTTTACCTTTCTCTTTCCCTTTCCTTTAATTTTACCTTTACCTTTATCTTTACATTACCGAGACCATCCATCACCATCTGGGCCCACTATTTGAGCCATTTCTGGGAAAGCTGTAGGTTGAAGCCCTGCTCAACGCCTTTCATTTGCTACCAATATCGCTCGGAGGTATTCAGGGGTCATTCCGGTTCATGCTTTGACCCATATCTTGGAGAGCAGCCTAGGTGTAAATATTTAAAGAGCTTTTTGTTGAAGTCCTCCTCAACAGCTTTCCTTTGCTACCAATATCGCTCGGAAATATTCAGAGGTCATCCGGGTCCACGTTTTGACCCATATCTCGGGACCCGGCCTAGGCATCGCAATGAAAATAAATCTATGTTGAAGGCATGCTCAGCACCTTTCATTTGATCCCAATATCGCTCGGAAGCATTCAGGGGTCATTCCGGTTCATGCTTTGACCCATATCTTGGAGAGCAGCTGGGTCACTCTGGGTCCACATTTGGGCCCATATTCCGGGAAGTTCCCACTTTTCCGAAAGTCTGTATACCCTATCACCAGCGCATATACCATATGAATCTACTGTGAAAATTTCACAAAGATCGGTTGATTCCTTTGGGGGTCCATAAATAACGCACACACACACACACATACACACACACACACACATTCATTTTTATATAATAGATATATACATATGTGCTGCTCATGGCAATTCTCAAGCTCTGCGCAATATGCAGAGCTTCAATTGATGGTAAGTATTTGAAACTTGAGTAAGGTTTTTCAGAACCTTTTTTAACAATTCATTTTTTTTTTCTTTTTTTTCCAGACACCGAAGATATTGAAAGGAGCAATTACAAGTCTTACTCCTTGATGGACAGGGAGCGCATTGTCAATGTCGCTAACAAAGGGGAGGATTGGCCAACCCTAGCCAAATCGCTGGGCATCGCCTACAAAACGGCCTACACTTGGGCTGTAAGTGGAAGACTGGAAAAACAAAGTGCCGGCGGTAAAAAGCCGCGAAAGCTCACAGCAGACCAGTTCCAATCAGTTTTTCCAAAAGTCCGACATACATAAAGCCTACATTTATGTGAAGCTATACAATGCATCCAACATGTTAGATTTTCCTTGAATGCAAAGTATAAAAAAGTACCTGAACAACTTTCTGAATATCAATTTTAATTTTCTGAATATCAATTGTAATTTTCTGAATATCAATTGTAATTTTCTGAATATCAATTTTAATTTTCTGAATATCAATTTCAATTTTCTGAATATCAATTGTAATTTTCTGAATATCAATTTAAATTTTCTGAATATCAATTGTAACTTTCTGAATATGAAATGAAGCTTCTGAATATGAATTGGAACTTTCTGAATATGAAATGTAAATTTCTGAATATCAATTGCAACTTTCTGAATATGAAATGGAAATTCTGAATATGAACTGTAACTTTCTGAATATGAATTGTAATTTTCTGAATATTAATTGTAATTTTCTGAATATCAATTGTAATTTTCTGAATATCAATTTTAATTTTCTGAATATGAACTGCAACTTTCTGAATATGAAATGGAAATTCTGAATATGAATTGTAATTTTCTGAATATGAAATGGAAATTCTGAATATGAATTTTAATTTTCTGAATATCAATTGCAACTTTCTGAATATAAACTGAAAAAGGTGTAGTCATAGCAGTCGACAGAGTTAACAGTGTTAACTCATAAACTTCATTCACTCGCACACAAATTTGCCCCCACAGCATTCATTCACACAAAAACAATGAAGTTCATTTCAACACGTGTTCTGCTAAGAGTGGATCGTTACTTGTGAGAGTGCTACGAGCTGAGCGGACACTGCTGTCGTGTTCACTCAGAGGCCTCGTATTTATTTTACTCAAATATTTGAGTGCATGGCCTGCATTGTTGTGTGCGTTCAAGTTCAAAATTTTTTAGTGTAGCTCAGAGTTAACTTTTTTAGCACTTTTGCAGCCCTTTAATACATAGCTATGTACATACATATGTACATACATACATCCCTATACGTAAATATTTATGGAAGTATGTATGTATTAGCCAAATTATTTTAGTTTAATTACAATAATGCATTTTAAATTTAATTTAGAGAAATTAATAAAAATTTACTAAAAAAATAAAGTAATAAACACAAATCACGGTGTTCCGTACACTGTTATTCAGTGCATGAATACGCACGCACTCGCCTAAAGATATGCAGTGCAATATGGGGAAATTTTCCAATAATGCCGCACGCCCCCAAAAAACGACTTCTACCGGTGGGGAAGGGTGTTCTGAATCCGTAAAATTTAGACGCCGGCCGTACCTTGTTTTCGAGAAATTTATGGTTAAAGTTTAGCAACTCTCCATATAAATTCGATATATAATATAATACAATGGCGTTATTATAACTCTGACGAGTTTTATGGCCGAGCTTCACTCCCAATTTCAGGTGTGCTCCTTTTTTGTTTTTTTCCTACTAATTGGGTGGACCTACAGTTTTATGCCGGCTCCGAACGGCGAATGCATTTTTTGTGAGAAGCTTTTTCATGGCAGAAATACACTCGGAGGGTATGCCGCCCACTGCCGAGAGGTGACCGCTGCTCTTAAAAAACCCAATTCATTGGATTTTTACTAATTAGAAAAATTGTTTTGGTGTTTTGCTCGGATCGTGGTTTGAACCCGAGACCTCTGGCATAGCAGGCGAGCACTCTACCCACTGCACCACAGCGGCCACTGATAATCGATAGATAAAGAAAAACACAGAACACTTTTCTGCGTAGGCGGCCTTCGGCCGCGCTTATAAAAAATAACCCTGGGCTACGCCATCCGTCCGGACGTGTGCACCAACCGTGGCTACCGCCACGGTGATGTCCTTCTGCGTAGTACACACTTCAGCGTAATATCTATGGCCCGGTCTACAGTACTTTTGTGACCATTTCAACTCGCAAAATTGTACAAACACTTACCTTGTACCTATGTCAGTTGTGTGTGTGTGTAAAAATTGGTAAAAATTTAACAACTTTAACAAATTCCGGGAAACCCAGGTACGTCCGGCGCCTAAATTTAACAAATTCAGAACCTACTTCCCCTCCCCTACCATCCAGTAAAAGTCATTTTTTTGGGGGCGTGCGGCATTATTGGAAAGCCGACCCCAATATATAAACATACAGATGAAACTATGTAATAAAAGCGTTTTGAAATAGAATTAAATACAAAATTGAGAAAAATAAATTGAATTGAAATTAAATTAAATAAATATTTGCCCCTCTTGTCCATATCGCAGCCTAAGTCAGCAACTGACATAACTAAAAATTAAAAAAAAAATCCAGGCAGTGAAAAAACTTTTTCTTTACAAGAAATGATATGGCAAAAGGCCACGTATAATGGTTATTTTTCAGTCAAAAAGGTACTAATTGAAAAGTCGCTAAAGAAATGTTCTGTGTACTGGTTTATAAAATAAAAACTTCAAAAAATTTTGAGTTTTGTCACTATGATATAGGTTGCGATATGTAGGTACATTAGGCCGTCTCGACTTATAGGGACCAAAGAAAAAAGTCCAGTCTTTTTGCTAAACATTTCCGGAAAATATATTTATTTATTTATTTTCTTGACACCGCTATATGTCGCCCAAATACATTTTTCGGTATTTACAATCCCATCTTTAAGTATAAGACACCAATGTCTTTGGCTTGAAAGGCCGGTTTATACTATATGTTCTTATTAACCCTATGTACGCCATTGGGATCACTACCACCCAGTATATAGTTTATACCAATCTAACATATTTTTTTTGCCTGCATGTTAAACGTAGTCAAAAATTATTAAATTTTTGCAAAAGAAGTATTTCGATAGCTTCAGTAGAACTCGAAATAAAACACGTTCAACATTCCTAGGAATATATGTATCTTTGCGCTTCCGGTGGTCTTTAGCTTCATTTTACAAAGATTTTTTCTGAGGAGGCCCCTACTGAAGTTTTATGGCGAATAATTTTCTATAACATTTTAACCCTCAAGCACAGCCAATAAAGGGTTATTTTGTATGTGTGTATGAATGTACGTATAAATATGTAAATAGTGTACGTTTAATTGTGCACCTGTCGTGTGTGTGCCTAACTCGTTGTATGACTGTTAAAAGCGTAACCAATATATTTTCTACATACGTAAGCACGATCAATACGAATCACCAGGTATATGGTACCTAAATACTACACACTTAACGGCCACAACAATTAACATACATACATACATATATAAATGTTAAATGGCCAACCAATTTACCCTATAAATCAGGGCTGCTCAACGCTCTCGTATTGAAAGTACAAAGCTCAATACATCTACAAATTTTGTATATGCACTGAAAAATATTTTCGCTCATTTAAATTTTTTTATGAATTCCAATAAAATATTATTTTAGAATTTATTTTCAAATCGTAGTATCACATACATACAAATTTTTTTTTATTTTTTATATGAACATTTTTTGAATACAAATTTTTTACAGTGCTTTCATTTTTTGAATTTTTTTTTCATTACACATTTTTTATTGTAAATTTCGATTTATCGGCAGTGCTCGAGATCCTATACAAAGTGCCTGTGCTCTGCACATTAGACCGTCTCGCCTTATATGGACCAAAAAAAAAAGTCCACCGTACGCCCCCCCATATGTTTTCTTTTTCGAAAACATTTCTGGAAAAAAATTTTATTTTTTTTTTGGACGCCGCTAGATGTCGCTAAACTTCATTTTTTTCATATCTTCGGTATTTATGGTCCGATCCCGAAGTTTGATACACCAATCTCTTTGGCTTGAGAGGAGGGTTTCTACTTTATAATTGTACTAACCCTATATGCGCCATTGGGGTCACTTCCACCCAGTACTTAGTTTATACCACCTTAATGTAATTTTTTTTGCCGGCATGTTAAACGTCGTCAAAAAACATTAATCTTTTGCAGAAGAAGTATTTCGGTCGATTCAGTAGAACAAGAATTAAAACACATTTAACATTCCGAGGAATATAAGTTTTTCGCTTCCTGTGGTCTTGTAGGTTAATTTTTCAAAGATTTTTTCTGAGGAGACTCCTACTGAAATTTTATGGCGAATAATTTTCTAGAACATGTTAGCCCTCTAGCGGCCCTTAAAATACTATTTCCTGACTGTATAAAAAGGGGTCAAAATAACCCTTTTGTAGAGGTGCTAGGTTATTAAAATGTTCTAGAAAATTATTCGGCATAAAATTTCAGTAGGAGTCTATTCAGAAAAAATCTTTGTAAAATGAACCTAAAAGACCACAGGAAGCGAAAAACTTATATTCTTCGGAATGTTAAATGTGTTTTATTTCCAATTCTACTAAAGCGATCGAAATACTTCTTTAGCAAAATATTAATATTTTTTTACGACATTTAACATGCCGGCAAAGAAAAATTACATTAAGGTGGTATAAACTAAGTACTGGGTGGAAGTGACCCCAATGGCGCACATAGGGTTAATACAATTATAAAGTAGAAACCCTCCTCTCAAACCTAAGAGATTGGTGTATCAGACTTCGGGATCGGACCATAAATACCGAAGATATGAAAAAAATGAAGTTTAGCGACATCTAGCGGCGTCCAAAAAAAAAATAAAAATTTTTTCCAAAAATGTTTTCGAAAAAGAAAACATATGGGGGGGCGTACGGCGAACTTTTTTTTTCGCGATACGCTCTACTGCACATTCAATATGAATCATAGGCACATACATATCAAATTTTTTAATATCTAAGTGCTTATGGGAGTGCAAAGAAAATTTTATTTTCATATTTGAAGTGAAAATATGTATATTAAGCCGTATCACGAAAATAAAGTTTGCGTGTGTCAGTTTTATTTGAACACTTATGTCGAAAAAATATTTTTGGTGTAAAAAATTTTTTTTTCGGCCCGCGTTAAAAACAGCTAAATCGCGTTTTTTGTAATAACTTCCTTATTTGATGTCGGATCTCTATGATCTTAATGCCGCAGAAAAGGTCTCGCCCAGCACTATATTTGGCCCATATAAAGTTTCGACCTCAAAGACTGTTCTGAGTTTTAACTTTAAAAATTTTGGAGTTACTATCCCTAGATTTTTTTATTTTTATCACTAATACAAAGCTCTCAAAAAACCATGAGGACTCCGCTAAAAAAGTTGTAGCCTTTATTCACAAACAAAAAAGTTATACCGTTTTAAAATCAGAGAACCTGTTTTTTGAAAAAATTATCCCAAGTAACGCCATATATGTAGTATGAGTTTTTGATTAAAAAGTATTCTAAGTCCTCGCTTGACTTGAGAATGTTGTACCGCGATGGAACAGCTACCAATACTGGATACATGATATGCAAAAAATTATTGATGATTGGACTATTCGTGCTGATCAACGTTAGTTATATTGAATGATAAAAGCTGTAGTGAAGATTTGGTAAGTATTCAAGTGGGATCTCTAAGCACAGCGCGCTGGCTTACAACGGCTTCACGATTTCTGCACACGTGCGTATCGTAAAATCATCCAAGTTATGTATGTATTTAGAAAAACTGCTAGAGTTCGTTGTAAAATTATACGCGCCAAAAGAGACAACGGAAGTCTAAATCTATTATCAATACTTGCGCTGGATGCGTCGTCTGCTCTTAGAATTGCAGTTAATTATTCCGCCTACAATTGAAAACAACGCACTTTACTTTAATCCCGAAAACATCTTCTTATCTATGATCACCGAGACCGAAAATAACGATGTCCTCTAAATTTTGAGATATTTATGAATGAAGTTTCAGAGCTCTGAAAGTGAATTCTTCGTCGCTTATATTACTTTGCTCACACTAAAAAAAAAATTACTCAGATTATGGAAAAATAGGAATGATTCGGCGCTAAAGACATATTTTCATTGTTTTGAATACAATTTTCTTTCAAAGCGTGGTTTTTATTCCTTGATTTAAAGAAAATTGTACATCAAAACAATGAAAATATGTCTTTAGCGTCGAAACATTCCCATTTTTCCATAATCTGAGTAAGTTGTTTTTTCAGTGCAGGTTTCGAACGTTTAAAACAAATTGGAATTTATGTGCAGGGTATTCTCTTCCTTCTCATATGCGTTTTATATACATATATGTACGTATAGTTTTTCCCCCTTTTCTTTATTTTTATTACCCCAACAATAGTTACTCATACGCCACCCCCCCCCCCCCCATCGGATCGCTTTGTATGGGAAAACTGAAAATGTTTTTTAAATATCTCGAAAATGGGAGCTGATCCGGATTTTCTAAAAACGCCATCGTAATCTGCCAAAAATTAAGCTGACATGTTTCGCCGTGTCTCTGTGGCAATTTTTTATAAAAAAAACAAGTAGTTCATTTTACAACGTTATAACTTTTTTATTTGTGAATAAAGGCTAGAATTTTTCTGGGGGATTCCTCATGGTTTTTTGAGAGCTTTGCACTAGTGATAAAAATAAAAAAATCTAGGGATAGTAACTCCGAAATTTTTAAAGGTAAAACTCAGGACAACCTTTGAGGTCGAAACTTTATATGGGCCAAATATAGTGCTGAGTGAGACCTTTTCTGCGACATTAAGATCATAGAGATCCGACATCAAATAAGGAAGTTATTACAAAAAACGCGATTTAGCTGTTTTTAACGAGGGCCTAAAAAAAATTTTTTTACACCAAAAATGTTTTTTCGACATAAGTGTTCAAATAAAACTGACACACACTAAACTTTTTTTTTTCCATATAACGTGATACGGCTTAATGTATATGTGCCTATGATTCGGAACAAAACAAAAACAATTGTGCTTTGAGTGCCTATGAGGTGAGCAGCCCTGCTATAAATGGACCTGCAAATGACAATGTTGGTCAAACGATTGCTGGATTAATTTTTTGTTTGAAAATCGATAGTTTGTTTTGTTGTATTTAAATTATTGTTTATATGCATATATACATGTATGTATGTGGAAGAATTTGAAAATTTTAGATCCAAAGCCGCTAAATGTAGCGAGTGCGATGAAAAGGATGATGATCCAATTTTTTTTTTGCAATGTGATTTTTTGTGCTTATTCTAAATCTGGACCACTCTCGAAGAGAGTATTTTAAACATAGAGAGAGAAAGAGAGAGAGTGGTGGTCTTAAAATACGTTTAATTTTCTTTCGTAACTATAAAAGTTCTTTCTCAGTTCTATATCGAATATAATTTTTCAATGTTTTTCACATTTTATGTTGCGTTAATAAATTTGCTATGTAGTAGTGTGCAAACTCCCATTCACAATTTTTCTTTTACGCTGTTACAATAACAAAGGCAATAATCATCATATAATAAATAATAGCTTAAAAAAAACTAAAAACACGCTTTAATCTTAAAAATCGTACTAAAAATTGAGAAATAATTTAATTAGAAACAAAATGATGAACGAAAATATAAGTATTTAAGGAAAAGCGTTGGGTGGTGCTCAGTATGTCAAAAAATATTTAAGATCGCTGTTTTTTTTTTTTCGACATAAGTGTTCAAATAAAACTGACACACACTAAACTTTTTTTTTTCCATATAACGTGATACGGCTTAATGTATATGTGCCTATGATTCGGAACAAAACAAAAACAATTGTGCTTTGAGTGCCTATGAGGTGAGCAGCCCTGCTATAAATGGACCTGCAAATGACAATGTTGGTCAAACGATTGCTGGATTAATTTTTTGTTTGAAAATCGATAGTTTGTTTTGTTGTATTTAAATTATTGTTTATATACATATATACATGTATGTATGTGGAAGAATTTGAAAATTTTAGATCCAAAGCCGCTAAATGTAGCGAGTGCGATGAAAAGGATGATGATCCAATTTTTTTTTTGCAATGTGATTTTTTGTGCTTATTCTAAATCTGGACCACTCTCGAAGAGAGTATTTTAAACATAGAGAGAGAAAGAGAGAGAGTGGTGGTCTTAAAATACGTTTAATTTTCTTTCGTAACTATAAAAGTTCTTTCTCAGTTCTATATCGAATATAATTTTTCAATGTTTTTCACATTTTATGTTGCGTTAATAAATTTGCTATGTAGTAGTGTGCAAACTCCCATTCACAATTTTTCTTTTACGCTGTTACAATAACAAAGGCAATAATCATCATATAATAAATAATAGCTTAAAAAAAACTAAAAAACACGCTTTAATCTTAAAAATCGTACTAAAAATTGAGAAATAATTTAATTAGAAACAAAATGATGAACGAAAATATAAGTATTTAAGGAAAAGCGTTGGGTGGTGCTCAGTATGTCAAAAAATATTTAAGATCGCTGTTTTTAACCAATATTTTTATTTTGACTTTTTTGAGATTTCATATAACGTACTCTTTAATTTCGCAACTAGGTATGTATATTTTTGTACTAGTTGTACGAATCGAATATTTTCATGTTCAAATATTATTGAGCACCCCCACGCTTTTCCTTAAATACTTATATTTTCGTTCATCATTTTGTTTCTAATTAAATTATTTCTCAATTTTTAGTACGATTTTTAAGATTAAAGCGTGTTTTTTAGTTTTTTTTAAGCTATTATTTATTTTTAACTTTTTAGTGAAATTTTTATTAAAGGATGTTTTATGCGGACGCAAGAATAAAAGTAAAAAGAAGTCTAATGAAGGGATGTGGTGATCTCCGAAATAGATCTACATACATATGTATGTATTTATAACTTCTACCAAAAATATTAATTTTTCACATACATACATTTTTTCCTTATAAAAAAAACATTGGTCATAAGAGCTCAAAAATGAAGCCTAAACGAAAAAATATCAACTAATATGTACTATGTGTATCGAAGCAAAACTATTTCAGTTTTTAATCGGAGATATGTTCTTCTTTATTTGCCAGTGCATATTCACAATGAACAGTCAGCGCTCCAAAATATTCTCATTGTCCTATAATCACTTCCATATTTTTCTTGTATACCAAAAATAGTAAACAACTTCTTGAAAACAAAAATTGCCAAACAGATGTGAAAGTTACCAAGAAACCAACAGCGAAAAATAACCTATTTTGGTAATTACCAAGTTCGGCAACCGTGCTATAAATAGAAATTGAACCAGGGTTTGAAATTGCTTAGCTACTTTTGCTGCATTTGCTTTTGCTTTGCTTTTGCTAATGAAAAGTAAATTAGCAAACTCGGCCAGCCGAGTAAAAAACGAGAACACGATTCATTCGCTCCAGTTTTCAGCTGAGCCGTGTTTGCTTGTATAGTTAAGCAAAGCAACGCGATTTGGGGGATTTCATTTTACTTCCAGCAATTAGTTGTCTTTGCATTTTTTCTGCTTTTGCTTATTGCATCTTGTTAACATTACCAGAGTTGAGTGATGGTGAATTACGGATTTGAGAGAAAAGTTGAAAAAATTAGCAGCGCGCTGTAGAATGGAATGTTACTTTACATTTGTGCACATCTGCTGATATTCTTAGTTTTATTCACATACACCGATTTCACCAATGCACCAAATTCCTAAAACAGCAAAGTAATTTTAAAATTTTATTATCGAATTTCAATTATAAATAAATTTAAGAATTAAAAAAAAATCAATTTATATTAGTTTCAATTTGACTTTTCTGGGACTCGAACCTGCGCCTCTATGTGCATATCTTTCTGTATTAAAAAATTATAATTCAATAGATGCTTTTGTGTACACAACAATATTTTTATTGTTGTTTTTTGATGTTTGGGGGACAGTAGGATTTTCGTTGATCAGTCATCAGAATCTAGCAGCTGCTGTGCCCCGATACACCAAGATGAATGGTGAGGGTTTTGATGCAGCCACCAATTTATTATTGCTCAATAGATGTACATATGTACATATGTATTGATGCATCATCTATTTGTTCAGAGAGGGTGACAATTAAATTTCATTGGCATAGGTATAGAGATGGTTGATCGTTGCTCATCAACGAGGTTGATGGGTTGGCGCAGGTTCGAGTCCCAGTAAAGTCAAATTGAAATTAATTTTAATTGATTTTTTTTTAATTTTTAATTTATTTATAATTCAAATTCGATAAGAAAATAGTTAAGACACCAGCGGTTTTGGGAAATTAGTGCATCGATGGAATTGGTGTATGGGAGGAATAACGAGCCATATCAGCAGATGTGCAGAAATTTAATATAACATTCCTTTCTACAGACGAACTCGCTCTACTTCTGTTATTTTAACAGCCAGCTGTGTTGAATTAAAATTTTTTATTCACCAGATGCACTAACAGAATTTTGTTGGGTCTCTGGCTTCCACGATTATTCGTAGTTGCAACTTCTCTGTTCATCTACGTTCTCTGTTATTGGCTTGCATACGGGAGTGAATTGAATGAAATTCATAGAGGCTATTTTGAAGAGAGGTAACATAAAAGCCACAATGAAGCATAGAGTATAATGTTGAATCTCATTATATGATGTCGTTGGGTTGAATCCCATGTTGATGTCACGTTTCGAATCCGGAGGTGAATAGAAATAATAGAGGAGACAACACAATAAAAGTAAAGTGAATGTTTAAAAAAAATAATAATTGAGTTAAACGTTTGCAACTTTTAGGATGGGATGAAGTTACATACATACATACATACATACATACATACATACATACAGGTGAAGCTAATAAAAGCGTGTTAAAAATGGTTACACTCCTTTTACGATGTTTACGTTTTTCCCTAAAGATATGTAAATCTGTTTTTATTTAATCCCAAGAAGATAACAGTATTTTTGATGTGATAAGATGTTACATATTATACATACATATAGATATATGTGCATATATGTACGTATGTGTATAAAAATATACATATGTATATTTTTGATAAGATAACATATTGTTATGATGAATTTATCGTAAAGCAGTTGACTCGCGTTATTATAAGTTCATTTATTTTTAGGAAATTACGTGTTTTTAAAAATGACAACCTGCCTATAAGACTCGTATTATACATACTTACATATGTAAATGCCTTGGAAATTTAAAAGATTTAACTGAGTCATGAAATACGTACATATGTACATATGTATCTATAAACTGTCTTCTAATGATTCTTGCTCAATATTGTTATTCTTCTAACAAGGAACAAATTATTTTCGTATATCTGGCAACATTCTTAATTGTCTGCTATTAGCTTAATATACAAAAGTTAAAAAAGACAAAAAAAAATGCTTAATCATTATAATCGAAAAGTGAAAAACAATTTAATATAGCAACAAAATGATGAACAAAAAATATATGTAAGTAATATTTAAATAAAAGCATGAGGTTTTAGGTATGGCATGAACCCTGCAAGAACTGTGCAGGTCATTTGACCGGTCATATGACCGGCAGGCATGACCAAAAGTTTTGGGATATTTCCTATCACATTCTTAGGCTGCGAACAGAGTGGGCGCTGAAAGCCGAGCCGAGATTGTCAATGCGATAAAGATTGTCAGTGCGATAAAACTGGTTACATACAAGTCAATACAAATAAGCTTGTGCATAACACAGTGAACGCCGGCAAGAGCAGAGAGCAAAGCCGATGAGTGCGAGAAAAACAGTTTCAAAGCGTTTTGCTTGTTTGCATTGTTGATGTTTACTTTTTAGCGTGAAATCGTTTTTTAATGGTTCTTTTAAAGAAATTTAGCTGGATATTTTCCTAAATCATTATATAAATGATGAAATTCACCAAATTGATATATTTTTAGTGTAATTGGATGTTTTCCAAATTCTCTTGTGATAATAATTGCATTAACCACATTAGGAGAAGCAAAATACTCTTCATCAGATGAATCCATTACCGTGTACAGCAATTTTATAAACACAAATGAAAAATAAGACTAAATCACATAAAGGCAAAATACATGGAATAAACAGAATTTCAGCGCTGATTCTCGCATTCAGTGTGTTATAGACAAATTTTCTTCTCGCATGAAAATAAGCGTCAATAAGCTCGGCTCGGCTCCGCTCGGCATCAGCGCCCACTCTGTTCGCACCCTTAAGGGCATCGGTAACTTTTGTGACCGTTTCATTCATCACGTTCCCGTATGTGTATTTTCAAATTCCATTCCATCCTTATCTATCTCATTGGCTTTGAACTTGGCTAAAAACACATACGAGTGTAAATGTGTTGGTAATATTATATTTTTGTAATAGTGTTAGTAATTCGGTCACACAATTCTAGCAGGGAAATATTTAAAATCAAGTTTTCTTGGTAATATTTTTGTTTAAAATTTTTTGAAGATTTTATGCGTCGTACACTTTGATTTTGCAACTATTTTTTTTTACTAACTGTAGGTACCAATCTAAAATTTGCATGAACTCTATATTGAGCACTTGTAAATGTGTTGCATATATTTAGGCTAGGCATTCGTTTCGGCTTATGTGTGGTAGGGACTACGCACTTCGAAACGCTTCTACACTGCGTATACGTAATTTCTTTACATACATACTGGTGAAACTAATAAAGGCGTGCTAAAAAGTAATACATATGTAGTCTCTTATGCGGCCTATACACGGGTCGATTTACTAGACGATTTTTGTTGTTCAACCAAAATCGACCAGTATAGACAGCAATTCAACCGGTTCAGTCGGCAAAAATCGACTCGCGTAAAGTCCGCATTAGGGATGCAGTTCCTTTCTGATGACCATACATCTGTTCCCTACAAAACCCGCATTCTCGAGCCGCTTACGTCTGTCGAAACAATCAAAACTACTGTTTCGTAAGCCCAATGACCTAGTTTATTATACTTTTCAACAAGCACATGCGTCCACTTGCTTAAATACTTATATGCAATTATTGAAAAAAAAGTGAAATAAATTTATTCGCTCAACTGTAAGTGGAACAAATTAATTATTATTAATTTTCTAAGTTAGTAAGAGTTTGTTGTATGTTAAAACCGCATATGACCTTTTATTAAATACGAGATCACATCGTACGAATGCAAATCTAAATTTAACAGATACAAATGCGTGTGTAAGTGTTTCGTGAGAATATTTTATGTGCATATTTGAACAATCGCCTTTTTTATTTGGTTTTCCAAATCAACGAGTTGGTGCATTTGGCCCTTTCTTCCTTCTGCTTATACATTTCTTTCCTTACTTTCCTTGCAATCCTGCTGTTGCCAACCCATTACAAAGCAGCGTTTTGTTAGCCATCGGCAATCATCAGCCATGGTTCATATTTTTTTTACATACGTAGGTGACATACGTCATTGACAATTTTTTTTAGTAATTTTAAAGTACATATGTATGTACCTACTAAATTATTAATTTCTTATTTTGTTGTTTGTCTTTTTTTCTTTGTGTATCTTTCACAGGTATTAAATGTCCAGTATGTAACAAATTTGTGTTGCCCGACGATATTGAATGCCATTTAGTTATGTGCCTCACTAAGCCGCGACTGTCATATAATGGTAAGTTACATATGTACACATACATATATGTACGTAATTACTAAATAAGCGAAAAATTATAAGTTTGTATCTACAGTAAAAGTTTAGCGTAGTGCAAATAGACAATTCTAGGCAACGTATTAAACTATGAGTTATTAGTTGATTTTTACATAACGCTCATTTGCTGCAAAACCGGCATAAGTAAAAAAAATCGATTGTCCAGAAAACGCTTTTAAAGTTTTCAACTGACTCCAATCTTACACAGAAAATAGGAAATCCTACAAATTCAAAACAAACCAATTCAGTATAATATATTTAACATATCCATAAAGCAAAATCAACACCAAGTATCCATTTATGGTTTTTTCCTGAATAAGAACCAACTCTCCTTTGCATAATGACGTTATTGTTGCAAAAATATATTCAATAGAGTGTCTTAAGTTATAATGTGTCATTATTGTTGAGAAAAAAAAACAATAAGTTCGTATTAATTCATTTTATTTTCAATCTTTTGAACTTCAAATATACATATTATGTACTTATGAATATCACAAAAATAAATATAAATTAATTATAATTCATACACCGAGAGAAAAGATATTGGTAGATCAACGGGATTACGGGTTAAAACAACAGATTCCACAGTCAAATCACATCCAAAGGATATATCTGTTAAATTGACAGACGATATTCTGTTTTAACAGTTTTATTGTTGTACTAGTCTGAAAACAAAAAATCGCTGTGAATCCAAACACTTTTGCTGTTAAATCAACAATTTTCCGCAGTTGAAATTTTGTCACTTAAAAATAAATCCCTTTGTGTTTTACATGGCCATTTATTTCTAACAATTACTTTATAATGTGTATTTTTAGAGCTATTGGCAAGTTTTTTAAATATTTTGTTTGCATTTTTCTCTTCATCCTCCCTCCGTTCTGTTTCCAAGTACAAATATGTAGCTTCATCTCCGCTTGTTTTCCATTGCGGTACCTTCTTCGCCTTCACTGCTTGCTATATTGTTTTCTCTATTTTATATTCTCCTCCGATTTCAAACCATGACATCAACCTGAAATTCAATCCAACGGCATCATATTGCTAGCTTAGAGCTCAAACTGTGTAAGTCCATTTTTATGAAAAAGTGTATTTTTATGTAGAACGCTAGAAAAATCAAATACGCGCTACGCTAAACAAGTTTCTGATACTTGCCATATTTCTACTCGTTGGTATTCTGTGATACGCAAATTGTGTAAGTTCAAAAAAACGAAGAAAATTGTGTAAGTCCAAAATTTTATATGAACAGACATTTTTTTGCATTTCGAAATTTTTTATTTTTTGTTTTTTGTCTCTCCTACAAAGTTTGAAAAAAGGAATTACACAATTTGCACTCTAAGCTAGCGATATGTATATTGAATATTGAACTTTAGTGGCTATTATACTTATCTTTGTTCGAACAAGCATCCGTGAATTAAAACTCACACACGCAAGCAAAGCAACAATTAACAACGGAGAAAGCTGGCAAAATAAATACTTTTTCTTTTGATAGTCAACAGTAATGATTTGTTGAATCAACAAATAAATATAAAGGTTACAGCAACAGATATTAGGGTTAAGTTAACAGTGACTCAGTTATATCAACGAAAATTTCTGTTAATAATTGACGATCAGTTGTGTTGAACTAACAAATAGGTTTTAATAGATATATTTGTTAAAGTAAAAGATGTTTTCGTTTATATAACTCTAAATCTACTTAAACATATTTCTGTTAATTTAACGAATTTAGGGATTAACAGAAGAAAACTGTTGATACTACTGTGATTATTTTTCTGAGTGTAGAAACAGTCTTTTGAACTTAAGAAATTAAGGAACTCTTTAACATCTTTTCATCTTAAGTTATAATTCATAAACGAAAAATGTTAATTTTTTACTTCAAGTAATTAAAAAATTAATGGATTACATGTTTCGTCTTGCTATCCTCACTATCACTTTCTTGTTGCGGTGATTTTGGACAGTATGTTGCATCAGCCACGGAGTCGTCAAATTCTTCCGAAAAAGAGGATTATCGGGATAAACTCGAAGATGATTTGCTACTGTTGCAGTTTGACATTTTAAAATAACCTAAAACAACAACTTTTATTATTGTGATCGTGCGTTTTATTCATACATAGCTATATTTTTTATCAGAAATAGCATCATATTTTGTGTTAGTGAGAGCAATTTATTGGTACTGTTAATAATTCTATATTCAACAACGACACATTTTGTTATAATGTAAAATGATGACTGTTTATTAGTCATTCTTTTATATGTAATAACGTCATATCACGAAATACTTAAGTTGGCGATAGTATTTTTATCAACTAGAACGTCATATTTTGTAATATACCATGTTTGAATTAAATCAAACTTTTCAACAAGATAGTCATAACTGAAATTAGCGCTGTGTACTTGAAAAAATCTAGATTAAAAATACCATTACCTTTTCACGAAGAACTCCACAACACAAAATATGCCTCTGTTTGAGAAAGCCAAACGATCTTAACACGACGGCAGCAGTGGCACAACTGAGATATGTCGTTCTCACGTATAAAAAAAGTTGAAACAGATGAAATGAAATAACGGCATATTCTCTTCTCAAGCGGAGCATATAAGAGATATTCGTATGAATTTTTTACTCAACATGAAGTATGATATAGCGAACAATTCTGCATCATTAACTCAAAAATCACGTTTTTTGATTTATGCCGGTCTTGCAGCAAATGAGCGATAAGATAAAAGCTCAGGCAAAAAGTTACAACCAATCCTGGACTGGCATCAAAATTTTATCAACAACCACAACAATTTAACACACTGTGCTTAGACTTGCTGAAACAGCATTTTATAATTTTGCATTTGCGGCTGTGTTTTTTTTTAATTACTTCAGTTTCTGTAGCTTTTCTACATTTTTCAAGGTTGCCAACAAGCAAATTCTGTGTGTTCAATGTTTTTCAACGCTTCCGCTATTATACGCAGCTGCGAGATATTAAGAAACTCTTTCCAAAATAAACCGTGCTTTATTCTCCCAATTTTGGGCTGAATCTGGAGAATGCAAGCTAAAATTATTATGAAACTTATTCTTCCATGTGTTCCATGTTCTTAAAATAACTGGCATTATCCCTGGCAGCCCTCGGTGGGTAAAATCCCGGTTATATACCTACGGCTAACACACGCACACACCTACGGCAAAGTTTCCCAGTTGGAAAGGTGGTCATGCATGATATTGCGGATGCATGAAAAGATGTACGAAAAATTTGCATTAAAGTATGTATTCAAAAAAAAACTATGATTTCATCTAAACTCTATGTTGTGTGGCTGCCAACTTATAGGAAATCGGATACACTCTAGAATGCAACCCAAGGTAAGCGAAGAGGTCAGTTATCGGCTCTTAGCTATACCTTCCAACTTATAGGAAATCGGATACATTCCAGAATGCAACCCAAGGTAAGCGAAGAGGTCAGTTATCGGCTCTTAGCTATACCTTCCAACTTATAGGAAATCGGATACATTCCAGAATGCAACCCAAGGTAAGCGAAGAGGTCGGGTATCGGTTCTCAGCTATAACATTGAATCTAGCAAAAAAAACAATTAGGAGAATCAGGTTTTCTCTAGTTTTGTTTTTTACATTGACGACAACAATTCACAGAGTCTATTTCGAACAAACGGACGCATAAAAGCGGCACTAAAGATCAATATAATGTTGAATGTCACACTATATGACGACGTTGGGTGGAGCAGTGAAGGGGAAGATGGTGCGACAATGAGAGAAGCAGAGGAGAACAAGCTGGAATGAAGTTACATATTTCTAGTTGGAAATTGGATGGAGAGGATGAAGAGAAAAATGCAAAAAAAAAGTATTTTTTATTTTTAAGTGAGAAAATAAACCGACACTGAGATCACGGCAAGAGCGACTCTCATCCAAACATTCTTTTTTGCCTTACCTTGGCAGGGAAAAGTGGATGCATGACTTTCCTAGGACATCACAATGAAAAAAATCATGCATTCTGGAATGTATAGATCCTATGGCCTTTATATCCATTTATAGATGACCATACATTACCTTTTCCAACTGGATTCTGTTGCAGATTTTACCGATATACGTACATACATATGTGAGCTCTGTCTCCTCTCTCTGTTAATAACTTAAACTTCTCAAACTAAACCCCAGTTCAATGAGTTTGCTACAGTCAACGCACACATCCGATTTAAATAAAGTAAATAATTTTTACAACAAAGAGTGTGTATGTTAAAAACCGCTTCGCTTTCCCCTCTGCAATGCAGCAAATTTATAATTTATACATACAATATACTTATGTACATACATGTATGTATATGTGTAGGTACTAAGCTGGATTAAAAATATGAACTATAATTAATGGCGTGATAATAATGACATTTTACAAATAATTCAATCATTTATTCACATTTGTTTTGTTTTTGTTTTTTTTTTGTTGTTTTTTGCTAGGGAATTACACGACATTAACTTTTAATTTCCTTATGCAATTTAAGCTATGGAAAGCTTTTATTCTATTTTAATGTTATCTTTATTTATAGTTTGAGTGATAGTTATTGTCGTTGTAGTTGCAAACCCCCAGCCCCGTCTAGCACGCATAAGTTTGTTAAAAATTATCGTCAAGCTCATCTAACAGAAGTCGCAAGAAATTTACAGCTTTTATGGGGCTAATCCCTAAAGACAGGACTTAATTGGCACGTAGCCGTCTAGACGATTTTGGCCGAGTCTAATAAAGCACGCCAGTTATTTCTATTTCGTGCAGCATGGCGCCATTTGGCAATACCTAGGGAGTCAGCATCACTGCCCACCTGATGTTCCCAACGCAGTGGAGGTCTCCCCTTGTTTCTGCGTTCAGCGGGCTTAGATAGAAATACTTTCTTGGCCGGAGCACCTTCATCCATTCTCACGATATGACCTGCCCAGCGCAGCCGCTGGATATTTATTCGCTGAACAATGTCGATGTCTGCGTACAGCTCATTGTTAAATCTCCGCCCTCGCCAACGCGCAAAGGTTCAAAAAATCCTCCGAAAAACTTTCCTCTCGAATACTCCAAGCGCGATCTCAGCTGCCTGATATTGTCCATGCTCCCTAAAGACAAGCGTATTAGATGAATGGATGGGCTTGAGGTGACAAGCTGTTGCATCTTGGGGCGTTCCTTCGCAATCCGGCGTAAATTTGGTAGGTCGCGGTCAATTGTGGGCCTGTTTCAGTTCATGATGATATGGTTTGAATATATGTGTTTGCCTGCGTTCATGTGTATTGTATTTAAGGACTGCCTCTACGTCATGAAATCGCTTCTGAAATTGAGTAGATGGCTCGTTCGTGCCGTAGGCTGGTTCGACTTGGAGCATATGTATAGGTTAATAGAATGGACAGACATCCAGCCTAATGCTGGCTTCTGCCGTACCTACTGCCGAACTGTTTGTTAAGCATAAAGTTGTGTTGCTTTACTAACCGCACCTGAGGGTGTGGTATTGGCAGGCCTGGAGTTACGATCACTGTGTCTTACAATTGCCGGCGTTCATCTTGGTGAATGCATGGTTGTTGTTGTTTTTGTTGTAGCCACCAAGGCACTCCCCGAAGGTTTTGCGGAGTGTAGGGGAAGTGACACTCGGTACGCTCGGGTACTATGTAGTCCCTTCTGACACCAGCCCGACTGTCGTGTGAACGATATTTTTGGCCATTATCAAGCTTCTAGGCCGGTGGATTTTAGTCGCCTCTTACTACAGGCATTCGTTACCACGGTTATATTCAAAGCCCCTAACCCGCTGAGGGTTTATACCGGCCTTTGTATTTTCCTCTAGTGTACTGCCAGCTAATGACTTGTGGATTTTGTTGTGACTCTGTTTAGTAGCTATAAGTAGTATTAATGTAGGTTTCTCCAAATATTCAATTTTTTGTATTTTTTATTATTTTCGATTTTTTTTTCTCTTCTCTGTTATCTCACATTATTCTGATTTCATTTAAGTTATTTTTAGCATATGTTTGCTTTGTATAGGGGCGTCAGAATGAATACTTTTCCGTCAATCCAGCAATCCGTTTAACTGACAGCAGAGTGGAATTATATGTAATTGAATGACGATCGACACATTCAGTACTTCAACTTTGCCGTAACAAATATATGAAATTGAAGTATGTGTCAGTTAAACAGAGCTGGATTGCCGGAAAAGTATTCATTCTGACGGGCCCAGTACTTACTGTCTTTGCTTCTTCCTTCCCTGTCACTAATCACATTCTATAACTTATTATTGTACAAATCTTTACAGAGGATGTTTTATCGGATGCCAAGGGCGAATGTGTAATTTGTTTAGAAGATTTAAATCCCGGTGATATAATTGCGCGATTGCCATGTTTATGCATCTATCATAAAGGGTGAGTGACACGCTGCTAATCTTCTAAACGCCGCTTTAATAATTTTAAATTTTCTCCATTTTAGCTGCATCGATCGATGGTTTGAGGTGAATCGATCCTGCCCCGAGCATCCCGGCGACTAGTTAAACCTCACTAAGTAAATTAGCTAAATAATTAATTAAAATATATACACATATACATATATATAATACGATTACTCAAATTTATAACTAATTCTTGACTTATTTTCTGTTTTCCTTTTTCTTAATATGTAATTGGCAAATGTATGTATAATTTTTGTTTTGTTTTTTTTTTGTTTTCTTTGTCTTGTTATAATTCTAAGTTCTTTGCATAACTATATACAAACATATATATACATATGTATGTATGTATGTATGTATATAGAGAACTATTTTATCGAAGAAATGGACGAAATATGTTTAATTTTGGAATCATATAAAAAACTAATCAATGTGAGATTGAGCGAGTAATAATGAAACCTAGTGATACCTATATATAATAATAATCTAATAAAATTAAAAAAAATATATATATAAAAATAAATTTAAAAATAAATAGAAATTAGTTATAAATTCCTTTTTATACTGTGACGTAAAAAATAGGAAAAGATAATTACATACATACATTATAATATACAAATATATGAATATAAAATTAAAAAAACAAAAACAAAAAAAAATTAACTTAAGATTGTAAGACAGCAACTAACAAAACACATAAATATACATACATGCATACATTAATATAAATATAAAATTGAGGATTAAGTTATACATATGTATATATACAGATATATGTATACTGTATGTTTGTAATTTCTGTGTGTCTTATCGTTTTTATGATAAATCTGTGTTATGAGATGAATATACATATATGTACATACATAGACAAAACAAAAATTTGTTTTTTTTTTGTGATTTATAAAATCTTGCATATTGTATTTTGTATATCTAATATAATGTAAAATGGTGACAAGAGCGTGTTTTTATTTTTATTTTTTTTTTTATTTTTAAGAGCGTAGCATGAATAGCGTGTAATATGTTTATATGTACATATTTAGGAGAATGTTGGAAAGGACATTTTACGCCGAAAAATCAACTTGTTCACACGAAATGTGCGTTTTTAGTTAAACGGAAAGCTCCTGCAAGACAAGCAACACTCTGCCACAAGCTTCACAGGGTGTATTAATACCATTAACACAACACAAACAAACTCAAAGGCACAATGCAATCAACTAAAATAGATGCAGCCCGAACTAAAAATTGAGAGCAAATTTCAAAACCATATTTTCGCTTTTGTATTTCAGCACAACAAGATCAAAAACACATAAATGAAAAATAATTTCGTAAAAGCTGCAAAAAATGCAAAAGCAGAAAATGAATGGTGCTGCACGCTGTGCCACAGTGTGCGTTACTTTTCTATTTATATTTATAACATGTAACATTTGTTTATTAAATAAACTTTATTTACATATGTATAAGTTGTATTTAATTTTAATTTTGTGTATATGATTTGTGTGCTCATTATTTTACTACAGACCTTCTCCTAACTTGGCGTGACGTAAAATTACATATATAGATAGAAGAAGGAGCGCAATAAAGTAGAGCTTGTCATGGCCGTTTTGAGAAAATTTTTATAAATTAGAAAATGGAAGTGTACAAAGCAAATATTTTGTATAACGAATTTTAACTGCTTTTTTTATAATTTTATAGCTTTTTTTTTATAGGAAAACCTATTTAAAAAAAACGAGAAACATGATTTGTTGTTGCGCGCCTAAACACACATACAAACATAACAAAGAAAATTTATTTAAAAAAAATGCAATTAGTTTGTATGTAGTTTAGGAAATGTTGCGAAATTTGTGAAATAAGTAAGTATAAAAAGCAGTTGAGAAAAGTTTAATATTAAGTCAATAATAAATCCCCGCCGTAATGAGAAACAAAACAATTAGTTATGTATGTACATAAGTTGAAAAAAAAACTTATTAAAATTAATAAAAATACAGATAAAACAGTAAAAGTAATACATAATAATAAAAAAAGAAAATAGTAAATACGTGATTTAGGCACAGCATGATACTGGTTGTTGTACATATGTACATATATATAACAGTGATGCTCAGCGTCAACTGAGCTATACATCTACATATAACTGAAATAGAGCTGAGTTGTAAACCGTAGGAAAGGGTCTTTGTGAAAACTTGCAATAGAAAATTTCTTTGGTAACTTGTATTACCCTCGTAAGCTAACAAGGTTTATTAGAATCTCAATAAATGAATTTTGGAATTTTTACATTTCTAGGTTTAAAATGTTCGCTTAGAAAAATGTTTTTTATACTCTTTTCTAAGTTGTAGTCAATATGTCAACATACAATGATTTCGAAAAATTGCGCTGTTACAGAAAATACTGTAAAAGGGACATACATACATATGTACATACATTTATGTATGAAATTAACATGAGAAGTAATAAAAAAAAATTATAATAAAGTGTTAAAGAAATGGGTTAATCCCAGCAGTATTTGAGGTAAGGAGGTGCATATTCAGTAGAATATTCAATATGAAAAATACCCTGAAACTAAGTTCAAAATTCATTGCTGAACAAAATAACTGAACACGCAGTGAAGACATGAGGTGTACTGAAATATATGCTATGGAAGTTCTCCCTGCGTATTCAGGCCTTTTTTCCTACAGAAACTCTCCCTTCTCGTTCGGCAGTTTTTAGGTAGTTGACTTTCGACGCCACCTCTATATAAAAACGAAAGGGAAAGTTCACATTTTAGAACTACATCTCTACTGAATATTCAGTAGGAAATATGTGCTGTTTTCCAGCTAAAAAATACTGCTGGGATATTTTGATAGTTTCCCAGCAGAATTTGAGGTAAGGAGGTGCATATTCAGTAGAATATTCATTATGAAAAATACCCTGAAACTAAGTTCAAAATTCATTGCTGAAAAAATAACTGAACACGCAGTGAAGACATCAGGTGTACTGAAATATATGCTATGGAAGTTCTCCCTGCGTATTCAGGCCTTTTTTCCTACAGAAACTCTCCCTTCTCGTTCAGCAGTTTTTAGGTAGTTGATTTTCGACGCCACCTTTATACAAAAACGAAAGGGAAATTTCACATTTTAGAACTACATCTCTACTGAATATTCAGTAGGAAATATGTGCTGTTTTCCAGCTAAAAAATACTGCTGGGATATTTTGATAGTTTCCCAGCAGAATTTGAGGTAAGGAGGTGCATATTCAGTAGAATATTCAATATTAAAAATACCCTGAAACTAAGTTCAAAATTCATTGCTGAAAAAATAACTGAACACGCAGTGAAGACATCAGGTGTACTGAAATATATGCTATGGAAGTTCTCCCTGCGTATTCAGGCCTTTTTTCCTACAGAAACTCTCCCTTCTCGTTCAGCAGTTTTTAGGTAGTTGATTTTCGACGCCACCTTTATACAAAAACGAAAGGGAAATTTCACATTTTAGAACTACATCTCTACTGAATATTCAGTAGGAAATATGTGCTGTTTTCCAGCTAAAAAATACTGCTGGGATATTTTGATAGTTTCCCAGCAGAATTTGAGGTAAGGAGGTGCATATTCAGTAGAATATTCATTATGAAAAATACCCTGAAACTAAGTTCAAAATTCATTGCTGAAAAAATAACTGAACACGCAGTGAAGACATCAGGTGTACTGAAATACATGCTATGGAAGTTCTCCCTGCGTATTCAGGCCTTTTTTCCTACAGAAACTCTCCCTTCTCGTTCAGCAGTTTTTAGGTAGTTGATTTTCGACGCCACCTTTATACAAAAACGAAAGGGAAATTTCAGATTTTAGAACTACATCTCTACTGAATATTCAGTAGGAAATATGTGCTGTTTTCCAGCTGATAAATACTGCAGGGTTGCTGAGCATCCTTGAAATAAACTAACATACATACAAGCATTCATACATATACATAGGTATATACATAAATATCCCAGCAAGCAAAATTAGCTTAAATAAAGTTTTTTTTAAGCTTATAATAATAAACATTAAGCTTAAAAAATGTTGATTTTTTGTTTACAAAAGACTTCAAAGTAAGCGTGTTATAAATGAAATTAGACCTTGGTTGTAAATGTTCGAATATAAATTTATAAAAAATATTTAAGAGGAAGTTTTTTATAAGCATAAGAATTTAAACTAATTGTAAATGTTTTAATGAAACCTCTTATAAGCTTTCGAATGTAAGCTTATTGTAAATGTTCGAAAAAAGGCTTTTAATAAGCTTTTGAATGTAAGCTTACTGTAAACGTTCCAAATAAAGCTTTTTTGAGCTTACCATTCTATACCTTTTCCAAATTAAGACAAAGCACGTCATAAACAGTTTTTTAATCATTTATTTTGACGATATTTTGAACTCGTGGTAGCACATATGTACATTTGTGCATACATAAACAAATTACATACGTATGTACATACATACATATTAAAAATAGTACAACAATAAAATCATAAATGTATTAGCTAAATTAAACATGAAACACAAAACACGTGCATCAGATTTTAACTTCATACGATTGTTGGCAAATTGGAAAAATGCTTTTGAAGCAGCTACATAATCTGTTTCATTCCCACCGTTCTCATGTACAAACATTTCTGAAAAGAATTTAAGAAAAATTTTAATTACGTGTGTATGTACATATGTTTATAAGTATATGCAACCAAAGTATATAAGTTTCTCCGTTTTGTTACCTAAATATAATAATAAATTAAATACGAAACAACTGTATGTCACGGCGTATGAGTAAAATTTTATCCGGGCTGATTATAAGCCACAGTGTTCTTAGCAAATTCGGATTTTGCATCAAATTCTAATAAAAATAGTCATCTAGACATGCCTCTAAAATCAATTTCGAGCATGCTCCAGACAACTTTTTTTCATAGAATTTAATGCAGAATCCGAATTTGCTAGCAATACTATGGTTTAGAAAATTGATACAGCCTAGTATATATACATATGTATATATCTTTTACTTATAAAACTTACCAGCTGACGAAGCTTTTCCTCGCCCTGCTGAATTTCTTTTTCATATGAAAGTAAATTTTCTAGGCTGCTAAATGGTTCCTTGGGCAAAACGATTGGATAACCTCCTGGCATGACTTTCCTAAGCTCTCCTACTTATCTCCTTAGCGCTGTTACTTCTTCTAGTATCCATAAAAGGACGGCTTTGTTTTTTTTCTTCAACTTTTGCTACAGCATAGTCAATGAGAGATTGGGATGCCATAAAAAAAAAGAGATTAATAGAAGGTACAAATTCATTAGCAATTAATCTGAATACTCACCTAATGAGTTTTCGCGCGGTATATTGGACTCGCCGCTATTAACTATTGAGCATCCACACGTATTTTATTTAATTTTTATTAATAGGAAAATTTTTCTTACGTCAACTATTCAACACATACAATAGGTTTATTTAAAAAAGCTTAAAATAAACTTAATATTGTAAAAGTTTATTTAACTCTTCTTTTAGTAAACTTACTTCAAGCTATTTTTCAAACACTTGCATTTCACTTTTAAAATTAACGGTTTTATAAACATGCGCTCTCAATGTTATTAATTTAATATATTTAATATAATTAAATATATTTACATACATATACATACATATATATGTAATTTTATTGTAAGTTGGAGAAATGTTCGAAAATTTTGTGGTCCTTAAAAATTTACACGAAATAAACAAAAGCAACAATTAAAAAAATATAAATATATACATATATGTACATAGTATATATGTACATATGTATGTACATATGTAGTGTTGTGCAACATAACTATGTTGATGTTTGGAATTTTTTTTGCATTTCTTTTCTTCTTTGTTTAACCTTTAGTGCAATAAAATTGAGTAAAACTACATCTTTTTTTGATCTTTATAAAAAATATAAAAAACACGATAAAAATTTAATACAAGCAATTGTTTGGGATAGCCCACTTTTTTTTTTTTCCTTATTGCACTTATTGCACGACACTGTATCTATGTACATATGTATAGTAAAAAGAAAATAAAATTAACAATAATTGAAACTGATATACATATATATGTATATGAAAATCACAAATATAAGAATCAAAAAGAAACACGATTTATTTGTATAAGGAACAACTGTGTAATAAAAAAAAATAAAAAAAAACAATTAAAATAAAAAAAATTATAAAACAAAACTAACGAAATTATCATTAAAACATTTCACACCGTAGTTGAAAAAACAACAAAAAAAAAGCAAAGCATAAAGCATAGTAGACAGGTATCAACACAAGAACAAACTAAAAAAAAATAATAATAAAAATAACAAATTAGCATGAAAAAAATATATAAATTAAAATAGCAAACGAAGATTCTTGTCAAGCATATACCAAATCATTAATAAGCGTAGCAATTAAAATTTTATAGGTAATATACATTGTATAAAACAAAAATCATGCATAAATATATACATATATGCGTACATAATAAATTACTACGATTGTATACACGGCAAGCAATTAAGCAATTACTTACATATATACTACATAATATGTATGTACATATGTATATACTACATATAAGGAAAAGGCAAACAAAAAGTTTTGGGCGAAGGTTTGGTTAGCGCGATCATACCATTTGACGTTTCGTTTACTAGTTAAAAACAAATAGGTACACAAACAAAACACATGCAAATTTTGTTATTGATGCATTGCCATAACCTTATTTTATTCAATCATGGCCTAATGGAGTTTACTTGATATGGTCAACTAACAAATTTCCTTAGCCCAATCTTCGGCGTCGAAGAAAGCAGTCAAAGCTGATTAAAATGGAATACATTATGTATGTACCTATGTATGTGTATTGAAGAACAAAATGAACTTGCTGTGTGTACAAGGTATGCGTATTTGTACCACTTGTATTTTTTTTTTACTGTTGGATAGTCCGGCAAAATATTGCGGCTGTTTTAAAATTTAAATTTAATAAACCAAAATTCCTTGTTTTACTTGAATTATTAACTTTAAAACTTTCCAACATTTTGTGTTATTTAATCAATCTTTTTTTTTTTTAACTCTTACCCTAAGAACTATAAATTTTTCCTGAATATTGAAGCAACAAACAATTTTAAGAAAATTATTTACATAAGTAAACCGATTAAGCGTGTTAACGTATTATATAAGCCCTTGTTGTTTCTTTTCTATGACAAGCAAAACAAAAAAATAAAATCAGGTAAGATATACATAATATATACATATGTATATGTATGTATGTATGTAGAGGGTGGATTTTGAATACGTCATGACGCAGGATTGAAAATCCTCCAGAACTTTCTTGATTTGTTTACGAACTGTGGAATGGAATAAAAAGAAGAATGAAACGTAAGTACGATGGCTGAGTCCAGGCTCAGTATTTTCTTCGCAACTTCCCTTACCACATTATTTGTAAGGGAAGTTGTTATTGTTACAAAACCTCACCCCAAGAAATAAATTAACGATAAATAATTAAATGCGAGGCGAGAATAACTTGAATCACAATATCATAAGATTAGCCCACCAAATTATCCAAAGCAGAGATCATAACGATTATCTATATATATACATATATAAATACATATAAATCACTCATAACAATTACACTATGGATGCTAATATCCTCTATATGTAAAATCGGGCGCTGAAATAACATAGAATTAAAAATGAACCCCATTTTCGGAATCAGCGACATGTAATTGGTCGATAGGATAGTGGCGTTCAGAGTATTTTTTGGCTGTAGAGCAGTGTTATTGAGCAATGGAAAAATTATTTCGATCGATCGATATTCTTTCAATAACAATTAATTGTAGAAGAGCTGGTAAATACGAATACGGAATACCAAATAGTAATATGTATACAGAATAGGAACACGAATACAGAATATGAATATCGAATACCAATTGCGCATACTGAATACCGTATACCGAAAAACGGATACCGTATCGGATATACCGTTATCGTTATTCGGTATTCTGTATTAGTACCGTATACGGTATTCAGTATACGGTATCAATTTCTCATAACAATTATGGAATGATCTAAAAAATATCCATCATCAAGCAATTGTTATTGAACATCGAAAAAATATCAATCACTCATAACAATTATAAGCTGATCGAAAAAATAAAAATTTTCATTCTGATATCTGGCCGTGTTTTAAATGTTGCTAGAACGCTACGACTAGCCATGGGTAATGGCACAATTTTTTTTGGCGCTGATACAATAACTCCAGCGCCAATCGTGGCGCCAACTCACGGTAATGGCGCAATAACACCTTTAGCGCAATTGTCATGGAATAATCGATAAATAAAATTTTTTCGCTTGTTACTGTTTACCATCCCCGTTTTATTTCTTTTGGCGCAATTCTGCTTACATATACGAGGTCACAATTAATTTTAATTTTCATAATCATTTGGAAACATAGTCCGTATATTTGTGAAAATATGCTGGCAATTAAAGTCACTTAGATCACTATCAAGCATACATAATTGTGACGGTGTCATACGTATACATATACTATGGTGCTGTTATTGCCGTTGTGGTTGCGCCATTTTACACTAGCGCTATATTGGAGTCGGTGCTGGTGTTAGCGCACGAAATTGAGTCGGTTGTATATTGCAAAATTGAGTTGGCGCTATATTGAGTTGGCGCATTTCCCAAATCGGAGTTAGCGCAATAACGCCAGGGTTGGTGTTAGCGCAATTGCGCCGCGCAGCGCAGTGTTACCCATGCCTAGCTACGACAGGGCGATATTTCGCTCGACGTTGCATCTGTTTAAGGCTTAAAGATGAAAAACAATTGATATATTTTAGCTTTTGTTAACCGTATATATGGTTTTGCTTCCAAATAAATAGCCCTAACGTTCATGGGACATATATGTACCTATATTATTAATTTATTTTGGTTACTTATTTCTAGTTTTGGTTACTTTTATTTTGTACTTTGGTAAATTAAAAATTTTTTAAGTAGCAACGCTGGGTACAAAGAAACGGTATTTCATGACCGTATTTTGTCAAACTATTTTTCGGACCACCCGGTTTTTAATTGTCAATCAGAAAATTATTACCCTGAAGCACCTTGTTGCAGTGTTCCGTTTCTCATATACGCAATTTGAGATAGCATAATAACGACAGACATGATAATATCGATATTACTGAACAATCATTCTTAATTATTTTCATCACTTATTAAAAGCCGATTTTAGTGCCCATTAAATGATATATCAAAGCTGCAAAGGTCAACTGAAATGTTCCCAACAAAATTTTAACTTTTTTCTCTTAAAAAACTTCAAGCAATTATTCACATTTTAAATTTACTGTTTGATTAATAACTAGAGGTTGCAGCACAATTCAACAAGTAATCGGAATTTACGAAATACACCCATGTGGAATTGGGAGACAAACAACAGATGATGTTCCACTGCACCAAAACAGTCTACTGTCAAATTTCTTGTTTATTGGTTGTGTTGTGAAATGATTCTGATGTACTTTTCTTGTGGTTGATCATCCAACAATTCCATCAGTCGTAAATATAATTTCCATTAAATCGCAGCGTGTGTTAAAATTGTGTGAACAATCCGGTGGTCGGATTCGAGTTGTAATGGAAATATGTATAAAAATTTATTAACATAAAACCCATAAATAAAAGAAGTGCGTCTTGCAACGAAAATCGCGATGTTCCATGCAGGAACAAGCAAAAAAAAATTGCAAAATATTATGGTATTGGCAACGCGGTGTGAGTGATTACAGCTGGGAATTCATATTGGCCCAGGTGAACTTATATAAAAGCAGAAAAATAAAAGAAAAAGCTCCAAGTGCATTGCTTGTTTTATTCTTTGTTGTTTTCAAGTGCATTCGAGTTGAAGTTTTTTGTTTTTCTTTTTTTGGGAATTAATGTGCGACTTTAAACGGAAATTGAAACCATAACAACAAAGAGCCTTCAGCAGGTGGTAGCTGAGTTGTTGTTGGAGAAGTTGGAGATTTAAAACTGTTTAAAACCACAATGCGATAAATGCCATCTTTGAATCTATATTATATATTAGAGAGTTGTTAAGAGAGGATTGTGGAAATTGAAGATTACGCAGAGTTTGAGGTGGTACCGGCAAACAATAACAACAAAGTCAATATAATTAATAATTATGTATTATTTTTGTGTGACATGTTTATTGTATTTATAATTGTGTGTAGTCTTTTTGTTGTTGACTATTACAAAAAATGGGAGGCGTAGTGCAAGGCAGCTGAACAAAAGCAGTGCAGGCGCTGATAACAAATACAAAAAACGTAAAGGTAAGTGAAAACAAAACGAATAATGTGCGACTTTCTATGAATTTCACATTCTTATTTTTATTTATTTTTGCTGATGGGGCAAATGAAATTATTTCCAGAGAAATTAATAATAATACAGCTGATGTCCACAAGCTGGATCTGGAGACCATTCTGAAACAATGGGATTGAAACATGCGATGAATTTGTTGCAGGTTTCCCCAATTAGGTTGTCTTATTAGAAACGGTGAGCCCTAGTTTGCCGTACATACAAAGTATTTAATAGCATCCATAAATAGAAAAACAAAACATTCGCGTTGGGCTACGTGCTGTGTGGGAGTTATGGCCGTTAGACGTAAGCGCAGTAGACCCAATATTCCGACGAAGCCTCATGGCAGACATAGTATTAATTCATTTTGCTATAATACAGAGTTGTGAAAGCTGAAAGAGCTGCTGCTGGAAGGCATAATTGAGATAGCGCAGTGCTTGATTGCGAGTCCTTTTTCCAAATATTTATACTATTTAATTGTACGCATGAAGGAACCAGTTGCTTCATGATGTTACCTACGTCAGCAAGATTTTTTAAGGAGTAGACAACGTTGGCAACTTTCCCATGACAGTCAGGATTAAGTGCCTACTTATAGAGCGATCCGGTATTATGTTCGGACAAGAGCTGCTGCCTTCCTCAGGGCTTCTTCGTAGTATATTTGTTGTTACAACAACAACATGTGGGACCCTGACATGGGGTTCTAAATTTTATTCCTGAACAACTGTTTAGCTTATAGGTATATTTTAATTATTAATTTCAATAGATGTGGGTACATATGTATATCTGATTATTTCCTTGTACTAACAGTTTTCCATTCTTTTTCGTAAACCTACGAAATTAGATAATTTCCTTAACCAAAAAACCTAGTTTACATCAAAAAGGGTTTTGTAGGGCGGGTAAACCGCATCACAAGAATATATGTACGTACATACACACGTACAGACACACGTAGATAGTAATGTGTTTTAGTTGTTGTTGTCCCCATTAAAAAGAAAACTGCAAAACATATTTGAAAATTTGGGGAGCGCCCCAAGTTGATGTTGTTTTAGCCAACCCAACAAAACCTTTTGTGTTGCGGTGGACGGCGTATTTGCAAGTTGTAAGGCTATTGCGGTGCATTTAATTTAGTGGTTTTTAACCACATTTGGCGCAAATAAGTTTTTTGAGTTCATTGTAACGAAAAAATTGCTTGGTGCATAGCATTTGTTTATTTAAAATACTTTTGAACAAAAAAGTATGTACTTAAACGACGACAAATCTACTGCTATGTAATTGTGTACATATGTATATCGTCACTATTTATCTCTTCTTATTTTTATTAAACGGCTATTATGAGGCTGTGAGAGATTTCTGTGCCTGCCAAAGTAATCTGATTGCTTTTTCTCTTATTTACTTAGTCTCTTCTTATTTAGTTCGTAAATTTGCTGCTGCCTTCCTCACCCGTCAAATTAATCGATTCATTAGCATATTCTCAGTGATGCTGCAAAAAAAAATGGCAGATGAAATTAAATGTATAAATTACTTAGCCATAAAAAATGACTTCTTACCAATTTAATGATGCTCGCCATTACTTTCGGCACTTCTTACACAAGTGTGTTTGGGTTCAATAGCCTTAATGATTTGCTAACTCAAGTATTTGGTAAGTGCCGAATTGCTTTTTTAAATTCTACCTATAAGTAATTTCTTTTCTTTCTAACAAATTCGTGATTGAGCAAAAGCAAATGATTTATTTTCATTGTTTATTTCTTTTAGCGCTAATGATTGCAAAGTATACTCGTACGCTTGGAAGCTCTTGGCAAATAAGTAACCCAACCAATGAGTAGTTTTTTTGCCTTGTTTTTCTTTTTAACGTTTCGTTATACCCTAAGGGCTCATTTATGCTGTGCTTTGGGATTTCCATGTTTTTTTTTTGTTGCTTCTGTGTTCATGCAAAAGTTCAACACTCGTTAAATTATGAATTGTTAGCGCGAATAGTTATGTAGCTTAATGATTGATTGTTGGCTGCTTATACACGTGTGCATACATAACTATAGTTATATATATGTATATATATATGTATATATATATGTATTTGAATAAATGATTTTAACTAAGTAGTAAACGCGTTGCTGTGGCAATTTGAGGGTAGAAATACCTCTACTCATATGGTAAAACCTTAAAATCGTTTTGCTAAATTTGACAATTGAATTTGAAAAATTTTAATAAAGTTTACTCCAGCTTCCGCGTAAGAAGCTCGACTCCTTTTTATCTGCCAATCTACAGCTTTTCCAGTTTAAGTTCAGAAAGTTACAATACAAGTTCTGAAAGTTGCAATTGAAATTCAGAAAATCAAAGTTGAATTTTCAATGGGAAATTCTGAACTTCAATTGTAACTCTCTGAACTTCAGATGGAAATTCTTAGCAAGATTTTGTCATTGTGAAATTTTCTGTCGAATAATTTTCTAATATCGCTAGCTTAGAGTGCAAATTGTGTAAGTCCTTTTTTAAAACTTTGTAGGAGAGACGAAAAACAAAAAATTAAAAAATTTCGAAATGAAAAAAAAAAAATTCCGTTCATGTAAATAATTTGGACTTACACAATTTCCCAGCAGTATTTGAGGTAAGGAGGTGCATATTCAATAGAATATTCATTATGAAAAATAGCCTGAAAGTAAGTTCAAAATTCATTGCTGAAAAAATAACTGAACACGCAGTGAAGACATCAGGTGTACTGAAATACATGCTATGGAAGTTCTCCCTGCGTATTCAGGCCTTTTTTCCTACAGAAACTCTCCCTTCTCGTTCGGCAGTTTTTAGGTAGTTGATTTTCGACGCCACCTCTATATAAAAACGAAAGGGAAAGTTCAGATATTAGAACTACATCTCTACTGAATATTCAGTAGGAAATATGTGCTGTTTTCCAGCTGATAAATACTGCTGGGTTTCTTCGATTTTTGGACTTACACAATTTGCGTATCACTGAATAACAACGAGTAGAAATATGACAAGAGTCACAGACTTGTTTAGCGCGGTGCGTATTTGATTATATACCGTAATATAACTATACCGTAAAATTCAAATTTTTAACAGGTGGCAACCCTTTAAGCCATTCTGCACATCTACGGGTCAAGCCTTTCATTTGAGACTTCACTCTCGAAAATAGGTATAACGGTGTAAATCTTATTGCTTGTACAAAAAATCCCTTAGCATAAGTATTATATTTAGTATATTAGTAAGTACCGATACCTGAGTGGAAGATCGCCTCTGTTCAGAAAATTTTTCAATAAACGCTTCAGTTCAAAATTTGCTTTAAAAAGTAAGTACTTAGTGCATGTCGTTTACATCCCGTAAGGCTGTACACACATACTTAAATAATTCTAAAATATTTTGTTCGTAATTTATTTTTAGTATTATCATTTCAAAAGGCATAAGTACTTTGTGTGCAAAATCGTGATTTCCATTTTCAAATAACTATTATAAATTATTTGAAATATGCAACCTAGGACTACAACCAACTACATAAGTATGTAAATTTTTAATTAGTTTTAGCAAATCGCCAGCAAACAAAAATCTGATTTTATTAAATAAGCGCACGGAATAGCTTATGTACGTTTTATTCGTGGCTTTAGCTAATAACTTTCAATTTGTTTTAACTCGAGCATTGTTTTTTTTTTAATAAAATGTAACGTTAGTTTTTGTTAGAACTTCAAAGCGTTGATAAACCGAAATCTTTTTAAAATTTTGCTTTTTAAATTGTTTGTTTGTTTGAGTGACTATTTGCTATTAGAGTGTAGTATCTAAAGAAGAAATAGTATTGTGAATCTGAGATTCTTGCCTCGATTTCGGTCTTTCAAATAGGCAAGTAAGCAGTTTTTAAAAAATAAATAATCATCTTAAAATTTATCCTTCATATCAACATTCTTCATACTACTTACTACACTAATCAATCATCTTATTAAGACACACTTCAACTAATTGTGTAAGTTCTTGCGCACCATTAGCAATGTAAAGAACGTTGAACTCAAAGTTTGTTGATTACTTCATATTCTTGGATATACATATTTGCCACCGAGAAAACTTAAATGATCTCAGCAAAAAAAAAGTTTTTAAGTCGCTGTACTGCCAATTTTGTTCTTTCAAAACATTTAATTTTTGCCTATTGCTTCAGCAGCGACGTGCTTAAATGTGAAGAAAAAAAATGATTGACTTGACCGACCATTACAATGACCGCTATATCATCTCTTGCGGTTAAAAACATGTTTTGGGCTCAGCAAAGCATAACTTTTAGGGTATTTTAGTTATGCATTTTTTGTGTTTGTTATTATGATTTAGTGGCCGAAGCGGATGTGGAAGAAGCATAAAGAAATTAAAAAAGATTTTGTTTACACGCAACCATGTACATACATACATACATACATATGTACATATAAGTTTTGTAATGTGATCTTCGTTTTATTACTTATTCATACATACTTAATTAAATTTATTTGAAAAAGGTTTGGTTGCCTTGGCTTTTAACAATCGAAATTGAGAAGAAAATGGTTACGAGCGCTGGATTAAATTTACATTTTCTCACCATTAGGAATTCTTAAAATTTGCTTAGAAAAGTGTTTTATTTGCATTGTTTTGGAGCAGGGATGGAAAATAAGAATAATTTTTGAAGTACATACATACATACATATATGGGTCATATTTGATGTATGGGTCAATACGAATTACGAATACCGAATATGAATATGAAAAGTGGGTGAAAGAGAATACGAATACTTAAGTACCGTATGTGAATACCGAATACTGAAAATTAATAACGAATATTAATAACAAATACCGAATTCGAATATAAAATTTTGATACAGAATACCGAATTTTAATACCGAGTACCGAATATTAATACCGAATATCGAATACGAATACCTGATACGAACGAACAAAAAAAAACAACAACAAAATAAAGTGATGAACTATCGCAATTAGTGAATTATCGCAATTGGTGGAAGTGCTCATAATTGATGGAACCGGAGAATGCAACAAAATCGACGAAAACGTTGAACTACAGCAATTGGTGGAACTGGTCAATGCAACAAAATCGATAAAACCGATGAATTATCATAATTGGTGGAAGTGTTCATAATTGGTGGAATTGGTGAGTCTAACAAAATCGATAAAAACCGATGAATTGTCGCAATTGCTCGAACCGGTGACTGCAAAAAAAAACAAAAAATTGCGAAACCGGTGAATTATAGCAATTGGTGGAAGTGCTCCTAATTGGTGAAACCGGCGAATACAGCAAAATCGATGAAACTGGTGAATTGTCACAATTGGTGGAAGTGCTCATAATAGGTGAAATTGGTGAGTCTAACAAAATCGATCAAATTGGTGAATTATCGTTATTTGTGGAAATGCTCATAATCGGTGGAACCGGTGAATGTAACAAAATCGACGAAAACGGTGAATTATCGCTATTGGTGGAAGTGCTCATAATTGGTAGAACCGGTGAATGCAGCAAAATCGATGAAACCGGTGAACTATCGCAAATGGTGGAAGTGATCTTAATTGGTGGAATTGGTGAATGCAACAAAATCGATGAAACCGATGAATTATCGCAATTGCTGGAAGTGCTCATAATTGGCGGAACTGGTGAATGCAACAAAATCGATGACACCGCTGAATTATTACAATTGGTCGAACCGGTGACTGGAGAAAAAAAAAATTGCGAAACCGGTGAATTATCGCAACTGGTGGATGTATTCTAAAATGTTGGATTTTGTTGGATGTTCTGTATATTGGTGGAGCTGCAGTACGACGAAGTACATAGATGAATAGGAGGTGAATTAGTGGGGCTGGTGGATGTGTTCTAAATTGGTGAGACGATCAATTTAGCAATACATACTGGCAAACTAGTTGGTCGACGTTGACTCCGTACGCAATAGAATGGTTTTTTTAAACTTTTATTTTGACTTAAAAATTAAAAGTCAAAATTTGACTTAAAAATTAAAAGTCAAAATTTTAGAGTTGAGCATGATACAAACAAACAAGGTAGTTCCATTTCACTTTGACGTTGTCATTTTTGATTATAATATGGATTTTTGACGTCTTACTCAAAGTCAAAAATTTAGGATAGCGTTGCCCAATCAAAAGTTTTTGGCTGAGGGTATATTTGAACAAAATATTGGGTATTTTAAATGAAATTTTGTTTTTTACATATTTTAATCAACAAAACAAATCAGCGGATTTAATGAGTATATTTTAACATTTTAAATATATTGAAAAAACCTTTTCAAAAAAAAAAATAAAATGAGTTATTCATAAAAAATAAAAGAGATTTATGCAATTATTAAAGTCGAAAACTCTTATCAATTCCCAGGAGGTGTAGTAAGAGTGTCTATTAACAAATATATTTACTATTTTTTATGAAAATTTTAATGGCTTTTCATTTACTTGTTAATAAAAATTCCTCTACTTCTGTATTTCTCCCAAGCATTTTAATTAAAAACACTGAAATTTCACTTTTTTATAATATTTGATATTTTATTTAGTATGAGAAAATTTATTAATTTAATTTATACATATTTAAAAAAAAAACGGAATTCTACCGGTATTAAAACCAGGGACTTGTAACAAAGCTCGTAACGAAACGAAACTTGCGTTTCTGGCGTTTCTGTTCCAAGAGAACGATAGAAACTAAATTCGAAACCAAATGACTTTTGTTACAAAGGAGTTTTGTTTCTGTTTCTGTTACAAGGAACAAAATTAATTTAGTTTCGTTATAGGTTTTGTTTCTGCTGGTACTGTTTCGGAGTTTTGTTACGACTTTTGTTACAAAGGAGTTTTGTTTCTGTTTCAGTTTCGTTACTTAGCTGTGTAACAGAAACCGAAACCGAAACGCGTTACAAGTCCCTGATTAAAGCTCACCGATAATACCAGCTATTTTGTTGCACGGCGAGCCAAATTGAGACTACAAAAATATGTTATTTTATATATTTAACTTTCGTTTATAGTATGTACTATATTCCACAAACTTGCCGCAACTTGTTTTAAGAATAAATCTTATTTTTTATAATATTTGTTATCTGATATTATGAAGAATATAACACGTAAATGTACGTATTTTTATTTACATATATCAATATTCAAATTGAAAAAATTCGTTCTGTTGCAATCGATACCATGGTTACCATGGAAATAAAAAATAACATAAATGGAGGATTTTTAGCATTGAGTATGGCAGCACGAAATGTCATAATCCATATAATTGTCAGGTGGCTAATATGGCGGAAAAAATTTGACGTTTACACTACCTTCTTTCTTGTATCATGGAGTTGAGTATTTTTTGCAGAGATGTAGAATAATTATTATTTCATTTTGAAATTATAAAAAAGTCTTACAAATTTTCTTCAGAATCATAAAAGTCTTTTGATAATATTTTTTTCCTGATGAAAATGATAAAAATCTTCTATAATTATAATTATTATTCAGAAACTTATATTTTAAAAATCTTTCCATAATAGTTATTACAAATATATATTTTTTAAGTCTTCAAATACTTTTATATTGAGACAAATTTGAAAAAAGTCTTTGTGTAATTATTATCAGTAACAAATTGTTTTTTATATCTTCAAAGACTTTTTCATTGAGACAAAGTTCAAAAAAGTCTCAGAAAATTTTCAATAACTTTCATATAAGTATAAAATAAAAATAACTTTCATATAAGTATTTCAAAATTCAGGCAAATTTCCAATTTGAAATTGTATGAAAGATTTTTATCGAAGATATAAAAAATAAATTATACATACTTACATGGGATAACGGAATAATTCGAATAAGTTCGAATTGCTAACCGAGCCTTATTTTTATGAAATAAGAATTGCTTAAGTATAGACTTTGTACCTTTTTATCATCAATCAAATTTATTTCGGTTCTATTCATCTTCCGTTATCTATACATTTGTACTTAATACTTAAACAGTTGTATAGCAAAAGCTTCTATTATGCTTTTTTTTATTTACATCGTACATATTAGTTCAGCTGAAACTTTTTTCTATGTTTTGTTTGTTTTTTCACAAATATTTTTTGTCATGGCGGTAAAATCATGTTGACTTGAATTTCTTAAGAATTTTTTGTTTGTTTTGTGTTTTTTTTTGTATTTTTTTTTTTTTTTTTGGTTGGCTTACACTTCTTACTGTATCTTTACTATTATTATTACTATTCTTTAGGGTACTTCATTTTTCAATTTAATACCTCTCAAATATTTAATATCGCCCGCTGTTGTAGCCAGCCAACTTCTTGTAATAATGAATCGCCTTTTTATTAATTGCTCTTGTTTTGCTTATCCCTCATTGCATCTGTTTGCTGCCAGGTTCCTACGCGCTCTTCGTTCATTCTTTGTTGCTTTTTGTGTTTTTTTTTTGTTTCTTTTTGTTATCGCCGAAAGTTTTGCGCCAAGTCAAATAATTTTTCGTTAGCGCTGCTTTTACAACCTGTTTACATATGCTCGAAATTTTTGTCAGCTTCCCATGGCTCTGCCCCCTTTTTCGCTTTCTCCGTTGCTTTCTTTCGCACGCGTTCGCTTTACATTGCTTTCTACCTTTCTGCAACTTTTCTGTTTGCGTTTTTATTTTTTGTTTTTTTTTTTTTTGTCGAACGTAGAGTGTAGATAATTAAAATGCAGTAAATATTTGAGACAAAGTTGTACCTACGAAGAACTGAAGCGATACCATTTTTGTCAGTGCCGTTTGCCGTTCTAGCTCTCATGCGCTTTTTATTTGTTTTGTCTTTTTTTTTTGCTGCTAAGAAGTTTCAGGCTGTAGTAAGAAGTGAATTAAAATGTTCTTTACATTTCCTTCTTACAAGTTGTTTTCGGGTAGTCATGATTAAGAGTCGTCATCCCAGTGGATTACAATGTCAGTCATGGGCAAAGCACTTTTTGTACATTAAGTATTTGTGTAATGCTATAAAACGTGTGCGTGGGCACTAACAAATTTTACGAGGATCAGAAATGTGCGATATTTTTTTGCAACAGAACAAAACAGGTATTTGTATGGTGATTGGCTAAGTAATTAAAAATATTTTGTAAATTCCTAGTCATATGTTCAATAAAAGATCACGTACTTATTTAGTGCATGTGGGCTGCATGCGAGCGACGTGCATAACGCGCACTAAAATGCTCCCATCCTCATTGTGTGCATAGTCTCACGTAATTAGCTATTTGCATGTGCGAGAATGCCGAACTCTGTTCTAAACGAACGAAGGCAGAGTTTTATCTTCTCTCTGAGAAAATTTATATAATAATGGTGGTAAACTTCTGATCTAAAAGGCACTTAGATATGGAAAATGCTAGATGTAGTCTGGCAACTCTATTATGCTACTAAGTATAAAAATTTCAAATGATAGCGTTCCAATAATACACCACCAACAACCAACAGCATTTCATTGCCTGCAAATAGCAAGCACGGTAATTCTCAACCGTTTCATAACTGCTGGCATATAAGTATGTAAAAGAGCCGAAGCGGTCGCTTAAAATCAGTCTCCGTAGCTTCTCCGTAGGTTATAGCCGCAGTATATAGGAGTTACGACGTCACCAACACCGTCTCTCCGCTACCATACGCCTGGTACTGCTCCCCACGTTCAGTCAAGCTTGTCACCCTCTGCTACTACGACCGCTGATCGCTCTGAGATCTCTATATCCATTGGCACCCAACCTCCTCTGAGAATCTGCGATACCAACCACTCCGCCCACTTCTATAAACCACTCCTATTCTCTTCCCACCACCTCACTCTCTCCTTACGGAAAGTCACATTTTTCTCAAACGTTGATGACATTTTTGAGAAAATCTTTATTAGCAAATTGAGAGTTAAGGTTTTCTCAAACGTTTGAGATTTTTTGGCCTGATGTTTATTGGGTAGTTAGATTGGCCGATAGAAACACAGACGAACACTTAGTCGGCTTACTTAATCGACTCAGCTCATGATATCGCTCATATCGATTTAAGTATATTTTGGTGGGTCTATCAGCTCTGCTTCTGGTACCTACAATAATCGTTTACTAAACCACATTAAAAATACCCTTCTATCGAAATCATTCAAGCTTTTAATACTTAAACAAAAGAAATCCATATAAACTCTTTGAGACATCGAAAAACGAAAGCAATATTGCGAGCAATTGCAAAAGCATTAAATGCCAAAAGAAAACCAGCATATTCTACGATGTGCATACAAAAAGAGAATTAAAATTACTTAAATACAAAAAAAGAGTACTTAAGCATTTAAAATTACTTAATATATGGAATCCCTTAAATCAAATAGCAAACGTGCTGACCAAACCGGGCAACCAGTGAAAAACGGACATGAAACAATTCCAAAGTGAGGGGACATTGAAGAGGGTGTAGTCAAGCAGTTCAGCGCCATCCAGCGCAACTCAACGCTGTAAACACTTTTGTGCAATTAACTCATTTCGCTTTTAAGTTGCAGTTTAACGTGCAATAATTGAATTTTCCATTTTTTTTTTTTTTTTGGTTGGCTTCCTGCAGTGAGTGAACCTTAAAAATCTGTCAGCCATTACAAGCATATATACATATATACAGATGTATACTTGTCCCATTCGTTAGCGATGTGCGGTGTGCGGCGTGGCATGTGATTGCAGTAGTCATGTGGTGGCGGTTGTAGTGTGCTTGTGTGTGTGTAAATGGCATATTTCAACGTAGTGGTGTGTGTTTTTTTTTCGTTGTGTGGTTGAAGGACACTTTGCCCCTGTAAAAAAGTGTGCGACGAGTCTCTAAAAAGATTTGTCCGGGAGCGCTCTCTTTCGGGTACAATTAGTCTACAATTGTTCCCAATTGTACCCGAACGGGTACATATGTATACTAATTGTAGACGAATTGTACCCGAAAGGGTATCAAACGGGTACAATTAGTCGCACAAATGGATGTGTCGCATTTGCTACCTGTTCGGGTACAAAACGGGTACAATTGTGCGCTTTTGCTACCCGTTCGGGTACAAACTGGGTACAATTAGTCTCTTCATAGGACATGCTCAAACAAAAGAGAACACTTCAACCCATATAAAGAGATACAAATGGGTAGTAATCGCATGCTCCCTTGCGAGTTGTCCCGGATGTATCCCGGAGTGATCGCATTTTTTGCAGGGGCCATGCAAGGACATATACATACATACATACTAGATATATGTATGTATATGGGTTAGCTGTGGATTTTATAATTGCAGCCGATCTACTAGGACAAATGTCCCTGCAAGAATTGTGTGACCGAAAGTACTACCACCATTGCAAAAATATAATTAGGTGATTCACAAAGTGTCATAAAGTCATATGTCATATTAAAATATTGTACGGAAATAGTTATAAAGGACTTTTCCGAAGCCCTATGAAGAAGTAAACAAAAACAGATGATCAAATACGAGGACCCAAAAACATATCGTGCAGAGTTGTATTTATTTAGTACACATATAGCATAGAATGCAACCACAAAATATTATGACTTATGACGATATGACGCAATATGACAGGTTGTGAATCCCCTAAATATTACCAACACATTTGCACTCGTATGTGTTTTTAGCCAAGTTCAAAACCAATGAGATAGATAAGGATAGAATGGAATTTGATAATACACATACGGGAACGTGGTGAATGAAACGGTCACAAAAGTTACCGACCCTGCAAGAACTGTGCAGGTCATTTGACCAGTCATATGACCGGCAGGCATGACCAAAAGTTTTGGGATATTTCCTATCACATTCTTAAGGGCATCGGGAACTTTTGTGACCGTTTCATTCATCACGTTCCCGTATGTGTATTTTCAAATTCCATTCTATCCTTATCTATCTCATTGGTTTTGAACTTGGCTAGAACACATACGAGTGCAAATGTGTTGGTAATATTATATTTTTGTAATAGTGTTAGTACTTTCGGTCACACAATTCTAGCAGGGCGATGCTCTTAACCGTAGCCATACACGGTGCGACCGTTGACCCAACTCGGTTGCAATCGAGTTGGACTGTTTGCCTACATACGGTGCAATTTATTGTACAACCTTGTTGTACAATCTCATTTTGTAAAAAATTACTTTGAATGAAGGTGGAATAGAATAATAATTGCGCTTGTGGGAAGAAGAAGAACGTACTGCAAAAGCATGATTAATTAAAAGGAAAAAAAATTGCAAAAAAGTGGTTCCTGCTAGCTTTGCATTTTGCGTTATTTATTCTACAAATATTTATGTTTTTTGTGTTGAATTCGCTTATTTTTACTTATTTTAATTTGATGTGTTCACTTCAAGAATTCTCATGAAATGAAATGTTGAACAACATGTCCCCAAACGATGCAACCAAGTAGTACAACTTGCCAAAAAATCAAAAATTTTTGATTTTTCATACAACCGATACACAACTTCATACAACAGCTCCAAAATCGTTGCGATTTCCAGCGCAACTTGCTTAGGTTGTATAAAAAATTGCAAGGTGTATGGCTAGCATAAGAATGTGATAGGAAATATCCCAAAACTTTTGGTCATGCCTGCCGGTCATATGACCGGTCAAATGACCAGCACAGCTCTTGCAAGGGTGAATGGCTACAAAATGTAGATTTCATTAGGGTGTCACTTATAATGCTAGTTTTTTGAACTACTTCCTTTCTTCTTGTTGGAAGATTTACTTATTGAATAGGAAATTTTGAAATGTAGAAATTTCTCAAAAAAAAAAAAAAAAAAAAATCCACTACTCCCTCCAGATGTGTACTTATAGACCTTTTGCATCCCGTACAAAACCCGACTTTATAAACACAGTTAAGTAACGCGACAAGAACTCTAATTAGCATGTCTCCACATAACGTCGCGACGTTGGCTCTTTATTATCTGCATTTGCTCTCTCAATCGACATTTGACCTCGAATCCTGTACCGAACCCCGCTAATTTCAATAAAAAATTCTGAGAGCCGATAAAGATAGAAATACGTTTTTCGTTTTCAACATCTTCGCCAACCCCGATAATATCGATACCTTCTCTAATTTTGTACCGCAAATCTATCGAAATCTCACACAACAAAACAAAAACGAAAAATTAGCGAAAATACATACATTGAAGAAGAACAAGAATGAGAAATTTCAAACTGAACCACTATGATCAGCTACGTGTAGACGGGTTATTTCGCAAGATTATTCGCTACATTATTCGATTGCAAATTAAGTTATGTACGTATGTGGAGAATGGATTTAAGGAATATTGCTTTCCTCGTTTGAAAAAGAACTTCTAACTTTTATTACTGTTTATTGGTGGGCATCTGATATATCTCTGGCAGCCATCGGTTAGTAAAAAACACGGCTTTATACGGGTTACACACCCAAACAGGAAAGTTTCTGGTTTTTATGAATAGAGAAGTACAGATTTTACCGACATATATTAACTTTCTCGCTCACTCTCTATTAATAACATATGTAGATATCGGTTATTTATTACGTGCAGATAATTAGGTTTATAAATTTTTTTAGTGCGGAGCAAATGAGCACATAATAGACAAAAGGTGTGTATGTATCAGAGCTGTAAAAAGCTGCAATCAGATTGTATTGCAATCATAAAATTGTATATTATTGTAAGCAGCTTTGATTGTAAATCATATTGCTAGTAAATTTTTTGATTGTAAAAATAAAAATTTCAAAAATTTAGAAGTATGTTATTGCAATCGACCTTCACCATTAATCATTTTGATTTCAGAAATTAGAATTGCAATAATTTACAAAAGTTTCATTGCAATCAACTTTCACCGTAAATCATTTTAATTGTAAAAATTACAATTACAATAATTTAAAAAAATTTCATTGCAATACACTTTTCTCGTAAATCATTTCATTACAATAATTTACAAAATTTTTCATTGCAATGAACTTCAAACGTAAATCATTTTCATTGTAAAAATTACAATAGCAATAATTGTATTGCAATAAATTTTCATCGTAAATCAAATTTGATTGAAAAATGTTTGATTGCAAGGCTAGCAATAGCAATCATTTTCCTCATAACTTTATACGCATGCATTGGGACTGATGAAAGGCAAGCGCCTGGGTAATGCGAGTAATACCCGGCACTTATATCACACGCGTAGCCGCGTAATAACCCATGTCCTGGGTATATACATATGTACGTAGTTATGTACATATTGGATGCTGCGGGCACACGGTACTGGCAATATTTGCAGTCTTCAATATGTACATATAAAGTCTTGATGATAAGATGATGAGAAAGAGGATGAGGGTGTGGATGGGGATAAGGATATACATATATTTATTATACCTTTCATGAGAATGAAATGGTATTATAAATTTGTGCCGAAAATAAAATCTTGAAAGTACTAGAAGGAGGCGTGACAGACCCATCAATATATATACCGATATGATCAGAATCATGAGCTGAGTCGTTTAAGCCATGTCCGTCTGTCCGTCCGTCCGTCCGTCCGTCTGTGTGAACGCAAACTAGTCCCTCAGTTTTTGAGATATTTGATTGAAATTTGGAACACGGGTGAGTTTTGATGCTCAATTGATCATTTGTCGGAATTGGCCGAATCGGACCACTATAACATATAGCTCCCATACAACCGATTTTTCAGATATACACATTTTGGGGTATAACTTCTCCCTTTTTACAGCTAAGGACACGAAACTATGGAGTGTTTGTACCCATATGGACCCAAATAAGGTTACCGAAAATTGTCAAGATCGGACCACTATAACATATAGCTCCCATACAACCGATTGTTCAGATATACACATTTTGGTGTATAACTTCTCCCTTTTTACAGCTAATGACACGAAACTTTGGAGTGTTTGTACCCATATGGACCCAAATAAGGTTATCGAAAATTGTCAAGATCGGACCACTATAACATATAGCTCCCTTACAACCGATTGTTCAGATATACACATTTTGGTGTATAACTTCTCCCTTTTTACAGCTAATGACACGAAACTTTGGAGTGTTTGTACCCATATGGACCCAAATAAGGTTATCGAAAATTGTTAAGATCAGACCACTATAACACCGACAGAATTGAAATTATAAGTTAAACTAAATCAGGCTATGTGTATAGGTAACTTTTCATTTCCCCATTCATGAAAGGTATGAAGTCTTCGGTACGGCCGAAGACAGCCGCGCGCTTACTTGTTTTTGTACCATTTGCTTTTTCATTTACTCCCGAATATCTCATTACTGTCATACATATGTATGTATGGTTGTTTAACATAAATATATATATACTTATCCTCATCCCCATGTTCAATTTTATCCACATTTTTATCCTTATACCCATCCGCACCCTCAACCCCTTTCTCGTCATCTTACCATCTAGACTTTATACAAATTGACGACTGCAAATATTACCAGTACCGTGTGCCAATATGCACGTTAGGGTACATAACATATTTTCTCAACCTCACCCCCTAGGTCGATGCTAATATAGTCTAAGATACCACATATATATTTTTGTCCCGATCGAAAACCGTTAAGGGGTGTCGCACAGGTGCCAAACTCCAGAAAACTCTATCGAGGCTCAAAAATTTAAGTTTAGTTTTTTGCATACCTAATGCGCAAATCGATTGTCCTGTATTCAAAAATACTAAATTCAAATTTTGGTCCCGATCGGAGGTGGTTAAGGGTTGTCGCAGAGGGATCAAAGTTCAGACTACCATATAAAGACCAAAAATTTAATTAATTTTTTTTATCTAATGGCCAAAGTCGATAGTCTTGTACTCAAGGATACCAAATATAAATTTTGGTCCTGATCGGAGAGGGTTAAAGGGTGTCGCCCGTGGTCCCATATGGTTATCTAAACTTTTACCCCTTTGCGACACCCCTTAACCGTCTCCGATAGGGACCAAAATTTATTTATGGTATCTTTGATCATGCTGTTAACGATGTAGGGGGTGAGATCGAAGAAAATCGCTAATCTGATTTTATGGACACCCTAATGTACATACATACATACATATGTACCCGGGAAATGGGTTATTACGCGCAAACCGTGTTATATGAATGCCGGGTATTGCTCGAATTACCCAAGCGCTTGCCTTTCATCAGTCCCAATACATTCGTATAAAGTTATGAGGAAAATGATTGCTATTGCTATCAATCAAATTTGATTTACGATGAAAATTTATTACAATACAATTATGGCTATTGTAATTTTTACAATGAAAATGATTTATGAGAAATGTTTATTGCAATGAAATTTTTGTAAATTATTGTATTGAAAATTTTTACAATCAAAAAATTTCAATAAATTTTATTGCAATGAACTTGATCCACAAAAATTTCAATAAACATTTATTGCAATAAATGGAAGGTAAATTATTGCTGATTGTAGTTATTTTACCTTCAAAAATTTTATATAAATGTTTATTGCAATCTATGGAACACAAATTATTTCAAATTGCAATTTTTACAATCAAAAAACTGCAATAAATTTTCATTGCAATAACATTGGAAGAACCATCAATGATTGCTGGGACGAATGATTGCAGCTTTTTACAGCTCTGGTTTGCTGAGAAGTGGGTAATGATGGCTGACAGGGATAAGGATGGTACATTCTCCTTTGTATCTAAAGCTTTTGTTTACACCCCAAAGTTTCTATGCAATTTAATGCGCTTTACTATGTTTTATATACATATGTACATATGTATGTATGTCTGCATCATTGTTACATTTGCAACATATGGACATTAAAAAAAAGATAAAATAAAGTTGCTAACGCTGATTGCTACAATAGTTACTCACTGCAACTAGTCGTTCAGCAGCAGTAGCAGCAGCAGCAATGACGCACGCGCTTGTTCGCCAGACTTGCTTTAATCGGCTTAAAAAGAAATGCGTCAGCACGAAAAAGATGTAGAGCAATGAGCTTTACTTAGTTACTGCTGTCGCCATTGCAATGGCACAAGCCCGCTAGCTGTGGCTGTGTGGCCGCTGGCTTTTGTTTTTGTTACGGCATTGCTGCTACTGCTGTCGTTGCCATTGCTCCAACTGTCCTGTCATTAAGTGCTGGTGCTGGCGCTGCCGGTGCCGCTTTGAATGGATGCTTTTAAAGCTGTAAGTAGCTACTACTGCTGGTCAGCGGGTATCTCGTTATTCTTCATTGCTAAGCTTAAACTAATGCACATCCAGGCGGATTTTTTTGTTTGCTTTTTGCTTGCAACCCACAGATTTTTCAAACTAGTGCAAATGTTAATGAAGCAATAAAATAATTATCTTTTTACATAATAAGTACATGGGCACATACATATATAATGATATAGTAAGAAGCATGAATAATAATTAAGTTAATTGGTTATTTATTTAAGCTAAGGATATAACACACTAAGCTTGGAAACTCTAATGTGATATTATTTTTAAGTATTGAGTACATGCTAAAAAAGTTGTAAATTGAATTAAGTAAGTACTAGATTGTACATATCTGCATATCGGCAAAGAAAGCGTGTTAAAATTAAATATTTTGCAAAGATTATTAAAACTGCACACTAAACGGCATTAGTTTTATTTTTCCATTTTGGCAGGAATGCAACTTTTAACTTATTTTGATGTTTAATTGATTATATTGATCTCAAGGCCAACTAAAAAAAATTCGAAATACAATTTTTGAATTTTTAAATTTTATTTTTTTTTATCATGTTGGAAACTCATATTTATTCACTTAATTAAGCTTTGTGCTAAAGCGAATCATACCTCAAAGTATATCTTCACTGCTGAAGAGTTTGTCATTTTGTGGTGAAAACAATTAAGTAAGTAAAACGCCCCAAGGCTAGAGAAAACATATAAATACATATGGTCAATTTTCTGACTGCTAACGTTACATTCGCATGGAGTTTTTATTTAGTTTATACGAAATAATAACAAAAATGTTAGAAACGTCCAAGGTTCTGTTACTTATGCTATCAGGTAGACCTATACCTTCATTTTAAGAGTAAAATTAGTCTGATGGCTACCATACCGTAAAAGTTATAAGCGCGTGAAACGCACTGCTAACGTTACATCATTTGGAAGTGAGATCAAGATACAGATCATGTTTGGTTTAATTTCTGCGAACTTGCTGAGACAATCATCCCAATTTTACTTCATGTTATATAGCAAGGATGTCACAAGGTCATGGCATACCGCTTTACCAAAATCTTTAGGATTTTTTAACGTAATTTAACATAAAATTGGGCACTGCCTACGTTACACAAAGCACTGCTAACGTTACACGTGCGAAAACTGAGTATCTCTACATATAATAAAATTGTAACAGTTGATCTCTGTACATTGCAGATATACAGAAAATAAAAAAAGGAGCCAGAGGAATCCAAAATAACTGTTTTTAAAATTTCTGTCGGTCTGACTGTCTGTCTGTCCTTATGTTTGTGCGCGGGTCACTAAAAATTGGAATGATGGAATTGAATGAAACTAGTCAGAATTATAATAGCGCCATTGTATTATTATTATTATTATTATAGATGTCTACTTTAAGATTTAAGATATCCCTTATTTCTATAGCTCAACTAGTTTTCGAGTTATCGACCAATATGTGGACCAAGGGTGATCCAAAATTTGTTAGTACAATATGGGTATCAAATAAAAGGTGCTGATGAGTGCTGCAATAAGTAATTCTACTAAATTCAATATCTCGATTGGTTTCGGAGATATCTCCCTATCCCTAACCCTATCTCTCCAAGTTTTGATATCCTACGGAAAACACTTCCAGAGATATTCAGCATGAAAGATTAAGTTTGTATGGGTTGTGCCACGCCCCTTTTCCAATAGCTCTCATTTTTTCATCCAGAAAATGATTATTGAAAGTTTCATTCATTTCTATGCAGTCGTTTTTGTGTGACGCGGGCGTTATGTTAAAAAAACACATTTGGTCACATTTTTCCCACATTTTGGTGAATAACTCGGGAACTGGATGAGATATCTAAATGAAAGTTGTCCTGAATTTTAAGTTAGGCGTTAAGTGATAGAATGGTGAAAGTTTCATGCAATTCTATTCAGTAGTTTTTGCGTGATGTGCGCACAATCATACAGGCGGACAGGCAGACAGACAGACAGATAGACTTCTAAAAATTGTAAATTTGGGTTCCGCTGGTCCAATAATGACCTCTCCTATCAGTTTTTCTTGAATATCTTCAATGTACAGACATCGACCTGTTACAATTTTATTATATGTATTATATAGATAAAAAATCACTGCTAACGTTACATATTATTTAAGCTAACCATGTCTTCAAATCTTTGGAAGTTTAACTTTTTTTAATTGGAACGTGAGATAAACGTATAGTATTAAGAAAATATATAAACAAATTAAATTAAAACGTATTTTAACATGTCTTAAAAAAACTTTTTTGGTTTTGCACTGCTAACGTTACATAAGATTTTTGCGGCACATTTACTTTTCACATAACTCCTAGTTGGAACATAACTTTTTTAAAAACTTTACGTATTATGATATTATAACTAATTTTCTAATAGATAAAACTTGAACGGCTAAATTTAGTCGCAACAAACATGTTATATTTAACTTTTTGTTTACTGAACTACTTCCGACCATATTTTTTTTTAATCACAACGTTTTATAAAAAGAGCGAAAAGTTTAATTAAAAACGACTAAAATTGAATGCCATTGTTTTTAACAGCTACTATAATATGTCATGAACCCCGCAAGACCCCAGTGCTTGCAATATTTGACAAAAAAAAAAACTACTTGGTTTACTTTCTCAGAAAATCGGCCATATGTATCTACTATGTATAATTATGTACATATGTATGTACATATGTACATAAGTTTGCCTCTGTAGTTCAAATTATTTCTCGGAAACAGGAAATCAATAAACCAGAGTCCTTTTAATTATTCTTCGAAATATTCAAGTGAAACCTAACAATGTAATCGAATTCGCTGAAATTCCTCAATCAAAATTGAAATTCAATAACGCCTAAGGATATGGTACAATGAAATCATGAAACGACACCAAATGTACTAATTGAAAATCAATCAGTTCCGGCAATATAAGTAAGTACTTATGCACATACATACATACATATGTTCTAATAAATAGATACATAGATACATATGTACATACATACATATGTACGTGACATACTTAATTGAGGTTCAATCTCTTTGCTCTTTGTGCAGAAAAAAAATATAGTACAATACAAACTTCTTCCTTGCCACAGCCTTTTAAGCTTTAATTTTACTTATTGTTGCATACTTTTAAGCGCAAGTAAATCCATGTAACGAAAGCATGAATACATATCCGCTCCCAGTGGAATTGAGAACATTTTGTTGTATGTACATGGTACAATAGAAGCTAATGATTATTTACTTAAGTATTCCTTTGATTTGCAACATGAATTAAATTACATGAAACAAATTTTCAAACTAGTTTTGTATAGATATAATCAGCTTCTTCTGAGGTGATAGGTTTATATAGAAATACTTACTTAGCAAGGCTTTTAAATAACACTGCAACAGCACTTTTTGGGGCGGAATAACTCCCACACAGAACTACAGACACTACTATCCATATAGTAAAATCCCCAAACCGTTTTGCTCCCTGATGTCAAATTTTTTGTTTAAGCATTGTCATTTCAAATTTGCCAAATTTCAAATTTTTCGTCCGAGTGATTTTTAAATAAAGAAAAAAATGGATTAGAATATGTTGTTAGGAAACATATAGAGAAATTGCACGAGCTTTAATTTCGTAGAAGACTTCAACCAGCTAACAGCTCTGCGAATAGGTCATTTTGACCCCGAAAAAATTAGCATTTTTAAGGTCGATAAATGGTTAAAATGTTCTAGAAAATTTTTCATATAAGTAAAAAGTGAATGAGAATTTTGTTTAACATAAAATATTGATTTTATTAGGATCTAATATAAATTTTAAACCTATTTGCTTATACCTGAGCTGAATCTGTCCATCTGTGTAAACGTAAACCTACATATATCTGATTGAATTTCGTTAGACTGGTTAGAGTCGACCAAATCAGACTAATATAAGTTATGGTAGCTGGCATACAAACGATTGTTCAGATATCGACTATTTTGGGGTATCGATTTCACATTTAAGCAAATGTTATAGAAGCTATTATAATTTACGAGATAGGATTACTATTTAGCTGAATAGTGCTCTACCGACATTAAAATATTCCCAAGCAGCTAATGGTTAAAAAAATAGCGCCTAAATGTATGCAATGAAATATTTATAATTTTTTATTGAATAGCAAAGTAAAGTAGCATAACGCTTAGTAACACTTAACATATAAATTTTTTTTTACACAGTAGGTAAATTCCCTACGGCGTCTAATGTATGTAGGTATCTACCTATAAAATTCAATATAATTTCCGTATAAAAAAATAAAACATGCCTAACCATGGCAATTTCTACCCACACACGCGTGTAGAAATGTATGTATGAATTTATTTATACAAGCTATATTACCAAGTACCTACAAAGGAAAAGTTACAACGCTAATGGTGCTGCACGTTTGTTCTATATTTATGATGATTAAAATCAACCTGACACTTAGCTAACTATGTACATCCATCTGTATTTACAAAAAATACTTACACTCAGAGAAAAAGCAAGCTAAATTTCAGTATAGCGGGCTTAAATCAAGCCGAAAAGGTTATGAAAGTCTGTTAAGCTCGAAAATGCTAAAATCAAGAATATATTCTTATTTTTAGGATGATATTTTTTGAGAATAACAAGCTTATATAAACTTATTTTCAGCATTGCCCATGATTGGTTTGAGAATGTAAAATCTTATTTGAAGAATGTTCAACTTTGTTTTAAGAATATTTTTTCTTGATTTTCCTCTTTTTCGAAATTCAAAATTCGAAATCATTTAACCCACCTCACAAAATAAAAAAACGAAAATGGTTATTTCAATGAATTGTATTTTAATTAGTTTTAGTTTCAGAAATGTACATACGTATATGCATATATAGTAATATATATAATATACAATTCATTTTTTACATACATATACATACTTTATATGCATATATAAATGTATATATTCCGCACACATCGTATATTATAAAACTATAAATATTTACATATTTATGCAAGAATAATTGATTTCCAATGCGCATGATACGTAGGCCTGTGTGAAATCGGCTCCAAATAAATGCCATCCATGCTAATGAAAACCATAATGGAGCAATTTTTTTTGGATTTCTTCATTTGATGGAAAGTGGCCGATAATAGTTCCATGCCCGACAGTTCTTGCGCCGATTGTGAACCTTTAAGGGGATCCAAGAAGATGGAAATAATGGCAATGCGCAGTAATACAAGATACATAGATAAACCATTGATACATACTTTGAAATTTTCATTGTCTGGTGCACGATTCAAGCTGCCATGATCATTGGAGCCATGCACACAAAAGTTGGTGCCGCAAAACTGCAAATCCTCTTAGGAGATGATGGTATTGGAGTCCCCGCCACTACCATGAGCGCCACTTCAAAGCAGTGCAAATTCATTTTTTTTATTTTCCATTTCGTGCATTGTATGTATGAACGTATATTTTCTTTTTTTTTTGTTAAAAAAAGTTTTCGTTTGAACAAAAAAAGCTACGACTATTGAAAATTATGTACATACAAACATATGTATGCATGTATGTATCCTTTCAGAGAAAACTTTACACTACATAGTATTCTTAAACTAAGAATTTCATTCTTAAATCGAAAATGTTATTCTTAAAAAAGATTTTTATATTGCTTCAAGAATGCAATTCCGGTTTCAAGATTGGAGAAACTAAAATTTTATATATTTTTCCTTAATTTGAGTAGTTCTTAAAACAAGTACGACATAGCTTGATTTTAGCCCGCAACTTTTCTCTGAGTGTACGTATGTGTACATACATATTTATGCGTGTACACATGTACGTATGCATTTAGTATCTATTCGCATCGCAGCCAACACAGGCACGACCAAGTTTGCGCGGCATCAACAATTCGACGACGAAAGCGCACATAAAATACAAAGTACTTTGCTCGAAAAAATGGGTTCATTTTACTACTTTGTAGTTGCGCTCGCTTACAAAATGTTATTTAAACAAAAGCTACCGAACCAATCTCACTATAGTAAACAAAAAAAAAAAAAAAACAAAAAAAAAAACAAAAAAAAAAAAACAACTGTGCAAATTTACTTTGTTAGTTGCATGCCACATCTGTTTATTGAACGCGTAGGTGGGGTTTATGGGTGGGTGGGTGTGTATGTGTGTGTGTATGATAGCGATTGGTTTGTACTCATTACCTTACTGTTTTACTTCTCCTCTCTACCTTTACAAACAAAACCAACACTTAGCCGCATTTAAATGCTGGCCTTTGTGAACTTACGGTCATTACAACGTAGTTACAGTGTGTGTGCGGAAGTGGAGAACGATTTGATTGGGTGTTACTACTGTTTCAGTTACCTTGTCGGATGGGTGATGAAATGGGGTCGCACTTGTTCTTATTGATTTGCTGAAAAGTTAAAACATCGAATACATACATACATATGTAAGTACACACATTTTTGAAGTGTAAATAGTTTTTCTATTGTGTTACCTTACGCTAGAGACACACATCGTAGTATAGTAGAAATATTGCGATCTATACCACATATGTGTCACTCTCATATTGTAGTTTAATAGAAAATTTTCATAGCAAAGCCAAATCATAGTATTGATATTATAATATTTCTACCACATGTCTGTCTGAGGCATAATACATACTACATATGTACATACCCAATAAACACTTTTCTTCATTTTCAATTTGAGGTTCATTTGAGAAGAAACCCTATTGCCAAATATCAAACGTTTGTTATCAAATGCACCTCAAATTTCCCCTGATAGCGTTCTCAAACAAAAAGGCTCATATTTAGTATGGGATTTTGGGCTGATTCTCAATTTGATACATTCCATTTTCTCAAACCCATTTCAAAGGTGGTACGAAATGGAATGCAATCAATAGATGTATGTATGTATTACATATATCGTCGCTCCCAACGAAGACTAGCACGGTTCGTTGTTCGCGTGGAAGACTAGCATACTTCAGTTCTCTGCGTGGAAAACTAGCATAATTCGTTGTTCGCGTGGAAGACTAGCATGCTTCAGTTCTCTGCGTGGAAAACTAGCATACTTCGTTTCTCTGCGTGGAAGACTAGCATACTTCAGTTCTCTGCGTGGAAGACTAACATGCTTCACTTGTTTTGGGTGGAAACTAACATACTTCTGTTTGTTAGAAATAAGCTTAGGGGTTAAGCACGTGAGGAGGATAGTCCGAGGATTGAAAGATATTTGATAAGTAAGTGCAAGAACAATAATTCATACTGCAATAAAACTTTAAACAGGATCCTTCAGCCAAACTATATGAAAAGTATATGAGTTTCAAATATTCCTAGACTTGTACTAGGCCTACTTTTAAGTATGTGCATAGGTTGTGCCAATAAAACCTGGCTTTCGCATCAAATAAAACACCGCGTTAGTTATTGCTCGGAACTCTATATTTATATATATGTAGATATGACTAGTGCTGAGGTACTACACAAAAGGTGTGCACAGTTTGTATCTTTGTATTTCTAAAATGTTTTTAAAAAAATAGAACCGTGCTAGTCTTCGTTGGGAGCGACGATATGTACTCTAGAGCATACATGGCCACCCAATGGCTCCAGTGACTCCGTTTGTCTCCCAACAACATCGCTGTGGCTCCGAGTGGCTCCCAACAACAAGCAAATCAATATGGTTGTACATTTATATCTGCTACCTCGTTCATGTTGTTTAGCAAAATATTTGAATGCCTAGCTGCAGCATATCTATACATATGTACATATGTATGTAGGTACATTGTATTTTTGTTCTTTTCAAAATGACATCTAAGAATAGAAAGTGCTCATGGTATGATTTGTTTATGAATGTTGTTGCAATAAACCGTTATTTGGCAAAATAATATTTGTATAACTCCGAGAAGAAGGTTGTTGCAATTTTTATTGATGTTGTTGTCGTGTGGCTCCCTTATGCTTAATTTGTGGCCACCTATGCTCTAGAGTGCAGAAAAATTGAGGTATAGTGAGAGTGAGAGAGTTTGTGGTGTGAGCGCAGAAATGGAATGGAATAAATAGATGTATGTACATATGTATGTATTACATATTTGTACGCTTATGTGATGTTTTTCATTTAACCGCGCGGGTGAATTTCGCCGGTGCCTTTTGTACAATTACATGAGTATATTAATATCTTTTTTAATATACATATGTACATACACACATATCGGAAACCAACTACATATGTTTTTATTAAAGTTTGTGCAGTGATGCCAGATAATCTCCGCTAAAATTCCCACAGAAATTGGAAAAAAATCCCAAATTACCCACATTCTAAATAAAAAAATCCCACAAAATTCCCACCGAATTTAAAGCATTTATTTCAGTAATATAAGAATATATAACAGGCAAATACAGTTTTTTTAATAGTTAAAAGTATTCGTCGTACAAATTATTTGCATTATGCAAGTGGATATGATTTTTGTTGATTTTAAAGTTGAAGCAATTGATATTTTTCGATTGAAAGTCAACTCTTACTTTACTTATACTATTTAACATATCACTAGATAGTTTGTTTCGCTTTTTACATTTAACATCCGTTACAATTGAAAATATTCTTTCTGATTCAGCGTTTGAATGGGGTAACGTGACACTTGCTTAAGATTATGAAACAAAATTGTCATTATAGTTTTAAAAGTTTATTATTTTACTCCACATTACATCAATAGGTAATTTTTTGTGTTTTGGTTAAGACTATACAAATATTTTTGTGTTCCGATTCTGTGAGATCAGGATTAAGATTTAATATTTTAGTTAGAGCAAGAAGTGATACACGATTGTTTTTAGAGAAATCAAAAACAATATGGGGATCTAAAAACTGCAATTTTTCGAAAACACCGTCAAATGGAAAACGTGATATTATCTGAAAAGTAGAAGCTTCATAAAAGCGCAAATATTTATTTTTGAATACAATCTTTTCCTCCAAATTTAAATTGACAAAATATCTTCGCATTCATAACCAACGTAAACGTTATGCACATCAAGTAAATATGGAGTTGGAAGTTCCAAAACTTTTAGCTGTAATTCCCACGGAATTGTAAAAAAGTCGGGTTTTAAGAAATTTCTTGCAATTTTCAACACAAGTGTCTTAGCTTCTTGCCCTAGTCGGTGTATAAGTACATTTCGGCTTTGGAACAATGCGTTCAATTCATTGAAAAAGTTAAGAACGTACTTCAAAAATCTAAAATAAGCCTTGTTTTGAATTCTTTCCAATTCTTCATAAATCGTTTCTGCTTTTTTACGCTTATCTTTAAATGAGGCCAGGCGAAAATAGATTCTCCAAAATTCTTTCGATTATTAACAATACAGTACGAATGTGCACAATGAAAAAAAAATTACCTAAGAGTGGCGATTATTAACACGCTTTTATCAGTTTCACCTGCATGTATGTATTTATGTAAACAAGTTACGTATACGCAGTGTAGTTCGCTGTATGTTTACTTGTACGCATGTGTGTATGTAACCGACTCCTTTTTGCATTGCATAAGTTAACGCGAAAGCGTGTGTATTCATACACTGAATGGGAGTTTTTCATTATTTTAAGTTATACTATACTTTTGCTTATTTTAAGTTATACTATAAATTATACATATGTAGGTATGTAAACAGTTCTGCAACAAAAAAATCCCTTTTTTTATATGGACGACAACAAAATGTCCCTTTTTCCCTCTTTAAAAATTTTGCAGTGAAATATCCCTCCAAAAGGGAAATTTCCCTCAATCTGGCACCACTGAGCTCGAGTAGAACAACGAACGCTGACTGACAAACACAAAAAATTTCTTCGTTCCTTCAAACCTTCATATGTTGAAATTCGTGAAATAGAACAAAATACGAAACAAGTTTTTTTTTCAAATGTGTTGTAAGTTAATCTAAAATTGATAAACAATGTTTGATGAACACTTGAAAATATGTTTATTTTCAAATGATATATATGTATGCTGATTCTCAACTTTAGAAACGATATTTTCTCAAACGTTTGATAATTTATTTTTCAGTGTTTAATGGGTATGTACGTATACTCGTAGTATACTCGTACATATATAAATATGTAACAATGGCTTGGTGATGGTGTTGGTGTTAGTGTCACTTTTTTCACTTCTCTTAATCCGACGATGACGCAATTTTGGTTGAGTTTACTAAAGCTATGTACATACATATATCTATTTGATTTTGAAAATTTATACCAAAAAAAACTGAAAATTAAACCAAAAAAAAAAAACTGAAAATCATACGTACGCACTTTTTCGCATTCACTGTTGTATACTCATAAAATTTGCATTGCGTGGTCTGTCATCTTCCCTGCCACTTTGTTTTGCGTTGGTCAGTTAGCAGAAAAAAATATTAAAAAAAACTTGTTTGTTTGCTAAGTAAACAAAAGGTAAATACGACACCACATTCGCAGAGTTTATTGCACACTTTATGGCTGCCGTTGCCGTTGCTGTTGCTGCTATTTTTATGTTGTTTGTTGTGTTATAATTACTACCTACCTGCTTTCCGTTCCATTGGTGACTCTAGTTATTGTTGTAACTGACCTGCGAAGTTGCATTAGTGTGCTTTGCTGACAGAAAAATTGTGCCTTAGTTCGATGCTCCGCAAATGGGTCAAGCAGTTAGTGAATAACCTGCGTATATCCATTAAACCCCTGCAACGATTCACTCATTTGACGATGTAAGCCACTCGCATAAAACGGCGTGAGCCGATCTGCATAACATTGGCTCAACATGTGAGCGAAAGAGCTTGTAAATAGAGCGTAAGTGTTTCTGCACTGCACGTCAACAAAAAGAGATATGCCCTCATTCACTCATAACTTGAAAAGCAATTGAGTTGGATGACAAATGATTCGTAAGGCAATAGATTCGATAGGCAATAAATTCGGAAGGCTTGAAACATCCCTGCAGGCAAAATTAAACTAGTATGAAAATAAACTAGTTGATCAACTGGTATGTAAAGGAAAAAATTCAACTAGTTGGTTTTCTACTACTTGATCAACTGGTATGAAACGGACAAAATTCTACTAGTTAAATATCTACTAGTTGATCAACCGCTTTTAAAAAGTCAAAATCATACTAGTTGGTATTCTACTAGTAATATACCAATTTATTTATTAACTGAAAATAGCAGTTTGCGCAATTCTATCACAAACTAAGCTTTATTGGCGATTTTGAAGTAAATTTACGCTATTATTTAACAAAAGGGTCAGAATAGTTATTATCAATTTGCTAAAAAGAAACAACCATTTCTTACAAAAGAAATATTTTTAAAGCTTTTCATTTATTTTTGTGCAAGGGTATACAAGAACAATTACATACATACATATATATTTGCAGCAGGTGGCAAGAAGAGTTTAAGAGAGTTTAGTTAATTGATTTGGTTTCATCCAAATCGGAGATTCTATTATCCAACTGCTGCAGTAACACGAAGCCATTATTTTACCTTACTATATATCTTTGCGTGTACTGTATATAATATGTACTAAATGTAACTTTAAAAAGTACTAAGCTAATTAAAGTAAGCTTTATTAAATGAACTAAAATGCTATTTCTTCACCTAGATGAACTGGCATTTTTCTAGTATTATTCTGACTGGTATTCATCTAGTATACCCTTAACCGGTATTTTTCTAGTATGAAGCTGATGTGTTGTCTACTGGTATGAAACTGAGTGGTATTTTTCTAGTATGAAGCTTATGCAAGAGAAGACAATTGCCATCTCGTAGGCCATCGCCACGTTATAATTACCAGTTGCTTTCAAGTAAAATGGATAGTTGGGCAACTAGATGCCGACATTTTCAAACTGGTAGAATTGTAGTATGCAACTAGTTGGTTTGCCTGCAGGGATGCAACTGAGCTATGTATGTATGTACATACGTAACGAATGCGAGTAAAAGAGGAATTATAATAGTATACATACATATGTACATACATAAATACATAAAGCGCCGTACTAAAAAAATGCGAAATAAGAAATACATAGTAAAATTGTAGCATTGGATACTAGCTCATACCTAAATTCATATATAATTAGTATATCAGCCAAATACTATTACTACAACTATAATAGTAAATATTTATTTTATTAAAATATATACATACACACATACATATATACAATGTACTTTTTCTTGGTTGTATTCAGTAATTTCAGTAAACCACTATCTTGTACTATTTGAAAGGGGCGGCAATTTACAATTACCCATACCGTTAAAATATTTACTCCAGTATGTTTCAATTCAGAACTAACTTCTAATTTCGAAGTCGAAGCATCGTCTTTAACAGTTTTATAGCACTTATGCCTTACTAAATTAGAAGTAGTATTTTTATTAAACTTATATATATTCCAACAAGTCCTGCACGCAACTATATTGTCCAATTCGACACCCGTGTTTGTCTTTACTCTGCCGAAAACATTCCAAACTGCACTGCGTCCCTTTTTATTGCAAATTTGGTACTCCGTGCTCAGAAGTTTGTCTTTAATTTCTCGAAACTGTTCTTCACTGCTAACTCCTTCACACGTTAGTATTAAGCTTGTCGATGGTAACTACGTACATATATTAAATACAAAATTTCATTTAGTTTAACTAATCAATATAATTACAATAAAACAAATGTATGTATGTACATATATATGTTCATATGTACATATATACATAAGTACAAGCTATCAAATTAATGTACATATATGTATGTATACACAAATAAGTAGAAACTTACTTCTTCCATTGCTGCGTCGTTTTACTTCACTGCATTCACTCAAACAAACTAGAATGATTCGGTTGATTCGTTTATTTTTCTAGTGCTTTTACTGTCCTATCGCACACTACTCGCAAGGCACAGAAAATATACTCAAGCCTGTGTGTTCATGGCTAAATGGAAATGAGCAAACTGCATTGTCACTCAACTCATGCTAGCATATACTGTCGTGCGAGTGCTGATCGTATGTTAAACCGAATCAAGCATAACATTGGCAATGACACCGAATCACACAGTGTTCAAAGAAAAGCGAGTGAGCTTGCGCAGGACTTTAATATCCATATATGAGACATCCAGTAAGAGGCTTAAAGGCTTAGGATTTCGTTATGCACACTTAGTATAGCCCTATCATCCACGTAGGTAGACCTGACAAGGCTCTCATTCGTTGGCAGATCGCTTGTGTAAATTAAGTATAATACAGACCTAAAAACACTACCCTGTGGAGCTCCAGCAGAAATTGTATGACTTTTGGTTGTTAAATTTTTGTGTCTTTCTCGAAACTCTCTACCTGTTAAAAAGCTTTCTAAGATCCCGCAGAAATTATATGGAAATGTTTGTTTAATGTACTTACCTACTAAATGTGAACATATCTTCGCCATCACAGCATACAAATGCCATAAAATCCTCGTAAATGGTTGCCTATATTAAAGTGATAGCAATGCACGGCATTTTTGTTGTGCGGTAAATTGTGGAAAATTACTTTATATTAAGTGTTTTTTTTTTAATAAAATTCATGTTCGTTGCAACGCACCTGTTCCTTGCTTTCATAGCCCTTTTAATTTGCGTGAGTTATTAAGTTAATTTTTTCTTTACATAAACAAACATAAATTTACATATGTACCTTTATGTTTGGATGTACACACTTATGTATGTATGTACATACTAGTGTCCGACCGAATATTCGGCCAAGCTTCGGTATTCGGCCTATTCGGCTGGTATTTTTTATTCGGCTTCGGCTTCGGCCTTCGGCTGAAAAGGCCGAATAGTCGAGGCCGAATAATAGATGTGTTTAATAACAAAAAAAATTGACTGGATTTTACGATTTTTTGATTTTTTATAAGCGACAGAATATCGTAACTTCCAGTAATATTTTTTTGTTATTGAACAGGCCTAAGATTTCGAACGATAACTTACGCTAATTATTAAATATCGTCACCGTAGTGTGTCCATCAATTCTTTTAAAGTGTCATTAGATTAAACATAGTTTATTACACGAAAAAGTGGTTTATTCACTTATTGGCCATAAAAACAAAGAGATCGTAAGTAAAAATTCAATACCGTTTAAAAAAATATTTTAATGTATGTATAATACTATGTTACAGCCAAAAAATACCAATAAATTCAGGTATTGTTATTGTTTTATGGTTGGGTTTTTGAGATAATGGTAATTTTGTGTTTTCTTGGTTATCACTTCATTCAAAAATTATTTTCGCGGAAGTCGCAGACCGTGATTGGCGGAATACAATTTGAGTATACATATACAACTCCAATCAGGTGTTCGACTAACTTAATCTTAGTTGCTGATCAACTATACACCGATGCAGATAAACTCTTTTTTGGCGTACAACATAAAGCTGTTGAACTTTAAGTATTGAATTTTATTTACCTACAAAAAGGCTGAATTTTTTTTATTTTTGTTTACAACTATGTATGAATTTTTGTAAGGTGTTTTGCTTATTCAAAAAACAAAAAAAAAGTAATTGTTATGAAATAAAAACATCTCAAACTTAAGTATATATTTTTCTTATTTTGGTATTCGGCTTCGGCTTCGGTTTTCGGCCGAATAAAGGATTATGCCGAATATTCAGCTACGGCTTCGGCTTCGGCCTAAAATTCCAGCTTCGGTCGGACACTAGTACATACATATCGACGCTTCCAAACAATACTGTACTAAGTCGACTTAGTACATTTTCCCGTTTTGGTGTTTTCAAGTATTACGTGTCTTAATTTAGATGCTCTCTAATTTTGGTATCAATAGGACAATCCAATCAAAAGTTATAAGCAAAAGTGTACATATAATACAACTCGAGATTTTTACAGAATAAAAACTTTGAGAGCTTGCCATGAAAAAACACGCAGCAAATTTTTATTTCTTCTTACAGTTTTATATAAAGCGCACCCTGACTTTGATATTGTCGATTTTTGGCGTTGATCGTTCCATCCAAACAGAAGTTACAACTGAAAATGTACTTAGCATACAATCGAAGTTTCATATCGAGTTTAAACTTTGAGAGCTTCTCCTGCAAAACACAGTTTTCAGACTTAGTACAGTATTGTTTGGAAGCGTCGATATATAATACCGCTCAGGTATATATAGATATGTACATACATACATATGTACATATGTCGTATTTTCCTCTTTCATTTACTTTCTTTTTTATGTATTTTTTTGTGTTTTTTTATCTCAACCCGATTCATGGTGACAGCGGTGGCGCGCAAAAAACATTTTCATTATACGTTTACGATATCTGCTTTTGTTTTTCTTCTGCTTACGGAGCTACCGTGCACTCCAGATAAATACAACCTTTGCCTTTATTTCTGACGGTGTGTTATCCACACACAATAACGTACAGAAATACAGATGTACTTATGTAAATATACCCTGCAAAAAATGCGATTAATCTGGGATGTGTCCGAGATCAATCGCAAGGAAGCATGCGACTAATACAATTTTACATCCCTTTATATGGAGTTGATTGATCGCATTTGTTCGAGCATGTCCTATGAAGAGGCTAATTGTTCAATTTGTATACACGAACGGGTACAAATGTAGATCAATTGCTTTTACCTCGATCGAGTACAAATGTAGATCAATCGCTTACATCCCGAACGGGTACAAATGTAGACTAATCGCTTTCATCCAAAGTTGTAAGCCAATGCTATTTTTTACGAAAATGTCTAAAAATATAAATTGTCATATATATTAGAAGAAAGTTTATTCGATTAGCTTTCATCTTGTAGTGAAATCTTTTAAACAAATTTAGTATTTCCTCCAAATATTTTATGTTTTGAGAATGCATTATGTGAGTGTAAAAGACATATGAGGACTTTTTCAAAGTTGTTAGCCAAGGAAATTTTTTATAACAATCTTTAAAAATTATAAATTTTCATGCCTATTTAAATAAAGAGTATACAATAAGTTTTACTTTTGTAAAAAATCTATTCAATAAATTAAAATTTTTTAAATAGTCAGTATTGAGTGTATAATAGTAATTGATTTTTCAATGGATATTTTTGTTAACATTTTGTTAAAATTGTCTTGAGAGCTCAATAATGAAGTAGTATGAAAGGGTGTTCAGTTTTACCTATTATTAGGCGCATTTCTGTCGTACCCAAGTATGAAAAGAATACTCGCTTATTCATCAAATTACCTTCAAAGCAACAACACCAACTGGACTATTTTTAAAATAGTCGAGTTGGTGTTGTTGCTTTGAAGGTAATTTGATGAATAAGCGAGTATTCTTTTCATACTTGGGTACGACAGAAATGCGCCTATTATAACATTTTTTTAATACATACATTGGATAATTTTGTAAAATTTCTACATTGAATCAATCTAGATTTGTACCCGTTCGGGATGAAAGCGATTAGTCTACATTTATACCCGGAACAATCGGGGACTAATTGTGGACCGATTGTCCTCGAAAGAGGACCAATCTCCTTCGGGATTAATTCATAAACCAGCCCCAAACTGTTAAAACTGAAAGACGTTGGCAGCGTTGCTTGCTGTTATGCGCTCATTCGCTTTGCTTCAAACGTTTTAATACAAAATTTTTTATTATCCCTTATTATAGGGCATTAAAACTCCATATAATGCCTTATTATAAGAAATGATTCAGCCCTGATTTCCTATTGAGAATAAGCCTTATCATAAACTTTATTGTAGCGAATTATCTAAGCCTTATTGCCATGGCGTATAAGTCTGTGGAATAAGGTTTCTTTTCAGGGAGAGAGAGAGAGAGTAAATCCTTATAGCCTGTCGACATCAACATAGGAAAATCAATTTTAAAAAATGTCCTTTTTCCAATACAACTTTTTCGCTTAGAATTTTCAGGCATTATTTCGGGAGCCTTTAAATCTTATATAATAAACCTTAAATAAGGTGTAGATTTTTTGATGGTGACATATATACGCATACACACAAACGTTTATTTATCATTTGCTTTTAATTAAATGTACATTAGCACGATTTTTATCCTGCTCGCCAACAGTTGCTATCTACGACATTGTGTTTCTACGCTTTCAGCCAAACAAACAAATTGCATAATATTTCATACGCGTCTGATGAATACATTTGTATGTTTATGTGTGTGCTTACGTACATATGTGGAGGGATTGATAGAAGTTCGCAAGAATTTTGAAGCGAATAACTTGTATGAACTTGCGTTTCAAAGTCTTAAAAATTAAAAAGTGGTCTTTATAACACATAATTACATACATACATATATTATTTACTATGTACTTATCTAGATTATCAAATTATTTTTTTACACAAGTCAGAGCTGCCTCGAAAAATTACAGTTGAAATGCCAGCTAAAACATACAAAGTTCTACTCGAGATATAGATTGATGAAGATCGGGATTTATCAAGCTGTGGAAGATATTTTGTTTTTGAACATAGCGAATCCAAAAAGTAGTTCAACGCGAGCTTATATGCTTCTGAAGTAAATCTGTATTGCCAGTCTGCACTAATTACTTATCTAGTATGTTGTTTGTCACACGTTCTTTTATGAAACTTAGTGTCTTCGATTTTTTAGCCTTTTAAATTTGATGCTTTCTGTAGCTTCTCTTATACCACTCAAACTATCTTATCTATCCTATTTAGTTAATATATTTTCTGCAACTAATTTTCTCTTCTCTCTCCCTTCATTTGCAGTCTAAAAATGATCGAAACCATTACCGAAAGTTGGACATATTATGTGTACGTGTTGTTAACCCTAATTCCAGTCTATTTGGCATTTCAATTAATTAAGTTTTTTGGCTGGGAATTGTTTGTCAACAACTGACATTCAAAACTGTATAACTGACAACTTTGTCTTGCTGTGCGGCAGCTGATAACAACAAATGAATAACTTTCGACTAACAAGAAGAAAAAAAAGTAAGTGCAAACATCGTATATGAATTCTTAATTTAATTTGTTCCAACTCACTTCGTGTACAAAGTTCATGTTTGAAAAAGTTTGAGAGCGTATTAAATTTATGTATTTAAGTTTTATATTTGGCGAGAGCAAAATTTCAATTGACTGCTTAAGTTTTAAACAAAAATTTATTTTTTATAGAAGTTTTCTTAGAATAGCTTAAGTACTTACTATATACAGATCTTGATGCTTTCACATTTAGCAACTCCTTCCAAACATCGACTACGGATATTTTGTGGATTTCATCAAACAGATCTATACCCAAATTCCCTATACATATATTCCGTTTGTCATATTTTAAACGAGAAAAGTAATACCTTAGGCGTTGCAAAAAAATATTTGGTTTCGGAACAATTATAATCATAAAAAAAACTTGAAATAGCAATAGAAAGAAATGTTCAACGAAAAACGTTGTGTTCTAATTATGTATGGCTGTGAAGAGATAAACAGTTTTTTTGACAATAGGAATTTTTTCAAGGTATTTTTTATTAGAATAGACGCTTCATATTCATAACGAAAGAGTGAAAGAGATAGCGGCATATTCGTACAAGTAATGTTACGAATTATTTAATTTAAGGAGAAGAAGTACCAACAAATTATGACTCCAAGCAAATAAATATGTAGAATCTATCATTGTAGATAACCCATGTGAAAATATAAAGCTTAGAAAGCCTAAACTGGCAGCCATTGGTGGGTAAAAAACACGGTTTTATACGGATTACACACACTTACACAGACGGGAAAGTTTCAGAATGAAAGTTTTTTATGAATGGAGCAGTGCAGATTTTACCGACATATGCTAAAACTCTCGCTCACTCTCTGTTAATAACATAGATAGCGACTATTTAGTGCATACTTTTAGGCGGAATTTTTCAGTGCGAGCTGATGAGCGCATAATAGAAATAAATAATAGCTTAAAAAAACTAAAAAACACGCTTTAATCTTAAAAATCGTACTAAAAATTGAGAAATAATTTAATTAGAAACAAAATGATGAACGAAAATATAAGTATTTAAGGAAAAGTGTCGGGTGGTGCTCAGTATGTCAAAAAATATTTAAGATCGCTGTTTTTAACTAATATTTTTATTTTGACTTTTTTGAGATTTCATATAACGTACTCTTCAATTTCGCAACTAGGTATGTATATTTTTGTACTAGTTGTACGAATCGAATATTTTCATGTTCAAATATTATTGAGCACCCCCACGCTTTTCCTTAAATACTTATATTTTCGTTCATCATTTTGTTTCTAATTAAATTATTTCTCAATTTTTAGTACGATTTTTAAGATTAAAGCGTGTTTTTTAGTTTTTTTAAGCTATTATTTATTTTTAACTTTTTAGTGAAATTTTTCATTAAAGGATGTTTTATGCGGACGCAAGAATAAAAGTGAAAAGAAGTCTGATGAAGGGATGTGGTGATCTCCGAAATAGATCTATATACATACATATGTATTTATAACTTCTACCAAAAACATTAAGTTTTCACATACATTTTTTCCTTATAAAAAATAAAAACATTGGTCATAAGAGCTCAAAAATGAAGCCTAAACGAAAAAATATCAACTAATATGTACTATGTGTATCGAAGCAAAACTATTTCAGTTTTTAATCGGAGATATGCTCTTCTTTATTTGCCTGTGCATATTCACAATGAACAGTCAGCGCTCCAAAATATTCTCATTGTCCTATAATCACTTCCATATTTTTCTTGTATTCCAAAAATAGTAAACAACTTCTTGAAAACAAAAATTGCCAAACAGATGTGAAAGTTACCAAGAAACCAACAGCGAAAAATAACCTATTTTGGTAATTACCAAGTTCGGCAACCGTGCTATAAATAGAATTTGAACCAGGGTTTGAAATTGCTTAACTACTTTTGCTGCATTTGCTTTTGCTTTGCTTTTGCTAACGAAAAGTAAATTAGCAAACTCGGCCAGCCGAGTAAAAAACGAGAACACGATTCATTCGCTCCAGTTTTCAGCTGAGCCGTGTTTGCTTGCATAGTTAAGCAAAGCAACGCGATTTGGGGGATTTCATTTTACTTCCAGCAATTAGTTGTGTCTTTGCATTTTTTCTGCTTTTGCTTATTGCATCCTGTTAACGTTACCAGAGTTGAGTGATGGTGAATTACAGATTTGAGAGAAAAGTTGAAAAAATTAGCAGCGCGCTGTAGAATGGAATGTTACTTTACATTTGTGCACATCTGCTGATATTCTTAGTTTTATTCACATACACCGATTTCACCAATGCACCAAATTCCTAATACAGCAAAGTAATTTTAAAATTATCTTATCGAATTTCAATTATAAATAAATTTAAGAATTAAAAAAAATCAATTTATATTAGTTTCAATTTGACTTTTCTGGGACTCGAACCTGCGCCTCTATGTGCATATCTTTCTGTATTAAAAAATTATAATTCAATAGATGCTTTTGTGTACACAACAATATTGTTATTGTTGTTTTTTGATGTTTGGGGGACAGTAGGATTTTCGTTGATCAGTCATCAGAGTCTAGCAGCTGCTGTGCCACGATACACCAAGATGAATGGTGAGGGTTTTGATGCAGCCACCAATTTATTATTGCTCAATAGATGTACATATGTATGTATGTACATATGTACATATGTATTGATGCATCATCTATTTGTTCAGAGAGGGTGACAATTAAATTTCATTGGCATAGGTATAGAGATGGTTGATCGTTGCTCATCAACGAGGTTGATGGGTTGGCCATCGACAAGATGAAATGGACAACAAAATGTTTTTACATTTTCAAAATTTCGAAAATTTTAAAATAATTAAAAAATCGATGTGGAAATTGTAAAAATACTCACCGGTTGTAGCAAACTGGTGCATTGTTGTATGGTTTTTAATACAGAAAATGCATTGATGCGCAGGTTCGAGTCCCAGTAAAGTCAAATTGAAATTAATTTTAATATGTTTTTCAGAGCTTTTTGGCCGGTGAGTTATAAAGCAAAACACAAAGTTTTCTTTTTCCTCCTACGCGTTTCGGCGCATACTTGCGTCTTCCTCAGGGAGTCTATTTATTTCCAACAAATATATAAGAAGACATGTATACAAACATTAATTCCATTAATACAAAATATTTAAACAATAATAAACAAACTAAATTTTTTCCATTTAAACCAAACACTTACATTTAAATAAATTGTGCACTTATAACTTTTTCCAACAATACATTATACACGATTAAAATTAATTTTTGTATCTACATAGTGCATTTCCTACTTTCTTTTGTCTTTTTTTTTTTTTTTTTTTTTTTTTTTTTTTTCTTCCTCTTTCTTGTGTTATTGTTGTTCTGTAAACGCAGTTTATGTTGTCGACGTCTTCTTTAAAATTCATTGCGTCATTTATTTTCTCTTGTATTCGTAAACTCTCAAGCGTCAATCTTGTTCTTGTCTTTCTCTCTATGTCTAATATTCTTGCATGGTCAAAGTCCGCTGCATGGCCAGTATCTGTTAAGTGTTGTGATAATGCTGTTGTTGATTTGTGGTTTCTTGCGTCTGTTTTATGTTCGCCTAGTCTTACTCCTAGTGCGCGTTTTGTAGTTCCTATGTAAGTTTTGTTGCAAGGTTCGTTGGTTTTACCTTTGCATTTGATTTCGTACACTACGTTGTGTTGTTGTTCCTTGTTAATATTGTCTTTCATCTTATTAAATATTTTGTTAAGTGTTTGTTGTGGTTTGTGTGCAAAAATTAGATCGTCACTTTTTATGCACTTTCTTAAAGTTTTGTTGTCCGTCAGCCCTTGTATGTATGTAACGCCCCTAAAAGTTTTGTTATTGTTGTTGTTCGTGTTCGTTGATTTCGCTTTGTGTTGTGTTTGTCTAAGCTTTGTTGTTCTTAACCACTGATCTATCACCTTATTTGGATATCCATTTTTTGTTAATATGTCTTTAATTTTTATGTTGTTTTCTTTTATGAACTCCTGGTTGCTCAATGTATAGATTTTATTAATAAGGTTGATCGCAGTATTCTTTTTTTGGGACCAGGGGTGGTTAGAGTTATAGTTTATTATCCTGGAGGAGGATGTAGGTTTTGCATACCAATTTGTCAATAGTCTATTTCCTTTTTTATGTATTGTTACGTCTAGGAAGGAAAGTTTTCCATCTTTTTCCAGTTCAGTGGTGAACTGGATTTTTCTGTGTTGCGAATTTAGTGTTTTTAAAATTTCCTCCACGTCATTAACTTTGATAATCGCGAATATATCATCTACGTATTTAGTTACGTATTTGATATATATGTCCTTTAATTTCAGTTCGGCTATCGCGTCGTCCAGTATTTTGTCAAGAACTATGTCGGCCACCGTTGGTGATAACGGGTTGCCCATCGGCATACCGTGAATTTGTTGGTAATAAGTTCCGTCGTATATAAAGTAGTTGTTATCCCTTAGGCAAAAATCCATTACGTCTAAAAATTGCTTTCTTGTCAGATTAGTATTACTTTTAAGGGATGTCCATTTTTGCATTATTGTTCGTATAGCGAGTTGGATTGGGATATTCGTGAAGAGTGAAACGACGTCAAATGAAATAAGGACTTCATCTTCTTCTATAGTCAGATTGCTAATCCGCTCTTTAAGTTGTATTGAGTTTTTGACGTTGTAGTTATCAGAAATTAAATGTTTGAGCTTTTGTCCTATGAATTTTGATAGTTCTAGACAGGGTATATTTGTCGATGACGAGATAGGTCGGAGGGGTGTATTAGCCTTGTGTATTTTTGGTAGTCCATAGAGTCTGGGTGCGATTGCTGCAGTGCATGTCAGTTTATGTTTTTGTGTGATATCAATGTTACCAATACAATAACAAAACTTTTAGGGGCGTTACATACATACAAGGGCTGACGGACAACAAAACTTTAAGAAAGTGCATAAAAAGTGACGATCTAATTTTTGCACACAAACCACAACAAACACTTAACAAAATATTTAATAAGATGAAAGACAATATTAACAAGGAACAACAACACAACGTAGTGTACGAAATCAAATGCAAAGGTAAAACCAACGAACCTTGCAACAAAACTTACATAGGAACTACAAAACGCGCACTAGGAGTAAGACTAGGCGAACATAAAACAGACGCAAGAAACCACAAATCAACAACAGCATTATCACAACACTTAACAGATACTGGCCATGCAGCGGACTTTGACCATGCAAGAATATTAGACATAGAGAGAAAGACAAGAACAAGATTGACGCTTGAGAGTTTACGAATACAAGAGAAAATAAATGACGCAATGAATTTTAAAGAAGACGTCGACAACATAAACTGCGTTTACAGAACAACAATAACACAAGAAAGAGGAAGAAAAAAAAAAAAAAAAAAAAAAAAAAAAAAAAAAAAAAAAAAAAAAAAAAAAAAATAAAAAAAAAAAAAAAAAAAGGAAAAAGAAAGTAGGAAATGCACTATGTAGATACAAAAATTAATTTTAATCGTGTATAATGTATTGTTGGAAAAAGTTATAAGTGCACAATTTATTTAAATGTAAGTGTTTGGTTTAAATGGAAAAAATTTAGTTTGTTTATTATTGTTTAAATATTTTGTATTAATGGAATTAATGTTTGTATACATGTCTTCTTATATATTTGTTGGAAATAAATAGACTCCCTGAGGAAGACGCAAGTATGCGCCGAAACGCGTAGGAGGAAAAAGAAAACTTTGTGTTTTGCTTTATAACTCACCGGCCAAAAAGCTCTGAAAAACATATTATTGAATTTAAAATAATGGCCTAAAAATTGCTAAAATTGCAAAAATTACATGAAATTAATTTTAATTGATTTTTTTTAATTTTTAATTTATTTATAATTCAAATTCGATAAGAAAATAGTTAAAACACCAGCGGTTTTGGGAAATTAGTGCATCGATGGAATTGTGTATGGGAGGAATAGTGAGCCATATCAGCAGATGTGCAGAAATTTAATACATATAACATTCCTTTCTACAGACGAACTCGCTCTACTTCTGTTATTTTAACAGCCAGCTGTGTTGAATTAAAATTTTTTATTCACCAGATGCACTAACAGAATTTTGTTGGGTCTCTGGCTTCCACGATTATTCGTAGTTGCAACTTCTCTGTTCATCTACGTTCTCTGTTATTGGCTTGCATACGGGAGTGAATTGAATGAAATTCATAGAGGCTATTTTGAAAAGAGGTAACATAAAAGCCACAATGAATCGTAGAGTATAATGTTGAATCTCATTATATCATGTCGTTGGGTTGAATCCCATGTTGATGTCACGTTTCGAATCCGGAGGTGAATAGAAATAATAGAGGAGAGAACACAATAAAGTAAGGTGAATGTTTCAAAAAAATAATAATTGAGTTTAAACGTTTGCAACTTTTAGGATGGGATGAAGTTAAATACATACATACATACATACATACATACATACATACATACATACAGGTGAAGCTAATAAAAGCGTGTTAAAAAGGTGGGTCTATATTTGAGTTTCATTTAATTGGGCCATGTTAATAAAAACCAAGCAAATGCTTTTACTCAAGGTTTTATAAATTTGACATTCATTTGTATGAACCAAATTTCAAAATTTGAGTAAAAGGTCTGAAATCTTAAGCAAAAGCAAATGCTTGGCTTTTATTAATATGACCCATTGTGTGAGAGTTTAGCTGAGAAGTATTGTAGGTAATGATGGCTGGCAGGGTGTGCTGTAATCCGTCGCCTTTAAAATCAATCTAGGCAGCTTCTTAAGAACATCACTCCTTTAACCCAAATTTTTCGAAACCAAGAAATCTTTTAATCTGTTGGTATCTGAAGTTTTTTAATCAAAAACTCACTTTTAAGTTTTGTCCATTTATTTGAAACGAACTAAATGAGGAATCATCATTCTCACATATGCAAAGAATTTATATTTTACTTGAGACCGTGTGCGTAGCGAGAGCAGCTTTACCTACTCTTGTCGTGCCTGATCAGTGATCACTACTGGTTATAACATGTACTAAGTACGTCTGAGACATTTAGTAATGCTCAGGCCGCTTGCAAGCAAGTTTAGGCGTAATTTTGACGAAACAATTTCAACATTTGATCAATACAAATGTTTGCTTTATCCAAAAACTTCACCCATTACTTAGTAATTATTTTTTGCTTGTAATAAAATCAAAAAAGTTTAACAAATACTTTAGTACAAATGGATGTAGTTATGTATAAAAACGTACTAATTCTTGTGTGCATATGCAAACTAAACTCGCAAGTAATAAATGTCCCATTAAAATTTTGACCACACAAATTTCCATGTTCAATTTGGTCATTCTAACTTTTGTTTTGTTGGTCGTTGTTTTTATGCACACATTAAGCATATCTACAGAGAAAATGTTATAATTAAACTTGTAGGTAAGTACTTCTCGTTCTTAAACTTGTGCACATTTCATAAGTACAATGGAAGTTTTAACGAAAGCAGCAGCAGCAAGACTCTCTGCGATACCATAACTTTTCTCGTTCTTTCTTGGCTTTTGCCGGTGGCAGCGTTGCCATATAAATTTTATGTGATTCTATTTAAGCCAACAAATGAAGCAAACAAAAGTACTAATTTGAGTGGAAGAAATTATGAATAATACATGAATGGCATCATAATCATCATCATGGAAAGTTTTTCACCCATTCTCTACAATGTAATATTAAAATTGTGGTCAAAGTTTAATTGCTTGCACACCCACCTACACGACTACACTCCAAGTTACTTATACAAATGCAAATGGGAATAACAGTACTTACTTATACATATAGTACGTACATATGTATATACACACTGAACTCCCTATGCCGTTGTCATGTGTCATGCTACGGCCTCCACGTGGACTACTTGAAAAATTTTTTTTATAAAGGTGCGTAAATTTGTTGGCGTTTGTTTGGTGAATGAGACAAAAAGAAGAAGCAGAAAACAGATAGATTCCGGGTTCCGGTAGTTGGACTGCCAACATATTTCCATTTGCACTACATGCATTGTTTGAGTTTATTCTTTGATAAGAAAAAAGCAAATGGAAAATGCCAAAAAAAAAAAAGATTTTTTCGGCACAAACACGTTTGTTCAACCAAAATTTTTGTGCACACTTATTTTACGCTCGTTGTCCTTTGCGGGTGCGCTCTGCGTTGCTTTTGCCCACTGCTTGCCTTGCTTACTGCGTCCTTTGACGGTTTCCTTTAAAGCTACTAGTTAAGCGCCGGAATTTCATAATTAGAATAGTTAAGTGTTTGGAATATGAGTACAGGCGACAGTCATAGCACTTTTGCATATTCATATTACATGAACATATGAGCAGAACTAGCAATGTACCAGGTAATACCTAACAAAATTTGTGACTTTTTATGTATGGCGGATGTGACCGGCTGGTTGGTGCAGGTGTCCGGCAGGTGACATGAGCATGACTTAGAACGTCGGCCTCACACATCGCGCAGCACATGGCTTCCTCAAAAGCTGCACGGCACTCGGAAATGCAATTGTGTTGAGCTAAAGTGACCTCTACGGCCCTGCATATGTGTCAGTTGGCAGATGGTCGGTTGGCTGGCTGGTTAACCAAATGTGTGGGCTTCCTCTTTTACCTTCCTCTTCTTCATCATCATCATTTGTCTTCTGGTCATAATTGCTGCATATGCATATGCTAATATATTTAGATTTAGTCTGCTTTCATAGATAGTCGCTTCTGGATAAGCAAAGATAATAAATTTATGAGTAATAATATGCATGGTAAGTCGTGTGCGAGCTTTGCATTTTATATTGCTAGATTTACTTAGATGCACGCAAAATTTATATATGTTGTTAAGTGCATTCATACATACATATGTATACATAGATACATACATTCGTAAGTATGTAGATTTGGTTCTGGTGCATTAAGTAGTAAGTGATTTAATGAATTTATTTTATGTAAAATGCACTTATGCCTCAGACACACATGTGGTATGAGTATTATAATAGCAATACTATGATTTGGCTTTACTATGAAAATTTTCAATTAAACTACAATAGCCGTGTTTCACATACGGTGATCCTAACCCAGATAAAAATTTTTGCATGTAAATGCAACAACAAAGATTTCAGCTCGATTAAACCAGATAAATTGCTGCACCCAGAAAAAAAATCGTGTGAAATAAACCAAAAATCAACAAATTTTGTGGTTAATTTTTTTCAACACGATTCTTAATGTATGCCATCCTGTAAACGTGTAAATTTAACACTACTGTCAAGTGTTAGTTTAACAGGATAATAACTGTTGAATTAACACTAAAAATTTTGAGTTTTCCTGTTGAGTTTACAATTTTAACTAGTTAATGTTACAATTTAAGCTAGTTAAATTAACACGAAATGGTCGTGTTGAATTAACAATAACATCTTTTTGATTTTACCTTAAATTTATTGTTAAATTAACTACAAAGTCTCGTCGATTTTACAATTTATTTTTATAAATATAAAAAAACATATAAAACATAAAATATACAATCATCATATCAATAAAGAAGTTGCTTCCGTATCGTTTAATTAAATAGACATCCGCTTCCCAGCCACATTGCCAGAAAATACGTGTGGTCAGTTCTTCTTGCGGTGATTGAGCGATTTTATAGCAACGTTGCTTAGTGGCGACTGTGGGCGATATGCGCGATGCATTCACATAGCCCGTCCGATTCTCCATCGTTGGTGTTATACAAACAAGATTGTCGTCATATGGCAAAAAGTTTGGATAGGAATATTTATTTGCATTCACCTCCAATAAAGCGCAATCGTAACGTGAGTTTTCGCGACGCTTAGGTATACTTTCAAATTCCATAAATAGTTGTGGATCGTTTAGTTTTTCGGTTAAGATGGGACACAATTTCACCTTGGAATACCGTCCGGATATCGGTTGCACAAAATTTTCTTTTTTGTTAAGAACAATGAACAGCAAAAAATTGTGTATGTACACTTTTTAGATTATACATATTTACACTATCATCGTGTTGAATAAAACAAAATTCCAAATGACGTTTACGTTTCAAAATTGTTTCGTGTTATATCAACCAACTTGTATTGTTAATTTTGGTTCTTGTTGTTTTAACATTTGTTTTCATGTTGTATTAACACTACAATTGGGACGTAATTTTTTTTAACATTTTTTTTAGTTTATATTGACACTATCATCATGTTAAATAAACCAAACTCCAAATGACATTAAGGAATAAAATTTTATATTTGAATCATCTTGTATATTTTAAAATTTCTTCATGTTGTATCAACAATAAAATTTGGTTGAATTTACCAAATTTTCAGATGACAGTTACAAAGCCAAAATCATGGTTCAAATATCGTGTAATTTGAAAAAATTGTTGCTGTTCTATGTGTAAAGATCGATCGTGTTAATTTTACATGAATCGTGTTGATGATTTTTTTTCTGAGTGTGGTTCAATTTCTGATCCGCCCTGTTCGATTTGTTTTCTCCGTGCTGATTTGGCAGCACAGTGCTTTTTTGATTTGGCAGAACTGAAAAGTGACATTTGTGTATGTATACATATATATACATATACCCTGCAGTAAATTTGTTTCACTGCTAAACGATCATTGATCATTCTTTGTTGAATATTCATCACTATCGTTTTGCGTTGGTGCAAGCGTGCAAGCTATATTGAAAAACCCAAACGAAATACCATCTAGGCGGTTATAAACCCACGAGCCAGCTTGTATTTCGGTAGGTTTTTTGACATTCGGCAGCTTTTCTGACAAATTTTTCAATTTGAATATAAAACAAATTATATTTAAAATAAAAAATATATGGAAATACAAATTTCAAATTTGCCTCTTGTAAGCTTCTGCTTTGGCCGTAAGGGGAAAGAAGAAGTCCGGAAGGAAAATTATACTGCGCACTGGCTTCTCCTTATAACATGGAATACATACTATCCCGCCATTTGAGTTTCATAATTTATTTCAGTAATTTAAATTCAAATTTCCAAAAAAATAATTTTTGAAATGGTTATTTTCATTTAGGGCCTTTTCACATTACTCGGTACGACATCGGATCGACATTTTTTGCTCGGTATTTTCAGCTTACCGAAACGATTCCGCGTTGCTGTGTTTTTCACACTTGTGGGAATACTTTCGGTGCGTAATCGGCAGAAAATAGGAAAACAAACATCGAAATTTGCAAAATAAAATTTTTAACTTCAACAAATCACTCAATAATAACAATAATGTCTTCTGGCGAAGAAGAAGATATTATAACTTGCTACATTTATAGCCGAAACGAGTTTTTTACTGACTTTGTTCTTCTTCTTTTATTACGCCGCAAAAATGTCTGCAGTAATTCCTCAAATTTTACTGACCGGTCTTGCCGCGTTGCGGTATACCGAAATTAATCCGCTCCGATTTCATGTATGCAACACTAGAGGAATTACTGCAGACATTTTTGCGGCGTAATAAAAGAAGAAGAACATAGTCAGTAAAAAACTCGTTTCGGCTATAAATGTAGCAAGTTATAATGTCTTCGTCTTCGCTAGAAGACATTATTGTTATTATTGAGTGATTTGATGAAGTTAAAAATTTTGTTTTGCAAATTTCGATGTTTGTTTTCCTATTTTCTGCCGATTACACACCGAAAGTATTCCCACAAGTGTGAAAAACACAGCAACGCGGAATCGTTTCGGTAAGCTGAAAATACCGAGCAAAAAATGTCGATCCGATGTCGTACCGAGTAATGTGAAAAGGCCCTTAGTTTGAAGTTTAAAGTCAATCAAATTGTTTTTGAGGGAGTATTTGTCTCTTTTCAATGTACAGAAGAATTGTTTTTGCGCTATTATAACTCTGACGAGTTTTATGGCCGAGCTTCTCTCCTAATTCGAGGTGTGCTCCTTTTTTTCCTGCCATTGGACAGTTTTATGCCGGCTCCGAACGGAGTCATATAGGCATGAGGAAAGCAAACCATTTATTTGAAAAAATTCAGCAGCCTTTATATGAAAGTATTCACTGATGCCTCCTCATGATGAATTTCATCAGTGATTCATAAAGGATTCATTTCAGATTTTTACTGCTGGGTATATGTTGTATATGTTTCTTCTTCTTTTTAGTTTTTTCCAAGTGCAGCCAATTTTCATTATGAGCCGGATTGTTTCAGTAAAAATTTATCTTAACCCAGACCCAGATGTAATAACTGAAATGCCCCTAATATGAGAGTGACACATATGTGGTTAGTGATGGGCGAGTCCGAGATGTTTTATTCGATTCTCTCGATTGTTGAAACATCTCGAATGCTCTCGATGGTTTTCATTCGTATTCGAGTCAAGTCGTAAATGGCCGTCAGTCGAAACAATCGCTAAAACATCTCGGACTCGCCAACGATTCCTCTCGTTTTCAAAGCAACCCTACAACATCTCGGACTCGCTGCAAAAAATACATAATAATTGTTGTTGCCGCTTGAATATTAAAATTGCTTTACAAAACATACAGAGTGGTACAAATCTATTGCCGTTGTTGCTACTCGTAAAATTCATTTGTTTCATAAGCGTCTCACTTCAGAAAATTTATTAATGTTTAGTTGTGATTGCAATAATGCAGTGTCTATGTATAGCATATTTTTCAATTTGGTTAATTTATTTATGTATTTGCCTCACTTCCATTAAAAATCCTACTTTCTTTATCAACAAACCTCATTCAGTTTATTTTATCAACTAAAACATATCATCAAAACAACAGCCGGCCCGCCGACTCGGAACAATCGCAAAAACATCTCGATTGTGTAGTCGAGGAGCGAGTCAACTTTTGACTCGATTGTGATTTTGCAACGATGGCGATTCTCTCGATTGTCTAACCATCTCGGACTCGCCCATCACTATATGTGGTATAGATCGCAATATTTCTACTATACTACGATGTGTGTCTCTAGCATTACATACTTTTTTTTTTTTTTATAGTAGGGGGAAGCATCGAAAGCCGAAAAGTGCGAGACTTTAACCCGCTAAACCTAACCTACTCCCGCCCAAAGCCACTCCTACGGAACCACCGGACAGGCGGACATAAAGTCTTCATTCAACAACCAGTACAAAACAGGACACCTAACGCCTACCTTGGTCAGTGTATCTCAGTTGGGCTAATATTGACGACGATGCGTCGCTAACTGCCTCCCAAATATCAGAGGACTCACACATAAGTGTAGTCAAATGTTCCACCGTAACTCTGGTTCCCGCTATTTGATTCAACCGTGAACGCATGGCTGAGAAACGAGGGCAGTGAAAAAACACGTGTTCTGCATCCTCTACAACATCGCAACACACTGGACAAAAAGGACTATCTTCGCGCTTGAATCTATAAAGGTACGCCCTAAAGCACCCATGCCCGCTAAGGAGCTGAGTAAGGTGGAAGTTGAGGTCACCCTGCTTTCTATCTGCCCAACTGTTTATGTTAGGAATTAATCTATACGTCCACCGACCTTTAAGCGAGGTTTGCCAGCGTTCCTGCCACAATAGGCGGCTTTTCCTCTTTTCCTCTATTCTGCATGACTGAACTGGTTTCATTGCATTGTAAATGTTGCTGCATTCTCGAGCTTGAATGTCTATCGGCGGCATATTTGCTAAAACTTCTGCGGCATCCCCTGAAACTGTTCGGAATGCGCTTATAACTCTGAGAGCGGCCATGCGGTGTACGGCGTGTAACTCCTTTGCATACGAGCTATAATTGAGAGCATCGGCCCAGATCGGTGCAGCATAGAGAATGGCAGAGTTTATTGCCCTGGCTAGCAAATGTCGTCGGGTAGAGCGTACACATCCTTTATTTGTCATCATCCTCGCGAGACCGCCACATATTTTTTGCGCCTTTTCTGCGGCATAGTACAACTGCTCCTTGAAGCTCAATCTGGGATCAAGTACCACGCCAAGATATTTTAATGATGGCTGCGAATTTATCTCGCATTCCCCCACTGTGCTGCATATATTTTCACGCACCTTTCTTGTGCTTACTAGCAGTACCACTGTTTTTTGTTCCGCTAGCTGTAGGTCCATGGTCGAGAACCACAGTCGTATTCGGCTTATTGCATCGCTGCAAATACGCCGCAGATCTTCTATGTGCTTTGCGACTCCTATTATTGAGGTCATCTGCATAGGCAATGAGCTCTACTGATTTTGGTTGTTCCAACTCTAAGACACCATTGTACATCACATTCCACAGGAGTGGGCCTAGCACGGATCCTTGTGGTACTCCGCTAGTAATCGCATACCTTTTGGCGCCCTCATCGGTGTTATCGACTAACAATTTCTCTTCCAGATAGCTCAGAATTATATTTATAAGATACTGTGGGGCTCGGATGCGGTGTAACGACATGATAATATTCGACCACTTAGCTGAGTTAAAGGCATTCTTTATGTCCAGGGTAACAAGTGCGCAATACTTACTCTTGGCATCAACTGTCGACTTATGTCTGCGAAAGCCATACTGTTTCTACATACTTAATTATATATATATGTATGTATGTATGTATGTATGTATGTATGTGAGGCTTGTTCCACGCTCTCACGCATCAGTGTCGCCTCTGGAAGGTACTTACAGTGCATTATGCATATTTCTAGAAGAAGTGCTGGCTTTTAAAACTTACATACATGCTTGCATAAGTGACGAACTTACGCCTTGCAATTGCGGATTTCAAATTGGAGGAAAAATTTTCATGAGGAAAGGTTGGCCTCCATAAATGTCCAACTGGCGCTCCACATCCGTGAAACTGCAACAATTTCCGCAACACGACTGCGCGAGTCGCGTTGTTGCACTGATTGGCAGTATGATCACGGTAGTATCTATGCTCAACAAGCTTTCCGGTGTACAAATGACATCATACCTACTACCTCCCAACTACACTGAACTTTTACAGAAGCTTCAAGGTGAGGTTCCCCTCAAGACAGTAATGGAGATGGGATAGGGTGCTTAAGAAGGAAACAATCTCCATCTACACCATCAGGTCCAAAATGGACTCAGGTTTCGGATCTGGGGTATTCTCAGAGCAACCAAATATTTCAATTTCTGTACGTCTCCCGAACTCGGCCAGCATTTTCCAAACGGTACTGTATGGCATAGAACTGGTCTGCGAGTTTCTGTTAGGGAATATGGCATGCAAGGTACACATACATACACTCAGGCAGTCAGGCAGCGCTCATGACATTTAACTCTTCTGCAACATCCTCTAAGATTGTCAGTACTTAGCTGCAAAAATGCAATCAAAGCAATAGCAGCGGAAGACGTGATCATCGCTCTCATCCTCGTTCCCGGTAACAGGGACATTGTGGGTAATGATATGCCAGAGAAATTGGCGAAAGCCGGCGCGTCTGCAAACCCAGAAAGGGAAGCCACTACTTATAAGCTGCCCGCTGTCAGCAATCGAAAGAGATATTCACAATAAACACAAAGAACTGGCCACTCTTCGGCGGAAATCTTCAATAACATGCAAGATCACGAAGCAGACCTGGCCAGAATACAACATAAAAACGGCTAGAGAACTCCTCAGCAGCTCAAGAAAGGAAATATTTAGAATAACTCCACGGCACACTGGCCGTTCGGCAAACAAGCCGAACGCATGGGAATTCCATTTAACAGCAGACGCATACCTAAGCTGCAAGGAGGAATCGATCGCACCCTTGGTGCTTTTGAATTCCAAAACTTATACGATATATGTAGCTCGGCAGTTTAGCTATTTAATTGCTTCAGTTCATTTGTTATTTGCATACGCAATACTATTTCGCCACAAATATTTACGTGCGTACTTTCACAGTATTGTCTATAAAAAATTTTTTTCAAAACAGCTGTGACGCTTCCGTCGCGTTCGGGCTAAAGAACTCTCAATCCAGTTTGAAGGTCAATTAACGCTGAATGAGCAGAATGGCAAATAACAATGCACACAATAACAATAAAAGGTCTGTTCGCTTACTTTCACCAACAGCATTTACTCAGCAGCCTCCAGCAGCCAAGTGTTGGAGAAAAATGTCATCTATCCTAAATAAGTATAATAATACAATGGCGCTATTATAACTCTGACGAGTTTTATGGCCGAGCTGCTCTCCCAATTCGAGGTGTGCTCCTTTTGTTTTTTCTACTTTTCTTTGTACCCATGTCCATAGTGTTTTGCACCATAGTATGTCTTCGCGTCTACTACTCCGCAGAAGAGATTTCAATTTAAGCCCTGGCCATGCTTTAAAAAAATAACCCTCTATGGACCAATCCACAGTACTTTTGAGTATAACAAACTCTTGCGTTGGCGGCATTTGGCCGCGCTTTAAAAAAAATAGCCCCAGCCAGCAAAATTTACTTTCTCGAATTATATCTGCGGAGCGATTTGGAGTGTTATACTTAATTAGTAAAATTAACATCCATAAAATATTTCCTAAAAGTTCCAGTGGTTTGAAAATAAATACGGCGGGCGCATTATACTGAAGCCGACCAACTGCAGAAATACTCTCGGAGGGTGTGCCACCCACTGTCTAGAGCAGGGCTGCACAATAACGTTATTTTTTTTTTATCAATAACCGAAAAAAAATTTTGTTTTCAATTCAAGTTTGAAAAATTTCAACGTTAAATGATCAACAAAAAAATACTGTTTTGATAATTATCAAAAAAAATTATAGAAAAGAATTTCGTTTTGTTGATTATCAAAAAACAAATATTGGAAAAATTTCGTTTCGGTAGCCAAAAAAAAAAAAAATTATCAAAAAAAATAACGTTAATAAAAAAAGAAGAAAATTCAAAGTAAAATGAAGCCGTAACCCCGAAACAATTTTTATTATTATTTTGTTTTTGATGATCAACGAAACGAAATAATTTTGATATTTTTTTATTGCTAATCAACGAAATGAAATAATTTCAATAATTTTTATTTGATATTCAACAAAACAAAATTTTTTTGTTAATTTTTATTTGATATTCAACAAAACAAATTTTTTTTGTTGATATCGTTGTGCAACCTTGGTCTAGAGTGGCCGGTATTTTTAAAATCCGAATAATTTGATTTTAATTAGAATTCGTTGTCTGTCCAGGCTCAGCTTGTATATAATGAACCAATTTCATTTATTTAAAAACTACTGGGAATTTTTCAGTGAAACTTTCAAGAAATATTCTGTAGATGATAATTCATCTGTTTTTAATACTTTCAACTATTTTTAAAGGCCGCCAACGAAAAAAGGTGTTCTTCACATAAGTACATTACTTTAACAAGGAATATTTCCTGAACTATAAGCATCCGGCGGGTGGGACTTTATTTTTTGTGATCTGTGAGACCACCACTACCCTCCGAAAAAAGTAATTTTTATCGGATCGTGGTTCAGTATATACAAATTTTCCCTCTATCCAAGCTAGGGATCCAACCCACGACCTCTGGTATGACAGACTAGCCACTGCCCGCCACACCACAGCGGCCACGTTAATATACCCTGCAGTAAAAATCCGCAATGAATCCTTAATGAATCACTGATGCAATTCACCTATGACGAGGAGGCATCAGTGAATACTTTCATATAAAGACTGCTGAATTTTTCATATAAATGGTTTGCTTTCTTCAGAAAAAAAAAATAAAAACAAATAAAAATATACTGAGCTATGACGACAGTGATGAATATTCAACAAAGAATCATCACTGATCCTTCAGCAGTGACACAAATTTACTGAAGGGTATATTCCGGGAAAGGAGATTAGAATTTACTAAAGTACATAATATGCATATATGTAAATACTTAGCAAAAAGTATTCAACTTATTTTGCATATTTAATTTATCCATATTTGTTGCCAATTTAGTGTATTTTTTCCAATTTTATAATTGATTTGCATATTTTGGAAATTTTGTTATTTGCAAAAATTTCAGTCAGCTGTTGTTTGATCAGGTGTTTTCCTGTTGGAAAATTGCTGTTGGCAAACATGTGTCCAACAGAATCCAACAGCTTCTCACAAAATGAAATGCCAGTTTTCTCTCTCAGTTGGCTCTCTTCTGTTGGAGAATTGCGTAAGAAAACAGCGAAAGAGTGTTAGTTTTTAAAAGTTTTCGAAAAACATCAAAAAATATCCGCAAACGAACAAAGCTAAAGTGAATTGGCAGCGGTAAGCAGCGTCTCATCGACACTATTACGTATCACGTATGGAGATCAAAGAAATGCCATAATTTTTGAGTAATAAGGCTACAAACATTATTTATGTAGATCTTGGTAGTGATATGATTTAGACAATGGTACATACAACCAGGCCCGTAGCTAAGGGAAGAGGGGCATTGTGGGGCAATGCCCTACCTTAAAATTAGAATGCCCTACCTTAAAAAGGCCAACAAGTGAGATGAATTATTATAATTAAATTTTTTGTCATGAGTAGTTTGAGATAAAAAGTTATTGCGGTTGCAATATATGATATGGAGAATCCACCCTGCATCACATATATATTTAAATAAGAATTTTTGTAGTTTGGTTAAAGGAATGGTTCATTCCGGCACTTTTCTGACAAAAACTCATCTCACTGTGAACAACACCAAAAGCGCGGAATTGATTACATAGCTCTGTGTGGTAATCTAAAACATTTTACTCCATGGAAAAATGAGGTGTCTAAATTTTAACAAAATTTAAAGATCTCCACATCTCGACATCTAAATCTGGAAGCTGAACCATCTTGTTAGCTTATTCTCGATGAGTATTGCTTTTGTACTGTCACAATAATTATGTGTCAACAAATTGGTATTAAATGTACGCGTTGAAAAAAAAGAGTCATTGGGGTTGTAGAGGAGGTCCTCCTGATTATAAATCCAAAAGTCCCGTCGACCGGAGATGTTTGTAAGTTGTAAAATTCACCAAACAAACCCCCAAAACTGCGTGCGATTACCGAGGAAAGGCACTTATAAAAACACGCACATTTGTATATATGTGTGTAGAACACCTTTTTTCTTCGGCGGTCTTCGGCCGTGATTTAAAAAAATAACCCTCAGCCGGCAGAATTCCTTTTCTGGGGTAATATCTATGGACCCATCCAACTACCAAAAAATGATCAACAAATATCTCGTGAACTATAAACCTCGAGAAAGTTTTGATTCAAGTTTTAAGATATGTGAGAGGTCCTCTACACCCCCGAGAAAGTAATTTTTCTCGGACTGTGGTTCCTTAATGTAAAGCCGTCCCTTTCGGTAGACAGATGGAAATCTGAGCCAATGTACGTCACTGACCTAGAGAAAAGTGATATATATGCTGATTGATTTTGGAAACCATGCCTCGGTGTCAGATTAATTGCGATACATTATTTACTTCCGCCCTACCTTAAACCAACGCTGCCTTACCTTAAATTTAAGTCTAGCTACGGCCCTGCATACAACCTATGCTTACCAGTACTTATGCCTTATCACATGTGTTTATAATTAATTTATGTAGGTGCTTGAGATGGAAAATTTTGTTTGTTTTACATGTCTAATTTGTCATTATTTTTAACACGCTTTTATTAGCTTCACCTGTATGTATGTATGTATGTATGTATGTAGGTATGTATGTATGTAACTTCATCCCATCCTAAAAGTTGCAACATTTAACTAAATTATTATATCTTTCAAACATTCACTTTTTTGTGTTCTCTCTATTATTTCTATTCTCCTCCGGATTCGAAACATGACATCAACAGCCCAACGGCATCATATAGTAGGACATTCAACATTATATTTTATGCTTCATTGCGGCTTTTATGTTACCTTTCTTCAAAATAGCCTCTATGAATTTCAATTCACTCCCGTATACAAGCCAATAAGTAACAAGCTTGCAGGGTACGGAAAAACTCACTCACGAACGCTCAAAAATACATTATTCTCAAATCACAAACAAATGTTCAAAGAAAAACGTATAACCACTCAAATAGCGAGCGAACTAACGCACAACAGCCAGCGATCGCTCATAGCGATGGCGATAAACTCAATGCATAAATTCACTCAAAAATAAAGCTTGAAGCTTTCTGTTTTGGGTTTGTATTTGCAATGAAATCAACCGCATGTACAATGTACATACATACGTATGCAGAGCAAGAACTGGTTTTGTGTTTTGTGTAACAAGCTTTCTGTTTTGTCGTTGTTGTGTTTGCAATAAAAACAATCGCATGTACATACATATGTATGCAAAGCAAGAACTGGTTTTGCTTGTAATTCATTTAATAGTAAGTGCTGAATCGTTTTGTAAACGTGAGGTGAAAAAAATTTCTCTAAAAATAAAAAAATAAAAATAAAAAAAAATAAAAATGCGCCACTCGGGACTCGAACCTGAGCTCATTGGTCCGTAGGCAGCATACCTCACCATTACGCTACAAACGTATTCAGAGCTTTATTGTCTAAATTCGAATTTATTCAATCAGGACTCTTTTTTTTTTGTTCTTTTCAAATGCTTCACCTCAACTTCTCTTCACTTTCTGATTGTAAAATATAACAAAACGTTTGGGAAATTTTGTATTTCCAAACTAGTTTGGAAAACCTTGAATAAAAGGGTTTGGAAAATATTGCATAATAAGCTAGTTTACTTCACTGCATATTGGGATTTTTGGTAGAAGTTATAAATACATATGTATGTAGATCTATTTCGGAGAACACCACATCCCATCAGACTTCTTTTTACTTTTATTCTTGCGTCCGCATAAAACATCCTTTAATGAAAAATTTCGCTAAAAAGTCAAAAATAAATAATAGCTTAAAAAACTAAAAAACACGCTTTAATCTTAAAAATCGTACTAAAAATTGAGAAAAAATTTAATTAGAAACAAAATGATGAACGAAAATATAAGTATTTAAGGAAAAGCGTGGGGTGCTCAATAATATTTAAACATGAAAATATTCGATTCGTACAACTAGTACAAAAATATACCTAGTTGCGAAATTAAAGAGTACGATATATGAAATCTCAAAAAAGTCAAAATAAAATTATTAGTAAAAAAAAACCGATTTTAAATATTTTTTGACATACTGAGCACCCCACGCTTTTCCTTAAATACTTATATTTTCGTTCATCATTTTGTTTCTAATTAAATTATTTCTCAATTTTTAGTACGATTTTTAAGATTAAAGCGTGTTTTTTAGTTTTTTAAGCTATTATTTATTTGTTCCTGATTTCCTAACGCGAAGTAGGGATGTATGTATATGAATTACATGTAAAATCCGAGCCTTGTTGCGTAAACGCACAATTCCATTTAAACACATGTGTACATACATAAAATTATCTACATGCTTCTTCCGTATCAGCGAAGTAACACGACGCGATTCCGAGAACCCTTCTTCATATCCATACATATACCCAGTTGTGGTAGTATGCTATAGGTAATCATATGCTACATCCCAACTCGCTATACGGCTGCAGGTATTTCCTTTGCTTTGACAGAAAGAACACCAGCGTAACGGATAGATCTGGCTCTAAGCCATGACAGCTGGTCAACTTGGGATCTGTTTGTTTTTTGACCCTTTTCTATGTAGATCCCCTTATTCGAAGATCTTCGTCGATCACCGAGATTCAGATGAGTGGAGATGAGAATACTTAGAAGCCTCACGACTTCAAGCCAAGCTCGATGTCCTTCTCTCCTTCTATGGGTATACACTTGGCGAACCTTAACAAAGCCCTCACGTTGACTATAGATCAGATCTCGGCATTTTGACTCATATGAGCAAGTGAGAAAATCACACACATTTTAGCCAATTTAGTGGAAAGCGCTCTGCGCTCTTACACAAAATTTCTCTCATAATTTTGTGAGGTCTGCTATAGAAAGAAATAACGGATATGTAGAGCATTTCCGAGCATAAGACGCGCTTGAAACGTTTTTGAACTCACACAACTGGTTATAAACAATTCATTTACAAACTTTCTTTCCTTGTTTTACTTAGTAGACAACTTTTCAAGGATGTCAGAGACAGAGAAAGGGAGGAAGATAGCGAGTTACAAATACCATACACGCATCAGGTGGGGGCGCTGTAACATGCCCCCCTTGCAAAGTACAAACAACTACATAGGCATGTAAGTATGTGCGTATGCTTGCCACATTTGTATAATGCGTACACGCTCTTAAATTATCGAAGACTGACACAGTCAGGCGCAATTTTCCATCAACATGTAAACCGACATGTGCGAGCTTTTGTATTAAGAAAACTTCGAACAAAGAAGCGGATACGGATGCAGCGGGGCGGGGCGGCTGGCGTGTAGGTACTTGCCTACTAATAAGTGTTGCGTGCGCGTATGCGTAAGCGTAAAGTTTTGCAAGACGACTGCCAGCTGGCTGTTGGTGGTTGCCAGATGCGTAGAAGCATGTAAGAAAATCTTGTGTAACTTGATGACTTGCTTGCTTGGTATTAGCGGCGACGGCTGCGGTAGTTACGGAGCTGCTTAACTTGGCTTCAGCTGATAGCGGCGGATAAGAGGGTTGGCAGTTATCGTTTGCATATTTACCTACATATCTGTGCCCGCAAATTAAAGTAGCCTAACTCGAAATATTGTGAACGGAGAAAACTCAATTTTTTGTCAAAATTCAAACCATTGGACCAATTCGGATTTTTAAAAGGGGAAATAATGGATTTGTAGTGTTAGAGAAGGAATAGTTGTGAACCAGAAATCTTAAAGCAAGGTTAGTTGCAAAAAATTGTCTTTTATAACTTAAGTGCTTTTATTGGATGCAATTTTTACGAAAAGCAGAATTAACTCTAGTTAAGTTCTTTTATTGTGTTGAATTTTTTCCAATAAGGTTTTTATTTCCATTTAACTCGAGTTAAGTGTTTTTAAGCGTAGACCTACGTTCGGGTCGAAAACGACCCGAAACGACCATTTAAGTGGATATAACTAACTAAGTAGTGGAATTAGAAGTTTTAGAGTTTTTGACTTTTAATTTTTGTTTGAAATGAATGAAATAAAATAAAAATCGTTTCGCTAATCATTGTTGTTTGGGCCTGAAAAAACTAATCCATAATCCTACGCCGCGGATCGTTTTCAACCCGAACTGAATTTGCGTTTTATTTTACCGAATACTGAAAAAGGCATAGTACTAGGGAAATCACCACAAGAAGCTTGGTTTATCCAGAATTGATTAATGAAGACTCCCAAGCGAGAGGTCCAAAGCTATAACAGCTGGAACCGCCGAAAAAAGGGGCGCGGTAGCACTACTGTTTGATAGAAAATAGCTGGTAATTGTGATGGAATCGACATATAGAGTCATGTGCAAAATACATATGTTTATAAACCCAGTGATGAATCTTTATATTCATTTTTTTTTTTTTTTTCGTTCAATTAAAGCATGTCTACAGCACACTCCATATGCGTATGACCATGAACCAAAAACTTGTGATAAATTTTCTCAATGTTAGTATCACCTTGCATGAATATTTAAAACATAGTACTAATAAAAGAGTTTTGGTTTTGGCCAGGACAGCAATCGCTATAAAAAACGACATGTTTAATATTGAATGGTAATCTATTTAAGTATTTGAATAAGCACGATGCTATTCCATTGCCACCACAATTTGCAAGGGTCTCATGCCACATATAACACGTAGGTTGTCCGGAAACACAGTCATGTACAGTTAAATAAAAAGTGTATAAAGCGTTTATAAAAATATTCAGAAGATCGCAAAAAGGTGTAGGAAGGCATATGCTAATCAGCACTATCTGACCCCGTGTCCGACTGACTATCGTTAAAAAATGAGTCCTTAATTGAGTCGTCGCTACTATAATCCATATTCAGAAAGTCTTCTCCTCCATGTTACCAGGATCCATACCTTGTAAAAGGCTACACGATTAAAGTTTAATAACAATAATAACTAGCCGAAGGCCTGAGTTGCCAGTGCTATATAAAAAATATCTGTAGTTTCTAGCTTTTAAGCTTAACTATCAATATTAATAAATAAATAAAAAAATAACAATAATAATACACTGGCGATATTAAAACTCTAACGAGTTTTATTGCCAAGCTTCTCTCCCAATTCGAGGTGTGCTTCTTAATTATTGTTATTCCTACAATTTGTGTGGACCTACAGTTTTATGCGAGCTCCCAACGGCGAATGCTTTTTTGTGAGGCCTTTTCATGGCAGAAATACACTCGGAGGGTATGCCGCCCACTACCGAGAGGTGACCGCTATTTATAAAAACCCAATAATTGGGGTTTAATCAATTAGAAAATTTTTTTGTGGTGTTTGTCTGGACTGGGTTAGAATCCGAGACCTCTGGTATAGCAGGCGAGCACTCTACCCACTGCACCTCAGCGTCCACATTAAAGTTTAATTGATGAAAAAAGGTGTTTTATGTATACAGTATATAATAATTAATTGAATTTCTATAATATATATCCTTGAAAAATCTCTTATCTCAGTTTATCATATCCACTTGCTTCCAACAAAAAAACCTAACTGAAGATAATAACGCATGAAATGAGAAAAGTATTCTAACAAAAAAACCTAACTCGAGATAAATTGTGTAAAAATAAAAAAAAAAAAATCAGTTAAAATGACCTATTTCCACTTAGGCTATGAAAACAAAATTGACAAAAAAAATTATAATTCCTAACTCAAGTTAAGTTTTTTTTAATAAACTGAAAACGCAAATAAATACGTCCATGAAGTACCCACATAACTCTAGTTAGGATGTTTTAATAAAACGATTTTTGATACAATACTAGACTTAAGAGATTTGCTAGAAGATAAGTTGTTTTAACTGGTGCAAAATGTTTCTATCTGAGTTAGGATAATTTTTATATCTTAATAACTTTTTAAATATTACTCCAATTTAAACGGGGATAAGACAGATCGATGGGTTTTCCTCCAAAGATTAACACTATAACAATAACTCAATTTCGCATTATCTCGAGTTAGGCTACTTTAATTTGCGGGCACAGATATGTATGTTAGTGTGTAAAACTACATGCCGGTCGCATGTCCTGACTTTAGGCTGGGTTGGGCAAGCTGCATTCAATTTTGATTGCATTCAGCCTTGCAGCCACCAATCAATGATGAGTGGTAGTGCAAAATTGATTTGCATTACCATTCAGTAGCGAATGTGATTTGGACTATTAATTAAAAATGAGTGCGAGTGATTTGGACAACCATTCATCATTTAATAGCAGTTAAAACCTGTGACCATAGTTAAGGTATTAAGTGGCTAATCTATTTATTAACGGAAAGGAAGTTTATGGGATATTATAAATATGGAATTAGGCTTAGCAAAGTAAAGGGAAACCAACACGGCATGGTAATATGTACATATGTTCTATGTTATACCTGTAAGTAAAAGTATTTCTTTCAACTTCTGAGGTTATAATTACACAGTTCAACAAATTTACAAAAATTTTACTCAACACGAACAAACGCTAGTTATTATGAAAGAGGATGCCTCTCAGACCAACTTTTCCGAATAGAGTACTAGTCCATTGCAAATCACATTTGCAGTGGGAATGCAATGAATGGGAATGCATTCACCTTTGCATTCGCATTCACTATTGAATTGTAGTGCAAATCACATTTGCATTACCATTCACTACTGAATGGTAATGCAAACCACATTTTCATTCCCATTCAGTACTGAATGGTAATGCAAACCAAATTTGCATTCCCATTCCCTACTGAATGGTAATGCAAACCAATTTTGCACTACCATTCACTATTGAATGGTAATGCACTTTGAATGGTAATGCAAAAATGCCCATCCTTGACTTTAGGTGTCATCATCAACGCCAGCAATGCCATCATCTGCAACCTCAACTTCGTTCCTTCATCTTCTTCGTTCCTTCCATCTTAATTTTCATCGTTATCTTTGTCATACATACATATGTATTTAGACATGTGTGTTACGTTAAAAAGTTACCACCATAACCGGCGGCGATTTGCTCACTTGTGTTCTATTTATTGCTTAGTCACTTTACTTACGTAACACTCATGGCTTAAACAAAATTTTCACTCCAAACTAAACTTTTTGCGCTCGTGCAACCACTTAGCAGCAGCGTCAGAAAACTACTTGGTAAGCCAGTCTGCTGCACTGTCTTGTTCTTGGATAAAATTGATGAGCTTAAATTGAAAGCTGTGTAACTAATTTAACTTGAGCTTAAATTTGATCGTCGGCTGGATTTGCTGGTTGACTGCCTTCGTTGGATGTGGTGGCGTGGCAATCAAAAGTTTGATTTTATGTATGTATGTATGTATATATATAAAACATGTATAAATTTGACAAAGTCTATGTCAGTTGATTGCTTGATTGAGTTGTGCGGTTGAATGATTTATTGATTCAAGTTTAACGAACATGTATACTTACATTTATACGTATGTACTTGTATATATAAGTAAACCTTAGAATATAACTATATACATAAGTAACTCGTGGTTTCTCTGTTGAATATATTCCTAAACCTTAAATGTTTAAGTGAATATGTCAGCAAGTTTTCTCTAAAAAGTGTTAGTATATTGTACAACCGATTGATATAACTACATTTCTACATTTTTAGATTTAAATTCTTAGTGTAAGATATATACGGTTGATTGGTTGGTTGGTTGTTTGGTTGGAGTGGCGACTCTCACTGACTTCATTAGCGCCGAAGCGAAGTTTTTATACCACATCTCATGACTAAAGAACCGGAAGAATAGAGTAAAGGAGAATGTCAATTCGGAAAACAGGGCAAGTCCTATGCCTATCCTATTGCATTTAGGTATGTAAGAAGTTCCTCAGGACTTACATGCTTTAGTTCCTAGAGGTTGTCGCCGAAGAAAGACTTGCCAAAAAATTTCATTCTGCCTTGGCAGTGCGAAGAACACTCGCATAGCAGATCATGTGAGAAAATTGAAGATTTCCCCAAAAAATAATCCAAATGCAGTTTTGGCCGAGGAATGGGACAAAAAACCTCCGGAATTTTGCCAAAAATTAGCAGAGTCCATCCCTAGACTCTTGGAAGCCATTTAGAAAAAGAACGGATATCATAAAAAATATTAAGCAGGTTGTAGATGCATTTATTCACCAAAATTACCAATATGCTAAATACTTTTGTGAGCAAAAATGTATGACTTTCTTCGTTTTTTAATTTTATAAAAAAGATGAAATGTATTTTGGTTTTTTAATGAATGTGTTTTTGTAGTATGAAGATTCAGCTACGAGTATAATACCATATGAAAAAAATTTCTTAATAAATGAATTATGCAAAATACTTCTGAGAGGCACTGTATATATTTAACAAGTGAAAAAAAAACTTATTTGTTACACTCAGAAAAATAATCACAGTAGTATCAACAGTTTTCTTCTGTTAATCCCTAAATTCGTTAAATTAACAGAAATACGTGTAAGTAGACACATTTAGAGTTATATAACCGAAAAACTCTTTTACTTTAACAAATATATCTATTAAAACCTATTTCGCTAGCTTAGAGTGCAAATTGTGTAAGTCCTTTTTTCAAACTTTGTAGGAGAGACAAAAAACAAAAAATAAAAAAAAATTCAAAATGAAAAAAAAAAAATTTTTCTTCATGTAAATATTTTGGACTTACACAATTTTCTTGGCTTTTTGGACTTACACAATTTGCGTATCACTGAATAAAAACGAGTAGAAATATTACAAGTATCACGGACTTGTTTAGCATGTGCGTATTTGATTTTTCTAGCTTTCTACACTTAAAAACACTTTTTCATAAAAATGGACTTACACAGTTTGCACTCTAAGCTAGCGATTTGTTAATTCAACAGAACTGATCTGTCAATTACTAACAGAAATTTTTGTTGAACTGAGTCACTGTTAACTTAACCCTAATATCTGTTGCTGTAACCTTTATATTTATTTGTTGATTCAACAAATAATTACTGTTGACTTGTTGATTCAACAAATAATTACTGTTGACTATCAAAAGAAAAAGTGTTTATTTTGCCAGCTTTCTCCGTTGTTACTTGTTGCTTTGCTTACGTGAGTGAATTGTAATTCACGAACGCTTTTTCGAACAAAGGTAAGTATAAATAGCATAACTAAAGTTCAATATTCAATATAATGTTGAATGTTGAATGTCGCACTATACATATGATGCTGTTGGATTTAATTTCAGGTTGATGTAGTGGTTTAAAATCGGAGGAGAATATAAAATAGAGAACACAAGCAGTGAAAGCGATGAAGGTGCCGCAATGGAAAACCAGCGAAGATGAAGCTACATATTTGTACTTGGAAACCGAACGGAGGGAGGATGAAGAGAAAAATGCTAACAAAAGATTTAAAAAACTTGCCATTAGCTCTAAACATACACATTATAAAGTAATTGTTAGAAATAAACGGCCATATAAATCACAAAGGGATTTATTTTTAAGCAGACCTGTTAAATTCCGATTAGGATTAGTAATCAATTAAATTGTTTTGTTTTTTAATTGGTAATCATTATTTTAATTCTTTTGCAGAAAAAAAGTAATTTTAATGATTACCATTAAAAAAAATCAAAAAAAATCAAAAAAAATCAAAAATAATCATAAAAAATCAAAAATAATTAAAAATAATCAAAATAATTTTTTTTGATTGTTTTTGATTATTTTTGATTTTTTATGATTATTTTTGATTTTTTTTTGATTTTTTATGATTTTTTTTTGATTTTTTTTCATTTTGTTTGATTTTTTTTCAATATTGTAAAGAAATTTGGATATGCATGCACATAAGTATTCAGGTAGGCATGCATGTTTGGTCAGAGAGGCATAAAGTTTGTTTGTACAAATGTATGTGAACGCATATTAAAGTACGTAACCCTGCAGTAAATATGGGGACAGGTGTATCCAAGTCATTGTGTATTCTACAGCGACAACTGCACTAATTAAAATGTCGACAAATTTAGAAGTACAAAATTTGTATAGACCTTGGCTCGTTCGAAGTTTTTCGTACTAGATACGGATACAAACCCTTCCTACACCTGGGGAAGATTCATTTCTAGGTTCAGTATAAGGACAGGGAAGAGCGAATAAAGAATTCTGATTATGACAGAGATTATCTTTACGTAAATCTATTTGCAACATAGCAAATCGTCTACTGCTTTATTATGTAGTAGGCATGCGAAGACGAATACAAATTCCCAAATAATCCTATTTGAGGAACAATGTCGGAACGTAAGTACGTAATATTTCTGCCTTTTAAAAGAATACAATGGGGCAATAACTAGGGCTGAAACGGTATGGCGTATGATGAACAATAAATACAACTTATATGAAATTAAGAATTTTTCCTTTTTTGAAAAAATTGATGAAGTGTGAAACAGACAAAGGAAATACAACTGTGCTAATGGAGGAAGAGGAATACACCGCAAAAACAGGTCAACTAATCAAAGAAATGGGCTGCCGAGTGAAGAGAAAAGACCCAACGGAAGAATACCAAATGGCAATAAAGCGTGCAATAAAACAAGCGAAAAATATAAGAGACAGCAAAGTAGCCTACACTCTCACAGCAATGAATCCATCTGCCCAATCACTGATCGCACGGCGAACTTTTTTTTGCGATACGCTCTAATGTATAATGTATACGTATATTTTAAAGTAAAACTCCAAGCACATTTGATTGACTAACATAGAGTACAATTATAACAAAGTTTTTATACCCTTCTTTTTATACTCATATGAAATGGTGTTATAACTTTGAGCGGAAATGCAGAAGGAGGCATGACAGATCCACCAAAATATAACCGCTATGATGAGGATCATGAGCTGAGTCGTTTAAGCCATGCCCATCATTCCGTCTGTATAAACGCAAACTAATCCCTCATTTTTTGAGATATCTACTTGAAATTTGGTACTTGGGTGACTTCTTAAGAGAAATTGGACCACTATAACATATAGGTCCCATACAACGGATTGTTCAGATATAGACATTTTGGACTATAACATCTCCATAAATAACACACATAATTCACCGTATAAATTAATGAAAATGAGACTATGTATCGCTTCTTTTCCTCATTCATGAATGTCATAAAGTCTCGATACAGTCGAAGACAGCCGCAATATTAGTTGCTTTTCATTGTATACCTAACTACGAGAGCTTCTGTATTAAAGCCCAATTTATGAGTTAGTACAACAGCGAATGTTACACTAAAATGTTTGATTTGGCCACTTTAAACAATTTTTCATAAAGATAAATAATTTGATATAAACGTGCATCGTACCATGTACGGTCAATGACAAATTAACAATAATTCCAAGCTTGTAAGATATGTATAAATGTGTATGCCTCTCTGCACAAATATACGAGGAGGAAGCATATAGAGCCCTTATCTTGTTAGTGTGGGACTTTAACCGCACTACACCACCTACGCTCATCGTATCGAACCCCCCGGTGCTACCATCAAGCTACCGTCGTGAGTCTGCCTTAAAAGGCTATATACATACCTGCATACGTACAAATGTGCATATTTCTTTAAACGATATTGATAAAAATTAAAAAAAATCATAAAAAATAAAAAAAAAATCAAAAAAAATCATAAATATGTAATCAAAAATAATCAAAAACAATCAAAATAATTTTTTTTGATTATTTTTGATTTTTTATGATTATTTTTCTTTTTTTTTTCTTTTTTATGATTTTTTTTTGATTTTTTTTAATGGTAATTGCAAAATAATCATTAAAATTTGAAAACAATGGGTAATCAATCATTAATTGGACAGTTGAAAAAATAATCAATCAAGCCGGTAATCATTACGATTAATAATCATTATTTAACAGGTTTGTTTTTAAGTGACAAAATTTCAACTGAGGAAAGTTGTTGATTTAACAGCAAAACTGTTTAGATTCACAGCGTTTTTTTTTGTTTTCAGAGCAGTTAGTTCAACAATAAAACTGTTAAAACAAAAGAACGTCTGTCAATTTAACAGATAAATCTTTTGGATTTGATTTGACTGTGGAATCTGTTGTTTTAACCCGTAATCCCGTTGATCTACCAACATCTTTTCTCTCGGTGTATTGAAAACATAGCTGATTTATTCCAAATGATATGAAGTAGCTGAAATACTTAGTTACATATATCAGAGAGTCTAAAATAACAATTTTTGAAGAATACAAACAAAGAATAGGCAACAAAAGAAGAAGAATAACAAACAATGTAACATCAAATAAAGAAAAGGAAAAAAAAACAACTAAACGCACCGCTTCAATTAAACTTCATGGCACAGTTGTGTTAAAAGTATTGTTCCGCATAGTTGGATTTGGTATCTACGCTGCTAAAATGGGAAGTCAAAAAGTAAATAATGCAATAACCAAGGATTCTAACTTTTTTGTGTACCTATTGATAATGACAACGACGACGATTTGACTTAACAACCACTTAGTGTGACGTGTGGCCGCTGTGGCGCAGTGGGTAGAGTGCTCGCCTGCTATGCCAGAGGTCTCGGGTTCAAACCACGGTCCGAGCCAAACAAATTTTTCTAATTAGTAAAAATCCAATTATTGGGTTTTTTAAGAGCAGCGGTCACCTCTCGGCAGTGGACGGCATACCCTCCGAGTGTATTTCTGCCATGAAAAAGCTTCTCACAAAAAATGCATTCGCCGTTCGGAGCCGGCATAAAACTGTAGGTCCACCCAATTAGTAGGAAAAACAAAAAGGAGCACACCTCGAATTGGGAGAGAAGCTCGGCCATAAAACTCGTCAGAGTTATAATAGCGCCATTGTATTATTATTATTATTATTAGTGTGACGTGTAAATGCGTTTGGCGGGGTAAGTATTGGTGTGGGGAGAAATAGACAGAACAGAAGCAAATAAACTGACAGATTGATTCACAGTAATATATGTATGTGTGTTAGGGTGGGGCGATTTGTATGGAGGGAAATTAATCGATACCGCGCTATCGAAATTTGGATTCCTCTAATTTTTCTGAGTAGAAAACTCCTCCACGATATTTGTCTAAAATTTATTTTGATGTTCCGGAATTTGGTTTTTATGAGCCAAGACGAATTTTTGAAAATAAAAATTGGGCAAAAATCGACAAAAAATATCCAGGCCAATATGCACATCGAATTGAAGCAGAATTTTGTGCTGAATCCAGATATGAAATCCGAATTAAAATCGGATGATCCGTTTTTGAGATATAGCCTGATTTCCGGTTATGGAGGCCGAATGCCCAAAATCGCATATTTTCGCTATTATCTCTTGTTGCGTACAATACATCTTAAATTTTTTTGCAAACTTCTTTAAGATAAGTCAATTCAATATATGAACAGTATTTTAAAATATTAAATTATCTTGCGGTATAGGAAAACTAGAAAGCACTCTTTTTTCGGCGAAAATCATCGGTATCAAATGACTATAACATAGAGAACCCATACCGCGATTTTGGGCCAAGGAAAAAAGAGTGCATTCTAGTTTTCCTATACCGGAAGATAAATTAATATTTTAAAATACTGTTCATATATTGAATTGACTTATCTTTAAGAAGTTTGCAAAAAAAATTAAGATGTATTGTACACAACAAGAGATAATAGCGAAAATATGCGATTTTGGGCATTCAGCCTCCATAACCGGAAATCAGGCTATATCTCAAAAACGGATCATCCGATTTTAATTCGGATTTCATATCTGGATTCAGCACAAAATTTTGCTTCAATTCGATGTGCATATTGGCCTGGATATTTCTTTGCCGATTTTTGCCCAATTTTTATTTTCAAAAATTCGTATTGGTTCATAAAAACCAAATTCTGGAACATCAAAATTAATTTTAGACAAATGTCGTGGAGGAGTTTTCTACTCAGAAAAATGAGAGGAATCCAAATTTCGATAGCGCGATATAGGTTAGTAAATCGCCCCACCCTAATGTGTGTACATGCATATGTATCCCTGCAAAACTTTTGTTACCGAAACTCTAACACAAATGCAAAATTGAATGTTACCAACACACTGTTACTCGTACGTGTATGAGATAGAATAGAACAGAATGGAATTTGAAAATACACAAATTGGAACACGTAAAATGAAACGGTCAGAAAAGTTACCGATGCTCTTAAAAATGTGACTGACCAAAACCTTTGGTCACGACTCTCAAGTCAATTTACTGGTTAATTGAAATGGAGCAGTTTTGCAGGGTATGTAAATGCCTACATACGTATGTACATAAGCACTTTTTCCACAGAGCAAGACAATCAGATAGTCGTATATGTACATAATATGTACTACATATACATACATAATGCATGGCGATTGTTAGTTAGCAACCCACCCGTTTGACCCCAATCACTTGGTGTTCTCAATCGCTCGAATTTCATATTCCTTCAATTCCACATCAGCAAAGAATACGGAAGCGAATGTTAAACATTAAATATCGGCATTGCCGCACAATGACAATTTGATTGCAAAAAAAAAAAAAAAAAATATGTACACCAAACTCCTCTCAACTTAGCGCCAGTAGAACACAAGTGAATTAAATTGAATCAAAAATGGCACAGAAACGTAAAAGCTTTGCCTCGATTATGTTTTGATTGCTTCTACTTCTATCTAATATTGCTTTTCGATTTAAGTGCATGTTTATGGCTTGAGTTCGCTGCGCTGTATGTGCATACAATGGTTTTGTGGTATTTTATTTGGGAATATACATACATACATATACTTATGTATACATAAGCAGAAGTGTCAGCGTTTTAGAAGTCATTACGCGTCCACAAACATGCTATTGACTGGTACAGTGGTGGCGTAAACTAAATACTAAATTACTAAATAAATTCACCCAATTGTATTGCAAGTCAAATTTTTAAGTTTTTCTCTTAGCTTTATTTAGGTACTCAGTTTTATATAAAAAAATGATGATGATATGTACCTACATATATATATGTATCTTACCAACTCAACGAACCGAGGTTCAAAATTCCGTGGTATCGCCAAGAGAAAAGAGGTGTGATTGAGAAATGTGATGATCTCTGAAATAAATCTAAAACCTACCAAAAAATAAAAATTATTTTTCACACCAAATTTTCTTTCATAAAAATCTTACAAATAAAATAACTATTAAATAAAAACAAGTAAAAGCGCGACTGTCTTCAGCCATACCGAAGGCTTTATACGTTTTATGAATGGATAAATGAAAAAATTTTTAACGGAGAGTGAGTTTTTAAATAAACATTCATTTTCATTCTAAAGTTAAGTATGTTTATTTTTAATTCCAAAATACATTTTATTTCCAAAATTTCATTCTTAATTTAAAAATTTCAATTTTTAAAACAAACGTGATCTGGTTTAAAACGTGCATTATGAAAATAAAAATTTTATTTTTGATTTTAAAATGCTGTTTTTTATGAGTGTATTTGTCATTTCTGACAGCGTTGCCAGCTTTCATATCAGACGCATTTTGGGAACGGGTTTCCTGTGCGTGCCGTTGTTAACATTTCATATCTATACTTCGTCACTTTTTTGCCACCAGTTTCTGGAAGCGGTATCTATGTATATTAAATGCGTTTTTTTGATCTAACATACCCCTCCGGCCACCGAATATGAAAATAGGATGTTGTAGGATAACTAATGGCGTTTTCTTTTCTCGAAATAATGTTGCCCTGTTTGATTTTCTTAGCCATTTTGTAAGTTTGTCTGGTCCTTTCACCCAATATTGACTTCTAACTAAGTAAGGCGGCATCTTTATCTACAAATTCAGAAATTTTATAGAAAGTCAGGTTACGTAATTCGATAATTAGGATATAGGAGGGCAACATTTTTACGTAGAAAAGAAAACGCCATAAGCTGAATTTTATTTTTTTTTTAGACAAAAAACTGAGTGGGCTACTCCGAAAACAGCGATTTTTTTTTTAATTCCATGATAGATTCATATATGAAAAAAACCACAGAATTAAAAATAAAAAACAAAAGATATATATTCTCATATAAAATTCACGGCTTAATCGAATGGTGTACTCAGTTTTTTAGTGCGAGCCATAGGGAAAGTACCAAGATCGCCTAAAGTGGAATTACATTTTTTTTAGTCACGGATTTTCAAGTTTGGACCCTGGTATTTTCAAGATAGCTTAAATTTCTTTTTAATCAAAATATACAGGAATCTGCGCAAATGAATGCAGTTTTCAGAAAAGTTTATTTGATCGAAATCGAGCTTTTTGTATCCAAGCTACTTTGGTTTAAATGAAAATTTCCAAAATCACTTTCATATTGAAAAAACATTTTTTTATTGTTGCAAGTACAAAATTCGAAAATTTATTATTTACATATTTATGTAAAATAAAAATGCTGTATAAAATTCCTGTATATTTTGATTAAAAAGAAATTTAAGCTATCTTGAAAATACCAGGGTCCGAACTTGAAAATCCGTGACTAAAAAAATGTAATTCCACTTTAGGCGATTTTAGTACCTTCCCTATGGCTTGCACTAAAAAACTAAGTACACCATTCGATTAAGCTAATTTTACATGAGAATATATATCTTTTGTTTTTTTATTTCTAATTCTGTGGTTTTTCATATATGAATCTAAACCTACCATGGAATTTAAAAAAAAATCGCTATTTTTGGAGTAGCCCACTCAGTTTTCTTTCTAAAAAAAATAAAAATCAGCTTAGTTATCCTACAACGTCCTATTTTCATATTCGGTGCCCGGAGGGAAGATCTGAGAAACTTTGCCGAAAAAAAACGCATCTAATGTAAATGTACACCAGACATGAATCTACCACATATTGTATATCGTCGCTCCGGAAGAAGAAAGACGCATGTCAGTAATTTGTCGACGAAAAAAGGCGCATTCAAAATTTGTCGGGGAAGAAAGACGCTTTACAAAACATGTCGACGAATATAGACGCATTAAAAAATATTTCGACGAACAGAGACGCATTATAAAATATTTCGACGAAGAAAGACGCATTAGCATTATTAACTGCGAAGAAAGACGCATTATCATTAATATTGGCAAAGAAAAATAAAAAATGGAATACGTCTTTCTTTCCTAAAAAATATTTAAATGCGTCTTTCTTTATAGTAAAAAAAAATAAAGCGTCTTTCTTCGTTATCAAGAAAAATAAAGAGTCGCTCTTTCGAAAAATATTTTTAATGCGTCTTTCTTTGAAAGAAAAAAAGTTTGCGTCTTTCTATATTTTATGTGGTTTCCATAATACCCCCCTGCGGGGGTCAAACCCCCTTTTACCCACCCTTACTTTTCATATACAAAATGTATACCAAATTAAAGGGAATCAAAATACCTATCGAATGGTATAAAAATATTTGAAATCGGTTCAGTATTTTTTAAGTAATTGCAATTTAAAAAATGCATAATATAATCCTTGACCTTTAATAACTTTTGTTGTTGTTGTTTCCAAAAAAAAATTTCACTTTAATACTCAGCTTAGCCATCTTTATCAATCCTCATACTTCGTTTTTTGATTTTATAATTTTCAAAATTTCATATTTGTACCAGATCGTGCTTATTGCTTTCAACTTTGCGGGGCTGGGGGCAGTTCAAAACGTCATCCTATCGCCATAAAATTTTGTGGGGTTCATTAACTCGTATAAAGGCAAATTTTCACTGCTGGTACGTTCAAAAAAAGAACAAAAAAAAATCTCCATATGATTTCACTCCACCTTAATACATACACTGTATGTACATATGTACATACAATGAAACGTTCTCTCCGTCAAATGCAACCATCCGCTGTGTTAATTAAATTTTATCCAAAGGTTATCAAGCAAATGAAATTCTTTCTGCTTCTTTTTAATATACGAATGTACATTTATGTGCACATTATTAATTAGATTTTTAATTATCGCCGACGAAACGGTTTGATTTTTATTTTTAGGTATTTATTTATTTTTTTTTTTTTGAGCTGCGATGTGATGTACATACATAAGGAGGCGCTTACCTTGTGATCTTTACTTATGTATATACTTGCAATGTTTATAAATATGCTTACTGAAGGAATATGTATGTATGTATATTGATACTATGGTTCAAACAATCGTTAAAAATGGTATTTCTTCGTGGTATTATGGCCATAATTCTACTAAGTACTGACTACTTTCTAATAGATTTTTGTGATCACAAATTATTTTTCATACATTTTAAAGAAAGCGCTTCTTGCCATCGAAAATGGTATTCCTCTCATTTTTCTGAGTATAAAACTCCTGCACAACATTTGTCTAAAATTTAGCTTGATGTTAAGGAATTTGCTTTTTATGGACCCAGACGGATTTTTGAAAATCAAAAATGGACAAATATCGCCAAAAAATTAATCAAGCCAATATGCCTACCAAATTCAACCAAAATTTGATGCTGAATCGAAATATGAAATCAGATCTAAAATTTAATGAGTAATTTTCGAGATATAGCCTCATTTCTGCTTCTGGAGGATGAATGCTCCAAATCGCATAATTTCGCAATTATCTCTTGCTGTGTACAAGTAAATACATATCTAAAATTTTGTTGTATTGTGGAACGAATTTGTAGAACGAATTTCCGTCAAGTTTGATTTGGTTATAACTAAACCGGTTTCGGCTATGTGCCATCTTCAATATCTTGTTTCGTTCTCTAAAACTAAAATTTTCTTGAAAACTACTTAAAGATAAATAAACTGAATTTAATAACAATGTTTTAAAATTATTATTTATCGTCCGGCATGTGAGAACTACACCATTGCCAGATGGATTTTTAGAAAGCGTCAATTGGATTTTAGAAATGACAATTTGATTTTAAGAAGAGAATTGGATTTTAAAAAATTTACGTAATTACGTATGTATATGTACATTATACTTTCATACGCAAAAAAGTATTTCTATTCGAAAAATTCTGTGTAAAATTTACTTTACGCACACATTCTGAAATCCAATTTACGTTTTCGAAAATCCAATCACGTTTTCTAAAATCCATTTAAAGCTTTCTAAAATTCAATTGATAAGTAATTCTAAAATCCAATTTTCCTTTTGTAAAACCAGTTAACGATTCTAATACCCAATTTCCCTTTTCTAAAATCCAATTGACTATTTGTAAAATCCAGTTGATGTTTTCCAAAATCCACCTGGAAATGGTGTAGTAGTACACCGTGGCGTATGAGTAACCTTGAGTTTACTTATACCATGTCTCCACATAACGTGTTTCGCTCTTTTTTTCTGCACTCGCTCTCAATCTTGTTTCGACCTCAAAACGAGTTCCGAATGTCGCCAATTTCCATACAAATTTCTGAGAGCGAGTGAAGATTGAAACACTTGTTTCGTTCTCAATCCTCTTGCTAAACGCGATGATATCGATGCCTTCTCTAATATTGTATCGAAAATTTATCGCAGACCAAAACAAAAACGTAAAAATAAGCAAACATACAAACATTTAAGAAGAACAAGAAAGAGAAATGTTAAACTGAATAACGATCAGCCACGTGGAGACGGGTTATTTAGCGAGATGTTTCGCTAGATGTTTCGCTGGCGAATTAAGTTATGTGAAGACGGGCTTTTAGAGTTGTGTACTTTATTCAGTTTTCTTCCTTCAATTCCGTCCGTTTGATAATCGCTTAAATCTGCCGAGAGCCTTACATACTTTCAGCCGTAACCCAGATATACGTATGAGTAAATAGTCCACTTTCAAAAGTGGCTATGTGAATTCTTTATATTAAACTAATATTAAGCCACAAATTAGAAAAAACAGAGATTTTTGAAAGTATATTCGTATTGAATGTTTTTTTCACAATACATAAATATTTTGCAATAAATTCTTAATGGACATTATACATCTTTAAATACTGGTACACTCTCTATGGAAAAATTTTACATACATATATATGTACTTGCCACTTTTGAAAGTGGACTACCCATATCATAAAGCGTTACTTTATGTTTTCTAAATTTTTCCACTGAGTGATTATTCAAACAAAGCTTATTTTATTTCGCAAAAAGTTTTTAATCAACAATAACTTAACGACTACCACTTCCACTTGTATTTCTCATTTTATTTCTTTATATTCCTTGCAGGACAAATGACACTCTCATAACACTTAAGAGCTAACCCGAGCAAAGGCGATAGTTTAAAAAAGGTCGGACACGAACCTGAAGCGGTAAAATAGCTCAACGTTAAAGCTATAAAAACAATAAAAGAATAAATAAATCATTTAATACATTTTAGCGCGTTAGAAAGTCGAGTGCGACGAGTTGGAAAAGAAGAAAAAAAGAAAGAAAAAAAAAAAAAAAAAGAAAAATTAGTAAAACTTGCAGCGGCTTAGAACAACGCAAAGCAAAAAGTTAAAAAAGCAAAAAAAGCAACTAAAAGTTTTAGCTGAAAAAAAGGTTTATAAGCAAGTAATTGCAAGCAAGTGCTAGAACGAACCACTTGCTTTGCACTGCTGTGGCCTGTGGCGAACGCAACGGAAGAGAGCGCTCGCGTGCACATGCCAAGGGCACGCGACGAGGCTGTCGGTTGTTGCGCGCGTTACTTAGGCACCCAACTGGGTATGTACTTGCCACAAGTGGTGAAAGTATATGGAAGCACATTTAACATATACATACATAAATATACATATACATATGTACTCACATAAATACATCTATACATACTTAACGATTCAACCGCGTTGTACAAAGTGGATCTCGGCGGTTGGCAGTTGTTGGCCATAAGTACAAGCACGCCACTGTGACTTACCAATCTACTTAGTGGCAGTTGAAGACATACGTTAAAGTAGAAGGAACAAGCAGAAAAACGAAAAAGGAAAAGCTTAACAAGTACAAGAAGAAGAAGAAGAAGAAGAGAGAGTAGTGGCAGCAACATAATAGTTAGTGTTGGCCGTTTGCAGTGCAGAGCAGTAATTTCCTTTTGCCCATTTACTACAACGTCATATTCATCAGCAAGGCACTTCACTGCGCTCCACATACTACGTGTAAGTGTTCTCATATACGGTACATACATACATTCATGCACATGTCTGCGCGTTTTTGTTTGTGTATTTGTATCGGTAAAAGTTATTTGCATTTTTGCATACACTTTTGGCATATACACAAATGAAGAAATGTGAGCACACGCCGCACTTGCTCTCCGCCCACGTAATTTAAAATGCTGTCGATGAGAAGTAGAAGCAATAGCAACAACATTAAAGAGGAGAAATAAAAGTAACTACATACTGTCACTCAACTGCCATAACGCAGAGTAATCATTTTGTGGGTGCGCTAAAATAACGCTAACAGCAACAGTAAGAGAAAAAACAATAACAACAACAACAACAATGAGAAACATTGCAGGTAGCTTATAATAAAAGGAAAGTCGAAGCCAACAACACAAAAACGACAAAAAACACTTCTTTGCCCAGAACGTCAGCGCTGCTAACGTCACAACATCGTCTGTGTTGTCACCGTTACCACAACGTCCTCAGCATTGCGCTTAGCTGCGTCTTTATCACTGCAACATCCTCAGCATCGCGCTTAGCTGCGTCTTTATCACTGCAACATCCTCAGCATAGCACTTAGCTGCGTCTTTATCACTGCGCTTCGACGTCATTAGTGTCATATTCGTTGCTGTTGTCGACATTGCCAACATTTTTGTTGTCATAGGTACTCAACATTATTTACACAAGTCCCCGTTGGCGAAATTCGCCATCGCCCACCAACATTATACGCTCCTTTTAACTTACGCTGCCGCATTCAACAGGAACTGAAGCTCGTAAGTGACGATCAATATTTATGAGACAGTTAAAGGGAATCCAGCGCCAGCCAGAAATCAAATTTTGTGCAGCTTTAAATGAAATATTAATATTGCTCATCATACATATGTACACACATAAATAAGTGAAGTGCAAAAAAAGGAAGAAAGATTGCACACAAAAAAGGAAGCAGCTAAAATATCATAATTCCTTTTGCAGCAAACCGCATACAAGCCATATACGATTACAAGCAGACATACATACACCAAAGAAACCAAAAATACTTAACTATATATATACATACATATATGTATATCTAAACTAAAGAGAACTAAGTTGCAAAAAATGGAAATAAGAAGCAAACACTAAAAAAGAAACACGCAAAAATAAAAAAAAAAAAAACAAAAAACGAAAGTAAAGAAAACCTAAAAATATAAAAATCTGGCAACTCTCTACAACACATAACTTGAAGCAATTCACACAATTGTCTTTTGCGGTTTCGCTTTGTGTATTTTTTCCGCCATTTTTCGTCGTTGTCGTTGTCCTCCTCTATTGCATTTCAAATTCATAAATACTAAATACACACATTCATACATATTTAGCTACATTTGTGCATAAATAGATTTGTAATATGTCCTTTGTGTTTGGCAAAGTCGGTTGACGAGTCAGCGCTGCTTGCCACGACAGCTACAGTCACAGTCATAGCAAAATTTTTGTGACAAACCAACGCACAACCCCAAAAGGCAGCGTCTCGGCGCAACGACCGCAACGTGCCTCACACACACTACTGAAGTATTATTCGCGTGCTTTTTGTGGTGTTTGAGGGATAGCTGAAGGAGGGAAGGAACAACTAGTGCAATCATAAAAAAAAAAAAAAATAAATAAATAAATACATAAATAAAATGCGTCTACAATATCGCAACAAGAAAGCCACACTATGGGCTATGTTGGCTGTGGTTGTTGTCACAATGTTCCTCTTCAAATTCACCGAATTCGCGCCAACTTGCTTTTTTCGCAGCGATGTGGCCGATGGTTCACTGATGGTGCACGAAGCGGTAAGTTTTTATTTAATTAAAATTAACGTACTTAGGGTAAGTAATATAAAATGATAAATTGATTACCCGGATTCCAGAAATCGCTTACACTTATCTCCATCTCTAAATGCGTATACCAAATGCGCCTAACCGTATGCACCTCCTTTATTTATTTACTAGCAAATACCCGTCCCGCTTCGCAGCGACGAATAAAGTTTTTCCCATTTACCTTTACCTTTACTTTTACCTTTACCTTTACCTTTACCTTTACCTTTACCTTTACCTTTACCTTTACCTTTACCTTTACCTTTACCTTTACCTTTACCTTTACCTTTACCTTTACCTTTACCTTTACCTTTACCTTTACCTTTACCTTTACCTTTACCTTTACCTTTACCTTTACCTTTACCTTTACCTTTACCTTTACCTTTACCTTTACCTTTACCTTTACCTTTACCTTTACCTTTACCTTTACCTTTACCTTTACCTTTACCTTTACCTTTACCTTTACCTTTACCTTTACCTTTACCTTTACCTTTACCTTTACCTTCACCTTTACCTTTACCTTTACCTTTACCTTTACCTTTACCTTTACCTTTACCTTCACCTTCACCTTTACCTTTACCGTTACCTTTACCTTTCCTTTTACCTTTACCTTTACCTTTACCTTTACCTTTACCTTTACCTTTACCTTTACCTTTACCTTTACCTTTACCTTTACCTTTACCTTTACCTTTACCTTTACCTTTACCTTTACCTTTACCTTTACCTTTACCTTTACCTTTAACTTTACCTTTACCTTTACCTTTACCTTTACCTTTTCCTTTACCTTTTCCTTTACCTTTACCTTTACCTTTACCTTTACCTTTAGCTTTACCTTTACCTTTACCTTTACATTTACCTTTACCTTTACATTTACCTTTACCTTTACCTTTACCTTTACCTTTACCTTTACCTTTACCTTTACCTTTACCTTTACCTTTACCTTTACCTTTACCTTTACCTTTACCTTTACCTTTACCTTTACCTTTACCTTTACCTTTACCTTTAGCTTTACCTTTACCTTTACCTTTACATTTTCCTTTACCTTTTCCTTTACCTTTAACTTTACCTTTTCCTTTACCTTTAACTTTACCTTTACCTTTACCTCTACCTTTATCTTTACATTACCGAGACCATCCATCACCATCTGGGCCGACTATTTGAGCCATTTCTGGGAAACCGGCTTAGAAATCACGTTGCTCAACGCCTTTCATTTGCTACCAATATCGCTCCCGGTCAATGTTTTTCAAGACCCTATGCGACCCGTTTTCCGAGATATCGACCAAAATGTGGACCAGGGTCACCCTAGAAAATGTGGAGGGAAAGGATAGGGATAGGGATAGGTATATGGATAGGTATATGGATAGGGATAGGGATAGGTATATGGATAGGGATAGGGATAGGGATAGGGATAGGGATAGGGATAGGGATAGGGATAGGTATAGGGATAGGGATTAGGGATAGGGATTAGGGATAGGGATAGGGATAGGGATAGGGATAGGGATAGGGATAGGGATATGGATAGGGATAGGGATAGGGATAGGGATAGGGATAGGGATAGGGATAGGGATAGGGATAGGGATAGGGATAGGGATAGGGATAGGGATAGGGATAGGGATAGGGATAGGGATAGGGATAGGGATTGGGATTGGGATTGAGATAGGGATAGGGATAGGGATAGGTATATGGATAGGGATAGGGATAGAGAAAAGGGTAGGGATATAATGGTGAGCAACACGGTAATCTAGAACTTTTCCTTTAGGCTTTATACACTCAAAAAAAAAATTACTCAGATTATGGAAAAATGGGAATGATTCGGCGCTAAAGACATATTTCCATATTTTGATGTACAATTTTCTTTAAAGCGTGGTTTTTATTCCTTGATTTGAAGAAAATCGTACATCAAAATGTGGAAATATGTCTTTAGCGCCGAATCATTCCCACTTTTCCATAATCTGAGTAAGTTGTTTTTTCAGTGTAGGAATAAATTTTAGGCAGAACAACGTCTGGCGGGTCAGCTAGTTATTTATAAAGTATTTTTCCTCTAACTACATAATTCCTCTATCTTTCAGAAATATGTCATGGCTGAGGATCAAAAAACCTATTCATATGGCCGTGAAATGCCATTAATATTTATTGGCGGTGTGCCCAGATCGGGAACGACGCTGATGCGAGCCATGTTGGATGCCCATCCGGATGTGAGGTAAGTGGCCGCAAATGTATTTATTGTATGCTCGTTTCTGCTACTGTATGTATGCATATTTTATATAATTTCATATATACATAACTTACATAAGACTATGCATAGGTATGTATGTACTACCCAGTATGCAGGAGTAAAACTTTTTGCGAAGTATTTTTGTTCTCAAATGGATATCCCACGTATATATCAATTGGAGATCCAATGTTTTTTTTTTTTTTTCAAAGTGAGTGGCATTGGAGTTTAGTTTGAGGTATTACTTTATTTTTTTTTTTTTCATATGATAACGCTGTTAAGCATTTTATAAATCTTTCATGTGCATGGCAATGTTGGTCAGTGCATATTTTGCCTTGGCCTGTTAATAAGTAATTTTTTTTCCAATTGAAACTAATTGGAGATTCATGTTTGAGTTCAAATTGATTTCAAAGAGTTTCTATAGTGGAGAACTAAGATTATTTAGGTATAAAAAATGTGCCGTTTTCCTTGAGAATGTGTTGATTCTCCAATGGAAGGACAATGGAAAATAAACATTGCAAATTGGAAAACCAGTTGGATATCCATTTGACCTCAAATCAATTTCCAACTAAAATGTTGATTGGGTATGTACGAGTATGTATGTACATATATATGTATGCATATCTGTTTACGCATTGTAAAAAAGTTGTTTGCTTCTTCCAAGCGGCTGCTGTCAAAAGAATCGCGGCAGCTCCGTCACAATTAGAGTGATCTTAAGTTGGGGCAGTGGAAGAAAAAGGAGCCGTCTGTGTAAAATTTCAACTACATGTGTATGTATGTATGTATGTATGTAGGTGCAGCAATTGAGACCAGTATTTTGTGCGCCTGTGAGGCTTGAGATCATCGTTTTATTAATCGGGGAGTACTCCCTTGTGGGTACTCCAGTACTCCAGTACTCCCCATTACTCCCTATATTTCTGTGTATAAGCATACAATTTTGTATACTCGCTTTTATCATTGTGTGTCCTAGTAAGGGTAGTAATAAACACAAACCAAATAAAACAAAATTAAAAATTTGTTTGATATTGCTCGGAAAGGATGTCAAATCGAGTACTATTCATCGATTGGGGAGATCTCGCTCCACGTTCTACAGGGACGTTACGTACATTAGGGTGGTCGTTATATCTTATATAAATTCCGTCAAACTAATTGTTTGAAAGAAAAAACTAAGTATTTTAGGTGTTTATAGGACTTGGAAATTGTGTCAGATGAGTTCAGCTGTTTTAGCAAAATCTCATTTGTGCTTAATAAAGAACCATCATAATATAATATGCGACACCGCATTTTTTACAAGCGATGAACGTTATACTTACATAATATGTATGTACACATATTTAACACACAGAACAAACTGCTAAGCAATGCTATTTGAATTTATTCTTTATTTCTTTCTTAGAAAAACAAGAAATTTAAATAAATTATTATTTTATACATACATACATGTATATTAGAGTGGCCCTTATTTTCGAAAGTCGGAAATTTGCATGTGTTACCCCCTGATATGTTTTTGTTTAATAAAACAATAATACCCTGAAAATTTTGGCCCGATTGCACAACTCTAACCCATGCCACAACGAGTTGAAGTTGAAAAATTATCAACATCACTTTTAGTAAGCGCTCCTTTTGGTTATGCCGCGATAAATATATGTATGTGCGAAAACCTAACTCTGAGATGTTTACAAGTTTAAATTTGCATAAAATTAATCAAAATACTTTTATTATTTTACCGTTGGAATTGCTTGAGTAGCAAGAATCGTAGAAGATGTATGTACGTATGTAGATGACATTAAATTTTGGTTCTCACGTATAAAGCAACATAGTATTAGAACAAAAAAATCAAGGATTTCACTTAAGAATTGTATATTAATTTAAAATCATAGTCCATATTATTTTCTTCCAATACAATAATTTTAAAATGTGCAACTGGTGAGGTCAGTTAACTGAAGGACATGCCGCGCATAGGTACCTTTTTAGCACAAAGTGAGTTTCTGTCGGCATTGGGAAAGTTTGTGTCCGTATCATGGTCACTTTATGCGTAGTCAGCGTAACTACCGTTTCAAAATGCTTCACGATTATAATATCGGTTTCCCATTCATCTTCCTCTAGGCATTTTGTAAAAATTTCATCCAATGAGGCACTTAGAAAATTAAAAGTTTCCAATTTTCTACATTTGCACACCATTTTAATTGAATTCTGATATAAAAATAAGAAAAGTTCCAAAATAAAATTTTGTCACAAAAATCACCTCCATAAGGTCCCTGGACTGTGGTATTTAGGTACTTTTGTCGGTGGATACCTAGTGAAATTCTATGGCGAACAATTTTCTATAACTATTTAACCCTCTAACGTCCTTCGAACTTTTGCGGACTTTCTAAACAAGGAGTAAAAGCGACGTCATCGTCGGAGAGTTAGAGGGTTAAAGTAGTATACAAAGTTACAGCTATTGCAATTGTTTGAGGGTTTTACACTGTGGATATTTCTTTCATTCTGTGTGAAAATTAGCTTGCTCAAAAGTGCTGTTGCAAATTGTTATGGACAAATGAAATAACCCGCAGTGTGTTGGGACTTATTTCATTTCCTTATTTGGGAGTTATTTAATTCATTTTATGTGGGAGTTATTACACTGCTCCGCAAGCGCTTTCAATGGACTTTCAAGAGAATTAAAGTTCTGAATTGAATCTGAATTTCTTATTTGTGTACGTATGCATGAAAAACAATGTACCATTACACTAATAGAGGGCACTTATTTTTAAAATTTCCCATATAAATATGTATGTACGAGCACATGAAAAATATATATAAAAAATTTCAATTTTCTTAAATTGTTTGTATATATCGCCCGTTTTGTGCAATAGGAATTTAACTCGAAATTTTCGATTTCTGGGATTTTGCCATATATTTCAATAATTGGGTCGTGCATTTGAGTCTAGTCTTATAAAATACCCAAAAAGATAAAAATGGCGGAAATAAAAGTGATTTTATAGTTAGCCGTAGAAGGAAACTATTTGAAATTATAAAAGTTTATTGGCGTAAAAATTTTTTTTGAGTTAAATCCCTATTCCATAAAACGTGCGATATGACACGGTAGGCAGGAAGCGACGATAGGTTGCATGAAAATGTCGAGAAAAAAGGAAAGTGGGGCTGTGTTATGTGATGTTTATAGATGGAACATCCGTTGAAATTAAAATCCGAGCTGCTCCTTTTTCAAGGATATCCACATTTTTTGTTTTTTTTGAAAGGATCAAATATTGAGAAAATCGAAAATTCGACACCGTCCAAATTTTTCCGATTTCAATACATTATTTGGTCGCTAAGGGATACAAAAAAAGGTATTAAAAAGAAAAATGGACACCTGTAGTGGAAAAATCCAATGTGAACAGGACCTAAAGGATAACCACTGAAATATAAAATAACACAAAAAGTACCCACTTTAATTTGCGTATAACTCCTAAAATGTTAACTCTACGTGAAAATTCCTTATAATATGTTTCATTCAGAATAAATAAAGGAATATTTCTTTGATATACAATTTTGATGTACCTGCAGTGGTTAATGCACTTTGGTCCATCTAAAGTGAAAATTTCAAAAAAAGTACGTTTTTTTTATGGTGCTATTTTAAGTTCAAATATTTTTCTAGTTTATGTAAATATTTTAATCTAATGATCCAATTCTCATTCTTACATATCTATACGTTAATATTAAAAAGAATTAGAGCTGAAATACGCGCTAGCTGTGCACGGTGGGCGGTAAGCAACAATAGGTTGCATGAAAATATCGAAAAAACGATCGCCGGCTAAACACTTACGTAAAATGATATTCTAATATACTTCATAAACACACAGCAAGCGTGAATAAAATCTCCAACATTTTTTTTAAACGAAAATTAGTACCAGCACACAGCTAGGCACATATTCGTTGGGCCATCGTTTTTACGATATTCCCATGCAACCTATTGTTGCTTCCCGCCCACCGTGCACAGCTAGCGCGTATCTCAGCTCTAACTCTTTTTTAGTATTAACGTAGAGATATGTAGGAATGAGAGTTGGATCATTAGATTAAAATATTTACATAAACTAGAAAAATATTTGAACTTATAGCACCATAAAAAAAACGTACTTTTTTTGAAATTTTCATTTTAGATGCACAAAAGTACATTAAGCACTGCAGGTACATCAAAATTGTATATTAAAGAAATATTTCTTTATTTATTCTGAATGAAACATATAATAAGAAATTTTCACGTAGAGTTAACATTTTAGGAGTTATACGCAAATTAAAGTGGGTACTTTTTATGTTATTTTATATTTCAGTGGTTATCCTTTAGGTCCTGTTCACATTGGATTTTTCCACTACAGGTGTCCTGTTTTCTTTTTAATACCTTTTTTTGTATCCCTTAGCGACCAAATAATGTATTGAAATCGGAAAAATTTGGACGGTGGCGAATATTCGATTTCCTCAATATTTGATCCTTTCAAAAAAAAACAAAAAATGTGGATATCCTTGAAAAAGGAGCAGCTCGGATTTTAATTTCAACGGATGTTTCATCTATAAACATCACATAACACAACCCCACTTTCCTTTTTTCTCGACATTTTCATGCAACCTATCGTCGCTTCCTGCCTACCGTGATGAGTTAATAAGGATCCATGACTTTTTATTACTTCAATATATAGAATATCAGTACATATTTTTTATTCATAAATCATTTATTTGTGGAGCCTAATAAATAACAACATTGTAATCTATTAAAACTCAAAATATAAAAGAATTCGTCCAATATAAACGTCCACAGAACCATATAACCCTTGGTTCATTATTTCAACACATTGTTAACGTTAACCCGTGCCAACGTTGCCCAATCGCGCAAATATTAAACAGGGAATATTTTCTTCGTACATGAAACCATTTCAGGGGGTAACGTCTCAAAAAAGTGGAAAAAAATTTTTCCATAGTCGTAAGGGCCACTCTAATGTATATACATAGATATACATATATTTGTTGCTGATTTTAGTTAAATATTTGCGTGTCAACAGTGTCTTTCTATTTTCATAAACCAGGGATCGAAAATTTCAGTAAATATTTTCAACAGGTTTTTACAACAACAAACGTTTGAAGACAAGAAATCAAACGCTCACTGAAAAATGTATATCAAAAGACAGAAATCTTATTTTTTTTGTCAGTGAGTAATATTAATTTTTTCTACTTTCTACTTAGTTTTATTCAGGGATTGAAAATAATTGTCAACCTTAAAAATCCTTTGGGGATTTCTCAGAGAAACAAAAAAAAATATATATATTTGAAAATTAAAATAAAAAATTTTATAAGTAGTTTTGAAATCATTTATTTTTGTCTTTTGTGGACAAAAATTATAAATCACGCTTGCTGATTTTTATAAAAGATTTATATCTCATATAAACCGAACTCAATAACAGAAATTGATATTGAATATTTTTTTCCAGCACCATTTTTTTTTTTTTTGCTATAAATAAAACTCAGTAGAAGATAAGAAAAATTAAAATTACTCACTGATAAAAAAAAAATATTATTTGTCTCTTTTGATATCAATTTTTCGGTGGGTGTTTGGACTTTTGTAGACAAATAACCATTATTTTAAAAACCTTTTGAAAATATTGACATATTCGCTCTCTGGTTTTACTTTTAAAAGAAACAAAAAGAAACGAAAAGACAGTATTGAGTGATTTCATAAAAAAATCTATCGCAGACAAAATTTTTTTCGTAAAGTACTAAGATTTTTCCTTTTTTTTTTAAGAGCTCCATGCACAGTTAAGTCAATGTAATCCTTTACAGCTTGATATTCAAGATTTGTATACGAATAAAAGTCTTCATTAGACTTACACTTCCACAAAACTCCGTAGAGTTGCCCGTCTACAACAGCGAACGCTCCCTTATCTGTAAAAGAGCTTATCCGTACGCTGTTTGTTGTTAAACTTTTTGCCATATTATACTCCTCCACAGCAGTCAAAACTTCTGTATTAGCAGTCATTAGATTATACTCTCCATTCGTATCCGCGGACCAACCGACCACTTGCATTTGTTTGCCTTCCACTAAATTATCTCCGCCATAAGGTATTATATTGATTGTGTTGGTAATGTTAAAAGGCTGGCGTAGTTTAACAATGCCGATATCATGATCATCGCTAGGCATATCTTTCGGATAAATTATACCATCCACATCGCGCTCTTGTGCTATTTCAGACCCAAACAAAATGGTCGTACCAGCTAACACCGTGCTGACTCCACATTCTAGGCATTGTTTCGATGCAATCACATGCCCTGCGGTAACTAGTGCACCCGGACACATATATCGATCATTTTGATCATATAATGACACCATATATGGCGCATTCTCTATGTTGATCTTACTACTATCACCAAAAATACTGGCAATCGAAGAGAACAATGCAATAATGCGCAGGATTGACGAAAGCGAACTAATATTACGCGTGTTCATTTTTCTGACTACGTTACTGTTTGTGAGGTATTGGCAAAGATTTATATCGTTATATACTTGATTCCGAGTTGTGGGTTAGTGCTCCTGTATCTATGTACATACATTTATTTCCACCAACCATATGTTTTGTCTTTTTTTAGTTTTTTCTGCACTTAGTCATACTTGTGTACTACATATGTATGTATATGGACGTACATACCCTGCAAAAAATGTTAGGGAATAAGGAATAAAAAGGTATACTGCTGGCTGTTATGCGCCCAATCGATCTGCTCCAAACATTTTTTAAACATAATTTTCTGTTAATACAAACAGATGTTATACGAGTATTTCATTCTGTTATGTGCTTTTCAGCTCTGTTCCATGATTCAATAATAGAGACTATCGCATGCCGATGAAATGTCATGGAAACAGGAATGTAAAAGAATTTGACAGAACGAGTCCCCTATGGAAATGCTAGGGTGCGTCTGTGCGTGGCATACATATCGCACCCTAAATCAAAAAGAGGCACAACTCAAAATTTTTCGAAATCGAGTTTTTTTCATAAACGGATATACGGAACATATCTCTAGCGATTGCCAAAAAAAAAATTTTGAATAACTGTCTCTTTCCACCGAAAAATAACCATTATACTTACCTGGCCCTTGCCATACGATTGCTTGTAATGAAAAAATGTTTTTTGGCTATCCTGAAAATTTTTGAATTTTGAGTTGTGCCACTTTATGATTTAGGGTGCGATATGTTAACAAAATCAAAATGCTTGTGTTCGTGTGTTTTTGAAGATTGAAGAAGAAGTCAGCTGATCGCCTGCATACTCCTTCCTAGTTCCTTCATGCTCTGTTCATAGAAAAATGTCTGTCATTTACTTGTTAAAATTTCATTCGGTTAGTTGGTATCTACATCAAAATTCTCATGTTGTATTCAAGAAGCTATACATACATATATGAACTTAAAATTCGTCAAAAAGTAAACTAAACCACGAACAATGGTTTTAGTCGTCTCTTGTGTGAAGACATAAGCACAAATTTTTTTTTTGGTTTTCTTGTTTTTTTTTTTTATTGTTTCTCTTTATGTATGTATATTCTCATATTAAATTATATATGTATCATATATATTATTTCTAATTGGTGTTTTCTAAATATCCCTTTTTCTGCTCACATAATTTACCAAAATTACTAAGTAAGGCATCGTTTTAAAGGTATTAATTAGCTATGCATGCGAAACGGTGTTTTATTGGGCGTGGCACTTTTTTTAAATAGTATTTTGCAAAAATAAAATGTTTAAATTTAAACTAAAAGATTTGCGCCTAAGACTATGCCTTCAGAATTATTTTATTCTATCAATTCAAATCTCAAAGGCAGATGTTGCTCCATTTTAACATTCGTGTATATTTTAAAACACTTTTATAAGCTTCAGCTGTATGTTTGTATGTAAATATTATATTATTTTAGGCGAATACGTGTGTATTCATTCCTACGCTAAATGGGGGCTTTTCAGTATAGGATGTGCTGTACGTAGTACATACAATATATGTATATATATGTATGTATACTTTTGATCACATAACGGTTGTACGTAAGACCATTAAATTATTGAGATAGATATGGACTTACATATATGTATATATCAAAACGACAGGATGAAAAAAATGATTGAACCATGTCCGTCCGTCCGGCCGTACACACTCTAACTTGCGCAAAAATATAAATATTTAAATGAAATTGGCTACACAGATTCTAATGGAAACAGAGAAAGTTGGGGTTGAAAATAAGGCATATGGACGTATTTCGAAAAACACGTAAAACATGATAATTCAGTCACTAATAAAGCCCGAGTGATGAAATGACGTTATGCCGTTATGAGAAAACATGCTGAAATTTTGAAAAATGGGCCAAGAGGGGCAAATTTTCAAAGATTTATAAGTAAAAACTCAGGAACTGTAGGAGATGAATCAATTAAGCCTGGACCACTGATTTGCTTGCTAAGGCAAACTTGTGGAAAAAATTACCCAAGTCGGCAGGGACCACATACATATATATAAAAATATATGTAAAATATATAAACAAATTTAATACACATAACTACTTATATATATATATGTAAGTATATGTATGTAGGTATAATAAAAACATTTTATGCGATATGTTTGTCAAACATATAAGTAATTTATTGAAAGTTCCATAAGTTCCACTGTATACATAAAACCAAATAAATATAAGTTTTTTTAAAATGAGCGTGACAGCACAAACTATATCGACTGGCACCAGATATGTTTTATTATTTTTTGCGCAAGATGCGCACGGGGCCAGCTAGTATATTCATATTAAATTAAGACCAACTGAATGATTTTACTGGGATCCGAACCCACGTCCTCGGTTTGAAGGGCAAGTTGCCAACCGCTAGGCTAACGAGCTGCGTTACCATCACAGCGCTAAAAATGCAGTTACATTTTTCAATGCATTTACATATATTTTTCAATGCCTTTGAAAATATTAACATACTAAATACTCCTCCCAAATGTATGCTTTAAAATGTAAAATAAAAGATATTAGCAGAAAGAGTTAACAGTCCCCACAGCCTGCTGACATCAACACAGGAAAATCAGCCTTATTTTAAGCCTTTGTCCGTCCACATACAACTTTTGTCACTTAGAAATTTCAGCCGTTATTTTAAAAGCCTTTACAAAGGCTTTAATTTTTGTTGGGTATTAACTAAGTGCCTATTTTTATGTGTGTGTATGTACGTAGACACATATGCCCAGTTTAAAAATGAAGGAGTAAAAAGTACTTAGACAAGCATTTTTCCAGTGCCTAGAGCGCATTACGTCTGGATGATTTTGTTCATTATTATTTTTTATATGAAACAGGCCAAATTGCAAGGTCTTGCTGCCAATTCGCTCCCAAAATAAAAGCTTAAGTATAGAAGTTTATTTAATGATTTGAATGGGTTTAGTCTTATTTGCGTTAATCAACGCCTTACTAAATCGCTTCGCGAGAAAGTCGTACAGGAAGCACTCTTTTTATAAAAAGCAGTACTGTTATAGGTACGTTATGAAGAAAAGAGCTTGCCAAGTCTTTTTGCGAATGTATGTACATATGTACATGGCTGTGTATACGTCAAACCATTTTGTGTACTACACGTTTGTTTGTATGTATGCATGTACATAACAAAAATATAAAATAAAACAAGTAAGGAAGCCTAAGTTCGAGTGCAATCGAACATTAGATACTCAGCTGTATGCTTTCATTGTTTGTTTGCGTTTGTTCGATATAGGGTGTATTTTATATGAAACGAGTGCTGCATAAACAGGGCGCAGCCACGCCCATTTTCAAAATTTATATCAATCATCCAAATAAGCATACAAATATTATTGTTAGTGCAAAATTTCATCCCTCTATGACTTTTAGTTACAAAGACTTCACGTTACAAATTCCAAAAGGGTGTTCCAGAAATATCTTTGTTAAAAAGTAGGCGTGGTCATAAACCGATTTCAATACATTTTTGCGTGTCTATTAACACATGTTATAAAAGTGTATAAACCAAGTTTCGTCATAATATCTCAATTATTTGTCGAGTTAAAGGCTAAGAAATCTCATATATCCCTTTGTCTAAAAAGAGGCGGTGCCACGCCCATTTTCCAAACTTTTTTATTTTTTGTTTCCGGTCTATTGTAAAACTCATGTCACAAAATTTCAATGAATTATCTTTATATTTCACATAGATATCGCTTAAAATGGTTTTATTAGGTCACTTTATAATACACATATATAAAAGTGGGCGCGGTCGTCAACCGATTTTGGTAATTTTTCGTCCACACATTTGGCTAAGTAAATATATCACGCGTACCAGATTTCATCGATATATCTTTAACGGTTTCTGAGTTATGGCTTATTAAACTTTCAATATTCGCTCCTTAATAAGTGGGCGTGGCACCGCCCATTTTCCAAAATTTTTGTAGTTTTTGTTTTATGTCCATAGTTGGACTCCTGCCACAAAATCTCAGTGATTGATCTTTATATTTGACAGAGATATCGCTTAAAATGTTTTTATTAGGCCCCCTTATATTTCCTATATATAAAAGTGGGCGTGGCCGTAAACCGATTTTGATAATTTTTCGTCAAAACATTTGTCTATGTAAGCAAATTACGCGTACCAAATTTCATCGATATATCTTCAACGGTTTCTGAGTTATGACATATAAAACTTTCAATGTTTGACCCTTAATAAGTGGGCGTGGCACCGCCCATTTTCCAAAACTTCATCAAATTTCTTCATAAGGGCCCGAGCTCAATACGTGGGTAAAATTTTAAAACTCTAGCTATATTAGTGGCTGAGATACCAAATTTCCGATTTTTTCTATATAGGAAAAGTGGGCGTGGTCATGGTCCGATTTCGCCCATTTTCAATACCAACCGTCCCAGTCTCGATACCAACTTGCGTTCCAAATTTCATCAAAATATCTCAATTTTTGCGCGAGTTAGAGTGTTTACAGACGGACGGACGGACGGACGGACGGACAGACGGACGGACGGACGGACGGACGGACGGACGGACGGACGGACATGGCTCAATCGATTTCTCTTTTCACCCTGATCATTTTGATATATATAAGTCTATATCTATCTCGATTATTTCATTCTGTTACAATCCACCGTTATGTGATTAAAACTATAATACTCTGTGTACTAGTACAGCTGAGTATAAATAGAACTATGTATATATGTATATGCGTTTTTTAGTCACTAGAAAAACTGCTAACCCTTCTCGCATTTGATTACCCTCACGTATTTAATTAGTTAGAATAATATTCAGTGGCGCATGTGTTAATACAAAATGTCCAGTTCTTACCATTATATATGGTAGTTATGTGTGTATTTAGGTACATATGTACATACATGATTATGTGAAATGTTGTGAGGTACATAAGTGCGCACTAACACGACTAAGTATTTCGAAAGAATTGAATAAACATGTTTTAAATACAGTTCTTGGTATAAAGTTCTCTGCTATATTTCCACTAACCACAGAGCTTGTCTTTATAAATATAGAAATTACTCAGAAGATAACCCAGTAAAAAATGGATCACTGAAAAAGTTAATATTAGAGTAGTGGTCCTTTACGACCATCTCCGAACTTCTTGCATTTTCTGCCCTTTGTAATATTGCGTGTTCTTACAGGCGAGTTCTACTGTTCCTAACGGGAAAGGAATTGTGGTAGGCCGGGAAAACTGCAGTCAGGCATATTTGCTCATGGTACTTAAGGCCTTAACAAAGGTTCAGGATGTAGGTGAAAAAGTGGGATAGTGGAATCAGCATTCTACTGCAAATATCCCAGATTTTTTTTATAGAGCTCACCACCATTCTGAGAACATCTGATACGAAAATGCGCAATCTTAGTCTAGCGAAAGCCGGACCGGTGCAGAGATTGTGCTCAGTGCTATCGTCGTCATCCTCCTCCTTCAGACAGGATAGGCGTAATGAGCTATCGATAACGTGGTCATGTGCTGGCTCCGTGAATTGTGTCATGTAGTCAACCCCACAAGCGCCCGAAACTCCTTCCTTCTCTGCTTGAGGAGGAAGTGCTACCACGGTGTTAGGTTTTTTTTTTAGGAAAAAATAAAAAACAAAAAAAAAACAAGTAAGGAAGCCTAAGTTCGAGTGGAATCGAACATTAGATACTCAGCTGTATGCTTTCATTGTTTGTTTGCGTTTGATGGATTTTATATAAAGCGAGTGCCGCATAAAGTGGGCGTAGCCACGCCCATTTTCAAACTTTTATCAATCATCCAACTAAGCATATGAATATTATTCTTTGTGCAAAATTTCATTCCTTTATGACTTCTAGTTACAAAGATGTCACGTTACAAATTCCCAAAGGGTGTTCCAGAAATATCTTTGTTAAAAAGTAGGCGTGGTCATAAACCGATTTCAATAAGTTTTTGCGTGTCTATTAACACAAGTTATAAAAGTGTATAAACCAAGTTTCGTCATAATATCTCAATTATTTGTCGAGTTATGAGCTCCGAAATCTCGTTGATTCCTTTGTCTGAAAAGAGGCGGTGCCACGCCCATTTTCCGAAATTTTTCTATTTTTTGTTTCCCATCTATTGTAGAACTCATGCCACAAAATTTCAATGAATTATCTTTATATTTGACAAAGATATCGCTTAAAATGTTTTTATTAGGCCACTTTATAATACCCATATATAAAAGTGGGCGTGGTCGTCAACCCATTTCGCTAAAATTTTGAACATGTATTACTACAAGTAGTGAACCAAGTTTCGTCATAATATCTCAATTATTTGTCGAGCTTTGGGCTCCGAAATGTATGTCGTATATTTTTGCTTCTAAAAAGGGGCGGTGCCACGCCCATTTTCCAAAATTTTTATGTTTTTTGTTTTATGTCCATAGTTGGACACCTTTCATAAAATTTCAATGATATATCTTTATATTTGACAGAGATATCGCTTAAAATATTTTTATTAGGTCACTTTATAATACACATATATAAAAGTGGGCGTGGCCGTCAACCGATTTTAACAATTTTCCTTCAAAATGTTTGCCTAGGTAATTAAATCATGCGTACCAAATTTCATCGATATATCTTCAACGGTTTTTGAGTTATGGCATATAAACTTTCAATGTTTGACCCTTAATAAGTGGGCGTGGCACCGCCCATTTTCCAAAATTTTTGTGTTTTTTGTTTTATGTCCGTAGTTGGACTCCTGCCACAAAATTTCAATGAATTTTCTTTATATTTGACAAAGATATCGCTTAAAATGTTTTTATTAGGCCACTTTATAATACCCATATATAAAAGTGGGCGTGGTCTTCAACCGATTTCGCTAAAATTTTCAACATGTATTACCACAAGTAATAAAAATGTACACACCAAGTTTCGTCATTATATGTCAATTATTTGTCGAGTTATGGGCTCAGAAATCTCGTATATTCCAGCTTCTAAAAAGAGGCGGTGCCACGCCCATTTTCCAAAATTTTTGTGTTTTTCGTTGTATGTCCGCAGGTGTACTCCTGGCATAAAGTTTCAATGATATATCTTTATATTTGACAGAGATATCGCTTAAAATGTTTTTATTAGGTCACTTTATAATACACATATATAAAAGTAGGCGTGTCCGTCAACCGATTTTAACTGTTTTCCGTCCAAACGTTTGCCTAAGTAAGTAAATCACGCGTACCAAATTTCATCGATATATCTTCAACAGTTTCTGAGTTATGACTCATAAAGCTTTCAAGATTTGCTCCTTAATAAGTGGGCGTGGCACCGCCCATTTTCCAAAATTCCATCAAATTTCTTCTTAGGGGCCTGAGCTCAACACGTGGGTAAAATTTCATCACTCTAGCTATATTAGTGGCTGAGATACCAAATTTCCGATTTTTTCTATATAGGAAAAGTGGGCGTGGTCATGGTCCGATTTCGCCCATTTTCAATACCAACCGTCCCAGTGTCGATACCAACTTGCATTTCAAATTTCATCAAAATACCTCAATTTTTGCGCGAGTTAGAGTGTTTACAGACGGACGGACGGACGGACATGGCTCAATCCATTTCTCTTTTCACCCTGATCATTTTGATATATATAAGTCTATATCTATCTCGATTATTTCATTCTGTTACAATCCACCGTTATGTGATTAAAACTATAATACTCTGTGTACTAGTACAGCTGAGTATAAAAACAAAAACGGGGGACCAAAGAAAGTATTCCTTTGAGCTAAATTGTGCAGAAATAGTGTAACGGTTTTTGTTTACAGAAAGTGATTAGTGTTTTGGCGATTCAAATCCAAAACAGAAAGAAGCTACAATATAATTTAAAAAACAATTTGTAGGTAATATAGTTTTTCTCTTTCAAGTCATCTCCGTTAATGGTTGAGTTTCTAAAACAAAGCTGCTCCGCAACTATTGAGCTCAACAAGGAATCTACGAGACTTCGGAGCCCATAACTCGAAAAATAATTGATATATTATGAGGAAATTTGGCGTACACAAGTGTACAATTTTCAGTGTTGTTTCTTTGGAGGAATATTCTGCACTCAATTCTTATTTTATCCCGAGAATACTGGGGGTGAAATTCTAACAATCCCGGGAATTTCGCGGCGTTCAAAAGGGCGAGATCAGGGGTTTGGAATCGCTTGTACATATGTACATTGTTCTGATTTTTACCTTTAATAGTTTTGGAGATACTATCCCTATTTCTGTTCTTTTTAACACGCTTTTATTAGCTCCAGCTGCATGTATGTATCAGACCTGCTAAATAATGATTATTAATCGTAATTGATTATTTTTTCAAGTATCCATTTAATGATTGATTGCCATTTGTTTTCAAATTTTAATGATTATTTTGCAATTACCATTAAACAAAATCATAAAAAATCAAAAAAATTAAAAATAATCACAAAAATCAAAAATAATCAGGAAAAATATTTGATTGTTTTTGATTTTTTTTTTTTTATTTTTTATGATTTTTTTTTGATTTTTTTGGATTTTTTTAATGGTTAAAATTAGTTACTGATGTTTACAGCAGTGTGAATTAAAAAAGTCTAAGCGTATATTTATATTTTTTAAATATTCACTTATTTATACCACTAATACAAAGCTCTCAAAAACCCATAGGGCGACGCTAAAAAAGTTGTCCCAAATAAAAAAGTTATAACGTTGCAACGCTGTAAAATCACAGAGTTTTGTGTGTTTGTTTTTAAATGCTCGTATAGTTGAATAAAACAGCAATAACAACGAAGTAAATTTATACATATCTATAAAGAGCGGGTTGCCGTGCAAGCATTTGTAGTTGGGGGGGGGGGGGGGGGGGGGGGGGGAAATAGTGACGAAGAAAGGTATTTATTTAGCAATAACTCATTAAGTGTGCAAACACATGTGTTTGATACCATAAAAAATTTAATAGCTGTTTGTTTAAGGGTTAATAAAATAAAATAAAAAAAACTGTTTTCGAAATTAATTAAAATTTAAATAATAACCCAACCATAGTTTTAATGGTGTTAGTTTACCGCCCTCTTCCTAAAGAGTCTATAGTTAAATTAAATTTATAAAAATGTTTGTCTTTTTATACTCAGCTGTACTAGTACACAGAGTATTATAGTTTTAATCACATAACAGTGGATTGTAACAGAATGAAATAATCGAGATAGATATAGACTTATATATATCAAAATGATCAGGGTGAAAAGATAAATCGATTGAGCCATGTCCGTCCGTCCGTCCGTCCGTCCGTCCGTCTGTCCGTCTGTACGCACGATAACTCGCGCAAAAATTGAGATATTTTGATGAAATTTGAAATCCAAGTTTGTGTCGAGACTGGGACGGTTGGTATTGAAAATGAGCGAAATCGGACCATGACCACGCCCACTTTTCCTATGTAGAATAAATAGGAAATTTGGTATCTCAGCCACTAATATAGCTGTAGCGATGAAATTTTACCCACGTGTTGAGCTCAGGCCCCTATGAAGAAATTTGATAAAGTTTTGGAAAATGGGCGGTGCCACGCCCACTTATTAAGGGTCAAATATTGAAAGTTTTATATGTCATAACTCAGAAACCATTGAAGATATATCGATAAAATTTGGTACGCGTGATTTACTTACTTAGGCAAACGTTTGGACGGAAAACAGTTAAAATCGGTTGACGGCCACGCCTACTTTTATATATGTGTATTATAAAGTGACCTAATAAAAACATTTTAAGCGATATCTCTGTCAAATATAAAGATATATCATTAAAATTTTATGGCATTTTATGGCACAAAAATTTTGGAAAATGGGCAGTGCCACGCCCACTTATTAAGGGGCAAACATTGAAAGTTTTATGAATTATAATTCAGAAACTATTGAAGATATATCGATGAAATGTGGTACGCATGATATATTCACTTACGCAAATGTTTGGATGAAAAATTGCCAAAATCGGTTGACGACTTTTATATATATGACTTTTATATATGCGTATTATAAAGTGGCCTAATAAAAACATTTTAGATTTATGAGCCTATAACTCGACAAATAGTTGATACATAATGACGAAACTTGGTGTGTATACTTTTATTACTTGTGGTAATACATGTTCAAAATTTTAGCGAAATCTGTTGACGACCACGCCCACTTTTATATATGGGTCTTATAAAGTGACCTAATAAAAACATTTTAAGCCATATCTTTGTCAAATATAAAGGTAATTCATTGAAATTTTGTGGCATGAGTTCCACAATAGACCGGAAACAAAAAATAGAAAAATTTTGGAAAATGGTCGTGGCACCGCCTCTTTTTAAACAAAGGAATATACGAGATTTCTTAGCCTATAACTCGACAAATAATTGAGATATTATGACGAAACTTGGTTTATACACTTTTATAACTTGTGTTAATAGACACGCAGAAATTTATTGAAATCGGTTTATGACCACGCCTACTTTTTAACAAAGATATTTCTGGAACACCCTTTGGGAATTTGTAACGTGACATCTTTGTAACTAGAAGTCATAAAGGAATGAAATTTTGCACAAAAAATAATATTCATATGCTTAGTTGGATGACTGATGAAAATGTTGAAAATGGACGTGGCTACGCCCACTTTATGCAGCACTTGCTTTATATAAAGTACACCGTGTTTCCATCAAACGCAAACAAACAATGAAAGCATACAGCTGAGTATCTAATGTTCGATTCCACTCGAACTTAGGCTTCCTTACTTGTTTATTTTTATCTCGATTACACACGTGGGACCAAAATTAGCACAATTCGCTTTTCTCAATTCAATTGTTCGCTCCGGAGTTGAATATTTTAGAACAGCATTTAAATTTCGTTCAGCAGGCAATTGACTGCAATTTAATAAAAAAAAATACGGACATGTCTTCGATTTGGCTTTTTGCCATGGTCATTGCTGTTAATACCAACAATGCCTTTGAGTAACAAAAAAAGTTAAGCGTGAGTAACGAGTACATATTTCTGAACATTGATTGATGTGTAAACAGTTCCGAAATCGGATTTTTTGGTTTACAATGCGACTTTCGTTTTTATAACTTTTTGTTGTCGCTGTGACTGCTACTATTTGCTTGTTTTTTGTTTTGTTTTGTTTTGTTTTGTTTTGTTTTGTTTTGTTTTGTTTTGTTTTGTTTTGTTTTGTTTTGTTTTGTTTTGTTTTGTTTTGTTTTGTTTTGTTTTGTTTTGTTTTGTTTTGTTTTGTTTTGTTTTGTTTTGTTTCGTTTCGTTTCGTTTTGTTTTGTTTTGTTTTGTTTTGTTTTGTTTTGTTTTGTTTTGTTTTGTTTTGTTTTGTTTTGTTTTGTTTTGTTTTGTTTTGTTTTGTTTTGTTTTGTTTTGTTTTGTTTTGTTTTGTTTTGTTTTGTTTTGTTTTGTTTTGTTTTGTTTTGTTTTGTTTTGTTTTGTTTTGTTTTGTTTTGTTTTGTTTTGTTTTGTTTTGTTTTGTTTTGTTTTGTTTTGTTTTGTTTTGTTTTGTTTTGTTTTGTTTTGTTTTGTTTTGTTTTGTTTTGTTTTGTTTTGTTTTGTTTTGTTTTGTTTTGTTTTGTTTTGTTTTGTTTTGTTTTGTTTTGTTTTGTTTTGTTTTGTTTTGTTTTGTTTTGTTTCGTTTTGTTTTGTTTTGTTTTGTTTTGTTTTGTTTTGTTTTGTTTTGTTTTGTTTTGTTTTGTTTTGTTTTGTTTTGTTTTGTTTTGTTTCGTAAAACTAATTGTTTGAAAAGAAACAAAGTATTTTAAGTGTTTATAGGAAAATATGTCACATGAGTCCAGTTGTTTTGGGAAAATCTCATTTGTGCTTAATCCCTGCAAAAATTCCGAGTATTCCATTCGCTCATCCATGGAGTGCTCGCTATGGACCAACCGAGTACTCCATAACCTGCCACATTTCATACAAAAAATATGATCCAATTAACAATGCATGTCATTGCAATGGAGTATACATATACTCCAGTCCCGCATAACATCACACTAATCCATCGAGTACCTACATTGGCTTAATTGATGGAGTACCTAACATAATTGCACATGTATGTATAAACGTGCCGCGATTAACATTTGGTTTTCGTTTCCATGTTCGGCTAACTACGAGCCGATGCAGATACATGGATCGGCCGTTTGGGCGATCACTTGGAAATTACTCCAACCTACCACAAATGGACCATACCATCCAATGATTTTTGCATGATCTTTAATACGCGACACTCAGGGATTGCAAATAATCGTTATTTTTTAAATTTTGACTAAAAAAATCATACTGAAGGAGAAACGCTAAACGCAAAAGAAGTATACAGATGTAATCGCCGTAACGCAGACTACCTCTAGGTGCATTAACTTTTATTTTTTCGATTTTTATAAAAAAATTGAGTTTTAATCGTTATTTTCTGTTTTATTTTTTCCTCAGCAAATAAAAGTTATTTTTTGATTTTTATATTTCGCTCAGAAAATAAAAGTTATTTTTTGAGTTTTATTTTTCCCTCAGAAAATAAGTTTTTTTCTGAGTTTTATTTTTCGCTCAGAAAATAAAAGTTATTTTTTGAGTTTTATTTTTCCCTCAGAAAATAAAAGTTTTTTTCTGAGTTTTATTTTTCGATCAGAATATAAAAGTTATTTTTTGAGTTTTATTTTTCGATCAGAATATAAAAGTTATTTTTTGAGTTTTATTTTTCCCTCAGAAAATAAGTTATTTTTTGAGTTTTATTTTTCGATCAGAATATAAAAGTTATTTTTTGAGTTTTATTTTTCCTTCAGAAAATAAAAGTTATTTTTTGAGTTTTATTTTTCGATCAGAAAATAAAAGTTATTTTTTGAGTTTTATTTTTTTGCTCACATAATAAAAGTTATTTTTTGAGTTTTATTTTTCGATCAGAATATAAAAGTTATTTTCTGAGTTTTATTTTTCGATCAGAAAATAAAAGTTATTTTTTGAGTTTTATTTTTCGATCAGAATATAAAAGTTATCTTTTTAGTTTTATTTTTCCTTCAGGAAATAAAAGTTATTTTTTGAGTTTTATTTTTCGATCAGAAAATAAAAGTAATTTTTTGAGTTTTATTTTTTTGCTCAGATAATAAAAGTTATTTTTTGAGTTTTATTTTTTTCCTCAGATAATAAAAGTTTATTTATAAATTTTACGTATTTATGTGACGCGAGCACATATATACTATTAAAAATGTAATTTTATGTATTTATGTGATTAGGTACATAAATATGTAGCATTTAGAAACTCTGTAGAAGGATAGAAATAAAGTTGTTGTATGTGAAGCATTTACTTAAATCTAATAACTTTAAACGAGCAATTCTTATATATATTTATATATATATACATATATACATACATACATAAGTACACCCAGTGCAAAAATGCGTTATATTATTTTCTAGCGCAAAAACGAACATTCGTACACACAAAAGACGCGAAAACTCGAAGCGCAAAAACATGCCGACAAAGCTTTTTAGTTCGTTTTTGCCATTTTATCTTAGGGGAAAAAACGGGGGGGCGTACGGCAAACTTTTTTTTCGCAATACGCTCTAGTGTACATATATATTTGTTGCTGATTTTAGTTAAATACTTGCGCACGTATACAGAATCAACAGCGTCTTTCTATTTTCATAAACCAGAGATCGAATATTTCAGTCAGTATTTTCAAAAAGTTGTTACAATAACAAACATTTGGTGACAAAAAATCAAACCCTCACTGAAAAATTTATGTATATCCAAACACAAAAATTATATGTATATATCGACGGCTGAGAATAAGATCGCCCTATTAAAAAAATTTTTTTCAAAACGCCCTATTTGAAAAATTGTTTCGATAACGTCCTATTTCAGATTTTGCTTCAAGAACGCCCTATTTGAGAAATTGTTTCAATAACGTCCTATTTCAGATTTTGCTTCAAAAACGCCCTATTTCAGAGAAAATTCCATATATATTTCTCTGAAATAGGGCGTTTTTGAATAATTGTTTGAGATAGGACGTTATTGAAACAAATTCTGAAATAGGGCGTTCTTGAAGCAAAATCTGAAATAGGACGTTGTTCAAACAATTTTTGGAATAGGGCGTTTTTGAAACAATTTTTGAAATAGGGCGATCTTATTCTCAGCCGTCGATATAGTGAGTAATATTAATTTTTTCTACTTTCTACTTAGTTTTATTCAGGAATTGAAATTAAAAATCCTTTGGGGTTTTCACAGACAAAAAACAAAAATATTTGAAAATAAAAAAAATTTTATCTGTGATAAATAGTTTTTAAATCATTTAGGTATTTCTGCCTTTGGAGACAAAAACTTTCGAATAGCAAAATAAATCATACTTGCTGATTTTTATAAAAGATATTTATTTCATATAAACCGAACTCAATAACAGAAATTGATACTGAATATTTTTTTCTATCACCAATTTTTTTATTTGTTATAAATAAAACTCAGTAGAAGATAGAAAAAATAAAAATTACTCACTGACAAAAAAATATTATTTGCGTCTTTTGATATCAATTTCTCAGCGTGTGTTTGAATTTCTGTCTCCAAATAATTGTTAATTTAAAAACCTTTTGAAAATATTGACTGAAATATTCGATCTCTGGTTTTATTTTAAAAAAGCAAAAAATTTGTGAAACGAAAAAATATTCAGTATCAATTTCTGTTTATTGAGTTGTTTACATGAGCGAGCAAATCAAGAATACATGAAATAAAAATCTTTTGTAAAAATCAGCAGGTTTGATTTATTTTACAAATCGAAATTTTGTGTCACCAAAAGACAGTAATGACTGATGTCAAAAAAATCTATCGCAGACAAATATTTTTATACTCAGCTGTACTAGTACACAGAGTATTATAGTTTTAATCACATAACGGTGGATTGTAACAGAATGAAATAATCGAGATAGATATAGACTTATATATATCAAAATGATCAGGGTGAAAAGAGAAATCGATTGAGCCATGTCCGTCCGTCCGTCCGTCCGTCCGTCCGTCCGTCCGTCCGTCCGTCTGTCCGTCCGTCCGTCCGTCCGTCCGTCTGTAAACACTCTAACTCGCGCAAAAATTGAGATATTTTGATGAAATTTGGAACGCAAGTTGGTATCGAGACTGGGACGGTTGGTATTGAAAATGGGCGAAATCGGACCATGACCACGCCCACTTTTCCTATATAGAAAAAATCGGAAATTTGGTATCTCAGCCACTAATATAGCTAGAGTTTTAAAATTTTACCCACGTATTGAGCTCGGGCCCTTATGAAGAAATTTGATGAAGTTTTGGAAAATGGGCGGTGCCACGCCCACTTATTAAGGGTCAAACATTGAAAGTTTTATATGTCATAACTCAGAAACCGTTGAAGATATATCGATGAAATTTGGTACGCGTAATTTGCTTACATAGACAAATGTTTTGACGAAAAATTATCAAAATCGGTTTACGGCCACGCCCACTTTTATATATGTGTATTATAAAGTGACCTAATAAAACCATTTTAAGCGATATCTCTGTCAAATATAAAGATCTATCATTGAAATTTTGTCGCATGAGTCCAACTATGGACATAAAACAAAAAACACAAAAATTTTGGAATATGGGCGGTGCCACGCCCACTTATTAAGGGGCAGACATTGAAAGTTTTATGAGTCATAACTCAGAAACCGTTGAAGATATATCGATGAAATTCGGTACGCGTAATATAATTACTTAGTCAAATGTTTTGGCGAAAAATTATCAAAATCGGTTGACGGCCACGCCCACTTTTATATATAGGAAATATAAGGGGGCCTAATAAAAACATTTTAAGCGATATCTCTGTCAAATATAAAGATCAATCACTGAGATTTTGTGGCAGGAGTCCAACTATGGACATAAAACAAAAACTACAAAAATTTTGGAAAATGGGCGGTGCCACGCCCACTTATTAAGGAGCGAATATTGAAAGTTTAATAAGCCATAACTCAGAAACCGTTAAAGATATATCGATGAAATCTGGTACGCGTGATATATTTACTTAGCCAAATGTGTGGACGAAAAATTACCAAAATCGGTTGACGACCGCGCCCACTTTTATATATGTGTATTATAAAGTGACCTAATAAAACCATTTTAAGCGATATCTATGTGAAATATAAAGATAATTCATTGAAATTTTGTGACATGAGTTTTACAATAGACCGGAAACAAAAAATAAAAAAGTTTGGAAAATGGGCGTGGCACCGCCTCTTTTTAGACAAAGGGATATATGAGATTTCTTAGCCTTTAACTCGACAAATAATTGAGATATTATGACGAAACTTGGTTTATACACTTTTATAACATGTGTTAATAGACACGCAAAAATGTATTGAAATCGGTTTATGACCACGCCTACTTTTTAACAAAGATATTTCTGGAACACCCTTTTGGAATTTGTAACGTGAAGTCTTTGTAACTAAAAGTCATAGAGGGATGAAATTTTGCACTAACAATAATATTTGTATGCTTATTTGGATGATTGATATAAATTTTGAAAATGGGCGTGGCTGCGCCCTGTTTATGCAGCACTCGTTTCATATAAAATACACCCTATATCGAACAAACGCAAACAAACAATGAAAGCATACAGCTGAGTATCTAATGTTCGATTGCACTCGAACTTAGGCTTCCTTACTTGTTATTTTGAAATATTGTTGTTTTTTGTCCGTGAAAATCCCTTAAGGTTGACAATTATTTTCAATCTCTGATTTATTTACATATGTATTCTTCTTCTTTTATAAGTTCTATGCAAAGTAGAGTCAATGTAATGCCTAACACCTTGATTTTCAAGATTTGTATACGAATTAAAGTCTTTATTAGACTTACACTTCCACAAAACTCCGTAGAGTTGCCCGTCTACAACAGCGAGCGCTCCCTTATCTGTAAAAGAGCTTATCCGTACGCCTTTTGTTGTTAAACTATTTGCCATAGCAGACAAAACTTCTGTATTAGCAGTCATTAGATTATACTCTCCATTCCTATCCGCTGACCAACCGACCACGTGCATTTGTTTGCCCTCCACTAAATTACCTCTGCCGAAAGGTATTGTATTGATTGTATTGGTAATTATAAAATCCTGACTTAGCTCAGCAATGGCGATATCATGTCCATTGCTAGGCATATCTTCCGGATAAATTACATCATACACAACGCGCTCTTGTGCTATTTCAGACCCAGACAAACTGGTGATACCAGCTAACACTGTGGTGACTCCACATTCTAGGCATTGTTTCGATGCAATCACATGCCCTGCGGTAACTAGTGCACCCGGACACATATATCGATCATTTTGATCATATACTGACACCATATATGGCGCATCCTTTATGTTGATCTTACTACTACCACAAAAAATACTGGCAACCGCAGAGAACAATGTTAAGATGCGCAAGATTGTTGAAAGCGAACAAATGTTACGTGTGTTCATTTTTTGACTTTGTTACTGTTTGTGAGGTATTAGCAACGATTATTATCATTATATACTTGATTCCGAGTTGTGGGTTAGTTCTCCTGTATCTGTGTACATGTATTTCCACTAACCATATGTTTTGCCTTTTTCAGTTTTTTCTGCACTTAGTCATACTTGTGTACTAAATATATGGACGTATGTATATACCCTGCAAAAAATGTTAGGGAATAAGGAATAAAAAGGTACACTGCCGGCTGTTATGCGTCCAATCGATCTGCTCCAAACGTTTTAAAACTTAACTTTCTGTTAATAGAAACAGGTGTAGTAATTCTTTCTGTTATGTGCTTTTCAGCTCGTTTCATAGAAAAAATTTCTCTTTTACATGTAAAAATTTCATTCGGTTATTCTGGTATCTACACCAAATTCTCATATGTTTTATGCAAGAAGCGATACCTCTACATATGAACTTAGAATTCCTCAAAAAGTAAACTAAAACCACCAACAATGATTTTAGTCGTATCTTGTGCGAAGTAAGTACATATGTATGTATGTTTTTTTTTTGTTTTTTTTTCTTGGTATTTTCTTGTTTTTTCTTCCCCTTGTTTCTCTTCAGGCCCGTAGCCAGGAATTCGTTTCGGGTGGGGCTTACAGAAATCATGGACAAATTGCACTCCCCCAGCCCCCCACATATATATATGTACATACATAGGTCAAATGAAAGTTATTCATATTGGTTGATTATTTTGAAAATGAATATGGAAAAAATTTGTACATATGTACAAGATTACTGAAAAGCTATTTTAATTGACATTTATTATGCACATACATACATATACATATGGAATGTGGTACAAAATTTCATATAAAACTTTCTTTTACAATAACCTTTTCATCAAAGAAGTAGCCTTCTGGATTTGTTTTTTGATAAAATGTCTATGGCATGGTCAGGATCAACAGCAATATCCCAGTGAATGCAGATCATAGCGAGTGAACTCAATCTTTCATGACCCATTACACTCCGAGGTAAAGTTTTGATTCTTTTCATGGTAGAAAATGATCTTTCCACGCTCGCCGTTGTCACGGGCAAAGTTGCCAAGGCAGTGAGAAGAATTTTTATACCACGGAAATAGTTTCCATCGCAGTACTCCAATAGTTTTAAAACCTGGGGTTTGTTTTTAATCGACGATATTTTCGCACACCACAACCTATATTCGGCCTTTACTGCTGTTGATGATATGTGATCTTCGAAGAATGGCGCCAGGTTTTCAAGCTCATCTGCTTTACTTACATCAGCGAATCCTGGAAGAAGCAGTTGGAAGCTCGGTAGAATATCTTCGTTTTCTAAAAATCGTTGCGTTAAATTTTAAATTAATAAGTCGATGCATGGCAGGAATATTGCGATTCTGAAATACTCTTCACTCGACGTTGTTCCCGGGTTAGCTCGGTTTCTTTGACGCGATACCACTCTTGGAGCACAGATTTCACCGTCAAAAAAGTCTTCAGCGATTTTTGATGCGGAAACTAAGATTTGCCAGAAGAAATCATTAGCAGATTGTCTAATTTCGCGCAAAGACTGTATTACTTCTTTCGTGCGGTTTATAGCAGAGATAAAGTCTGGCACCGACTCCTTTTAGAAGCAGGAATATACGAAATTTCTTAGCCTATAACTCGACAAATAATTGAGATATTATGACGAAACTTGGTGTATACACTTTTATTACTTGTAGTAATACATGTTCAAAATTTTAGCGAAATCGGTTGACGACCACGCCCACTTTTATATATGGGTATTATAAAGTGGCCTAATAAAAACATTTTAAGTGATATCTTTTTCAAATATAAAGATAATTCATTGAAATTTTGTGGCATGAGTTCTACAATAGACCGGAAACAAAAAATAGAAAAATTTTGGAAAATGGGTGTGGCATCGCCTCTTTTTAGACAAAGCAATCTACGATAGCCCATAACTCAACAAATAATTGAGATATTATGACGAAACTTGGTTTATACACTTTTATAACTTGTGTTAATAAGCACGCAAAAATTTATTGAAATCATTTTATGACCACGCCTACTTTTTAACAAAGATATTTCTGGAACATGCTTTAGGAATTTGTAACGTGACATCTTTGTAACTAGAAGTCATAAAGGAATGAAATTTTGCACAAAGAATAATATTCATATGCTTAGTTGGATGACTGATAAAAATGTTGAAAATGGGCGTAGCTACGCCCACTTTATGCAGCACGCGCTTTATATAAAGTACCTACACCGTGTTTCAATCAAACGCAAACAAACAATGAAAGCATACAGCTGAGCCCCCGAGCCCCCCCCCCTGGCTACGTGCCTGTTTCTCTTTATGTATATTTACATATTGCTTTTTACACTTTCTTTTCATTATTAAAAGAAATTAACTGCCAGTTTCGTAAAAGAATTTAAGTGAAAACATAGAAATGTGATCCATTTAGATTTTTACGAAGCGCGCATAAAGCGGCCCGTTTCTCAATGCTACGTTAAGTACCTATATATAACTCCAGATTAACCGCTAGGTTAACGAGCTGCCTTGCCAGCAGAGCGCTAAACGCAGTTATATATTTATACTCAGCTGTACTAGTACACAGAGTATTATAGTTTTAATCACATAACGGTGGATTGTAACAGAATGAAATAATCGAGATAGATATAGACTTTTATATATCAAAATGATCAGGGTGAAAAGAGAAATCGATTGAGCCATGTCCGTCCGTCCGTCCGTCTGTCCATCCGTCCGTCTGTAAACACTCTAACTCGCGCAAAAATTGAGATATTTTGATAAAATTTGAAATGCAAGTTGGTATCGGGACTGGCACGGTTGGTATTGAAAATGGGCGAAATCGGACCATGACCACGCCCACTTTTTCTATATAGAAAAAATCGGAAATTTGGTATCTCAGTCACTAATATAGCTGGACCGATGAAATTTTACCCACGTGTTGAGCTCAGGCCCCTGGGAAGAAATTTGATGAAATTTTGGAAAATGGGCGGTGTCACGCCCACTTATTAAGGGTCAAACATGGAAAGTTTTATATGTCATAACTCAGAAATCATTGAAGATATATCGATAAAATTTGGTACGCGTGATTTACTTACTTAGGCAAACGTTTGGACGGAAAATAGTTAAAACCGGTTGACGGCCACGCCCACTTTTATATATTTATATTACAAAGTGACCTAATAAAAACATTTTAAGCCATATATCTGTCAAATATAAAGATATATTACTGAAATTTCGTAGTAGGAGTCTAACTACGGACCGAAAACAAAAACCACAAAAATTTTGGAAAATGGGCGGTGCCACGCCCACTTATTAAGGGGCAAACACTGAAAGTTTTATGAGTCATAACTCAGAAACCGTTGAAGATATGTCGATGAAATTCCGTACACGTGATATACTTACTTAGGCAAATGTTTGGACGAAAAATTTCCAAAATTGGTTTGACGGCCACGCCCACTTTTATATATGTGTATTATAAAGTGACCTAATAAAAACATTTTAAGCGATATCTCTGTCAAATATAAAGATATGTCATTGAAATTTTATAGCAGAAGTCCAACTGCGGACATAAAACGAAAAACACAAAAATTTTGGAAAATGGGCGTGGCACCGCCTCTTTTTAGAAACAGGAATATACGAGATTTCTGAGCCCATAACTCGACAAATAAATGATATATAATGACGAAACTTGGTGTATACACTTTTATTACTTGTGGTAATACATGTTCAAAATTTTAGCTAAATCGGTTTGGCGACCACGCCCACTTTTATACATGGGAACTATAAATTGGCCTAATAAAAACATTTTAAGCGATAGCTTTGTCAAATATAGAGATAATGCATAGAAATTTTGTGGCATGAGTTCCACAATAGACCGGAAACAAGAAATGTAAAAATGTTGGAAGATGGGCGTGGCACCGCCCCTTTTTAGACAAAGGAATATACGAGATTTCTTAGCCTATAACTCAACAAATAATTGAGATATTATAACGAAACTTGGTCTATACACTTTTATAGCTTGTGTTAATAGACACGCAAAAATTTATTGAAATCGGTTATGACCACGCCTACTTTTTAACAAAGATATTTCTGGAACACCCTTTGGGAATTTGTAACGTGACATCTTTGTAACTAGAAGTCAGAAAGGAATGAAATTTTGCACAAAGAATAATATTCATATGCTTAGTTGGATGACTGATGAAAATGTTGAAAATGGGCGTGACTACGCCCACTTTATGCGGCACTCGCTTTATATAAAATACGCTGTGTTTCCATCAAACGCAAACAAACAATGAAAACGTACAGCTGAGTATGTAATGTTCGATTCCACTCGAACTTAGGCTTCCTTACTTGTTTTCAATGCCTTTGAAAATAATAACATAGTAAATACTCCTCCCAAATGTATGCTTTAAAATGTAATCGGAAACAAATTAGCAGAAAGAGATAACTGTCCCTAAAGGCTGATGACATGAACACAGGAAAATCAGCCTTATTTTAAGCCTTTGTATATACAACTTTTGACCTTGGAAATTTCAGTCCTTATTTTATAGATAAGCCTTTATAAAAGCTTTACTTTTTTGGTGGGTATTTACTAAGTGCCTATTTGTATATATGTGTATGTACGTAGATACATATGCCCAGTTTAAAAATGAGGGAGTAACAAGTAAGGAAGCCTAAGTTCGAGTGGAATCGGACATTAGATACTCAGCTGTATGCTTTCATTGTTTGTTTGCTTTTGATGGAAACACGGTGTAGGTACTTTATATAAAGGGAGTGCTGCATAGAGTGGTCGTAGCCACGCCCATTTTCAACATTTTTATCAGTCATCCAACTAAGCATTTGAATATTATTCTTTGTGCAAAATTTCATTCCTTTATGACTTCTAGTTACAAAAATGTCACGTTACAAATTCCCAAAGGGTGTTCCAGAAATATCTTTGTTAAAAAGTAGGCGTGGTCATAAACCGATTTCAATAAATTTCTGCGTGTCTATTAACACAAGTTATAAAAGTGTATAAACCAAGTTTCGTCATAATATCTCAATTCTTTGTCGAGTTATAGGCTAAGAAATCTCGTATATTCCTGCTTCTAAAAGAAGGCGGTGCCACGCCCACTTTCCAAAATTTTTGTGTTTTTTGTTTTATGTTCATAGTTAGACTCCTGCCATAAAATTTCAATGATATATCTTTATATTTGACAGAGATATCGCTTAAAATGTTTTTATTGGGTCACTTTATAATACCCATATATAAAAGTGGGCGTGGCCGTCAACCGATTTTGGTAATTTTTCGTCCACATATTTGGCTAAGTAAATATATCACGCGTACCAAATTTCATCGATATATCTTTAACGGTTTCTGAGTTATGGCTTATAAAACTTTCAATATTTGCCCCTTTATAAGTGGGCGTGGCACCGCCCATTTTCCAAAATTTTTGTGTTTTTTGGTTTATGTCCATAGTTGGACTCATGCCACAAAATTTCAGTGATAGATCTGGGAGTGCCACATAATCCCCAAAAAACAAAATCCCCAACGCACAAAATCCCAAAAAAAAAAAATCCCCAAAATCAAAATCCCCAAAATCAAAATCCTTAAAATCAAAATCCCCAAACACGAAATCCCCAAAAGATGACTAAATAAACAACGTTGAAGATCATATTTAAAAAACCGCATGCCGAGTCTTATCTGAGCTCTGATACGTAATAACATATATGTATACATACATATAAAATACATATGTATATATCCCTGCAAAAATTCGGAGTACTCCATTCGCTAATCCATGGAAATCTCGCTAATAATGTCGAATTTTAATTTACCGAAATAAAAAAGTTGCAAAATGTCGAAAAATGTAGAAAATGTGGAAAAATACTTGACGTGTTTTTTCTTTATTATCGGTAGGTGGGTCGGCTTCGATATAATGTGCCCTACTGCGAAGGCCGCTTGCGCTGAAGTGTGTACTACGCATAAGGACATCGGGAGTGCCACATAATCCCCAAAAAACAAAATCCCCAACGCACAAAATCCCCAAAAAAAAAAAAAAATCCCCAAAATCAAAATCCCCAAAATCAAAATCCTTAAAATCAAAATCTCCAAACACGAAATCCCCAAAAGATGACTAAATAAACAACGTTGAAGGTCATATTTAAAAAACCGCATGCCGAGTCTTATCTGAGCTCTGATACGTAATAACATATAAAATACATATATATCCCTGCAAAAATTCGGAGTACTCCATTCGCTAATCCAAGGAGTTCTCGCTAATAATGTCGAAAAAAATGTCGAATTTTAATTTACCGAAATAAAAAAGTCGCAAAATGTCGAAAAATGTAGAAAATGTGGAAAAATACTTGGCGTGTTTTTTCTTTATTATCGGTAGGTGGGTCGGTTTCGATATAATGCGCCCTGCGGGGTATCTAATAGATTCCATATTTTATAAAAAATATGTTCATCTAAATAAATGAAATGAATAAATAAAGGCGAAGGCCGCTTGCGCTGAAGTGTGTACTACGCATAAGGACATCACCGCCACGGTTATGGCACACGACCGGACTTGGATGGCGTAGCCCAGGTTTATTTTTTATAAGCGCGGCGGAAGGCCGCCAGTGCACAAACGTTTTCTACTCAAAAGTACTGTGGATTGCTCTATACGTTTTATTCCAGAAAGAGAATTCTGCCGGCTGAGGGTTATTTTTTTAAAGCGCGGCCAAAGGCCGCCAATGCAAAAAAGTTTTCTACTCCCGCACATTTTACACATCATTAATTTGACATTATTTCGATATTTTTTTCGACATTTCGTACCCAACCCTATGTAAATATGTAATCATAAGTTATTGGGCCGTATTAATAAAAACCAAGCAAGATGAATTTATTAATAAACATTTGTGAAATCACCACGTATACAATTTCTTTTGAGTTTCAGTTTGAGAAATAATGTCCAATGTAGAATTCTCATATTCTGTGTGAAATAAATTAAAATTAGGTTAGAAATCGCGGCCGCTGTGGTGCAGTGGGTAGAGTGCTCGCCTGCTATGCCAGAGGTCTCGGGTTCAAACCACGGTCCGAGCAAAACACCAAAAAATTTTTCTTATTAGTAAAAATCCAATTATTGGATTTTTTAAGAGCAGCGGTCACCTCTCGGCAGTGGGCGGCATACCCTCCGAGAGTATTTCTGCCATGAAAAAAGCTTCTCACAAAAAATGCATTCGCCGTTCGGAGCCGGCATAAAACTGTAGGTCTACCCAATTAGTAGGAAAAACAAAAAGGAGCACACCTCGAATTGGGAGAGAAGCTCGGCCATAAAACTCGTCAGAGTTATAATAGCGCCATTGTATTATATTATTATACACTGAGAGAAAAAAAATATATATGGAGGGGTCTAAGAAATTGTTTACCTATTTTGAACACTACTTTCTTTGTTTTGAGTAAATTTTCCTTAAAACATGTTAAAAGGTTTATAAAATATTGTTGTTACATGCGTTACCATGGTTTCATATACCTGTTTTGAAAAAATTCATACATTAAAATAATGAAAAATTCTTTAAGCGCCATTCCATTCCCAACTTTCCTTGTTTTGAAGACTTGATTTCTTTAATTTTGAGAAATTAAATTCCCATACAAATTCCCATGGCAACGAATTTGTTTGAATGTTTTTTCATGTTTTTTCCACATTTTTGAGAAAATTTACACAAAACAAAGAAAATTTTGTATTGGGACGCGTGTTCAAAATAAGGAAAATTATGTCTTTGATCGAGAGAAATTTTTTTTTTGAGTGTAGAAATCGCGGCGATTTCTAACCTAATTTTAATTTATTTCACACAGAATATGGGGATTTTGTGTTTGGGGATTTTGATTTTAAGGATTTTGATTTTGGGGATTTTCATTTTGGGGATTTTGATTTTGGGGATTTTGATTTGGTGATTTTGATTTGGGGATTTTGATTTTGGGGATAACGTGGTAAACCCGATAGATCTTTATATTTGACAGAGATATTGCTTAAAATGTTTTTATTAGGCCCCTTTATAGTTCCCATATATAAAAGTGGGCGTGGCCGTCAACCGATTTTGGCAATTTTCCGTCAAAACATTTGTCTAAGTAAGCAAATCACGCATACCAAATTTCATCGATATATCTTCAACTGTTTCTGAGTTATGACATATAAAACTTTCAATGTTTGTCCCTTAATAAGTGGGCGTGGCACCGCCCATTTTCCAAAATCTCATCAAATTTCTTCATAAGGGCCTGAGCTCGATACGTTGGTGAAATTTCATCGCTCCAGCTATATGAGTGGTTGAGATACCAAATTTCCGATATTTTCTATATAAGAAAAGTGGGCGTGGTCATGGTCCGATTTCGCCCATTTTCAATACCAACCGTGCTAGTCTCAAAATATCTAAATTTTTGCGCGAGTTAGAGTGCGTACGGACGGACGGACGGATAACTCTGTGTACTAGTACAGCTGAGTATAAACAGCGCTTAAGGTAAGGGCCCAATGCACGCTTGCTTTGCTTGCTTGGCTGTGAGAAATGTCAAAATTATTTTGAACTCTACTAAAATGTATAAAAGTTGGCCAAATGTCAGCTTTACTTCACGCGCTTGAAGCGCTGCAAAGTTTCGAATTACCCAATTCTCTATTTGACAGCGCTTTGAAAGCTTTGACATTAATTTTGACAATTCAATTTCTAATATGGCTGCTGATATTAGGCATTAGGTGTGTTCCCTAACAGAAAATTATTATTAAAAAATTGTAAGAAATATCACCATTTCCCATTTTTTACGCAAAAAATTTGCAGAAGAGGAAAAAACTCTCAAAACTTGTTCAGCACTTTGAGTCAACATTTTAGGGTTGTTTCTTAGGAAACTAGCAGCCAGATGTCAAGTGAAATGAAAAGAGAAGAATGGAAAGAATTACGCTCACAAGGAGCAAAACGGACAGGAAATCAACGGAAAAATACTAAAAATTAGCAAAAAAATTATTTTAATGCTATTTTTGGCATTTAATTGTTAATTTTTTCTAAAAAACATTTCATTTTCATTATTTTTATTTTGAAAATTTAGCAAAATATATGTATATTAATTTATTTTTTAATAGCTTTTTCTTAATTTGGCAGAAAATAATTTCAGCTAGTGAAAATTTTACTAGCTGAAATTTGGAGCTTTTTATGATTGTTACTCTCACGCTTTGGCTCTCATTCGGCTAACTTTTTGCTTCAAGAAACAATTTGCTAGCACAAACGTCAATGATATTGAAATCATGGGTACTAACACTCGCGCTGTATGTTCTGTCTTCTCCAAGCTGGACGAAGAGGCTAAGAAAATCTCCACAGCAAAATTGTCAAGGGATGACGGAAAATCTTTCCAACATAAATCTAAGAAAATGGGTTTGTCGCTTAACGACGACAAGGCGAATATCTCCTGCAATCACACACACAGTCAGCTCAACTGTGTCTTGGCAGCCATTTCACTGTTGACAGTTACAAATTCGAAATATTTAACGGTCTAAATGGTTTTCGTCTATTGGGGAACTACACTCAAAAAAAAAATTACTCAGATTATGGAAAAATGGGAATGATTCGGCGCTAAAGACATATTTCCATATTTTGATGTACAATTTTCTTTAAAACGTGGTTTTTATTCCTTGATTTGAAGAAAATCGTACATCAAAATATGGAAATATGTCTTTAGCGCCGAATCATTCCCACTTTTCCATAATCTGAGTAAGTTGTTTTTTCAGTGTAGCGTTGACACTAAAGATAATGTCAGCACGCAAATCCAACGCATCATTCTAGGGAATAAATGCTACTTTGGATTAAGTAGGCATTTAAAAAGGAAATTCCACTCTCCACGAACAAAAATCACGCTCTACGAGACTTATCGTTGCAGTACTAATGTACGGTGCAGAAGCATGGACGATGTCAAACCTGTGCGTTGTTTTAGCAGGAAGAACCTGCTCGACAGTCTCTTGCCTTGCAAGCTCATCTATCTTAAAATTGCCATCGATATCCCTGTCTCGCGGGACCCACACGAGGTGCAGACAGGTCTGTTTGGCCATCTATTGTAGACATCGGCGACAGTCTAGTGTTAGTTCAGAATTGAACGAATGTAAGCCAAGAAACTTAAGTACTGCTTTGCTGTCGCTGAATAAATCTTTGTGGATAGGTCATGCCCTATACGGCTAACAGCTTCCATTATAGCTGAGACTTTAGCCTGGTAAACGCTACAGTGTTCTGGTAGCCTAAAAGCTAGTTGTCGTTTCAAGTCTTGTGAAAGCCTCCGACATTGTTGTCCAGTTTCGAGTCATCGATATAGATGGAAACGCTACCTGGGGATGGCTATCACCGATCAGGCTCTTCCAAATCATCTCTATTAGGAATCCTTGCTTCGAAGTTGCTGTCTGCAACTATTGTAGTAGTATGGTGGGTTCCGTTCTACCGGATAGAAAGCTTGGAATGCTGGAGTGTCGTGTGGCTTTTGTGCACCAATTGGACGACTCTCTTAGGCGTAGGGCTGACGTAGTGACCACTTGAAAACCTGCTAGATCCAAAATGTGCAAAAGGAAATTTCACTTCACTGCTATGCTGTGCATGTATGTATGTATGTATGTATGTATGTATGTATTCCCAATAAACACAACGTATTCGCCTCGAATTCGAGACGAGATCGCTTCTCTGATTATATTATCGCGGCGATAGTTCGCGACAATAGATCGGCGAATCCGAATTCCCAGGCGAGTCACCCCTCATTAGCGATTCGCGCATTTTTATATTCTCGGATCGTTGGCGATTCGAGATTTAGACTCATTGGCGAATACATTCTAGAAAATCTTCTTCTGCGAATCCGCCTCGAATTCGCCACGATATCATCCGAGCTTTCCAGTCGCTTGAGTAGAGTTTTAAATGGCAAATTAAAGTCCAACAGGGAATTTCTTCGTGTAAAGCAAGATTTAATAAAATTAATAAATGCTATTGCGATAATTGATTTTTCTCGAGTCCATCTCGAACTCGATACAAGTCCGAAAAATTACATTCACCTCCGCGAATTCATCTCGAATTCGCCGCGATATCATCCTCGCGTCTGTGTTTATTGGGTTTATGATAAAAACTATTTTATGTTGTATGTATAATTTGTTACCAAAAATCAAAAAAGAAATAAAAGTTAAAATAATACAGATTAGAGCTTGTCATGGCGTATAATTTATGCTCACCATATGACTGTGGGTCTCCGTATGCCTTTGCTTACTTACTTGCACACATACATCTATAGGAGAGCAGCTATAGACTTGACAAAGAAGCTTGGCAAGTGGCGAATAGTAAAACTTCCATTTTTGTATGCCGTAAATTCGTTTGTGTTTAGTCTCGATGAAGGCGTCCAAAATTTTCTGCCTGTTGGCCAGATTTTCTGCTAACTTCGCAAAAAAAAAACAAAAAAAAAAAAATAAATGTTGATGACAATTTGTTGTGATGTAGGTTCCTTTTTGTATATTTATTGCCAAAGATAGGAAAGCAAAGAATTATGGGAAAATGTAAGTACTATATACAGAGGTAAGGTACTTCGTCTTGTGCTTGTTAGTCGCCAAAGCCATTTTCTTAGCATATTTGTCCAGCTTGGAGAAGGCAGAACATACGGCGCGAGTGTTAGTGGCAATGATTTCAATATCCTCGGCGCACACTGGTCAGCCCCCATACACAAAAGTCAAAAACGTTGGTGCTTGAAAAAGAAACTTCTGTCATGCATTTCCGTGGGAAGTATATTGAATTTTATGGAAAACCTCCTTCTATACGCAATAGCCATCATTAAATGTTACTTTGGCTCATTTAAAGTCAACACATTTGAAAAAAATTTTTTCTGGTAAAAGTTTATGTAACTAAGTGTATTATGATTTTTGCGATATTTCAAGTTTGAGTGTTAAAAAAAATGTGGATAACTATGGAAACGCAAGAAAAACGTATGTTTCATGATTTAGCGAAAGGAAACAATGAAAACAATTTATTTTTAGCAAAATACAAGATGAAGAAATCTTGGCTTTTCTATGAGCGTAATTTTCAAGCATTAGCATTTTCATTTAAACTTTTAACAATTAAGGACCACTCTGGACCAGGTCTTATAAGCAGATTTGAGTTCGTTCAAGTCTTCTCTTAAGAAGTCAAGTAGTTTGGTTATAATGGCAAAAATAATGAAAAAAAATTTGAAAAAAATCGAATTTTTCTAAAGAAATTTCAGATTCGACTGTCCTAAAATCAGAAAAACTGTATGGGGGACAAAAAGTTAGCCCACCTATCCTATAGAGAATTTAATTGTGAACATCTTAAGACTAATTGTGTGATAATCGGATGTACCGTTATTTATATTTATCTATTTTTATTGAAAGTCCTTAACCAAAAATTTTCCGGAAGAGTAAAATTTCAACAACAAAATTGCGTTTATTCGTAAAATTTTATTAAGGAGTAATACTCAAGATTATTTCATTCCATTTATTACGTGTTTTGAAGTGCACAATATCTCTCAAAATAGCGATTAATAGGAAAAAAATTAATTGAATAAAAAAATATCTGCATTTCGCCATTTTAAAGAGAGGATAAATAATGAGCGATGTGAGTAAGTACTTTTGACTACTCTTTTGTGATTTTCTGCATTTGTTACACGTATGATTGTCCAAAAAATAGTCCCCATCATATCCTCGTACCAAGACCCTTGATATCGCCATTCATAAACTATTAAGTCCTGATGAAATCTCTCACCCTGTTCATTACTTCCAGCACCTAAGCTTGTAGGGAAATTATCAATATGTTAATGCTAGAAATGAATTTTAGGCGGTATATTACTTTCCTTGTTATATAGTATTGCAATAAAGTAGCTTTTTTGTATTTGTATTTGTATTTGTATTTATGTTTATTAGAAATCCTAACACAACAATTTTAACAAAAATTATCTTAAAGTGCTAGTCATATAAAAACACTAAACAAAATATAAAATGTAAAACAAAATAAAAATGAAAAATATAAACTACTACGTATAGATACCTATGTATTAATATAATAAATATAAAACATAAGATATAAAGTTATGTATAAATATATTTATATGAACAGAGTATGCTTAAATTAACGCTACAAAGTAGGAGAAATAGAGGAAAGATAAAGAGTAAAAGAAAAAGGGACAATAGGCTAATTATGTATATTCGCTGTTATAGTAATTTGTTAACTCATTTTTGAAAGGCAGTGCATTCTTTAAAAGTCTCATGTTTGCGGGAAGAGAGTTCCAGAGACGTACAGAATTAATGAAAAATTGACGTTCAGACATGAGACTACGATATTTTGTATGAACTAGAAGAGGAGACCTTGGAGATTGGAGGAACTGAAGTCTGTCATGAAGGTATTGAGGTTCTCTCGTATGTATAATTTTATGCAGGGTCATTAGTGTTCTGACTTTTAAAAGATTATCAAACGAGATATTTAAAATATTTTTAGCAGGGCCTGATACGTGGTCAAGTCTCTTTAGCCCATACACATACCTGGCAATGTTGTTATATACAACATTTAACTTCTTCCTGGAGACAGAGTCACAATTACAATAAATTTCACATCCATATAGTAGCGTAGGTATCAAGTACGCTTTAGCTAAGAGTAATCTAATGTTTAAAGGAGTAAAGTATTGTGTTGACCAGAGTGTACGAAGCATACCATACACTTTTCCTACGTTATGAAAGATATGTTGTTTCCATGTCAAGGTGTTGTTAAAAATGACACCAAGTTTTTTGGCCGTGTCCACGTATTTTATCACAGATGAGTTCAACTTAACCTCGGCAAATTTACTTACGTCAAGAGATTTTCTAGAGATTACGATACATTTAGTTTTGTCAGGGTTAAGACATAGACCATTAAGAGTTGCCCATTTCGACACACATGCTAGATCAGAATTTATATCACTAATACAGCTACTAATACTATCAATCGGACAACACACATATAGTTGGACATCATCGGCATAGACATGAACATTACATTTATTCAATACGTTCGGTAAGTCATTAATATACATCACAAACAGCATAGGGCCCAGGATTGAGCCTTGAGGTACACCATTAACTACAGGCAGTAGACAGGACGTTCTTTCTCCAACGCAAACAGCCTGGGATCTGTTCGTGAGATAAGACCTTACAAGATTAGTTGCTTGACTCGAGAAATTGAACAGATTACTCAGCTTACAACATAGTAGGTTGTGGTCAACTGTATCGAAGGCCTTAGAATAGTCAAGCAGAGTTAAAAAGCCTATATAATTTTTATCAATTTGTGACCTAATGTGTTCAGTTACATCTAAAAGCGCCGTGGTACAGCTTCGCTTTGGCCTAAACCCAGACTGGCGGCCAGTAAGGATACCATTATCATGCACATACGTACTTATTTGATTGCAAAGTATACGTTCGACCACTTTAGATAAGAAAGGAAGAATGGCTATTGGCCGATAGTCATTACCAGCCTTATGAACTGGAATTACCTTGGCAACTTTCCAATTGCTTGGGAAAACGCAGGTTGTTAGGACGGTGTTTATTAGATAGGTCGGGTGCGGTAGAATCTTCGGTAGAATTATTTTAAGGAAGCATGAGTTAACGCCATCAAATCCCACCGCACTTGATTTAATAGACAGAATCGCTTGTAATACGTCACAGTCATCTACACATACAAATCCAAAAGAACTGTCACTAACATTTAAACGGTCACTGTAATACTGGAGACATATATTAGTGTTATGACTAGATGTTTGCACAAATTTCTTATTTAAATCGTCGATATCACTTATGAGAGTTGCAGTTTGCTTGGATTTCCCAATACCAATATCCCTTATTCGGTTCCATGTTTGTTTTGTGGAAAGCGCTGTGCTAAATTTCTCCCTATAGAACTTTGTTTTGGCTAATTTAATGGCTTTGTTGACTTCAGATCGTGTGTTTTTAAATTTCCTATGCAATTCCAAAGTTCTATAACGTTTCCATCGCAAATAAGCTTGATTACGCAAAGTTATTAAGTTTTGAATATTTGCATCAAACCAGGGTTTACTTAAGGGTTTTGCAGCTTTGTACTTTAGTGGAACAAATTTATCGAAAAGGCTGTTAATGTGATTCTGATTGTTAACTAGAAATCCACAAACAGAACAAAAGTTCTAAATATTTCACGATAGATCGGGCGCTTTCCGTTACTGCTTGCAGAAGTTTTTAACAAACTGTTTGTGGATTTCTAGGTAACAAAAAGTTACTTTATTGCAAAAGATTGTAATATGCCGCCTAAAATTCCTTCACATTTTCATAATTCCTACAAACTTAGGTGCTGAAAGTGCTGAGCAGGGTGAGAGATTTCATCAGGACTTAATAGTTTTTGAATGGCGATATCAAGGGTCTTGGTACGAGGATATGATGGGAGACTATTTTTTGGACAATCATACGTGTAAAAAATGCAGAAAATCACAAAAGAGTAGTCAAATTTACTTATGCCTCAGACACACATGTGGTATGAATATCATAATATCAATACTATGATTTGGATACATGGATGGATGAAAATTTTCAATTAAGCTACAATATGAGGTTGACAAATATGTGGTATAGATCGTAATATTATTACTATACTACGATGTGTGTCTATAGCATTACTCACATCGCTCATTATTTATCCTCTCTTTAAAATGGCGAAATGCAGATATTTTTTTATTCAATTAATTTTTTTTCCCATTAATCGCTGTTTTGAGAGATATTGTGCACTTCAAAACACGTAATAAATGGAATGAAATAATCTTGAGTATTACTCCTTAATAAAGTTTTATGAATAAACCCAATTTTGTTGTTGAAATTTTACTCTTCCGGAAAATTTTTGGTTAAGGACTTTGAATAAAAATAGATAAATATAAATAACGGTACATCCGATTGTTACACAATTAGTCTTAAAATGTTCACAATTAAATTCTCTATAGGATAGGGGGGCTAACTTTTTGTCCCCTTACAATTTTTCTGATTTTAGGACAGTCGAATCTGAAATTTCTTTAAAAAAATTCGATTTTTTTCAAATTTTTTTTCATTATTTTGGCCATTGTAACCAAACTACTTGACCAATTTTGGAGTGTGCAGGCAAAAACTGTTTGTTGGAGCTCCCTCTACCAGCACTTCCTGGATGTCAAATCGCCACGATGTCTAATAAAACTTTTTGATGCACCTATGTGATGCAATGTCTTGCATATATGGCCTTTTCCACATTTTTACCAATATCTCAAAAACTGAGTCTGTCACAAAAAAATGGAGATGATATTCGGAATCAGCGTAAAATTTCGCTTTAGAAAAGTATTATTTCATTTTTGGTGGTTAAAGTTGATCAAAATTTGTCGAGTAGTGTTATCTTTTCCAGATTCAAGTGGAAGATACCAAACGAAAGGGAGTCATCTTGTCTGAAACCTCGTTTGGTCTCGAACGGCTCGAAGAAGTTCTTTAAACGGCTCGAAGAGGTCCTTTCCAATTCTGACGGAGCTAGTCAGTGTTAGTCAGCGTCATTTCGCATAGCCGTATATGTTTTGCTGGGAAACCTAATTCAAAAGCGGCTTTAAAATCGACAAAGAGATGTTGTGTATCGGTGCCTTTTCATGGGTTTTTTCCAGGATTTGGCGTATTTGGTCGATGGTAGACTTACCAGATTTGAAGCCACACTGTTAAGAGCTTTAAAGAGTCTATGGCCATGCTACGCAATGATAATAAAATTAAAAGTATCTTTTTCAAGTTTAACCCACTGTGTATATCTAGTAAGTAAAAAAAAACTGCATTGCATAACAAGCGGGCGCGTTTACAACATTTTGCTTTCACTTACACGCTTGTGAATTTTGATACCAATCCTTTTCTTGGGATCTCCACTTTGTTGGCCCAAATCGGCGTACGATGCCGTATTCTATTAACATCTATTCTATTCGCAAGTCGTGGAAAAAAGTGCATTTTGTACTATTTGAAGACAGAAACCAGACGTAGACCGATTATAGCATGTTGGAGGAAGGGGGGGGGGGGGGGTTTCCAATTGTGCTATGCCTTGTAGTACTTATGCCTACAACGTTTTCATTATGTAGGTATTTCATAGACTTTTGGCAAACGTTGGCTGAGAGACAATATGTACGTATGTAAGTACAAGTATGTACACATGTACATTAAGCCGTATCACTTTATATGTACAAAAAAAAAAAATTTTGTCTAGAAAATATTTTGGGTGTAAAAATTTTTTTAAGCACTCACTAAAAACAGCTAAATCGCGTTTTTATACTCAGCTGTACTAGTACACAGAGTATTATAGTTTTGATTTCATAACGGTGGATTGTAACAGAATGAAATAATCGAGATAGATATGGACTTATATCTATCAAAATGATCAGGGTGAAAAGAGAAATCGATTGAGCCATGTCCGTCCGTCTGTCCGTCCGTACGCACTCTAACTCACGCAAAAATTGAGATATTTTGATGAAATTTGAAATGCAAGTTGGTATCGACACTGGGACGGTTGGTATTGAAAATGGGCGAAATCGGACCATGACCACGCCCACTTTTCCTATATAGAAAAAATCGGAAATTTGGTATCTCAGCCACTAATATAGCTGGAGCGATGAAATTTTACCCACGTGTTGAGCTCAGGCCCCTGGGAAGAAATTTGATGAAATTTTGGAAAATGGGCGGTGTCACGCCCACTTATTAAGGGTCAAACATGGAAAGTTTTATATGTCATAACTCAGAAATCATTGAAGATATATCGATAAAATTTGGTACGCGTGATTTACTTACTTAGGCAAACGTTTGGACGGAAAATAGTTAAAACCGGTTGACGGCCACGCCCACTTTTATATATTTATATTACAAAGTGACCTAATAAAAACATTTTAAGCCATATATCTGTCAAATATAAAGATATATTACTGAAATTTCGTAGTAGGAGTCTAACTACGGACCGAAAACAAAAACCACAAAAAGTTTGGAAAATGGGCGGTGCCACGCCCACTTATTAAGGGGCAAACATTGAAAGTTTTATATGTCATAACTCAGAAACCATTAAAGATATATCGATAAAATTTGGTACGCGTGATTTACTTACTTAAAAAAAAGTTTGGACGGAAAATAGTTAAAATCGGTTGACAGCCACGCCCACTTTTATATATGTGTATTATAAAGTGGCCTAATAAAAACATTTTAAGCGATATCTCTGTCAAATATAAAGATATATCATTGAAATTTCATAGCAGGAGTCCAACTGCGGACATCAAACGAAAACCACAAAAATTTTGGAAAATGGGCGTGGCACCGCCTCTTTTTAGAAACAGGAAGATACGAGATTTCGAAGCCCATAACTCGACAAATAATTTATATATAATGACGAAACTTGGTGTGTACACTTTTATTACTTGTGGTAATACATGTTCAAAATTTTAGCGAAATCGGTTTGACGACCACGCCCACTTTTATACATTGGAACTATAAAGTGGCCTAATAAAAACATTTTAAGCGATATCTTTGTCAAATATAGAGATAATTCATTGAAATTTTGTGGCATGAGTTCCACAATAGACCGGAAACAAAAAATAGAAAAATTTTGGAAAATGGGCGTGGCACCGCCTCTTTGTAGACAAAGGAATCTACGAGATTTCGGAGCCCATAACTCGACAAATAATTGAGATATTATGACGAAACTTGGTTTATACAATTTTATAACTTGTGTTAATAGACACGCAAAAATATATTTAAATCGGTTTATGACCGCGCCTACTTTTTAACAAAGATATTTCTGGAACACCCTTTGGGAATTTGTAATGTAACATCTTTATAATTAGAAGTCATAAAGGAATGAAATTTGGCACAAAGAATAATATTCATATGCATAGTTGGATGACTGATGAAAATGTTGAAAATGGGCGTGGCTACGCCCACTTTATGCAGCACTCGCTTTATATAAAATACACCGTGATTCCATCAAACGCAAACAAACAATGAAAGTATACAGCTGAGTATGTGATGTTCGATTCCACTCGAACTTAGGCTTCCTTACTTGTTTGCAATAGCTTACTTAAAGCTATACATATGTATATGTATGTATAAAGAGCGTGTTGCCGTGCAAGCATTTGTAGTTGGAGAAAAACAATAGTGGCAAAAAAATGAATTTCTTTAGCAATAACTCATAAAGTGTGCAATAAGGTGGAGTGAAAATTTTTTTTTGGAAATTCAATTTGTTCCAAAGCCAGAACGTCACCTTTCTAGCCCAGAAATAAGACTGAAAAATTTTATTGACCCACTCTCATGTTTAGAGGTGCCCCCAGCCCCGCAAAGTTGAAAGCAATAAGCACGATCAAGTAATATCCCCCTGCGGGGGTCAACCCCCCTTTTACCCGCCTTACTTTTCATATATAAAATGTATATCAAATTAAAGGGAATCAAAATGCCTATCGAATGGTATACAAATATTCGAAATCGGTTTACTTAGTAGTTTTTAAGTAATTGCAATTTAAAAAATGCATAATATAAACTTTGACGATTAATAACTTTTATTGTTGTTGTTTCCAAAAAAAAAATTCCCTTTAATACTCAGCTTAGCCATGTTTATTAATCCTCATACTTCGTTTTTTTATTTTATAATTTTCAAAATATTTGTACCAGATCGTGCTTATTGCTTTCATCCTTGCAGGGCTGGGGGCAGTGCAAAACGTCATCCTATAGCCATACAATTTTGTGGGGTTCATTAACTCGTATAAAGGCAACTTTTCACTGCTGGTACGTTCAAAACAAAAACAAAAAAAAAAATCTTCATATATTTTCACTCCACCTTAGTGTGCAAACACATGTGTTTGATACCACAAAATAAATTGAATAGCTGCTTGTTTAAGGGGTTACTAAAATAAGTTAAAAAACTGTCTTCGGATTCCGAGAAACTTTCTAGCTAAAAATTTAAATAATAACCAAAGCATAGTTTTAATGTTATGGCGTTTTCGATTCTGGAAGAAAATGTTGCATTATTACAAGGCAACATTATTAACATGCGCCCTGTGCCCTAAGAAAATGTTGCATTTTTTATGTGAAGAATGAAACAAAAATAATGCGACCCTGTTGCGGATCAGCTGTTCACATGAATTCATGCATACATACTAGAGCTGTCAAACTATCGATAGTCACGACCATCGATGTTTTACGATAGTCCTAAGGGTGACTATCGATAGTATCGACCCATTTTATATGTTTCTTCAAATCCATTTATTTTTCGCTGCCTTACTTTTAAAAATACCAACTGATTTTACAATTCATTAAAATTTTTTTGTAAGAATAATAACACATCGACTTTTTTGGTTTTAAACTCGGCCGCCTATCACTTACAATTAAACCAGCTTTACTGAACATGCGTTCAGACTCTATAGATGATGTCGTGATACAAAAAAAAATTTTTGCAGGACCAGGCAGAGACTCTAGCTGATTTTCTAACACCTGAAGAGCAAAGGATGGTTTCGAATAAATACATACATATATGTTTTATATCTGTTATAATAATTATACGATTTCCGGTATCTACCTTCCAATACAATAGCGGGTTTGTGTTTGGTTCTGAGTTAACTTGCTCCAAGTACTGTCTCTTCTTCAGGATTACATCGACTTTTTTTGCTCTCTGTTTTTGATCCAACACTTTGGAAATTTTTGGTTTCTAATACGACAATGTGTTCTCAGTAAAAAATTGTGCTTTCAGAATTAATGTGGAAATGGGTAAATGTCAAATGCACTGGGAAAGAGTATACATGATAGTGGCGATAGTACTAAAACTATCGATAGTTATTTCAAGTGACTAGACTATCGATACTATCGATAGTATCGTCGATAGTTTGACAGCTCTAATACATACAATTGAAAGCATTCATTTTTGTTATCTGTGGAAAAGCGCACGTACACTTTTGGGATTTTTAAAATATTTTTTGCAAATAAAATAAACAAAATGGAGCAGCAAAATTCTAATCTTTTTTTAAACGCATACAAAGTAAGTATATTTATACACGTTTTGAAGAACAGTAATAATAATGTTTTGTTTCAGTGTGGTCTGATAGTGAAACTCGACTCCTTTTGGACAAATACGGCAGCTATTTTCCCAACATCGGGCCTATGAAGGCATTAAGAAACAAGAAGGAGATGTGGGAAAAAATAGCATCAGAGGTCGAAGGAAGAACGGCAAAGCAATGCGAGGAGCGCTACAAAACTATTCTCAAGAGGAGAAAAAACGCCGTTGACAACAACCATACATCTGGTGCGAAGAGGCAGAGGGTTGAATACCAAGAGGAGTTTGAGACAATCATCGCTTTAGACGACACAATAGAGCCGGAGGTGATGATGAGCAGTCAGGCAGTTCAGGTGCGAGTTCCAGTTCAGCCAAGTTCAAGTTCGAGAGTGAGAGAGGGCGAAAGGAAAAAAACCGTTCAGGAGACAATGCTGGAAATCGCCAACCGTAAAGAAGAGGCGAAGGAGAGGCGACATGCCGAAAAGATGCAGTCCCTGAACAATATACAGCAAATTCTTGCGGAACTGCTCAACAAGAATTAGGCGTTTTCATGTAAATAACTATTTAGTATTAAGAAAGAGTGAATCAATTTTTTTGTTTGTATGTAAATAGTTGTTTAGTATTAAGAAAAAGTGAATTAATTTTTTTTTATGTAAATATGTAAATAGTTGTTTAGTATTAAGAAAAAGTGAATGAATTTTTTTTATGTAAATATGTAAATAGTTTTTAGTATTAAGAAAAAGTGAATTAATTTTTTTGTTTGTATGTAAATAGTTGTTTAGTATTAAGAAAAAGTGAATTAATTTTTTTGTTTGTATGTAAATAGTTTTTTAGTATTAAGAAAGACTGAAGTCAATCCTTGTTTTTATGTACAAAGCTTTTTAATATTAAGAAACATGAAGTCCCTTATTAAAAGACTGATGTCAATCCTTGTTTTTATGTACATATTTCTTTAGTATCAAGAAACATGAAGTGCCTTATCAAAATACCGATGTCAATTTCCTTTATGTGCACATTTCTTTAGTATTAAGAACCACGAAGTACCTTATTAAATGAAGAAAACATTTTTTTGAACATATTCCTGCAGTATTAATACTAAAACTACTTAAGAAAACCAAAAGTGATTTGCATTAAATAATGTTTTTTAATTACATTAATAAAATTAATAAAAGTTCAACTTATTTGTTGATTTCTTTGTGAAAACAACTGGGTTTTAATACTATTTCGCTTAATTTGTCCCAGTTGGGTAAGTAATTGTTCCCTTCTATCTTCCCCTCCTGCGGAAGAGTTATCATCCTCGTCATTTATATTTTCATCGCTGCTGTCGAGGGAGTCTCCCCTTTCAATACACAGATTGTGAAGAGCGCAACAAGATATGACAAACTTTGCCATACACTGCACGTTGTGAAAGTCTAGTCGCATTAGCTGCCGGAATCGTGATTTCAGTAATCCAAAAGCATTTTCAATTTTTACTCTGGTTTGACAAAATTTAGTATTGTAAAATCTTTCATCTTCTCTCAAGTTACCATAATCTCGGAATGGTGTCAGTAAATACTCCCTTAGTGGATAAGCTGAATCACCCAGCAAATGGTAATTAGGTCCACATATATTTGCCAATTCCTTGCCGATGAAAGATAGTTTCAAAACTCTTGAGTCATGAATTTTACTAGGTACACCAGTAAATACATCCAAAAACCGTAACCTAGCGTCACATATCCCCTGCAAGGTAATGGATACACAATCATGCCTGTTAGTGTATGTAGAGCGTATTTTGTGCTTCGGCTTTCTACTCGCGATAAAACTTCCATCGATGCAACCCAATACATTTGGAAACCCCGATATCTAAAAATAATACAAAATGTATACCAACATTACATTATATTCAGTGATTAATATTTACATTTTCGAACTCTCTTGCCGTTGCTTCTTTTTCGTGGGCTTGCGTTGGAAATTTTATTACAACTGGCGCAACGTCGTTAATGATAAAATTCAAAACTTTGTTAAAAATATTGAACATGCTTGACAAGGCCAAATCAAATAAGTTCGCAACTTCCCGGAAAGTTGTTTTATTTGCCGAGAACCTAAATTAAATAGATATATATATTTATAAATATTTTTGAACGGATTTTAGCATATGGGTTTATCAACGTACCACAAAAATGCGAGAATATGTGTTTTTGGTGGCGCTTGAATTTTTCCTCCTCTATAGATCCTTGCGCCGTACCAAGAACTCACTGCATAGCTGGACTCAAGGTAATCGCTGATTTCCCGGCTGACGCGAAAATTCTTCTTGAACTGCAATTAAAAATAATAATAAATAAAAATAAAATATGTATTTAACTTGCTAGAAACATTTGTATTTTTACCTCTGTATCCGTGTAGGCGCCCACAACATCTTCAACAAATCCTTTCACTCGTGGAAGCGAATTACCTTCGATTAACATATTTATTTCAAAATCGCTTGATGATGAGGAAGATTCCATCAATTCATTGACAATTACTTTTATGGAATTTAATAAAATTGCTTGATTTAATTCCATTTTTTATTTTTTGTTTAATGACAATAAAAATGCAAGACTTCACACACAAGAAACACAGCTGTTGTAGGGCGACCCTTTCAATTTTGTCAGTGGCAGAAAATGTTGCCCTGTGTGGGTCATAGTGCGACATTTTTGACAATAGAACAATCAACCCAACAATCAAATGTGTGGAATCTATGTGGAATAGAACAAAAAAATTTGACAGCCCGATAAAAATGCAGAATAAGTGCGACATTTTTGCCAGAATCGAAAACGCCATTAATTAATTTAACGCCCTCTTCTTAAAGGCTCTATGTATAGTTAAAGTCTATTGACTATAATTCACACTTAAAATTAAAATTATAACCATTTTTGTTAATTTTTTTATCTTTATCTCAATTATACATGTGAGACCTAAATTCGCACAATTCGCTTTTCTCAATTCAATTGTTCGCTCCGGACTTGAATATTTTAGTTCAGCATTTAAATTTCGTTTAGCAGGCAATTGACTGCAATTTAATAAAAAAAAAAAAAAAGCACATGTCTTCGATTTGGCTTTTTGCTATAGAATTTACGGTCATTGCTGTTGATAAGTACAATGCCTTTGAGCAAAAAAAAATTACCGAAACAAAAAACGTACTAAAATTTATCTCTACCCAGCAGCAGGCAGCATTAGCGACAATCGTTAGATAATAGTTGTGTGTGTAGCCTCGGTCGCAGTTACCCAGTTGGAAAGGTGGTCATACATGACCTTGCGATATACATACATACATCATTTGTATTAAAGTATGTATTCCAAAAAAAAAAAACTATGATTTCATCTAAACTCTAAACTTATAGGAAATCATCGGATGCATTCTAGAATGCAACCCACGGTAAGCGAAGAGTTGAGCTATTGGCTCTCAGCTATAACATTGAATCTAGCAAAAAAAAAAAAAATAAAAAAAAACAATACGAGAATCAAGTTTTCTTTAGTTTTGCTTTTTACAATGATGACAACAATTCACAGAGTCTTTTTCAAAAAAACGGACGTATAAAATCATCACTAAATACCAATATAATTTTGAATGTCTCACTATATGAAGGCGTTGGATCGAGTCTCAGCTTGATGCCATGCTTCGAATCCGGAGGTGAATATAAAAGGCACAACACTATATAACAAACAGTGAAGGGGAATATGCTGCCACAATGAGAGAAGCAGAGGAGCACAAGCGGGAGTGAAGCTACATATTTGTAGATGGAAGAAGGATGGGGAGACTATGAAGAGAAAATACAAAAAAAAAATTATTTTCAAGTCATATTAAGAGGCATAAAATGAATGAGACGGAGAGAGAAAATAAACCGACACTGAGATCACGGCAAGAGCGACTCTCATCCAAACATTCCTTTTTGCCTTACCTTGGCGGGGAAAAGTGGATGCATGACTTTCCTAGGGCATCACAATGAAAAAAATCATGCATTCTGGAATAATAATAATAATAATAATAAACCCAACGATTTCCCTCCACCCACCCAACCGCACGAGGGGCGCATCCGCATGACGTACGGATATTTTAAAATAAAATTTGGCCAAGGTGTTGAGTGGTAGAAGTTTATTAAACGTCGAGAACTTATACTGCTCAGCTACAGAAAATATAATTCCATCAGCTGGATATACATATGTACATAGAATAAAATATAAAACTACAAATAAAAGTAATAGACAACAAGTAAGGAAGCCTAAGTTCGAGTGCAATCGAACATTAGATACTCAGCTGTATGCTTTCATTGTTTGTTTGCGTTTGTTCGATATAGGGTGTATTTTATATGAAACGAGTGCTGCATAAACAGGGCGCAGCCACGCCCATTTTCAAAATTTATATCAATCATCCAAATAAGCATACAAATATTATTGTTAGTGCAAAATTTCATCCCTCTATGACTTTTAGTTACAAAGACTTCACGTTACAAATTCCAAAAGGGTGTTCCAGAAATATCTTTGTTAAAAAGTAGGCGTGGTCATAAACCGATTTCAATACATTTTTGCGTGTCTATTAACACATGTTATAAAAGTGTATAAACCAAGTTTCGTCATAATATCTCAATTATTTGTCGAGTTAAAGGCTAAGAAATCTCATATATCCCTTTGTCTAAAAAGAGGCGGTGCCACGCCCATTTTCCAAACTTTTTTATTTTTTGTTTCCGGTCTATTGTAAAACTCATGTCACAAAATTTCAATGAATTATCTTTATATTTCACATAGATATCGCTTAAAATGGTTTTATTAGGTCACTTTATAATACACATATATAAAAGTGGGCGCGGTCGTCAACCGATTTTGGTAATTTTTCGTCCACACATTTGGCTAAGTAAATATATCACGCGTACCAGATTTCATCGATATATCTTTAACGGTTTCTGAGTTATGGCTTATTAAACTTTCAATATTCGCTCCTTAATAAGTGGGCGTGGCACCGCCCATTTTCCAAAATTTTTGTAGTTTTTGTTTTATGTCCATAGTTGGACTCCTGCCACAAAATCTCAGTGATTGATCTTTATATTTGACAGAGATATCGCTTAAAATGTTTTTATTAGGCCCCCTTATATTTCCTATATATAAAAGTGGGCGTGGCCGTCAACCGATTTTGATAATTTTTCGCCAAAACATTTGACTAAGTAATTATATTACGCGTACCGAATTTCATCGATATATCTTCAACGGTTTCTGAGTTATGACTCATAAAACTTTCAATGTCTGCCCCTTAATAAGTGGGCGTGGCACCGCCCATATTCCAAAATTTTTGTGTTTTTTGTTTTATGTCCATAGTTGGACTCATGCGACAAAATTTCAATGATAGATCTTTATATTTGACAGAGATATCGCTTAAAATGGTTTTATTAGGTCACTTTATAATACACATATATAAAAGTGGGCGTGGCCGTAAACCGATTTTGATAATTTTTCGTCAAAACATTTGTCTATGTAAGCAAATTACGCGTACCAAATTTCATCGATATATCTTCAACGGTTTCTGAGTTATGACATATAAAACTTTCAATGTTTGACCCTTAATAAGTGGGCGTGGCACCGCCCATTTTCCAAAACTTCATCAAATTTCTTCATAAGGGCCCGAGCTCAATACGTGGGTAAAATTTTAAAACTCTAGCTATATTAGTGGCTGAGATACCAAATTTCCGATTTTTTCTATATAGGAAAAGTGGGCGTGGTCATGGTCCGATTTCGCCCATTTTCAATACCAACCGTCCCAGTCTCGATACCAACTTGCGTTCCAAATTTCATCAAAATATCTCAATTTTTGCGCGAGTTAGAGTGTTTACAGACGGACGGACGGACGGACGGACGGACAGACGGACGGACGGACGGACGGACGGACGGACGGACGGACGGACGGACATGGCTCAATCGATTTCTCTTTTCACCCTGATCATTTTGATATATATAAGTCTATATCTATCTCGATTATTTCATTCTGTTACAATCCACCGTTATGTGATTAAAACTATAATACTCTGTGTACTAGTACAGCTGAGTATAAAAATAGAATAGTCAATTAGAGCGAGAGATTTGTTGTCACTTGTTAAGAGCGCACAACAGAATTTTTCTTATCAGATAAATAGAGTCTGATATATCGAAATGAGTAGAATAATCATTAAAAGATTTACATAAGCAACGAAGTGGTTCGTGTAATTCAAAATTAGTTCTACACTGCTTTAAAAAGATAGGTTGAAAATGTCTTGATGGTCGAATAGGAACATTTAAGTTTATTTCGGATAGGAGAAATTGACTGCTTATGGATCCTTTCAGTAGTTTAACCAGAAATATTACACCTAACATTTCCCTGCGGCTTGATAAGGTTGGAAGATTAATAAGCTTCAAGCGACTAGTGTACGAGGGAAGATTTGTCCGTGGGTCCCAATGAAAGTTCCTTAACGCAAAAAGTAAGAACTGTTTTTGAATTGATTCCAGTCTATCGGAATGAACTTGATATTGCGGACTCCAGATTATTGAAGCGTATTCTAGTATAGGTCGTACTAATGTTGTAAACAGGGCTTTAGTTACGTAAGGGTCATTAAATTCCTTAGACCAACGTTTTACAAATGCTAGGATACTTTTAGCTTTGTTTACTGTAGCATTAATATGCAGGTTAAAGTGGAGCTTACTATCAAATCTTATTCCTAGGTCAACAAAATCGTGAACCTGTTCCAAACTATAGTTATTAATTGTGTAAGACGCAGGTTGAAGGATCTTCCGTGAAAAGCTCATAAATTTACATTTACTAAGATTGAGTGGCATAAGATTAATATTGCACCACGTAGCGAAGCAATTTAAATCATTTTGTAGGGCAGATCTTTCCTCCAAAGAAGAGTAAGACTTGAAAAGTTTCACATCATCGGCATACATCAGAAGTTTTGAGTTACAAATTGCATAAGAAATGTCGTTTATAAACAGCAAAAACAGAGTCGGACCAAGATGGCTGCCTTGTGGAACTCCTGAAGATACGTTAATGATGTTGGAAAAAGCATTTTTAAAAACAACTCTTTGTGTTCTATTAGTGACATATGACGCAATCCATTTTAACAGAATAGGTTGAAAACCAAGAAGATCAAGTTTATGGATAAGTAACGCGTGATTGACCTTGTCGAAGGCTTTGCTGAAGTCAGTATAAATTACATCGGTATTAGCATTATTCCTAAAACCGTTAGAGACATGAGTTGTAAATTCTAGTAAGTTGGTAACAGTTGATTTGCCTCTACAGAAACCATGCTGCGAACTTACTATTGATGAGGAAATGGAATGATTTAGACAATTGGTGACAATAGCCTCAAATAACTTTGGGATAGCCGAAAGCTTTGCTATGCCGCGATAGTTTTCGATGGAAGATCTACTTCCAGATTTATGTAGAGGAATAATAAAAGATTCTTTCCACGCTTTTGGGAAAATTCCTGACTTCAAAGACAGATTAAATAGTGTGGATAATGGCTGGTAAATATACTCGGCGCATTTGTTTAAAAATATTGAAGGAATCATATCTGGTATGTATAGATCCTATGGCCTTTATATCCATTTATAGATGGCCATACATTACCATTTCCAACTGGGTAGTAACTAGTCTTAGTTTGCCGCTTGAATGGCTTCTGGCTGCCTCTTCGTCTGCTTGTTTGGCACAAGTTATGTGTTGTCATTTGTTTTCTGGATTCATTGCAAATTTTACTACTTTTCCCTTGTTGTACCCAACTTGCTATCTCAGAGCACATTCACAAGGAACTCTCAAAGCACACACAATACAGCACACACAACAAAAAAGAAGTTGTATAAAAAAGTCTGTTAACAAAAAAGAAAAAGAAAAAAAAGGAAAAGGAAAAGGAAAACGTGGCTCCTCTCTTTATCTTCCTCAATTGCAGCTGCTTTTTTTGTGTGTGTGCGTCTCACAAACATCACTCACCGCTTTGAAATGCCGCTTTGTGAAATGAAGCGTACGTACGTAGACGCATCGCAACTGTTTGCTTAAGCTGCTCTTACACTCAAAAAAAAAATTTCTCTCGATCAAAGACATAATTTTCCTTATTTTGAACACGCGTCCCAATACAAAATCTTCTTTGTTTTGTGTAAATTTTCTCAAAAATGTGGAAAAAACATAAAAAAACATTCAAACAAATTCGTTGCCATGGGGATTTGTATGGGAATTTAATTTCGCAAAATTAAAGAAATCAAGTCTTCAAAACAAGGAAAGTTGGGAAAGGAATGGCGCTTAAAGAATTTTTCATTATTTTAATGTATGAATTTTTTCAAAACAAGTATATGAAACCATGGTAACGCATGTAACAACAATATTTTATAAACCTTTTAACATGTTTTAAGGAAAATTTACTCAAAACAAAGAAAGTAGTGTTCAAAATAGGTAAACAATTTCTTTGACCCCTCCATATATTTTTTTTCTCTCAGTGTACCTTCACTCCCCTATTCTTCAGCTGCCAGCAGGGATTGGAAATAATCGTTATTTTTTATATTTTGACTAAAAAAATCATACTGAAGGAGAAATGCTAAACGCAAAAGAAGTACACAGATGTAATCACCGTAACGCAGACTACCTCTAGGTGCATTAACTTTTATTTTTTCGATTTTTATAAAAGAATTTATTTTTCATCATTATTTTCTGAGTTTTCTTTTTCGCTCAGCAAATAAAAGTTTTTTTCTGAGTTTTATTTGTCCCTCAGCAAATAAAAGTTTTTTTCTGAGTTTTATTTGTCCCTCAGAAAATAAGTTTTTTTCTGAGTTTTATTTTTCGATCAGAAAATAAAAGTTATTTTTTGAGTTTTATTTTTCGATCAGAAAATAAAAGTTATTTTTTGAGTTTTATTTTTCCCTCAGAGAGTAAAAGTTATTTTTTGAGTTTTATTTTTCGATCAGAAAATAAAATTTATTTTCTGGGTTTTATCTTTATGCTCAGAGAATAAAAGTTTCTTTAGTCTAATTTCTACAGCTGTCGATTTTGCCACATTAATACGTAGGTAAAGTTTATTTAATAAAAAAAAATTAAAAATTTATTTATATACTTTACCTATTTATATTTTGTAGAAATTTCAGCCAAAATTAAAATGTAAAACTTTTATTATCTGAGCAGAAAAATAAAACTCAGAAAAAAACTTTTATTTTCTGATCGAAAAATAAAACTCAGAAAACAACTTTTATATTCTGATCGAAAAATAAAACTCAACTAGTAAACCCGGCCACGCGATGCTGTGGCTTTCAATTACACTGTGTGACAATTTGAGGGTGGAAGACCACTTATTGCCACATTTGAAAATTTTTTGATATACCTTCATAGCTACTGGTTATTTTTATTTTCTGTGGACCTAGATTTTTTATACATAGACTAGCTGACCCGGCAGACGTTGTTCTGCTAAAACTTATTCCTATGAAGCTTACAGAAAAGTCTTTGATTACCGTATTGCTAACCATTATCTTAGAGTCCATCTTAATGACTGCGAATAACAAAAAATTGTCTATTCTCTGAATAAAAGTTATAGTTGTATTCGCCGCGACAAACCTACTTCCCCCGATCCCTATCACTATCTCAATCCCTATCCCTATCTCTATCCCTATGCCTATGCCTATGCCTATGCCTATGCCTATGCCTATGCCTATGCCTATGCCTATGCCTATGCCTATGCCTATGCCTATGCCTATGCCTATGCCTATGCCTATGCCTATGCCTATGCCTATGCCTATGCCTATGCCTATGCCTATGCCTATGCCTATGCCTATGCCTATGCCTATGCCTATGCCTATGCCTATGCCTATGCCTATGCCTATGCCTATGCCTATGCCTATGCCTATGCCTATGCCTATGCCTATGCCTATGCCTATGCCTATGCCTATGCCTATGCCTATGCCTATGCCTATGCCTATGCCTATGCCTATGCCTATGCCTATGCCTATCCCTATCCCTATCCCTATCCCTATCCCAATCCCTATCCCTATCCCTACCCCTATCCCTATAGCTACCTACCTTTACCTTACCGGGACCGTCCATCACCATCCGGGCCCACTACTTTAGCCATCTCTGGGAAACAGCCTTAGAAATCACAATGAAAATAGCTGTATGTGGAAGCCTGCTCAACGCTTTTCATTTTCTACCAATATCGCTCGAAAACATTCAGGGGTTATCCGGGTCCACGCTTTGACCCAAATCTTGGAACCCGGCCTAGGCATCACTATTTAAAAAGCTCTTTGCTGAAGTCCTCCTCAACAGCTTTCATTTGATACCAATATCGCTCAGAAACTTTATAGGGTCACTCGGTCGCACGTTTTAACCCATATTTGGGAACCCGGCCTAGGTATCGCAATAAAAATAACTTTATGTTGAAGGCCTGTTAAACACCTTTCATTTGGTACCAATATTGCTCGAAGGCTTGGTGGATCGATCTGGGTCCTCATTTAGGCCTGTATTCCGGGAAGCTCCCAATTTTTCGAAATTCTATATACCCTACTATGTGCACTAACACCACATGAATCTACTGTGAAAATTTCATAAAGAACGGTTGGTTACTTTGGGAATTTATAGAGGACACACATCCACAGATGCACACATACGCACATACACACCGATTTTTCCAATTTTCGGACTTTTCCGGAGGGATTTTCCAACATTTTCTTGCGTCCGAACCATCTCCTCGAGAATACGAACAATTGACAAAAAGTTTTACAGAAATTCGCCCAGCCGTTCTCATCTGATGAGGTTATTAACATTTTTTACACCATTTTTATATATATAGATTTTGACCAAGGAGCCCCATAGTGAAGTTTTGTGCCGAATATTTTTCTAGACTATGGTAACCTTAAAGCGACCTACAAAAGGCCATTTGGCGCGCTCCTCCTTTTCTTTCTAGTTCTCTTTCCCTTCCCCTTTCCCCTTTATTTGCGCTTTATTTTCCCTTTATCCATTTTATTTTTCATATTTCCTCTTTCGCTTCCTGTTCTTCGCCATATCCGTCCCTTTCATTTTCCTCTTCCCTTTCCTTTTATTACCCATCTTCAGTGCTAGGCCTTGCATGACACTTTAAATTTAAAAATGAGATAAACTGTAGGGTAAAAATGGATTTTTGAACAGGTGGTACCCTTTTTGTAAAAATTTTAATAAATTACTCATTTCCATGCCAAGTCCTTTCATATGATACCTCAAATTTAAAAATCAAACAAACTATAGCGTAAAACTGAATTTTTGAACAGGTGGCAACCCTTTTTGAACATTTTTTTTAAAATTGCTCAATATCAGGTCAAGCCCTTTCATATGGTGCCAAAAATTTTAAAATCAAACAAACTATACAGTAAAATTAAATTTTCAAACATCTGGCAACCCTTTTCAAAAAAATTAAACCTTCCTGCACATCTACAGGTCAAGCCCTTTCATCTGACACCACATTTTCGAAAATCGGTATAACGGTGTAAAAGTTATGGTGCTTACAAAAAATCGCTTAGCGTAATATATATAAAGATAAAGATAAGCAACTTTTATTTTCTGATCAAAAAATAAAACTCAAGAAAAAACTTTTATTTTCTGAGCAAAAAATAAAACTCAGAAAATAATCGTTAAAAATCAACTTTTTGGATATCACTCATAACCGTTACGGTCCCTGGCTGCCAGTAGTATTGCAATTTGGCAATGATATGCATTCTTTTGATGTACACACAAGTATCCCTGTACGTGTTGATTCGCTGACAGGATATTGTTTGATATTTTTCATATGCCGTTGCTACTACTTTTTTCACATCTCTCTTTGCCTTTATAACTTATATTTTTCTTCAACTGCTTCTACATGTACATATGTATGTACATACATGTGTATTTATGCGTGAATGAATTGCTTGACTTTAGTGTTGATTGCACAAAGGCGCCGTGGGCAAAAAAAAAAAACCAGCAAAAAACAGCAAAAACATTAAAAAAACGAAATGAACTACATAAAAGTGAATTATTGAGCGTAAAAGCTATTTAGTGAAAAATTTAAGAATTACTGTTGATATAAAATGCTCAAAGGTATTGCGATTGATATCACAATTGTTTTGTAATTGTAAATATGTACATACAAACATACTACATACGTACATACGTAGGAATCTATATATTAATAGGCTAACATTTTTCCCATACAAATAATTGCCAGGCTGTTTAGCACATTTAACATACTCATCCACATAAAATTGATATGGATGTGTTCGTATGAGTCAGGAGCAGTGCATAGGCATATAATTTTCTCTATAAATTATTTAATTTCTTTATAATTAATAAATAAAGTTTTTAGTTTTGTACCATTTTTGATTTACTTCGTTTTTGCTTCGTTGGCAAATGTGCCCACTATCTATATATTAATAGGCTAACATTTTTCCCATACAAACAATTGCCAGGCTGTTTTGCACATTTAACATACTCATATCCACATAAAATTGATATGGATGTGTTCGTATGAGTCAGGAGCAGTGCATAGGCATATAATTTTTTCTATAAATTATTTAATTTCTTTATAATTAATAAATAAAGTTTTTAGTTTTGTACCATTTTTGATTTACTTCGTTTTTGCTTCGTTGGCAAATGTGCCCACTATCTATATATTAATAGGCTAACATTTTTCCCATACAAACAATTGCCAGGCTGTTTTGCACATTTAACATACTCATATCCACATAAAATTGATATGGATGTGTTCGTATGAGTCAGGAGCAGTGCATAGGCATATAATTTTTTCTATAAATTATTTAATTTCTTTATAATTAATAAATAAAGTTTTTAGTTTTGTACCATTTTTGATTTACTTCGTTTTTGCTTCGTTGGCAAATGTGCCCACTATCTATATATTAATAGGCTAACATTTTTCCCATACAAACAATTGCCAGGCTGTTTTGCACATTTAACATACTCATATCCACATAAAATTGATATGGATGTGTTCGTATGAGTCAGGAGCAGTGCATAGGCATATAATTTTTTCTATAAATTATTTAATTTCTTTATAATTAATAAATAAAATTTTTAGTTAAGATAAATAGATATCGTAAACGTGTTTACAAATATCGTAAACACAGTTGAAGAGTCGCTTTAATTTAAAAGCGCTCACCACCGGGCCTACCTACCTAGATCTGCCTTGATTTTGACCATGATTTCGCGTCGGACCGTGATCAAAAGGGCAAATCAGTGTTGCGGTACAACTGGAATTTGGAAAGTGTTGCTTATCTCCGCGAAAAGGATTAATTTTTGTACCAATACAAAGTTGAAAAAATAAATTGCTTGGTCGAATTTCGAGCACCGGCGATACTAGTGCACAATTAATGAGCTGATTGTTACATATGTATTTACATGTATGCAGTGTTGCCACTTTAGCTATTGTGTAGCTAGATTTAGCTATAACTTTTGCCGTTTAGCTACAGATATTTGCGTTTAGCTATTAGCTATTTTTGTTAGCTTTTTTTTAATAGCTTAGCTATTTTTCGCTATTATTCTTAATTTCTTTATTTTGCACATCAGTTTATCATTTTAAGCTAATGAGTCATCTGTGAGCTTATGAGAACTTGAAAGTGTATACTGATCCTTATGATTATCAAACTATACAAAAGTTGATAGTATGGCATGCCTTCCTTATTTTATCGATTATTGGTGCATTCATATGCAAGGTTGATCAATAAGGTTTTCGCAATGCGCATAAGCAACTCTGCCATACATTTTGTTGTTGCCCATTTTGCTGAGTTCGCAAATGACCATTGGCATACGCTACACTGTCAATATGAATCGCGATATTTGAATCGGTATTGATGAATCGCAAGCTAGTGCTGTACGTTCAATATGAATACTGCGATATTTTTCTCGCTTTTTTACTTCCGTCCTTTTCACGGTATATTCGTAAAATTTGTTAGAACTTTATTATAAAGTTAATTGAGCAACTCCGCCAACGCTTACCGCAGAATATTTAATCTTTAAAAAATATTGAATTTTTTTCTGTAAATAATGCTTTAAATGCTGTAAAGCCAAAAATATTTGACACTTTCAGGATGAAAAGGGCCACTTTAACACGGAGGAAATCACTATTTTAGAAATGCAATGGAAAAAACTACACGCATACCCATGGAAGGAAACTACCTCTACAATAAAGTTTTGGGTAGAAGTAAGAAAGCTTAGAAATGCTCTTAACGAAAATCCGTTTGAAGAACTACAATCTTTTGTGTTTAATTTTCTAATCCTACCGCTTAGTAATGCAGAAATAGAACGTAGCTTTTCTGTTATGAACGCAATGAAAACAAAGCAAAGAAATAGAATGCAATTATTTATGTTAAACTCTCTATTGACTGTTAGGTATGGTCTAAAAAGGCTTGAAAAATGTTGTAATAACTTTGAAATTCCTAGCGATCTTATTAAAGCAATGACTTCAATTAATATATATGATTCAACCTGTGAATTAAATGAAGAAGATATGATTTTTGAAATGTGATTGAATAAAATTTTTAACTAAAGTTTAAATATTAACTAGTCGCTATTATAATTTATTTTAATACTGCAATTGAAGTACATACATACATACATACATATGTAATGAATTGATTTTTTTTATTGTAATAATCTTATTATGCGGCGTACATATATAAGTACATACAAACAAATATATGTATGTGGCTACAATATATAATATATGTATATATAAATATTCACATATGTGAAATTGTTTTATGTCACGTCTTTTTAAATAAATGATTATTTGACTATTTTTGAAAAAAAAATTGTTGGCTATTTATTTTAGCTATGAAAAAAATTATTTAGCTATTTTTAGCAATTTTTTTTTTTTAATTTAGCTATAAGCTTCAAAATATTCTGGCAACACAGCATGTATGAACTATCACCATTGGTACACCACGTCGTATGCGTAACATTTTCAGTTGTACAAGTTTACTAATAGGCGAATTCTGTAACTCCGTCTCATCTCAAGTCACAAAATTTGAGATTTGAGACATGAGACATTTTTAGTGACTTGAGCCATTTTTGGTATTCTGTAAGCCACAGTCACTAAAAATTTCACCAAAGTTTGTGGTGAAAATGTACTGAGACTGTTTGAGATAACAAAATAATTTAACGAATACTCACTAATCGATTACATACGAAAATAGGTTTTGGAAATGAATTTATGAGCAATATATTGCATTAAAAAAATAAAGCGTATCATTACTACTTATCACTTATAAAACTAGTTATGAATATAATGTTTTATGAGTGTTTTATCTGAACCGATTCGCAAAAAAAGTCATGTAACGTAAAACATTGAAATATCGATAAATATCGTATCACATCACTATTTACACTTGATCGAAATGGCGGAAAAAAGTAAGTTAGCAAAACCAGCAAAATGTTATTATTTTGCTAATTTCATACAAAGAAACTTGTTTTATTACAGAAAATAGCAAGCGAACAAGCAAAGAGCAAACAAATTGTAAGTTTTTATAAATTTTGACACTTTATTTAGTTCATCTCAATGTTTTGTTTATTTTGTGACCTCCTCGCCACCAGGTCACTAATTAGTGACGTATTTTTTGAGACTTGAGACGTGAGCTCGCTTACAGAATACCAAATTGTCTCAAAATCAATCTCACTACGAAAAAGTCTCCAAAAGTCTCTATTAGTGACTTGAGAGAGCTTACAGAATACTAATATAAGTATATACAAAATTTTGTGACGGATTTCGCTCAAACTTGTCTAAGCTGGTGTTACTACGCATACGTTTTGGGAAGGAATTTCTTCTAAATATCTCATTTTCTTGAAGCGTTATACCTGTTTGAATATGCTCGTTTTTGCACTTTTTTTTACAAACACAAGTTTTCTTGCGATTTATATCTCGTGTCACGCTTGTCATTGAGTATTCAAACTCACAAACGGTATAGAGTTTTTCCAAGATTTCTGATGAAAATAACAAATTTATTAATTTTTTTTTTTATTTTTTAACTTTTAAGAATGACACCTTTATTTTTTCTTCGAAAGCTTATTTTATTAGCTTTAAAACGGTATATAATTTATCAATTCGGAAAAGTATAAAAATGCGTATTTACATACATACATACATATGCATTTTTTGTGGGAAGCTTTTTCGTGGCAGAAATACACTCGGAGGGTATTCCGCCACTGCCGAGAGGTGACAGCTATTTCTAAAAAATCCAATAATGGGATTTAATTAGAAAAAATTACTTGGTGTTTGTTCGGACTGGGGTTAGAACCCGAAACCTCTGGTATGGCAGGCGAGCACTCTACCCTCTACACTACAGCGGTCTATCAATAAAAGCAGACACATATAAAATCACAGTTAATTTGAAAAAATAACAAAAAATTAAAAATACGTACATATCGACGCTTCCAAACAAAACTGTACTAAGTATGAAAACTGTGTTTTGCAGGAGAAGCTCTCAAAGTTTAAACTCGATATGAAACTGCAGTTGTATGCTAAGTACATTTTCAGTTGTAACTTCTGTTTGGATTGAACGATCAATACCAAAAATCGACAGTATCAAAGTTAGGGTACGCTTTATATAAAACCGTAAGAAAAAATAAAAATTTGCTACGTTGTTTTTCATGGCAAGCTCACAAAGTTTTTATTCTGAAAAAATCACGTGTTGTATTATATGTACATTTTTGCTTATAACTTTTGATTGGATTGTCCGATTGATACCAAAATTAGACAGCATCTAAATTAAGACACGTAGTACTTGAACACGCCAAAAACGGGAAAATGTACTAAGTCGACTTAGTACAGTATTGTTTGGAAGCGTCGATATGTATTAGAATTTATTTTAAACCTTGTTACTCTCTGAGCGATATTTAATTTTCAGCCGGAAGTGTGCACTCAATATAAAAACTAATCACAATTTCATACTTCTTTTTTCTTTTCATTTCATACGCTTGCCATCAACATCGACATCACATCAAATGGATGACATCGCAACTGTTGCTGGTTCTGCTGCCGTCCTTTCCACTGCGAACGAAACGTGCAAAAAAAAAAAACAAAATTTTTTTGCTATGATGAACCCGCTTGTGCGCTTCCTGCGCTTGTGTAGATGCGGCCAAGAGACGCGCGTTATACCGCGTATATTGCAATTACGTTCACACTGGATGAAATCGGAGAAGGAATCGATGCGCCTGTTGGAGGCGGGCATCACAAAGGAGGTGATGAATAGTGCCATAGCGCAATTTTGCTTGGAAATCATAGCGAAACATGGCGAGCCGGCGCCGAGGCTGTGCAATAAGGATCCGTTGACATTGAAGATGGGCTCCTACGTGATAGAACTGTTTCCAAATGTAATTATAAAATGTTATTTGCTGCAGTCGGCTGGTTTGTTGTTGTAGCTGTTGCTTTTGCTTTCCTATTTGGTATCTATGTATGTATGTAACACACATCATGCACTTGACACGACCCTTTAGTCACCGTCAACTTTTCCTATAAGCTCACTTATTTCGCACTTCTGTGACTATCTATTACGTGCACCAAAAACAAAAACAAAATAGTCAGAAAAAAATACAGTGTTGTTTAATACATACATATGTATGTATGCAGCATATAAAAATGGTATCTATGTTGGTATGCAATTTTTAATTAAAACCATTGGAAAATCGAAAATTATGAGCTCTTTGATCTGTTATATGATTTCGTGGGTACAATCCTTATCTAGATATTTATTTTTACACTTATCTTTCTCTCTCTCCCTTTATCTTTATCCTTATCTTTATCTTTATCGTAATCATTATCTTTATCCTAATCATTATCTTTATATTTATCTTTGTCTTTATCTTTATCCTTATCTTTGTCCCTATATTTATCAATCTTTATCCTTATATTTGTCTTTTTCTTTACCTTTATCTTTATTATTTATCTTTAACTTTGCCTTTATCTTTATTTTTATTTTTATATTTATCTTTATCTTCCTCTTTATCTCTATCCTTATCCTTATCCTAGCCTTATCCTTATCCTTATCCCTATCCTTATCGATGTCCTTATCCTTATCCTTATCCATACCCATATCCTTATCATTATCCTTATCCTTATCCTTATTATTATCCATATCCATATCCTTATCCTTACCTTATCCTTATCCTTATCCTTATCCTTATCCTTATCCTTATCCTTATCCTTATCCTTATCATTATCCTTATCCTTATCCTTATCCTTATCCTTATCCTTCTCCTTATCCTTATCCTTATCCTTATCCTTATCCTTATCCTTATCCTTATCCTTATCCTTATCCATATCCATATCCATATCCTAATCCGTATCCTTATACTTATCCTTATCATTATCTGTATCCTTATCCTTATCCATATCCATATCCTAATCCGTATCCTTATACTTATCCTTATCATTATCTGTATCCTTATCCTTATCATTATCCGAATCCTTATCCTTATACTTTATCCTTGTCCTTTTCCATAATCTTAGCCTTATCTTTATATTTATGTATATTTATCCTTACACTTATCCTTTTCTCCCTCTTTGTCTTTATCTTTATCCTTATCCTTATCTTTATCCTTATATTTATATTTATCCTTATCTTTATATTTGTCTCAAACACAAACATTGCCTATCAATTCGCACAATATCAAAGCGCAAGCCCACATTATCTAATGCTGCATTTTTATCCAACAACACTGTACATATGTACATAGACATCCGCATCCACTCACTACTCTTTATTGCATTTTTTTTAATATTTTTTCATCAATTCTTTATCGTCTTTTCTTTTTTTTTGTGTTTGTTTGCTTTAGGCAAAGTTCCTGTTTATGGTACGAGATGGGCGCGCCACGGTGCATTCAATCATTTCGCGTCACGTAACGATAACCGGCTTCGATTTGACCAGCTATCGGCAGTGTATGCGAAAATGGAACGCGGCCATCGAAGTGATGCACAATCAGTGCAAGGAGATTGGCAAGGAGCGTTGTATGATGGTAAGTGGTGAAACGAATAAAAATTGCACACTCGTATGTAAGTATTTGGGCACTCATAAAACCAAAAAAACAAAGAGATTGTGTTTACCGTACTCTAGTGGCACCTAATACATACACACTTATGTATGTTTGTAGTATCCCTGCAGGGAACTCAATAACTAGTGAGCAAAATTTCTAGTTCCGAACTAGCGAAAAGGTGTCAAAAGCGAACTAGATCAATTGTAGTTAGACCCTCACCAGTTCAGAAGGAGTGAATTGAGTGGCCATTATTAGACAGACTTTGATTTATACGCAATTTCGAAGTGACACATATTCTATGAAAATTTTTCATTCGTTCAATTGCCGTCGGCCTTGTATATTTCTGCAATTCTCAGATGTTTAGTGAAGCATTTTATATAGAGTTTTCTATTTGCATCTTGTATGAAATGAAATGTCCCCCTAATTATGCTTTTCCGATCCCTCAGGCGTATTTGTAATTTTTTTTTTTATTTTATTAATTTTTAAATATTATGGTAAATTTTTATTAAATAAATAAATAAAAAAATATTAGTTAAAAAAAAATTAAAAAAAATTATCATCCACCTTGACACCGACAGGATTCGAACCCGCGCCCCTCAGATTGAAAGGCACATGCGTTAGCCAGTCGGCCATCGCGCCACTTGCATGAAGTGTGTCAAAGGCTGCACTTAAGCGGCAGATGTAAAACTGTAGAATTTGTAGGTACTTGTAGCTATTTCAGAACTATCGAAATTGTGCCAGTAAACGAACTAGTGAAAACTGTAGAATTTAGTACTAATTCGGAACTATCGAAAATGTAGTGCAGAGGGTGACAATTGACACCGCCTAGGACATCGCCGTGTTAAACTCGCCAGTTGATAACATGCAAAAGAGATTTAGCTCGCACTAGTTGTGTCGAAAAATGCACTAGAAGCGACCTAGTTCGGAACTAGAGATTTTCCCTACAGGGATCACATGAGTGGTTGATGTTAGTGAAATACTACATACATACATAGTTGATATACAAAGGATAGTATGCAGATTTTGATGCACTGATACCTCTTTAATTACTGCAAATTATTGACATATTGGAAAAAATAACGTAAAAATGCGTATACATATGTGCCAGTATACTCGTTTGTGAATTTCAAAGAAGAAATTTTAGGTAAAATGTAACTATCCACTTGCTCCCAGAGTATATTAATATTAATTGGTGTCCTACATCGTATTATTTTTCCATGAGTATGTGCATCAAAATGGCGCCTTGTGCGCTAATTAGGCCCGTCTAAAGCCATTCAATACAGCAACCAACTAACCAACCTAAATGATTTCTAATTTGTAGCTTTCTTGCAGCTTATAAACTCTTCGACATCATATTCGACTGGCAAACTGTCGATGCCTCGAAGCATTATTGTTTTCAAGTCTTATTCTTCTTCAGTCATGGTAGTGTGATGGAATGTGAATTCCTATATCTGAATTGAGGACTCATGTGTGCTTCATTTTTTCTAATACCCTTAAAAAGTCCTTTGTGTAAGCAAACATATAGTATAAAGCCAGCAGCAGGGAATATGCGCATATACATATGAATCGTCTATTTTCAAAACCGGCCATCTCCACTCAAGTCGTTTGTGAGAAAAATGCAATAAACTGCTCTTAAGAAAGCAATGCACTATGGTTTAAATGACCATGTTCTGCGGCCAAAAGTCACGTTTTTTAGTTTAGAATTTTTGGGAAATTATATTTTCTCTGAATAGTGAATACACCCTATATTACGAATACATACTTTTGTTTGCTCTCTGGAAACTCTAGTACAAGAGGTAACCAGCTGAAGTTAACCGTTATTTGAACGCCAAGTTTGCTATTTTTATTGTGCGAAAATCAGTTAAGATTAAAATTTTGCGACAGGAAAAGTTTTAAAGATAAATCTGTTTTTTAAAATGAAAAATAATCGTGAAGGTGTGTATAACAATGTGTATAAGTGCAAAAATAATACAAGCAATATATATTTAAAATTTCGCAGTAGTTATGTGCTAGTTAAAATTATGTGGGTTTAAAAATGTTGATCGGGTTTCGTAAAGTAGAAGTTGTGGCGTCCGACTGCGTCCGATATGAAAATTATTGGAGTGAAAAGTGTGTTGTTTTTGCTTTAATTTGGTGTATATATCTTTTGCAAGAGTTTGCTAATAGCTGATTTATCAAACATTTTCAGAGCATATCAAGATCAAAAACGGAGAGATGTTTAATGTGTGGGTGGAAAATAATAAGCAACAAAAAACTGTTTTCGATTGGATTATGCGAAAATTCAATAGTCGACTTAATGAAGAGAAGGTGAAACAAAAAAATTTAAAAATTCAGAGTTTCTGCTCACACGCAACCCAAAAATGGATGAAAAATGGACGAAGTTTACAAAATATGATCAAGTACGATAATCTCTGGCTAGGAATGGATAATGTTTTTGCATTGTCAAATGTTTCGCATAAAGGTCGGCCTGCAGTGAGTTATTCTGAAGGAAGTGAGCGGCAAAAGCGGAGATAAGCTTCAGAAGTTAGCTCTCGGCAATCAAAATACGACTGGTATCCTATGTCAGCTACGTTACATAAAATTTTGGTTCACTCCGCTCAAATTATGCAATCATCTAGTGTACCACTAGGCTGTCTAGGGGAAAATGCTTCAGAATGCCGTAACAAATGCTATAAAAGAGATCACGTGTCGCATGCCAGAAAAAATAGCAGGGAGAATAATATGAAAGATGTCTTTGATAGAGCTATGGATTCATCTGATCCCCTTTTATCTAAAATGCACTTGTCAGATAGGATTTATTGAATAAAAGAAAAACATTTCCACCTAAGTAGTTGCACTTTTAAAATCTCCTCCTAATGAGTTTGACGATGATAAGCCTACAACATCACGATAGGCATTAGAAGAATTTGATGAAATATGTTCCGACGATAATGAAGATATGGATGACAGTACTTGCTTCTCGATTGAACTAGAGGAAGAAGAAGAATTGTGGGGTTAGATCTAGGTGGGACTCTACCTGACACCCAAAAAACAAAAATTTGCTATGCTTTTAGTACTCACTCCAAAATGGAACAACAAAAATAAACTCGACTAATAGTTTTAAATATAATATCAATCTTTTTGAATACATTTTTTTTGAATGGCCTTTAAGTGTTTCATTTTATTTAAAATACAACTAAATAAACGATATCTCGAAAAAAGAACAGATTCATGGAAAGATTTTAAGCAGAAATATGTAGGTCAAAAAAGTTCTTAAATAATATACATACCTACTCGTAAGTATGATTTAAAAAAAGGCGTGGCAGTGATCAAATCCCGCCCATTTTTTTGTCAGAGTTTTAGGGGGGTGCCAGATTTATGTGTGCAAATTTGCAAGCTTCTATCTCCTTTGGTTGATTTTTGGCCGCAGAACATGGTCATTTAAACCATCGTGCAATGGCTAAAAAGATTTGTATTTATTATTATTATAGAGTAATTTGACTTGAATATGGTTTTGGTTATGAAATTGTTTTAATATTAAATACAGGAATTTGATCTGATACCTAGCTTAAAAAATTAAAATTTTGGAGATGGCCGGTTTTGAAAATGGACAAGGTAGGCAGGAAGCGACGATAGGTTGCATGAAAATGTCGAGAAAAAAGGAAAGTGGGGTTGTGTTATGTGATGTTTATAGATGAAACATCCGTTGAAATTAAAATCCGAGCTGCTCCTTTTTCAAGGATATCCACATTTTTTGTTTTTTTGAAAGGATCAAATATTGAGGAAATCGAAAATTCGCCACCGTCCAAATTTTTCCGATTTCAATACATTATTTGGTCGCTAAGGGATACAAAAAAAAGTATTAAAAAGATAAAAGGACACCTGTAGTGGAAAAATCCAATGTGAACAGGACCTAAAGGATAACCACTGAAATATAAAATAACACAAAAAGTACCCACTTTAATTTGCGTATAACTCCTAAAATGTTAAATCTACGTGAAAATTCCTTATTATATGTTTCATTCAGAATAAATAAAGAAATATTTCTTTAATATACAATTTTGATGTACCTGCAGTGCTTAATGTACTTTTGTGCAACTAAAGTGAAAATTTCAAAAAAAAGTACGTTTTTTTTATGGTGCTATTTTAAGTTAAAATATTTTTCTAGTTTATGTAAATATTTTAATCTAATGATCCAACTCTCATTCCTACATATCTATACGTTAATACTAAAAAAGAGTTAGAGCTGAGATACGCGCTAGCTGTGCACGGTGGGCGGGAAGCAACAATAGGTTGCATGGGAATATCGTAAAAACGATGGCCCAACGAATATGTGCCTAGCTGTGTGCTGGTACTAATTTTCGTTAAAAAAAATGTTGGAAGTTTTATTCACGCTTGCTGTGTGTTTATGAAATATATTAGAATATCATTTTACGTAAGTTTTTAGCCGGCGATCGTTTTTTCCATATTTTCATGCAACCTATTGTTGCTTACCGCCCACCGTGCACAGCTAGCGCGTATTTCAGCTCTAATTCTTTTTAATATTAACGTATAGATATGTAAGAATGAGAATTGGATCATTAGATTAAAATATTTACATAAACTAGAAAAATATTTGAACTTAAAATAGCACCATAAAAAAAAGTACTTTTTTTTTTTGAAATTTTCACTTTAGATGGACCAAAGTGCATTAACCACTACAGGTACATCAAAATTGCATATCAAAGAAATATTCCTTTATTTATTCTGAATGAAACATATAATAAGGAATTTTCACGTAGAGTTAACATTTTAGGAGTTATACGCAAATTAAAGTGGGTACTTTTTGTGTTATTTTATATTTCAGTGGTTATCCTTTAGGTCCTGTTCACATTGGATTTTTCCACTACAGGTGTCCTTTTATCTTTTTAATACCTTTTTTTGTATCCCTTAGCGACCAAATAATGTATTGAAATAGGAAAAATTTGGACGGTGGCGAATTTTCGATTTCCTCAATATTTGATCCTTTCAAAAAAAACAAAAAATGTGGATATCCTTGAAAAAGGAGCAGCTCGGATTTTAATTTCAACGGATGTTTCATCTATAAACATCACATAACACAACCCCACTTTCCTTTTTTCTCGACATTTTCATGCAACCTATCGTCGCTTCCTGCCTACCGTGTGGACGATTCATATGTATGTGTACGAGTATATACAGATCTATGTGGCCGTTAATGCTCGGCAATAAAATGTTGATTGAAACGTTCTTTATGTAATACTTTACCAAAAACGCTTGTTTTTTTTTTTTGTTAACATTCCTTATTTTCACTTGATTGATGTATCAACGGTGTAACGGCGGAAATTCTGTTGACGAATTTACTATTTATTTATGTAAATGAAATCGAAATATTTAAATAAAGCGAATTTGTCATTTCGGCGCGAATGCTTGAATGGCACAAAAGGAAAATTAAATGTACATTTTACACTTCATTTCCTCGTTTAATTGAATTACAAATACTCGTAAAACATTTTTCGTCACTTTTATCGGGTTGTCTTATGTCCGTTTTGTCGCTTTGTTCACATTTTTGCGCTTGTTTTTTTACTGCACAAATGTGATTAATCAATCGATTGTTTATTGTAATTTATTTTTTTTTTCGTTTCATATACATACTCCATTTGATAGGTTTATTACGAACAGTTAGTGCTGCACCCCGAGGAATGGATGAGAAAAATATTAAATTTTTTGGATGTACCATGGAATGATGCTGTGCTACATCATGAGGAATTTATCAACAAACCAAATGGTGTGCCTTTATCAAAGTAAGTTGTATTGAATTTTAAATTTTTAAATTGTTTAAAAAAGTTGCTCTTTTTTAAATTAACACACACTTCAATAAGATATTAATTTAAGTAAAGTTTATAAAAAAAGAAGAAAGTGGTGTGTATGTATCAGCATTACGGGTGATATGAGTACAACATCAGGTGCTGCGCTCAATGTTCTGTTGAAACTGATCCCTCTGAATTTGGTGATGCAAGAGGAGGCTATGAAAACCATGTTGTGGCACGACGACTGCAGCTCGGGACACGGCGAATTGTTTAGCAGGCTGTCAGAGCAATACCCTTTGTTTCTGGCACCGAATGACAAGCTGGTACCCCGAGTATCCTTTGGTAGACTGTCGATTTTCCCACAAGAGATCAATAGAGATGTCCAGAAACTCTACTGGAAGGACCGAAGAAAATCATCTACAAAGACGGATCAAAAACAGAATACATTACTGGAGCCGGCTGGCGCATGGCGGCCGACTTCAGCTGCCTGCCATTAAGCTTTAAGAACAATGGCGACGGGGTTTCAAACGGAGATTTATGCTATATGCTATACTAAAATCGGCTATATGGATAATTGATGAGAGTTGGCGTGGACACCAAATTAGCATCTGCCGTAAGAGCCAGGCTGCACTGAAGGCACTGAAAACTGCGCAAACCTCTTCAAAATTTGTTCACGAATGTAAGTCCAAGCTTGAGTCCGTAGTAAAATGGAATAAACTTCAACTTATATGGGTACCCGGACACTGCGGTGTTTGAGGTAACAAACTAGCCGAAGAATTTACAAATTGTGGATCAGCAGACAAACAACTGGACCGCAGTCAGTATTAGGACCAAGTATAGCGGGCACTGTGAAGTATATCAGCATTCAAGCAGAGAAAGAGGGAGCTTCGCATCCTTGTGGGTTTGATTACAGGACACAATCCATGGGGGCAGTACATGGCCATCATAGGCGTCATCGAAAGCGCATTATTATTATCTTGTTTTGGAGGAGGACGACGACAGCGCAGATCATTTTCTCTGCACCTGTCCAGCCTTCGCCAAACTAAGATAGCGCATTCTCGGCTCAGATGTATTGAGAATGGCGGATACACATTTTCTACCACTCAACAAACTTCTCAGATTTATTACAGAAGTATGCAGAGGAACCCTGATTCCGCTATCACACCATTTCCATACGGGATTATGCTTTCTAAAGGACTTAGGTATAATCTAATATGATACAATGGCGCTGTTATAACTCTGACGAGTTTTATGGCCGAGCTTCTCTCCCAATTCGAGGTGTGCTCCTTTTTGTTTTTCCTACTAATTGGCTGGACCTACAGTTTTATGCCGGCTCCCAACGGCGAATGCATTTTTTGTGAGAAGCTTTTTCATGGCAGAAATACTCTCGGAGGGTATGCCGCCCATTGCCAAGAGGTGACCGCTGCTCTTAAAAAAAACCCAATAATTGGATTTTTACTAATTAGAAAAATTGTTTTTGGTGTTTGCTCGGACTGGGGTTTGAACCCGAGACATCTGGCATAGCAGGCGAGCACTCTACCCACTGCACCACAACGGCCAGGATTTAGGTACAATGGACAAATATGCCTGAGTGCTTGGGCAAGACATAGTTTTCCCCGGCCTACCACAGTTCCATTCCAAGCCTAATCTCTTTTGGTTACAAACCTTTTTCGCAATTGCAGAAACTAACCTTGTCAGCAAATTACTTTAAATAACTTTGTATAAATTGTTTTCTTTACTTCTATTTCAACACACAGAGTTGAACGTTCGTCGGATCAGGTCATCAAACCCGTAAATTTGGAGGCGCTATCGAAATGGGTGGGCAATATACCGGAGAATGTGGTGCGCGATATGGCCGATATAGCGCCGATGTTGTCCATACTCGGTTATGATCCATATGCGAATCCACCAGATTATGGTAAGCCAGATGCTTGGGTGCAGGATAATACGTTTAAGGTATGTATGTATGTGCGCGTTGCAGTGATTTTTTATTACTTAAATTACCATTTAAATGCGTGTTCTTTTTAATAAATTTTTGTATGTGTTTTCTTAGTTATTTTAGCTACGTTTTGCTAATCTCAGCAACGGATATAGATGTTGTTTTGGTATTGAGTTGGTTTTAAAATTATTCAATCGTTTTTAATTTGTGTTTTCCACGCATTTTATGTATTTTAAATCTCATGCTCATTTGCGTATTTATATTTTTTTCCTATCTGCACCAAGTACAATGTGAAATGTTCGCTTTTGAAATGTCCGCTGTTTTTTTTTATTTTTTTATTGCATACCATGATATTTTGACAATTCATTATTACGTTCAATGACTGTCACTAATTTTCAATTATTATAAGGTATATAAACACCACATAAGGCCTTATTATAAGGAATTATCTAAGCCTTATTCCCATGGCGGATAAGCCTTCGGAATAAGGTTTCCTCTCAGAGAGAGGGAGGGTAATTAGAGGATCATCAGCCTTATTATAAGCCTTTGTCCATACAACTTTTGTCGCTAAGGCATTTTCAGGCATTATTTGCTCTTTTAGAATAAACCTTAAATAAGGCGTAGATTTTTGGAGAATATGTAAAATAATAATATCTCTTTTCGCATATTTTGAATTATTTGTAGGTTTGTATGTAGTCCATTTGTTCATGTGCTGTGTGTTTAATAGTCCAACCACTGACCGACGGCGTTATATCTCTTAATTAACGCACGCAATAGTTGAAAATCAACACCATTAACGCACGTAAACGCACGCATACCCAACGCAACAAACAGTTGTTTTCTTTGTTTACATTCTGCATTGTTTTTGGTTTGTTTGGAATGAGTTGAATAACAGGGTTACCATTGTGCAAGATGTACACATTGCAGTTTTTGATTTCGTAGTAACTTGTGTTTGGTTTCGTAGTAATTTTTCTTGAAAATCGTATTATTCATAGAATTCATTAATAAATAAATTTTTAAATTGAAAATGTTGTATCATGATAATTTAAAACCAAATATTAATTGCAGTTTTTTTTACTTCCGACCCCGTGCTTCTACATTTTCTACTACTATTTCTTAAAGGCTTTTAAGAATGATGTATTGTGGAACGATTTTCCGTCATCCCTTGTCACGTTTGGTTTGGAGACAAACCGGTTTCGGCTAATATGCGCCATCTTCAGTGTCTTCTTTCGTTCTGGAAAATCGTTCCACAATACATCATATTCCTACCCTGTCGGAAAAACAAGCAACCAAAAAGCTTTTAAGAATATCTATATGCACTAACAAACCCAATTTTTGCAATTAATAAAATGCAGCAATATATACAGAAATATACTATTTTTGCTTTATTTTTTAATTTATGTATTGCATAGATATGTACGTATTTCGGTCTTTTTGTTGTTTATGCTTGTTGTCAAATTCACTATTCTTGTCGGCTCGCCAAATATTATTCACCTGACAGCTTTTCAAAATTTGCTATCCGCAAATTGAAGTGAGAAATATTCACAATAGTCAAATATATTAAACGAAACAGTCAAAAATCTATTCTAGATATTTTTAGTAAAGAAAAAAGCAGCAGAAAAAACTTCATTTTTTTCTATTTAAATTTTTACAATATGTAGTAAAATTTAGTAAAAAAAAAACGCCAAAATACCTTCATTTTCTCTATTTACATTTTTATTTCCGTATAAAAAAACGATTGCGGCAATAGTCAAATTTAGTAAAAAAAAAACGCAAGAAAAAACTTAAATTTTTTTATTACATTTTTATCTCCATAATAAAAAAAATAAACACTTATGTTAACATAATTTTATAATCGGAATAGTTATTGAGGTACTTTAGGAACATATTGAAAGATACGTACTAATTTACTACAAAATGATCACTCCGGCAACCCTGTTGCAAAGAGAGCAATCATGAGAGCATCAGCTGACACGTTATTACGGGAAAAATCAAATTGAGCTAGGTTTCTTCGATACTTGCGTCAAGAGAGCCGCCGTCATGCGTTGGTGACTGGGCATTTACACTCCAACTCCATAAGACAGGTTGTGTCAGCTGACACGGGTTACGTGCGTGCGTCGTTGACTGGTTGGACTATAATGCTTAAAGCAGACACCCCCTGGTATTATGGCCTCATTTTACTCTTGACTTAAATATTTTTCCTTGATGCACATGTATGTATATGCGCATACAAAAAATAAATGTACAAAAAAATCATTCTTAAAATGAATTAAGTATAACGCAATTAATAAATCATTAATACAAACATATTGGTCATGGGACTTTTTTTACGAAAAAGTAACGAAAGTAACAATTTCAGTTATCAAAAAATGGAGTTGAGCACGTTTGCGTCAGCGATATGTATGTAGTAGTATATGACTCAGCAATATTCAAATTTTCGAAGAACATAATGTTATTACTGCTTTGATTAGTTAAACCTCAAAAATACATACATATATACATTAGTCCGGGACGATTTACTAACCTTTATCATGCATTCCCCTCTTTTTTCTGGGTAGCAAATTCTTCCACGAAATTTTTCTAAAATTTATTTTGATGTTCCGGAATTTGGTTTTCATGGAGCAAGACGGATTTTTGAAAATCAAAAATTTACAAAAATCGCCAAAAAAAAAAATTTACCAGACCAATATGCACATCAAAATCAAACAAAATGAATGCTGAATCCAAATATGGCATCAGAATTAAAATCAGATAACCCGTTCGAGTGTTGTTTCATAAGTTCGTAACATTTTGAATAAGAAATAATTTTTTCGGCAAAAATGCATTTTATTTTTCAATATACTTTTCTTTTAGCTGGCTACACTTAGTCCAGCGTGTTTTCCAATTTTTGTATTCCTTCCAAAAAATTGGATTTTTCAAGGCTCCCAAAATAGGCATTTGTTTCTGTGATGACCTCTTCATTTGACACAAAACTCTTACCATCGATCGATTTCTTCACGCTTGGAAACAGAAAATAATCGGAGGAGGCTAAATCCGGAGAATATGGTGGGTGAGATAGAAATTCGTGGCCCAATTTGTGAACTTTTGCCATGATGACTGCACACGTGTGCCGTCGCGCATTGTCATGATGAAACAAAAAATTTTTTTTCTTGCCAAATGCGATCATTTTTGCTTCAAATCAACATCGAATCTGTCCAAAAGCTCTGTGTAATATTCGCCGGTTTTACCATTTTCAAGATAATTTGCTCTCTTTAGTCCAAAATCATGGTATGGGATCTACATATGTACATATGTATAGTCATCCGATATTGATATTTTTCTCTGACAGCGCTCTCTGCGCAATCTGTGCTCCAAATGCAAAATTTCATAAGTTCAGCTGCATAGATGGCAGAATTATTCTCCAAAACGAAGACTTATGCTGCTTGAAAATTGTTTTTTGCTTCCAGTAGTACGCTATGGCGTATGAGTAACCTTGAGTTGAATAATTCCCCTCCATACAAATTGCCCCATCCTAATGTACATACATACATAAATAGTAAGTCATAAATAAATCAATAATAACGTACCTATGTATAGATGTGTTTAGTTCTATATCTTCCTATGTACTTAGTTAAGCATGTTCGGTGTTTGGTCTGATTTCTGCTTCTACTTCATCTCTTCACCACAAAAACTCATACATTTTCAATTGCTCTTTTTCTGGCTTTATTTTATTTTCTTGGCTTTTATTTTCATTAATTACACAGGTCAACAAAAAAGTCGATATTTTGGTGCAGCCATGCTTGTAACTGCAGTTGATAGTATACGATGCACTGATAAAAAAAATGATAACTTTTTTGAATCGTTTTTGAGATATGAAGCCTTAATAGGTTAAGGCATATTTGGCCCGATAACTTTTTTTCTGCGTATCCTATCAACACATTAATTATTAATGTATCTTGATAAATGCCAGAGAAACTGTAAAAACAATCTCAAAAATTCAATTTTGTGTTAAATTTTCTCAATTTTTTTCATTTTTAATCACGGTTTTTTTAACCAGTGTATATGCAAAGTTATTTCGATATAATCTCCGATTAATTCTGGTTTCAACGATGTATAACTTTTTTATATCCGCTTAGGCGTTTCTATGATATTCTACTTTAATCAATTTCTACTGTGAAATTTTTCATACTAAAGTATGGACCTCCCAGGTTAAGGTAAATATTTTTGTATGAAAAATTTCACAGCAGAAATTAATTAAAGTAGAATATCTTAGGAACGCCTAGGCGGATATGAACAAGTTATACATCGTTGAAAGCAGAATTTATAGGAGATTATATCGAAATAACTTTGCATATACACTGGTTAACCAATTATCAGAGAAAACCGTGATTAAAAATGAAAAAAATTGAGAAAATTTAACAAAAAATTGAATTTTTGAGATTGTTTTTACAGTTTCTCTGACATTTATCAAGATACATTAATAATGATTACATCGATATAAGCGGTGGAATGTCGCCTTTTCAACGATATCAAACGTGTATTGATAGGATACGCAGAAAAAAAGTTATCGGGCCAAATATGCCTTAACCTATTAAGGGCACATATCTCAAAAACTACACGTACGATTCAAAAAAGTTGTTATCACCTTTTTATCAGTGCATCTTATACTACCAACTGCAGTTACAAGCAGGGCTATATCAAAATATCGACTTTTTTGTTGAGCTGTGTTATTTATTAGTTTTATTCATATTTTTTAACAATTTGCATTCGTTACTCAACATTTTTATTTCAATATGTATGTACATATGTATATTAATCCAGATTATTATTATATTGAATTTCTCTATATTTTAATGCTACTTGTGTCGTCATGAAACAAAAATGTATTGCAAAAAAACAAAATAATGAACGAACCAAAAAAAAAACACATGGATAAATGGTCAACAAAATAACAAAACACAACAACAAAAAACAAATAAAGGTAAAGGCCAACCAGCAACTATGGGAAAATAAAGCCAGAAATGAGCTGCATTTAGTGGAGCATCAAATACCAAAAGAATCCAGATCACAGGAGCTGGATGATAATAATAATAAAAATAATAACAACAACAACAAAGACAACAACAGCAATAATAGTCAAGGAAGACGAAACACAAACAGCAACAATAATAACAACAACAACAATAACAACAACAACAACATTGCTGATAATAAACATGATAATGCCAATCAGGCCATAATGGACTATGAGGATGACAATACGGACAACAACAACAACAATAATAACAAGAATCCCTCGCAGCCGCCGCAGCAGCAGCAACTCGATGAAACACAGGACGATGACAATTTGGTATGGGTGAAAATGTTGAATGGTGACAGCGCCGCTGCCAATAATGGATATCGCATCCCATTTAAAGGCGCTACGTATATGGGCTCGTATGCTGGTAATACAAATACACAAGAACAACAACAAAAACAACAGCAACAGCAGCGTACATGATATCAAGGAATTGGCGATATTGTGCCACCACCACGACAGCAACAACAACAACAAAAACAAACTAAACAAAAGCGACAACAACAGCAGGAACAACAGCTACAAAATAAATATCAACAACAACGCAATGCTGCATTACAACGACGCTCGAGCTATCGTCGTCGCAGTATGCGACGGAATCACTGAATTCCAGTTTAAAAGACTGCGAAACTCATATGTACCACCAATACATACTATATACGTACATACATAGTACATATGTACATACATATATATGCAAGTGAAAATGCACACACATACACGAAAATGTCTATACAGCATACATAGTATTGTTGAGAATAAAAGCTAAATGGTGTTGAACTAAAATGAACTGAAGTGAACTGAGAGGTGTTGATCCGCGTTGCATAGAGCAACGGCGACGTCAGCGTCGACGTCAATGACGCCCATTCGACGATAATGACAATGACAATGGCGACAATTCCATTGAGTGGAAAAGCGTACGGCGGAAATGTGCGCTCGCTTGCTAGCTAAGCGGAAACGGATGTCTATATGGTATACCTACATACATACATATACATATACATATGTATGCATGTGCATATAACAATAGCAGTTTACTATTAAAAATAGATTTAAAAAAAACACAATTACAAAAGCCAAATGCTGTAAAAAGAGTTTGCAATCAAAAACAAAAAAGAAAAAAAAACAAAAACAAAAATACAACAAGCATTAGAAAACAAGCAAAAAAGCGGGAAAACCAGTAAAGCGAAATAATTGAAATCCCATTGTGCACGAAAAACTTAATACATAAAAGAAATAAAAAATTAAAAAAAAAGTAAACATTTAAAACTGTTTTGAATGCGATTAGCTGTGACCGCCCACCACGATTTTTATCGTTAATTGACTAACTGCGTTAAAAGCGCAAATAGATATATGTATGTATGCATATGTATGTACATAAATAAATATTAAGCCGTTAAATGGAACAAAAAAAAAAAAAACAATTGCTTTGCTTGCAACAAAATGTTTTTTTTTTGTTTTTTTGTTTTTAATGTAGAATTTTTATGTCTGTATGTACGTACCTATGCAGAAAATTCTCTTTTTTTTCAAAAAAATGAGCAAAAAAATACATATTACGATTTTCATTGCTATCTTTCTCGCATTCCAACATAAAGGCACACTAATTCTATGCGTTTCATCAAATTTGTTCTACGGCAAAAGAGCCAAAATTCGCCAGGAGTAGATATGTTTATTTCAGGGACCGTAACGTTTATAAGTGATATCCAAAAAGTTGATTTTTAACGATTATATTCTGAGTTTTATTTTTTGCTCAGAAAATAAAAATTTTTTCTTGAGTTTTATTTTTTGATCAGAAAATAAAAGTTTCTTCTTGAGTTTTATTTTTCGATCAGAAAATAAGTTATTTTTTTGAGTTTTATTTTTCCCTCAGAAAATAAAAGTTATTTTTTGAGTTTTATTTTTCCCCCAGAAAATAAAAGTTATTTTTTGAGTTTTATTTTTCGATCAGAAAATAAAAGTTAATTTTTGAGTTTTATTTTTTTGCTCAGATAATAAAAGTTATTTTTTGAGTTTTATTATTTTGCTCAGATAATAAAAGTTTATTTATAAATTTTACGTATTTATGTGACGCGAGCACATACGTACTATTAAAAATGTAATTTTATGTAAGTATGTGAGTAGGTACATAAATATGTAGCATTTATATATACACATATATATATACATATACACAAGAATTGCTCATTTAAAGTTATTAGATTTAAGTAAATGCTTCACATACAACAACTTATTTCTGTCCTTCTACAGAGTTTCTAAATGATACATATTTATGTACCTAATCACATACATACATAAAATTACATTTTTAAGAGTATATATGTGCTCGCGTCACATAAATACGTAAAATTTATAAATAAACTTTTATTATCTGAGCAAAAAAATAAAACTCAAAAAATAACTTTTATTATCTGAGCAAAAAAATAAAACTCAAAAAATAACTTTTATTTCTGAACGAAAAACAAAACTCAAAAAATAACTTTTATTTCCTGAAGGAAAAATAAAACTCAAAAAATAACTTTTATATTCTGATCGAAAAATAAAACTCAAAAAATAACTTTTATTTTCTGATCGAAAAATAAAACTCAGAAAATAACTTTTATATTCTGATCGAAAAATAAAACTCAAAAAATAACTTTTATTATGTGAGCAAAAAAATAAAACTCAAAAAATAACTTTTATTTTCTGAGCGAAATATAAAAATCAAAAAATAACTTTTATTTGCTGAGGGAAAAATAAAACTCAGAAAATAACGATTAAAAATCAATTTTTTATAAAAATCGAAAAAATAAAAGTTAATGCACCTAGAGATAGTCTGCATTACGGTGATTACATCTGTGTAATTCTTTTGCGTTTAGCATTTCTCCTTCAGTATGATTTTTTTAGTCAAAATTTAAAAAATAACGATTATTTGCAATCCCTGGTTTATTGAAATTTTTTTATGTACATATGTACATATCGCACCCTAAATCATAAAGTGACACAACTTAACTCAGTTTTTCGTAATCGGTATTCTTTCAGACGCCGCACACTGGGGATTTCGCGGAAAAGTCAAATTGTCAACATACTCTTCATGCAATATGCAATGATATTTTGGAATTTTAGACTAAATGGTACAACCAAATCAAAAAGAATTACTCCGATCTGACTGCTAGTTTTTTTTTATAGCCGTCTCAAACTCAGTACTTGTAATTTTACCGAACCAACTTAATTTAAACCTAAGAATTTCAAAACGAATAATCTTTTATTATGTGAGCTAACGTTTTCCTTTTTATTTTTTATTTAAAGTAGGATATTTCAGTCTACTAAAATTGAAAAAATAAACTCTGCAGAGACTTAAGTTTTTTTTTTTGTTTATTTTTATGAACATATAACAAAAATCCCTTTTCTCTCCAAATATTTGGACCTGCAATTTTAGCTCCACTTGCCTCCAGTTGGAAATCACTACTAATACATTGTCTCATATCTGTGTTTACATTTTTAATCAATATCAAGTGCCCCCAGGTGCCCCCTCTCAATTTATTGTATTATACAGTACAACAGTTTTCAGCTAATTGATTCGCGACTCAATTCTGATAAGGCTCTTTTGTTTAACATAACTCAAGAACCACTAGTCAGATTTTATTTGAAAAAATTTATAAAAATCAAGAATTACAAGTACTTTCATCTGTTTATATAACGTTTCGCAATATAGGCAACAGTTTCGCAGTTATAAATAAATGTATGGAGAAAAACAAATATTTTTTGCCTAAAAATAAATTTTTTTTTATTTAATTCATGAAAAATCGAAAACGGTAAAAAAGTTCAAAGTCCTATTATTTTCACGTAAAGTCGTATAACCTATGAACAAAATGATACATAAATCATGAAAATCGATGAACGCGTTTCGCTTTTATTCACAATTAAGTACAGGTATGAATTTAAAATTATTTTTATTTTTTACTATAGGTCCAAGGGAGGTACCCCTAGGGAGTGGCCGATTTCAATTATTTTCTGTACCGCCAATGCCCTTTATGAGGGTAACTGATATGCAAAGTTTCGTAAAGATATCTTACTTTTTTGAGCTGAAATAAAAATTTGTATTTAAATTTTTTTTTAATATTTTACTATAGGTCCAAGGGAGGTACCCTTAGGAGTTGACCGATTTCAACCCTACGACAACTTCTATTTTTTTCCGCTGAATGTATGGAAGCTGCCCCACTGTGCGCCGGTACACAGAATATATTTCTAGCGACTGCCCAAAACTCTTTTCCATCACTGTCTTTTTTTAATGAAAAATAACTATTATACGTGACCTTCTCCCCTGTAAAAAAGAAAAACTTTTTTGGCTCTCCAGTGCCCGGATTCTAGAAATCGCCATCGCTAAATGAGATCGCCATAAATTGCTAAATTAATATCAGACGCGCCTAAAATACGCCATTTCTGGTAAAATTTCTGACATACAAAACTGACCGATCAATGCTGCCAGCTTGCTGTAGCTTGAGACGATATATGTAAATAAATAAAAGCAATACATACTTTTAGGCGCGTCTGATATAAATTTAGCGATTTTTGGCAATCTCATTTAGCGATGGCGATTTCTAGAATCCGGGTACTGAAAATATTTGAATGTTGAGTTGTGTCACTTTATGATTTAGGATGCGATATGTATGTAAGTGACAAATGCTTTTATCTTCAAAATAAAGAAATATTCTTGGCAATTCGGTAAAGATTTGTGAATGTTGTTAAATATATGTATGTAAATAAATATTCCGGGAATTTATATCATGCGATTTATTTAAATAGGTGAGATTGTCAAAATTAAAAATATGCCAAAATAGGGATCCGGTTGACAGGGATGTATGTATGTACGTACATATATAGATTAGGGATTATCACACTAAAACTTTCAAAAATTGTGCATGTGTTGAAAGCGCAAAAAGCTCTTGGCTACACCCAAAAAAATTCAGTCGTGGTCGAAAATTAAAATTTTGAAATTGGATATTATTATTAACTTCACAAAAACACTACAAACGAAAAAAATTAAATTAACCAAAAAAAAAAAAAAACATAAGTGCAAAAAATACAAAATCACTGTTCCTAATAAAAAAAAAATTGCAATAAAAAAAACCACCCCCAACACCATAAGTTTCAACTGTTTAGAAACTGATCGAGTAGCACAACATGCTAGCTCAACAGCCGAACGCTGACTTAGGGTTGGGCGATATACATATGTACATCGATATTTTTAAAATAGCACAACCGATAATATCAAAGATATTTTGAATAACCATGCATCGATAATCGATTTTTTTTTTTTGCTATTTCGTGCCAAATTCTTTATCTATATATATATATATAAATCAAGCCCATTTCTTTGTCGCCGGCTTTCGTCCAAACGCGTGGAGGGTTTTTGACCAAATTTACACACCAGCTTAGTACCTTGCCCTAGATGGTTTATATGCATATTTTTTTCAAATCCGGAAGTCGGTTCCCGAGATATGGGTCAAAAGGTCAAAACGTGGATTCGGCTTTCCCCTGAATATTTTTGAACGATATTGGTATCAAATGAAAGGTATTGAGCAGAGAATTTAGATAGAATAGTACTCATTGCGATTCCTAGGTCGAGTCTCCATATATGGGTCACAAAGTGAACCCGGATGACCCTCGAATGTTTCTGAGCGATATTGTTATCAAATGAAAAGTCTTGATGAGGACTTCAGCACAGAATCATTATAATTGTGAGCGATATTAGTATCAAATGAGGGGTGTTCAGCAGAGAATTTATATAGTATAGTACTCATTGCGATTCCTAGGTCGAGTCTTCAGATATAGGTCACAACGTGGACCCGCATGATCCTCGAATGTTCCTGAGCGATATTGGTACCAAATGAAAGATATTGAGCAGAGACTTTACATAGAATAGTACTGATTGTTATTCCTAGGTCGGGTCTCCAGTTATGAGTCAAAACGTGGACTCGGATGACCCCGGAAAATTTCTCAGCGATATTGGTATCAAATGAAGGGTGCTGAGCAGGGATATTAGATAGAAATGAACTCATTACGATTCCTAGGTCGGGTCCCAAGTTGTGGGTCAGCACCCGGACCCGGATAACACCGGGATATTTTTCAGGGATATTGGTACCAAATGAACGTGGACCCGAATTTCCCCAGAAAATTTCTCAAAGATATTGGTGTCAGTTGAAAGGTAGGGTTTTTTCATAGAGATGAACTCATTATGATTCCTAGGTCAGGTCCCCAGATGTGGGTCAAAATGTGGATCCGGATGGCCGCGGATAATTTCTCAGCGATATTGTTATTTAATCACGGCGCATGGCGATTCCTAGGTGGGATCCCAAGATATGGGTCAATATGTGGACCCCGATAACCCAGATACCAAATGAAAGGTGTTGAGCGGACTCTCATGTAGAGCCGTACCCATTACGATTTCTTGATCAAGTCTCCAGATACCGTAGCCATTATGTTTCTTAGGTCAAGTTCCCAGATGTGGGTCAATAAGTGGACCCGGATGAGCCTGGGATGCTTCTGAGTAATACTGATATAAAATGAAAGGTGTTGACCGGGTCTGCTATATAGATATTTTCATAGTGATTCTTAGTCCCGATACCCAATTATGGGTAAAAGAGACGATTCGGATGCCACGGAATTTTTTAGCAATGATGGTATCAAATGAGAAGTGGAATGCAGGGTATGTTATGCTAAACCCAGTTCCCTAGGGAAAGGGGAAGAGTAATGAGACTGGGAAAGGCAAAGGGACGGAAAAGGAGAGGGAGAATATAATAAAAATGGAATGAAGAGGATCGGGAGAGAAGACAGGGAAGTAGAGAAGGAATGAGAGGGGGAATAAAAAGGAGAAAGACAGAAAAGGAGAGGTAAGAGAGAGCGATAGAGAAAGGGAAGCAGAAATGTGATGGCAAAGGAAAAGGGAAACGGAAATGAAAGGAAAGATAAATGGAAAGGGAAAGAGAAAAAGAAAAAGAAAAAGAAAGAGAAAGAGAAAGAGAAAAGTAGAGGGAAAGGGAGTTGGAAACTAATACAAAGAAAATGGGATAAGAACATGAAGGGGGCAAACTTTTGAAAATATCAATTTTTTCCTACATTTTTTTTTAACTTATCTGAATTGTGCTGAGCTCTGCAGCACGAGGTAATTTCGGTTTCTAGATACTTCCAACATACTTTAAAGTGTGCCGTTTTTCGCTTCAAGTACCTATAATAGGAAGTGGGCCAAAGCAAAGCTTGGCCGGGTACAGCTAGTTTTTCATAAATTTCTGATTCGCTTTGAATTTAACAGCCTACAATTTTCTTAAGAAGTGGTATAACCATAATGGCCGCGTGTTTGAATTTACATTACTTTCTTCAAGCAATGCCTGATGATTTTCAGCCTTATACACATACTTTTAGATTCGTAGAAAATTGTTGATTTAGATAACCACCTTTAAAATATTTCTATTTTGACACGGCATAAATCGATGTTTTTTTTTTTTAAATATCGATATAATATACATATATCGATATATTTTTTCAATTTGCCCATCGCTACGCTGACTGCAAATCTTTGAACAAAAATTCTTCGTGTGCGCCAAGAGCTTTGTAGTGTCGGTGTGAAGCTGTCGGTGTGAAAGCTATAAAAAGCTTATCCACCCGTGGATAGGCGCTGATAATCACTGTCATAGGTACATACATATTTTAGTGACATTTATCTTATCTTCCATTTTATTTTCTACACATTTCGTTTTCTCACTGAACACACCTCGCTATCAGAGTTGCATTGGAAATTGTTATAAATTTTCGGATTTTGACTATTATCTAATAAATTGAAGACTCTTAGGGCCGTTTACTCAACATCTGATTAATTTAATCGCCGGTTAGTTTCACGTAAATTGTATGGTGACCTGTCAAATAAATTGCTTAACCGGACAAAAATCTGTGGTTAAGTGCTTAACCGGAGGTTGAGTAAACGGCCCTTAATAGCCTATTACAAACTATTATGCCTTTATAAATTGTACTACATACATGATGTATGTATGTATGTGATTCCTTAGCTGTTTGTTGTTGTATAATTTACTTTTAGTTTCTACTTCATTTTCGTTAACGTTAGTCAGTTTTGATCTTCTACTTCTGTGAACTTATTGTAAATATACATATATTATACATACATTGTATATATATATATGTATATGTATATACGGTTTTATATTATCTTTTATACATATATACACACTTCTTATTTAAATGTACCACGCAATTTTACTTAAACAATTATTTTTAACGCAACATTGTGTAAAAACTTTAACTGCTTAAATACAATAATCTTAATTAAAAAAAAAAAACTAAGAAGAGAGCAATTAAGCACATGAACTTAAGGAGCTTTTAATGTTTATATGTAATTATAAAAAGATAAGTACATAAAAAACTTTACAAAATTATAAAAAAAAGACATGATAAGTAAAAAAAAACAAATAAATTAAATTAATTAAGTATGTATGTGATGGTGTGAGAATATTATTATATAGAACAGACTTGCAATTAACGTATTTATATATATGTAGATATGTGTATTTTTATTTTAGGTTAATCTGTAAAAAAAAAATAAATGAATTGATAAAAACACTTAAAAATAGCTAAATAATAATGTAATTGCATGAAAATTTTTATATCTATTTGCTTTTTTTTGGTAAGTATGTATATTATATGTATATAGAATTTGTCCTCAGGACCTACATACCTACATATAGATATATGTATGTATGTACGTTGGCATAGTCGAAGATATCGCTTTGGTCCTCATTAGCGGGGATTGAACCATATTGCACAGGGTTCAAAATTCAATTAAACCTATGACCACTGAAAAGCTTTAAATTAATTTTTTTTTTTTCATTTAGTTTATAGTAAAATAGTCGAAGATATCACATAGAAATTTGAATACCGGTTGAGTATTTCAAATTAACCTTGAGCTCTCCCTGTGCGACATGCCTTAATCGTGATATCTTCCACTATAGTTGAGGTTTAGTAAATTTAATGTAAACGTTTTTTCTTCCTATATTTAAGCAACACGCTGAGGTAAATATGTACATATGTACATATGTATATACTACATAAAATGACTTAATAAAAGAAAAATCATGCTGAACTTTTTATTTGCTTTTTTTTAATTTATACATATTATATATCTATATCCTTTACAAATATATAGTGTAAGGTAGTAGCACTTTAAAAATATCTCTGATCATTTATGTGCATATATCTGTATATTTTTTATCTGTACAATTACCCACACAAACACATAGATTGTGTTCTTCTGTATTTATTTACTTTAAAATCGCCGACAATAAAATAAAAAAAATATTAATAATAATGAAATTAATACACGTGTTTGTAAGTTTGATCAATGGAAGCCATTTCAGGTAAGCTAAAATATGTATGTACAGTCGCGCTCACATAAATAACACACAAAGTTAAAATAAATTGTAACAACTTTTCAAAAACTTTTTCAAAAAGTGACCTAAAGTTTTTATTTAGGGTCAGTTGGAAAATTCTGAGTATGTAGTTTTGCAGTCCATTAATTTGTAGTCAAAGTGGCGCTTGAATCAAAGAGGAAGAGCTTTAGACTTTGCAAAATCAGCTGTTTGCCTTGGAATGTGTGAAATTGAAACACAACAAAGCAAACAAACAAAAACTATATTTACGTTTGTATTTATATGGCCGTTTTAATTCTAATAATTATTTTATGTAAATTTAAATGAGCTATTGGCCATTTTTTAATGAAGAAAAATTGAAAAAAATTTTTTTGGTAGAAGTTATGGATCCATTTCGGAGACCACCACATCCCCTCATCAGACTTCTTCAAGCGGCCTCAACCGAGAATCGAACTTAAGTCGTTCGATTGGTAGTCACAGGTCTATCCCATTGAGCGCTACCACCGCCGTCAGCTTTGTTTCGCTTAAATTTCAATTTTCCCTCCATTACAATCCACATACCAACAACAGTAGCTTAATGACACTCTGCCTTTGCTACCTAGTATGTTGGTGCGATTGTGTGTTTGGTTTGTACAAAGTTCTAAAGCTATTAACAAGCAAAGCTTGGCCATTACAAGCAAAGCTTGGCCATTAAAAAATGGCCAATAGCTCATTTAAATTCACATAAAATAATTATTAGAATTAAAACGGCCATATAAATACAAACGTAAATATGTATATCGGAGAGCCTGCCGAAAAACAAAAGTCTGAAAACAATAACAAGCATTGCCTGTACAAAAGCTTTGCTTGTTAATAGCTTTAGAACTTTGTACAAACCAAACACACAATCGCACCAACATACTAGGTAGCAAAGGCAGAGTGTCATTAAGCTACTGTTGTTGGTATGTGGATTGTAATGGAGGGAAAATTGAAATTTAAGCGAAACAAAGCTGACGGCGGGATAGACCTGTGACTACCAACCGAACGACTTAAGTTCGATTCTCGGTTGAGACCGCTTGAAGAAGTCTGATGAGGGGATGTGGTGGTCTCCGAAATGGATCCATAACTTCTACCAAAAAAATTTTTTCAATTTTTCTTCATTAAAAAATGGCCAATAGCTCATTTAAATTCACATAAAAAAACTATATTTTTTATGTGAATTTTATAGAGCTATTGGCCAGTTTTTAATTAAGAAAAATTGAAAAAATTTTTTTGATTGGAGTATTTAGAAGCCTACCAATTTATGGAACTAGGGGATCTAGTAACAATAGAATTTAGGGAAATTCTAAGATTTGTGGAATCTACACGATGGTTCGAGTAGGGTGTCTTCGGATCCACGTGTTATCACCGGGGGCCTAAATGTACTAAGTGGAAACTATGTAGCAGCCACAGTGATCTAACCTAACCTATATACATATGTATGTATATTCTATTATATAAAAATAAGTCGCATTTTCCTCCCTGATGATTTAACTTCAGAACGGCTGGACTGAATTAAATGAAATTTTGCACGTAGTTTTTGATTGAGCCCGACATGGTTTATGGCCAAAAAAAGTATAAGAATCCGGGAAGGTTTTGGAGATATTCCACAAAATGTGGACCAGGGTAACCCTATAACGGGTTCGTACGATATGGGTATCAAATGAAAGGTGTTGACGAGTGCTTGAACAAGTTATTGGTCCCATATAAGACTACGGGGTATTTCTTGAAATATGAACCAGGTGTGACCCCAAACGGGTTTTCTACAAAATGGGTATCAAATAAAAGGTGTTGGTGAGTATTTAAAAAAGAGATGATTTTCAAGACTCTATGCGACCCGTTTTCCGAGATATCGACCAAAATGTGGACCAGCGGTGACCCTAGAAAGTCTGGAGGGATAGAATAGGCATAGGGATAGGGCTAGATATATGGATAGGGATAGGCACAGGGATAGGGATAGGGATAGGGATAGCAGTGGCGGACCTAGCATAAATTGCCTGGGCAAGCCTATGTGTGAAGCATAACCATTAGCCATTTACATATGTAATTTCCTTTGCTGTATTATCTAAAAGTCTGATTGCGTTCCGTAATTGACTTTGATTTAGAGTTCTCGATTTCTTTTTACATTTTTTTGTTTGTATACTCAGAGAAAAGGAATCAAAAATAAAATTTTTATTTTTATAATGCTTTAAAACGTGCATTATAAGTCATTTTTATTTTATAAATTAATTTTAATTTTAAATTAAAAATTAAATTTTTTAAATTAAAATGTATTTAGGATTTAAAAAGAAACATGTTTAAATTAAAAATTAAAATTAATGGAATAAAAACGAAAGTTTTTCCTTCAAAATCTCATAGTGCTTAAAGTAAAAATAAACATTTTTAAATTAAAATTGTTTTTTCTTGATTTTGCAATTTTACTCTGAACATTTTTAAAATAAAAAATTTTGTATTTACATAATTCTTAAATATAAAAAAGTGCGCTAGGGAAATCTTACATGAAAGCGCAGAGGTATTTTTAGTTTCCTTATACCGACGGAAATTTCAGCAGTAGCAAGTGTATTTGCTTATTGCCTAAAAAATGGGTGCTTTAGTGTTTGAAAAACTGGGGTCCAATTTGATTTCCACCGCTTTTTAAAATTATCTTGATATTGTGCCAATAGTCGCCAAAAATCACAATCAACCCTTTTATAATCTGGTATTTGATATTTATGTTTGCATGCACATGCAGATGTAAGAAATTATGTGCATAAGTATGTACCTACTTGCAAACGAAAATCAAATCAAATACGCATATGGCTGTGAATACTGAACTTTTGAATGCCGAAGCCAGCTTCATATTCGCATTCAAATTTGATGTGAAAAATAAAAAAAGTGCTTTGCTAGTTTTTTTTTTTCAATTTAAGTCTGAAAATAAGCAATTGGTTTCTCCTTAGCGAAAGCGAGCTATGTTATTCTGTTTTGAAAGCCACGTAAAAGCTAATGTGTGGAAACGTTGAAGCATGCTCACTGTGCTGTGATTGGCTGTACATACAAAATACACATTGTGAGGTGGATTGGTGGTGTATTTGCGCTATTTTATTAGCAGGCTTTTAGGGGCATGTTACAGTGGGGGCTATATTATTGAGAACTTAAATAGTAAACACATTTAAAACGTAAAATAACCAGATTTTAAAGAATTTCGTATGAAATGAACGAAAATGTGTACGCAAGCCGGGCTTCTCGGCTTGTATGTAGCGACCGCCTCTGAGGGATAGGGATAGGGATAGGGATAGGGATAGGGATAGAGATAGGGATAGGAATAGGGATAGAGATAGGGATAGGGATAAGGATAGGGATAGGTATATGGATAGGGATTGGCGATTTGGGATTCGGGATAAGGGATTAGGGATAGGGATAGGGGTAGGGATAGGTATAGGGATAGGGATAGGTATATGGATAGGGATTAGCGATTAGGGATTCGGGATTAGGGATAAGGGATTAGGGATAGCGATAGGGATAGGGATAGGTATAGGGATAGGGATAGGGATAGGGATAGGGATAGGAATAGGAATAGGAATAGGAATAGGAATAGGAATAGGAATAGGGATAGGAATAGGAATTGGAATAGGAATTGGAATAGGAATAGAATAGGGATAGGAATTGGAATAGGAATAGGAATAGGAATAGGAATAGGGATAGGAATAGGAATTGGAATAGGAATAGGAATAGGGATAGGTATAAAGATAGGGATAGGGATTAGGGATAGAGATACATACGGCAACACGGTAATCTAGGACTTTTGCTTTAGGCTTTATAGGAATAAATTTTAGGCAGAACAACGTCTGGCGGGTCAGCTAGTACCTAACAAAGATAAGAGGCAATAAGCGTGCACATAATTTTAATGTTAACACTGTATTAAAAGTGAATTTAAAACTTATTTAATGAAATATCAAATTTATCTCTTATGAAACAAGAAAATCCATATTGGTCCAATAATTCCGATTTATTGCAAACATATATTTTACATTTATTTAAATTTGAGTTAACTGTATAAATTGATAAACATATGTATGTATGTATATTTTTATATACAAATATACATATCGCTAGCTTAGAGTGCAAATTGGCTAAGTCTACTTTAATGAAAAACTATATTTTTATGTAGAACGCTAGAAAAATTAAATACGCACCACGCTAAACAGGTCTGTGACACTTTTCATATTTCTACTCGTTGCTATTCAGCGATACGAAAGTTTTTATTTCATATAGGCACTTGGACATTTTTTTGTTTTTTATCTCTCCTTTGAAGTTTGAACAAAAAAAAAAAAACAGCCATCTTTCACTCTACGCTAGCGATATGTATGCACATTAAAATAACGGGAAAGTACTAAAAGATTATCTTTTATCATACGCTGAATTTCGTCGCCAAATGCAGTTAAATCCAAAATTTGACTTTTTACTAATATCCCACAGAGTTTACCGTTGACGACGAAAGGTGCACCATCATGCGGCACATCCGGCTTAGAGCTTCCATGTAGTACTAATTCACAGATTGTACCAAAGATAGGTTTACCAACACAGGAACCCGTTTTTTCGCTTTTTTCGCATTCAAAGTCTTTACGCTTTCCATTTCTACCGGGATTCTTAATCGTCACCAAAGTAATAGGCTCTTCGTTAAGGCCGGCGTTACGAATTATAACGATAAAGGAGAACTTCACAAAATTCTTTCAAAGTATCCGCCAACCGACAGAATAGGATTTATTGGCTTTGGATTTGCGCTATTTAAGGAGAGCCAAACAGTGAAAGCAATAAAACTCTACAAGAATACAATCACCCAGCAGGATCAAATATATATGATGGGTTGCGGTCGACTTCCTTCCAATAAATCCTATTCTGTCGGTTGGCGGATACTTTGAAAGAATTTTGTGAAGTTCTCCTTTATCGTTATAATTCGCAACGCCGGCCTTAACGAAGAGCCTATTACTTTCCAGGGAATATTGGTCCAAGCAAATCTGCGAAGTAGTCGCAAAACTAAATGAGACTAGCACGCCTGCACAAAGGTATTCGTATTTATTATCATTCTGATAATGCACTGACACCAGTGGCGGATCCACGGGGGGGTTTGGGGGTTCAAACCCCCCTTGTGGTTTACCATAGATCCCAAATTAATGCCTTTATAGATTCCCAAACTGATCAAGGAAAACTCTATCATTCCAAAAGCAATGGTTGGATGGGTTTAGCTGTCAAAAGGCAAAACTCGACATTTATTTTCAGATTATATTTTATATGCACATATCCACAAGGTGAAACAGGTACAATTGAATCAGTTCATTAAAATAGTTGTCCTTGTAGGCAATAATAACATACAATTACATCTTACAGTTAAATAGAAAATACCCGAAATTTAGAGGAATTAAATCTAATACAATAAGCGCGTACTATATTGTTTGACATGCACAATGTAAATGGCTCGTTGGCGTAGCTGTAGCGCCTTTGATTCGCCTGTGGCTTGTATTTTTGTTTTTGTTTTTTTTTTATTTATTTAAAAATTAAAAAAATATTTAAAAATGAATAAAAAAATATATATTTTATTCATGCATACTGGGCACACCACATAAAATCAAATTTGTCAAATGCTATTCGCAAATTGCCAAATCGCAAATTTATTTTCTCTTCTCTCTTATCCCTATTTTTATCGGGATTGTACAGAATTAATTTGGTCAGAAATGTCCGAATCGTTGGAGAAATTGCATTTTTCAGAGGCATTTCGCAATTCTTGTTTAAATTAACCTTTTAAAAATTTGAGTATATAAAAACAAGAACTTAAATAAAGTAAAAATTCTATTAAAAATATAAATATAACCAAAAAGTACTACATACATATCGCTAGCTTAGAGTGCAAATTATGTAAGTCCATTTTTCAAACTTTGTAGGAGAGACAAAAAACACAAAAAAAAAAATTTCAAAATGAAAAAAAAATTTCTGTTCATATGAAAATTTTGGACTTACACAATTTTCTTCTCTTTTTGGACTTACACAATTTGCGTATCACTGAATAACAACGAGTAGAAATATGACAAGAATTACAGACTTGTTTAGCGTGGTGCGTATTTAATTTTTCTAGTTTTCTACACTTAAAAACACTTTTTCATAAAAATGGACTTACACAGTTTGCACTCTAAGCTAGCGATATATTCTTATTTATTTTGGCTTTAAATGCAAGGGTAAGTGAAATTGGTGATCAATTTGCCACCAATACCTTACGATACTCACTCGTACGTACCAATGCAAAAATATACATACATACATACGTTACATGTTATTTAGAACTTGAATTGAAATCTCCTGCACTTTATGTGATGACTAGGGAAGCTAAAAATATGCAAATGCATATTGCATATGCAAATGCATATTTCGACCTAAACTGCATATTACGGTCAAAATGCATTTCGTGCTTATTTTGGCATATTTTGGCACATAATCGAGCAATATCGAAAAATATTAAGCTGGAAAAATCTTATCTGTGGTTAATTCAGATAGTTGCGTATACATACAAGCAAGGCTATTTAACTATTGATCTGGACCCCGGAGCGGAGCATTTCCCCATATAAAAATTCACCACGCTAAACACTAAGTTCTTGTATGCATACAAACAAGGCTACTTGACTGTTGATCAGAGCCTCGAAGCAAACCCAGAGTAAAAAAAAAACTTTGCTCCGATGAAGGGAACAATAATATGCAATATGTATCGACATACATAGGCATACGCTACACTGTCAATATGAATCGCGATATTTGGATCGCGATCCATATTGATGGTCTGATGAATCGCAGGCTAGTGCTACACGTTCAATATGAATATTGCGATATTTTTTTCGCTCTGAGGTTTAAAATCTTTTACTTCCGTCCTTTTCACACTTTCACTTTCAATTCAATTTGATGGGTCGCAAAATTTTCATGCTACACAGTCAATCCGTGTTGTCAATATTGCGATCCGGATTGCGGATTTCAAAATTTCGATGCTACACGGTCAATATTAATCGTTTTCCGCATACAAGAGTTTTTTTCTCGGAAAGCCACTAAAAATTTACACTGAAAATATAGTAAAACATATAATAGTTCAATGCAACCCTGCTCAATATTAATGGAATGGTTTCGCTTGCTTTGTAAAAAGATCTCATATATTTACATAAATACAAATCTAAAATTAAATAAAAGTATTTTATAGTATTTAAAACAAATCTTTTAAGTGGGGAAAATGTGAATTGTACGTTTCAATTCTTATATTATTATTACTTTGCAAAATTGGTTAAAAAAATGTAAGCTTGAAATGAAATACATACATTTTTTGAGCATATTTCAGGTATTTTTTTAGGCATATATGCATATAATGAGATTTTTTCGTGCATATTTACGAGCATATTTCAGTTATTTTTCGTGCATATTTTTAGCTACCCTAGTGATGACATACATATTGTTAATTTGAAGGGTTTTGAGTTTGGTGTTTTTAAGGTGCGGGAAATGGCGCAACTAGTATATAGAATAATAATAGTAGGTGGTATTAGTCCATATTTTCACCAACGTCTGCCCTTAAAAAACATCTTCCAAAAAAAGAAGTGTTCAAAACCCCCCCCCCCCCCTTGCCGAAATCCTGGATCCGCGCCTGACTGACACCATGTACGGACTTTCCGTTTTGGCCAAAGCAAAGCTGAACAGGACGGTTAGGAGCGATAAACTATAGCACGTATACATTATGTACGGTTTTATTTTACCTTTTTGTGAAGAATTTCGCAGAAGCTCGGCTTTTTATACCATTTATTGCATGTGGGCGTTTTCATAAAACTGGAAACCCCACCCAAAGAAAAAAAAATTAATAATGTTTGCAGTCACTCTTTATCACACGTTTATACATATAATTATATATACATACACATACATATGTACATACCCCCAGCATGTGAGGTTTTTTTTTTTGCTAAAGCACATTATTATAAAATTATATCTGTCTCGCGTATTTTCTGTTGTTATAACTAATTAGTAGAAACTGAAAAATATTTACATAAAGTATTCTGTGTTCTTGGAAATCTGCACTTAAAAAAAAACTTCTCTCGATCAAAGACACCCAACGGCTAATATTGCCTACGACTACTTCTCCACAATGATGTATACTACACATTATGAACAATGCCAACTAACTTACAATGTGTATGCAAAAGTAAATAGGGTTTTATGTGAATTTAAATGAGCTATTGGCCATTTTTTAATGAAGAAAAATTGAAAAAATTTTTTGGTAGAAGTTATGGATCCATTTCGGAGATCACCACATCCCCTCATCAGACTTCTTCAAGCGGCCTCAACCGAGAATCGAACTTAAGTCGTTCGGTTGGTAGTCACAGGTCTATCCCATTGAGCTACCACCGCCGTCAGCTTTCCTTCGCTTAAATTTCAATTTTCCCTCCATAGGGTTTACCGAAGTGAATTTTGTTCATTTCTCTGTTTTTCTTCAAATTTCATTGTTGTTGTGTTTCTATAATAAATTCCAAAATTCCATAGACACAAAATAACAATCACATTGAAGAAATTTTGTTTGAAAATTTTTTTCAAATACACCTTTTTCAGTTTAAATTCAGGAAGTTCCAATTGATATTCAGAATTTCCATTTGTACACCCCAGTGCAAAAATGCGTTATATTATTTTCTAGCGCAAAACCGAACTTTCGTACAAACAAAAGACGCGAAAACTCGAAGCGCAAAAACATGCCGACAAAACTTTTTAGTTCGTTTTTTCCCCTAAGATAAAAGGGCAAAAACGAAGTAAAAAGCTTTGTCGGCATGTTTTTGCGCTTCGATTTTTCGCGTCTTTTGTTTGTACGAAAGTTCGTTTTTGCGCTAGAAAATAATATAACGCATTTTTGCACTGGGGTGTACATTTGAAATTCAGAAAATTGCAATTGAAATTCAGAACTTCCATTCGAAATTCAGAAAATTACAATTGAAATTCAGAAACCTCCTTCGCAGTACTCAAGAAGTTATCTGAAGTTCAATTGTAATACAAATCTTGAAAGTACGTGAAGGAGGCGTGGATGACCCACTAAAATATGAGTGAATTAAGCTATGTCCGTCTGTCCGTCTGTATGAACGAAAACTAGTCCCTCAGTTTTTTATATAAATTCTCCATTTAAACAGCTAAGGAAATGATACTTTGAAGTATTTGTACCCATTTGGACCTAAACGATGTTGCAATGAACTGTCAAGGTCAAAATAAGTGTAAATTAAAAAAAATCCGACCCATTCATGAAAGGTATAAAGTCTTCGGTACGGCCGAAGACAGCTACGCTCTTACTTGTTTTTTCTACACCTTTCTTGGTTTAAATTCATAAAGTTCGATTTGAAATTTAGAAAATTATAATTGAAATTCAGAATTTCCATTTGAAATTCAGAAAATTGCAGGGTTGCAAACCGGTTCGAACCGAACCGGTTCAAAAACCGAACCCCAGCGTTTTTACAGTCTTTGAACCGAACCACGAACCGAACAGTTTTTATTTTGAAGTTCAAAAACCGGATCGAAAACCATTAAAAAAAGATGGTTCGCGTTCGGTTCAAAGTATTCAAGCTTTATAAATTACTAGCTGACCCGGCAGACGTTTTCCTGCTAAAATGTATTCCTATGATGCCTAAAGAAAAGTCTTTGATTACCGTATTGCCAACCATTGTCTTAGAGTCCATCTTAATGCGAATAATAAAAAAATTGTCTATTCTCTAAATAAAAGTTATAGTTGTATTCGTCGCGACAAACCTATTTCCCCCGGTCCCTATCTCTATTTCAATGTAAATATCAATATCAATCTCTATCGCTATCCCTATCCCTATACCTATCTACCTTTACCTTACCGGAACAGTCCATCACCATCCGGGCCCACTACTTTAGCCATCTCTGGGAAACAGCCATAGGAATCACAATGAAAATAGCTGTATGTGGAAGCCCTTCTCAAAGCCTTTCATTTGCTACCAATATTGCTCGAAGACTTTCTGGGTCGATCTGGGTCCACATTTAGGCCTGTATTCCGGGAAGGTCCCACTTTTTCGAAATCCTATATACCCTATTATGTGCGCTAATGCCACGTGAATCTTCTGTGGAAATTTCGTAAAGATCGGTTGATTACTTTGGGAGTCTATAAAGGACACACACGCACACATACACATATACACACATACACATGGATTTTTACCAATTTTCGGACTTTTCCGGAGGGATTTTCCAAATTTTCTTCCGTAGGAACCTTCTCCTCGAGAATACGAAGAACTGGCAAATAATTTTACAGAAATCGGCCCAGCCGTTCTCATCTGATGAGGTTAGTAAAATTGTTTACACCATTTTTATATATATAGATAACACACGAGTTGACAATACACGAATTGACCACTTTACGGAATGAAAATGCTCGTCTCTTCGTGTTGTTTTATAAACTAATTTTATTTTACAAACTTACATCTATTTATACTTAGGGGATTCACAACCTGTCATATTGCTTCATATCGTCATAAGTAAGGACACGAATTTCGATACGATACGATACCAAATCGATACTTTTTGCATTTGATACCGATACTTTTTACTCGATTCTTTTGCAACGATATTTTTTGGTATCGAGTACTTCAACCACGGTATCGAACAAATGAGTACATTCAGTGATGGGAAATTAAAATTGTGTCATATTTGTCCAACAAATTGTGCAACGCAAAATAGTGCCGAAAATCGGTCGAGTGTGCAGAAGTGACAAGGCCCGAAAAATGCACAAGCACGAGTAATTTTCACTGGTACATATCGAAAAATAGGTCTGATCCACGTGCTGAAATAATTGCAGGTTTGGGCTACTTCGTAAGGTTTTTTGTATGAAGTTACCCAAATCTGTTTATTGATTTTCACATTAATCGAGGCGCACACTTACCACCGAAACTTGCTTACAATTTGCACCCAACAGACCAGGAAGTAAGCGAAATGTAATAGGACTTGAGAACAAGCTTATAACAATTGCCCATTGTAAGCTTATTGTAATACAGTTTTTATAAGCTTCATTGTAAGCTTATTCACAAGCATGATTGTAATAATTGAGGAACACTTACTTTATGTAAGCCTTTCTCAATACTCCTTATGTTAAAAAGCTTGAAAACAATATTACAATAAGCTTACTTTACACTTAAAATGAAAGCTTGAAAAACTATTAATAACTATACTAATTATATAAAATTTATTGTATGGAAAATGTATGTAACGCGATAACTCAAAAAGTACTGGACCGATTTTAATGATTCTTTTTTTTTAAATGTCACAAATGGTAAATTCTTGAGAATCATGTACTTTTTTTGCGCATTTCTAAGACTTTAATACCTTTTTCCCGGTTTTAAATTTCGAAAAACTCAAAAAAGCGCAAGCATAGACTGATTCGTTTGGTCATTTTCCGTGTTCAGTGGAGGCGTCGCAGTCGTGCCGGGCAGCGCAGCGTAGGCGACTCATATGTTTGTTTTTGCACTGTTTGTTGTTTGTCTCGGAGGCAATCAAAAACCTGTTTACACATGCATACTATGCTATAACTCAAGAACGCCTGCACCTACACGTGCGATATTGGTATCAAATGAAAGGTGTTGAGCAGGACTTCAACATAGAGTTATTTTCATTGTGATGCCTAGACATCCTCCCCTGTCTGGGTAAGAATATGAACCCAGATGACTCCGGAATGTTTTTGAACGATATTGGTATGAAATTAAAGGTATTGAGCAGGGCTTTAACACAAACCTATTTTCATTGTGATTTGCATGCCGGGTCTTCTGATATGGGTGAAAAGGTGGATCTGGATGACGTCGGGATGTGTCTGAGCGATATTGGTATCGAATGAAAGGTCTTGATCTGGACTTCAATATAGAGCTATTTTAATAGTGATGCCTAGGCCGGGTCTCCAGATAAGGGTCAACAGGTGGACCGGATGACCCTCGAATATTTCTGAGCGATATTGCTACCAAATGAAAGGTCTTGATGAGGACTTCGACGTAGAATTATGTTATTTGTGATTCCTAGGCCGGATCCCCAGATATCGGTCAAAATGCGGACCCGGATGTTTTTGAGTGATATTGGTATCAAATGAAAAGTGTTGGGAACGGCTTCAATATAGAGCTGTAGTGATGGACCCAGATAACCCCGGAATAACTTAACTTAACTTGGGTTGACTTGGCTTGACTTGACTTGACTTGACTTGACTTGATTTGACTTGACTTGACTTGACTTGACTTGACTTGACTTGACTTGACTAGACTTCACTTCACTTGACTTGACTTGACTTGACTTGACTTGACTTGACTTGACTTGACTTGACTTGACTTGACTTGGTTTGACTTGACTTGACTTGACTTGAGTTGACTTGATTTGAGTTGACTTGATTTGAGTTGAGTTGACTTGACTTTGGTTAACTATTACTCCTCATTGCGAAGCAACGGGTATTTGCTAGTTAATAATAACATTGTTATAAGCTTGCTGTAAATTGTTTTTAAATTTTGGTTTTACAATGAAGGGAAGTATAAAAGCCTCAATAAAATTCAATATAATGTTGAATGTCCCACTATATGATACCGTTGGATTGAATTTTAGGTTGCTGTTATCGTTCGAAACAGGAGGAGAATATTAAAATAAAGAACATTGCAGTAAAGGTGAAGAAGGAAAGAAAATAAAAAGAAAAATGCAAATACAAATTTATTTTTTTCTTTTTTCTACTATTTATACATACAATTGTATTTATAAGCTTACAACAAGCTTTCACAAGTAATATTTTTCTACAATTACATTTGCAAGCTTATAAAAAGGGTGCCGTTTTGATTTTTCTACAATTGTTCTTAAGTCTTTTGCAATATTTTTACACAAGCATTCCTCAAGCTTAACGCGTATATTTGTAAGCTTGTTATAATATTATTCTCAAGACTTTTGGTTTATTGGGCAATTACCATGCGATAGAAATAATGATAACTGGAGACATAGGATTATATATTTTGTATTTTCATACGATAATTTGACGTTTGCAAATAAAAAATTGTCATTTCAGCGAAAAAATCGTCAATATCTTTTTTCTTTCTCATTTCACTAAAAACACGTTGTAAACAAAAAAAGGGTATGTTTTCCATTAATGCCCCTATGACACTACGTTTTTTCCTGGTATTCTACAAGGGTTTTTGTGTGAAAGAGGTGGTCAAATAAAGTTTTGTGTTGGTGCAAGGGAGTAACCTATGTTGGAAAAAACCAACGAAATACCATCTAGGCGGTTAAAAACCAATGAGCCAGCTTGTATTTCGATAGGTTTTTTGACATTCGGCACTTTTTTTTTGACAATTGTTTCAATTTGACAACTATAAAATAAATTATTTTTAAAATATAAAATATATGGAAATACAAATTTTAAATTTGCCTCTTGTAAGCTTCTGCTTCGGCCGTAAAGGGAAAGAAGAAGTCCGGAAGAAAAATCCTACTGCGCAATTGCTTTTCTTTATAACATGGAATGCACAGCTATTCTGCCACTTGAGTTTCATCATTTATTTGTTTCGATAATTTAAATTCAATGATTAAATCTATATCTATATACATATGTATATAAAAATTATTTGGTATTTAATTGTAACGCTAAAACTTGAAAACGGCTGAACCAAATCAAATACTTCCTTAGGGGGGTTTGTTTGTTGTTACCCCGCGAAGGTTTAGACGAAGAAAAAATTTAAAAATGTTAGGGGGGCGTGACACCTCCCATACAACCTTAATTTTTAAAGCTGATTATCTCTAAAACAGTTCAAGGTAGGGAGCTGAAAATTGGTATAGAGGTAGGTGATATCAAAACCCTTCTCACTCAGAAAAGTGAGGATTATCAGAAAAGGGGGCGTGGCACCTCCCATACAACCTTAATTTTTAAAGATGATTATCTCTAAAACTGTTCAAGGTAGGGAGCTGAAAATTGGTATAGAGCTAACAATTTTTGAAATGAAATTAATGAAAAAAAAAAATATATTTTGGGCAGAACGAAGTTTTCCGGGTCAGCTAGTGTGCGTATACATATGTATGTACCAGGGACCGTAATCATTATGAGTTTTATAATAAAAAACGCCATTTAATCATTATATGTTGCGTTTTTTTATATTTCATCAAAAATAATAATTATTTTTTGAGTTTTATTTTTTTGATCAGAAATAACACTTATTCCTTGAGTGATATATTTATCGTTCAGAAATAATCATTATTGTGTGAGTTTTATTTTTTTCGATCAAAAATATCACTCATTCACGAAGTTATGTCGATGGGAATTTTTTAGTAATTATGTTCCAGAGCACTTCAGAGACGATTTGAGTTTTTCGACCTAAGCAAAAAAATAAAACTCAAAGAATGATGATTATTTCTGAGCGATAAGTATATCACTCAAGGTATAAGTGTTATTTTTGATCAAAAAAATAAAACTCAAAAAATAATGATTATTTTTGATTTTTATGGATATCGCTTAAATTACTAATAACTGCAAAATCTTTTCATTGAATTAAAAACGAACTCGAGTTTCGGAACCAGCCACCTATTTTACATCGATAGGATCGTGGCGTCCAGATACAGAAGTAATTTTGATTTTGTGATCCAGTGTTATTATTATAAATTAATTTAAGCTCAATAAAATTACATATCTACGTACATACATATCGTCGGTCTCCTGCCAGAAACACGAATGTTAAATTTTTTCTAAGTGCGATGTCTGCTCTTTATCGGTATATATTGATATAATAACAATTAATATTTGTATATATGTATGCTTATGTACATACAAGTATATATTTATGTATGTATGTTTACACAAGAATTTATACCAATATTAATTGTTATTACCAGTGTTTAAAAAACTGGCATAATTTTCATTTCTGTTGATTTTGATTTTGATTCCGCTTTTAAAAAATCAGAAGTCGCAGTTAATAGATATGAAAAAATATGAAAATGAACGATTTTGCCTGATTTTGATTTTGCGCTGATTTCATATTGCTCAAAATCAAAAGCAGCCAAATATCAAAATTAGCGAATTTGCCTGATTTTCATTTTGCGCTGATTTCATATTGCTCAAAATCAAAAGCGGCCTGATTTCAAAATGAACAATTTTGCCTGATTTTGATTTTGTGCTGATTTCATATTGCTCAAAATCAAAAGCGGCCTGATTTCAAAATGAACGATTTTGCCTGATTTTGATTTTGCGTTGATTTCATATTGCTCAAAATGAAAAGCAGCCAAATATCAAAATTAGCTATTTTGCCTGATTTTCATTTTCTGCTAATTTTGATTTTGTGCTAATTTCATATTGCTAAAATCAAAATCAGCCAAATATCAAAATCAATGCTTTCACAGTTTTGCTATTTACGCTTACATGCGCATACATACATATGTATGTATACAAACGTAATACAGAGGGTAAGAACCCTACAGCGAAATCAACTAGTTGTAAACTAATTGACAACTAGTTTGCCACACAGTTCAACTAGTCAGCCATCTATCTTTTTTTCCATATTAGCAACTGGTATTTTTAACACGGTGGTGACCTAGGAAATGGCAATTGTCAGTATCCACACCAGAGACATACCACTTGACTGACTAGTCAGTATACAAACCAGTATCATACCAATTTGCTGACTAGTCAGTGTAGATATCAGAACTATACCAGTTGACTGACTAGTTTTAAATGCTACTCCAATGAAAATAAAAATTGCGAAATAAAGTTTCTAATACATTTATTAGTTATTAGAATATGATATTTAAATTAAAGAATTCAGGCACATTGCATATTAAATATTTAGGAAAATTCTAAGCTTGACATTCAAATTGATGATTTTCTGACTTTATACAAACATATCATGTACTTTTTTCTATGGCTGAAGTAGTATCTAATATACAGGGCTATATTAACATCTCAAACTATGTTATATTTGTGGTATTCACCTGATTTTATGATCTAACAATTTGCAACCAACTAAATCTACAAGGGGCCTACTACGCAGGGTTCGAATACTACAACAACAATATGAATCTAGTTGGGCAACTCCCATACTTTATCTAGTCAGTTAACTGGTAGGTTGGATGACTAGTTTGGACTTTCGCTGCAGGGAAATTACGTACATACACACATGTGTTCATGTAAGCGTAAATAGCAAAACTGTGAAAGCATTGATTTTGATATTTGGCTGATTTTGATTTTAGCAATATGAAATTAGCACAAAATCAAAATTAGCACAAAATGAAAATCAGGCAAAATTGTTCATTTTGAAATCAGGCCGCTTTTGATTTTGAGCAATATGAAATCAGCGCAAAATGAAAATCAGGCAAAATCGTCATTTTAAAAAGCGACGAATATCAAAATCAAATAAAATCAAACATTTCACGACTTTTGCTAATTCCGACTGCAGTTTTTTAAACACTGGTTATTACATCAATATATACCCGATAAAGAGCAGACATCGTACTTAGAAAAAATTTCACATTCGTGTTTCTGGCAGAAGACCGACGATATGTTTTTACATGGCCGTGTTAATTCTAATAATTATTTCATGTGAATTTTATATGAGCTATTAGTCAGTTTTTAATTAAGAAATATTGAAAAATTTTTTTTGGTAGAAGTTGTGGATCCATTTCGGAGACCGTCGTCAACCAATTTTGGCAATTTTTCGTCCAAATATTTGCTTGAGTAAGTAGATCACGCGTACCAAATTTTATCGATATATCTTCTGCGGTTTCTGAGTTATGACATATAAAACTTTCAATGTTTGCCCCTTAAAAAGTGGGCGTGGCACCGTCCATTTTCCACAATTTCACCATATTTCTGGGCCTGAGCTCAATACGTGGGTGAAATTTTGTCACTCCAGCTCTATTAGTGACTGGGATATGGATATGGATCAGAGATATCCATAGGTTGTTTTACTTTATTTGATGTAAAAAGTAAAATCGCAGCTGGACGCAGGTAAACTTTATGAATTCTGATAAAGGAATATTGCACAAATAATCACTGTTAATGTCGCAAATACCCGTTTTGACCTTTTTTTTCCATCAAAGTTTGAAAAAAGGTCCAAAAATAGGCTTTTCGAAAAACAGGTATATCCGACAACTTTTACCAGAGAACAAGAAATTTCTTTTTTTTTTGTTTAAACTTAGAATTGAATTACCTTTCATCGCATTACAAATAAGTAACACAGGTAAAATAATGTTAAATGCAAAAAAAAAAAAATAACAAAAATAACACATTTTTTTCTGTGTTGAAAATTTGTCAACTTTGAGCGCCTCTACCTCCTAAACTAAAATTTTCAATTTAATAAGAGTTACATATTCGTGTTCTCTATTATATACATATATTGGATTTATAAAACAATTTCATGAAATTTTTGATTTTTGCCACGTTTTTTCGGCAGAGGCGCCATAGTGCGACGCTTCCAAACAATACTGTACTAAGTCTGAAAACTGCGTTTTGCAAGGGAAGCTCTCAAAGTTTAAATTCGAAATGAAACTTCAGTTGTATGCGAAGTATATTTTCACTTGTAACTTCTTTTTGGATTGAACGATCAATATCAAAACCCGACACTATCTAAGTTAGGGTACACTTTGTATAAAACCGTAAGAAAAAATTAAAACTTGCTACGATGTTTTTCATAGTAAGCTCTCAAAGTTTTTATTCTGTAAAACTCTCGAATTGTATTATAGGTAAACTTTTGCTTATAACTTTTGATTGGATTGTCCGATTGATAACAAAATTTTACAGCATCCAAATTAAGACACGTTATACATAAAAACACCAAAAACAGGGCAACATACTAAGTCGACTTAGTACAGTGTTGTTTGGAAGCGTCGATATGATTAACAAGAGCTCTTCGTTCCACTAAATACCCAACTCAGCGAATTTCTTCTGAGAAATGCTGACGAAATCCTGATTATATTGAGCCATTGACGAGCTTTCAGACATACTGAAATTTAAAACCTTTTTGTACAGGCTCACTTTTCCTATTGTGCCGCTTGCCTTCAATTTTCTCCAGGCTTTAGATGCACTAGTGAAGTTTTTCGCATAATTCAACTGCGATGCTTTCACTCATAGTAATATTGGGGCTAAAGCCTTTTCATTTTCAATTTTCCACATTTCTAAGGATTTTGCATCTTCTGGCTTTACGAATTCGCCACCCACTACCGTCCATACTTCAGAATGCACCCGAATCTGTATGCATCCGGTACCATAGTTGGCATCGTCCAACTTTTCAATCTGATATAGCGAACTCACTTCCTCAACTTTGTACTTTTTATTTTTAGACCGACTTAGGCTCTGTTGGAAATCTAATACGGAAATTCGGAGATAAAAAAAAAGACGAGACGACTCAACGTAGCAAAGTTTTCAACGAGACTAAAATAGGCTTGACAAACACTGCGCTGTTCCACTCAAAACGCGTGATGCTTCTCACAAAAGGCGTTTTTAATTGTCTGACCTAAATACGCACATCTGTATTTCAGTTCGTACAAAAAACAAACTGCCTACTTATGGCCATGTTTTTATACTCGTAATACGAGTAAAATTTGTTTGAAATTTTTTTTCCAGCAGGTGTGATATGGTTAACAAATACGAGTAATTATGTAGATACATATGTGTACACATACATATGTATTTCTACTAAGAATTTTAGTAAACGATTTATACGCAAATGTTTGCTGTGTATTTTTATTGGCTTAGGCTAACAATTTATACGAGTATACATTAACCTTAAACATGCTAAAATGATTAAGTAATCACTTCTATTTTTAAACAAGCGAATTCAATTAAAATTGTTGCAAGATCCTCTACAATATGCATACATATGTATACTATTCATTCCCTGTAGGCAAAATCTCTAGTTCCGAACTAGGTCGCTTCTAGTGCATTTTTCGACACTACTAGTGCGAGCTAAATCTCTTTTGCATGTTATCAACTGGCGAATTTAACACGGCGATGTCCTAGGCGGTGTCAATTGTCACCAGGGCCGCCGAGAGAAAATCCGGGCCCGGGGTCAAAATAACTAAGGGCCCCCATACTAAATGAACAAATTCTCAAAATCAAAATTCAATGAATATATAGTTACGAACTTTAATTTATCTATACATGGCCGCTGTGGTGCAGTGGGTAGAGTGCTCGCCTGCTATGCCAGGCTTCTGTTTTAGCCACGCAAAAAAAAAAAAAAATGGACGTGTTTTTGTAGCGTCCGGAACGCAGTTTAAGTGGCTAAAACAGAGGCATTAAACTAAATTTCTGTCGCTAACATGCTTTAATCATTAGCTGTGGCCTAAATCTTTTCTTTTATCATAAAACGATACAATATTTCGCGATATTTCTGCCTCAAAAGTTCAAAAAATCGTGCGAACATACCGTCCGAAACGCCCAGGATATACCCATATCGCTGTATAAGAATTTGCATCATACCGAATTTTTCTGTTGCAACAGAAAACGAATTCAAATTTATGCTGCAAAGTCGACGCCAAAAACCAACAATTCCTTAAGTGGGGTGCAGACACTTTAAGAGATTTATAAAATTTGTTGAAATTTAAAATGATTGCTATCTACGAAAGGTGATTAAAGGTGTTGTTCGTTTATTTTCTGTAAGCAAAAACTTGGATATCATTTTGAGATTCCCGGGCCCTCTAAAGCCCGGGCCCGGGGCAATTGACCCCCTCAGCCCCCCCCCTCTCGTCGGGCCTGATTGTCACTCTCTGCACTACATTTTCGATAGTTCCGAACTAGTACTAAAGTCTACAGTTTACACTAGTTCGTTTATTGGCACAATTTCGATAGTTCTGAACTAGCTACAAGTACCTACAAATTCTACAGTTTTACATCTGCCGCTTAAGTGCAGCCTTTGATACACTTCATGCAAGTGGCGCGATGGCCGACTGGCTAACGCATGTGCCTTTCAATCTGAGGGGCGCGGGTTCGAATCCTGTCGGTGTCAAGATGGATGATACTTTTTTTATATTGTTTTTAACTAATATTTTTTTATTTTTTTATTTAATAAAAATTTACCATAATATTTAAAAATTAATAAAATAAAAAAATTACAAATAAGCCTGAGGGATCGGAAAAGCATAATAAGGGAACATTTCATTTCATACAAGATGCAAATAGAAAACTCTTTATATAAAATGCTTCACTAAACATCTGAGAATTGCAGAAATATACAAGGCCGACGGCAATTCAACGAACGAAAAATTTTCATAGAATTTGTGTCACTTCGAAATTGCGTATAAATCAAAGTCTGTCTTATAATTGTCACTCATTTCACTCCTTCTGAAATGGTGAGGGTCTAACTACAATTGATCTAGTTCCCTTTTGACACCTTTGCGATAGTTCGGAACTAGAAATTTTGCTCACTAGTTAATGAGTTCTCTGCAGGGTTGTAGAGGTATGTATATGGATATGAACCCTGCAAACTAGTATAAAGAACAGTTTAAAACTAGAGAGTTCACAACTAGCTCAGAACTGGTTCTAAAGGGATGCAGAGCGGGACAGTTTATTATTGTGACTTCAGAAAAAATTTCTGTTTGCAGCTATTACTTTCAAATTAAGCAACAACAAATGTTTCACTTTACAATAATAGGCGCATTTCTGTCGTACCCAAGCATGAAAAGAATACTCGCTTATTCATAAAATTACCTTCAAAGCAACAACACCAACTCGACTATTTTTAAAATAGAATAGGTGGAATAATCCTATTTTTAAAATAGTCGAGTTGGTGTTGTTGCTTTGAATGTAATTTTATGAATAAGCGAGTATTCTTTTCATGCTTGGGTACGACAGAAATGCGCCTAATGTACCTTTTGCTGGGTAGTATCTACCAAATGGAACTTTGTTCAAAGGACATATGTACTTACATATGTATGAACAAATATTATTTGGCATTTGTAGGTGAATGGGGATTATTCCACCTTTTCTATTGTTAAATTTGGAAAACTAGGTATTTTACTTATTGTATAATGACGCATTTATTTTCAGTATGTTAAGTGTTCTGCCGACTTAGGATTATTTTTGCAAAGCGCGAATAAATACCGACCATTTTTGAACCAGTCCGTTCTGAAGTTCTTTCTTTTGAACCATCCGAGATTTGAACTATCCCAGGACAGGATTTTAGAATGTGTTCAAAAGTTCTGCAGATGGGGATAATTGCCACTTCGCTGCACATCGCCATGTTAAAAACACAGTTGAAAGCATTGCGTTGGGATAGAACGAAAACCAACCCAATATCTTTTTGAACTAGTTCCACACTAGCCTGCAATCAGCTCGATTTGCTGCAGGGAATATATAAGATAAAATGATGTATGTGTGTTTTGTGTAAATATTAAAAGTAGAGCAAGGCCAATTAAAAAGGGGCGAAAGAAGAGAAAGGGAGCCCGCATGTAAATACAATTGCCAGCATAACCATTTCGCTTCAGCACAAATCCAGACTGCACGAAGAAACCTTGTAGTTAAATAATAATGCAAAGCCGACGGCGAATGAACTGGCGCCTCTTTGACATCTTTTCGCTAGTTCTGAACCAGAAATTGTGTTCACTAGTTATTGATTTGCCTGCGGGGCCATTTTCCCAGTTAGAACACTATATGTTATATAATGCGTTAAACCATCCGTAGTACTACACATACTATGCGTTATAAATCTGAAAACTTTCCATGAGTTTGTACAGGCTTGGTGACAAAATATATCGTATACTGTTCTGTACGTGTGAGGTTTTGTAGTACTACGGATAGTTTAATGCATTATATAACTAGTTAGGTTAGTGGACAGCTGATTATTTTGCGTATGTGTTGGTGAATGCGTTACCCTGCAAAAATTGTTGGACCACTTGGTACATTTGTGCCACATTCAACTAGCTACGAACTTGTTACATGTAGCCAATCATTGGGCCAGTTCATGTATATGTATGTATGTAGATTCGTGTTTGAAGATCGGTTTTAACGATCGTAACCGCTGCACGATGTTTATTAACAGTGTTGCCAAGAAGCATTAATCTAAATATTAAAAAAAAAAAAATTTGTCTTGAGAGCTCAAGAATGAAGTAGTTATGAAAATAAAAACGACCAAAAAATCAACAGTAAAATTTAATCGGATGAGCCAGCCGATAAACAAGCTCTACTAATTAAAACAAAGCATTGCTTGTGCTAAAACTAGAATTTGTACAAACCAAACAAACACACAACCACACCAACATACAGGTGACAAATCCCGAGAACGTCGGCAAGGTCACTGTTGCTGGATGGTAGATTGTAAAAAGGAAAAATCGGAAGAAAAATTAATACAAACAAAATGCAAGGCGGCGGTAGCCTAGTAGTGATGCCATTAGATTACTAACCGGAAAATCCGAGGTTCGATCTCGGCGGACGCCAAAGAATAAAAATGTTAAAAAGAAGTCTGATGAAGAGATGTGGTGGTCTCCGAAATGCATCTATAACTTCTACCAAAAAATATTAATTTTTCACACCAATTTTTCCTTAAAAAAAAATGGTCTTGATAGCTCAAGAATGAAGTAGTTATAGAAATATTTTACATTTTTAACTCCTTAGAGTAGTTTAAAAAATAACTTGCCGTAGCTAGTTTAAAAAATAACCTCTTGTAGATGGTTTGCGAAGTAGCTACGGCAAGTTAGTTTTTAAACTAGTTTGATGGACCATGTGGTCCTGTGCTTGGACATTACAATGTTAATTGGACCAATATTTTTATATGGAATGTGGCAGGTTTTGGGCTGGTTGATTGCCACAAGCGGCTGGTTTGTACATGCATGTATGGACTAGTTCCGTTTTCTGTAGGGTAGTCCGTTCTTGCTGGGTTACTTATGTACATAAACACACATACATTCAAACAACACACTACAGCAAGAACGCATTTTGTTGTTACTATCACACCAAGAGAGAAGAGAGAGATTAGCTTGGGCGATAGTCAGCTATGCCACAACGGAATGTGTGGCTTTGATTTGACATATGTATTTCATTTCCCTTTTCATGTGCCGAACTTGCCGGAACTGACCGAAAACAGTTTCAGTAATCGAACTAAATTACTTGCCAACATGACAAGCTGGCCGCCTGGATGGCTCGCGGTAGTGCTGGAAAACCATCGATTGAACTATCGATACTATCGATGGGGCCGATGCCATAGCGATTATCGATGGTTTTTTTTAACCATCGATAGTATTTTACTTGGTGCATAATTACAACGTCTGTTAACAAATTAATCAAAAGAACTGAGATTTATAATTTTTAAGGTACTTTATTGGAATATGTGGGCTGTGAGTATATAAATAAAAGATTAGTGAATAATTTTATGAAAAAAACTTGCAAATAAAACGGTTTTTTATTGAGAATTGAGCAATTAAGGTTTTGATTTCGGCTGTCCTATTATTTTGTGGCCGCTGTGGTGCAGTGGGTAGAGTGCTCGCCTGCTATGCCAGAGGTCTCGGGTTCAAACCACGGTCCGAGCCAAACAAATTTTTCTAATTAGTAAAAATCCAATTATTGGGTTTTTTAAGAGCAGCGGTCACCTCTCGGCAGTGGGCGGCATACCCTCCGAGAGTATTTCTGCCATGAAAAAGCTTCTCACAAAAAATGCATTCGCCGTTCGGAGCCGGCATAAAACTGTAGGTCCACCCAATTAGTAGGAAAAACAAAAAGGAGCACACCTCGAATTGGGAGAGAAGCTCGGCCATAAAACTCGTCAGAGTTATAATAGCGCCATTGTATTATTATTATATATTATTATTTTGTGGACAACTGTATATGTAGAAATGTGTGTATGGTGTATTCTTACTTTGAATAGTTATTGACTTATTTTTTGTATTAAACTTTTTACACAAACTTTGGTTTTTTATTAATTTTATAATATGTTTCTAATAAAAATTTATATTTTTCTTTTAAATATGGGAACGTAAGTACATGCATACATATGTATGTATGTATATATGCATGAAATATTTGAGTACCACATTTCCCTTTAACGGGCCACCTACGTACATATATTAAACCATCGATACTATCGATGGTTGCCTTTAAAACTATCGATGGTCAATCGTTGGGACCACTATCGATGGTTTTCCAGCACTAGCTCGCGGTCAAACGGCTATTTGCAAACAAATGCAAATTTTGTGGCACGACTTCCACATTTGCAGAAGCGTGCAGCAATCCCGAGCTTTTCTCTAATATCTAGACTAGTGGGCAATTTTTGATTGCTGTTGACTCATCGTATACGCAACGTTGGTTGTAATACCATGATTTAGATTTGGATTTATGTACATATATATGTATGTATGTATGTATGTATGTATGTATATATGTACATATCGACGGCTGAGAATAAGATCGCCCTATTTTAAAAAATTGTTTCAAAAACGCCCTATTCCAAAAATTGTTTGAATAACGTCCTATTTCAGATTTTGCTTCAAGAACGCCCTATTTCAGAATTTGTTTCAATAACGTCCTATTTCAGACAATTATTCAATAACGCCCTATTTCAGAGAAATATATATTGAATTTTCTCTGAAATAGGGCGTTCTTGAAGCAAAATATGAAATAGGACGTTATTGAAACATTTTTTCAAATAGGGCGTTCTTAAAACAATTTTTGAAATAGGGCGATCTTATTCTCAGCCGTCGATATAGTCGTACCATACGAAAACTAGCATACGATATTTTGTGTCTGACGAAAAGTAACAAGTTCAAGTTTTGGCTGACGAAAAGTAACAAAATCGAGTTTTGGCTGACGAAATCTATCAATTTCGTTTAAACAACAACAATTTTAATGTAGAATAATTATTATTTAATTTTGAAATTATAAAAAAGTCTTACAAATTTTCTTCAGGATCATTAAAGTCTTTTGATAATATTTTTTTCCTGATGAAAATGATAAAAATCTTCTATAACACTACTCGACACCAAAAATCACCAAGAATAAAATAATACTTTTCTAAAGCGAAATTTTACGCTGATTCCGAATATCATCTCCATTTTTTTGTGGCAGACCCAGTTTTTGAGATATTGGTAAAAATGTGGAAAAAGCCATATATGCAAGACATTGCATCACATAAGTGCATCAAAATATTTTATTAGACATCGTGGCGATTTGACATCTAGGAAGTGCTGGCAGAGGGAGCTCCAACAAACATTTTTTGCCTTCACACTCCAAAATTGGTCAAGCAGTTTGGCGATATCAAAGGTCTTGGTACGAGAATATTATGGGAGACTATTTTTTGGACAATCATACGTGTAACAAATGCAGAAAATAACAAAACAGTAGTCAAAAGTCCTTACTCACATCGCTCATTATTTATCCTCTCTTTAAAATCGCGAAATGCAGATATTTTTTATTCAATTAATTTTTTTTCCTATTAATCGCTGTTTTGAGAGATATTGTGCACTTAAAAACACGTAATAAATAGAATGAAATAATCTTGAGTATTACTCCTTAATAAAGTTTAATGAATAAACCCAATTTTATTGTAGAAATTTTACTCGTCCGGAAAATTTTTGGTTAAGGTCTTTCAATAAAAATAGGTAAATATAAAGAATGGTTCATCCGATTATTGCGCAATTAGTCTTGAAATGTTCACAATTAAATTCTCTATAGGATAGGGGGGCTAACTTTTTGTCCCCCATACAATTTTTCTGATTTTAGGACAGTGGAATCTGAAATTTCTTTAAAAAAGTTCAATTTTTTTTTCAAATTTTTTTCATTATTTTTGCCATTGTAACCAAACTACTAGACCAATTTTGGAGTGTGAAGGCAAAACATGTTTGTTGGAGCTCCCTCTACCAGCACTTCTTAGATGTCAAATCGCCACGATGTCTAATAAAACTTTTTGATGCACTTATGTGATGCAATGTCTTGCATATATGACTTTTTCCACATTTTTACCAATATCTCAAAAACTGGGTCTGCCACAAAAAAATGGAGATGATATTCGGAATCAGCGTAAAATTTCGCTTTAGAAAAGTATTATTTTATTCTTGGTGATTTTTGGTGTCGAGTAGTGTTATAGAAGATTTTTATCATTTTCATCAGGAAAAAAATATTATCAAAAGACTTTAATGATCCTGAAGAAAATTTGTCTGCCACAAAAAAATGGAGATGATATTCGGAATCAGCGTAAAATTTCGCTTTAGAAAAGTATTATTTCATTTTTGGTGGTTAAAGTTGATCAAAATTTGTCGAGTAGTGTAATTATTATTCAGAAACTTATATTTTAAAAATCTTTCCATAATAGTTATTTCAAATATATATTTTTTACGTCTTCAAAGACTTTTATATTGAGACAAATTTGAAAAAAGTCTTTGCGTAATTATTATCAGTAATGGGCCCGTCAGAATGAATACTTTTCCGGCAATCCAGCAGCGTTTAACTGACACATACTTCAATTTCATATATTTGTTACGGCAAAGTTGAAGTACTGAATGTGTCGATCGTCATTCAAATACATGTAATTCCACTCTGCTGTCAGTTAAACGGATTGCTGGATTGACGGAAAAGTATTCATTCTGACGCCCCTATTACAAATTGTTTTTTATATCTTCAAAGACTTTTTCATGATGATGATTTCTCATTTAATGAAATAAAATGTTCCCCTAATTATGCTTTTCTCACTCAGGTTTATTTTTATTTTTTTGTATTTTATTACTTTTTAAATATTGTTTTAACTTTTTATTAATAAATAAATAAATAATTAAAAAAAAAAATTCATCCGCTACTCTCATGATTCGAACCCGCGCTCGCCAAGTTCAAAATCTCACGCGCTAACCATTCTGCCATCGCACTACTTGCTTTAAGCATGTCAAATGCTGCACTTAAGCGGCAGATGTAAAACTGTAGAATTTGTAGGACTTTTAGCTAGTTTAGAACTATCGAAGAGGTAATGCAGCGGTGGACAATTGACACCGCCAATGACATCGCCATGTTAAATTCGCCAGTTGCTAACATGCCAAAGAGATTTATCTCGCACTAGTAGTGTCGAAAAATGCACTAGAAGCGACCTAGTTCGGAACTAGAGATTTTCCCCGCAGGGTATATGTACATATGCATTGTATGTACAAGTATGCTCATTTAATCGCTCAAACACGGTTATGTTTACACTTACATACTTACATATATGCATTTTAGGTAAAAGTAAGCAGCAATGGGAAGCTTTTACGCATGGTTAACTGCTTTGTTTGCCGCTGCGGCGGTAAAAGCCGCTTTGCGAAAATTTGAATCGAGACCGGCAAGTTTCTTGTCTCTAACATACAGAATTGTGTGATGTGTGTATGTGTGTATTGATAACAAAAAGAAAAAAATGCAAACAGAAACTTAAACAACAAGAATATAGAATGCATTTCAGATTTTTTCCCTGCCAGCTTGTGCCCTTCGCCCACGATGTATCTTTTTTTTTTTTACGAGGAGGAAGCATCGAAAGCCTTTACCCCGTCAGTGTGGGACTCTAACCCGAACTAAACCTCCTACTGTCATCGTAACGAACCCCCCGGTACTACCGTCAAGCTACCGTCGGGAGGTGGGTTGAGCACTAGGCTCGCAGTCCGTAATGGTCGCGTTATTGCCCTCAGTCTGCCTTAAAAGGCTTCACCCATATATTTTTATTTTTTTTATTTTTTGTTTTTTATAAAAGTGGTCAGTGTTAGGTGGTCTGCGGAGGCCTAAGCTCCGTACCACGCGCATTGACGGATGCAGGATGCTTAACTCCTGTACGTATCCGTCTATAACGGATGCAGGAGGACAAGCTCCTGTACGTATCCGTTCCACTCTAAGTGTTCTATTTTAGGTGGTCTGCGGAGGCCAAAGCTCCGCACCACGCGCGATGACGGATGCAGGAGGCCTAGCTCCTGTACGTATCCGTAACGGGTGCAGGAGGCCGAGCTCCTTTACCTATCCGTTCCGTTAAAAGTCTCAACGTACGAAGGAATATTCTGACACAATTAGTGCTCCTCTAGTCGCCGTATTCTCTCTAGACTCCTCAGTGTTTTCATCGTGTTTGCTATTACGTCACTTGCTGCAATCCATTTTGCCTTGCTTTCTAGCATATGCTTCACGAACGACTCAGGTGTATAGTCTCCTCCAAATATTCTACGGAGCTTGTTTCTAGACTCGTAAAATCTTGCACACTCAAAGAATACGTGGTATACGTCTTCCATTGCTTGCCCTCCGCAGTGATCGCACGTTGGGTTCGACTCGTGCTTAAAGCGAAAGAGGTAAGCCTTGAAACAACCGTGTCCAGATAGGAACTGCGTCAGGTAGAAATCGACTTCGCCGTGTGCCCTTTCCAACCAGCCTCTTAAGTCTGGTATGCATCTATGTGTCCAGCGTCCCTTCGTGGTCTGCAACACCTTGCTTTATTAAGGTACTCCCTTCCCTTCTTCGATATACACCAGCTGGATTGCCAGAAAATGCAGTAATGCACAAAAATTTTTTATTACCTATATGCCTTTAAGTATCACGCAGTTCAATGCTGCTATTTTACTGCGCACCACTATAGATGTAGGATTTACGATATTAGATTTTATGCACTTTGCGGTTTGTGTCCGCACTAAGTGCAGTAAAAGATTTGTGGTGTATACTTTTTGGCGCTCTGTGCTTATTGTTAAAAAGCTTTAGTGCAATTATTTTTTATCACTGCATTCGCGATCAGCTGATTGTATAATATGTTGTGATGTATGTAATTATTCCTTTTTTCTGTTTTCGCGCTTTTTCTTCGGGTCGCCAAAGGAAAATGCACAGGGAAAAAGAATAATTGCACAAATATTTCAAAAGGTACTTATCTGTCTTCTGCTGCTGTTGGACACAAATTTCAATTAAATCTGGGAAGCGGTCACTTTAATTCACTTCCCGAAACAATTTGAATACCCGTGCCACACTATTGCTTATATAAAATAATAAAATCAGCGAGCAGAAAAATTTCGCGTTCACTCGCTTCGCATATGTATGTATTTGCCCACGATGTATACATCTACCTTAATGTGTGTGTGTGTGTGCATTTGTGTGTATACATTTGCTGATTCCATTTTTAAAAGGCCTATGTTTAATAAAGCCACACACTCGCACACATAATAACTACTTCTTTAAGCTGCTTTCATGTTGTTTATCATTCAAAAATTGCCAACACATGTACACAGACATCCAAGAGCTCTTAATGCACGCATACATATCTATGTATGTATGTATTCATAAACTAAATTTTCTCTTCTATATACATATGTATCTATAAGTGGGCGGACTTCTTTTAGCTTTAACTCACTTTAGCCCATTTAAGCTGGTCGTTGACGTGTGTTAGCCATACAGACGGGGAAGGGACGCGAGCGGTCCGATTGTGTGCATTTGAAATTTTCGACCAACCAACCAATCCGCACCACAACATTGTTGCGTTCACATTTATGCATGGATGTGTGTTCATACATACATATATGTACATATCGTCGGTCTCCTGCCAGAAACACGAATGTGAAAATTTTTTAAGCACGATGTCTGCTCTTTATCGGGTATATATTGATGTAATAACAATTAATATTTGTATAAATTCTCGTGTAAACATACATGCAAATATATATTGTTATATACAAATAATAATTGTTATTATATCAATATATACCCAGTAAAGAGCAGACATCGCACTTAAAAAATTTTCACATTCGTGTTTCTGGCAGGAGACCGACGCACACTGGTCTCATTTGTATGGAGAGTGGGACAAAACTCAATTTCTTGGAAACGGATGGACCTACCGAAACCAAATTTGGCACATTGGTGTCCCACTATACGACTCATCTTTCAGAAAAATTAAAAGCATATATGTTGTAATCCACGCCCACCACTAACGCTAGTTTACAGCCAAAAAAAATAAGAAAACCAGGAATGGGGGAGGATAGGAATTGACCTGCTGAGTTTGGAACTATTTTTTTTAATTTTTTGTATAGCTAGGTTTTTGAGATAACGGTAATTTTGTGTTTTTTTGTTATCACTTCATTCAAAAATTATTTTCTCTGGAGTTACAAATGCGATAAATGCAAGCAGTTTCTCGTTCGAAAGGCAATTAAAATACGCTTCAAACGACATACAACTTGTAGTGGTCTATTAAAAACTCGCTGAGCAAAAGCTGGTCAAAGTCAAAATTTTGTGGATTTTTTTCGATTTTTGAAAAAATTTTGATTTTCAAATTAAGTTTTTATAAAAAGTTGTAAAAATCTGGAAAGTTTTATTACTTTAAAAATTTCCGCGTTTAATTGCAAAGACTTTAAGCGTAATATCACAGAGATCCGATAAATATTTTATTTTTGGCGATTTTTTTCTTGTGAAACAAAAAGGATATTTTGGGCGAAAAACTTGGTTAGGTGACTTAATTATGTGAAAACGACTTCATAGGTCAAAAGGACATTAGAAGAAAATATAGAGCTTCCAAAGACTAAACTAATGACATTTCGATTTTAAAAATCCGATGTCAAATAACAAAGTTACAATAAAAAAAATATTATTCCGCGATATTTCGCGGGATCAAAAAAAAAATTGTATGGAGAGTGGGACCGAACTCAATTATTAAGATTTTATCGAAAATAAAGTTTTATCGAAAACAGTCGATATAAATATGTACAAAAATCGTAAAAGGGAAACAATATTTTGTATAGACTAGTTACATTTAATACGATATTTTAAGAAAAAGGGAAAAAAAGGGAAAAATGTATAAACAGACTTCTTAAGAGAAGACTTGAACGAACTCAAATCTGCTTATAAGACCTGGTCCAGAGTGGTCCTTAATTGTTAAAAGTTTAAATGAAAATGCTAATGCTTGAAAATTACGCTCATAGAAAAGCCAAGATTTCTTCATCTTGTATTTTGCTAAAAATAAATTGTTTTCACTGTTTTCTTTCGCTAAATCATGAAACATACGTTTTTCTTGCGTTTCCATAGTTATCCGCATTTTTTTTAGCACTCAAACTTGAAATATCGCAAAAATCATAATACACTTAGTTACATAAACTTTTACCAGAAAAAATTTTTTTCAAATGTGTTGACTTTAAATGAGCCAAAGTAACATTTAATGATGGCTATTGCATATAGAAGGAGGTTTTCCATAAAATTCAATATACTTCCCACGGAAATGCATGACAGAAGTTTCTTTTTCAAGCACCAACGTTTTTGACTTTTGTGTATGGGGGCTGACCAGTGTGCGACGATATGTATGTATGTATTAGGTTTTGGTTTCATGGCGAAAGCACATTGTGGATGCGAATGTGGGATGTACGTATGCAGTACGTTTGTAGGGGCTGGGGCGTATGAGTAATGTGTGCAAGTGGCAAAGAGTAAAATATTTGCGCATAGGTGCATGGTTTGCATGCCCAGTCACATATGTACATATTTACATGTATGTACAGATGTGCATGCATATAAGGACTTCAGTATACTTAATATCTGCAAACATATACATATCTACATATTTATGTACATACATTAGGGTGCGAACAGAGTGAGCGCTGAAAGCCGAGCCGAGATTGTCCATGCGATAAAGATTGTCAGTGCGATAAAACTGGTTACATACAAGTCAATACAAATAAGCTCGTGCATAATACAGTGAACGCCGACAAGAGCAGAGAGCAAAGCCGATGAGTGCGAGAAAAACAGTTTCAAAGCGTTTTGCGCGCTTGTTTTCATTGTTGATGCTTACTTTTTACAGTGCAATCGTGTTTTTTAATGTTTTTTTTTAATGAAATTTAGCTGGATATTTTCTCAAATCATTATATTAATGATAAAATTCACCAAATTGATATCATTTTAGTGTAATTGGATGTTTTCCAAATTCTTTTGTGATAATAATTGCATTAACCACACTAGGAGAAGCAAAATACTCTTCATCAGATGAATCCATTACCGTGTACAGCAATTTTATAAACACAAATGAAAAATAAGACTAAATCACATAAAGGCAAAACACATGGAATAAACAGAATTTCAGCGCTGATTCTCGCATTCACTATGTTATAGACAAATTTTCTTCTCGCATGAAAATAAGCGTCAATAAGCTCGGCTCGGCTCCGCACGGCATCAGCGCCCACTCTGTTCGCACCCTTAGAGTGCGCTTAAAATTCAAATTGGTAGTAACATGGGCAAAGATATCACACAAAAATTTTGGTCCCAATTGGTGGCGATTTTGGAGGGGCGATGCAGTCTTTTTATGAACTTTTAATTTTTTCATACAAATTAAACACACTCTACCCCAGCCAGCAAGGTTCCGTACATTTTACGAACATTGCGATTTACGAGCTATTCTCGAATAAGAAAACAATAACAAAATAATCTTTTTTCTATCATGTCAAAAAAAAAAGAAAACGAAAAATTTCAAACTCAATATTTTAAAAGTAAGTATGTATGTTTGTAAAATTTCTACATTTACGATAAAAAAGCGGACGTAAAAAGATTCATATACGAGTGCTTTTTCGATACATTTACGACACTCGTAGGCAATGAACATTTTAAAGCGAAACAGTATTCGTAGGCGAATCGTAAACGGATTTCGTAAACGATATTTTATTAGAGTTTTCTTCGAGAAAACATCAGTTTACGAGCTCGTTTACTATAATTTTGCTGGCTGGGACTGTACGTACATATGTGCATATGTATATGTACATACATTATGGTGGAGTGAAAACATATGGAGATTTTTTGTTGTTCTTTTTTTGAACGTACCAGCAATGAAAAGTTGCCTTTATACGAGTTAATGAACCACACAAAATTTTATGGCGATAGGATGACGTTTTGAACTGCCCCCAGCCGCGCAAAGTTGAAATCAACAACCACGATCTGGTACAAATATGAAATTTTGAAAATTGTAGAATCAAAAAACGAAGTGTGAGGATTGATAAAGATGGCTAAGCTGAGTATTAAAGTAAATTTTTATTTTTTGGAAACGACAACAACAAAAGTTATTAAAGGTCAAAGTTTATATTATGCATTTTTTAAATTGGAATTACTTAAAAAGTACTGAACCGATTTCGAATATTTTTATACAGTTCGATAGATATTTCGAATACCTTTAATTTGATATACATTTTATATATGAAAAGTAAGTTGTTTTTTCCAAAAAAATAACAATTCACTTTAAAACTCAGCTTAGCCATCTTTATCAATCCTCATAATTGGTTTTTTTATTTTATAATTTTAGAAATTTCACATTTGTACCAGATCGTGGTTGTTGATTTCAACTTTGCGGGTCTGGGGGCACCTCTAAACATGCGAGTAGGTCAATAAAATTTTACAGGCTTATTACTAGGCTAGAAAGGTACCGTTCTGGCTTTGGAACAAATTGAATTTCGGAAAAAAAAGTTTCACTCCACCTTAACATACATACATATATACTATGTGTTTGTATAAAATTGTGCCAAACATGAAAATGCAATTTGCTGCTGACCAAAAGTGGGGTAATTGAGCTTTCATATATAAAATACATGCTTATCTACATATGTAGGTAAATACATACACATGTACATATATATACATACATATGTACATATCAGTGGCGGACCTAGCATAAATTGTCTGGGCAAGCCTATGTGTGAAGCATAAGCATTAGTCATTTATGTAATTTTCTTTGCTGTATTATCTAGAAGTCTGATTGCATTCCGTCATTGAATTTAATTTAGAGCTCTCACTTTTTTTAACATTTTCGAGTAGCCCGAATAAATGCTTTTCAAATTCTCGAACACTCCTTTGTTTGCTTATTACCCGTATGTTTGTACGGACATTTGAACAATTCGGGTATTTGAAGCTTGTTTTTTCTCGGATAAAAGGAATTAAAAATAAAATTTTTATTTTTATAATCCACGATTTAAACCAAGTCATTTTTATTTTAAAAATGAAAATTTTTAAATTACAAATTGAATTTTTGAAATTAAAATGTATTTAGGATTTAAAAAGAAACATGTTTAAGTTAAAAATCAAAATTAATGGAATAAAAACGAAAGTTTTTGATTCAAAATCTCATACTGTTTAAAATAAAAATAAAAATTTTTAAATTTAAGATATTTTTTCTTGGTAGATATAAAAACGTGTTTAAAAATAATGTAAATACGAACATTTTTATTTTAAAGATGTTCATTGTAAAATTGCAAAATCAAAAAAAAAAAATTTTAAATTTAAAAATCTTTATTTTTATTTTAAGCACTATGAGATTTTGAACCAAAAACTTTCGTTTTTATTCCATTAATTTTCATTTTTAATTTAAAAATGTTTCTTTTTAAATCCTAACCACATTTAATTTAAAAAATTTTATTTTTAAATAAAAATGACAGTTTAAAACGTGCATTATAAAAACAAAAATTGTATTTTTTATTCCTTTTCTCTGAGTATAAGCTCGAATGTTGGTACGGTATGGTATTTGAACAACGGGCTTCAAACAAACACGATCTGTTCGAATTGATCGATACCCGGGTATCTAGAGCTTTACTTTGATTAAATTCGGATTGCATATTTGGTTTGTTGTTTATATTCATAACATATGATTCAGTTTGATTGTATTGCATTAAATCGAGAAAATGAGGATGATGAAGAATTTTTAAGTTTTTATATACAATGGATATTAGGAAGATATGTAGGTATGTATATGACTTTTGGTATTTTAGCTGTACCAGAGAACTTAAAATATAGAGATGGTGCAAATCTCAAATCCGATCTTTTACAAGCAAAATTTGTAGATCCGAGATGGTGTGATTCACCACACCCAAAATAAAATCCTACTTTACCGGCTTTATTCACTCATAAAAACGAGTGAAATGCTGCTTTTGCATTGGATTGAGCGAATTGCTGTATGAGTGAAGTGATTGCTGGTTCACATGCAAATTTTCTATTTCTTCATGTAGGGCTAATTTCCATGATTTTAATTTTTTCAAAAAATATTTTGCAAAGTATATCTATTATAAAAAAATTTAAAAAATCTGAAAATAAAAATGCAAAAAATAATGCTCACGGTGAGGCTCGATCACCGATCCTTGACTTTTCAATTTGATTAGATGGCTGGCATAAAGCAATTGTTGGATACCTGCCTATGCAATTTCTTTATTTCTGTTTAGGGCTAATTTGCACAATTTTCCATAAGTGAAAAAAAAATTGGAAAACAATACATATGTATAAAAAATTTAATGAATCTGCTTTTTGTAAAAAAGAAAAAAATCATACAGATAAAGTTAAAAAAATATACAAAACACGTACGAAAAAAATGCACACATGTATGTACATACATACATATGTATGTAATTTTCTTAACTATGTATGTAATTATCTAGTAATTCCAATTGCCGTCGGCATTTTATACTTTTCTACTTTCGTGCAAAAGCATCAGTCCATATGTATAAACATATGTACATGCAAAAATATACGTTCACATGTGCATACATATGTACATATTCCATACGCAAACTCCTCAAAACATGTGTACATCCATATGTAAAAACAAAAACTATTGTCCACCAAACTTATAAAAATCCAACAATAACAATTTCATTCATAAACGCAATCGCATCAAATCAAGTGAAATGTGACAACATCGCCTTCGCGAAAATCGACGACAATTTTAATAATTTTTCTAGTCCAACTCGACTTCATGTAAATTCCTAGGCAAGAGGGCAAGGTGACAAGGGACAATCGTTGTGGGCTTTTGTTATTGTACCTACAGCTCAAAAGAAGCCACTCGCATACATACATTCATATGCCTTCACATGCCCCTCTACATTTCGCTGTTGTCCTTCACTTTTCACAAATCGAAGCAATTTTGCTAAATTTCAGTTTGAGTTCAAGTCAGTGAACATGCGGGAAATGCAAAAGTGATCATCCGCGCGCACGATGGCAATGGTTCAACACCTGCAAGCATAGGTAAATGCGCATTCATATCCACAACCGCGGCCACAAGCATGTCAGCAGCGCAGGAACAGCAACAAAAATAAAACACACACCAGTGTAAGCGACATGTATACAAATCTTCATTTGTATGTATTAATTTTTTTCACAAACTCATGATCCAATAATTCTATATGGTCGTAGCGGCTAAAAGAGAATAGGCGATTACCGTTGAACGGCCGTAGATAAGAATGTCAAAAACAGAAAAAACGCCAGCGAACATACAAGCGAACACACAAGCTATTTCCACGAATAACACGTGCAAGAGGGCAAAATCAAAACAAAAGACGATAATTTGACAGCTTACTTTTCCAAAAACAAAATAGCCGTCCTCTGCTGCGTCCACCATTTTATTATTGCATCATGCACAAACTTTGACTTCTTCGCGGCGATCAAACGACGAAGGTTTGTCGGCTGTTCCTTCTGTTCAGCGAAAGAAGACAAATCTAGCACCGCTGCTGGTGCGCAGGGCCGATTATTGCTTGTGGCCGCGGTTGTTGATATGAATGCGCATTTACCTATGCTTGCAGGTGTTGAACCATTGCCATCGTGCGCGCGGATGATCACTTTTGCATTTCCCGCATGTTCACTGACTTGAACTCAAACTGAAATTTAGCAAAATTGCTTCGATTTGTGAAAAGTGAAGGACAACAGCGAAATGTAGAGGGGCATGTGAAGGCATATGAATGTATGTATGCGAGTGGCTTCTTTTGAGCTGTAGGTACAATAACAAAAGCCCACAACGATTGTCCCTTGTCACCTTGCCCTCTTGCCTAGGAATTTACATGAAGTCGAGTTGGACTAGAAAAATTATTAAAATTGTCGTCGATTTTCGCGAAGGCGATGTTGTCACATTTCACTTGATTTGATGCGATTGCGTTTATGAATGAAATTGTTATTGTTGGATTTTTATAAGTTTGGTGGACAATAGTTTTTGTTTTTACATATGGATGTACACATGTTTTGAGGAGTTTGCGTATGGAATATGTACATATGTATGCACATGTGAACGTATATTTTTGCATGTACATATGTTTATACATATGGACTGATGCTTTTGCACGAAAGTAGAAAAGTATAAAATGCCGACGGCAATTGGAATTACTAGATAATTACATACATAGTTAAGAAAATTACATACATATGTATGTATGTACATACATGTGTGCATTTTTTTCGTACGTGTTTTGTATATTTTTTTAACTTTATCTGTATGATTTTTTTCTTTTTTACAAAAAGCAGATTCATTAAATTTTTTATACATATGTATTGTTTTCCAATTTTTTTTTCACTTATGGAAAATTGTGCAAATTAGCCCTAAACAGAAATAAAGAAATTGCATAGGCAGGTATCCAACAATTGCTTTATGCCAGCCATCTAATCAAATTGAAAAGTCAAGGATCGGTGATCGAGCCTCACCGTGAGCATTATTTTTTGCATTTTTATTTTCAGATTTTTTAAATTTTTTTATAATATACTTTGCAAAATATTTTTTGAAAAAATTAAAATCATGGAAATTAGCCCTACATGAAGAAATAGAAAATTTGCATGTGAACCAGCAATCACTTCACTCATACAGCAATTCGCTCAATCCAATGCAAAAGCAGCATTTCACTCGTTTTTATGAGTGAATAAAGCCGGTAAAGTAGGATCAGAGAACTTAAAATATAGAGAAGGTGCAAATCTCAAATCCGATCTTTTACAAGCAAAATTTGTAGATCCGAGATGGTGTGATTCACCACACCCAAAATAAAATCCTACTTTACCGGCTCTGGTGGAACGTAGGCAAGTTGCTCGAGGTCATGTCAGAAATGAGTTAATATCTTTTGAACCATAAATGTCTGCACCTTGAAATAAAATGCGTTTTTTAGATGAAAGTTCAGCGCATATTATGTATATTTTTTCGAAAATATTCGTTGACCCGATCAGTATGTAATAATGCTTTAAAAAATTTAGTTTGAATTCTGTGACGATTGTTCTCACTGACAACCGACATGTGTTTATTTTGTTATTTTGATTTTGTAAAATTAAATATTTCTTTAACGTAGTTATAAAGTAAATATTCTTACCTTCAAAATAAAAAAAAAATGAACAAGATACGACGAGCCGAACCAAAGATATGGAATTTTGAATGTGGGCATGTTTGCTTAACTATCGAATCTTTACACATGCAGATCTCTGAAAAGAAAAAAAATTTGCCAAAATCCTGATATAGTTTTTACTTAAATTGCGAAAAGATTCCAAGAAATAAATTTGGTGTCTTTTAAAAATGTGAAATTTTTTTTTTCAACAAATCCGTACGATTTGTAAAATAATGACCCATTTAACAAAAAGCTCCTGCAACGCAATAAATGAATACATACGCAATCCTTTTACTAAGGCATATGTACATATGTATGTAGGTTTATCATTACAGGTATTTTCTGTAAGAGAGCTCATTAACCCTATATGCAGCATTGGGTTGCTAGTTGCACTTATGCTTAATAAGCTCACTTAAGAAAAACAATATTTTTTTTGACAAAAATGTTTATGTCTAAAACTATAAGATCCGACTAGAGATTCCGAAAATATTATTTATATTGTTATTTTTACTAAAATGGAACTGCCTTCCGAAAATATGTATGCACATTACATGAGACGGTCTAATGTACATATGTATGTACATTAAGCCGTCTCGCCTTATATGGACCAAAAAAAAAATCCACCGTACAACCCCCGATATGATTTCTCTTTCAAAAACCTTTCTGGAAAAAATTTTTACATTTTATTGGACGCCGCTAGATGTCGCTAAGATTTTTTTTTTTCATATCTTCGGTATTTATGGTCTGATCCCTGGACCAAAAAAAAGTCCACCGTACAACCCCCGATATGATTTCTCTTTCGAAAACCTATCTGGAAAAAATTTTTACATTTTATTGGACGCCGCTAGATGTCGCTAAAATTGTTTTTTTTTCATATCTTCGGTATTTATTGTCTGATCCCTAAGTTTGATACACCAATCTCTTTGGCTTGAGAGGAGAGTTTCTAATTAATAATTGCATTAACCCTATGTGCGTCATTGGGGTCACTTCCACCCACACTAAAAATAAAATTTCGTAAAAAAACTACGAAAGACTTTCGTAGTCTAGAGTTTCGTAAAATGTACGAAAGTTTCGTATATATTACGAAAGAATTTTTCTCAACAAAATCTAATTTTACGAATCTTTCGTAAATATTACGAAAGGGCTTTCGTAAACCATTTTCTAATATTTTTTTCGTATATATTACGAAATATTTCGTAAATATTACGAAACACTTTCGTAAATTTTCTTAAAATTGTTTTTACGAATAATTTCGTATATTGTACGAAAGTTTTCGTAACATTATCAAAGGATTAAAAGATTTACGAAATACATTCGTAATATATACGAAATAATTTTGTAATATTATCAAAGGATTAAAAGATTTACGAAATACTTTCGTAATATATACGAAATACTTTCGTACAACAATATTTTACCGTACAAGTTTTCTTTCATTGTGAAGTGTTGGGTCGGTGCAATAATATCAAAAATTATTTTAAGTAGTAAGTGCGTAATGAAATAATGTATAAAAAAATAATGCATTGCATATAAAAAGACAATATTGATATATAAAATAAACTGTGATATTTTCCAACTTGATTCAACTTAAGGGTGAGTACATTAGTTGCATTTACTTTACTTTTTTTCGGTCTTATCTATTTTCATAAATAAATACTTAATAAAATAATATAAAGAGATATTTCTACACTCAGAGAAAAACATTTTAAAAACATGTGAAAACGTGCTTAAAATGGACAAAAACGTATTTAAAAGTGATGTAGATACGTCCATTTTTATTTTAAAAATGTTCATTGTAAAACAAGAAAAAACATTTAAATTTAAAAGTGTTTATTTTAATTCAAGCCCTATGAGATTTCGAACCTAAAAGTTACGCTTTTATTCCCTTCATTTTAATTTTTCATTTAAAAATGATTCTATTTAATCCAAAATACATTTTTATTTCAAAACTTTCATTTTAAATTTACAAATTTTCATTTTTAAAATAAAAACGATCTGGTTTAAAACGTGCTGCTTGAATTTTAAGGTTTTAAGTAGTTTCCCTTTAACTTTATCTTTATCTTCATCTTTATCTTTATCTTTATCTTTATCTTTATCTTTATCTTTATCTTTATCTTTATCTTTATCTTTATCTTTATCTTTATCTTTATCTTTATCTTTATCTTTATCTTTATCTTTATCTTTATCTTTATCTTTATCTTTATCTTTATCTTTATCTTTATCTTAGTCTTAATTTTTAATTTTTATTTTTATTTTTCTTTTTTTTCTTTTCCTTTTTCTTTTTCTTTTCTTTTTCTTTCTTTTTGACAGGGTTATCTATTTAAGTAGATCGGAACGACGTCCACATTTGCAAATTGCGATTCCCAAAGTTTCCTATGGTTGTCAGACGTATAAGCAATATGTACCTCTTATTTTATTAGGGCACAGCCAGACGATGCAAGAAATTAAGTAAGTGAAAAATTCAAATTTTTGTATTTGTTGCCTTTCTGAAAGTAATTTCTTGCATAGTCTGGCAGTGCCCTTAGTTATTAAAATTAATATAAATATAAATGTAAAATATTAAATTAATAAAGAACTTTTAATTAATTGAATAAATTTATTATAGTAGATATTTAAAACTAAAATGAAATTATCTAAACTTATTTCTTATGCATATATAAAACATTTTTCTCTTAGCATTATTTTATTGATATACATATTTCGAAAAAGTTTTCAAATTTCGTTGAAATATACATCATATATACATATATATATGTATGTAATAATTAGGGTTTTTTTAGCTTTAAGCTAAAAAATAATTTGGTCAATTGTACAACAATTTGATAGCTCTAACAGCCTTCGTAGATTTACGAAAGCGGTTTCGTAATATTTACGAAATCTTTCGTTGCTCAAAAGTACGAAAGTACCTTGTAAATAGTACGAAAGCCTTCGTAAATACTACGAAAGTATTTTGTAAATAGTACGAAAGCCTTCGTAAATATACGAAAGTATTTCATTAATACTACGAAAGTATTTCGTAAATAGTACGAAACCTTTCGTAAATACTACGAAAGTATTTCGTAAATAGTACGAAAGCCTTCGTAAATACTACGAAAGTATTTCGTAAATAGTACGAAAGCCTTCGTAAATATACGAAAGTATTTCGTAAATAGTACGAAATGGCTTTCGTACTATTTACGAAACCATTCGTTGCTCAATTTTACGAAAGTATTTCGTAATATGTACGAAAGATTTCGTAATATTTACGAAATATTATTTTGAGTGCAGTACTTAGTTTATACTACCTTAATGTAACTTTTTTTTGCCGGCATATTAAACGTCGTCAAAAAATATTAATCTTTTGCAAAAGAAGTATTTCGATCGATACAGTAGAACGGGAAATAAAACAAATTTAACATTCCGAGGAATATAAGTTTTTCGCTTCCTGTGGTCTTTTAGGTTCATTATACAAAGATTTTTTCTGAAGAGACTCCTACTGAAATTTTATGGCGCATAATTTTCTTGAACATTTTAGCCCTCTAGCGACCTTCCATTTTTTAACCCACCCTATATCCATTCTTTAACCCACTGATGACTCTTTGTTTTGAAGAAGTATTATAATAATTTTCATCTGCTTAATTGGTGCGTAATCGTCTAAACGATTTTGAACGATTCCAATAAAGTGCGCCATTCACTTCTGTCTCGTGATGTCTGGCGCCAATTGAATCATCTGAAAAAAAAAATGTAGATCAAAAAGCTGCAGTTGCGAAGTCATTTGTGCTAACCTTTTCCATAAATTAGGTTGCAATATTTTTTTTTATACCAATTCAAAAGCACGCCCTAATATTCAACATTTATAAAACGTACTGATGCTGATTAATTATCTTCTTACTGCAAATCCAACGCCAATGGGCAACTCAAAAAACACAACGTCGACCACCACATGTTTTACTAAGTTGCCAACAAAAGCACTTTTACTCAATTATTTATTAACTAAAAGTTAGTGAATTTATTCTTTCGCTTTTTAGCTATTTCCCTTTATTTGTTTTTTTTTTGAGCTTACAAGATTACCGATTCCAAAAGTTTTATACAGACAAAAAAAAAGTCGGTCGTTCACGCGTACCAACAATTCATTCAACATTCAAACACTCAACCTCGCAAAGCAGTGTGGAGTTCTACAGTAGTGCATGGCATATATTCATTATAGAAGGGAAATGGGAAAACTTCGCAGCACCTCCCGTTATACAAACGCACACACACAAGCACGCATACTCATTCATCTACATACCAAAAAAAAAAAAAGGAAAACCGTGAAAATAATAAAAACGGAACCAAAAATTGGCTCAAAAACTTTAAAGGTACTTTATCGTGTATGTTTGTATGTAGAGAGAAATATATAACTGTATGTATGTACATACCCTGCAAAAAAATGTGCGATTAATCCCGAAAGATATTTGTCCCGGATTGATCTCTTTCGAGTCCCCGATTGTTCCCGTACGGGTATAAATGTAGATTAATCGCTTTCATCCCGAACGGGTACAAATCTAGATTACTTAAATGTAGAAATTTTACAAAAATTTGCAATGTATTTAAAAAATTGTAGAACAATCGGTAAAACGAATTGAACACCCCTTCTTTTAATAACAATGATGAATAATAATTTTTACAAAATGTTGTCTACAATATCCTATGAAAAAATCCTTTACATTACGCTCATATAATGCATACTCAAAACTTACAATTTTTATACTCAGCTGTACTAGTACACAGAGTATTATAGTTTTAATCACATAACGGTGGATTGTAACAGGATGAAATAATCGAGATAGATATAGACTTATATGTATCAAAATGATCAGGGTGAAAAGAGAAATCGATTGAGCCATGTCCGTCCGTCCGTCCGTCCGTCTGTCCGTCCGTCCGTCTGTCCGTCCGTCCGTCTGTCCGTCCGTCCGTCTGTCCGTCCGTCTGTAAACACTCTAACTCGCTCAAAAATTGAGATATTTTTTTGAAATTTGAAATACAAGTTGGTATCGAGACTGGGACGGTTGGTATTGAAAATGGGCGAAATCGGACCATGACCACGCCCACTTTTCCTATATAGAAAAAATCGGAAATTTGGTATCTCAGTCACTAATATAGCTGGAGCGATGAAATTTTACCCACGTGTTGAGCTCAGGCCCCTAGGAAGAAAGTTGATGAAATTTTGGAAAATGGGCGGTACCACGCCCACTTATTAAAGGTCAAACATGGAAATTTTTATATGTCATAACTCAGAAACCATTGATGATATATCGATGAAATTTGGTACGCGTGATTTACTTACTTAGGCAAACGTTTGGACGGAAAATAGTTAAAATCGGTTGACGGCCACGCCCACTTTTATATATGGGAACTATAAAGTGGCCTATTAAACACATTTTAAGCGATATCTCTGTCAAATATAAAGATATGTCATTGAAATTTTATAGCAGAAGTCCAACTGCGGACGTAAAACGAAAAACACAAAAATTTTGGAAAATGGGCGTGGCACCGCCTCCTTTTAGAAACAGGAATATACGAGATTTCTGAGCCCATAACTCGACAAATAATTTATATATAATGACGAAACTTGGTGTGTACACTTTTATTACTTGTGGTAATACATGTTCAAAATTTTAGCGAAATCGGTTTGACGACCACGCCCACTTTTATACATGGAAACTATAAAGTGGACTAATAAAAACATTTTAAGCGATATCTTTGTCAAATATAGAGATAATTCATAGAAATTTTGTGGCATGAGTTCCACAATAGACCGGAAAAAAAAATATAAAAATTTTGGAAGATGGGCGCGGCACCGCCTCTTTTTGGACAAAGGAATATACGAGATTTCTTAGCCTATAACTCGACAAATAATTGAGATATTATGACGAAACCTGGATTATACACTTTTATAACTTGTGTTAATAGACACGCAAAAATTTATTCAAATCGGTTTATGACCACGCCTACTTTTTAACAAAGATATTTCTGGAACACCCTTTGGGAATTTGTAACGTGACATCTTTGTAACTAGAAGTCATAAAGGAATGAAATGTTGCACAAAGAATAATATTCATATGCTTAGTTGGATGATTGATAAAAATTTTGAAAATGGGCGTGGCTACGCCCAATTTATGCAGCACTCGCTTTATATAAAATACACGGTGTTTCCATCAAACGCAAACAAACAATGAAAACATACAGCTGAGTATCTAATGTTCGATTCCACTCGAACTTAGGTTTCCTTACTTGTTTTTAATTTATTGAGATTTTTTTTTCAAAAGTAAAATATTATATAATCTTTATTTAAATATGCATGAACATTTACAATTTTTTAAAGATTGTTATTAAAATTGCCTTGGCTAACAACTTGGAAAAATCTCCATTTGTACCCGTTCGGTATGGAAGCGATTGATCTACATTTGTACCCGTTCGGTATGAAAGCGATTGATCTACATTTGTACCCGTTCGGGATGAAAGCGATTAATCTACATTGGTACCCGTTCGGGTATACAAGTTGAACAATTAGTCTCTTCATAGGACATGCTCCAACAAATGCGATCAATTCGCTCCATACAAAGGGATGTAAAATTGTATTAGTCGCATGCTCCCTTGCGATTGATCCCGGACACGCCCCGGATTAATCGCATTTTTTGCAGGGTACTGATAGAGTTATGTATGTAAGTACGTGTGTATCGGTAGAGATGAGCCTTTCCTGGAAAGTGTAATAAAGCTGCAAACTTTATAGCCGCCATATCCACAGGCCCCAGGCGGTTCTTGACCCACGGATAGTTGTACAAGGTAAGTAGAAAAAGGGTAGCTGCAATATTTTCGCTCAAACGCACACAACATATATGTAAATATGTATGTACATTAGCATGGTGCTTAAAAAAATCAAATTAGCTATTCTCTTCAGTCGCATCCCTTACATCGATAACAACATAGTCAAAGATATTACATAAAAAGTTTGGTTCCCATCGGAGACGTTTAAGGGGTGTCGCACAGGCGTAATATGAATTTGGAGCCCTGTGCGACAACCCTTAACCAGGGACGGAAAATAACCGTTATTTTTTAGCGTATGAGAACAGGCGAAAATACGAGATATATTTTTTGGAATTTTTTAACCATTTTATAATCATTATGGTGACCAAAAATTTTTTCGCTCAAAAATAATCGTTATGGTGACCAAAAATTTTTTCGCTCAAAAATAATCGTTATGGTGACCAAAAATTTTTTTTCAAATTTTTAATTCTTTGGTTGCCCATAACTCAGAAAGCTCAAACAAGTAACGCGTACAGACCTATCTACATATTTATTTGTTTGAGCTTTCTTAGTCATGGGCAACCAAAAAAATAAAAATTAGAAAAAAATTTTGCTCACCATAATGTTTATCTTGACCAAAAAAATTTTTGGTCACTATAATGGTTATTCTTAACCAAATTTTTTTGTTTTTATAATGGTTATTTGTAGCCAATATTTGGATTCACCAATTTTAATAATTAAATGTGACCATTACTTCATTTCTCTTATAACCGTTACGTCCCTGCCCTTAACCGTCTCCGATGGGGACCACAATTTACATTTGTTATCTTCAAGTGCTGGACTATCGATTTTGGCTATTAGATGTCTATAAAAAAAATGTAATTTATAATTGTTGGGGTAAGTGGAAAAATTGAATTAAAAATAAAAAATTTCGTGCTAAGCACTAAAAACTCTTTCAAGTAAAATGTAATTTAATTTTTTCAGTCTCCATAAGATTTTTGGCCACCGTGCGACACTCGTTAATGGTTTCCGATCGGAACAAAAATTTATATGTGATATCTTAGACTATATTAGCATCGACCTAGGGGGTGAGGTTGAAGAAGTATGATACAAAATATTTCTCCATAAAATTGGGGACCACCCTAATGTAAATATGCATATCTATACAGTCCCATCCATTTCATAAAATCGGCCATGCCTGCAATTAATGAAAACTCATTTGGTAAATTGCGGGCATTCGTCGTGCAATCATCGCCATTGCAAGCGGCAAGCGTTGGTTGATTGCCTGCTTTTCGTTAGTTTGGTTGGAGTTGAAGCGATTCGTAATGCGAAAAGGGCCGACTCGTCCCTGCTGCTGCTGTCAGGAGAAGCGCGAATTTATGGGCGCCAATTACCGAAACTTTGCAATAGTCTGACAAATGTGGTTTAACTGCGTACATATCGTCGTTTAAACTTCATAACGGCCTAAGCGGCACTTGTGCCAAAATAAAATATATGCCCATAATTCAATTTGTTCCTACTTCTATACGAGATTGATGCTTCCGTCAACAAATTGATCTAAATACATAGCTATTTAAATTTAAGCTTATACGCAGAAATAAGTAGCAGCTTTATGCTCTCCTGCGGAACGGAACGGAACGTAGAAGTACGATCCCAAAAAGCCATGTTAGCACTTTACGCATGTAAATCAGCGATAGGCAAGAGATGGGGACTTAACCCCCAAATCGTCCATTGGCTGTACACAGCGGTAGTGCGACCTATTCTCTTCTATGCAGTCACCATATGGTGGCCAGCACTGGAACTCGAAACCAATAAGAGCAAATTAACTAGAGTGCAGCGAATGGCTTCCATGCTTATTAGCGGAGCCCTTCCCTCCACCCCAAATAAAGCTCTCGAAACCATCCTATTTCTTCTCCCCACGGATATACAGGGGAAACTCATTGCCAGCTGCAACGCGGCAAGGCTCAATGCAACCGAACCCTGGAGGGACACCAGATTCGGGCACGCTCAAATTCTTAGTAACGTCCCTGCCAATTTTCTAAAGCTGGACTATGCAATACCAGCCTTTTGTTGGGATAACAAATTCTCCACAAGAATCCCGGAGAGGAGCGAGTGGAAGAACTTAGGGGATCCCGACCCTAATACACTGCACATTTACACGGACGGCTCTAAATTGAACAATAGAGTTGGAAGTGGGTTTTTCTGCGAAAAGCTTCATCTGAAAGTAAATTTGCGCCTACCTGATCACTGCAGCGTCTATCAGGCTGAGCTCATAGCCATATGGGAAGCAGCTCGTCGCCTGACAGATCTGCCAGACATAAATTCTATCAAAATCTTCTCTGACAGCCAAGCTGCCATAAAATCCTTACAGAGTAACAATGCTACATCTATAGTTGCAATGAAATGTAGGGAGTCTTTGAACAAACTAGCCGAAAGGCGCGACCTGAACGTCATTTGGGTTCCAGGCCATAGCAACGTTCGGGGCAACTGCATTGCAGATGAGTTGGCAAGGGAGGGCACAAGCTTGCAGGATATCACATCTGCGACATGGGTTGGCCCCCCGCTTAACTCATGCAAGCACTGGTTGAGATCTCGCTCCATTGAACAGGCTAACGCTAGATGGGCCAAGGAGTCAACTTGTGTGATTTCTAGGCAAATCTGGCCTAGACTGGATGAGGCTAGGTCTGTATCGGTGCTGCAACTGAATCGGCTCTCTATAGGTCCGCTGGTGGGACTTCTAACAGGCCATTGTCTTATGGGCACTCACGCCTCTCGCATGGGCCTATATAAAAACGACTTCTGCCGCAGCTGTAGGGACGTGGAGGAAATAGAGAGTGTTGAGCACTATCTATGCCACTGCCCCGCACTGTCGCTATCCAGGTACCGCTTCCTCCATAAACACTTTTTCGAGTGCCTGGCGGAGATGGAAAATGCAAGGACACTAGATTTTCTGCGCTTCATGAAACAAACGCGCTGGTTTAGCTTCACGGGCATCTAATTTTTCCGGAAAGGTTTGTAAACAGGGATAAGGAAGCTAGGGCTCCCGTGTGGTATCACAATGGGCCACCTCGGCCTAAGTGTGTCCCCGCTTTCATGAATTGCGGAGACAGCCACCTCAACCTAACTTAACCTATGCTCTCCTGTAAAATTAATTCTCATTTACTTCAATACCCAGCGGCGAAAATGTTGCTTACAGAATCGATTAAGTCATGCACACATGTAAGGCTGTAATGCACACCATCTCATATATAGATCTGTTATACATTTTCATATACATGGCCGCAAATGTAGAGTGAACGCCTACACTTTAAATACAAAGGAATCGGGGTAGTAAGGTGTTCATCCAATGAGCATATCACTAACTAGCATACATTGTAAGCTGTAGGTAGGCAGTTCGAATCCTACTTCGCCAACGTTGTAAGGTGGATGTAGGCGGACTGAATACAACTCCGTTTACAGGGTAAGTTGTTGGTAGGCACCTTGAATCTACTTTCGCTTCCCTTTTAAGGTGAACGTAGGCGGATTGAATGCAATTCCGCTTACATTGTAAGTTGTAGATAGGCAGATCGAATCTACCTTCGCTTACCTTGTAAGGTGGATGTAGGCGGACTGAATACAATTCATCTTACATTGTAAGTTGTAGGTAGGCAGATCGAATCTTCCTTAGCTTACCTTGAAAGGTGAATGTAGGCGGATTGTACACAATTCCGTTTACATTGTCAGCTGTAGGTAGATATTTCGAATTCAAAAACCACCACTGCCCCCACTAATCATATGTACATATGCACACATGCAATGACTTTCAGATAATACAGAAAAGAAATTTACACAAAGGGCTTATGACTGCTTCACACATAGGTTTGCCCAGCCAACAAGAATGAAAATCAGAAAAATGAGCAAAATTCATTTTTGTGAACCCAACTTACTTTTTCATACACAATGTATGTTAGTTGGCATTGTTCATAATGTGTAGTATACATCACTGGGGAGAAGTAGTGTGGTAGGCAAAGTTCGCCGCTGGGTATCGTCATAACGTAGGATAGGCGGTTATGCAGTTTAAACGGCGATATGCACATATGTACATAAATATATACATATATGTATGTAAGTTGCCCACCACCATTTCACCACGGGTCAAGCGCTATAACTCCGTTATCGATTGCTAATTTGTACAAAGTTGAATTGCTTTTTTTTTGTCAGTTGTTTGAAGGGATATAAGGGAACACAAAAGTAGACATTTAAGCTTTTAAGATTAACTAATTTTTTTGCTTAACGAAAATATGTGCGATATATGTACATAAAAGCAACAATCCGCTAGATGGCGTAGAGTCCGAACTTTGTGAAAAAGTCATATTAGTAGGGGTGAGGATGAAGAAATATGATATACAATTTGTCCCCATACATTGGGGAACTACCATAATATGCATATGTACATTAAGCCGTATCACGAAAATAAAGTTTGCGTGTGTCAGTTTTATTTGAACACTTACGTCGAAAAAATATTTATGGTGTAAAAATTTTTTTTTTAGGCCCGCGTTAAAAACAGCTAAATCGCGTTTTTTGTAATAACTTCCTTATTTGATGTCCGATCTCTATGATCTTAATGTCGCAGAAAAGGTCTCGCTCAGCACTATATTTGGCCCATATAAAGTTTCGACCTCAAAGGTTGTTCTGAGTTTTACCTTTAAAAATTTTGGAGTTACTATCCCTAGATTTTTTTATTTTTATCACTAATACAAAGCTCTCAAAAAACCATGAGGACTCCGCTAAAAAAGTTGTAGCCTTTACTCACAAACAAAAAAGTTATACCGTTTTAAAATCAGAGAACCTGTTTTTTGAAAAATTATCCCAAGTTCTTATTTATATGAGGCAGTAACGCCATATAGTATGAGTTTTTGATTAAAAAGTATTCTAAGTCCTCGCTTGACTTGAGAATCTTGTACCGCGATGGAACAGCTACCAATACTGGATACATGATATGCCAAAAATGATTGATGATTGGACTATTCGTGCTGATCAACGTTCTTTATATTGAATGATAATGGCTGTAGTGAAGATTTGGTAAGTATTCAAGTGGGATCTCTAAGCACAACGCGCTGGCTTACAACGGCTTCACGATTTCTGCATCCGTGCGTATCGTAAAATCATCCAAGTTATTTAGAAAAACTGCTATAGTTCGTTGTAAAATTATACGCGCCTAAGAAGAGACAACGGAAGTCTAAATGTATTATCAATACTTGCGCTGGATGCGTCGTCTGCCCCTAGAAATGCAGTTAATTATTCAGCCTACAATTGAAAACAACGCACTTTACTTTAATCCCCAAAACATCTTCTTATCTATGATAACCGAGACCAAAAATGACGATGTCCTCCAAATTTAGAGATATTTATGAAAGCAGTTTCAGAGCTCTGAAAGTGAATTCTTCATCGCTTATATTACTTTGCTCACACTCAAAAAAAAATTACTCAGATTATGGAAAAATGAGAATGATTCGCCGCTAATGACATATTTTCATTGTTTTGAATAAAATTTTCTTTCAAAACGTTGTTTTTATTCCTTGATTTAAAGAAAGTTGTACATCAAAACAATGAAAATGTGTCTTAAGCGCCGAAACATTCCCATTTTTCCATAATCTGGGTAAGTTGTTTTTTCAGTGCAGGTTTCGAACGTTTAAAACAAATTGGAATTTATGTGCAGGGAATTCTCTTCCTTCTCATATGCATTTTATATACATATATGTACGTATAGTTTTTTCCCCTTTTCTTTATTTTTATTACCTCAACAATAGTTACTCATACGCCCCCACATCGGATCGCTTTGTATGTGAAAACTGAAAATGTTTTCTTAAATATCTCGAAAATGGGAGTGCATACACTGCACTTCTAAAAACGCCATCGTAATCTGGAGCAAAAAATTAAGTTGACGTGTTTCGCCGTTTCTCTGTGGTAATTTTTTATAAAAAAAACAAGTGTTTCATTTTACAACGTTATAACTTTTTTGTTTGTGAATAAAGGCTAGAATTTCTTTGGGGGATTCCTCATGGTTTTTTGAGAGCTTTGTATTAGTGATAAAAATAAAAAAATCTAGGGATAGTAACTCCAAAATTTTTAAAGGTAAAACTCAGGACAACCTTTGAGGTCGAAACTTTATATGGGCCAAATATAGTGCTGAGCGAGACCTTTTCTGCGACATTAAGATCATAGAGATCCGACATCAAATAAGGAAGTTATTACAAAAAACGCGATTTAGCTGTTTTTAACGAGGGCCTAAAAAAAAATTTTTACACCAAAAATATTTTTTTGACATAAGTGTTCAAATAAAACTGACACACACTAAACTTTTTTTTTGTCCATATAACGTGATACGGCTTAATGTACATACATCTGTATGTATGTATGTATGTATGTCTAAGCGCTTTAATTGCTCAATTTGCGGCACAGATATGGTGCTTTTTGAAGCGATCATAATTTTTCATCAGCATTCGCAGGGAAAATGCATACATATTTGTATATAATTATATGCAGCACTATGTATACCTATATCTTGAAATATGTATGTATGTACGTTGTAATGAATGGAGGATTTTTAGACATTAGCACTTACACTGCAAAAATTAATGGACTACCTGGTACATTTGTGCTAAAGTCAACTAGCTACAAGCTTGTCACATGTATTTAATCATTGGGCTAGTGCCACGCAGCTACACTTTCGAATTTTGCTACGATTATCGCTCGTTTTTTCACCATCATTGCTGGTTTTGACGATCGTCCTACAGAGTCACACACAGACTAGCCCAAAACCAGAAACATGCCGCCATGCCCGTATAACAGCTAAGAGTAGCCACGACAAGTTAGTTTATAAACTAGTTTAATGCGGTCGATAGATCAGACCACGTGATAAGAGTGGCCCGTCCTAGGACATCGCAATGTTAATTGAACCAATTTTTTATATGAAATGTGACAGCTTTGGCACTACTGTATTGCCACAAGCGATTGGTTTATACATGCGTATATGGTCAAGATTTTTGACTGCCACGTTACAATCGTACACGTTTTAACCTCATATGTCCGGAACCATATTTTTAATATGATATATTGTAAGCGGATATCGTGAGTCTCCCTAGAGGCATTATATTGAATATTACCATTTCTCTGTACCTTTCGTAACTAAAATTTTAAGCCAAATTTCATCGCACTGGAACGTTACATAGTTTTGGAAGTGTATTCCATATATGGATTAGTTGAATTTCCTGCAGGGTAACATTAAATATTCGCCAAAAGTGTTGGACGTGTTTGATGTGCAACAGCTGCTTAAAATTCTACGGATTATAATTCACAAAATAGTAAATTTATGATTTCAGTTGAATTTTCAGATCGATTTTCATTCAACAAATGAATGATTGCGCAAATTAAAATATATGTATGTATGATATGCAGATATATATTTCGACCCCTTTGCGCGATTTTATCGTAAGGGTAATTTTCTCGGAATTTACTTTTGGATGCAAATTTGCTCTACATCTCACCTGGTAAAATGGTGTAGCTGAAATCCTTACAGTTGGCTTTCTTTTTTATCGTAAGGGGCAGTCTATACTTTTTTCTTGAGCTCGAATTTATCCTATCGCTCACTTACTCACCATATTACAATGACCCCATCAATTAAAAATGCCAAACTATGGAACAAAACACTTGTATTTGTCATATACAACCTTTTCTAAACATTATCGTACGTGACATTTATTAAAATACGCTCATAAAACATTGAAAGCGAAATTATCGTTAGGGACAAAATTATGATTTTTTCGCAAACTGAAAATTTTTCAAGAAAAAAATATCAGGTTCAGTATATTAATTAACTATCTAATAAATAAAAAAAAAAACAGTAAAAAAAAACAAAAAAAATGCTCTCTTGTAAAATTTGCTTTTGTCCCTGACGATAAAGTCGCAGAAAGGGGTCGATTTATAAAGTGAAATATTATTGGATTCAAATTTAGTTTTGCGAAAACTTTTCAATTTACTTTAACATTTTAATTTTCCTTTTTTCTTTCTCACTAGATTGGAAAAATGGTGAACAGGCAGACGGGCATAGCTTAAAATTTAAGCCTTAAAAGACTCAGCTCATGATTCTGATCATATGTAAATAGGTACATATACACACATCATACTATGTACATATATGTATGATATATGATATGAATAGCTTAATAACATTGCATTTACTCGTATACGTGTATATATTACACATGAATTTTTCATATGTATGTATGTATGTACATAAAATTACATTATATGTACGCACATCTATGTATATGTATGTACATAAGTATCAAAGACAGGTGCATACAATAAAAAACCAAAAAAAATAAAAACAAAAACAAACACTTTCATTGCTGTATTTGACGTTGGACAAGGAGCAATCGCGATAATAGCTGCCGTTTGCATATTTGAACGACCAAATGAGTGGGCGCAAGTGCGAGTGTGTACAATAAGGTAGTCCAAAAAATGAAAATCAAACAAATCACTGCGAAACAATGCTATTTCAGTATAGATTTTCGTAGTAGTACAGTCGCATGAAATTCGGAGAGCTTTATTTTCGTTCATACACTTTTGGACCAGCCTAGTGTACAATTTTGAAAATGTGGGATTTCAAGTGAGCCACACATGCATCTATGTTCATATATGTAGGTATATGTACGTTGCTGCATGCGCAGTGATAACGGCAATGCATTATAATAGTCATGCGGGCCGCACTTTTGCCGCTGTTGCATTTGTTTCTGTAGCAGCTGACACTTCATGTGACAAAAATAAAACACACACGCCAACACATGCATTTAATTGTATTAAATATAAAAATTGTGTAATCATACCCAGCAAACAATTTCATATGAATATAAGCGTTATGTAAGCATTCAAATGTAAGCAAAACACTTGCATTGACATTTACAAAGCAACTCAAAGTAAGCCTTTTGCATACATATATCTTTGATTCGAATCAAAAATATATTTTGAATCAAGAATGAAAAAATAAATTTATTTAGTCCTTCCATACAACGTAGACGTTTGTTGAAAATTTAAATTTTTTTCGAGGGGGTGCACATTGGGGTATTTAATCAATCTGGGCGGCCAAAACTCTTTTTTGGCTTGTTGTTGTTAATTATGTTACCCATGGTGATTTCAATTCAATTTAACATAAAAAAAAATGTGGCGGTACATTTTTGAAAAGTGATGTAGTGAGACCAAACCGACCTCAGATTTGGATTCAGAACGTCGAAATACATGTTAGTGGGTTAGTTCGATGAAATGTACCATTTGGGGCTTTTTTTAGCTTTTCGCAATTTTCTCGAATTTTTGGGGGTATATTGAACAAGCGGACTTTGGATTCGGATTCAGCACGTCGATTTATATGTTCCTAGATGGGTGTTGTCGAATCCACAAACAACTAATTTTTTTTTTGTGTGGGGTCTTTTTTCCCAACGTGAAAAATCGTCTGTTTTTCTTAAAACCGGAAAAAACCGGGACCGATTTTTCTTGAACTTAAAATAACAGGGAACAGACTATCTAAAAAAAAAAGAGTCAGTGGCGGGCAATGCCGGGCACCTAAACAAAAACCCTTTTGAAAACAAAAAATTGGGAAATTTTTTTTTTAATACTTCATTTTTTAAAAATGTAATTAAGAAGACGATATCAACTAACTACATCTCAATAAACATGAATTTTGTACTCGATTACCTGTATTATAAGAATCCATAACAGTATTCTAAAAAACTTCACTTAAAACCGTAAAAATATTAATTGGAAATGTTGAAACTTTAAGAACGTTATAAAATGCCGCGAGAAATACACGAATGACCAAACTTTCATTGACTGTAAAAACTTTGTATTTGAGTTTTGAGAATAAACTTTTATTGAAAATGATGCGTAAGGGTCCTGGCCTACTAAAGAATTTTACTTTTTGGAAATCGGGCCAGTTTTAGGAAATGAGGTTTTGGCCGCCCAGATTGATAAAATACCCCTATGTGGGGTGGTGGGATTGCGTATTAAAGTATTTTTTATTTTAAATAAATTTTTGATTCAAAATAAATTTTAGACTCGAATAAAATGTTTGTTGTTCGAATCACATTTTGATTCAAAATAATTTTGATTCGAAAACAAGTTTGAATCAAGAATCAAAAAATATTTTTGATTCTTTTGAGAAATGAATCACAAATAAAATATATCTTTGATTTGAAAATAGTTTGAATCATGAATCAAAGGGTATTTTTGATTCTTTTTTGAAACGAATCACAAATAAAAATTATAAAATAATATAAAAATATTTTAAATCAAGAATCAGACAATATTTTTGATTCGTGATTCAGCCAAATCGAAATCGCACAACGCTGCTGTCTGCAAATATAATTTTTGTTTATGCCGAAAAATAACAGTAAGTTTAGTCGGTCACCGTCAACATTTATTAACACTGACCAAAAATGACATTTTGATTTTTTCACATTATATTACTAAAAACTCTATTTCTAGATCATTGGTATCATCAAAAATCAAAAATGATGTTTTTTAAAGGAGAAAAAGGACCTACGAGTTATCTCCCATATCTCGCATTTTTCCATATTTTTTTTTTTCTAATAAAAAAAAAAGCTTACGGAAGGAATTTTTTTCTTTTCCCAGAAGCCATTTATCGATACGAACATTATTATAATACGGTTTTCCTCGTAGCTACACAAAAAGTGGTAGTTTTAGGTAGTACGAGATAACTCGTAGTTGGCTTCCTGGAAGGGTAATCATACTACGAGTTAATTCGTAGTTGGCAGTCAACGTGTTAAGCGATAGCATTTCCTAGTGGCCGCTGTGGTGCAGTGGGTAGAGTGCTCGCCTGCTATCGGGTTCAAACCCCAGTCCGGACAAAGACCAAAAAAAAAAATTCGAATTAGTAAAAATCCAATTATTGGGTTTTTTAAGAGCAGCGGTCACCTCTCGACAGTTGGCGGTATACACTCTGCCATGAAAAAGCTTCTCACAAAAAATGCATTCGCCATTCGGAGCCGGCATCAACACACATACAAAAAAACACGGTGACACTTGAATGGCTCCACTGGACTCGTCGTACGTAGTTGAAGTGTCCGATAAAAGTAGACATACAAAAATAAAATTCCATTTCCGTGGATTAAATACGCGGCAAACTCCGATCAGCGCTGTGTACATTTCGTTTACTGTAGCAATGCTTGTATTTCCAACTCCTCCCCTTAAAATATATTATTATTATTATTACGGAATAGTTGCTTGGTTGTTATTGTATCACACAGCAACAACCGAATTCAATGACAGCAGCCGCTTTTTTTGTAAGCAAGTTGGAAAACAAAACACTGGCTAGCTTGGCCAATGCCAAGGAAAGCAACAAAAAAACTAAGCGAGTTCAGCTGAAAGCGCTTAGCACTTTATCGACCTGGCCAGCAGTGTTGTAGAGTAAAAGAATGAAGCTATTGAAGCTTGAAAGTGCATAATTAAATACTCGATTTGTTTCGTTTAGCTTTGTTATTTGGTTGGCTATATGAAAATATGTATAGATATATTTCTGTTTACGTGTTTTATGCAAAATTTATTAATCTATTTACTTATTTATCTCGTTCGCAATATTTAGTTTTGATAGTTTACACCAGGGTTGCAAATTAGCAAGCAAGTAGTTGTTTAGCAAATTGTAGCGTTTTTTTTTTTTTTTCAAGGTCGATAGCTAAAGAAAACCACTAAATTTGTGCAATGTTGGCTGGATTATACTTCAATTGAGTTGTAAAGAGTTTTTATTTACATTAATATATCGACCCCTTTGCGCGATTTTAACGTAAGGGTCATTTTCTGGAATTTCACTTTTTGATGCAAGTTTAATCTAAATCCATCAGCGCAACGCCTGGTAAAATATTATAGCTGAAATACTTATAGTTATGTCAAAAATTGGCTTTATTTTTTATCGTAAGGGACAATCCACACTTTGTTCTTGAGCTCGCCAATATAAAAAATATTTTGAATATAGCTAGCAAGTAATTTTATGTACATACTATTTATTCTGAAATTTAAAATAGAATATGAAGGGGATTGTAGGCGTAATGTAACCATGGTACCATGATTATGTTTGGATTATCTTATAACCTTATACGAGTTTTTCTTGAATGTATATTTGTATGTATGTATATTAGTTTATTTATATATTTCTATATCCACTATTATCTCGGGAAGGGCTGAACCGATTTGGATCAAATTCGTTTTACAGATAGTATGCCTAATTTTAAGATATTCTATCCACGTGCTGCCCCTGGCGATGTTTTTCCAATGCTGCCACCTTTTTGGAACTAAAAAAAAATTAGATGTGCTAATATGGGCATCAAATGAATGGTATTTTACGACGTATTTCAATTAAAATATTGCTCAGTGGGATTTCTACATAACCTAATTTTATTAATTCCTTTGTAAACTATCGCGAAAACGGTTTGACTGAGTTGAATGAAATTTTATACATTAATTTTTGGCTCATTTACTTGATATTTGTATATTTCTATATGGTGAACTAGAGTACTTTCTAAGGCAAAGAGTCACGTCTGAGCTCGACCACTCAGGTACTAGTAATTAATGGAAATAAGAGAATGCCCCACTTGCATGTAAAATAATGAAAACTAGCGATTAAAAATACTTACTTATTTAGAAAAAAATAGCAATATTATTCTCTGTTCTTCTGGCGCCTTTAAACGGCATCTGCTAATGTTATTTGTTTTTGGAGGGTTTTTCCGGCATTTACTGATTGGGAGTCGCTGGTTCAAATTCGCGTTCGATGTGTAGTTTAATATTGTAGACTAGAAACGGATTTATCGGAATAATGCAAAACTTTATATTTAAATTTACCTTCTCCTTCTCCCTGCTCATTTACCTCTCCGCTTTCTCTTACTCCCCACACTCGATCCATTGCTCCGTCATATTTAATACAGAAAATAATATACCTATTTACCAAATTTCCAACAAACTTACATATTATAAAAACCAATTTTCCCAATAGATCGATCGCTGGTCTGCCGGAAATCGAACTTGGAAACTTTGGAATGGAAGACGAGTACACTAATCACTATATTACCATGACCCCATCATTAAAAACTCAAAAGTATGGAATAAAACACTTGTATTTGTCATACAAACCCTTTTTTAAATATTATCGTAAGGGACATTTATTCAAAAAACTCATAAAAAATTGAGAGCGAAATTATCGTAAGGGACAAAATTGTGATTTTTTCGCAAAATTCACATCTTTTCAAAAAAAAATTATCAGGTTCAGTATAATAATTAATTATCTAATCATGTGTTCAATTTCCTCTCAAAATATCAATAAAAAGTAGTAAAAAAGCGAAAAAAATGCTCTCCTGTAAAATTTGCTGTTGTCCCTTACGATACATAGATATTTAGTACATAGAGAACTGTCTCAAAAATCATTGCTTGCTATCAGTATTGCCGTTTTGGTCCAGTCACATCAAATAGGATACTGTCTTAAGCCAAAGATACGGAGATATTTTTTATTTTGGCTTGGAACAAATTTGATAACTGTAAGGTTATATTACCTGCGCACAAATCCGCACTTTGAATGTAAAGGCAAACACGCGTGTTAACGCTACGAGAGATTTATTATGAGTAAATGAATAACCAGAGAAAGATAAAGATTATGTATACATAGTATGTACATATGAGATTACAAGTGGGTTGCCATATTTCTTACAATAACTTTAATCGGCATCAAATAATATTAATGAAATTTGACACCATTTAATCTAAGTATGTCAAAGGATCTTAATTATTTTTCGTATTTAAGATTTTCTTATAAAATTTAACAACTTGTGAATGCCACTTCGTTGTTGTTGTTTGCTGATATTTTACTATAATATGTAGGCATGCATGTTCATATGTTTGTATGCATACAATTTCAAACATGTTGCTCCTCTTTATTTTGTCTATTTGTCGCGTTATTGCAGAAAACAACAACAACGAAGTTGTTTATTTAAGCACTGAATTTCAAGTGAGAAGAATTCCTGATACACTCAATTCTGTCAATCAGTTTACTTAATTTGCTTTATAAAACCACCATCTCAACCATTTAAATTTACATATGCATATCCTTACTATGACTGCAACATATTTAGGCACAAAGTAAATTTTAATGTACATATGTAGGTCCATATATGTAAATATTTGGCCATTACACATTCATTTCTCACTTTACGGCTAGAAACGTGCAAAAACACACATACACTAATACATACATACAAAAACGTGTAAGTATATATGTATGTGTTAGATATGTATTTCCGGCATGCTGTCATTCATATTTGCACAAAGTAATTAATTTTGCCAAAATCTGTCAAATAATGAAGTATAAGTCATAAATCTTCAGAGCTATTTTAGTCGGCTGCTATGGTATGTACATAAGAGCAAATACCCTGCAAAAATTGCGATTAATCCGGGACGTGTCCGGGATCAATCGCAAGGGAGAGTGCGACTAATACAATTTTACATCCCTTTATATGGAGTGAATTGATCGCATTTGTTCGAGCATGTCCTATGAAGAGACTAATTGTTCAACTTGTATACCCGAACGGGTACCAATGTAGATTAATCGCTTTCATCCCGAACGGGTACAAATGTAGATCAATCGCTTTCATCCCCAGTGGGTACAAATGTAGATCAATCGCTTACATCTCGAACGGGTACAAATGTAGATTAATCGCTTTCATCCCCAGTGGGTACAAATGTAGATTTATCCAAGTTGTTCGCCAAGGCAATTTTGAATAACAATCTTTAAAAAATTTTAAATGTTCATACAGATTTAAATAGGGATTATATAATGTTTTACTTTTGAAAAAAAAATCTCAATAAATAAATAAAAAAAATTGAAGTTTTGAGTATGCATTATATGAGCGTAATGTAAGAGATTTTTTCATAGAATATTTTAGGCAACATTTTGTTAAAATTATTATTCCTCATTGTTATTAAAAGAAAGGGTGTTCAATTCGTTTTACCGGTTGTTCTACAATTGTTTAAATACATTGCATAATTTTGTAAAATTTCTACATTTAAGGAATCTAGATTTGTGCCCGTTCGGAATGAAAGCGATTAATCTACATTTGTACCCGTTCGGGATGAAAGCGATTAATCTACATTTATACCCGTTAGGGAACAATTGGTCTACAATTAGTCTACATTTATACCCGTACGAGAACAATCGGGGACTAATTGTGGACCGATTGTTCTCGAAAGAGATCAATCCGGGACAAATCTCTTTCGGGATTAATCGCACATTTTTTTTTCAGGGTATGTACATTAAGCCGTATCACGAAAATAAAGTTTGCGTGTGTCAGTTTTATTTGAACACTTATGTCGAAAAAATATTTTTGGTGTACAAATTTTTTTTTTAGGCCCGCGTTAAAAACAGCTAAATCGCGTTTTTTGTAATAACTTCCTTATTTGATGTCGGATCTCTATCATCTTAATGTCGCTGAAAAGGTCTCGCCCAGCACTATAGTTGGCCCATATAAAGGTTCGACCTCAAAGGTTGTTCTGAGTTTTACCTTTAAAAATTTTGGAGTTACTATCCCTAGATTTTTTTATTTTTATCACTAATACAAAGCTCTCAAAAAACCATGAGGATACCGCTAAAAAAGTTGTAGCCTTTATTCAGAAACAAAAAAGTTATACCGTTTTAAAATCAGGGAACCTGTGTTTTTTGAAAAATTATCCCAAGTTCTTATTTATATGAGGCAGTAACGCCATATAGTATGAGTTTTTGATTAAAAAGCATTCTAAGTCCCCGATGTAACAGCGATGGAACTGATACCAATACTTAACACATAATATGCAATAAATTATTGATGATTGGACTATTCGTGCTGATCAACGTTATTTATATTGAATGATAATGGTTGTAGTGAAGATTTGGCAAGTATTCAAGGGACCTCTAAGCACGGCGCGCTGGTTTACAACGGCTTCACGATTTCTGCATCCGTGCATATCGTAAAATCATCCAAGTTATTTAGAAAACTTCTAGAGTTCGTTGTAAAATTATACGCGCCTAAAGAGACAACGGAAGTCTAAATGTATTATCAATACTTGCGCTGGGGCACACGACGCATCCAATGCAGTTAATTATTCAGCCTACAATTGAAAACAACGCATTTTACTTAAATCCCGAAAACATCTTCTTGCCTATGATAACCGAGACCGAAAATGACGATAAATGGGAGCTAATCCGGATTTTCTAAAAACGCGATCGTAATCTGGAGCCAAAAATTAAGCTGACGTGTTTCACCGTTTCTCTGTGGTATTTTTGCCTCCCTACTGTGTAATTTTTTATAAAAAAACAAGTGTTTCATTTTACAATGTTATAACTTTTTTGTTTGTGAATAAAGGCTACAACTTTTTTAGCGGTATCCTCATGGTTTTTTGAGAGCTTTGTATTAGTGATAAAAATAAAAAAATCTAGGGATAGTAAATTCAAAATTTTTAAAGGTAAAAATCAGAACAACCTTTGAGGTCGAAACTTCATATGGGCCAAATATAGTGCTGGGTGAGACCTTTTCAGCGACATTAAGATGATAGAGATCCGACGTCAAATAAGGAAGTTATTACAAAAAACGCGATTTAGCTGTTTTTAACGCGGGCCTAAAAAAAATTTTTTTACACCAAAAATGTTTTTTCGACATAAGTGTTCAAATAAAACTGACACACACTAAACTTTTTTTTTTGTCCATATAACGTGATACGGCTTAATGTACATACATATTTACGTTAATATACATATATGTATGTATGTAAGTACGTAGATTTAAGAGCACAAATGCTTGGTCCTTCATATGCTAGCATGTGAAAAGCTTAAGCATGTGTGTGTTAGGAATTTCCTGCAAAAATCTTTGGATCACTTGGTACATTTGTGTCACAGTCAATTAGCAACCAGCTTCTCACATGTAGTCAAGCATTGGGCCAGTTGATTTAACTATACCAGCGTATTTTGCTACGATCAGCACCAGTTTTGGACGATCCTTGCTCGTTTTAAATGATCGCCCTGCAGAGTGACAGTAAACTAATTCAAAACCAGAAATATTTCATATATGTATGTATGTAAATAGAATAATACAATTTACATTAATTTGTCCTAGAACATGAACATGTATGTACATATATCATTTTTGGAACGTCTGCGCGAAATCATTCAGATATCTATAATATTTTTTCGGATGTGAAAAAAGTAAAATTACTTAGACATTTTTGATACAAATCTGGTAAAAAAAAAACCACAAGATACTCGCCTGTCTAAATACATAATCAAGTTTGTACTCAGATTTTTTTCAGAATTGTCTGAATCAGAAATTGTCTGGTAATGTTAGCGGCGGTAATTTTAATGTTTTCATACTTACATATTTATCTATATAAGTATAAGAAAATTAATATTTTAAGGCATATTTAAATGGAAATGAGATAATGCAATGTTAATTGGACCATATTTTTTATACTAAAATGTGGCAGTTTTTGGACCACCTTATTGCCATATGCGACTACTTCATACATGCGTGAATGGATTAGTTCCATTTTCTGCCGGGTTATATGCATGCATGAATGCATATATCCATACATATGTATATATACATACTCGTACAAATGTACTTGTAAATATGTTTATTTTCATAAGCCTCATAAATTAGTAAAGCAGCTCAATGGAACGTAAATTAAACTGGGAGTACTTTGTATAAAGAAATTCGAGTGAATGCTCAAATGCTTATCTAGTAAAGGGTTGCAAGAGTTAACATACGCTATGAATGCACAGCAGAATTCATTCATCGTTCTCTTAACTCGTGTTCAGCGGCGACGATGTGTGCGAATTAGGGATTCCAATCCCGGGATCCCGGGATCCCGCCCTTTCTGACACCCCGAAAATCCCGGGATAGCTAGAATTTTATCCCGGGATTTTCGGGATAAGATAAAGAGAGGATATTCCGCTATTATAGCAAAGAAAAGTTATATTTTATATAATTTTTATTGGTCTCAGATCTGTATACTAACACACGGTGGGCAGGAAGCGACGATAGGTTGCATGAAAATGTCGCCAAAAAAGGAAAGTGGGGTTGTGTTATGTGATGTTTATAGATGAAACATCCGTTGAAATTAAAATCCGAGCTGCTCCTTTTTCAAGGATATCCACATTTTTTGTTTTTTTGAAAGGATCAAATATTGACGAAATCGAAAATTCGCCAAAGTCCAAATTTTTCCGATTTCAGTACATTATCTGGTAGCTAAAGGATACAAGAAAAGGTATTAAAAGAAAACAGGACACCTGTAGTGGAAAAATCCAATGTGAACAGGACCTAAAGGATAACCACTGAAATATAAAATAACACAAAAAGTACCCACTTTAATTTGCGTATAACTCCTAAAATGTTAACTCTACGTGAAAACTGCTTATACTTAATATGTTTCATTTGGAATAAATAAGGCAATATTTCTTTAATATTCAATTTTGATGTACCTGCAGTGCTTAATGTACTTTGGTGCATCTAAAGTAAAAATTTCAAAAAAAAGTACGTTTTTTTTATGGTGGTATTTTAAGTTCAAATATTTTGATAGTTTATATAAATATTTTAATCTAATGATCCAATTCTCATTCCTACATATCTATAGGTTAATAATCAAAAAAAGTTAGAGCTGAGAGTCGCGCTAGCTGTGCACGGTGGGCGGGAACCAACAATAGGTTGCATGGAAATATCGGAAAAACGATGGCCCAACGAATATGTGCCTAGCTGTGCGCTGGTCCTAATTTTCGTTTAAAAAAATGTTGGAGATGTTATTCACGCTTGCTTTGTGTTTATGAAGTAGATTAGAATATTATTTTACGTAAGTTTTTAGCCGGCCATCGTTTTGTCGATATTCTCATGCAACCTATTGTTACTTACCGCCCACCGTGCACAGTTAGCGAGTATTTCAGCTCAAATTCTTTTTAATATTAACGTATAAATATGTAAGAATGAGAATTGGATTATTACATTAAAATATTTACATAAACTTGCAAAATATTTGAACTTAAATTAGCACTATAAAAAAAACGTACTTTTTTTTTGAAATTTTCACTTTAGATGCACCAAAGTACATTAAGCACTGCAGGTACATCAAAATTGTATATTAAAGAAATATTGCTTTATTTATTCCGAATGAAACATATCATAAGCAGTTTTCACGTAAAGTTAACAGTTTAGGAGTTATACGCAAATTAAAGGGGGTCCTTTTTGTGTTATTTTATATTTCAGTGGTTATACTTTAGGTCCTGTTCACATTGGATTTTTCCACTACAGGTGTCCTGTTTTCTTTTTAATACCTTTCCTTGTATCCTTTAGCTACCAGATAATGTACTGAAATCGGAAAAATTTGGAATTTTCGATTTCGTCAATATTTGATCCTTTCAAAAGAAACAAAAAATGTGGATATCCTTGAAAAAGGAGCAGCTCGGATTTTAATTTCAACGGATGTTTCATCTATAAACATCACATAACACAACCCCACTTTCCTTTTTTGGCGACATTTTCATGCAACCTATCGTCGCTTCCTGCCCACCGTGAACAGCATTTCCTATTCTGAATGAAAATGTTGCATTATTACATTGCAGCATTATCAACATGTGTCCTCTGTCCTATTAAAGTGTTGCATTTTTCATGTGATGGATGAAACAAAAATAATGCAAACTTTTACTTGTGCTTAGAGCAGAAAATGTTGCCCGTAGTCGGGCCAGTTTTATATTTTGTCAATAGAACAAACATCCCTAAAAAGTGTTGAGTCTGTGTGGAAGAGAACAAAAAAATGTGACAGCCGGAAGAAAGTGCGACATTTTTGCTAGCATAAAAAAGGCCATTAGTCAAAGTAAGGATTAAAATTTTTGATTTTTTTTTAATAATTAAATTTTTTTTGTTGAAGTACGCGTTGTAAGGAAACGTACGTTTGCTATTTTTAAAGTTTTAGCTTGTGGCAAAATTCATTTGATAATTTCTATTTCCTGATTTTTGGTCATTTATTTCTCAAATGTTTTTTGGAATTTTTCCACACGGAAAGTAAATAATGGAAGAAAATGGAAACAAAAATTTTAATTAGACTTGATAGTCTTACAACACTCTACTAAAATTAAATACGCAGCTGCATACTCGGAATTCATATTTATCTATTCAGAAGTTGCATTAATTTTCTGAATTTTTCGGCAAGCTTGGAAATATTCGCTTAAACAAAGTGCGTCGTTAAATTCTAAAAAAATTTTAGTGGAAATTATTAAATGATTGCAAGCCTTTTTATTAATATCCTAAAAGTACCAACTGCAAAGGCAAATGTTTTGTTCACCAAATGTATGTAATTTTCTTTGATGGTTGTGCTTTTTAAAGTAACTCTTAGGTATTATTAAATAATACGAATGATTTTACATTCCTACTTTATTTTGCTACTAATGAAATAATAAAAAATGGCAATAAAAATCTATTTTTTCTTTGCATTTTAAAGTTGTAGCGTTTCTCTAAAAATGTATTTACTTTTTTCAACCCCAAATGTGGGAAAATAATACTGGTCGAAAAATTTTTGTAACAGAAATAAAATTCTACGTTTCAAAAGGATTTCGGTGTAGTTTTTGAGAGATTCATGTCCAAAGAGGCGAAAAACGCAGTTTGTGGCCATATTCACTCCTCAATATTTTTAAAATTACTGACTTTCATTAAAAACTGATTACATCTATTGGAAGCACGATCATTTCTTTTGAAGACAACGTAGATATCTGAATAAGATACCCGAAAAAGCAAAGCGCTGTTTTCAAGAGAAATGATCGTTCTTTCAATAGCTGCAATCATCTTTTAATGAAAGTTAGTAATTTAACAGATTGAGCTGTTAATATAGCAAAAAATCGCATTTTTCGCCTCTTTGGACATGAATATCTCAAAACCTACACATATTACCGAAAATCCGACTTCAGATTCAGAATCAGCGCACCGAAATTCCTTAGAAAAGTATAATTTTATTTGAGTTAGAAATTTTTTTGGAAATTTTTTCGGCCTGTGTAATTAAAGTCCATATCCCGGGATAAATCCCGGGATCCCGGGATTATAAAATAAAATATCGAAAATCCCGGGATCGTAAAAATCGGAAAAATTGGAATCCATAGTGCGAATAAATAGACTACAAACAGAAAGACGATGTTGTGTGTTATTGTTATTCGCTGGCGCCGAACTCAATTCATTCGTCGCACACATAAACACGACTCGCAATAACACCATAAACCAGACATGAATGCAAAGCGTTAACTGTTCACATAAAACTTGAACAGCGAGTTATAATCACTCAATGTTATGTGAACTCAAAGTTTGGGTGCATTCATTGGGTGCATTCATTTTTTTCAGCTAGGCAAACAAAGAAAAATGCAGGGTTTTTCCGCCTGTATGTTTGCTTGTACTGTACCGGCCGTGGATGATTGACCGATAGTTATGTATTTATGAATGTATATACATACATATGTATGTATGTATGTAAATGCATATACGTATATGTATAAAGTTAGCAAACATTTAAATATTTCATTCATATTATGAAAACAGAGATTGATTAACTTAACCAAATCACCAAAACTAAAATTATAAGCATCCAATCAAATATTTACCTTTTTTTATAAATGGGCAAATCCTAGAAAAGTGAATTGAAATTGAGGAGAATCGACTTTGATTTAGAGTTTCCAAAGTACCGCGATTGGTAAGGTGGTGAACCAAGCTTCTCAGAAATATTTACTTTTTAATTGATAAATTTTTTTATGTTATTTTTTACTAGATTGAGTTTATTTTTTAGGGAGGTCCTTAAACGCGAACTGTCCCAGGGGCCCGACTCGACTCGACCCCGGATTTTTTATAAAAATAATGAATGTAAGTAATTCAGTTGCAAAAAAAAAAATCATCTAAAGAACTAGAAGGAGATAAGTACCCGACTTTAAATTTAGTGATTGTGCACGTTTACTTCTTAAAAAGAAAGTGTGACGGAAATAGTATTGATGAGTTAGAGTGTATAAAATCATTTAAACTTCATCTCAGCAAATTGATAGTTGATGTGGTAATTAAAAACTAATCAATTTTTCACAAACTTGCTTTGTTTTTGTTTCCACCAATCAAGAGATTAATTTCAATTTCAATTTCAATTTATTTCAATTATTCATCAATTAGAGTACAACTCAATTAGATTACTATATACTAAAGCTTAAATATAAACAATTTGTATTAATTACAATTCAAAAAGTGTACAACTAGATTAAGTTCTGACTTAAAAGTATCACGTGAGTTTGAAAATATATCTAAATTTTTACAGAATTGGTTGGACTGCCTTAAACAACGTGTAAGTGGTTCATTACGACTAAAATTTGTCTTATGACACGGTAAATAGAACATATTGCTGAGTCTAAGATTACGAATAGGACAAATAAAAAGTATTTGCTCCAGTAGGAAGTGGCATTTTATATGATTCGTGACTATATCCCTTATGAACATTACCGAGGCAGTTTGTCTACGCATTTCTAACGTCGGCAATGCTAACAAAAGGCATCTACTTTTATACTGAGGCAAACTACCGGGCCAACGAAGGGAATGAAAGGCAAATCTTGTGAAACGTTTTTGAATTTTCTCAATTCTTAGAGATGCACCCATATAGAATGGATCCCAAATGATGCTGCAGTATTCGAGGTTTGATCTAACCAGAGAAAAATATAAATTCTTTAATGTAAAAAGATCCCGAAATTCCTTTGAATTCCTCACTACAAAACCTAGCATAGATCTAGCCTTGGCAATCATAAAGTCTATATGTTTAGAAAACGACATTTTCGATGTAAATATGACCAAATCCTTTTTTTCGTAAATTTTTGAAAGAGTAGTAGTGCCTAACTTGTAATCGAAATCGATCAAAGCTTTCCGCCTACTGAAGGACATATGCTGGCATTTACCAACATTAAGAGGTAAGAAGTTAACGTCACACCAAGCTTCCAATCTAGTTAAGTCCTCTTGAAGTCTTATGCAATCAGTTACGTTCTCTATACAACTGTAGATTTTCAAGTCATCTGCATACATCAGACAACGAGATGTCAGGAAAACATCTGGAATATTATTTACAAATATTAAGAAAAATAGTGGCCCAAGATGACTGCCTTGTGGTACACCTGACGTAACTTTAATGACATCTGACTTTATATTGTTAATACGAACAAATTGAGTTCTGCCAGTGAGATAAGATGCAAACCACCTCAGTAAGCTTGGGTGAATACCAATCGAACCTAGCTTTTTAATAAGAATACTATGGCTGACTCTATCGAACGCTTTCGAAAAGTCGGTGAATATGACATCGCATTGTTGGCCCACATCAAGTTGTTTTAAGACAGAATTTGCGAATAAAGCTAAGTTCGTGACAGTAGATCTACCTTTTACAAAGCCGTGCTGATACGGCGATATAAGATCTGAAATTTGGAAGAGAATTAAATCATGAACTAGTTTTTCAAAAAGTTTAGGTATAGCAGAGATTTTGCAAATCGGGCGATAATTTTGGACATCCGACTTGCTTCCAGACTTATGTATCGGTATGATAAAAGATTTTTTCCAATTATGTAAAAATTCACCAGAAGACAGCGATTTATTAAAGATTATTGTTAACGGTTGGGCTAACGACGCAGCACATTTTTTTAATAAAACAGGAGGGAAGCCATCTTCTCCAGGAGTTGCGTCATTTGCCAAGGCCGAGAGGCCTCCCAACACGTCGCTAACGGAGAGCTGAAAACCTTTAAACGTCCGCGATTCAGTAAAGGTTGTATTATCTATTACTGTACCAGATTGGAAAACATACACAGAGCGAAAAAAGTCTGCGAAAAGGTTACTAATTTTGTGTACGTCCGACGACGATTCCCCCAAGTAATGCATCATATCCGGAATGCCAGTACTTTTCTTTTTACCGTTTATAAACTGCCAAAAAAATTTACCATTTTCTCTTATTCCACTTTCAATTTTAGAAATATATTTCTGATAAAGAAATTTGTTCAAGACTTCAAACTCTTTTTGCAACTGATTGTATTTTAAATAAAGATCCGCGTTATTTTTAGATTTGCGATATAGCTTATATGCTTTGGTTTTTTTATTATTAATATTGATAAGCCTAGCATTATACCAGACCGGTTTGGACTGATTTTTAATAGGCACTATAGGGACGAACGTATTAATTGCCACTTCCAGCCTTCCTACAAAAACATCATAGACTTGTTCCAATTTCGGTTGGTTTAGAATAGATTCCCAATCTACCAAATCTAGAGACTGGGATATCTGATCGAAGTTGGCTTTATAGAAGTTATAGTTTTTGGAAGTACTAGATACCGATTTGATATAACTTATAAGATTAAAGCGTATACATAATGCTTTGTGGTGTATGGAGTTCGGAAGAGGGGGTGAAAGAGGCGCTCCACATCAGATGTTAAATCATTGTTAATGAAAACTAAATCTAGTATGCGATTTATGTCATTGTGAACTCTATTAATCTGACAGAGATTATATTCTGCAAAAGTGTCAAGTACCTCACATTCACTCTCGCTTGATACTCCATATGGTATTAATTTCTTAAAGTCTTCGTCAAAACACCAGTTTTCATTGGGTAAGTTGAAGTCGCCCAAAATAATTATGTTTTGAACATCAGTTATATCATGTTCAGACATAAAAATTAATTAAGTCAATTGGGGTTGATTGAACATCTTTAGATTTGGTGTTCAGACATATTTAATTTACTTGGCCCATTTAACAGGTCGGCTCAAGATACATACACACATACACGCCGTGAGCTGAATATCAAACTCTCGTGACCTAAATGTCAAAATTGCAAGGAGGACGAAATAATTTGACATTCATCTCACAATTTTTACCAATCGTAAACACGAATGCATGTATAAAATAAGCAGAAATAAAAACAAATTTGGTAGGTGATGAAGAAGAACAAGAATGCAGCTGATCTGACGAACCAACCTGTTTAGTGGACACTGACGCTAATCACATTTCTCTTTTCATGACATTTCATTTTACTTATGAAACAAGCCTTTTAACAGGGTTGCATGCAGAATTGTTCTTCATTAACAACTCATTAATTTCTAATGAAGCATTAACTTGGTCAATTTTTGTATGGTAAATTGAGAATCATTGGGCTTGAAAATTGAATGAAGGCTCTTAATGTTCAATTAAGGTTGTGTCTGAACATAACATTAGGCTATTCAATATAGTACAACAGTTCTCTATATGCATTTTATATAATTCAATTGGGCTAGATGGTGGTATGTAACTTACACTAATAAATAAATCGTGCAATTGTCCTAAACCAATTTTAACTATTATTTGATCAATATCAAAACAACGATTGTCGGGACTCATATCTGATGATAAAGTGATTTGTCTACTGGGTAGTCTCGAACTTACAGCAACAAGTACACCACCGCCTTTGGAGAGACCAGTAGTACGTGAGCATCTGTCTTTACGAAATACATTGTACAGCTGACTGTCAAATAGCTCCGCAGTATAATGGCATTCAGAGAGCCAAGTTTCTGTTAACACTAGGATATCATAGACAGACGAAGAAGAGAATAAGAACAAAGGTAGTATTTTGGTTCTTATGCCTCCAGCATTCTGATAATACAGTAAGAGTTCTGCCTTATTTGATGTTTCATTAACAGCATTCGTACGCGCTAGGAGAGCAACGGTTTGTCTCCTTCTTTTCGAAAATTTTTAAATGGACGTACTCTTATGTTTTTTTGCCAAAGAGAAGCGTCAAAGAGTTTATTGTAGTGACTTTCTGATACGCCAAGCTTAAACGATATTCTTTTCAGCTCTTTAATTTGAGCGTCCTTCTTTACTAACATATAACATGAAATGTCGCTTTTATCGATAGCAGTATGATTGTGTACATATTCGATTATGCTTTCAGCAGTCACTGTGTGGTTGAAATAAGACAAATGTACCCATTTCGTAGCTATAACTACATCGAGTTCTCGGCTTACATTGCAGCCAACAACAGTGTTATTCACTTTACGTTTTGGTAATTTTTTCTTGGGGCCTACTGTTATAAACATATCATCGTTACCCGACTGCGGCTGCGAATCAGCAAGAGAGAGATTTTCCGATACTTGATCGCGCTGTGTTAGCAACGACGGGGGTGGCTCAAGATTGTGTGGTGTACGTTTTTGTTTTCCCTCTTTGTTAGGTGTTTTTGTATTAGGCGGTGCAGCAAGAGTAGGTTTTTCTTTAGTGACCTCTCTAGTGTTATCAACAGCAGAGTTTACAGCAGTAGCGGCAGCGGCGGCAGCAGCAGCATAAGATGAAGATGGAGCAAGAGAAAGAGACGACGGCGTTGGGTTTGATCCCTCTTTGTTTATTGTTGTTGGAGGAATATTAGCGTGCAATGCATTGAACTCTTTGCGAAAATCTTTAATATTGTTGTCTAAGCTAGGAATTGTATCTAGCAACAACATCGAAGTCGCAAAGTTTTTGACGAACAGCCTTCACTTCAAGCTCTAGATCTTCAACTTTTTTAATTAAAAGTGCCTTGTCGCTTTGCAAAGAGCTAATTACAGCTATCATTTTCTCTTGTACACATTTGAGAGATCTGACTTCGTGAAAAACAGCTTGCAGGTTGATTTCTTGCTTACTGCACTCAATTGGTAGATTGGCTCTCACGGGTGCCGAAGTGGCTGGCAGTGTTGAGATATTGGCGGGCTCCAAATTATTTAAGTTACTTAAGTTTTTAGCGGCCAACACAGATTCTTTTGGCGGGGGAACTGAGCGAGGGGATAGAGGAATCGAATTGCGGCGCACTTTTGTACATTGATTACAACAATACTGCTTATTAGATTTCTGCAGGTATTCAATGTCAGCCGGCAATAAATTTTCACATGTTAGATGAAAAATTTCACTACACTTAACACACTGTATTGACAAGTCAGGCTGCCCTCGGCCAACTCTTTGACCACATATGCATGGCATTGTGGAAAGATTAAGTGTCCAAGCAAAACGATTAAGGCAATCGAATCACTGTCGCACAAAATTATTATATTAACAACAAGAAAACTCTATAAACGCAGGAGCTCAGAAAAAACACGTCCGCACCGTACGAAGAGCGAATGATATTTTGTTTTATTACTGCAATATGCAAGCGAAAAAAGATCGAGATAAAACTCTATTGCAAAAATAGGTTAGAAGAAATGATTACTGAACAGAATCAAAGCAATAATGAAATTAGTTCTCCAAATCCTCTCTCAAATAATACAGAACGACTGTTTTCAGGATTTATTCAGCCCAAAAATTCAGCAAATAATCTTGATCAAGCTGAAAATGAAATGTTTTATACGGGAATGTTAACGAAATAATGCACGACGAATAGGTAGTATTTGATGCTTTTTACATACATACATATTTGAATTTCCTCACACAGAAATAGAAAATTATTTTGAATCTGATCGTTTTTAATCATCTGGGCATGAATATCTTTGTATATTTTTTTTATCAAAGATACTAGCTGGGTCATGTATATATATATTAGTTTTATTTTGAAAAAATCTACAAATGTATAATTAATAAAAAAAAACCGATCGCAGATCAGAGATCAAACATGTACTGCCGCTTGATGGTACTCAATTTATTAGCAAGGGTGAATAACTACACTTCAAAAATGTATGTATGTATGTAATTTAAAACGGCACAAATATTTATCAAGTTGCAATGGGTCAAAAAACTTATAACATTCATAATACTTATTTCCGAGAAAAGTTTGGCAATGAACCCCAGGAATCATTTTTTGCTTGCTATCCTGAAAAGATACTGAAAACCCAGATATCGAAAATTTTAAGTTTTTAAAATAGCAATTAGGTAATTGGAAACAAAAATCCAAACACCCATTGAAAAATTGATATCAAAATTTTTTTTTCGACAGTGAGTAATTTTAATTTTTTCCGTGTTCTACTTAGTTTTATTTATAACAAAAAAAATATTGGTGATAGAAAAAAATATTCAGTATCTATCAATTTTTGTTATTGAGTTCGGTTTATATGCAAGTGTGATTTAGACTAGCCACACATGACGGCAGAAAACGCCTTGTTTTACAAATCGAAATTCTTTGTCACCAAAAAGCAGAAATAAATGATTTCAAAAGCACAGACATAAAGTTCTATTTTTTGTCTGTGAAAAACCCAAAGGAATTTTAATGTTGAATCTATGTGAAAAACACATTCATACATATGTCCATATGTATGTATGCCACTGCTTTTGTGCACGCAATGACGCACGTCTAGTCATAGCAGTCGACAGAGTTAACAGTGTTAACTCATAAACTTCATTCACTCGCACACAAATTTGCCTGCACAGCATTCATTCACACAGAAACAATGAAGTTCATTTCAACACGTGTTCTGCTAAGAGTGGATCGTTATTTGTGAGAGTGCTACGAGTTGAGCGGACACTGCTGTCGTGTTCACTCAGAGGCCTCGTATTTATTTTACTCAAACATTTGAGTGCACGGCCTGCGTTGTTGTGTGCGTTCAAGTTCAAAATTTTTTAGTGTAGCTCAGAGTTAACTTTTTTAGCACTTTTGCAGCCCTTTATTATTTAGGCACTGTCTAACTATATACATATGTATGTATGTATGTATGCATGTACAGAAATACCTATATAAATGCATATGTATGTACATAGAATATCAATAACCGGCCAAGTTGAATATGCAAAGATAAATTGTATGAGATATAAATATGTATGTATGTACATAGTTGAAGGTAATACAATGTGCCATACTTACATATGTACATACATAGTAGGTACGTGAGTATACAGTATTTGTAAAAGACGGAAACCATTTTCCCATTGCAAATGGGCTTAACGAATATGGCAAAAAGAAAGATCAATCAATAGTGTTCGCTTCAAGCTACATTTTTCTCATATTAACTTGAGCAATAAAAATCTTCCTTAGCTGGACCTTTGAGTGATCCCTGATGCAGAGGGTTAGTGTCGCTTTAGATGTAGTTAGTTCATTATTTATTAAGTGTTCTTATACAGGCTGTTTCCCAATAAAAATTATGTGGAACACTCGAAAATTATCATCGAAATAAATATTGAATATCGAACGGAGCAGAGACTTATAAACCACCTTAGTTTTCTTATTTTCAAAGTACATACCTAAGTATATTGTAAATACACTCAAATAGGTTCGACAACACAAAATATCCATAGCAACACGAGCTTTTAAGGCAACCACAACTCTCTCTCTCATTAAAATACATCAGATAAGTTAAACTGGCTAGCCATTAATGGTCTCACATAGACTAGTAAGTCCGTAGTGTTACCAAAAAAGTTCTTGAGCAGAAACACCTCTAGGTAAATTAAACGCCTGGACTCAAACTGAAGAGCCAACCCGTCCCTTTGGCCAATACCAAGAGTTTCCTTATCACTATTTTGCTTACAGATTCGAGATGCGTGAATACAAATTCCCCTATTAGCCGAAGCCGTAGCCTGAAAAACGTAAACCAAGAGCATATAAATCGTATAATGAAGGTTATGTTATACATACTTAGTTATTTAATAGAATAACAAACTTTTCCACATTCATTATCGAATTATGGTAGAGATTTAAAGAAAATGCTCACGAGTTAGCAATAACAACAAAAACTATAAACACCCTTGGAATTTCATTTAATTCTCATCAAATATGTATATTCAGCTAAATTATGTATGTCTCTTCTCTACTAAAGTCAAATTCTTACACAGAGAATTTAAATTTTTGGGTTTCAATTTTTTTAAACAAACCACAAGGAAGGTGAGTTGGTGGGAGGAAGAGAAATATATATGTTTGCACTTGGGGACAGCTATGGTGAAATTTTGACTTGGATTAATTTTTGAACTGTATTTAGATCGGACTTGGAACATTTTTTGACTGTTTTATAACTTGTTTGATGTTTCTTAAGGGGTAATGGAAGTTAGCTGTATATGTGTATTTGCTATAATCAATTTTAAGGCAACTGCCTAGTAGATGATCGGATCTCTTTGGTATATAATTTTCTGCTGGCTTAAGTACAAAACTTTTTTTTTTGTTTTGAGCCATTCTAATTTCGTCACTGAATATTGATACGAGTCTGCTCTTCTTAGACTCTACATATGTGTGATATTCTGTTTTGAAAGCACAAACAAGCTGGACATTGAAGAGTTCTAGTTATAGGTACATATGTATCTATTTCAAGTACGAATAGCAGCTGAGTCGGATGGTTAAAGTGAAATTAATAGTAACCGCTGCTAGAGTTCGGATGCAGCATTTGCGGTAAAGAAAAACAACAACAACAACAACAGCAGATTTACTAACAATAACAACAAAAGAAACAACAGCGATAAAAGACCAAGTAGAGGAACAAACAACAGTTGCAGCTACAGAAATATTTAACAGAAATCGAATAGAAATAACAACAAAAACAACAACAACAACAACAAAAGCTATCAATAAACCTAAAACAAGGTTCCCAGCTTGTAAATACATACATATAGACGTTCATATATACATACATATTTCACAAATGATCGAATGAACCGACGCACAATGGGATTTTTTGGCCAAAAATAAATTCGAAATTAAAGTAGTGATAAATAAATATTTTTTAACTGCAATCGACAGATATCTTATGGGACAAAAACAAAGCCCATGTAAAGTTTTTTGAGTTCCGTTTCGTTTAGCCATACAGGGTGCTCAAAGTTGAACAAAAAATATGTCATATGAATTATGGATTTTATGACCTGATACGAAAAGCTCTATCTAAGCCATTTATCGACGTATATATTTGGTTTTGACATATAGATATAGAAAATGAGCTCTACTTTTCTAGGAAGTAATCTCGTTTCTTCTAACTTTGAAATCTGATTTTATATGATTTTTCAAATACTGATAAAAAATATAGAAAAAAATTTTTCTTCGTCCACTTTAAGGAATAAAATAAAAAAAAAAACAAAAAAAAAGGTATCTTGTTTTTTTTTTTTTTGTGTTATGAACTAATATATTCTTTATCAGATCACATTAACAGATATTAATTTTACGCGCGCCTTCGCGTGTTTTAATTATTCTCCTAACTGGCTAAAAGTGCATTTTTCAAATTACATTTATAATGACATATTCAAAATTAAAAAAAATAAAGTGTATAGAAGATCTATCATCCAATTTACATCTGTAATATAGAAAATGGTTCACAATATGAAATAAAGCAGCTCATTTTTGAATTAGCTATATAGATTCTATTATATATATATTTTTTTTTGCAGGGTAAAAAAAAAAATTCAAAAAAATTCCAAAAGTTTGAAATCAAATAAAAAAAAATAAAAAAATTTTTTTTTAATATATTTAATTAATTTAATTTAATATATTTTAATATATGTTCACCCCAAGTGTGCTTTATAACCCCCCATAGTCAGTTTCATCATTCACGCGCGCTCTTCTCACTAATTCATATTTTTCGACGAGGTGTATATGCGCGCTATCACTATGGATGTACATACATATGTACACATGTGTAGCTAGAGAGAAACCCTCACGGAAAAAAAAAGTTAGTTGCAAAAATAAATGTATTAAAAAGTGATTTATATTCAACTAATTTTAAAGCAGCTTAAAACGAATGCAGCGCGGAGCAATTTCTTGTATATGTACATATGTAAACACATGTTTTCAGATCTAAGTATGCCAAGATTGTTTTTTCCTTTTTTGGTTACCGTTTTTCAGCTTCACTTCCCATTAAACACTGAAAACGAAATTCTCAAACGGAGAAAATATTGTTTCATATTTATCATTTGAAAATTAACATAAATTCAATTGTTTCTCAAATATTGTTTATCAACTTGAGAACAATTTGCGAAATTTGAAGAAAATTTGTTTCGCATTTTTACCATTTCTTGAATTTCGACATATCAAATGCAGGATTAAGTTATTTATATTAAACTACAAGTAAAGTAGTTGAAAAGAAACTCAAGATAATGTTATTTATTTTCAACTACTAGTAAAGTAGTTGAAAACAAATGCAGGATAGGGCAATTGACTGCCTGCTATGACATCGCCGTGTTAAAAAAGTCAGTTCATTGCAAAGGAAAAAGTCACAGTTTCAATTAGTTGTTATTGAAAATAAAGTAGTTTATAAAGTGATTTAAAAGTAATTGAATTTCCTACAGGGAAAGCATTGATGAGCAGTTTTGACATATGTTTATGCTTTAAAATCGCTAATATATTAACTAATGCAATTTTATATAGAATATTTACATATATACTTACTTTTAGCCTATTTACTTCAAAAGTATCATAACTCAAAAACGCTAGTTTTCAGATAAGGATGGGTATGTATGCATGTGTGTGTATTTACATATATGTATGTGCATTATATGAAGAAATTTCGGTCTGATATATTGAAAATTTAGAGTTTGTGATCAAAAAATTATCTGTGCTATATGTACTATTGATGTACATACATATATAGCGATCGAAAACTTAAAGGGCTTTTTCGTAAAATCAGCTTATTAAGGTATGATAGTATAGAAGTAAATGAGCGATATACTATCATTTGCTGCTTTTTATACCAGCCATGAACATGAAATAGTGTTATAACTTTGTGCCGAAATACTATGTATTTTTATGTAAAGCTTATCATTTGTCGGAATCGCCCAAATCCAGTATAAAATATAGCTCCCATACAACGGATTGTTCATATGTACAAGATAAATTTGAGTATTTGTAACTTATTGAATTAAACAGATAAAATTTAATTTCTATCATTCATAAATGGTATAAAGTCTTTGGTACGCACAAACTTGTTGATATTTGCATTTATCTATTTCGTCTCCCACCTGTGCCGTTACCTTATAAATGGGAGTTTACGTGGGGATCCAAGCCCTAAGAGTACAGATTTTAAATATTTTTGAAATAGTTACAAATATATGCTTATAACTATATATATAATTGCCCCTCAGCATTCCAACTCAATTAGCTTCGAAAATAAATACATTTTAATGGTTTTTCGCGGCACCCGTTATATGGGGGTTGGAAGAATTTGTCATCAGATTAAGTTAATTTTTACACCATGTACTACTATTCATCTAAGAAGCTTGCGTACTGAATTTCAGCATTGCAACTTAATTAGTTTCGAAAATAAATGCATTTTAATGGTTTTTCGCGACACCCGTTATGTGGGGGGGGGGGGGGTGGGAGAACACCATGTACTAATATTCATCAAAGAAGCTTGCGTACTGAATTTCAGCATTGTAACTTAATTAGTTTCGAAAATAAATGCATTTTAATGGTTTTTCGCGCAACCGTTATATGGGGGGTGGGAGAACACCATGTACTAATATTCATCTAAGAAGCTTGCGTACCGAATTTCAGCATTGTAACTTAATTAATTTCCAAAATAATTGCAATTTAATGGTTTTTCGCGACACCCGTTATATGGAGGGTGGGAGAATTTGTCATCAGATTAAGTTCATTTTTACACCGTACTAATATTCATCAAAGAAGCTTGCATACTGAATTTCAGCATTGCAACTTAATTAGTTTCGAAAATAAATGCATTTTAATGGTTTTTCGCGACACCCGTTATATGGAGGGTGGGAGAATTTGTCATCAGATTAAGTTCATTTTTACACCATGTACTAATATTCATCAAAGAAGCTTATTTTCAAAATTTGAGCACTCTAGGTCCACTTTTACTATTTATGGCCGTTTTTTGTATGAAACGTTCCCATTGTGCGACGACCGAAATGAATGCATGAATGACCCAACATGAACATAGAAATTTAGTGAAGTTGACATGAAACTGGCAACAGAAATTGAAAACATGACCACCAAAGCCTTGCCACAGAACAAGAACCAACAAATAACAAACAATCCACTCAACGGAATTTGTTGCATGGCCGTTGGGCGGGCGGGCGGTTGAATTTCGGAATGGCGATACGAGCATAGCAGAAAGCACATACTTACAAACATATATATATATGTACATAATATCGAAATCAATTTGGCTTTTGGTCGACAGGCGCACCGGTCTACAATTTCTAATTTTTACATATATATGTACATAACGTGCATACATATAAATTGCCACTTCAATCCAGCATCAGCCTCGAGCGGTTGACCAGCGATTGGTGGTGATGATGCCTTCCTTTTCTGCTGGCAATCAAATCGATTTGTTTCATTTTTTTACCTTAGCTATGTATATTTTGAATTGTTTTATTTTTATATATATGTATTTAATCCAGGGTTTGAAAAACTGCCAGCAAAACAGCAACAGTCTCAAAAAATAAGCTGCTCCTGTTCTGCGAAAGTTGTCATAATTTTTTTTAGAACTTTTGAATTTTAATTTCCTTTGAAAATATCTACATACATTCGAAGCAGAGAGCATTCGAATCATTTTTTTTTTGTTTCTCTGTGCTGTTGCTTCGCTGTGTAATTTCAAACAGTTCAGTTAACAGCAAAGCACAGATAAACAAAAATTTCAATTTTCAGTACGGCTTTTTGAAATTTGTTTTTTTTTTTGCATTATAATTTCGATTGTGTTCACATAAATAAAAAAAAAAACAACAAAAGTCCTGTAAAAAAGAAACAAAATTATGTTTGCATTTTGTTGTTGTTTTACTGTGCTGTAAAAATTTCCACAGTACAGCAACAGTCGACAGCATGGTATAAAAAATACAGGTATGTGCATTGTCATTTTGACGCTGTCTTTTTGATTAAAAAGCAGATTTTTGAAGTTTGATCTTATGTCAGTTTTGGAGTATAGCGATGCCAGACTTTTATTTTTTGAATGCGTAGATTTTTGTTTGAAAGTTTGGGTATTTCAGGAATCAAAGGACAGAAAGAGAAAGCAGATTTATGGAACTTCCAGTAGCTCCTCTTCGCTCACTCCACAAATCTTCATCCACTCTCCGCGAATAAAGGGTAGCATCGGAAATTGGAAAAATTTTATATCACCGTCTTTGCAGCCATATTTGGTATTATTGCACCGCGGAAATAAGCAACTCATATTGTTAAAATCTAGGGTACATATTTTTTTGTAATTGGATTGGACATATGTACATACATGCATATATAGACTGAAATGCTCACTTGGTATGGTGGTGTACATACATATCGTCGTTTAAAGTGCAAAACCGCATGACATTTTTGCCAAAAATGAGATTTCATCAAAAATACATTCCTGGCGTCCGTCCCCATCCATTTTGAGATTCACACAACGCAATTCCAAATAATGACAGAGTTTCAAAACCGCTTTTTTTAAGGAAATTTTTCGAACCAATACAGCGAATAATAGGTGTTATTGCTTTATAACTGTACTGTAGTGTACTAAAGTTGATTGTACTTTCATATACACGAAATGGATTATAACTTTGCTTTATTGAAGAAAAGTTTTTACGTACGCCTGCAAAACCGCCTATACGTCACTATTGAACAAAATAAAAGACGCAAAACCGCTTATAAATACATAAGTAAGCCAATAACTGCACATTTAACTGTGTTTCGCCAAAATGATATTTGGATTAAGAATATAATCCAAAAATCTACCTTGGTTTTGATGTGGGTTTGCAAAATTCCGAACCGTTTTGAATTAAAACAGTTTTTACTGCCTCCTGTAAAATTTGGGTGGTAGCCGATACGTGGTATTGCACTTTATGCGACGATATGGAGTTATAATAGATCAATCTCCAAAACCTCCCCAAAATATATACCAGAGTGATCACAAAGCCTAAATTAAAAGTGATCGTAACTACTAAACTAAATAAAAAACTCACCGAGAATACCGGAAAGGGGCTACTTTGTAGTACGGCCAAACTGATATTCCGCGAAGTAAAAATCCGAAATGAATCTTTTATGAATCACTGATGAAATTCATCTATGACTGAGGAGGCATCAGTGAGTACTTTCAAATAAAGACTGCTGAATTTTTCATATAAAAGGTTTGCTTTTTTCAAAAAAAAAAAAAATAATAATAAAAATTGTACTCAGAAGAATCATCAATGATCATTCAGCAGTGAAACAAATTTACTGCAGGATGTGTAATTTTTTCAAATTGAAAAAATTTCTTTCAATTCAAATTGAAAAAATTCGTTACTATGAAGACCATGGTTACAATTTATTTTTAAAACAAAGTGAAAAATACTATTAATGGAGGATTTTTATCATTGAGTATGGCAGCACGAAATGTCATAATCTGCTTAATTGTCAGGTGGTTAATATGGCGACGAAAACTTGACGTTTGTTTTACCTGGTATACTTATACCATGGTCGACAGTAATTTTTGGAAATTGAAGGCTGCATAGTTTTTTTTACTTTTGTTGCGCTGTTCATTTTTTAATTTTGAAATTAAAATGAAATTCAAAGTACATAAATGAAAAAAAAAATTTGAAAGTAATTTCAAACCCTGATTTAATCCTCTATTTAATCCTTTTATATTTACCTCTTTTTCAGAGCTTCGATTGTTTACGAATGAAAGTTCAGAGTTTTTTGTGCTCACCAACTTTTTACCACATACATACAAATCCATAAATGACCTTGCGGCAGAGCGAAATTTGAATTTGTTCAATGTGAAAATTTTCGTTAAGCCTTTTGTGAGTGCAAAACAAAGTTTCAATCTCCATTATGAATATGTCTGTATGTATGCAATCAAGCAGAATGAATTTGCATGCATTTGGATAGTAAATAAAAGTTTCTGACTTTATGTATATCTATTTTTGACTTTTGTTGATGCTTTGGCAAAGTTGGAAAATGTATTTATGGAAAATAAAGGAAGAAAATACTGAACAATTCGGAACAATAGCGATTTCAATCCTGCAGGTTGCCTTAAGTTCACATATTCTATGTAGTTTCAACACTTCAATTGTAAATAAAAGTCGAATGAAAACTTTTCAAAATGTTTGCGAACTTTCGACAGGCTCAATTCGTTTGTTGTTGGGAGTCACAAAGTGTCACTGGTCCTGCACCGCTGCTCTACACGATTTGCTTGCTCTTCCGACGGGGCAGGTCTGTGTGCTTTTGATTTGGCTGAATCACGTATAAAAAATATTTTCTGATTCCTGATTTAAAATATTTTCAAATAAAATATAATTTTTATTAGTGATTCGTTTCAAAAAAGAATCAAAAATACGCTTTGATTCGTGATTCAAACTATTTTAAAATAAAAAATAAATTTGATTTGTGATTCATTTCTCATAAGAATCAAAAAAATATTTTTGATTCTTGATGCAAACTTGATCTCAAATCAAAATTACTTTGAATTAAAATTTCATTCGAATCAAAAATTTGCAAATCATTGCACGATAATATAAACATTATGACGATGTTATTGCTGATAACCATGATGTAGAAAGTTATGATTGGATCACCATAATCATGGTGATCGCAATTGAATACTCGTATTAAACAAGCTATGGAAACTGTGTGTAAACCAAATATATGTATGTAAACCTACTTAAGATGCTTCCAATCTACTCAAACAATCAATTATCACTAACGCAGATTAGGTTGGCCAGGATACAGTGATCCCACACATAGACCACATATCGTCGGTGATACTGCAATACGTTCCATGTCACTTTTCACTTCTTCCTGAATACGCCTAAATAACCTTTTTACACTTTTGTCAATCACATAGATTTTGCTTTTATATATACTATAAAAATGTGAAAAACACCGCGAAAAGTGAAAATATATATAGTTTTTTCTCCTTCCTTAAAAATTTAGTCACTGCGACATAGCACGTTTTGCAGTATCACCGACGATATGGTCCTTACCCTGCAAAAAAATGTGAGATTAATACCGAAAGATATTTGTCCCGTATTGATCTATTTCGAGAACAATCGGTCCACAATTAGTTCCCGATTTTTCCCGTACGGGTATAAATGTAGACTAATTGTAGACCAATTGTTTCCGAACGGGTATAAATGTAGATTAATCGCTTTCATCCCGAACGGGTATAAATGTAGATTTTACAAAAATATGCAATGTATTTAAAAAATTGTAGAACAACCGGTAAAACGAATTGAACACTCTTTCTTTTAATAACAATGATTAATAATAATTTTAACAAAATGTTGCCTAAAATATCCTATGAAAAAGTTCTTTACATTACGCTCATATAATGCATACTAAAAACTTACAATTTTTTTTATTTGTTGAGATTTTTTTTCAAAAGTAAAACATTATATAATCTTTTTTATATATGCATGAACATTTACAATTTTTTAAAGATTGTTATTAAAAATTGCCTTGGCGAACAACTTGGAAAAATCTACATTTGTACCCGTTCGTCCTGGAAGCGATTGATCTACATTTGTACCCGTTGGGGATGAAAGCGATTAATCTACATTTGTTCCCGTTCGGGATGAAGGCGATTGATCTACATTTGTACCCGTTCGGTATGTTAGTGATTAATCTACATTGGTACCCGTTCGGGTATACAAGTTGAACAATTAGTCTCTTCACAGGACATGCTCGAACAAATGCGATCAATTCACTCCATATAAAGGGATGTAAAATTGTATTAGTCGCAGGGTAGTGTTGCCAGCATCGTATTGGAGGCTTTATACTAAACTTGGAATGCAGGACTTCGCAAGCTTTAGTATTTTGTGTATTGCCTGATCCGTAATGCCTTCTAGGGACGAAAAGTGTGCGGAACCGAAGCGGAGTCTGCCAAAAGCTGGATATTTATAGAGAAGGGTTCGTTGTATGCCGTGCACGCCTAACTCTGCACCAGTCCCATTTTGAACGCATGATATGGTGGCGGAGACAGTTCTCTGATTTTTGCGATCTTGCACTGGGAATCCCCTATACGTGCCGCAATGCCTCATCTATTTGAGATTTATCGTAATTCAGAGAGGGGAAGATGTTTACCACATACACTTGTGGTAGTGATGCCCCGGCTTTGGCTAATACGTCCGCTCTCTCATTTCCCTCGATTCCCTGCTGTCCGGGTAGTACACAGTAGATACTTAGTAACGCGTCTATCCGCACAGAGTTACTGTAACTTGGCCCTGCACTGATTCATGCGCTTAGAGGTGGTCGGCGCCAATGGCTGTCAATGAAAATATTTATAATTTAACATTATTGGGTATGTTAGTGTCTAGCACGAATTTATTATTTTTAAAATATTTATAATTTAACAATATGTATCTACATACATATATATTGTCATTCAACCAATTAAAGTTGAGCAATTTCTGTTTAAATTTAATCTCTTTTTTAAATTAGTTGATTGCAAAATGGTTGGTTTTGTCTGATGGCGATTAATATTTACTATTATTATTATTATTATTATTGATATTAAAAATGTGTTGGTTCCACAAGCGGGTAATTTGCCTTTTTATTTATATACGCATTCAAAATAAATAAATATAATAAATGGGCTTTTGCTCAACAATTTACGTAAATTAATTTTTTCCTGGTTTACTCCAAACACTTTTTGTAATAAATAGTTTTTGTTTTTCTTTATATTTATACCTCGCAGTGCTAGAAAGTTAGATTTGGACGACGCGATAATAAATACCCATATATGCCTTCAAAAAAAAATTACTTAGATTATGGAAAAGAGACAATGATTCGGCGCTAAAGACATATTTTCATTGATTTGCAAAAAATTGTTTATCAAAACAATGAAAATATGTCTTTAGCGCCAAATCATTGCCACTTTTCCATAATCTGAGTAAGTTGTTTTTTTCAGTGTGTATGTATGGATATGTGGTATAAGCCAGACTAACAATATTGATATTATCTCAAATTTTCTCATCTGCCCTCACCCAGCTTTGCTAAGCTAAGATGGGACGATGAAGAGGACAGCAATTCAGTCTATGCGTACGATCAGTTCGGAAAACATTTAACATTGAATTTAATAATTAAATAGTGCACTAATATTATCGTGACTGTACAAATATATTTTAAAGAAATAAAAATTGAATTATATTATTATAGTGAAATAGTAACAAAACTTTGTTAGTGATTTATTGGGACCTCAATCACTACATATACATAGGTAATGAACTGTGACATACCAAAGCACTGATTTAACTTACATAGCTCACTACTGGTTATAAGATCTTGTTTTGAATTCAACACAAGGCCTACAAATAAATTTGTATTTTTTGTTTGCTTTCATTCGACAATGACGAGTTTAAGGCCACGCATTTTTATTTAAAGCAATTTGTGGGTGTCTCTGTTTTCTGACAAAAATAAAATGCTCGCAAATTGAACTTTTGCTTTCGAAATTTATAGGAATTGTATGCATTTATGTAGATCTGAACTAATTAACTATTTTATGCAAGTTATGCACGTGGCTATGCACGTTGACCCCGCCATGTCTATTGCAGTCAATTTGATAGATAAACGTAATTATTTTAAATTATGCCCTGAGAGACTTGCCATTAATTGGCATTGGTTTAAAGTTATGCCATTATTTATGTGGAAAATCATAAATCTACATATGTAAGTATTTACGAAGCGTAAATGTGTATGCGAATGTGAAATATAATATGTATGTATGAGTACATATAAAAACTCTCTATATGCTATATTGCGAGTTGGAAATTGCCATATAAATACAGAAATTTAATTAGTCATTTACTGTAATACAAATACAAATACTTAATTTTAACTTGTGGCTTTAAATTCTTGTTAATTCGGAAACGGAAAATTAAACACAAATATTTCTTTAAGCAGGCAATTTGTTTATGTGTATGTTTACAATATATAGATTTTTTGTTCAGTTTTCCTTTGACCCAATGAACACTCAAAGCTATGCGACCACTTATACTTATCTATATTATTAATACGCTAACATAAATTTTGTTCCTTCTTCTCAGTCGAAACTGCTGAACCTATTTTAAAACTAAGAACACCATTAGAAAGGTATTGCTCTCAAATAGAACTGCGCCAAATTTCATTAAAATTAGTTGGAAAATGTGTCCACAATTGTCGTTGGAAAATTGCCGTGTGATTGTTGTTGCATGCGCATGTATAGGTGAGTTTGTGCGTGCTCACCAAACTTACCATGCAATTCTGAACATGTTTGACTGGAAGTGGTGTGTAGTTTCAAAGAAGTAGAAACATAAAAAAGTAGCAAAAACACTACAACAAAAACACAAAGTCAAGTAATAAGACAGAAAAGCAAGAATAAGTAGGAAGGAAATTGAGGAAAGAAAAGAGCAGAAATAGAAGGAAAGAAGTAGCAAAAACAGGAGCAGCATCAACAGGAACAACAACAAAATAGTAACAAACAATTATACAAAAACTATAGTCGCAACTTAGTCATAAGAAAACATCTAGAAAAACTGTCGAGTCTCGACAGTAGGCAGCACTCTAGTACTTATTATTAGATTACATTTAAATGCATGGGGAAAAAGAAACTCTCAACGCTTACTGTTGAAATTTAATAAATGCATTTTTGGTAACTGAATATTAATTTAATATTTTTGTATATATAAAAAGTGCTTTTGCCTAGCAATCAATCACGGTGTATTAAATTGCGTTAGCAAACAAAAAATTGTTGAAATTGCCTTTTCTGAAATACGATATTTACATAAACGGGTGAACCTTTTTTTGTGCCATGAAAATATTGAAGGCAAAATGAAAATATTGCTTTGCACTAAAAATTTGTTTGCTTCTTTGCAACTTTAGAGCATCGCAATGTACACAGTTACTAACGAGCCGAATCGTCCTTCTGTGCTATAGCTATGGACATTAGGGTGGGGCGATTTACTAACCTATATCGCGCGATCGAAATTTGGATTCCTCTCATTTTTCTGAGTAGAAAACTCCTCCACGACATTTGCCTAAAATTAATTTTGATGTTCCGGAATTTGGTTTTTATGAACCAAGACGAATTTTTGAAAATAAAAATTTGGCAAAAATCGACAAAAAAATATCCAGGTCAATATGCACATCGAGTTGAAGCAGAATTTTATGCTGAATCCAGATATGAAATCGAAACTAAAATCGGATGATCCGTTTTCGAGATATAGCCTGATTTCCGGTTATGGAGGCTGAATGCCGAAAATCGCATATTTTCGCGATTATCTCTTGCTGTGTACAATATATCTTAAATTTTTTTTGCAAAGTTCTTAAAGATAGATCAATACAATATATCTATGAGCAATATTTTAAAATATTAATTTATCTTCCTGTATAGGAAAACTAGAATGCGCACTTTTTTCCTTAGCCCAAAAACGCAGTATGGGATCTCCATGTTATAGTCATCCGATACCGATGATTTTCGCCGACAGCGCTTTGTGTACAATAAATGCTCTAAATAGAAAATTTCAGAATTTTAGCTGCAAAAATTGAGGAGTTATAACCCAAAACGTAGACGTATGCTGTTTGGGACTTGTTTTTTTACTTTAGTCAACTCTAAAAAAAACTCAAGGTTACTCATACGCCATAGCGTACTATTGGAAGCAAAAAACAAATTTCAGAAGCATAAGTCTACGTTTTAGGGAATAACTCTTCAAATTTTGCAGCTAAAATTCTGAAATTCTGTATTTAGAGCATTTATTGTACACAAAGCGCTGTCGGCGAAAATCATCGGTATCGGATGACTATAACATGGAGATCCCATACTGCGATTTTGGGCTAAGGAAAAAAGAGTGCATTCTAGTTTTCCTATACAGGAAGATAAATTAATATTTTAAAATATTGCTCATATATTGTATTGACCTATCTTTAAGAAATTTGCAAAAAAATTTAAGATATATTGTACACAGCAAGAGATAATCGCGAAAATATGCGATTTTCGGCATTCAGCCTCCATAACCGGAAATCAGGCTATATCTCGAAAACGGATCATCCGATTTTAGTTTCGATTTCATATCTGGATTCAGCATAAAATTCTGCTTCAATTCGATGTGCATATTGACCTGGATATTTTTTTGTCGATTTTTGCCAAATTTTTATTTTCAAAAATTCGTCTTGGTTCATAAAAACCAAATTCCGGAACATCAAAATTAATTTTAGGCAAATGTCGTGGAGGAGAGGAATCCAAATCCATACAAATCGCCCCACCCTAATGTACATGCTTATGTATATAGTGAATTTAATTAAATAATAACTATTGAACCAACCATTATTAAACGAAGCGTAACCACACAAAAACCCTTTACTGCGTTGATTGGCTAGCGTGGCTAACTAAACCAGCATGCTGATGGCATGCCAGCGGGATAGAGAGTGATTGGATAATTGGTTGTATGCATTGGTATATGTATAGTGCTTAGCAATGATGGAAGCAAAGAAAAAATCGTATTTCATATTGAGTTTAATAAAATATTCTGCAAACAAAAAATGTTTAGATACATTGGTAGAGGGAGATTGAGACCTTTGAGGCGTGCTGTTTTCGGTAACGAACATTGTTGTATACATACATAATTTGTCGAGGTGAAAAATTTAATTTTCTTTACAAAGTTACTCATACGCCATGTCACGCGCTGAATGTTAAATGAAAAATGACGAGAAATTAAAATAAAACTAGGTACGTACAAAACTTCTGAACATTGGAATATATTCAACTATTCGTGTATAAGCGCTTAGTACTTAGATCTGTAGTAGAAAATAAACATCTTGTTTTTACTACCGCGCCGTATTAGTGATATAAGTTTATTTGGCTCAATAGAGGACACCGATTTTCGGATTCAACTACTAATATAAGAAAGTAAGCATAAATTTTATGTAATTTTATTTTACGAGTATACACAGCAGTTTTTAATTACAGTAGATTCTTACGGTGATACTTACAACATTGAACATTTGTATTCCTGTCTAAGCTCGGTTGCATTGCGCCTGAGTTCCTTTCATTAAAAGCTTATCAGTACATACCATTAAATTTACTCTACCTTTAACTTATTTATTATACATTATACTATAATGAAGATTGCTTGAAAATGGGGCACAAACAAGGATACGTTGATGCATAATTATGTATGTATAATATACATTAGAGCGGGTCCATTTGTATGGGAGTGAAAAAAGTGAAAAATCGCATACGCGGATAATGTTCTAAGGACTATTCTAAGTAACGTTGCCAAAGAAACCATGGGTCTTAAACCAATTCTTAGTCCGCGGGTTTTAAGCCGAAGTTTTTTTGTGAGGTAAAAAAAATTTTGTATTTCGTAGGCAGACAAAAATGATTCGAACTTCTTACCAAGAATTCAGGATATACTTTTCCGAAGGATTTTTATGTGCTGAATCCGAATCTGAAGTCAAAATGACCAAATTCGAAATAGTTTTCGAGATATCTTGACCTAAAAATGCAAGTGCACAAAGTGCAATTTTCTTCAAATTTCGGAGTTAGGGCCAGCCGAAAGTTATGATTTCATTTAAAGTCTACGACCATCATCTTAATAAATAGGCTTTGAACTTTCAAATGCCGTTGACCTTGTTAACGTGTCTTTTTTGGTCACCGAGATATCGCTGTTTCAAAATTCGCATACTTTTCAGTGCGTACACAATGTATTTTTTTCTTTAAAATACTTGCATTTCTTTGCTGTCATTTTTAACATGTTGCTGTTTCTTCTACTTTGTCAAACTACGGCTCCACCAATATACCAAACATCCAACAGCCGCACTATTTCTCCGCATTCAACGGTTGTGTCGTGCTCACCGGCTCCAACATTTTAGAATACATCCACCAGGTTGCGATAATTCACAGGTTTTCGATTTTGTTGTATTCACCGGTACCACCAATTGCGATAATTTAATGGTTTTCGATTTTGTTGCATTTACCGATTCCACCAATTCCGATAATTGACCAGTTTCATCATTTTTGTTGCAATCACCGGTTCCACCAATAATCAGCACCTCCACCAATAGCGATAATTCGCCGGTTTCATCGTTTTTGTTGCATTAACCGGTTCCACCATTTATGAGCACTTGAACCAATCGCGATTTCACCGGTTTCATCATTTTTGTTGCATTCACCGGTTCCACCAAATATGGTCACTTCCACCAATAGCGATAATTCACGGGTTCATCGCTTTTGTTGCGTTCGCCGGTTTCACCAATAATGAGTACTTCCACCAATAGCATCAGTCACCAGTTCCACCAATTATGACCAATTCCACCAATTGCGATAATTCACCGGTTTCATAATTTTTTTGCATTTACCGGTTCCACCAAATATGACATTGTTTTTTTGATTCACCGGTTGCACCAATAATGAGCACCTACACCAATAGCTATAATTCACCGTTTTCATCGTTTTTTTTTTTTTTTTTGATTCATCGGTTGCACCAATAATGAGCACTTCCACCAATAGCGATAATTTACCGGTTTTATCGATTTTGTTGAATTCACCGCTTCAACCAATTGCGATAGTTCACTGGTTTCATCGTTTTTTGCTGCAGTCACCAGATCCACCAATTATGGTCAAGAAACGGCAACATGTTAAAAATTACAGCAAAGAAATGCAAGTATTTTAAAGAAAACAAGTAAAAGCGCGGCTGTCTTCGGCCGTACCGAAGACTTCATACCTTTCATGAATGGGGAAATGAAAAGTTACCTATGTATGTACATAGCCGGATTAAGTTTAATTTATAATTTCAATTCTGTGGGTAATTTATGGAAGGATTTATTAGAAAAAATGGTGCCTGGGCTATTTAAATGGAGGAGTTATACACCAAAATGTCCATATCTGAATAATCGGTTGTATGGGAGCTATATGTTATAGTGGTCCGATCTTGACAATTTTCGGTAAACATATTTGGGTCCATATGGGTACAAATACTTTAAAATTTCACGCCGGTAGTTGTTAAAATGGAGGAGTTATACACCAAAATGTCTATATCTGAACAATCGGTTGTATGGGAGCTATATGTTATAGTAGTCCTATCTTGACAATTTTCGGTAACCCCGTTTGGGTCCATATTGGTACAAATGCTTCAAAATTTCAGGCCGTTAGCTGTTAAAATGGAGGAGTTATACACCAAAATGTCTATATCTGAATAATCGGATGTTGTGGAACTATATGTTATAGTGGTCCGATCTTGACAATTTTCGGTACGCTTATTTGGGCCAACATGGGTACGTTAACTTCAAAGTTTCATGTCCTTAGCTGTTTAAATGGGGAAGTTATGCAGAAATTACATCCCAAAATTTTCATGTATATCTGAATAATCGGTTGTTTTCTATATGTTATAGTGCTCCGATTCGGCCAACTCCGACAAATGATCAATTGCACATAACAGCATACCTGTATCCCGAATTTCATTCAGATATCTCAAAAACTGAGGGACTAGTTTGCGTTCACACAGACGGACGGACAGACGGACATGGCTTAATCGACTCAGCTCGTGATTCTGATCATATCGGTATATATTTTGGTGGGTCCCCCACGCTTCCTTCTGGTACTTTCGACAAAAATTTTTTGGCACTAAGTTATAATACCATTTCATTCTCATGAAAGGTATAAAAATACATTGTGTACGCACTGAAAAGTATGCGAATTTTAAAACAGCGATATCTCGGTGACCAAAAAAGACACGTTAACAAGGTCAACGGCATTTGAAAGTGCAAAGCCTATTTATTAAGATAATGGTCGTAGACTTTAAATGAAATCATAACTTTCGGCTGGCCCTAACTCCAAAATTTGAAGAAAATTGCACTTTTTGCACTTGCATTTTTAGGTCAAGATATCTCGAAAACTATTTCGAATTTCGTCATTTTGACTTCAGATTCGGATTCAGCACATCAAAATCCTTCCGAAAAGTATATCCTGGCTTCTTGGTAAGAAGTTCGAATAATTTTTGTCTGCCTACGAATTACAAATTTTTTTTTACCTGACAAAAAAACTTCAGCTTAAAATCCGCGGACTAAGAATTGGTTTAAGACCCATGGTCTCTTTGGCAAAGTTGCTTAGAATAGTATATAGAACATTATCCGCGTATGCGATTTTATCGAAAAATAATCGACCCTACCTAATATACATACATATAAACAATATACAAGCATAAAAATAGTACCTAAATACATATATGTACATGTATTACAAGCAATTTTATTATTATGTAACTACAAAAGAAGCAGAAGAAAAAATATATTTAAGGCACAATAAAGCTCAATAAAGCCAGCTTAGTGAGCACGAAGACATCCTGTTATATTTTTCTATTTTACTAAGCTACTCAGCGTAGCGCATATACATACATATGTATATATGTACATTAGATAGGGTCGAAATAAAATGTTGTAAAAGTCCGTCCCTAAATTTGAAGCTTATGTTCAGAGGGTTAAGGGAAAAATTTTTGTTGACCCCGCGAAATACCGCCGAAATGGTTTTTTTCTTGTAACTTTGTTATTTATCATCCGATTTTTAAAATTGATACGTCATTAGTTTCGTATTTTGAAACTCTACACTTCCTTCTAATGTCCTTTTGAGCTCTGAAGTCGTTTTCACATAGTTGGGTCAGCTAACTTGTTTGTATGTCCACGAATTATCCTCTTTGTATTGCCAAATGAAAGTTCTTCAAAATTCATGACAATGTTGCCTTGAAACGGTTTTACTAAATTAATAAACAAAGAACTTACGTCACAAAGAAGTTATTTAACGTAGATATTATTTAACTATTTTTTTTTTAAGCAATTCAGTATATGTAAAGTTGTAAAAGTCCGACCCTAAATTTGAAGCTTATATTGAGAGGATTAAAGAAAAATTTTTTATTTTTTTTTCTGATCCCGCGAAATACCGCCGAAATAGTTTTTTTATTGTAACTTTGTTATTTGACTTCAGAGCTCAAAAGGACATTAGAAGGAAATGTGGAGCTTCGAAATATGAAAATAATGACGTATCAATTTTAAAAATCGGATGTTAAATAACAAAGTTACAAGAAAAAAACCATTTCGGTGGAATTTCGCGGGATCAGAAAAAAAGTTTTTTTTGTCCCTTAATCCTCTCAATATAAGCTTCAAATTTAGGAGCGGACTTTTACAACTTTACATATATTGAATTGCTTAAAAAAATAAATTAAATAATAGCTACGTTAAATATTCGTAGTGACGTAACTTCTTTGTTTATTAATTTAGTAAAACCCTTTAAAGGCAACATTGTCATGAACTTTGAAGCACTTTCATTTGGCAAAACAAAAAGGATAATTCATGGACATACAAATAAGTTAGCTGACCCAACTATGTGAAAACGACTTCAGAGCTCAAGAGAGCATTAGAAGGAAGTGTAGAGCTGCAAAATACGAAAATAATGACGTATCAATTTTAAAAATCGGATGAAAAATAACAAAGTTACAATAAAAAAACGATTTCGGCGGTATTTCGCGGGATCAAAAAAAAATTTTTTTTGTGTCCCTTAACCTCTCAACATAAGCTTCAAATTTAGGGGCGGACTTTTACAACTTTTTTTTTTCGTATGGGGACCAACCCTATCTAATGTACATTCGTGCGACGTAATAGCAAACATGATGAAAACACTGAGGAGCCTAGAGAGAATACGGCAACTAGAGGAGCACTAATTGTGTCAGAATATCCCTTCTAATTACACGTACGTTGAGACTTTTAACGGAACGGATAGGTAAAGGAGCTCGGCCTCCTGCATCCGTTACGGATACGTACAGGAGCTAGGCCTCCTTCATCCCTCATCGCGCGTGGTGCGGAGCTTTGGCCCCCGCAGACCACCTAACATTGTGAACTTTGAAGAAAACGGATACGTACAGGAGCTCGGCCCCTTGCATCCGTTACGGATACGTACAGGAGCTAGGCCTCCTGCATCCGTCATCGCGCGTGGTGCGGAGCTTTGGCCTCCGCAGACCACCTAAAATTGAACACTTAGAGTGGAACGGATACGTACAGGAGCTCGACCTCCTGCATCCGTTATAGACGGATACGTACAGGAGTTAAGCCTCCTGCATCCGTCAATGCGCGTGGTACGGAGCTTTCGCCTCAGACCATCTAACACTGACCACTTTTATAAAAAAACAAAAAATAAAATATATGGGTGAAGCCTTTTAAGGCAGACTGAGGGCAATAACGCGACCATTACGGACTGCGAGCCTAGTGCTCAACCCACCTCCTGATGGTAGCTTGACGGTAGTACCGGGGGGTTCGGTACGATGACAGTAGGAGGTTTAGTTCGGGTTAGAGTCCCACACTGACGGGGTAAAGGCTTTCGATGCTTCCTCCTCGTCAAAAAAAAAAAAAAAAAACATTCGCGCCACAACAAAATACTTGTGGTAAGGGGAACATTGTGCGGCCGTTAACTGCTTGCCATTGCCGCACGTATAGAGTGTGCACGAACAAAAAAAAACCAGAAATGGACACGTCCATACTTACATATACGAGTACATACTCTGCAGGGAACTCAATAACTAGTGAGCAAAATTTCTAGTTCCGAACTAGCGGAAAGGTGTCAAAAGGGAACTAGATCAATTGTAGTTAGACCCTCACCAGTTCAGAAGGAGTGAATTGAGTGACCATTATTAGACACACTTTGATTTGTATGCAATTTCGAAGTGACAAAAATTCTATGAAAATTTTTCGTTCGTTCAATTGCCGTCGGCTTTGTATATTTCTGCGATTCTCAGATGTTTAGTGAAGCATTTTATATAAAGAGTTTTCTATTTGGATCTTGTATGAAATGAAATGTTCCCTAATTATGCTTTTCCGATCCCTCAGGCTTATTTGTAATTTTTTTATTTTATTGCTTTTTAAATATTATTGTAAATTTTTATTAAATAAATAAATAAAAAATGTTAGTTAAAAAAAAAAACAGTCATCCACCTTGACACCGACAGGATTCGAACCCGCGCCCCTCAGATTGAAAGGCACATGCGTTAGCCAGTCGGCCATCGCGCCACTTGCATGAAGTGTGTCAAATGCTGCACTTAAGCGGCAGATGTAAAACTGTAGAATTTGTAGGTACTTGTTGCTAGTTCAGAACTATCGAAATTGTGCCAATAAACGAACTAGTGTAAACTGTAGACTTTAGTTCTAGTTCGGAACTATCGAAAATGTAGTGCAGAGAGTGACAATTGACACCGCCTAGGACATCGCCGTGTTAAATTCGCCAGTTGATAACATGCAAAAGAGATTTAGCTCGCACTAGTAGTGTCGAAAAACGCACTAGAAGCGACCTAGTTCGGAACTAGAGATTTTCCCTACAGGGTATGTATGTATATGTATGTATGCAGCTTATTTGCTTGCGGTCGTGCAGAAGTGTAGGCTCAATGCTCGAAGGCGTCTAAACACAAAACAAAATGGCGAGGATGAGTTAAGTTGGAATTTGGAAAAGCGATGGGGAAAAAGAGAAAAATGAAGTGAAGCTCATTGAAGCGAATAAGTGAAAAAGTCAATGTGCTAAATAAAATGCAGAGTTATCGAGCAGAATTTAGTGGTTTGGCAACAAACTGGTTGTTTTTCTTATTTTAATTTGAATAAAAGCATAAAATACAATGTGAAGAAGGAAGGAATATGTATGTACCTATAATATTTTTCTCGCTTTTGAGATGTGAAAAATTTAAGCATCTAAGCAAGAAAATTTCATCATTTTTAAATGATTACAACCATCGACATACATACATATCGACGCTTCCAAACAACACTGTACTAAGTCTGAAAACTGTGTTTTGCAGGGGAAGCTCTCAAAGTTTAAATTCGATATGAAACTTCAGTTGTGCGCTAAGTCCATTTTCGTTTGTAACTTCTATCTGGATTGTAGGCATGGGTAACACTGCGCTGCGCGGCGCAATTGCGCTAACACCAACCCTGACGTTATTGCGCTAACTCCGATTTGGGAAATGCGCCAACTCAATATAGCGCCAACTCAATATAGCGCCAACACAATATAGCGCCAACACAATATAGCGCCAACTCAATATTGCGCCAACTCAATTTTGGAATATAAAACCGACTCAATTTCGTGCGCTAACACCAGCACCAATATAGCGCTAGTGTAAAATGGCACCACCACAAAGCCAATAACAGCACAGCGTATATGACACCGTCACAATTATGTATGCTTGATAGTGATCTAAGTGACTCTAATTTCCGGCATATTTTCACAAATATACGGAATATGTTTCCAAATGATTATGAAAATTAAAATTAATTTTGCGCCAAAAGAAATAAAACGGGGATGGTAAACAGTAAGAAACGAACAAGTGTTATTTATCCATTATTCCATGGCAATTGCGCTAAAGGTGTTATTGCGCCAGAACAGTGCGCGGCGCCACGGTTGGTGCTGGTGTTATTGTATCAGCGCCAAAAAAATTGCGCCATTACCCATGGCTACTGGATTGAAAGGTCAATACCAAAACTCGATACCATCTAAGTTAGGGTATGCTGTGTATAAAACCATAAGAAAAAATTAAAACTTCCTACGTTGTTTTTCATGGCAAGCTCTCAAAGTTTTTTTTCTGCAAAAATCACAAGTTGTATTATATGTACACTTTGCTTATAACTTTTGATTGGATTGTCCGATTGATACCAAAAATTGACAGCATCCAAATTAAGACACGTTATACTTGAAAACATCAAAAACGGGAAAATTTACTAAGTCGACTTAGTACAGTATTGTTTGCAAGCATCGATATGTACATACTAGAGCTTTTTAAATCAAAAAATTTTAGTTGCTTGCATTGAAGTATTCCAAAAAATTTTATACAGACATACTTTCCGCGGCTTTTGAAGCGCTGCCGGATATAATGAAGAATAAATAAAGTGAAAAACTCAAAAAAAAAAAGAAAGCAATTGCATAAGATAAATGTACGCACATACATGCATACATATATTTAAACGGTTGTACATACATACACACTTTCTCACGCGAACGTGCTTCGATTGTCAAATGATTTACGGCCAACTAGGGTTGGGCGATATATATCGATATATCAATATATCGATATTTTTAAAATAGTACAGCCGATAATATCGACGATATTTTGAAATACAGTGCATCGATAATCGATAATTTTTAGCCATTTCGAGCTAAATTCGATATTTTTCATACATTTCTGATTCACTTTGAATTTAACAGCAGAACATTTTTTAAGAAGTGGTATAATTATAATGTCCGGGTGCTTGCATTTACATTACTCTCTTCTTCAAGCAATTTTTAATGATTTGTATGTTTGTACTTCAGGATTCGTAAAATATCTGTAAACCCATCCAATTTTAACAACAAATATCTATTAGACTATAAGTCTCCTGCAAGTTTGGATTTCAGTTTTGAGATCTGTGAGAGCACCTCTAACCCCGTGAAGAAGTGGTTTTTCGCGGGGCGTGCTTCCTTAATGTAAAGTCGACCCTTTCGATATATTGATATATCGATGTTTTTACACGGCATAAATCGATGTTTTTTTAAATATCGATATAATATATATCGATATATTTTTCCAATTTGCCCATCCCTACGGCCAACCACATATTAGCCACAAATATGTAACAGCGCAATAGGCAAACGTGTGTCAAGCTCAAGCTTGTTTACAAGCGCAAAAGAGAAAAGCAGCAGATAACAAAAACACTTTCAGCGAAACAAATGAACGATCCCTGTAGGGAAAATCTCTAGTTCCGAACTAGGTCGCTTCTAGTGCGTTTTTCGACACTACTAGTGCGAGCTAAATCTCGTTTACATGTTATCAACTGACGAATTTAACACGGCGATGTCCTAGGCGGTGTCAATTGTCACTCTCTGCACTACATTTTCGATAGTTCCGAACTAGTACTAAATTCGTTTCGTTCGTTTATTGGCACAATTTCGATAGTTCTGAACTAGCTACAATTACCTAAAAATTCTACATTTTTACATCTGCCGCTTAAATGCAGCATTTGACACACTTCATGGAAGTGGCGCGATGGCCGACTAGCTAACGCATGTGCCTTTCAATCTGAGGGGCGCGGGTTCGAATCCTGTCGGTGTCAAGGTGGATGATAATTTTTTTTTAACTAATAATTTTTTTATTTATTTATTTAATAAAAATTTACAATAATATTTAAAAAGTAATAAAATAAAAAAAAATTAAAAATAAGCCTGAGGGATCGAAAAGGATAAATAGAGGAACATTTCATTTCATGCAAGATGCAAATAGAAAACTCTTTATATAAAATGCTTCACTAAACATCTGAGAATTGCAGAAATATACAAAGCCGACGGCAATTGAACGAACGAAAAATTTTCATAGAATTTTTGTCGCTTCGAAATTGCTTACAAATCAAAGTGTGTCTTATAATGGTCACTGAATTCACTCCTTCTGAACAGGTGAGGGACTAACTATAATTGATCTAGTTCCCTTTTGACGCCTTTTCGCTAGTTCGGAACTAGAAATTTTGCTCTCCAGTTATTTAGTTCCCTGCAGGGATAGGAGTGCGGTGAGCCCTGTGTGTAACTGTAAACAATAGATATGTTACAATTTTTTTCGTGGCCATTTTCTTTGCCATCGTGTTGCTTTTGTTGTTAACCAACGAACGGCGTAACCGCACAGCTGTTGGCTGCCTTTCACAACGAAAAAATAAATGTAATTTATTTCATTCATCAGCAAAACAACAATAACTACAACCGCCATGCGGCGCCCCAGTTATGTAGCTGACAGAGAGATAGTCCAGCCTGGCCACATGCAGCGCTGTAGTAACCGCCTACAAACATGATTTTGCGGTTAAATGTACCTACCTAATTTCTTCCCGCCCACTTGTCATTGCCTAAGTATGTGCCAGCTTGCTATAAATATCCTTCGAAACATAACAGCGTTAAGTCAAGCAAAAAATAAATATGCTTGGCGCGTATATCACACTCACTTAGAGACATACATAAATCAACTTAAATGCAGCAATGCAATCATATATACATATATATATGTATGTGTGTACAGATGTATCTGTGTGCTTGTTCGATAATTGGCGTAAATGATGTGCGGTCATATGTACATTTGTATGTATTTACGTACAACACGTTGATAACCCTGCAAAAAATGCGATCACTCCGGGATACATCCGGGACAACTCGCAAGGGAGCATGCGATTACTACCCATTTGTATCTCTTTATATGGGTTGAAGTGTTCTCTTTTGTTTGAGCATGTCCTATGAAGAGACTAATTGTACCCAGTTTGTACCCGAACGGGTAGCAAAAGCGCACAATTGTACCCGTTTTGTACCCGAACAGGTAGCAAATGCGACACATCCATTTGTGCGACTAATTGTACCCGTTTGATACCCTTTCGGGTACAATTCGTCTACAATTAGTATACATATGTACCCGTTCGGGTACAATTGGGAACAATTGTAGACTAATTGTACCCGAAAGAGAGCGCTCCCGGACAAATCTTTTTAGAGACTCGTCGCACACTTTTTTACAGGGAAGTGAGGGTCACGTCAATGGCTATTTGGCTGTAAAGGCATCGATATATTTGCCTTTTATTTATTCACCACATCAACGCACATAGGTAGATTTTCATGTTTTATGCGGCCAAAATTGAATTTTGTGAAGTTGTTACAATTACAGAAAAAAACATACCCACACATTGGAAATAGACTTGGGAACAATAATTCATCGCTTTTTTCCCGACCCCATACTCTGCACTTTCTCCCAGATAGTCGAAACTTAGCATATCTAAAGTTAATATTTTAATTTTTTTTACATATTTTGAAGTGCTAGTTTCAACGTGAATATTTATTATTTACAGCATTTCATTTAAGTAATCGTGATGGATCCAAAATCTTCAAGTAATTATTAACACTTTTCAATAATATCCTTGATTTCCAGTAATTCTAAGTTTATAGTTTTAAGCTTTTAAAGTTGAGATATTTTAAAAAAAATTTTCACTCTTTTTTGTGTTCAAAATTGATTTTTTTATATTGCTCTGTCAGATTCAGTCAAATCAACCCTCGGACATGATATCTAGTACAATTAGTGTTTTTCCGCCAAAAAATTACGTCGCACAAAGCCGCACTTCACTACTAGATACAGGGTTTTTCATATGTACCTACAATAATTTTCTTTTTTGTGTTTTATATTTGATTTTAATGTTATATTTCTAACGCATATCTTGGTTAATGTAGGTGATGCTCGAAAGTAACCGCGATATTTATGACCGATTATTGTTAACTTTTTAGGCAGTATTTTTAGTATTTCCAATTTTTCAAAGTCAATAAAATACTTATCATAAAAAGGGCTAAGAATTCTAAAGCGACATTTTTTTAGAAGATTTTTGAGTATGCAATTTTGCAGCTCATTCAATTTTAATATAATAATATGCAACATTCAACTTTTTGAAAATTTTCATTCGCTTTTCGGAAATTTTAATTGGAACGGTCTCACGTACAAATAAGGCAAACAGCCTACAGAAAAAAATTTCTTAAATCGAGGGAATCTTTCACAGTATTGAGAATAGCACTTTTTACACTAAAATTGGTTGGCTACATAACAGTATACTTAGAAATCTCCTAAAAATCTTCTATAAATTCTGACCTCGCTTTGAAGTTTTTAATCCACTTTTAGAAATTTCTACGATTTTTCGGATTTTTTCCATAAGCTTAGAAATCCTGCTTAAAACGATTTTTATTGAAAAATTGTCTATATTTTTAAACGAAAATAAGAAAGTATTATTTTCGACAGAACTCTTTGAAATAAATTTTAAACTCTGGCGTATGATTTTTTTTGGAGTCACTGTATATATTTTTCAATAAAATCGACTTTTAACACAAATTATTAAAATTTTGCATTAAGGCTGTGTGCCAATCGGTAACATTTTTCTCTATGGGAAAATGAGGTAGAAAAATTTACCATGTTGAGAAAAAAAAAACACAATTTTGCTGTGCCAAACGGAATAGAAAATTTTGACAGTTACAAAGATAAACTTTTGGGCGAAAACGGGCAACGATAAAATTTTAAAACGTAAAATGAATATAATTGTTGATGGCAATATTGATGGAAACAGAAGAAATGTATTCATGTAATGATCTGATGTTATTTTGTTTTTAAATATTTGTGTTACTTGTATATGTATGTAATTACAAAATGTCAAAATTTTACCTAGCCCATTGAGCTAGGTAAAATTATGACACTAGAATTCACCACGAATACTGCCAAAATTTTACTCCCTTATGTCAAAATTTCATTTTTTCTACCGATTAGCACACAGCCTAAACAAGCAATTTGGAATAGATGTAGACAATAAAATATTTTTGGCCGCATAAAACTTGAAAATCTACCTATGTCCAACGGTCATCATTTGCAGATAAGTTTTTATGAATGTGTTCTCTAGCCTTTATCTTTCTATACATATGAATATACATACATACATGCATATTTGCTTAAAAATTATATTAACAGATACGGTTTAGCACATCAATGAACGGCCAATTTTCGCTGTCTGTTCTACCACGGTGTATGTTTGTATGTGTGCAAATATCTATTTTATTTTTAGTATTTTTTTGTTTGTATTTTTAAGTTTATTAATAAAAATTAAATTAAATTTACTTACATAAACACATTTTCTACAAAATTTCATTGTGCTTGCTTTCTGACCAATTTAACCCTTTCGGAACTTCTTTTTTGTTTTTGACCTTAAAAATCTATATTTGCATTTTATTTACTGTTAAGGGGTTTGTTATGAATAATCAAAAGGAATTTTTAAAAAAAAATTTTTTAAAACTGGTTTTTTGGCACTATGCCATATGGCATAGATTTCACTCAACGGAAATAAAAATATGTATAGAATGAAATCAAGTCGCAGTGAATTCGTGTTTTTTGAAAACAAAATCAAGCAAAATTGTGGCCCATAAACTAGAATATACTTTCCCGAAAGTCCAAATATTTCAATTTACTTTAGTTTTCGAGATATCCTTATCCAAAACTGTAAAAATTACATTTTTTGTCAGTTTTCGAGATCATTTAGCATCAAGGTTTTTCTTTCAGTCAAGATACTGTTAAAGTTATCTAAAAGTATGAGTTTTTTCCTCCTAAATTCCGTTGGCCGTTGTAAAATATCATTTTTCTTCACTGAGATATTGCATTTTTAAATGTGCATGTTTGCAAAGGATGCAAAGGATATTCGAGATACAATTTCGATTTAAAGATATAATGTATTTATTTTAAAAGATAGAAGTCATGCATAAAAAAAAAAATTCATTGACATAAACCATTCATAAAACAAAAAACATTAAAGATAAAAGCTTAAATTCGCTTTAAAACGTTAGAATTATAGTGTAAACGATTTCAGCCCTTGTTCTAGGAAATTACTAGATCCACCTCTGTATCAGTCCTGAAACAAAGAAGAAAAAAGATAGAAATGAGATAAAATATATATATACATGTCTCTTAGAAGCAAATATAACTTACTTTATCTTTTATGGTATCATCTGAAACGGTTCCTCGGGCCATTAAGAATGCGCAACACGAATATCCTTCGCATCCTTTGCAAACATGCACATTTAAAAATGCAATATCTCAGCGAGGAAAAATGATATTTTAGCAAGCTCAACGGAATCTGGAAGGATATAACTCGTACCTTTAGATAAATTTAATTTTCTTGACTGAAAGAGTCATTTTATGCCACATTACCTCAAATAAAGGGAAAGACCCCAATCTTTACACTTTTAGGTCAGGATATCTCGAAAACTGAAGTGATTTGAGATAGTTGGACCTTCGGAAAAGTATACACTGGTTTCCGGGTGACAATTTTGTTGGCCTCTGTTCTCAAAAAAACATGCAATCGTTGCGACTAATTTCATCCCATACATTTTTTTTATTTCCATTGAGTGAAATATATGCCGTATGGCATGGTAGGAAATAAAAAAAATCCTGCAGCCTTATTAAAAAGTCCAGGGTCCTAATTTTTTCGAGATGTTAAAATCAATAATTTTCTACTAATACATGTACAAAAGTTTGCCAAATAAATTTTTTTTTCCGTGAAATAACTGAATTTATGAAGTTACTTTTTCTTGCAAAAAACAAGACTCAAAAGAGATGATTGCTTTTGTAATTATCGCGAGTTACTGGTTGCAGTAATCAAAAATTTTTCAATGCTTTCTTATTCAGAATTCTTCAAAGAAAAAAAAAAATTAAAAAAAAAAATTGGATGTTGAAGTTTTATATCATAAATCTGCCACTGAAGTGCGACTATGCCGTACGGCATAGAATAACCGAAAGGGTTAAATACATATCTACTATGTTTTCTTATCAACTGTATGACATGCCATGGCGTATGAGCAACATTTTAGTACATATCATTCATTGCATTGTATTAATTGCAAATATGTATGTATGTACTATAATGTGCATATGGCTGTGTTTACAGCAAATTAGTTGCATGCAAACATATACACAACAACTCTCTTTAAATTACCCATGTATGTACATATATGTGTGTGTATGTTTGTTTAAAAGCAGGCTCATTGCTTCTTTCTGCGCAATCAGCACGAAGTCTCTCTGGGCGAAAGAAAAGAAAGGATTTTTTTTCGCAAAAAATAAACAAAACACACTTCGCTTGTGCATTCCCAGTTCGTCTTCGGCCTTCTTTTTTGCTTCACTTGTAAAAAACTTGTGAAAGCATTGTCTTATGCAATAACAAACAAAATTTCATTATGTATTTCATTTCTGTTGTATTATTTTAATTGGCATGTCCTTAGCATTCACATACATATGGTGAATTTCATATCAAAGGCTGAAAAAAACGAACATTTTGAACCCGACCCCCTCAGAATTTGATGAAATTTTGCATAGAGGTACATCTTACCTACTCAAACACAACCTCATTTTTAGAAATTGCATTTTCGAAAAATTGTGGGCGTGGCAAGGTATCGAAATATTCGAAAATATCCGAAAATAATCGAAAAATGACGATAATAGGTACTTTTAAAGTGTGATTACTTGGGAATGGCTTTACCGATTTCAAAGGTCTTTATACCATTAGAAAGGTATTGAAATTAGCTTTCAAAAAAATATACTGTAAATTTTTTTTTGTTTTAAATTTTGTTAAAAATTTGTTTAAAATTTGAAACTGAAAAAACACTTCAAACATCAAGCGATTTTGAAAAATACAAATTTTGTTTAGAAAGGCCTATTTAATATATATAACATATCTAAAAACTAAAATGGCCTTTTTCTTTATTTTTTTTTTTAATTTATTTAAGTAAATGCATCTCTTGGCTTTCTTATATTTTGATATCACGCGCAAACTAATCAACCGATTTCAAAAATTTGTATACTGTTAGAAAGGTATTAAAATCACCTTTTGAAAACATACACTGTAAAAATTCTGTATTACATATTACACTGAAAAAAAATTTCAGTTCAGTTTGAAAAAAAAAAATGTTTGAACACTTTAAAAGTACCTATTATCGTCATTTTTCGAATATTTTCGAATATTTTTGAATATTTCGATACCTTGCCACGCCCACAATTTTTCGAAAATGCAATTTCTAAAAATGAGGTTGTGTTTGGGTAGGTAAGATGTACCTCTGTGCAAAATTTCATCAAATTCTGAGGGGGTCGGGTTCAACGCATATTGGGTTTGATATGAAATTCATCATATTGTGATTGAATTCCTGTGAACGAAAATCAAATAAATCAGTTAATTGTTAGTTATATAAAATTTGTTAGTTGTATAAAATCAACTCTTTTGTTTCTATGAAACTCTTTTTTTTTTTTTTTTTTGCTATGAATGACAATCAGTTAGAGAAGCTAACATTTGCTTTGAATCTTCCCAGGCTAAGATTACCCATTCGATAATATGAACGTTGACTAACAATGTGTTATGATTTTCTAGTGAAGAAATCATCCCTCAGCAGATCCAGTTTGAGTCATTTTTGTGACTATTGAGTTGATTATTGAAGTTAGTGTTTTTTGATTAAGTTGCTGTTATGAGATCATCCCCATCCTAATTCAAACTAACAAATCTATGCTGTGTAATGAAAAATCAGCGAATTTTTGCAACATGAAAATGTGAATTATAGAACAAATCGTCACTTAAGGGGGCTAGCTACCTGCCAATGCTATTGGTATTTTTCGGCTGAAAAAAAAAAAAATATATATATATACGGCAACACCTAATGTCATTAAAAAAAACTTGAAAAACTTTAAAACAATACTAATGGCAGTTCTTTGGTGCTTATATTCACTTAGAGAGCGCTCGTGTATGAGTAATTTATTTACTTGTTGACTTTCCTATGTAGATTGACTTTTATGCAAATGAAATTAAAGAAGAAAAAACAAAAAACAACAAGTAAGGAAGCCTAAGTTCGAGTGGAATCGAACATTAGATACTCAGCTGTATGCTTTCATTGTTTGTTTGCGTTTGATGGAAACCCGCTGTAATTTATATAAAGCTAGTGCTGCATAAGTGGGCGTAGCCACGCCCATTTTCAAAATGTGTACCAATCATCCAACTAAGCATATAAATATTAGTCTTTGTGCAAAATTTCATTTCTTTATGACTTCTAATTATAAACATGTCACGTTACAAATTCCCAAAGGGTGTTCCAGAAATATCTTTGTTAAAAAGTAGGCATGGTCATAAACCGATTTCAATAAATTTTTGCGTGTCTATTAACACAAGTTATAAAAGTGTATAAACCAAGTTTCGTCATAATATCTCAATTATTTGTCGAGTTATGGGCTAAGAAATCTCGTATATTCCTTTGTCTAAAAAGAGGCGGTGCCACACCCATTTTCCAAAATTTTTCTATTTTTTGTTTCCGGGCTATTGTGGAACTCATGCCACAAAATTTCAATGAATTATACTATTTATATTTTACAAAGATATGGCTTAAAATGTTTTTATTGGGACACTTTATAATACCCATATATAAAAGTGGGCGTGGTCGTCAACCGATTTTGGCAATTTTTAGTCCAAACATTTGCCTAAGTAAGCATATCACGCCTACCAAATTTTATCGATATATCTTCAACGGTTTCTGAGTTATGACTCATAAAACTCAAATGTTTGCCCCTTAATAAGTGGGCGTGGCACCGCCCATTTTCCATAATTTTTGTGTTTTCTGTTTTACGTCCATAGTTGGACTCATGCAGTGATATATCTTTATATTTGACAGAGATATATCTTAAAATGTTTTTATTAGGTCACTTTATAATACACATATATAAAAGTGGGCGTGGCCGTCAACCGATTTTAACAATTTTCAATCCAAATGTTTGCCCTAGTAAGTAAATCACGCATACCAAGTTTCATCGATATATCTTCAATGGTTTCTGAGTTATGACATATAAAACTTTCCATGTTTGACCCTTAATAAGTGGGCGTGGTACCGCCCATTTTCCAAAATTTCATCAAATTTCTTCATAGGGGCCTGAGCTTAACACGTGGGTAAAATTTCATCGCTCCAGCTATATTAGTGACTGAGATACCAAATTTCCGATTTTTTATATATAGGAAAAGTGGGCGTGGTCATGGTCCGATTTCGCCCATTTTCAATACCAACCGTCCCAGTCTCGATACCAACTTGCATTTCAAATTTCATCAAAATATCTCAATTTTTGCGCGAGTTAGAGTGTTTACAGACGGACGGACGGACATGGCTCAATCGATTTCTCTTTTCACCCTGATCATTTTGATATATATAAATAAGTCTATATCTATCTCGATTATTTCACTCTGTTACAATCCACCGTTATGTGATTAAAACTATAATACTCTGTGTACTAGTACAGCTGAGGGAATAAACACACACACATCCGACGGTGGCAGCGCCCAACTTTATACAGGCTATACATACATACACATCGTCAATGCCTTTACAAACCGCCTATTTCACATTTATGGCAAACATGAGGCTTGGAAACCATAAGCTCCAGACATCGATGAAAACACATACAAATGGTAAAAAGATTATTTCAGTCACAAAATTATGAAAATAACGGTTAACGAAATACCAACTATTCCACCATTTATATGGCTAAGCAAGCACTTCTTTTCGCTCACCTATAAAATTTGGGTTTTGGTAGACGGGCGGTTTTGCGAAAGCATCGCCGATATACATATGTATATGTGAGTATATGCGTACGCTTTCTATCCCAAACTTATTCCCTAATGCTCGGTTTCCCTCATGGCGAATGCCATAAAGTGACAATTGTCTGCGCTGCGGCTGTTGGTTTTGGGAGATCGTAAAATTAACAAACAACCACAAGCAGGCGTGCACAACCACCCACCAAAAAATCTGCGCCTTATTTAAGTTTTATTCCAGCAGAATTAAAGGAAAACGGAATAATGCTTGAAATTTCTAGAGAGACCAAAAGTTGTATGGGCAAGCGGTTAAAATAAGACTGATTTTACTGAGTTGATGTCAACAGGCTGTACGGACTACTCTCTCTCTCTCTCTCTCTCTGAGAGGAAACCTTATTTACAAGGCTTATCCGCCATTAGAATGAGGCTTAGATAACTGGTGATAATAAAGTCTTATATGGTGTATATATTGCTTATCATCAGGCCTTCTGCGGTACTTAAATGCCTTATATAAGGAATAGTAAAAAGGTGTTTTTTGTTTAGCTGCGAAAGAAAACGGTTTGAATTTATTTAATGTCGATAGCTTACTAGTAGAGAAATATTCTACCCAGGCGTACGAGCTTGCAATGAACATAGGATATTACAAAAATTTTACGATCTAACGCTTGAGGTCACAATGCGATTTGCTTCATACATATGTATACATATTTCCATACATTTTTATACACCTGTCAAAAGTTAAAGGCCCAATGCACGCTTGTTTTGCTTGCTTGGCTATGAGAAATGTCAAAATTGTTTTGAGCTCTACTAAAATGTATAAAAGTTGGCCAAATGTCAGCTTTACTTCACGCGCTTGAAGCGTTGCAAAGTTTCGAATTGCCCAATTCTCTATTTGACAGCGCTTTGAAAGCTTTGACATTAATTTTGACAATTCAATTTCTAATATGGCTGCTGATATTAGGCATTAGGTGTGTTCCCTAACAGAAAATTATTACAAATTATTGAAAAATTGTAAGAAATATCAGCTTTTTCCATTTTATTACGCAAACAATTTGCAGAAGGGGAAACAACTCTCAAAACTTGTTCAGCACTTTGAGTCAACATTTTAGGTTTATTTCTTAGAAAACTAGAAGCTAGCCGTCAAGTGCTCAGAAATTTCGTAGATTCCTGCTTCTAAAAGGAGGCGGTGACACGCCTATTTTCCAAAATTTTCATGTTTTCTGTTTTATGTCTGTAGTTGAACTCATGCGACAAAATTTCAATCATATATATTTATTCTTGACAAAGATATCGCTTTATAATACCTATATATAAAAGTCGGCGTGGCTGTCAACCGATTTTGGCAATTTTTCGTCAAAATAGTATTTACCTAAGTAAGTACATCAAGCTTGCCAAATATCATCGATATGTATGTATATAAGGAAAGTGGGCGTGGTCATGGTTCGATTTCGCCCATTTTCAATACCAACCGTTCCAGTCTGGATCATCATCATCAAAATATTTCAATTTTGCGCCAGTTAGAGTGCGTACAGACGGACAGACAGACGAACGGACATGGCTCAATCGATTTTTTTTTTCACCCTGTGTATTTTGATATACATATGTATGTATATAAGCAGGGTTTGAATTTGCTTGCTGCAAAATAGCAATAGCCGATGTTTTTTGCTTATTGCTGAATTCAGCCGAGCCAAAAACGAAAACACGAATCATTCGCTTCAGTTTTCAGCTGAGTCGTGTTTGCTTGTATAATTAAGCCAAGCAACTCAATTTGAGAGGGTTGCTTTTACTTCCAGCAATTAGTTGAGTGGTAAATTTTTGCTAACAGTTGCTTATTTTGCTGAAACTAGTTTTTAAGCAAAATTCAACATGAAAAGATGTTTACAAATGGACATACATACATATTATGTGTACATACATAAGTAAATATGTATAAAAAATCGAAATATGCGTAAACAAATCGTTTCAGCAAAATAAGCAAAAGCAGAAAAAATGCAAAGATACAACTAATTGCTGGAAGTAAAATGAAATCCCCCAAATCGCGTTGCTTTGCTTAATAGCCCAGTTAGTCGAGAACGTGTGGTCCGCTCGCTGACGCAAACGCCCGTATGCAAGTTTTAGGATTTTTTGAGCCCGTAGCAATCAGCTGTTTTACTCACACATATTTACATATATATAACGTTTGTTTACATTTTGGCAGGGTTGCCATTTAGTCATTTTTGAGCAAACAAGATTTTTACTAATCTTCAAAGTGTTATGCGGATTACTCTTCAATACACAACTGTGCATTATTTGCCAAATGACAAGAAAATACTAATTTAATCGTTTTTAAAGTTGTCATTGACGACTTTTTTTTATTAATTTAGTTACTTTTTTACTGCTTAGTTGGTAATTAAAACATATTTTTCTTGTAATTTTGTTGCTGCCCAATATATTTCCATCACACCTTGGTGATAGTTATCAAGGGCTAAAACATAAAATAATAAAAAACACACTCAGAACATTAAATTTAGAATTGAAAATCCAAAAAAAAATTATATTAGGAAGCAACAAGATTCTCACAAAAATCTGTGTTTAATTAAGAAATCTGTACTGAGTTTCTGTAACTCATATCTTTTCTAGTATAAATAGGTGGTGACAAAGTGTGGATCGTATTAGTGTGACATCACTTTAATTGATTTTCTTACAGAAACTCAGATTTATTGTGGCAATTTATAACTTTTTGATGTAGAAAAATTGCAGAAGAAGACCACAAAGAGTTATCAATTAAGAAAATACCGCCACCATTGTGGATAAATACAATTTTTGCTTTAATTTTCAGTAATATCTTCATTTATTAGGAGTGTTCAATATCTCAAAATTTTTACATATTTTTACGAATAGTTACGAATTTATGTTCAATAACCCAAAAAATTCGCAAAAGGGAGCCAAATTGAGAGAGTAACACCTCGAGAGAGTTGATAAACGCTGCAAGTAAAATTTTCACTTGCAACTACTAGCAGCTTTAAAAAAATAGAAGTGTCAAAAATATATGATCACAAAAATTTCAATTGGAAATATACAAACATTTTAAACGCAAATTTCTAATTGTGTACTAAATAAGTTAGCGCAAAAACGAATCTTGCTGATGTTGTGGAATAGCCAAAGTAGAATTTTGTTTTCCTAATTCAGTTATTTCCATTCATTTCCAATTTCAAAAATTTCAATTACAACCTAACCTAAAAATCAAATTTTCAAAACAGCGTATTTTTCTTGCGAATGTTTACGATTTTGTGTTCAATCACTTTGGTTGATAATTTTCTCTTTTTCTCGTTTTTACTCTTATTTTGACATTGACGCTCTTTTTGCAAGTACTTGCAAGTAAAGTTGTTGAACAAAGCTATTATCTTGTTATTAATTTATATATATATATTTACATTTTGTTTGGGATTTAAAAAAAATTTATAAACGTTTTCTTTCCTTTCTTTTTAAAAATTAAAGTAATAATAAATGTTTCGTTTAAGTAGACATACTATTTTTTCCATATATGTATATTCGATAACATTTTACAATCTTGTTGAGTTAGTTGTATAATGCTGTGAAAATTACTGTTTAAATATTTAATAAATAAAAATGTTCAACTGGCAACCCTTCTACCTTGCAACCATGCGAGCTATCAGCTGCCACGTTTTTACGTAAAAAATCAAAATGATTTTGATTTCTGCGGTACGGGCTTCTGCGTCGTACGTCGTTGAATAATCGGTTACATACAAATCCCATTAAATAGATTGGATCAGCTGACATGGTACACGGGTTTACGTTCTCGACTAACTGGGCTATAACTATACAAGCAAACACGGCTCAGCTGAAAACTGAAGCGAATGAATCGTGTTCTCGTTTTTTACTCGGCTGGCCGAGTTTGCTAATTTACTTTTCGTTAGCAAAAGCAAAGCAAAAGCAAATGCAGCAAAAGTAGCTAAGCAATTTCAAACCCTGTATATAAGTCCATATCTATCTCGATTATTTCGTGGCGCTACAATCCACCGTTATGTGATTAAAACTATAATACTCTGTGTACTAGTACAGCTGTGTATAAAAAAAATTTCCATAGAATTCGAAAAATACATTTACCCATGGTATAAAAAATACAGGTATGTGCATTGTCATTGTGACGCTGTCTTTTTGATTAAAAAGGAGATTTTTGAAGTTTGATCTTATGTCAGGTTTGGAGTATAGCGATGCGTATTTCAGGAATCAAAGGACAGAAAGAGAAAGTGAAAATACTTAGAAAGGGCTCTAGTGAGCAGATGTATGGAACTTTCGGTAGCTCCTCTTCGCTCACTCCACAAATCTTTATCCACTCTCCGCGAATAAAGGGTATCGTCGGAAATTGGAAAAATTTTATATCACCGTCTTTGCAGCCATATTTGGTATTATTTCACCGCGGAAATAAGCACCTTATATTGGTAAAATCTAGGGTACATATTTTTTTGTAATTGGATTGGACATATGTACATACATGCATATATAGACTGGAATGCTCACTCGGTATGGTGGTGTACATACATATCGTCGTTTAAAGTGCAAAACCGCGTGACATTTTTGCCAAAAATGAGATTTCACCAAAAATACATTCCTGGCGTCCGTCCCCATCCGTTCATGCAACAATTTTGAGATTCACACAACGCAATTCCAAATAATGACACAGTTTCAAAACCGCTTTTCAAGAATTGAGGAAATTTTTCGAACCAATACCACGAATAATAGGTGTTAGTGCTTTATAACTCTATGTACTAAAGTTGATTATACCTTTCATAAACACGAAATAGATTATAACTTTGTTTTATTGAAGAAAAATTTTCACGTACGCCTGCAAAACCGCGTATACGTCACTATTGAACAAAATAAAAGATGCAAGACCGCTTATAAATACATATATATGTAAGCCAATAACTGCACATTTAACTGTTTTTCGCCAAAATGATATTTGGATTAAGAATATAATCCAAAAATCTACCTTGATTTGAATGTGGGATGTAAAATTCCGAACCGTTTTGAATTAAAATAGTTTTTACTGTCTCGTGTAAAATTTGGGTGGCAGCAGATACGCGGTATTTCACTTTATGCTACGATATGGAGTTATAATAGATCAATCTCCAAAACCTCCCCAAACTATATACCAGAGTGATCACAAAGCCTAAATTAAAAGTGATCGTAACTACGAAACTAAATTAAAAACTCACCGAGAATACCGGGAAGGAGCTACTTTGTAGTACGGCCAAACTGATATTTCCCGCAGTAAAAATCCGAAATGAATGAATCACTGATAAAATTCACCTATGACTGAGGAGACATCAGTGAGTACTTTCAAATAAAAGACTGCTGAATTTTTTTAAATAAATGGCATGGTGAAATGATAAATGGTTTGCTTTCCTCAGAAAAAAAAAACAAAAAAATAAAAATTTTACTCAGTTATGACGACAGTGATGAATATTCAACAAAGAATCATCAATGATCATTCAGCAGTGAAAAAAATTTACTGCAGAGTTGTGTATTTTTTTCAAATAGTAGAAAAAATTTCTTTCAATTCAATTTGAAAAAATTTGTTACTATGAATACCATGGTAACAATTTATTTTTTAAAAAAAAAGCAGTGAAAAATGCCATTAATAGAGGATTTTTATCATTGAGTATGGCAGCACGAAATGTCATAATCTGCTTAATTGTCAGGTGGTTAATATGGCGACGAAAACTTGACGTTTGTTTTACCTGTATATTTATACCATGCATTTACCGTTTTTATGCTCAGCTGTACTAGTACACAGAGGCCACTTTCGATTCACAATTTCTCTGCTGGCTATAAATTTCCCTCTGTGAAATTTATATGTGAATGATAGCGAGCAGAGGAAAATTTATCGACCAGTTAGCGAGTATGGCTACTACTCATTATGGGTCCAAATATTTTTGTTCGATCCGACCTCGCTTGCCTGATGGCGAATCGAAAACGCCAAGAGTATTATAGTTTTAATCACATAACGGTGGATTGTAACAGAATGAAATAATCGAGATAGATATAGACTTATATATATCAAAATGATCGGGGTGAAAAGAGAAATCGATTGAGCCATGTCCGTCCGTCCGTCTGTCCGTCTGTAAACACTCTAACTCGCGCAAAAATTTAGATATTTTGATGAAATTTGAAATGCAAGTTGGTATCGGTTGGTATGGACGATTGGTATTGAAAATGGGCGAAATCGGACCATTACCACGCCCACTTTTCCTATATAGAAAAAATCGGAAATTTGATATCTCAGTCACTAATATAGCTGGAGCGATGAAATTTTACCCACGTGTTGAGCTCAGGCCCCTATGAAGAAATTTGATGAAATTTTGGAAAATGGGCGGTGCCACTCCCACTTATTAAGGGTCAAATATTGAAAGTTTTATATGCCATAACTCAGAAACCGTTGAAGATATATCGATGAAATTTGGTACGCATGATTTACTTACCTAGCAAACATTTTGAAGGCAAATTGTTAAAATCGGTTGACGGCCACGCCCACTTTTATATATGTGTATTATAAAGTGACCTAATAAAAACATTTTAAGATATATCTCTGTCAAATATAAAGATATATCATTAAAATTTTATGGCAGGAGTCTAACTACGGACATAAAACAAAAAACATAAAAATTTTGGAAAATGGGCGTGGCACCGCCAAGGCCGTATATAGGGAGGGTGGGGGGTTTGGGTGTTTGAATCCCCCACGAAATTCTGGTAGATAAATTTTACTTCTATCATATTCAAAGCTATATGTTGAAAACACTAGTTTACGAATAATTAATTTGAGAAAATACCAAGAATTTCGGGTATAGGGGAGGGCTGGTATGAACCTGCTGAGATCAAAACCATTTTCTTATGGTTAGGGTTTTGAGATAACATAATTTTGAGTTTTTTTGGTTACAACTTCAATCAAAAATTCTTTTCGCTGAAGTTACAAATACCCGCAAACCGTATCTACTCCGTTCGAAAGATAATTAAAGTACGCTTCCAACGACATACCACTTATAAATTAAATTGTAGCGGCGCTGATTATTATATATTAATATGTAATTGTAATTGCATATAATCACTTATGTACACTTATGCCTTAAATTATGTTTTGTCATTTTACTGTCGTGACTACTGTATATGTATAACAATTTGCTACAGTCCTAATAATTTCGCCACTAATGTGTAAACTACATATGTTTGTATTCAGAGCGACCTAACTGTAGCCTGTTTTGCTCTCTCGCCTATTTATGTACTTAATTTGGATGCCTATGATATAATCAGAACATTTACATATGTATCTACTCAAAGTGACCTAACTGTAAGTTGTTTATGTATTTTAACTATTTACTTGATTTTTGACGCCTATAAGAGAAGAACATTTGTCATAATTATTCATTCGATCAGTGACTGCCGAATAAAGCGCATCAACCACCGCATCTCTTGCGCCTTATTTTATTTCAAAGGATCGAACATCTAATATTTTTTGGACGTCAGTAGACACTTGCTGGCTCTGACGGACGGAAATATTAGATAGGGAAACCATCTTCCCCTACAAAATTATGTTACATTTCTAAAATTTTAGCATATTTCCTTATAACTTCATAAAGTCATGGCTGAAAATTCTTTACTCGGGTTATATTAGTTTCTGAATTATAACATTTTGTGTGTTTTTCGAAAGATCCCATATATGGGATGTGTGCGTTTTTATATGTAGTCCGATTTCACCTAGGCTTGGGTAACTCAGCACTGAGTCATGACTCTGTGTCAACTCCCATCAGTGAGCTGCACGCTCAAGCGCACCTCACGATAAAATGATAACTCAGTAGCACACTTGACTCCGCTGGCACGTTTATAGCACGTCAACTCAGTAGCATACTCGAATCCGCTGGCACGTTCGATTTCGCCTCCTATTTAGCGTCATCTTGTGCATGCTTACTTTATATGGCACTTGGTGTATTTTGGTGGTTTTTGGTATTGGGGTGGTCACCTATTTATGCAATTTTTCATTTGTTCCAGGTGATTTAGGCAAATTTGGTGTATGTAGGTGTATTCTGCATGAATTGTACTAACTTTCGGACACTAACCCGTTTTTGTATGGACACTTATTTTGGGTTTTTTTCGGTTGTTCCCCTTAATTTGGGTAAATTTGGTTATGATATTCAGAAACTAAATGATTTGTCCCAACTTTTGGACTTTAACCCATTATCGTATCTATGTATGTGCATATATAAAAAGATACATTCATTTGATATATTGTAATTTATCTTATCAACTAAGTTTATATTGGCACACATATGTATATTTTATTTATCCATCAGATAGCCCAATATGTGTAGATACTTCATGAACATCTCAAAAATCCCTAAATACCCTATATCTCAGAGCTACATAGGTCTAAATCAATAATCAACAACAAAAACGACATTAATTAATTAGATAATTAATTTTCCGTATATTTGCCCACCCACACCTATCACTTCAATTATATTATTGATTTATATCCCATTCTCGTACAAATATCAATTCATCATCGGAGCGACTCTTTCACTGACACAGTCTCTGATAGCACACAGTAACACTTTTTGGTTGACAATAGCACGAAAGTAATATGTGCTGTAGCACAATCGTGCTGTAACACAAACGTGTTGTAGCACAATCGTGCCAACTCAGTGAGTCGACTATTTTTAGTGAGTCAGTGCTTATGTGTCAACTCTCAAAAAATCGTGTCATTACTCACCCCTAATTTCACCTACATATTTTCAATACTAACTTTGGAAAGTCACCATTTTTTTATTTTTTGCGATTATTGAAAAAAATTGATTTTTATTGCGGTTTTTATAAGAAGTTGTAAAAATCAGGAAAGTTTTATTCTCTTTAAAATTATTCTGTTTTATTGCAAACATTTTAAGCGTAATATTAAAAACATGCCATAAATACTTTATTTTTGGCGATTTTTTTCAAGTGAAACAAAAAGGATGTTTTATGGTCGAAAAACTCGGTTAGGTGACCCAACTATATGAAAACGACTTCACAGATAAAAGGACATTAGGAGGAAATATAAAGCTTCCCAAGCACTGTTTGCCAGCATAACACCAACAGTCTCAAAAATAAGCTGTTGCTGTTTTGCGAAAGTTATCATAATTTTTTGAGAACTTTTGAATTTCGATTTCCTTTGAAAATATATTAAGTCGAAGCACAGAACAGTCGAATATATTTGTTTGTTTTTTGTGCTGTTGCTTTACTGTGTAATTTCAAACAGATCAGTCGACAGTAAAACACAGATAAACAGAATTTTAGTTTTAAGTGCGACTTTTTGAAATTGGTTTCTTTTTGTACATTACAATTTCGATTGTGTTCCAATAAATTAAAAAAAAAAAAAAAACAATAAAAACAGTGCTGTAAAAACTCGAAATTATGTTTGCCCTTTGCTGTGCTGTACAAATTTCCACAATACAGCAACAGTCGACTATAATTTTTTGAAACTTAAGGCTGCGCAGATGCAGTACAGTAGAACTTTTTATTTTTTATACTTCTGCTGCGCTGTTAATTTTTTAATTTTCAAATGAAAATGAAATTCAATGGAAATGAAAAAAAAAAGTTGAAAATAATTTCAAACCCTGCTCAAAAGACTAAGATAATGACATATCTATCAATTTTAAAACTCGGATGTGAAATAACAAAGTTGCAAAAAAAACAAGTTAGAGTCTCAACATAAGCTAAAAATCTTGAGGCGGACTTTTACAGCTGAAAAAAGCTGGGTAATCTAACCGAGTTTTTCGTCCATAAAATATTATTTTTTTTACTTGGATAAAATCACCAAAAAAAAGTATTTGTCGTATTTGTAATAAAACAGTCTAATTTTTAAATGAATAAAAGTTTCCTGATTTTTAAAACTTCTTATAAAAATCCTAATTTGAAAATCAAAAGTTTCGTAAAAAAAATTTCTTCCACAACGATATAACCCCCCACGAAATAAATTCCTGGGTACGGCCCTGGGCACCGCCACTTTTTAGAAGCAAAAATATACGAGATTTCGGAGCCCAAAACTCGACAAATAATTGAGATATTATGACGAAACTTGGTGTGTACACTTTTATTACTAGTGGTAATACATGTTCAAAATTTTAGAGAAATCGGTTGACGACCACGCCCACTTTTATATATGGGTCTTATAAAGTAGTGATGGGCGAGTCCGAGATGTTTTATTCGATTCTCTCGATTGTTGAAACATCTCGAATACTCTCGATGGTTTTCATTCGTATTCGAGTCAAGTCGTAAATGGCCGTCAGTCGAAACAATCGCTAAAACATCTCGGACTCGCCAACGATTCCTCTCGTTTTCAAAGCAACCCTACAACATCTCGGGCTCGCTGCAAAAAATACATATTTGTTGTTGCCGCTTGAATATTAAAATTGCTTTAAAAAACATACAGAGTGGTACAAATCTATTGCCGTTGTTGCTACTCGTAAAATTCATTTGTTTCATAAACGTCTCACTTCAGAAAATTTATTAATGTTTAAATAATTAATTATTACTACACCTTTTCCAGTTTAAGTTCAGAAAGTTACAATTGAAGTTCAGAAAATTACAATTGAAGTTCGGAATTTCCAATTGAAGTTCAGAAAATTACAATTGAAGTTCAGAATTTCCAATTGAAGTTCAGAAAGTTACAATTGAAGTTCAGAAAATTACAATTGAATTTCAGAATTTCCAATTGAAGTTCAGAAAATTACAATTGAAGTTCAGAATTTCCAATTGAAGTTCAGAAAGTTACAATTGAAGTTCAGAAAATTACAATTGAAGTTCAGAAAATTCCAATTGAAGTTCAGATAATTACAATTGAAGTTCAGAATTTCCCATTTGAAGTTCAGAAAGTTACAATTGAAGTTCAGAAAATTACAATTGAATTTCAGAAAATTACAATTGAAGTTCAGAAAATTACAATTGAAGTTCAGAAAGTTACAATTGAAGTTCAGAAAATTACAATTGAAGTTCAGAAAAGTTACTCATACGCCCTGGTATCTCGATTGTAGGAAAATTGTATGAATTTGTTCGAAGATTTAATAAAAATGTAAATTCTCGTATCTTTAACGCCCTTCGGGGTAGATGCATTTTTAATTCGATTAATCGCATATATGTTTTATAGGGCTTGAAACAAACGTCTACATATATATGCAGAAATTTTTACATTGGTTGCAAGAAAGTGCATCAAGCATGGGTGTAAATCGAAACCGTATATGAAAAAAATGTTCGCGCATTCACATGGAATGAAACTGATGTTATTACTTTTCATGAACAATGAAGCTAAATATTTTCGGAATTGCATACATATAAGCAAATAAATTAATTATTTACATAAAATGCATTATTTCGGAATAAATACATATGTAAATAACAAGTATGTAAGAACGCGGCTGCCTTAGAGATACCATGCCGTAGTCTTTACACGTTTTATGATGCGAAATGAACATACAAATCATCTTTGTCTGAAAACACTATTATGCAATTGAAAAGTTTGAAAAATGCATCTACATATGTACAACGAAGGGCGCTAAAGACACAAGAATTTACATTTTTATTAAATCTTCAAACAAATCCATACAATTTTCCTGCAACCGAGACACTATGTACATAGGGCATATGAGTAACTTTTCTGAACTTCAATTGTAATTTTCTGAACTTCAATTGGAATTTTCTGAACTTCAATTGTAATTTTCTGAAATTCAATTGTAATTTTCTGAAATTCAATTGGAATTTTCTGAACTTCAATTGTAATTTTCTGAACTTCAATTGTAACTTTCTGAACTTCAATTGGAAATTCTGAACTTCAATTGTAATTTTCTGAACTTCAATTGGAAATTCTGAACTTCAATTGTAACTTTCTGAACTTCAATTGGAAATTCTGAACTTCAATTGTAATTTTCTGAACTTCAATTGTAACTTTCTGAACTTAAACTGGAAAAGGTGTAGTATCGCCGGTGGTCGAAATTCGACCATACAATTTATTTTTTCAACTTTGTATTGGTACAAAAATTATTCCTTTTCGCGGAGATAAGCAACACTTTCCAAATTCCAGTTGTACCGCAACACTGATTTGCCCTCTTGATCACGGTCCGACGCGAAATCATGGTCAAAATCAAGGCAGATCTAGGAAGGTAGGCCCGGTGGTGAGCGATTTTAAATTAAAGCGACTCTTCAACTGTGTTTACGATATTTGTAAACACGTTTACGATATCTATTTATCTTAACTAAAAATTTTATTTATTTATTATAAAGAAATTAAATAATTTATAGAAAAAATTATATGCCTATGCACTGCTCCTGACTCATACGAACACATCCATATCAAATTTATGTGGATATGAGTATGCTAAATGTGCTAAACAGCCTGGCAATTGTTTGTATGGAAAAAATGTTAGCCTATTAATATATAGATAGTGGGCACATTTGCCAACGAAGCAAAAACGAAGTAAATCAAAAATGGCACAAAACTAAAAACTTTATTTATTAATTATAAAGAAATTAAATAATTTATAGAAAAAAATATATGCCTATGCACTGCTCCTCACTCATACGAACACATCCATATCAATTTTATGTGGATATGAGTATGTTAAATGTGCTAAATAGCCTGGCAATTGTTTGTATGGGAAAAATGTTAGCCTATTAATATATAGATAGTGGGCACATTTGCCAACGAAGCAAAAACGAAGTAAATCAAAAATGGCACAAAACTAAAAACTTTATTTATTAATTATAAAGAAATTAAATAATTTATAGAAAAAATTATATGCCTATGCACTGCTCCTCACTCATACGAACACATCCATATCAAATTTATGTGGATATGAGTATGCTAAATGTGCTAAACAGCCTGGCAATTGTTTGTATGGAAAAAATGTTAGCCTATTAATATATAGATAGTGGGCACATTTGCCAACGAAGCAAAAACGAAGTAAATCAAAAATGGCACAAAACTAAAAACTTTATTTATTAATTATAAAGAAATTAAATAATTTATAGAAAAAATTATATGCCTATGCACTGCTCCTGACTCATACGAACACATCCATATCAAATTTATGTGGATATGAGTATGCTAAATGTGCTAAACAGCCTGGCAATTGTTTGTATGGAAAAAATGTTAGCCTATTAATATATAGATAGTGGGCACATTTGCCAACGAAGCAAAAACGAAGTAAATCAAAAATGGCACAAAACTAAAAACTTTATTTATTAATTATAAAGAAATTAAATAATTTATAGAAAAAAATATATGCCTATGCACTGCTCCTGACTCATACGAACACATCCATATCAAATTTATGTGGATATGAGTATGCTAAATGTGCTAAACAGCCTGGCAATTGTTTGTATGGAAAAAATGTTAGCCTATTAATATATAGATAGTGGGCACATTTGCCAACGAAGCAAAAACGAAGTAAATCAAAAATGGCACAAAACTAAAAACTTTATTTATTAATTATAAAGAAATTAAATAATTTATAGAAAAAAATATATGCCTATGCACTGCTCCTCACTCATACGAACACATCCATATCAAATTTATGTGGATATGAGTATGCTAAATGTGCTAAACAGCCTGGCAATTGTTTGTATGGAAAAAATGTTAGCCTATTAATATATAGATAGTGGGCACATTTGCCAACGAAGCAAAAACGAAGTAAATCAAAAATGGCACAAAACTAAAAACTTTATTTATTAATTATAAAGAAATTAAATAATTTATAGAAAAAATTATATGCCTATGCACTGCTCCTGACTCATACGAACACATCCATATCAAATTTATGTGGATATGAGTATGCTAAATGTGCTAAACAGCCTGGCAATTGTTTGTATGGAAAAAATGTTAGCCTATTAATATATAGATAGTGGGCACATTTGCCAACGAAGCAAAAACGAAGTAAATCAAAAATGGCACAAAACTAAAAACTTTATTTATTAATTATAAAGAAATTAAATAATTTATAGAAAAAAATATATGCCTATGCACTGCTCCTCACTCATACGAACACATCCATATCAATTTTATGTGGATATGAGTATGTTAAATGTGCTAAATAGCCTGGCAATTGTTTGTATGGGAAAAATGTTAGCCTATTAATATATAGATTATTATGCACGACACTGTTTAGTTGTAATTGCAATAATGCAGCGTCTATGTATAGCATATTTTTCAATTTGGTTAATTTATTTATGTATTTGCCTCACTTCCATTAAAAATCCTACTTTCTTTATCAACAAACCTAATTCAGTTTATTTTATCAACTAAAACATATCATCAAAACAACAACCGGCCCGCCAACTCGGAACAATCGCAAAAACATCTCGCTTGTGTAGTCGAGATGTCATCGAAACAACCTACGACTCGCCGACTCGGAACAATCGCAAAAATATCTCGCTTGTGTAGTCGAGGAGCGAGTCAACTTTTGACTCGATTGTGATTTTGCAACGATGGTGATTCTCTCGATTGTCTAAACATCTCGGACTCGCCCATCACTATTATAAAGTGACCTAATAAAAACATTTTAAGCGATATCTTTGTCAAATATAAATAATCCATTGAAATTTTGTGGCATGAGTTCCACAATAGACCGGAAACAAAAAATAGAAAAATCTTGGAAAATGAGCGTGGCACCACCTATTTTTAGACAAAGGAATATACGAGATTTCTTAGCCTATAACTCGACAAATAATTGAGATATTATGACGAAACTTGGTTTATATACTTTTATAACTTGTGTTAATAGACACGCAAAAATTTCTTCAAATCGGTTTATAACCACGCCTACTTTTTAACAAAGATATTTCTGGAACACCCCTGGGAATTTGTAACGTGACATCTTTGTAACTAGAAGTCATAAAGGAATGAAATTTTGCACAAAAAATAATATTCATATGCTTAGTTGGATGACTGATAAAAATGTTGAAAATGGGCGTGGCTACGCCCACTTTATGCAGCACTCGCTTTATATAAAGTACACCGTGTTTCCATCAAACGCAAACAGACAATGAAAGCATACAGCTGAGTATCTAATGTTCGATTCCACTCGAACTTAGGCTTCCTTACTTGTTTTGTTGTTATTTTATGTATATACTTTCTTCAAGTTTCCAGTTTAAATTAATATAAATGTACTATCGAAGAATAAGAAATAAAACATTTTCATTAATTTGAATGCAGAAAAATTATAGTTTTGTTGCTGTTGCGCCATTATTTTCATGTTGTGTCTACACTAAGATTTGGCTAATTTTACAGGAATTGTGTTGAAGATTGTGTATGTACATACATTTGTATTTTGTATATAAAAAAATAAAATTTTTTTGAATTCTAATATCACTATTATTGATTTATGTAAAAAAAGATTTTCTATAAAACATAATAAATATATACCCACCCAACCAACGCTCATGAGAATGTGTAAGTTTTCGAAATTTTAGCAATACTTTTTCGTACAAAACTATCGTGAACGGGTTCCGTGAAAGTATCGTAAATGAATTACCTTTCGCTCAGTTTGTGGCAGCAGAGCTCACTTTCTAGATATTTGCTTTAGATTAAGTTTACGACACTTTTTCGTCACTGAAACTGATAGTAAACGGATGTAGTTTTTATCCGTTTTGGTATCGAGAATGTGACTTAAAAAGTATCTAAAACGGATCGAAAATATTCACTCTAGCCATAAATTCCTATTTGTAAATTAATTTTATTTTTTATTTCCAATTCGTTCCCCATATAAAAACGGGTGCATTTTTTGATTTCAAATGTTTTATTACATTTTGATGTTAACAAAAATATTAAGATATTTAATAAAAATTAACTTAGTTTTTATAAGTGATTAGTTTAAAAGCATATATGTATCTACATAAAAATAAATTAACTAATTATAATTATGTTAATAAATGCAAATTACTAAATTAACGAGTTACAATAAAGTTAATAAATAAATTTCAAGAAGTTAGGTTTGTTGTAGCGTCTTCCATTTCCCTATTTTGCTCTCCATGTGCTGCCTGAAAAAAAAAGAAAAAGAGAAAGGTAGAGGAAAAAACTCATTGTGACATAAACCTATTCTTCGTTATTGCGAGGCGGGACGGGTATTTGCTAGCAGAGCTAGGATTACGTGAGTAATCGATATAGGATTACGATTACAGAATCATTATTTTTGTAACAACGATTACGATTACATTGTAATTCACATTTTTTAAATTACGATTACTGTAATTGTAATCATCTTGTAATCGTAATCCTTATCCCCCAGTTCTGTTTCTTAGTATATAATAAAAATTATTGCCATTTCTACGTGGAGCTCCACCATATGCCGGCTTTTTCGCTTAGGTGGCATTATTAAGCTTTTAGAATTAAACTTATCTAGACTAAGCATAGTTTATATTTTGATTAAATACTTACATATGCAAATGCGTATGTTTTTATACTGTGATGCAGTTAAGTGTTCAGATGTTCCTTTTATTCGCTTCCTTTAACTGTTTTTGTACGCTACAAAAAAAAGGTTCAATTATGTTTTATTAATACATATGTACTATGAGGTACTTACATTTTGAACAGCTTGCACGTTTCACGATTTTCACGATCCTGGTGCACGTACATATGTATGTAAATATTTTATTACATTTGTACATAAATACATACATATGGCTAGCGTAGAACTAAACTGGTATATCTAACATTTTTTCAGAAATCGAGTTATGCACATTTTTGAACTTGAAAATCATAAATTTATCCGTGCAAAATTGATGTAGGTCTTATTTCTTCACCAAAGTGTCCAAACGATAAAAATGTCACTTTAGAATTCACGTCCTTTTGTCATTTCAAGAAATTCTAAAGTGGTCCAACTAGCACAGACTACCATAGACCAGTATGATCTTACACCAGATGAGTGGATGGAATTGGTTAAAAATTGTAGAAAGCATGCTCCTTTTGATGTTAATAATATGGTGGGGAAATTTATGTCATTTGGCGAACGACGGCCAATGTTCAGGGACTACCAGAGTATAGTAGACGACGGTGGAAAAAATTTCCCAAATGCGAAAGGCAAAATTTGTCAAGGGTGAATCTGTGATGCAGTTTAATGATGATTATTGTGAAACATATAAATCCGTCGATATAAAGAAATCTAGCGTGAACCTACATGATTTCATAGAGTTCTTGCAGAATTTTACACCAGATCAGGGCAGCGACATACGCGTTTTGAAATTCAAAAAAATGCAGGACATAAAAAAAATGTTGAAATTTGTACCACCGATTCATCACCCCTTTTACCTGTCTCTCCACATGTAAACCGCAGAGATGAAACAGAAAACAACCCAGAAGATTTTCTACCAGCCCGCCGTGGAGAAAACTGAGTTACTGTTACTCTTCATGCAGAGGTGATCATTTACGAACATGTGTATGTTATTTTTGTAATTAAAGTACTTCCTTTCACATATTTTTTACTTTATTCATATAATTTTCAATTTGTAGTTCAAACTTCCTTAAAAATTGAAAATTCTAAAGTGGTCTATGTAACAAGTTTTCTTCTTACATATAAATATTATATAAAAAACGTTTTTATAATAATTTTTTTTAATGCAGAATGTTAAGTTAACTATTAAGCTAACATAATAATTTACAATATTCACTTAACATACATCAACAATCGCACACCGCATTAAAACGCGTTTCATCTGTTTTCTCCAATTTTGTATTTTGTTAGATAGACCAGTTTAGTTCTACGCTAGCCATATGTACATATTCCTTTAAAATTTTGAATTAATGTGGCAAAAAACAAATAGGTTCTTGGAATAATTGACGAAAAACCCAAAACGTCCTTTTAAGATCCGAAACTCTTACTGTGTAACCTAATACAAACGCAAGTCGTCAATTAACGCACGCACGCAAATTTTGCATATGCGTTTAACCGAAATTGACTTGTGTGCGTGTACAGATAAATAGAAAAATATAGAAAATCAGAGAAAATCTTTTTATTTTGTGGAATATGTATCTAACACACACGATATCAAAAGCAAGTGTCAATTTTTTTGCAAACAATCACCCACAATGCTTAATTTCAACTGTCACGCAAAACAAAAATTGGGAGTCGAGTTTGCTTTTTACGCACGCCGTTCCATTTCGGTTACTCCCATACAAGTTGTTGGGCATGAGAAATTTTTGACAGTAAATTGACGGCGTGCGTTTGTATTAGGTTACACAGTTATATGTAGCGAACAGCGTTGCCACTTGAAAAATTTAAAATTTACCAAAATACAAAATAAAAGTAACCAAAACCAGAAACAGGTAACCAAAATAAATTAATAATATAAGTATATGCTCCATTAACGTTAGAGCTATTTATTTGAAAGCAAAACAATATATACGGTTAACAAAAACTAAAATATATCAATTGTTTTACATCTTTAAGCCTTAAACAGATCCAACGTCGAGCGAAATATCGCCCGGTCGTAGTGTTCTATCAACATTTAAAAACACGGCCAGATATGAGAATGAACAGAACCAAAAAGCTGACGAAAATCGCCCACCAAAATTCGCTATAATAGATTTATTTCTAATGTTGTCGCTGGCTCCTGTCAAATAAATTATTTGGACTTAAAAGCTTTTTGTGCTTAGCACGAAAATTATTTAATTTCATTTTTTATTATTATTGAGTATGTTTGTGTCTAGCACGAAATTATAATTTTTTAATTTTAATTTTTATACTTTGGGATTAGCTCATACAGCGATGGTAGATGTGATAGCTATTTCGAAGGAAACCACTTTCTTCATCATCAGACATCTTCTCGGGAGCACACCAGGCATTGAACCTAGGCTCCAGCCATCAGTAGTCGAATATTAGCGAAACGCTAAACACCGCGGCTACCCATGGTCCTGCTGAGCTGTTGGATTTTTCCCTTATATATGCCGATGTTCTATTCAATCCAACCTTTCTTAGTGTACGATTTTCGTACATAGGCTATGAAAGTGTAATTTTTTATTGTTGGGGGTAAATGAAAAAATTTCAATAACTATTACCAGCGAAGGTTGATTATAGCTATTTCACGAAACACCATTTTCGATCATTGGCACCCTTTTCGGAAGTGGATGCTCATCACGGGTATCAAACCCGTGATACATTCCATCTTCAGCCGCAATGTGAGAACGCTTTTACACGCTCGACCACTGAGACCCTGTGAAAGCTGTTGAATTTTTCCCACTTTAGCCTTATTCATTTTCGTGAAACAGCCATACACTCAACATTCGCTGGAAATAGTGGTTGAATTTTTTCCATTTACCAGCAACAATAATTTATTTGGAATTTGATAAAAAAAAAAATACAACAAAACAATTTAAATACCAAATATTTTATAGTTTGGAAAAATTAAAAGCGTATTCCTAAAAATTGAATGTAACCATGGTGTACTCAATACATGGACCTTGAAGGTAACCAAAATCGGCCGAAAGTAACCACGTAACCAAACGAAAAAATGTTAACCAATTTTGGTAAAAAGTAACCAAAGTGGCAACGCTGGTAGCGAACTCTCAAGATACGAGAAACTATCGTAAATCTCGTATGTTCACCAAATGTACGTTTCTTGGTTGGGTGGGTATATACATATGTACATACTTGTATATACCAATTGCATAAAACTTAAAATTCACATAAATATGTGTGTACGTGTATATTTATGTATGTATATCTATATTTGTGACTAAAAATACGCACAAACATTCCCGAAAAGAACAGAACTTGTGAGAAATAGTAGTTTTTTTTTTCAAAAAGGTGCTTTCCAAAAATCCTTGTTAGTATAGTTCCTTTTTTGGAAGGCAGAGTTAAGTGCAATTATTTGCGGGAAGATGATTGCCTCGCAGGTCGAGCAGGTTGTCCAGCAGTTGGTCCAGCAGGGCGTTGCACTCGTGGAGAAAAAGATCCTGGTGGTGACGGTCCTACTTTTGGTTTACCACCGCAATTACCTTCACTTCGAAACTCGACGCCATTATACGTTCCGTCAGGCAAATTATTAATACCTCCTTCGATTTGCTCAGCAGCACATTGCTGGCCTAAAAGGCAACATGTCACCAAAGCTACCAATATAATTTTAGCGCACTGCATTTAAATTATCGCGTAGTTATTATGTTTAGAACTCTCAAAAACTTGTTTTCAACTATGCCAGCTCTTGGCAACAAAGCCCCTTTTATGCCCAAAGTATGAGTTAAATTGTACGCAATCAAAGAGTTAGTATTTTTTTGTCGTTAAACAAAAATGGTTAAACGCAAATGTTTTCTTTCCTTGCTCCAGTTTCCACATATGAACAAAACTCTTAAAGCTTGTTAACTTTTAGTGAAGTTCTGCCGTGGTTTATTAAAAAAAAAAGACCTAAAACGTATTGTTATACTTAAAGGAATATAACTAATTAATGTTGTTTGTCAAAAAACACAAATAGTCAGACAAAATCAAATGTTTTTGTTTATTTAATCGCATTAAAAAAAATTAAAGCGTGAGTAACGAGGGGGCACACATGAACATTGATGTTTAAACAGTTTCGAAATCGGATTTTTTTACCCTTCTGGTTTTCTTGGAATTAAAATGCGACTATAGTTTTTTATATATTTTTATTGTTATTGTCACTGCTAATATCTTGTTATTGTTGCTTTTATTTGTTTTTTTTTTTTTTTTATACTCAGCTGTACTAGTACACAGAGTATTATAGTTTTGATTTCCTAACGGTGGATTGTAACAGAATGAAATAATCGAGATAGATATAGACATATATATATCAAAATGATCAGGGTGAAAAGAGAAATCGATTGAGCCATGTCCATCCGTCTGTCCGTCTGTGCGCACGATAACTCGCGCATATTTGATGAAATTTGAAATGTAAGTTGGTATCAAGACAGGAACGGATGGTATTGAAAATGGGCGAAATCGGACCATGACCACGCCCACTTCCCCTATATAGTAAAAATCGGAAATTTTGTATCTCAGTCACTAATAGAGCTAGAGTGATAAAATTTCACACACGTATTGAGCTCAGGCCCTTATGAAGAAATATGGTAAAATTTTGGAAAATGGGCGGTGCCACGCCCACTTATTAAGGGGCAAACATTGAAAGTTTTATGAGTCATAACTCAGAAACCGTTGAAGATATATCGATGAAATTTGGTAGGCGTGATGTACTTACCTAGGCAAATGTTTGGACGAAAAATTGCCAAAATCGGTTGACGACCACGCCCACTTTTATATATGGGTATTATAAAATGACCTAATAAAAACATTTTAAGCGATATTGTAGAGCGTCAAATGTAAATACACAAGCGCAAACATACATACATAATAAATTTCTATACATTGTATTGTCACGCGCTGGCGCTGACTACTTAGTCAGCCCCACACAAATTGTAAGTACACAAAAATTGCTGACGCTGCCATTCTCACGCTTCCAATGTTATTCTAAGCCTAAGCGCTCATCGGAGCATACATATGTACATGTACGTAGGTACATGTACATATGTACAATATACCGTGGGAAAGAGTCCCATTATTTTTAAGTATTTAGAGTAAATATGTATCATAGTAAATAAGTAGTACATAAGAACAAATATTGTATAAAAGAGGAATATTTTGTACAATCTATATATTAATAGGCCAACATTTTTTCCATACAAACAATTGCCAGGCTGTTTAGCACATTTAACATACTCATATCCACATAAAATTGATATGGATGTGTTCGTATGAGTGAGGAGCAGTGCATAGGCATATAATTTTTTTCATAAATTATTTAATTTGTTTATAATTAATAAATAAAGTTTTTAGTTAAGAGAAAGAGATATCGTAAAAATGTTTTCAAATATCGTAAACACAGTTGAAGAGTTGCTTTAATTTCAAAGCACTCTCTCTCTCTCTTCCTTCTTGATGTGAACATTGGCAGTATTCTGTCGCCCTTTCTTCGGCGAATAAAACAAGTATTTTGTGGTCTCGCTATTAAGACAGCGAGTCAATAATTGATTGTTTATTGAACAAAATCAATCCCTTTTATACACAAAATTTCTTATGTACTACTTATTTACTATAATACATATTTACACTAATTCTTACTAGCTATGTAGATATGTATGTACATATGTACGGCTTATGCATTTAATGTGTAGTCAAGTGCCCGTGCACATACATACGTACATACGACTTAGCTTAAAGGCAAATGCGACAAATCAGAAATACGGCGTCAGCATAAAATTTGGCTGTTGTTTGTTTACGTTATAAATTTTAATAAATGAGATAGGTTGAATGCACTTTTAGTGCATTCCATATTTTTGTGTTTTAAATTACGAGTTGAATGTGCTCAAATATTTCTGACATGCTACACCTCCTTTCCTAAAAAGAATGCTTATACATTTGTAGGGTCAATGTATGAGCATTCTATTACATTTAATGGATTGCTTATTTTACTTGCTTGTGTTTATTTATTTATTTCGGTAAAATTAACATTTCAGTTTTTGTTTTGTGCTTACATACTTACATTTATTGGAAAAAGTGAAAATTTCTTATTCTATAGGTTTAAGTCTATTTTTATGTACTATGATTTTCTTATTCATGTAGCTTAGTGAATAACTATTGTGATTATTAATATTTGTTACTCTATAGGGAATTAAACTATAGTTATTATGTTTATCAATACCTATTACTCTATAGGGTCCCTTATATCTACTGTCTAATTTATGACCTGTTTCATCTTTTACTAAGACTAAATCTCCTATATTTATTTCCTTATGCTGAATTTTCCTATCGTAGTAAATTTTTTGTTTTTCTTTTGCTTGTCTTACTAATCTATTAGCTCTTTCTTGTGCTATTTGAAGTCTATATTTAACTTCTTTGTCATAAGCCTCATAGTTGTACAGTGGGCTGATTGTATCTTCTTGTAAAAATTCGTATGTCGGTGCTGGTTTTCCGAATATTAGTTCAAAAGGACAGTAACCATGAACTGTTGAAGGTGTTGTATTATAACAATAAGTAAAGTACTTGAGGTACTCATCCCAATCGTCTTTGTCAATGGATATGTATGAACGTACATATTCATTGAATGTTCTATGGCTACGTTCAACAGTGCCTAACGTTTGATGATGGTAAGGTGTTGAGGTTTTGTGTTCAATTTTTAACAATTTACTTAGTTCTTGAAAAACGTTATTTTTATATTCGGTTCCCATGTCTGTCAGTATTGTTTTCATACATCCATAAATGAGAATAAAATGTTCGAATATAGCTTTGGATACTGTTTTTGCGTGTTTACTTTCAATTGGAATTGCTACTAGATATTTGGTTAAGTCACATATTATGGTGACTGCATACTCATTTCCATTCAATGATTTTGGAAATGGTCCAATTGTGTCAATTTGAACTACATCGAATGCCTTAGTTGGTGTTTCGGTTATAGTCATTGGATCTTTTAAATGTATTCTTGTTTTATTTTTATTACAATGATCGCATTTTTTAATATATTGTTTTATGTCATTTTTCATATTTTTCCAATGGAATTTTTGTTTTATTTTATTTGTTGTACGATTGATTCCTGGGTGGCCACCATTAACAGGATCATCGTGATATTTATGAAGAATAGTTTTAATTTTTTCATTATCTGTCACATGCATAACCTCCGGAGTTAATGCAATGATTAAATTTTTGAGAACTTTGGTACCTTTATCTTTAAATTTATCTACTCGAGTATAATTATTCTTAAACAATTTGTCTCCTAAGGACAATTGTATTTTGTTTATTTTCAAATTGCCGGCTTCTTTCATAAGCCTGGCAAAGAATTGATCTAAATCAATCTTCGCCTCAACAATTAAATTATCAATATTTATTTCGCTACAAATTTTCTTTCCCTTTTTGAACTGCAGTTTCGGGGGGTCGAAAACGAGCTGAGCTAGCTTTTTTACTTCACATTTATTAAGCGCTTCGTATATTATAGGGTTCTCATTGTGACATTTTTCTTCATTTTTTATATTATTATTGGATTTTTCCTTAGTTTCCGATCTTGTGGTAACTTTCAATATTTTACATGCTTCAATTGACATTTCTTTTAAATCTTGTATATCTATACGCGATAGTGCGTCTGCTACATAATTCTCTTTTCCTGCTATGTACTCCACCCCAAAGTCATATTCTTCCAAATCTAGTCGAATTCTAGTTAATTTTGATGATGGGTTTTTCATCGAAAAAAGGTAAGTTAAGGGTCGATGGTCTGTTTTAATTGTGAATTTTCTGCCGTAGATGTACGGTCTGAAATAAGTGATGGCCCAATGAATGGCTGCTAATTCTTTTTCAATCGTTGCTTTATTTATTTCGCCTTTTGTGAAAGATCTAGAGGCATAAGCAACTGGTAATTGTTTTCCTTCGTATTCTTGACTTAGTACTGCTCCGCAGGCGTATCCGCTTGCATCTGTTGTTATGTAAAATTCTTTATTGAAATCGGGATATTGTAAAATGTTTGGGCTAATTAATGCATTTTTTAGATAGTTGAATGATTTCTCACATTCTTCTGTCCAATTAAATACTACTTTCTTTCTACAAAGTCTTGTTAATATTCTAGAGTATTCCGCGAAATTTGGTATAAATCTTCTATAGTAATTGCAGAATGCAACGAATCTTTTAGCTTCGTCGGCATTCTTGGGAGTTGGATAATTTTGAACTATTTTGTATTTAGTGGGATCAGGTAAAATTCCTTTACTTGTGCATTTATGTCCAAGATAAGTAACTTCTTGGTTGAAAAATAGACATTTATCTGGATGCAATTTTAAATTGTATTTTCTGCAAGTTGTGAATACATCTTTTAAGTTTTTAATCATATGCTTTTCGGAGCATCCTAATACCACTAAGTCGTCCATATATAAAAATGCTTGTGATGGTTTTAGACCGGCGAATGCTAAAGTCATCATTCTTTGAAATGAATTTGGGGCTACTTTAAGACCATAAGGTAATCTTTTGAAACGGTAGGTACCATTGTCTGCTGTAAACGATGTTATATCTCGGGATTCTGGGCTTAATTCTATTTGATGAAAACCGGACATTAAATCTAAGCAAGAAAAATATTTTGCTCTACCTAATTGGTCTAGAATATCGTCGATTCTTGGTAATGGAAATTTATCTGCAGTTAATTTTTTATTTACCTGTCTATAGTCAATAACTAGTCTCCATCTTTTATCGTTATTACCTGGGAGTGATTTTTTCGGTACTAGTAGAATAGGACTATTGTATTCTGACATTGATGGTTCTATTAAGTCGTCTTGTATTAGCTTATTTACTTGTTTATTAATTTCCTGTTTGTGAGCTTCTGGTATTCTATAGTTTTTTACATAAACTGGGTTGTCGTCTTTCATATAAAGTTTTTGTTTGTAAAAATTATTAGTGGTTATAGGTTCTGATTCTAATGCAAATATATCAATAAATTCTGAACATAAAGTATTAAGTTGAGATTTAGCAAATGATGGGAAATTTTTATTTAATCTTTCTAATTTTTCTTTATTATTTGCTTCATTTTTCTGTTTATTATTTATAATTATGTAGTCGTCTAAGTTTTCTGTGTTAATATTGTAATTTTGAATAGTTGCATTTTTATCTGTTGTATTAATAATTCTAACAAATGCTTGATTTGGATTTACTATTGAATTGGCAATAAAAATTCCTTCTGCTAATTGTTGATGTGGTATGAATAATTCAGTATTGTTATTTTTTATGTGAATTTGTCGAACTACTTCTGATCTAGCTGGTACTGATATGCAATTAATGGTTGGTTCATTTGTCATTTGAATTGCTATATTTTCTGGATAATCATATGGTCGTAATATAAGTCTATCTTCATTATTTCGGTAATCTAAAATGCAATTATACTTTTTAATGAAATCGAGTCCCAAAATTCCGTCGCATGGGATTGGGAAGTCATCTTCTACTATGTGAAATTTGTGTCGAATCAAAAGATCGTCACCCTTTAAATCTGTTTTAACTGTTCCAAGAGTGTTTGTTATACCCTGACCAATGCCTTTTAAATCTGTTTTTTGTAATTCATTAATTTTAACATCATTTTGAATTTGACCCTTTTTTATTAGTGATATGTCAGCTCCTGTATCTATTAGGAGAGTTGAAGTTGAATTATTTAAAGTTGTTTTGGTGGATATGTAGCTGTTTAGGTGTAAATTTAGTACACAAATTTTTTTTTCTATGTTTGGAGTGGAGTTTGTTGGTTTTCCTGCTGGGTATAATTACGTACATTGCGAGTGTTGTTGGTATTGTTGCGATTATTTTGTCGCTGTTGGTTACCAAAATTCCTATTTTGTCTTTGTGAGTAATTGTTGTTTGATCTGTTAAAATTGTTATATCTTTGATTAGATCGATAATTTCTATAATTGTTATTTGGAAAATTTCTACGAAAGTTGCCGCGGAAATGATTTTGTTGTCTTATATTCAATATTGCGTTTGGGTTGCCTGTTACTTCAGTGCAACTGTTTGTAAATTTTGAAATTGCCTCGTTCATTGAGGTGAACGTTCCGGCTTGCATGATTAGTTTTACTTTATCATTAGAACAATTTTTACACATAGCCTTTACAGCTGCTTGTGTAGCATATTTTCCTGCTAAATCTGAGGTTAACCCGTCAGATATATATGCTCCTTCTAATGATTTTGTTAATTTTTCGATTTCAGTAGTATATTGGTTGGCTGTTTTACTGCGTTGTTGGATGTTTAGCAGTTTTGCTGTTAATACTTCTACTGATTCGCCTTTGATTGATCTTTTCAATTTTAATTTTATATCTTGTATTGTATTCTCATTCTGAATACAATTTCTTGCTGTGCCTTTTAGTTTTGTTTTTATCATAGACACTGCAAGTGCTTCATGAGCATCCTTGATTTGGTCAAGAATGTCGAGTGCATCTATGAAGCTATTTAGATTTTCTGAGTTGCCATCAAACTCTGGTAGGACAGATGAAGCTGTTTTAATAAAATCTACCGCTGTCTGAGGCATTGTGGATGTGTTTGAATTATTGGTACTTTCTGAATGAGTTTTAGTTTCTTCTTTATCGTTTGAAGAATTTTTGTTTTCGGCTTCCGTTGGATAGTCCGGTAGTAATAAATTTGTGTCAATTTTTATGTCTTTGTTGAATGACGTGGGTACTTGTTCTTCAATCTCGTATCGTGCTAGCGATGAAACAAGTTTATCCCTGACGTATAGGTATATTTGGTATGCCTGTTTTTGATGATCGGCTGTAAGCTTACTATTTATATTCCTCAGGGCGTTTCCTATTCTATTTAATGCATCTATTATAAAACCTAAATGCTTAATAATTGTTTCTCTTCTAATAAAAACATTCTTGTTAATGCACTTGTATGATTTTTCTGCAATTGATTTTTCATTTAGTAGTGATGCATATATATTATCCCAATTATCCATTGAAAAGGATCTATTCGGTATTGATTTTTATACCTTGTCTAATCCATTTGCACGACTAATATATCGCTTTTTTAAAATTTTGTTGTGTACCGAATAAATCTTTAGAAATAAATTTATACAAGATACAATTGCAATAACAAGAAGAATAAGCTTGATTGAATCTAAAGCTTCGCTGTGATCAATTTCTATGGAGTTAACTACATTTGCGTTGGGTTTATCAATTTTTGATGTTGTTCCACCCATATTGATTGAATATTAAAAAAAAATTCCTAAAATCTGAAAATACCGAATTTTTCAAACATGCGTTGTGTTTCTTCTATTTTTGTCGTGGGGTTAATGACGTCTTCTAATGTTGGTTCCCTAGTTATGCCTATGATACGCCAAAGAGTCCTTAAGGATTCTAATTCCCTTATTAAGTCCCTGTTCTCTATTTCATTAGGAAGTGAGCCTACTGAATTCCTTGATTTAGGCATTATAATCACAATAATTATTTTTGTATGTATATATATTTATTTATTTAATTAAATCATTAAAATTAGTATTGTTGTGGCTTAGGCCAGAAAAATGTGTATATGTAAAAATGCAAAATTTTTAGTATCGAGAATTGACACGGCAAGGATTTTTGGTCTCTTGCCCTTCAATAGGCAGCCGCAAGGTTGCCATAAGATTAGTTAGTGATCAGTTAATAAGGCCATTAGTAAGCCTTTCAATCGCTATTAGTTTTTTTATATGCTTCCGTTTTGCAATAGAATCTGCGAATACTAGTTGTTGGTAGAGTTCGGCAACTCGTCGCCGCGCTTGGTATTTTTTACCACCACGTCTCCTGTGGTATAAAGGTTTCTGTGGTTGTGCAGGTTCTCTGCGAGCTGGGCGTTGTTGCCGTCGCCTGTACTCCTCGATTGTAATTGCTCTAGGACCTTGTCGTTCTGGCTGCTGTTGCTGTTCTTGTTGATGTTCGGGTTTAATTTGTTGTTCTTTTTCTTGGGCTTGTTGCTCTTGTTGTTGTTCGGGTTTATTTTGTTGTTCTTCTTCTTGGGCTTGTTGCTCTGTCTGCCGCTCACTAAAATACTTTTCCCATTTCTCAAATATTGCGTTTACTTCGTCCATCACCATGTAGTGTAAACGACTGGTTAATGACAGGATCTGGCAGGATCAATGGCAAGGATCCTGGTGTGTTTAACAGGCAAGGATCCTGTTTGTCTGGCAAGGATGCTGGCAAGGATGTCTTGTTTAACTGGCAAGGATCCTGTTTGTCTGGCAAGGATGCTGGCAAGGATGTCTTGTTTAACTGGCAAGGATCCTGTTTAACTGGCAAGGATCCTGTTTAACTGGCAGGATCGCCATATTCTGTCGCCCTTTCTTCGGCGAATAAAACAAGTATTTTGTGGTCTCGCTATTAAGACAGCGAGTCAATAATTGATTGTTTATTGAACAAAATCAATCCCTTTTATACACAAAATTTCTTATGTACTACTTATTTACTATAATACATATTTACACTAATTCTTACTAGCTATGTAGATATGTATGTACATATGTACGGCTTATGCATTTAATGTGTAGTCAAGTGCCCGTGCACATACATACGTACATACGACTTAGCTTAAAGGCAAATGCGACAAATCAGAAATACGGCGTCAGCATAAAATTTGGCTGTTGTTTGTTTACGTTATAAATTTTAATAAATGAGATAGGTTGAATGCACTTTTAGTGCATTCCATATTTTTGTGTTTTAAATTACGAGTTGAATGTGCTCAAATATTTCTGACATGCTACAGCAGCGTTGCCACTTAAAAAATTTAAAATTTACCAAAATACAAAATTAAAGTAACCAAAACCAGAAACAGGTAACCAATATAAATTAGCGCTGCTGTGTCCGTGTGAATCGCTTGGCTTTGTCAGTGGTAGGTAGGTAGATAGACATGTACTTACAAATGCTTGCATGCATAGCCGTGCAAATGCAAATATCTTCACTTCGCTTCGTTGCTGTTGTTGTTGTTGTTGTTTTCTGCAACAATACGACAAATAGGCAAAATAAAAAGGACCAACCTGTTTGAACATGTATGCAAATGTATGGATATGCATACCTACATCTACCTATTTAATTTTCTGAGCAATATTGGTATCAAATGAGGCTCAAGATTTTGAGCAGGACTTCGATATGAAGCTCTTTTAATTGTGACCTCTAGGCCGGGTTTCCAGATATAGGTCAAAACGAGGACCGGATAATCCTTGAATGTTTCTGAGCAAAATTGGTATCAAATGAAAGGTTTTGAGCAGGCCTTCTATAGGGAGCTCTACTCTTTATGATTCCTAGGTCGGGTCCCGAGATATGGGAAAAAAGAGGACCAGGATGATCCTTGAATGTTTCTGAGCAATATTGGTATCAAATGAAAGGTTTTGAGCAGGGTTTTCACATAGAGATCTATTCATTATGAGTCCTAGGTCGGGTCCCCAAATATGGGTCTAAATGTGACTCCGGATTAACCCGGAATGTTTCTGAGCAATATTGGTATCAAATGAAAGGTGTTGAGCAGGACTTCTGCACGGAGCTCTACTCTTTATGATTCCTAGGCCGGGTCTCCAGATATGGGTCAAACGTGGACTCGGATGATCTTGCATGTTTCTGAGCAATACAAAGCAAAACAAAATAAAAAATCAAAAGTCAAATACCAAAAACCAAAACAAACAAAAACAACAAAATAGTAGCAGTCACAAATGACAACAAAAAATTACAAAAACGATATTCGCCTTTTAATCCATAGAAAACCAGGAAAAAAAGGAATAAGGAAAAGGGAATAAATATCCCATTCCGAAACTGTTTACACATCAATGTTCATGAATACCCGTTATTCACGCTTTAATTTTTTTATTTTCATTTATTTATTATTTTATTTCTTTTTATTTTTTATTTCCATTTATTTATTATATTATTTCTTTTTATTTAAATATTTTGTTCTTTTTATTTCAATTTTACTCAATTCGTCTTTGTTATACTTTATTACTTTATTTTTATTTGTACCATTTTTGATTTACTTCGTTTTTGCTTCGTTAGCAAATGTGCCCATTATCTATATATTAATACGCTAACATTTTTTCCATACAAACAATTGCCAGGCTGTTTTGCACATTTAACATACTCATATCCACATAAAATTGATATGGATGTGTTCGTATGAGTGAGGAGCAGTGCATAGGCATATAATTTTTTCTATAAATTATTTAATTTCTTTATAATTAATAAATAAAGTTTTTAGTTTTGTACCATTTTTGATTTACTTCGTTTTTGCTTCGTTGGCAATGTGCCCATTATCTATATATTAATAGGCTAACATTTTTTCCATACAAACAATTGCCAGGCTGTTTTGCACATTTAACATACTCATATCCACATAAAATTGATATGGATGTGTTCGTATGAGTGAGGAGCAGTGCATAGGCATATAATTTTTTCTATAAATTATTTAATTTCTTTATAATTAATAAATAAAGTTTTTAGTTTTGTACCATTTTTGATTTACTTCGTTTTTGCTTCGTTGGCAATGTGCCCATTATCTATATATTAATAGGCTAACATTTTTTCCATACAAACAATTGCCAGGCTGTTTTGCACATTTAACATACTCATATCCACATAAAATTGATATGGATGTGTTCGTATGAGTGAGGAGCAGTGCATAGGCATATAATTTTTTCTATAAATTATTTAATTTCTTTATAATTAATAAATAAAGTTTTTAGTTTTGTACCATTTTTGATTTACTTCGTTTTTGCTTCGTTGGCAATGTGCCCATTATCTATATATTAATAGGCTAACATTTTTTCCATACAAAAAATTGCCAGGCTGTTTTGCACATTTAACATACTCATATCCACATAAAATTGATATGGATGTGTTCGTATGAGTGAGGAGCAGTGCATAGGCATATAATTTTTTCTATAAATTATTTAATTTCTTTATAATTAATAAATAAAGTTTTTAGTTTTGTACCATTTTTGATTTACTTCGTTTTTGCTTCGTTGGCAATGTGCCCATTATCTATATATTAATAGGCTAACATTTTTCCCATACAAACAATTGCCAGGCTGTTTAGCACATTTAACAACCTCATATCCACATAAAATTGATATGGATGTGTTCGTATGAGTGAGGAGCAGTGCATAGGCATATAATTTTTTCTATAAATTATTTAATTTCTTTATAATTAATAAATAAAGTTTTTAGTTTTGTACCATTTTTGATTTACTTCGTTTTTGCTTCGTTGGCAATGTGCCCATTATCTATATATTAATAGGCTAACATTTTTTCCATACAAACAATTGCCAGGCTCTTTTGCACATTTAACATACTCATATCCACATAAAATTGATATGGATGTGTTCGTATGAGTGAGGAGCAGTGCATAGGCATATAATTTTTTCTATAAATTATTTAATTTCTTTATAATTAATAAATAAAGTTTTTAGTTTTGTACCATTTTTGATTTACTTCGTTTTTGCTTCGTTGGCAATGTGCCCATTATCTATATATTAATAGGCTAACATTTTTTCCATACAAACAATTGCCAGGCTGTTTTGCACATTTAACATACTCATATCCACATAAAATTGATATGGATGTGTTCGTATGAGTGAGGAGCAGTGCATAGGCATATAATTTTTTCTATAAATTATTTAATTTCTTTATAATTAATAAATAAAGTTTTTAGTTTTGTACCATTTTTGATTTACTTCGTTTTTGCTTCGTTGGCAATGTGCCCATTATCTATATATTAATAGGCTAACATTTTTCCCATACAAACAATTGCCAGGCTGTTTAGCACATTTAACAACCTCATATCCACATAAAATTGATATGGATGTGTTCGTATGAGTGAGGAGCAGTGCATAGGCATATAATTTTTTCTATAAATTATTTAATTTCTTTATAATTAATAAATAAAGTTTTTAGTTTTGTACCATTTTTGATTTACTTCGTTTTTGCTTCGTTGGCAATGTGCCCATTATCTATATATTAATAGGCTAACATTTTTTCCATACAAACAATTGCCAGGCTGTTTTGCACATTTAACATACTCATATCCACATAAAATTGATATGGATGTGTTCGTATGAGTGAGGAGCAGTGCATAGGCATATAATTTTTTCTATAAATTATTTAATTTCTTTATAATTAATAAATAAAGTTTTTAGTTTTGTACCATTTTTGATTTACTTCGTTTTTGCTTCGTTGGCAATGTGCCCATTATCTATATATTAATAGGCTAACATTTTTCCCATACAAACAATTGCCAGGCTGTTTAGCACATTTAACAACCTCATATCCACATAAAATTGATATGGATGTGTTCGTATGAGTGAGGAGCAGTGCATAGGCATATAATTTTTTCTATAAATTATTTAATTTCTTTATAATTAATAAATAAAGTTTTTAGTTTTGTACCATTTTTGATTTACTTCGTTTTTGCTTCGTTGGCAATGTGCCCATTATCTATATATTAATAGGCTAACATTTTTCCCATACAAACAATTGCCAGGCTGTTTAGCACATTTAACAACCTCATATCCACATAAAATTGATATGGATGTGTTCGTATGAGTGAGGAGCAGTGCATAGGCATATAATTTTTTCTATGAATTATTTAATTTCTTTATAATTAATAAATAAAGTTTTTAGTTTTGTACCATTTTTGATTTACTTCGTTTTTGCTTCGTTGGCAAATGTGTCCACTATCTATATATTAATAGGCTAACATTTTTCCCATGCAAACAATTGCCAGGCTGTTTAGCACATTTAACATACTCATATCCACATAAAATTGATATGGATGTGTTCGTATGAGTGAGGAGCAGTGCATAGGCATATAATTTTTTCTATAAATTATTTAATTTCTTTATAATTAATAAATAAAGTTTTTAGTTTTGTACCATTTTTGATTTACTTCGTTTTTGCTTCGTTGGCAATGTGCCCATTATCTATATATTAATAGGCTAACATTTTTCCCATACAAACAATTGCCAGGCTGTTTTGCACATTTAACATACTCATATCCACATAAAATTGATATGGATGTGTTCGTATGAATCAGGAGCAGTGCACAGGCATATAATTTTTTCTATAAATTATTTAATTTCTTTATAATTAATAAATAAAGTTTTTAGTTTTGTACCATTTTTGATTTACTTCGTTTTTGCTTCGTTGGCAAATGTGCCCACTATCTATATATTAATAGGCTAAAATTTTTCCCATACAAACAATTGCCAGGCTGTTTTGCACATTTAACATACTCATATCCACATAAAATTGATATGGATGTGTTCGTATGAATCAGGAGCAGTGCATAGGCTTATAATTTTTTCTATAAATTATTTAATTTCTTTATAATTAATAAATAAAGTTTTTAGTTTTGTACCATTTTTGATTTACTTCGTTTTTGCTTCGTTGGCAAATGTGCCCACTATCTATATATTAATAGGCTAACATTTTTCCCATACAAACAATTGCCAGGCTGTTTTGCACATTTAACATACTCATATCCACATAAAATTGATATGGATGTGTTCGTATGAATCAGGAGCAGTGCACAGGCATATAATTTTTTCTATAAATTATTTAATTTCTTTATAATTAATAAATAAAGTTTTTAGTTTTGTACCATTTTTGATTTACTTCGTTTTTGCTTCGTTGGCAAATGTGCGCACTATCTATATATTAATAGGCTAACATTTTTCCCATACAAACAATTGCCAGGCTGTTTTGCACATTTAACATACTCATATCCACATAAAATTGATATGGATGTGTTCGTATGAATCAGGAGCAGTGCACAGGCATATAATTTTTTCTATAAATTATTTAATTTCTTTATAATTAATAAATAAAGTTTTTAGTTTTGTGCCATTTTTGATTTACTTCGTTTTTGCTTCGTTGGCAAATGTGCCCACTATCTATATATTAATAGGCTAACATTTTTTCCATACAAACAATTGCCAGGCTCTTTTGCACATTTAACATACTCATATCCACATAAAATTGATATGGATGTGTTCGTATGAGTGAGGAGCAGTGCATAGGCATATAATTTTTTCTATGAATTATTTAATTTCTTTATAATTAATAAATAAAGTTTTTAGTTTTGTACCATTTTTGATTTACTTCGTTTTTGCTTCGTTGGCAAATGTGTCCACTATCTATATATTAATAGGCTAACATTTTTCCCATACAAACAATTGCCAGGCTCTTTTGCACATTTAACATACTCATATCCACATAAAATTGATATGGATGTGTTCGTATGAGTGAGGAGCAGTGCATAGGCATATAATTTTTTCTATAAATTATTTAATTTCTTTATAATTAATAAATAAAGTTTTTAGTTTTGTACCATTTTTGATTTACTTCGTTTTTGCTTCGTTGGCAAATGTGTCCACTATCTATATATTAATAGGCTAACATTTTTCCCATACAAACAATTGCCAGGCTCTTTTGCACATTTAACATACTCATATCCACATAAAATTGATATGGATGTGTTCGTATGAGTGAGGAGCAGTGCATAGGCATATAATTTTTTCTATGAATTATTTAATTTCTTTATAATTAATAAATAAAGTTTTTAGTTTTGTACCATTTTTGATTTACTTCGTTTTTGCTTCGTTGGCAAATGTGTCCACTATCTATATATTAATAGGCTAACATTTTTCCCATACAAACAATTGCCAGGCTCTTTTGCACATTTAACATACTCATATCCACATAAAATTGATATGGATGTGTTCGTATGAGTGAGGAGCAGTGCATAGGCATATAATTTTTTCTATAAATTATTTAATTTCTTTATAATTAATAAATAAAATTTTTAGTTTTGTACCATTTTTGATTTACTTCGTTTTTGCTTCGTTGGCAAATGTGTCCACTATCTATATATTAATAGGCTAACATTTTTCCCATACAAACAATTGCCAGGCTCTTTTGCACATTTAACATACTCATATCCACATAAAATTGATATGGATGTGTTCGTATGAGTGAGGAGCAGTGCATAGGCATATAATTTTTTCTATAAATTATTTAATTTCTTTATAATTAATAAATAAAGTTTTTAGTTTTGTACCATTTTTGATTTACTTCGTTTTTGCTTCGTTGGCAAATGTGTCCACTATCTATATATTAATAGGCTAACATTTTTCCCATACAAACAATTGCCAGGCTCTTTTGCACATTTAACATACTCATATCCACATAAAATTGATATGGATGTGTTCGTATGAGTGAGGAGCAGTGCATAGGCATATAATTTTTTCTATAAATTATTTAATTTCTTTATGATTAATAAATAAAACTTTTAGTTAAGATAAATAGATATCGTAAACGTGTTTACAACTATCGTAAACACAGTTGAAGAGTCGCTTTAATTTAAAAGCGCTCACCACCGGGCCTACCTTGATAGAACTGCCTTGATTTTGACCATGATTTCGCGTCGGACCGTGATCAAAAGGGCAAATCAGTGTTGCGGTACAACTGGAATTTGGAAGGTGTTGCTTATCTCCGCGAAAAGGAATAATTTTTGTACCAATACAAAGTTGAAAAAATAAATTGCATGGTCGAATTTCGACCACCGGCGATACTAGTAAAGATTATTAGCGTTTCGCACTTCAAAACCTAAACAACCTGTTATTATTATATGGCGATCCTTGCCAGATAAAGTCGAGGCAAATCCGTTTGCCTTCCATTTATCTACGTGGCAAGAAAGCCATCGGGCGCGTTAAGGATCAAAACCTATAGCTCACCACAGGCAAAGGAGCCAGTTAAACTGTATCAACGTAATGCTTGAAAAGGACATTTCCCTCAACACCGTATCAATGTAATACCTAAAAAGGACATTTCACTCAAATAAGTGCACTATACGACCACAAACCGTAAATCATTTTGGCAATTGGCATATCATATGAAGATACATTCGCAACACAGAGACCAGCAGCAGCAGCAATATTATTAATTATTTTAAATTTTATACACGTATATTTTATTAACAAATCTTGTGGCAACCTAACGGCTGCCTACTCAGTGGCGATAATTTAAAAATTTTTGCCTAAAATTTTTTTTTTCTCTCCATTTCAAAAACTAACAAATTCTATCTATGGTCAACCAACAGGAGGTTGACGAAATATTTGAAAGGTGGTCGAGATTCTTTATCGAAAGAAATCAACAACCACCTGAAAACAATAGACCAGGTCCTTTGCCGATAACAATCGAGGAGTATCGGCAAAGACAACAGACTAACCGCAGGGTGGAGGAACCCAAAATTCCGAAGCCCATAGCCTTCAAGCGAAAGAGGGGTGGCAAGAAGTACAACAAGCGAAAAGCTCTTGCCATCACCCACGAAAAAATTAATTTAGCAACTAGTATTGAAGAAAAGAGAAAATTAAAGAATAAATTAAAGGATATAAGAAAAATGTTTAAATAAATAAAGAAAAAAAAAAAAAAAGTGGAAGTGTCTTTTGTTTTTTGAGAATGTCTAGGTCTAGGAACTCAATTGCTGATTTATCTAGCGGAGTGGAAGTGAGAGATTTGAGAGATTACGACAGGGAATTAGAATGGTTGAGAAGATTTTGGTATCGCATAGGGATGACTAGGGAACCAACTATAGAAGACGTTATAAACCCTACGACAAGAGTAGAAGAAATACAACGAATGTGTGAGGTTTCCGGCATTCCAAGATTCCATTAAGATTTTTTTTTAATACAAATAAGCCAATATGGGTGGCAAAACATCCAAGATTGACAAACCAAATGCCAATGTGGTTAATTCCATTGAAGTAGTTGATCATACTGAGTCCTTGGATTCCATAAAATTTATTTTGCTTGTTATTGCAATTATTAGTTGCATCAATTTATTTTTGAAAATTTACTCAGTCCACAACAAGATTTTAAAAAAGAGATACATTTCTCGTGCAAATGGACTGGATAAGGTTTAGTCACACCAATGGATAATTGGGACCAAATCCAAAAAGCACTCATAGACGAAAAAATTGTTGCAGAAAAGTCATACAAGTGTATAAGCAAAAAACATTTCCATTAGAAAGGAGACAATAGTAAAGCATTTGGATTTGATAGTAGGATCTTTGAATAAGATTAACGGAATAATAAAACAGGTAAACAGTAAGCTTACTGCTGAACACAAAAAACAAGCATACCAAATATTTTCTAGTGTGAGGGATAGGTTAGTAGCATCATTGGCTAGATACAACATTGAGGTACAAATACCAAACTCTGTTGACCAAACTATAAAAATTGACTTTAGCGATTTCTTACCAGAACCATCCTCCGAAAAGGACGAAGAGCACAAAGAATTCAATAACCAAAACTCTCAAACAGAAATAGACAAAATGCCACAAACAGTGGTAGAGTTTATTAAAACGGCTTCATCAATTCTGCCTGAATTTGATGGTAAGCCGGAAAATCTGCATAGTTTTTTGGACGCACTTGACATTCTTGACCAAATCAAAGAGACACATGAGGCTGTCGCAGTATCTATGATAAAGACAAAGCTATAGGCATGGGTAACACTGCGCTGCGCGGCGCAATTGCGCTGACACCAACCCTGGTGTTATTGCGCTAACTCCGATTTGGGAAATGCGCCAATTCAATATAGCGCCAACTCAATATTGCGCCAACTCAATTTTGTAATATAAAACCGACTCAATTTCGTGCGCTAACACCAGCTCCAATATAGCGCTAGTGTAAAATGGCGCAACCACAACGCCAATAACAGCATCATAGTATATGTATACGTATGACAACGTCACAATTATGTGTGCTTGGTAGTGATCTAAGTGACTCTAATTTCGAGCATATTTTCACATATATACGGAATATTTTTCCAAATGATTATGAAAATTAAAATTAATTGTGCCCTCGTATATGTAAGCAGAATTGCGCCAAAAGAAATAAAACGGGGATGGTAAACAGTAACAAGCGAAAAAATGTTATTTATCGATTATTCGATGACAATTGCGCTAAAGGTGTTATTGCGCCAGTACCGTGAGTTGGCGCCACGGTTGGCGCTGGCGTTATTGTATCAGCGCCAAAAAAATTGCGCCATTACCCATGGCTACAAAGCTAAAGGGTACGGCCAGAAATTTTATAAGCACTGAATCCTCCATTCAAGCAATAAAACAAAGTTTAATATCAAGAATCAAAGGTGAATCAGTAGAAGTTTTGACAGCAAAACTAATGAACATACAACAGCGCAGCAAAACTGCAAATCAGTACACTTCAGAAATTGAAAATCTCACAAAATCGTTGGAAGGAGCATATATATCTGACGGACTAACTCCTATGCTACACAATCAGCTGTGAAAGCTATGTGTAAAAACTGCTCCAACGAAAAGGTGAAACCAATTATGCAAGCTGGAACGTTCACCTCGATGAACGAAGCTGTGTCAAAATTTACAAATAGCTGCACTGAAGTAACTGGAACCCCAAACTCGTTGCTTCACATCCGCCAACAAAACTATTACCGCGGTAGCTTCCGTAGAAGTTATCAAAGTAATAATAACAGAAGTAACCAAAGACGCGCGTTTCCCACGCGCTACAATTATAACAACAACAATAACATGCAAAGGCGAGACTTTAGAAACCAAACACGCTCAAATGCTCGCAACAACAATAATAATAACAATACAAACAACACACGAAACATACGTAGCTACGATCAACAGGAAAACCAGCAGACTCCACTTCAACAGTAGAGAGAAAAATTTTAGTATTCAACTTACATTTGAACAGCTACATATCTTCCAAATCAACATTAAATAACTCATTTTCTACTCTCCTAGTAGACACAGGAGCAGATATATCTATTATTAAAAAGGGTCAAATTCAGAATGATGTTTCAATTAATAATTCACAAAAAACAGATTTAAAAGGTATTGGTCAGGGTATACCAAGCACCCTCGGAACAGTTAAATCAGATTTGAAGGGTGATGATCTTTTGATTCGACATAAATTTCACATAGTAGAAGATGATTTCCCAATCCCATGTGACGGAATTTTGGGACTAGATTTCATTAAAAAATATAATTGCATTTTGGACTATCAAAATGAAAAAGATACTTTGATATTACGTCCATATGATTTCCCAGAAAATATAGCAATTCGAATGACAAATGAACCAACAATAAATAGTATATCAGTACCAGCAAGATCTGAAGTAATCAGACAAATTAAAATTAATAATAATAACGAATTATTTATACCACATCAACAATTAGCCGAAGGTATTTTTATTGCCAATTCAATAGTGAACCCGAATCAAGCATTTGTTAGAATTATTAATACAACAGATAAAAATGCAACTATTCAAAATTACAATATTAATACAGAAAATTTAGAAGACTACATAATTGTAAAAAATAAACAGAAAAATGAAGAAAATAATAAAGAAAAACTGGAAAGATTAAATAAAAATTTTCCATCATTTGCTAAATCTCAACTTAATACTTTGTGTTCAGAATATATAGATATATTTGCATTAGAATCAGAACCTATAACTACTAACAATTTTTATAAACAAAAACTTTATATGAAAGATGATACTCCAGTCTATGTAAAAAATTATAGAATACCAGAAGCACATAAACAGGAAATTAATAAACAAGTAAATAAACTAATTCAAGATGACCTAATAGAACCATCTATTTCCGAATATAATAGTCCAATTTTACTAGTACCGAAAAAATCACTACCAGGTAATAACGACAAGAGATGGAGACTAGTTATTGACTATAGACAAGTAAACAAAAAACTAACTGCAGATAAATTCCCATTACCAAGAATTGATGACATTCTGGATCAATTGGGAAGAGCAAAATATTTTTCTTGCTTGGATTTAATGTCAGGCTTTCACCAAATAGAACTAAGCCCAGAATCAAGAGATATAACATCATTCACCGCAGACAATGGTACATACCGCTTCAAAAGATTACCTTATGGTCTCAAAGTAGCACCAAACTCATTTCAGAGAATGATGACTTTGGCATTCGCAGGTCTAAAGCCATCACAAGCATTCTTATACATGGATGACTTGGTAGTATTGGGATGTTCCGAAAATCATATGATTAAAAATTTAAAAGACGTATTCGCAACTTGCAGAAAATATAATTTAAAATTACACCCAGATAAATGTCTATTTTTCAACCAAGAAGTCACTTATCTTGGACACAAATGTACAAGTAAAGGAATTTTACCAGATCCCAGTAAATACAAAATAATTCAAAATTACCCAACTCCCAAGAATGCCGACGAAGCAAAAAGATTCGTCGAATTTTGCAATTATTACAGAAGATTTATACCAAATTTCGCAGAATACTCTAGAATATTAACAAGACTTTGCAAAAAGAACATTGTTTTTAATTGGACAGAAGAATGTGAAAATTCATTTAACTATTTGAAAAATGCACTAATTAGCCCAAATATTTTACAATACCCAGATTTCAATAAAGAATTTTATATAACAACAGACGCAAGTGGATACGCCTGCGGAGCAGTGCTAAGTCAAGAATACGAAGGAAAACAATTACCAGTTGCTTATGCCTCTAGATCTTTCACAAAAGGCGAAATAAATAAAGCAACAATTGAAAAAGAATTAGCAGCCATTCATTGGGCTATAACTTATTTCAGACCGTACGTCTACGGTAGAAAATTCACAATCAAAACAGACCATCGACCCTTAACTTTTTCGATGAAAAACCCATCATCAAAACTAACTAGAATTCGACTAGACTTGGAAGAATATGACTTTGAAGTGGAGTACATAGCTGGAAAAGAAAATTATGTTGCGGATGCACTATCACGCATTAATATAAATGATTTAAAAGACATGTCAGTTAAAGCATGCCATATAATGAGAGTCACAACACGATCAGAAACCAATAAAAATACCAATAATAAAAATTCCAATAATAAAAATACAAAAGAAAACTGTCACGAAGAGAACATAAAAATATATGAAGCGCTAAATAAATGTGAAGTAAAAAAGCTAGCTCAGCTCGTTTTCGATCCCCCGAAACTGCAGTTCAAAAAGGGAAAGAAAATTTGTAGCAACATAGATATTAATGATTTAATTGTTGAGGCGAAGATTGATTCAGGTCAATCCTTTGCCAGGCTTTCGAATGAATTATGTACAATATACCGTGGGAAAGAGTCCCATTATTTTTAAGTATTTAGAGTAAATATGTATCATAGTAAATAAGTAGTACATAAGAACAAATATTGTATAAAAGAGGAATATTTTGTACAATAAAGATTATTAGCGTTTCGCACTTCAAAACCTAAACAACCTGTTATTATTATAATATCTCTGTCAAATATAAAGATATATCATTGAAATTTTATGGAAGGTGTCCAACTATGCACATAAAACAAAAAATACAAAATTTTTGGAAAATGGGCGTGGCACCGCCTCCTTTTAGAAGCAGGAATATACGAGATTTCTGAGCCCATAACTCGACAAATAATTGAGATATTATGACGAAACTTGGTTTATACACTTTTATAACTTGTGTTAATAGACACGCAAAAATTTATTGAAATCGGTTTATGACCATGCCTACTTTTTAACAAAGATATTTCTGGAACACCCTTTGGGAATTTGTAACGTGACATCTTTGTAACTCATAAAGGGATGAAATTTTGCACAAAGAATAATATTCAAATGCTTAGTTGGATGACTGATAAAAATTTAGAAAATGGGCGTGGCTACGCCCACTTTATGCAGCACTCGCTTTATATAAAGTACACCGTGTTTCCATCAAACGCAAACAAACAATGAAAGCATACAGCTGAGTATCTAATGTTCGATTCCACTCGAACTTAGGCTTCCTTACTTGTTTTATTCTGTTTCTGTTTTTTTGGTTTTGTTTTTTTCCTATTTAGGTGTTTGCATTCGTTTTTGTTGCTTTTGACTTTGTTATTTGTTGGTGTTGTTGTTTGTTGTTGTTGTTGCTGTTGCTATATGTATATCGTCGCAAAGTGTTTTGTTGAGGAAGAAAGACGCAAACTTTTTCAAAGAAAGACGCATTAAAAATATTTTTCGAAAGAAAGACGTATTCGATTTTTTTTTCTTCGTGCATAAGGTAATATACTGTTAGACCAATATCTCGAGAGTAACTGTAGATAATGATGAACGTCGCCGAAGCGGCCGACACCTCTACGATCACCGCGCTATGGCTGTACATATATGTAAATGTAAATGAAAACTTAAACTGTTCATCCACGTTTGAGAAAAAAAAGCAATAAAAATAAAAATTATAATATAATACAATGGCGCTATTATAACTCTGACGAGTTTTATGGCCGAGCTTCTCTCCCAATTCGAGGTGTGCTCCTTTTTGTTTTCCTACTAATTGGGTGGACCTACAGTTTTATGCCGGCTCCGAACGGCGAATGCATTTTTTGTGAGAAGCTTTTTCATGGCAGAAATACACTCGGAGGGTATGCCGCCCACTGCCGAGAGGTGACCGCTATATCTAAAAATCCAATAATTGGATTTTTACTAATTAGAAAATTTTTTTTTGGTGTTTGCTCAGACTGGGGTTTGAACCCGAAACCTCTGGCATTACAGGCGAGCACTCTACCCACTGTACCACAGCGGCCACAAAAATTATAATAGACTTATATATATAGAATAAGATCGCCCTATTTCAAAAATTGTTTCAAAAACGCCCTATTTCAGAGAAAATTCCATATATATTTCTCTGAAATAGGACGTTATTGGAACAAATTCTGAAATAGGGCGATCTTATTCTCAGCCGTCGATATGCATACATACATACATATGTATTTACATGCTTCCTTAGAACATTTTCCCACAAAATAAAATACAAATTCAACATCGAAAGAAAAATATTCAATGAAATATGCAAATCTTCTCATTCACAATTCGCATACGTACATACATACTCATATACATAACTACATAAAGCCATACACAGAATCTTAATTATAATACATATATACATATGTACATACATATATATGTAAATTTTTTTTCTTTATATCCTTTAGCCAATATGATTTTTGATAAGAGAAATCTGTAGAACATGCGAGCTCCCTTTAGCTTATTTTTTATACTCAGCTGTACTAGTACACAGAGTTTTATAGTTTTGATTTCCTAACGGTGGATTGTAACAGAATGAAATAATCGAGATAGATATAGACTTATATATATCAAAATGATCAGGGTGAAAAGAGAAATCGATTGAGCCATGTCCGTCCGTCTGTCCGTCTGTCCGTCCGTCCGTCTGTGAGCACGATAACTCGCGCAAAAATTGAGATATTTTGATGAAATTTGAAATTTAAGTTGGTATTAAGACAGGAACGGATGGTATTGAAAATGGGCGAAATCGGACCATGACCACGCCCACCTCCCCTATATAGTAAAAATCGGAAATTTTGTATCTCAGTCACTAATAGAGCTAGAGTGATAAAATTTCACACACGTATTGAGCTCAGGCCCTTATGAAGAAATATGGTGAAATTTTGGAAAATGGGCGGTGCCACGCCCACTTATTAAGGGGCAAACATTGAAAGTTGTATGAGTCATAACTCAGAAACCGTTTAAGATATATCGATGAGATTTGGTAGGCGTGATATACTTACTTAGGCAAATGGTTGGACGAAAAATTGCCAAAATCGGTTGACGACCACGCCTACTTTTATATATGGGTATTATAAAGTGACCTAATAAAAACATTTTAAGCGATATCTCTGTCAAATATAAAGATATATCATTGAAATTTTATGGAAGGTGTCCAACTATGGACATAAAACAAAAAATACAAAAATTTTGGAAAATGGGCGTGGCACCGCCTCCTTTTAGAAGCACGAATATACGAGATTTCTGAGCCCATAACTCGACAAATAATCGATGTATTATGACGAAACTTGGTGTGTACACTTTTATTACTTGTGGTAATACATGTTCAAAATTTTAGCGAAAGCGGTTGACGACCACGCCCACTTTTATATATGGGTATCATAAAGTGGCCTAGTAAAAACATTTTAAGCGATATCTTTGTCAAATATAAAGATAATTCATTGAAATTTTGTGGCATGAGTTCTACAATAGATCGGAAACAAAAAATAGAAAAATTTCGGAAAATGGGCGTGGCACCGCCTCTTTTCAGACAAAGAAATCAACGAGATTTCGGAGCCCATAACTCGACAAATAATTGAGATATTATGACGAAACTTGGTTTAGACACTTTTATAACTTGTGTTAATAGACACGCAAAAATTTATTGAAATCGGTTTATGACCACGCCTACTTTTTAACAAAGATATTTCTGGAACACCCTTTTGGAATTTCTAACTTGACATCTTTGTAACTCATAAAGGGATGAAATTTTGCACAAAGAATAATATTCATAAGCTTAGTTGGATGACTGACAAAAATTTAGAAAATGGGCGTGGCTACGCCCACTTTATGCAGCACTCGCTTTATATAAAATACACCGTGTTTCCATCAAACGCAAACAAACAATTAAAGCATACAGCTGAGTATCTAATGTTCGATTCCACTCGAACTTAGGCTTCCTTACTTGTTTTGTTATTTTTTTGTACGAGTACGAGACATACATATGTGCACCGCAGTGCAAAAATGCGTTATATTATTTTCTAGCGCAAAAACGAACTTTCGTACAAACAAAAGACGTGAAAACTCGAAGCTTAAAAACATGACGACAAAACTTTTTAGTCCATTTTTGCCCTTTTATCTTAATTCCCGCGGGCGTTATTTCGTTTTGGCCATGGGCTTTATTTCACTTTCGGAAGGGCAATTAGGTCCGCAGACGGTTTTTTTTTTAAATATGGTGTATTAAGAAAAACAGCGCCGCAGATGAAAAATTGGAATAAAAAATCACGGGCGTTATTTCACTACACCGAAGGCGACCACATGCAATAAGAGATGATTTTAAGCTGGAGGAAAACAGACTTAGGGAGTATCAGTAGAGTGATAATGATCCTCCCGAAAAGCAAATTGGGAATTGTGACACGAGTTCTGACAAACCCACTGCAGACTCAAAAGCCATATGCATAGACTTGGCATATTTATTCTAGCAGTTTATGCCGAGTTTGGGATACGGAAGATGAGCCTGCTGAGCATATACTTATGAGGTGGGTTTTGTCGAAGACTGAGGTAGCGCTCAGTCTGTCCAAAGTCGAGTAGAGGTCACACAAACCCCCACTTAATAAGAACACTATATTTATGTGTTTAGTTCGAATACACACACACGGCCTGAGGTGTTTAGGGGGCAGGAAAGAAGGAAAAGTTTATAGACGTGGCTGGTATCAGAGATTCTCGGAGGAGGTTGAGCGGCAATGGATACAGGGATCTCACACGGAGCGACTGAGAGCGGCCGGCGATCGTAGTAGCAGAGGACAACTAGCGTGACTGAGAGGGGAGCAGTACCACGCATATAGCAGCGGAGAGGCGATGTTGGTGACAGCGTAACTCCTATAGACTGAAGGTATAATGTAGGTAGAGACTACGGAGACTCCGGTTAGTATACTGGCTCTCGTGCTGGATACCCACGTCCCCATTGAACTATTGAAAGATAATTGTCTTCGGAAAAGCGGTTGTCAGAATAGCCCTGTTAGTCCAAAAATTCATCGAACGAAAATAATTTGTGCTTTATGCTGTCTCATTCTAGGTAAAGAAAAGAAGGGAAAAAGCGTGTTTTGATAACTCGAATAGCAGCATAAAAAAATTACTACATGAAATTGGTAAAATATGCATTTAAAAGGAACTTGAATCTAGATAATCATATTTCGGTAATTCTGAACCTTCTAATTCAATTATTTCTTAGTTTGATTATTTGTGACTGCAAGAGCTTACAGGGAGCCAGCTTCATCGGTCACACAATTGGGTATAAAAATCGATTAAATGTCAAAAAATACGAAATATAAATAATTTAACAAAAATCATAATGGGCACATTCAGAAGGCGCAACGGTGGAGCACAACTGTTGTGTAGATATCAGTAATCGGAAAGTGATACAATTTTCGCCTTCTGAACGAGCTGATACATTAAATAAACAAATTAGTGTTTTAATTATCCCCAACGTAATTGCCAATAATTTCGCGGCTTTGAAACATTTTTATTACATTCCAAAATTCATAAACACTATTTATATTTTTGTACATATGTCAAAATCGTAAGCTCAACATGTTGTGTAAAGTGAGCGTAAAAAATTTATGATGGAAAAAAGTCTCCAAAATCACAACATGTTGTGTTGATCAGAAATACTCAACGTTGCGTTCAGAAGATAAAACACAACAGTTGCGCAACTGTTGTGCCACGGTTGCGCCTTCTGAACGTAGCCAATGACATACAAAGTCATCCCACTAGGGGACAGACAATAGAGAATATGGCGAACATATGTATGGAGCAACGCAGAACTAATACGCCATTCCTATGCACGCATGCACGGCAACAACAGGCACTCACGTGGGAAAAGGGGGCAGGGGGAAGAACTTCAAATGACAGTCACGCACTAACATTCAATTTCTGCTGCAGTCAGTCTATGCGTATTGTACGCACGTGTGTGTGTGTGTGGCGGGGTTGAGTGCGTATGTTGTTGATGGTTGTTGAGTTGGCAAGTTGAGTTGAAAGCTGTCTTCAGCAAAAGCTAATACCCAAAAGTGGAACAACAACAATAACACTAACAACAGCAGCACAAGAGATAAAGAAATATAATAAAATTCAGCACAAAGTAAAACAGCAGCAGACGTACATAAGTAAGCAACATCAACTGCAGTGATCAGTGGGACAAGATGCTAGAGGATGAAGTTGAACGAGCAAAATTAAAAAAAAAAAAAACAACAATAAGAAAAAAAAAACATAATGCAACAGCTTGAAAAGCGTGAGGGTGTACCTACTTTGTGTGCGTTTGTGTGTGTGGTTGGGTGGTGAGGGCGACAACAACATAAGAGCAGCAGTTGCATGAAGCGGGCAGAGCAGAGTTGCAGCAAAACAGAATACAGTTATTATGTGGGTGTTGTGCTGCAACAAGTTGACGTCCCCGCTTACGTCGGCACGTTGCCATTGGCATGCCAACTTGTGTACATTTGATATGCATGCAAGATAAGCATAAGCTTTCAGCTGCATTACCATAATTAGCATTCTGTTCAGTTCGGTTCCGTTCAGATCAGTTTAGTGCATCATTTTCATACGTGTGTTTTATTTCTGTGTTCCCCTGCAATCAGCTCACTTTTTAAGCCTACTATCTTCAGCTTAACACTCACACTATCCGTTTGAATTTATTCTGAGCATTCTTGTATCAAGCTAAATTGTAAATTCTCTTTATATTGGCGTGCCATGGTAAAAGATAAATTTTGCTATCATGACCCTTTTATATTTTTTTCAAGCAGAAGGGAACTTTCGACCCCTTTCCAGAAAATAATAAAGAAATATATACAAATATTCTAAACTCCTTCAAAGCACTACAACGCACTAGGCCCATTTGCAAGGAGATGCGAGTTTTATTCATGCCAGTGCTGGGATTCTGTAACTTGTTTTGCGACCGAAAATCGCAAAATCTACCGACACAAAAATTTCCCCCGATACCTCTGCGATGATTACACTGGATCACAAAATGAAATTTTTTGTCTGTACTTTGGACGTGACTATCTTATCTATATGTAAAATCGATCGCTGATTCCGAAAATCGGGTTCATTTTTAATTCTATGAGAAGGTTTTTGAGATATCGGCAATTTACCGTTATTTGGCCAATGGCTCCACTTAATTCTGTTTATCTCTTTACCGCAGTGAGATATCTTCCTTGAGGTGAAACCAAACGAAAGAAAATTAAATTTCCTTTTCATGGCTCTAACTCTTATAGTTTCTAAAATATTGACGATTCAATTTGAATTTTTTCGATTTTTTACGATTTTTTGAAGAAAAAATTGATTTTGTCATGCAATATCTTTAAAACCAATGTCTTCACCTTCGGTTTTACTCCTTTACCTGAAGCTCTATTCTATTGGGAAAAATATAAGCTATCAACGATGAAAATCCATGGTAAAATGGAAAAGTTATAGGCGATCAAGTAAATTCAGCTAAGTCGCGCAATGCCTCTGCACGGGTATATTTTATGCATGTTATACCCGTAAATGGGCTTGTATCTACTGCGCTGCCAATGTGCTGCTACTGCAGCTGTTTAGGTATTGGTACAATATGCATAGAATGTGCCGTATAGCGGCATTGCGCGATTTGGCTGTATTTATATGATCGCCTATAACTTTTCCATTTTACCACGGATTTTCTTCGTTGATAGCTTATTTTTTTGGTAATAGAATGGAGCTTCACGTAAAGGAGTAAAACCGAAGGTGAAAACATTGGTTTTAAAGATATTGCCTGACTAAGTCAATTTTTTCTTCAAAAAATCGTAAAAAATCGAAAAAATTCAAATTTAATCGTCAATATTTCAGAAACTATAAGAGTTAGAGAAAAATGTTATAGGAGCGATGAAAAGGAAATTTAATTTTCTTTCGTTTGGTTCAACCTCGAGGAAGATATATTACTGCGGTAAAGAGATATACAGGATTAAGTGGAGCCATTGGCCAAATAACGGTAAATTGCCGATATCTCAAAAACCTTCCCATAGAATTAAAAATGAACCCGATTTTCGGAATCAGCGACTGATTTTACATATAGATAGGATGGTCACGTTTAAAGTATTTTTTGGCTGTAGAGCAGTGTTATCGAAAACATCTGTCAAAATATACTACAGAATTCGACCGAAAAATCGTACAGAATTACATAATCGCAAATTTACGATACCGATCCGAAAATTGTCGCAAATTGGTTACAGAATAGGCCCACAGGATACTTGCGAAATCGGCCATCGCTGCGCGATAGTCATGAGCCATAGTCATGGAAGTTGTTATCTTCCATAAAGGAAATGTAAGGAGGAATTGATGTTTTTTAGATCTTTGGGCCTTTCCTTCCTTTAATTGGCACGTAACCGTCTAGACGAATTTGGCCGAATCCAACATAGCGCGCCAGCTATTTCTGTTTCGTGCTGCGTGGCGCCATTTGGGAATACCTAGGGAGCCAGCATCACTGTCCACCTGATATTCCCAACGCAGTGGAGGTCTCCCCTTTCTTCTGATCTTTGGGCCTGCTGGGATGGTATATAATGCATGCTTATACCTTAACGTAGACAACTTCTTCAAATATCTTCACTTATTTTGTTTATTTCATGGCATTCAACTACTTACTCGATGGGCACGCCTGCAGCCAATTACATTGCAACGACAATAACAAGCAAACGAGTGGCTTACCAAGTCAGCCAGTAGTGGTGCTTTGACTTCGATTTATGTATTGTACTGCCGCTGCAGGTCACTTTTCGTCGCTTTTTCAACTTTTCGATGTAATGGCTGAAATATGCTAGCAAATAGTAACGGCTAAATTAAGTTGTATAAAAAAGTTGACACGAAGGGAAGAGTTTAACATAGCTGTTAATCAATGGGGCATAAAACCTTTCCTGTTAAATTCAACCACCGTAAGGTAGGCGGTTATGAAAATATCACTTAGACGGTTATGCAGTTTAAACGACGCTATACATGTACACATACAGCAACAACAACAACAACAACAACAATAACAATAACAAAACAAAAGCAGAAACAAAAACAAAAACAAAAACAACGGCAAAACACAACAAAAATAAAAAAAACAAAAACAAAAAACAGATAAAACGACAAAAAAAAAGAAAAAATCAACAAAAACAACAAAATAGTAGAACTGACGACAACAACAAAAAATTATAAAAAACTATAGTCGCATTTTAATACCAAGAAAACCAGAAAGCGAATAAAAATCCGATTTCGGAACTGTTCACACATCAATGTTCATGAATACTCATTACTCACGCTTTAAGTAATTTTTGCTATTTACTCTTATTCAGCTTTTTTGTTATTAGAATTGCCAAGTTTTGGTATGAACCGATAGAGCTTGGCATCAGGAAGTCAGGATTAGCCAATCTCATGTTTGGCACAGTACAAGTGTCGGTTAGGTATTTATGAAAGTTTCACTTAGGCGGTTATGCAGTTTAAGCGACGATATACTAATTTATGTATTTGATTTGATTATAGAATCCTTACATGAGGTCGACAACGCTAGGAATGCATATCAAATTGATGTCTAATTAAAAAAGTTTGTATCTCTTTAGAAATATGTGACAAAAATTATAGAGTTAGTCCGGTGTTACTTAATATCCATTCTACAATTGAATTGATTGTAGCTATTTTAATACAACGTCCATATGTTCAAAAATGATAAAATCACAATTAATATAATATATAATAAAATGGCGCTGAAATAACTCTGACGTGTTTTAAGGCCGAGCTTCTCTTCCAAATTCGAGATGTGCTTCTTCTTTTTCCTATTAATTGGGTGGGACTGTAGTTTTATGCCGGTTCCGAATGGCGAATGCATTTTTTGTGAGAAGCTTTTTCATGGTAGAATTGCAGTCGGTGGGTATGCCATGCCGCCCACTGCCGGGGGCGACCGCTATTTCTCTAAAACCCCAATAATTGGGTTTTAATCAATTAGAAAATGTTTTTTTTTTTTTTTTCTAAAACCACAATGATTGGGTTTTAATCAATTAGAATTTTTTTTTTGTGTTTTTCCGCACTGGGCTTAGAACCCGTGACCTCGGCTATGACAGGTGAGCACTCTACCCACTACACAACAGTGGCCGCAATTAATTGAATTAAAATGTCGCGGACAGTCAATAAAAAGTGATTGAAATTTTAGTTTTCAACCAACAATTGTCGCTGTTACACGAAAAATGCATTTCTTTCGTAATGTCACTGCAACAATCGTCAATCTGCTCGCAATATCCAGAATGGATCAACGCTTCGCTGAATTTCTTAGAGACATTTGTAAGGCAACGGCAATGGAACATTCCACTGCAACATTCATTTACACGCGATTCGATAGCGAATACTACCATAATACCGTTAGTGATGTCTATCGTAACCTAAATGTACCGTTAATATTGCAAACACTACGCATAAAAGAGCGCACGGCTCTCATCAACATCGATGCTAACGTGCCAGTGGAGTATTATTCAATCAAATTTAATCAAAATATAATAAGCATTGTTCAACTGAGTCAAAATGCCGATAAAGATGAGCAACTGCTTGAAACATTATGGAAACGTTTGCGCTGGAATAAACATAGTTTTCTCATTCTACTATTCGATGATACGGCCGACGAGTTGTATGTGAGCAGACTTCTGCAGTTCTGTGCTAAAGCAAAAGCTATAAATGTCATTGGATTACAGCCAAAATTGGCGCTGAGATGGAATAGCTATTGGACAATCCGTTTATTTCCGCACCAGGCAGTTACTAGACAGACTTTCCCTTTGTTATATCGTGGCTTGTTTTATCAACAATTGGCAAATATGGAAGGTTATCCGCTTCGTGCTCTCGAAACAGCATGGCCACCACAAGCTTATTATTATATAGCCAAAAATGTTAATCGGGCAATATTTAGTGGCTTTGTGGGTAGGGCTCTAATCGAATATGCACGCCATTATAATGCAACATTAGAAGTATCAATTGTTGAGTCCGGGATTGTCTATTCTGAACAACTTCATAATTACTTACAAACCCACAATGCAGACACAAGCTCAATTCTTCCAATAAAGAAAATGAGTGATAAGCTACGTGCTACGGTTATTGTCACTCCCGGTAGCGCTTGCATTATGATACCGACAGAGAAAGCATTGCCTAGATTCACTTATTATTATGCAATGATAACTAATTCACTTGTTATTGCATTTTCGTGTACTCTTGTAATAATATCCTGCATTTGGACAGTAATCAGGCGTTGGAAATGCAAGCGGCGCGTTTTGTTTATCGATTACTTTTTTAAACTTTCCATTTTTCAAATAATGCTTGGCACTTCCTTTAAAACACCAAAACGTATTTCAACTATTCAGAAAGCATTAGTTATCCTCACTTCGTTTGTTGGAATTGTAATTGGCACCGCTTATGTTGCTTATCTGCAAAGTTTCATTGTGGATCCACCGATGGAACCCAAAACGAAAACAATCGATGATTTAATAAATCGTGGTATTAAAATAGCTACAACCTGCGGACTTAAAAGCTTTATACTGGATGATGTTTCCTCAAACCAAATAAACAGCTTCGTCTTTTTCAAAAACAGCACCGAATTACTTTCGCTGCAATACAAACTGGATACGAGATATGCTTTTGTAGTGAATGAAATATGGTTCATCTTCGAGGAGATGCAAAAGTATTTCTCAAAGTCACTTTTTCGCCTTACTGATATTTGTTTACTTGAGCGCACATATTTAGTTTTGCCAATGCCTGAGGATTCAATTTATCATGACCAAATGAAGCATCATTTTATGAGATTGCGTGAAGCTGGGTTGTTGGATCATTGGTTGCGTCGCAGTTTCATCGAATTGTTGGATATGGATTGGCTATCTTTGGAGGATCTTAATAAGCGGCAAAGTTATGTACCATTGAAAATGGAAGATTTGCGTGTGGCTCTCTTAGGATTGTTGCTAATGTGGACTCTGAGTGTTTGTTGTTTTGTTTTGGATTTTATTTGGGAGAAGCTTCATAGGAACTTTTGTAAGTAAAGTTTCTATCAAAGGGCACAAGTAAAATCAAAATTTAATATTTGTATTTTAAAATATTTATTCATACATACATACATATCGTCGCTATAGCAGAAAAAAGACGCAAACTGTTTTGTTGAGGAAGAAAGACGCAAACTTTTTTTTTCAAAGAAAGACGCATTAAAAATATTTTTCGAAAGAAAGACTCGTTTAATTTTTTTGATAACGACGAAAGACGCTTTATTTTTTTTTACTATAAAGAAAGACGCATTCAAATATTTTTTAGGAAAGAAAGACGTATTCGATTCTTGTTTTTTCTTCGTCAATATTAATGCTAATGTGTCTTTCTTCGCAGTTAATAATGCTAATGCGTCTTTTTTCGTCGAAATATTTTATAATGCGTCTCTTTTCGTCGAAAAATTTTTTAATGCGTCTATCTTCGTCGGCATGTTTTGTAAAGCGTCTTTTTTCCCCGACATATTTTTAATGCGTCCTTTTTCGTCGAAAAATTACTGGCATGCGTCTTTCTTCTTCCAGAGTGACGATAAGTATGTATGTTCTTATTTATCTTTCTGCACTCTCAGCGCTTCTGAAGCAATGTGAATAAGCAGTGAAGCGCTTCTCTCTCACTCCGAATAGCGCTGAATTTAACATTCGCATGTCATTGAGATGAAGCGCTTCCCTCTCGTTTCAATAAATGTGCTTTAGAAGCGCTTCGCTCTAGTTTAAATTTTGTTTTCAAAAAATTCGAAGTCTTCTCAAAGAGCTACAAAATATCGCATTCAAACCAGCGCTTAAGACATGAAATCGAAGCGCTTCATATTCGTATCTTCTAGGAAGCGCATTCACATTTCCGATTGGGAGAAGTAGTATGTTTCAATGTTGTGTTATAATAATTAAAAAAAAATAAAATTAAAAAAATTTCTTGAAGCTACATATGCACGTATCTATATAGATATAGTTTTGTGTTTTTTTTTTGTTGTTAAAATTAAAGTGGAAATTTGGGCAAGGGGAAGTTCGAATTGAAGGTTATCCGCTCACGAAAATGCTTAAACGAAGGAATTTCATTATTGATTGCTTTAATTAAAACCCAATTAATAGATTTTTAAATAATAGCGGTCCGGCAAGGTCCTCAAACGATACGCTGGGTGCCACTTGTCGTGTTGCCCCGGGTGTGAGGGAGGCGGTAGTGAGGACGAAAGCTCTACTACCATTTCTCCAAGATACGTTGGAGGTAAACTGTGGGAGACGTCACTTCCAACAAGCGCCAGAGATGGGATGACAAGTTAAAGTCTCAACCGAAGCGGCTACAACAACACGCCGGTGTAGCCGTAGACAACTTTCGCGCAGACTTCGCCAGGACAGGATCTTTTTTGAGTTCATGTCTTAACGATTTCGTTCCGATTTCGTAAACAGAATCGCAGTTTTCCGGAAATAAATTTTTTTTTTGGTCGTTGTCGACAGTCTATCTCTCTACGATCCGCTACACATTCGTGTGCTGCTGTATGATCACGATTTGAGAGAATCGAATCCAGTTTGATTGTGAGAAGAGTTGAATTCAGCGTTGGTGCTGTTAAACAAATTAATTGATTATCCTATTTGTAACCGATTTGTAACAGAATATATCGTGGCGAATTCGTTATGAATGCCATTTTTAGCACTCGTACCGAGATGGACTCGAGCAAAATCAATTATCGCAATAGCATTTGTTAATTCCCCGCTGGGCTTTAATTTACCATTTAAAACCCTACTTAAGAAACTCAAAATCTCAGATAATATCGTGGCGAATTCGAAGCGTATTCGCAGAAGAAGATTATCAAAAATGTATTCGCCAATCAGCCTAAATCTCGAATCTTCAACGATCCGAGAATATAAAAATCGATAATGAGAGGTGACTGGCCTGGGAATTCGGATTCGCCGATCTATCGTCGGGAAGTATCGCCGCGATAATAAAATCAGAGAAGCGAACTCGTCTCGAATTTGAGGCAAGTCCGTTGTGTTTATTGGGTATTAATAACACACTTTAGTATTAGAAACAAGGCGTGAGTTGATTTGAAGAAAATTAACAATGTTTTCAAAAAATGATCCAAAATTGTTGAAAGCTTGGCAATAGATTCTATAGTTACAGATATTATTTTTTTTGCCACTTACTATACATAAATAAAGGGTATATATCTATGCCCGCAAATTAAAGTAGCCTAACTCGAGATAAAGCGAAATTGAGTTATTGTTGTAGTGTTAATCTTTGGATGAAACCCCATCGATCTGTCTTATCCCCATTTAAATCGGAGTAATAATTAAAAAGTTATTAAGATATAAAAATTATCCTAACTCAAATAGAAACATTTTGCATCAGTTAAAACATCTTATCTTCACTTAAGTCTAGTATTGTATGAAAATCATTTTATTAAAACATCCTAACTAGAACTATATGGGCATATTTATTTGCGTTTTCAGTTTATTAAAAACACTTAACTCGAGTTAAATAGAGATAAAATGCTTATTGGAAAGAATTCAATTCAATAAAAAAAAAACTAAACTAGAGTTAATTTTGCTTTTCGTAAAACTTGTACTCAATAAAAGCACTTAAGTTATAAAAGTTAATTTTTTCGCTATTAACTTTGCTTTAAGATTTCTGGTTCATAACTATTCCTTCTCTAACACTGCAAATCTATTATTTTCTCTTTTAAAAATCCCAATTGGTCCAATAGCTTATATTAAATTTTGCCAAAAAATCGATTTTTCTCCGTTCACCATATTTTGAGTTAAGCTACTTTAATTTAGCGGCACATATCTGTGCCCATAATTTCCCAGTCCGTCTAGAAAAGTGCCGAAGGTAAGTTACTATCTTGCTTTCCGATCGATTAATGATATGCCTCAACATTGCGAGCTATGAAATGCAAGCAAATATTCGACAAATACTTACTAGATAACGTATTACAAAAACCACGACTTTGTTGCACTCTACATATTTCTAATTGAATGACTATCTTCAGACTTAGCACCTTAGCACTTTCTCCTATTACGCCACATTTTACAGAACGCACGTTGATTGCATTAAAGGAGCATGAAAGCTTCACCTTCACCATTCCTTTCTGCTTCCCACTTGCCATTCGTTGGCATCATCGGAATTTAGAAAAGCAAAAAAAAAAAACAAAAAACAAACAAAAAACCTTTTCAGCATGAAAATTTCAATGAGCAAAACTCAAAGAAAATACCAAAAGCGAGTGGCAAAATTTTAAGAATTCACTTCAAGAATTTCCAAAGAAGGAATTTCACTTCCAGCTGCGTGTGTATGTATGTATGTAAGTATGTATTTAGCACTTAGCATCTTTGTTTGTTTGTACTAGTTGGTTGGTCGGAGTGAGTTCAACTACAAATGCCACGTAAATGGGCAAATGCGAATGGGAGTAATTATATGCGTACCTACCAACTGTTTTGTGAGTGTGCAAATGCAAGTGCAAGTGCATTGTTTGTCGAAAAGCTTTCAACTGAAAAATAAATTAAAGACAAAGAAAGCAGAAAGTTAAAACTAACAAATGCTAAAGTTACTTAAAACGGAAAAGCGTACGCGTGTAGATATGCGCTGGGAATATGTTCCTGTTGTTGCAGAAGTGCAGTGCGTTTGGCTTGCTTGGGTTGAAGAGAAGCTGAAAAGTCTCATTCGACATCTAAAGGCAAAATGGTGGTGTTAAAAGTGGATAAGAAAAGTTTTTTTTTCTTATTTTCATTGACCTCTACCCCTCTGCCAATGCATATTTCTTTAGTAAGTACCTTTGGCCGCTGTGGTGCAGTGGGTAGAGTGCTCGCCTGCTATGCCAGAGGTTTCGGGTTCAAACCACGGTCCGAGCCAAACACCAAAACAATTTTTCTAATTAGTAAAAATCCAATTATTGGGTTGTTTAAGAGCAGCGGTCACCTCTCGGCAGTGGGCGGCATACCCTCCGTGAGTATTTCTGCCATGAAAAAGCTTCTCACAAAAAATGCATTCGCCGTTCGGAGCCGGCATAAAACTGTAGGTCCACCCAATTAGTAGGAAAAACAAAAAGGAGCACACCTCGAATTGGGAGAGAAGCTCGGCCATAAAACTCGTCAGAGTTATAATAGCGCCATTGTATTATTATTATATTAAGTACCTTTTATAGGTAAAATATCAATTAGAGAAAAAAAAAAGAAACCAGACCAAAATAAGAAAAAAATGTCCATTAAATCTGGTTTAAAGCAAAAAAACTATTTTAATTATAGAAAATCACTAATCGCATTTAAGACTTAGTAGTAGAATTTTTTTTTTTTTTTCATTAACAACTTTTGTGCAAGAATGTTGTTGTTCCATATATGCAATGAAGTGTGTGTATGTATGCGTGTGTTGTAGTGGTCGGAAACTATCGATGGTTTCTGAACATCGTTTACACTATCGATGGTTTTCGACTATCGTTTGAACTATCGATAGTTTATTGAAAATTTGAAATGTGACCACTAGGCACCAAACAAACGGTAACTATTCCATGCAGGGTTTGAATTGCTGACTAGCAAGTAGTCAAAGCAACATAAATACGACTATGATTTCTAGTCGCACGGTCGTTTAGAATGTGATTACCCAAAAACATTAAAATTACACTACAATATGGGTATCAAACGAAAGGGGATGACCCCAGGTTTCATTTGGACTTCGATATATTTCAATAAATTTATCGATAACTGAGTTATCGGTCAAAACCGCAAAATGGGTATCAAATGAAAGCGCTTGGCTAGGGCTATCATTTGGTCGAATCTTAATTAATTATGAACTGATCTAAAAAATATCCATCATCCAGTAATAGTTATGGAAGATCGAAAAAAATATCAATTGCTCATAACAATTATGATCTGATCGAAAAAATATCGATCTTTGAGTAATTGTTATTGATGATGGAAAAATTTTTCCATTGCTCAATAATTGTTATCAAGTGATTTTTATATTTATTTGTTATAATTGTTATGGTCTCAGGTTAATATATTAATTTTTTTGAACAAGAATAAATGGCTAATAAATAAATAAAACAAAACAATGTACTGAAAAAAGTTTTATTGGATCATCTTCTATTACTTTCATGTATTGGTAAGAATAAGGACAGGTGGGCAAAGTTTGTTTACATTCGGGTGAAATCGGGTGAGCTCATTTAAAACATATGTGTTTGTGGATGTGTTTGCTGCCGGACGGCAAAAGGCGGTTACAGTGTGAGCGTAGCCGTAGACTCTCCCAAATCACCCGAAACTATCGTCAACTATCGATATACTATAGATAGTTTCCAAAAAACTATCGTACACTATCGATGGTGCTGACTATCGATAGTTTCCGACCTCTAGTGTGTTGGTATGCTAAGTAATATTAATACACATAAATCCTTATTATTTTAGTTGGAATACATACTTTATTTAATAAGTATTTGCTCCTTTACCACACACACATTACAGTGGCGGACGCTTCATAAAAGCCGAAAAGCCCGGCTTGCCTAAATATTTTTGGTTCTTTTCATTTTACGCATTTCTTTCAAATTTGGTTATTTTACGCTTGAAATGTGTTTACTTTTTAAGTTATTTAATGTGTTTATTACTTAGGTTCTCTTAAGTACATTCACATGTATTTTGTTTGTACAGGCAATTACAGCACAACCTGGATTAGTGAGCTTGCTTTAACCAGGTATGGAATATAAAAATATTTTTTTTTCCGAAGTTATAAGAATCATGGGTTAAATAGCTTTCACGAAGAAACTTGTTAAATTTTCCTTCATCCCAGCATCTCTAGCATCAAAATCCTGGCCGTAATATATTTTGAAAAAAAAAAAAAAAAAAAATTGAATATAGCTATAAAATCCTGACTTTAATTTTTTCCAGCCAAGAGTAAAAATTATTCTTAAGTATCCTTTTATTTTTTAAGGATACAATAAAAATCATTTCTCAAACCAAACTAATGAACCGCTTATCCGAATTTAATGAACTTGCTACCTATATGGATAGAGGGCTGACAACCCTGCTAGAATTGTGTGACCGAAAGTACTAACACTATTACAAAAATATAATATTACCAACACATTTGCACGCGTATGTGTTCTAGCGAAGTTCTAAACCAATGAGATAGATAAGGATAGAATGGAATTTGAAAATACACATACGGGAACGTGATGAATGAAACGGTCACAAAAGTTCCCGATGCCCTTAAGAATGTGATAGGAAATATCCCAAAACTTTTGGTCATGCCTGCCGGTCATATGATCAGTCAAATGACCTGCACAGTTCTTGCAGGGAAAGCTTTCAAATTGATAGGGTTACCACCTTTTTTTTTTGTTGTAGAAATCATTTGCCAATAACAACTGAACGTCTTAACCAAATTGGTATCAATGGATAGAGGAAAACAATCACATTTTACAGGACGTTCATCGTTCCAGTCCTCATGTACGGCGCAGAAGCACGGACAATGTCAAAATCAGATGAGATGGCACTTGGAGTATTCGAGAGGAAAGTTCTTCGGAGGATTTATGGAACTTTTGCGCGTTGGCGAGAGCGAGTATCGACGGAGTTTTAACGATGAGCTGTACGAGCTTTACGCAGACATCGACATTATTCAGCGAGTAAACATACAGCGGCTGCGTTGGGCAGGTCGTGTCGTGAGAATGGATGAAGGTGCCCGGCCAAGAAAGTATTTCTATCGAAACCGCATGAACGCAGAAGAAAAGGGAGACATCCACTGCGTTGTGAAGATCAGGTGAACAGCGATGCTACCTCTCTAGGTATTCCCAAGTGGCGCCATGCTACACGAAACAGAAACAACTCTGGTGCTTTATTGGACTCGGCCAGAATCGTCTAGATGGTTGCGTGTGAAGAACTTTCGAATACTCCAAGTGCCATCTCATCTGATTTTGACATTGTCCATGCTTCTGCGCCATACATGAGGACTGGAAAGATGAGCGTTCTGTAGAGTGTGATTTTTGTTCGTCGAGAGAGGACTTTACTTTTCAATTGCCTACTTAGTCCAAGGTAGCATTTATTGGCAAGAGTGATTCTTCTTTGGATTTCAGTGCTGACATTATAATAGATAACACAGCAAAGAAAATTACATAAATGGCTAATGGCTATATTTCATGCATAGGCTTGCCCAGCCAACTTATGCTAAAGCCGCCACTGCAACACTACAACCCGAACAATATTCAATAGCGGTTAGCCATGCATATATGTACATGTATAGTGGCGGAAGAAATTCTTAATACACCGACTTACATGAAATATATTTCTTTTCTTAAGCTTAATATACTCACATAAAAATTTATCATCGGTCCTTACGAAGATTAGCTCAAGCCACCAAATACTTGGCCGTTTAAGATTTTCCCATTAAAGTACATTTATTATAATATTCGAATTAATGCTGTAAAGTGTTACTCTTCCGCGCGAGATACTCAAATGTGCTATTATTTTCGCCACCAGTGTACATAAGTATGTGTGTTCCAGGGATGGGCGATTTTGAATAAATTTTTATTCAAATAAAAAATGAATTTTTATTCTTCATTTTGATATCCTTGAATAAAGAATAAATTTTTATTCTTCGTTCCGGCGCCCTTGAATAAAGAATAATTTTTTATTCTTCATTCTGATACCCTTGAATAAAGAATAAAAATTTATTCTTCATTCTGATACCCTTGAATAAAAAATAAATTTTTATTCTTCATTCTGGTGCCCTTGAATAAAGAATAATATTTTATTCTTCATTTTGATACCCTCGAATAAGAAATAAAAATTTATTCTTCATTCTGATACCCTAGAATAGTGATGGGCAAGAGCTCGTAGCAGAGGGACTAAGCGAAGTTATGGAGCATAGGGGAACAAATTTTGAACCGGGGGGTAAGAAACAGCCGTGTACGTATATGTTTCTTTTGCATATGTGTTTGTAAATAAGAGAGCTTGGCCAAAGAGCGTATATGGATAAGAGTCTGCAGTCTGAAAAACTTCACACTAGATGTCACATTTCGCGCGAGATGGGACCCGCGAAGTGTGACATCTAGTGTGAATTTTAACACCTTCATTCATATACGCTCTTTGTGAAACTTCACACTAGATGCCACACTTCGCGGGTCTCATCTCGCGCGAAATGTGACATCTAGTGTGAAGTTTTTCAGACTGCAGCCTCTTATCCATATACGCTCTTTGGCTTGGCAGAGTTTTACTCTAGGTTGCCAGATATGGAGACCACCCATTTTAAGGGATTTTCGGAAACATTTAGGGATTGATTTTTTTGTATGGATATTTTTTTGAAATTTGTTAAAGCGTGTATATAACAATTTAAATTAATTTTGCTTTCAAACTTGTAAACATTAGTTTGAACTTCGGAATGAAAAAAAAAATATATATTTTGTTGGGCAATTATAGACCTAATTGGAAGGTTATAAGCATGCAAAATGTATAGGAAATGTGGCAGTTATAATTGATAGTACGACATAAAATCAATATTTGACAAATTAGTTGGAGAAAATTATGGAGGGTAAAGCTTTCTTCCTGAAGAAAAAAATATGAAAAGTGTTGTAGATACATTTCGTCATTGCATTTGGTATATTGGGATTTTATTTGTTTAGTATAAACATATGTATTTCAAATGAATTCATTTTTTAGAAAATGAAAATCCAGATATTTCGTATTATAGGGGGGAGATTTTGTGGGAATATCATACAAAATGGAGTACTATTTCTAAAAAAAAATGGGCATTCCTTTTGTATCTCAGCCTACACGCCATTGGCTATTTCTTTTGAAGTTTAAAAAATTTATATTTTTTTGAGCGAGAAAAATTTAGGACGCTCAAGTTCTGCAATAACGAGACATTAGATACCCGCCTGTGGAATTTAATAACCAGGAAGGACTACATAAATACATGTATGGAGAAATGTCTAGCTGAGTTATTCACAGTGAACACAGATATTTACTATGTATGTATGTATGTATATGTATTTGTTGCGCATTATACTGAATAATATTGGAGGTAGCAATTGTTAATTTTTCTAACTTTTTATTTCGATTTGAACAAAAAATGAAACCATAACAAAAAAACAATATGACAGCGAAAGATTTAATTGCATATAACTTCATAAATTTATCTATCCAATAAGTGGAAAAAGAAATTGAGAAAACGAAAATATACTTACCGGCATGCTAAATGGAGCTGTAAAATTGAAGGCTATATGAGAAATCATTTAAAATATTTAAATCGATTCAAATATTTATACCATCCTCATATATTGGTCAATATACTGGGCCCCTAATACATTTATATATGTATGTACATATGTATGTACATATGTATACATGAATAACTTAGCTAGATATTTCTCCATCTATCATCGCTTGAATAATGAAACAACGTGTATAGAGGCGCCATGCATTATATCTTTTTTCATTATTCAAACGAATATATGTTTTAGTTTTTCCTTGCAATGGAATCCAACAGGTGGGTATTTAAAGACTATATCGCACCCTAAATCATAAAGTGACACAACTCAAAATTCAAAAATTTTAAGGAGAGCCAAAAAACTTTTTTCTTTGTAAGCGATCGTACGGCAAAAGGCCATGTAAAATGGTAATTTTTTGGTCAAAAGAGACACTTATTGAAATGTTTTCTCTTCTCAATCACTACAAATATGTTCTGTGCACCCATTTATCCAAAAAAACTCGATTTAAAAAATTTGAGTTGTGTCACTTTATGCTTGCTTGACTCTCAAAAGAAATTTTTATAGTCAAACTTCAAAAACCAAATAAGGCCACCAAAAAAATATTTCGGGGGGAGCCCTTGATTTTTTATACTCAGCTGTACTAGTACACAGAGTATTATAGTTTTAATCACATAACGGTGGATTGTAACAGAGTGAAATAATCGAGATAGATATAGACTTATATATATCAAAATGATCAGGGTGAAAAGAGAAATCGATTGAGCCATGTCCGTCCGTCCGTCCGTCTGTCCGTCCGTCCGTCTGTCCGTCCGTCTGTAAACACTCTAACTCGCGCAAAAATTGAGATATTTTGATGAAATTTGAAATGCAGGTTGGTATCGAGACTGGGACGGTTGGTATTGAAAATGGGCGAAATCAGACCATGACCACGCCCACTTTTCCTATATAGAAAAAATCGGAAATTTGGTATCTCAGTCACTAATACAGCTGGAGCGATGAAATTTTATCCACGTGTTGAGCTCAGCCCCTAGGAAGAAATTTGATGACATTTTGGAAAATGGGCGGTGCCACGCCCACTTATTAAGGGTCAAACCTTGCAAGTTTTATATGTCATAACTCAGAAACCGTTGAAGATATATCGATGAAAATTGGTACGCGTGATATACTTACTTATTCAAATATTTGGACGAAAAATTTCCGAAATCGGTTGAGGGCCACGCCCACTTTTATATATGGGTCTTATAAAGTGACCTAATAGAAACATTTTAAGCGATATCTCTGTCAAATATAAAGATATATCATTGAAATTTTATAGCAGGAGTCCAACTGCGGACATAAAACGAAAAACACAAAAATTTTGGCAAATGGGCGTGGCACCGCCTCTTTTTAGAAGCAGGAATATACGAGATTTCTGAGCCCATAACTCGACAAATAATTTAAATATAATGACTAAACTTGGTGTGTACACTTTTATTACTTGTGGTAATACATGTTGAAAATTTTAGCGAAATCGGTTGACGACCACGCCCACTTTTTTATATGGGTATTATAAAGTGACCTAATAAAAACATTTTAAGCGATATCTTTGCCAAATGTAAAGATAATTCATTGAAATTTTGTGGTATGATTTCTACAATAGACCAGAAACAACAAATAGAAAAATTTTGGAAAATGGGCGTGGCACCGCCTCTTTTTACACAAAGGGATATTAGCCTATAACTCGACAAATAATTGAGATATTATGACGAAACTTGGTTTATACACTTTTATAACATGTGTTAATAGCCACGCAAAAATTTATTGAAATCGGTTTAGGACCACGCCTACTTTTTAAGAAAGATATTTCTGGAACACTCTTTGGGAATTTGTAACGTGACATCTTTATAACTAGAAGTCAAAAAGGAATGAAATTTTGCACAAAGAATAATATTCATATGCTTAGTTGGATGACTGATAAAAATGTTGAAAATGGGCGTGGCTACGCCCACTTTATGCAGCACTCGCTTTATATAAAGTACACCGTGTTTCCATCAAACGCAAACAAACTATGAAAACATACAGCTCAGTATCTAATGTTCGATTCCACTCGAACTTAGGCTTCCTTACTTGTTTATATTTATATTTACTAAAATAATAATCAGTGCTTAAAAGGCGAAAAAGACTAACAATATCCAATATATATCTATTAATATATACATATGTGGGCAATTCCGTAGAAAGGTGTGACTAAAAATTAAATTTTCAAACTCAAGGAGTATTTCTCCAGACATATTTGAGAAATTCGATATATGGATATATTTTTATGACTAGATGATCATTTGTCGGTCGCATATAGCTCTCATACAACAGATTGTTCAGATTATAGATTTTGGGGTATAACTTTTCCATTTGAAAAGCTAGGGACAATAAACTTTGCAGTATTGGTACCCATACTGACCCAAATAATGTGACTAAAATTGTCGACATCGGACCACTATAACATATAGCTGCCCTACGACCGATTTTTCAGATATAGCCTTTTTGGCGTATATCTTCGCCATTTAATCTACTAGAATGTTTCTAAATAATCTTTATGCAGATAGCCTTCCGAATTAACAATGGAAATTAGTAAATATTTGACAATTTAAATTTTCTTTTTTCCGCGATTTTGCGCGTTCTTCTTAACTATTATTCTAATACCACATTCAATTTTCATTAGTATTAAAAATTAATGTGGAAGTCCCTAATTTTCTGAGGGGGATGGAACCCCCAGAAAACCCCCCGAATACGTACCTGCATAGTAGTACATATTTGTATCATGGCTATAAAGAATAATGAACAAGTAAGGAAGCCTAAGTTCGAGTGGAATCGAACATTAGATACTCAGCTGTATGCTTTCATTGTTTGTTTGCGTTTGATGGAAACACGGTGTACTTTATATAAAGCGAGTGCTGCATAAAGTGGGCGTAGCCACGCCCATTTTCAACATTTTTATCAGTCATCCAACTAAGCATATGAATATTATTCTTTGTGCAAAATTTCATTCCTTTTTGACTTCTAGTTATAAAGATGTCACGTTACAAATTCCCAAAGAGTGTTCCAGATATATCTTTCTTAAAAAGTAGGCGTGGTCCTAAACCGATTTCAATAAATTTTTGCGTGGCTATTAACACATGTTATAAAAGTGTATAAACCAAGTTTCGTCATAATATCTCAATTATTTGTCGAGTTATAGGCTAATATCCCTTTGTGTAAAAAGAGGCGGTGCCACGCCCATTTTCCAAAATTTTTCTATTTGTTGTTTCTGGTCTATTGTAGAAATCATACCACAATAGTGGAATGAATTATCTTTACATTTGGCAAAGATATCGCTTAAAATGTTTTTATTAGGTCACTTTATAATACCCATATAAAAAAGTGGGCGTGGTCGTCAACCGATTTCGCTAAAATTTTCAACATGTATTACCACAAGTAATAAAAGTGTACACACCAAGTTTAGTCATTATATTTAAATTATTTGTCGAGTTATGGGCTCAGAAATCTCGTATATTCCTGCTTCTAAAAAGAGGCGGTGCCACGCCCATTTGCCAAAATTTTTGTGTTTTTCGTTTTATGTCCGCAGTTGGACTCCTGCTATAAAATTTCAATGATATATCTTTATATTTGACAGAGATATCGCTTAAAATGTTTTTATTAGGTCACTTTATAAGACCCATATATAAAAGTGGGCGTGGCCCTCAACCGATTTCGGAAATTTTTCGTCCAAATATTTGACTAAGTAAGTATATCACGCGTACCAAATTTCATCGATATATCTTCAACCGTTTCTGAGTTATGACATATAAGACTTGCAAGGTTTGACCCTTAATAAGTGGGCGTGGCACCGCCCATTTTCCAAAATGTCATCAAATTTCTTCCTAGGGGCCTGAGCTCAACACGTGGATAAAATTTCATCGCTCCAGCTGTATTAGTGACTGAGATACCAAATTTCCGATTTTTTCTATATAGGAAAAGTGGGCGTGGTCATGGTCTGATTTCGCCCATTTTCAATACCAACCGTCCCAGTCTCGATACCAACCTGCATTTCAAATTTCATCAAAATATCTCAATTTTTGCGCGAGTTAGAGTGTTTACAGACGGACGGACAGACGGACGGACGGACAGACGGACGGACGGACGGACGGACGGACGGACATGGCTCAATCGATTTCTCTTTTCACCCTGATCATTTTGATATATATAAGTCTATATCTATCTCGATTATTTCACTCTGTTACAATCCACCGTTATGTGATTAAAACTATAATACTCTGTGTACTAGTACAGCTGAGTATAAAAAACATGACAGGAAATAAACATTAAAAATGTCATTTTCGTTACCTTTTTTTCGTTAGCTCCTCTTTATTAGGAGATATTTTCTTCGCTACAGCTAGTCGCATAATATCTCCTACATTGGTATCAGAAAGTAGATTTTTCAGCTTAATTTTTTATTAAAATTTACTAATTTTATTTTATTTCAATAAATACACATTTAGTAAAACATCAAGTGACCGCTGTATTTCTGCCATGAAAAAGCTTCTCACAAAAAATGTATTCGCCGTTAGGAGCCGGCGTAAAACTGTAGATCCATCCAATTGGTAGCAAAAACAAAAGTTAAGGAGCACGCCTCGAATTGGGAGAGAAGCTCGGCCATAAGCTGATGAGTCTTAGAGGGATCTAAGGTGAAACATCTGTAGTTGCATCTATGTTAAAATTTTTTTTCTAGTTTCTAAAAAATAAAAAACAAATGAATTTTGTTTTTGAGCCGTAACGCTAATCAACTGATCGATTTTTTGTTACAGTTTTTCACTGTCATGAAGAATGTAAATTTAATACAAAATATGATAATTTGGCAACCTATAAAACCGAAAGAGGAAGAGTGACTCTCTGCTATGACCATCTTTATTGGGATAAGATCACTGTTCAGCTGTTTATTTTTAATTTAAGCTTAAACCTCGTCAGAGTTATAATAGCGCCAGTGTATTATTATTATTAAGTGTTTTAATTTTTATAATGTTGATATTTTATTTTTTCCTCCAACTTCTTATTTTAAAGTGATATAAAATTAAATTAAAATAGAAGCTAATACAATTCTGGACTACAAAATTTGTTTGATATTGCCCACAGTGCACTTCATTTTGACGAAACTGAGAGTTTTTAAAATTTAAATAGTAAAATGGGGTGCAGGGTTGCCACTTTGAAATTTTTTTTCCGACCAAATTCGTCTCAAAAACCTACCAAAATAACTTTCAGCCGACCAAAATTTTTTTTTCTTAAAATTCGTTTCATTTAAGCTCGTTTTTGAAAATTTATGTATTTTTATTTATTCATTTAACTGGTAAATATATAGGAACTTATACATATCACTCTTCAAGTACTATTTTCACATGTTTTAGCTTAAAATAATAAGGTACGAATGCGTTTGTACATATGTATGTACATTAATTTGTGTATGTAATTTATGTTAACATTTTAAAATAGTTACGACTATGGTTTAACAGGTCTCCAAGTAGGTATACAAATGAGATCAGAACTTTAATTAAATATCAAAATTGAATCTAAGATCTTTTTAAGTGCATAGTGCTTATTTCTAATTTGTTTGTGAGTTTGGTTTTATTAAAGAAATAGTAGAAAATTTGCGCTCCGCTGCAGCAGAGCTGTGTGGAAGCGTAAGCAAATTAAAAATAAATTTTGTGAGCCCGCCAAAGCAATTTTCATTAAGCGCATTTTTCATCAAACTAAAAAATGAAGAAAGGGTTTTCGTGCGTATGCGTTCACCTTCTTTTATCCACTTTACACAAAACTCTGCCGAAGAGAAACACAAAAAGTATTCAAGCAAACTGTTGCTGTGAGAAAGAGACATGAATACATGAACTTTCAAAAGTTCTTTCAACAGTGTTGTGAAAAATCCAGCAAATCAGTGATATTGCTTGAAGGAAGGTAAAAACCTACCAAAATTCAAATCGTGCGACCATCCGACCAACAGGAAAAAAACCGACCAGTTTTGGTAGGAAAAGCCCACTTATCACATCCCTGATGGGGTGGTTTTTTGAAATGTAAAAACTTCTGAGTAATAGTTGCCACAGCTACTGATTGCACAGATCAATTTTGGGCATTTTTAGTTTTACTATTGTTGATTATATATGTATGTGCAAAATATACAAAATTTGATCTCCTGGCAGTGCACTGTGGTATATGCGAATTAAAGTACATATATGTATGTATGTTCATAGGTACATAAGTACATATTGCTATGCACAATAAAAGTGCTCAAAATAAATCGTCGTACCATACGAAAACTAGTATACGATTTTTTGTGGCTGACGAATACAAGCACTTTAAATTTTTGGATGACGAAAAGTCGCAACTTTGACTTTTGGCTGACGAAATGCAGAAATTTCACTCAAACCACAACAATTTTAATGTATAAACAGTATATAATTATTGCTACTTTTCGTCAGCCAAATATTCAAAGTCCTACTTTTCGTCCGCCAAAGTTACTACTTTTCGTACAGAATTTTTTATTGCCAGCTTTCGTCAGAAATGTTAAATGTACTAGTTTTCGTATGGTACGACCAAATGTCAGAATATTCTTAAAATATAAAAAATAGTAATTAACATGCTTGACAACTGAATTGGTTTTGTGTAAAATTAATAAATAAAATAAATAAATAAATGAGGAGAGCAGAAGAAAATAAAAATAATTTCAAAGCCAAATCTTTGAATACATTCAAGGCCCCGAGACATAAATTTCCTATTAAAACATCTATAGTATTAGTAAATTTTTGGATCATTTTACTGCTTCATAGAATTTATTTTCTTAAATATTATATAAGTAATTTAAGTGTCAATTTATTTTTAAATAAATTTAAACAAAATCCACCGAAAAAATTCTTAAATTGAAACTGAAAGTTGGCATCCCTGGTAATAATTCGTGAGATACAGAAAATTAACCCATTAAAGTTTTATTATTTATATCTAAAATAAAGTTTAGTGTGAATTAGTTCAACGAAGCAAAAAACGAAGAAGGGGTCCCGAACATTTACGTGGGTACGTTTGTAGGTCACGAAGGTCGTTCGGTTTGGTTTTTTTCCTACATTCAAAAGTCTTTTCAAATAAAGTGATTCCCATCACAACTTAAGGTTTTACTGATTCCAGGTTCACATCCATTGTATTTATTTCTAGAATTTTAAACAGCATATTAACTTTAACCATAACATTCTTATGTGAGGTTCTCGACATGTTTCTATAATATGTACAGCGAGTTGAAAAGATCAATACCATGATAAAAAATGAATTCATTAATAAAAAATTTGATCGAAAATGGATGATTTTTGTGAATTTATCTACACTTATGTTTTTAAAGCTTTTTTGATTAATAGTAGGGAGCGAAGCGAACATTAGACCACATAGGGTTAATTGAAAATTTTGTGAGTAACAAAAAAAATTCAATTGTCAATTAATGAATAATTTTTCTCTCATTATGCTCACTAATACAGACACAACTCGCTCAAATTTTCGTCCCCCTCCTTTGTTTTGAAATCCCCTCTCACCCAGGAAAGTCTCAGCTGGCAGAATTTTTGAGGGCAAATGGGCAACTTTTGCCCATCCCAACCCTAGAATAAAAAATAAATTTTTATTCTTCAGTCTGACGCCCTTGAATAAAGAATAATTTTTTATTCTTCATCTAAAATTGGTTGAATAAAAAATAAAATTTTATTTTTCATTCAGATAATTTTGAATAAAGAATAACCCAACAGACAAGGATGTAAGCGAAATGTAATAGGACTTGAGAACAAGCTTATAAAAATTGTCCATTGTAAGCTTATTGCAATACAGTTTTTATAAGCTTAATTGTAAGCTTATTCACAAGCATGATTGTAATAATTGAGGAACACAAGCTTGAAAACAATATTACAATAAGCTTACTTTACACTTGCAATGAAAGCTTGAAAAAATATTAATAATAATATTGTATAAGCTTGCTGTAAAATTTTTTTAAATTTTGGTTTTACAATGATTCATATAATTCATTGATTCCTTCTTCGAAAAGGGAAGTATAAAAGCCTCAATAATGTTCGATATAATGTTGAATGTACCACTATATGATACCGTTGGATTGAATTTCAGGTTGATGTTATGGTCCGAAACAGGAGGAGAATATAAAATAAAGAACATTGCAGTAAAGGCGAAGAAGGAAAGAAAAAGGAAAAAAATGCAAATAAAAATTTATTTTTTTCTTTTTTCTACTATTTATACATACAATTATATTTATAAGCTTACAACAAGCTTTCACAAGTAATATTTTTCTACAATTACATTTGTAAGCTTATAAAAAGGGTTCCGTTTTGATTTTTCTACAATTGTTCTTAAGATTTTTTCAATACTTTACACAAGCTTTCCTCAAGCTTAACGCTTATATTTGTAAGCTTGTTATAATATTATTCTCAAGCCCTTTGGTCTATTGGGAAATTTTTATTCACGTTATTCAAATTATTCTTGGAGGTCACACAAGTAAATGATTTTGCGAATATTTTTCCGAATACGAACCAAGTATTTTCCCGAGTCACAACCGAATATTTTTCCGAATACTTTCCCGAATCCGAACCCAAATACTTAACCGAATATTTTTCTGAATCCGAACCGAATATTTTACCGAATACTTTCCCGAATACGAACCGAATATTTTCCCAAATCCGAAACCGAATACTTTCCCGATTCCGAACCGAGTACTTTTCCGGATTCGAACCGAATACTTTTCCGAGTTCGAACCGAATACTTTCCCGAGTCTGAACCGAATACTTTTCCGGGTCCGAACCGAATACTTTCCCGAGTCTGAACCGAATACTTTTCCGGGTCCGAACCCAGTAAAGTTCGGTTCGGTTTTGGTAAAATATTCGGTTCGGACCCGGAAAAGTATTCGGTTCAGACTCGGGAAAGTATTCGGTTCGGACCCGGAGGGCGCCGGTACTATAAATTTTATACTATAAGTTTTATAGCTAAAACAGCGCCATCTGATTGAATTAATCTCATTAGAAAATATATTGCGTATTTTTAGGCACAAAGAAATAACTCATATGCATACAGGTGAAGCTAATAAAAATGTGTTAAAAAATCTACATAAGTACATACATATCACACTATTGAATTCCATATCAAATCATAATTTACAATAATTTGTCTCAGTGTGTAGGCGGCGACTCGCTGTAGCTCGCTTCTGCAGAAAATAAAAAAGAACAAGTAAGGAAGCCTAAGTTCGAGTGGAATGGAACATTAGATACTCAGCTGTATTCTTTCATTGTTTGTTTGCGTTTGATGAAAACACGGTGTATTTTATATAAAGCGAGTGCTGCATAAAGTGGGCGTAGCCACGCCCATTTTCAAAATTTTTATCAATCATCCAACTAAGCATATGAATATTATTCTTTGTGCAAAATTTCATTCCTTTATGACTTCTAATTACAAAGATGTCACGATACAAATTCCCAAAGGGTGTTCCAGAAATATCTTTGTTAAAAAGTAGGCGTGGTCATAAACCGATTTGAATTAATTTTTGCGTGTCTATTAACACAAGTTATAGAAGTGTATAAACCAAGTTTCATCATAATATCTCAATTATTTGTCGAGTTATGGGCTCCGAAATTTCGTATATTCCTTTGTCTAAAAAGAGGCGGTGCCACGCCCATTTTCCACATTTTTCTATTTTTTGTTTCCGGTCTATTGTGGAACTCATTTCACAAAATTTGAATGAATTATCTTTATATTTGACAAAGATATCGCTTAAAATATTTTTATTAGGCCCCTTTATAGTTCCCATATATAAAAGTGGGCGTGGTCGCCAACCGATTTCGCTAAAATTTTAAACATGTATTACCACAAGTAATAAAATTGTACACACCAAGTTTCGTCATTATATTTAAATTATTTGTCGAGTTATGGGCTCAGAAATCTCGTATATTCCTGCTTCTAAAAAGTGGCGGTGCCACGCCCATTTTCCAAAATTTTTGTGCTTTTCGTTTTATATCCGCAGTTGGACTCCTGCCAAAATAATTTCAATGATATACCTTTATTTGAAAGAGTTTTTAGTGCTTAGCACGAAATTTTTATTTTTAATTCAATTTTTAATTGTTGGGGTAAGTGGAAAAAAATTCAACAACTATTTACAGCGAAGGTTGAGTGTATAGCTATTTCACGAAAAACCATTTTCGATCATCAGCACTCTTTTCGGAAGTGGATGCACCGGGGATTGAACCCGAGTCCATTCCAACTTCAGCCGCAATGACCCAACGGATAAACACACTCGGCCATTGAGACTCTGTGCAAGCTGTTGGATTTTCCCCACTTTTGCCTTTTTCATTTTCAACATTAACGTTAGTGTGTATATGCTTTTGCATATATTCTCCACAAACGTGCTGAATTTTTGTTGTAGGCAGTTCGCAATGAACATTGTTGTTGCTATTTATTTTATGTATATACCAAACAACGTTAACAATTTTACTTGAAAGAGTTTTTAGTGCTTAGCACGAAATTTTTATTTTTAATTCAATTTTTAATTGTTGGGGTAAGTGGAAAAAAATTCAACAACTATTTACAGCGAAGGTTGAGTGTATAGCTATTTCACGAAAAACCATTTTCGATCATCAGCACTCTTTTCGGAAGTGGATGCACCGGGGATTGAACCCGAGTCCATTCCAACTTCAGCCGCAATGACCCAACGGATAAACACACTCGGCCATTGAGACTCTGTGCAAGCTGTTGGATTTTCCCCACTTTTGCCTTTTTCATTTTCAACATTAACGTTAGTGTGTATATGCTTTTGCATATATTCTCCACAAACGTGCTGAATTTTTGTTGTAGGCAGTTCGCAATGAACATTGTTGTTGGTATTTATTTTATGTATATACCAAACAACGTTAACAATTTTACTTGAAAGAGTTTTTAGTGCTTAGCACGAAATTTTTATTTTTAATTCAATTTTTAATTGTTGGGGTAAGTGGAAAAAAATTCAACAACTATTTACAGCGAAGGTTGAGTGTATAGCTATTTCACGAAAAACCATTTTCGATCATCAGCACTCTTTTCGGAAGTGGATGCACCGGGGATTGAACCCGAGTCCATTCCAACTTCAGCCGCAATGACCCAACGGATAAACACACTCGGCCATTGAGACTCTGTGCAAGCTGTTGGATTTTCCCCACTTTTGCCTTTTTCATTTTCAACATTAACGTTAGTGTGTATATGCTTTTGCATATATTCTCCACAAACGTGCTGAATTTTTGTTGTAGGCAGTTCGCAATGAACATTGTTGTTGGTATTTATTTTATGTATATACCAAACAACGTTAACAATTTTACTTGAAAGAGTTTTTAGTGCTTAGCACGAAATTTTTATTTTTAATTCAATTTTTAATTGTTGGGGTAAGTGGAAAAAAATTCAACAACTATTTACAGCGAAGGTTGAGTGTATAGCTATTTCACGAAAAACCATTTTCGATCATCAGCACTCTTTTCGGAAGTGGATGCACCGGGGATTGAACCCGAGTCCATTCCAACTTCAGCCGCAATGACCCAACGGATAAACACACTCGGCCATTGAGACTCTGTGCAAGCTGTTGGATTTTCCCCACTTTTGCCTTTTTCATTTTCAACATTAACGTTAGTGTGTATATGCTTTTGCATATATTCTCCACAAACGTGCTGAATTTTTGTTGTAGGCAGTTCGCAATGAACATTGTTGTTGGTATTTATTTTATGTATATACCAAACAACGTTAACAATTTTACTTGAAAGAGTTTTTAGTGCTTAGCACGAAATTTTTATTTTTAATTCAATTTTTAATTGTTGGGGTAAGTGGAAAAAAATTCAACAACTATTTACAGCGAAGGTTGAGTGTATAGCTATTTCACGAAAAACCATTTTCGATCATCAGCACTCTTTTCGGAAGTGGATGCACCGGGGATTGAACCCGAGTCCATTCCAACTTCAGCCGCAATGACCCAACGGATAAACACACTCGGCCATTGAGACTCTGTGCAAGCTGTTGGATTTTCCCCACTTTTGCCTTTTTCATTTTCAACATTAACGTTAGTGTGTATATGCTTTTGCATATATTCTCCACAAACGTGCTGAATTTTTGTTGTAGGCAGTTCGCAATGAACATTGTTGTTGCTATTTATTTTATGTATATACCAAACAACGTTAACAATTTTACTTGAAAGAGTTTTTAGTGCTTAGCACGAAATTTTTATTTTTAATTCAATTTTTAATTGTTGGGGTAAGTGGAAAAAAATTCAACAACTATTTACAGCGAAGGTTGAGTGTATAGCTATTTCACGAAAAACCATTTTCGATCATCAGCACTCTTTTCGGAAGTGGATGCACCGGGGATTGAACCCGAGTCCATTCCAACTTCAGCCGCAATGACCCAACGGATAAACACACTCGGCCATTGAGACTCTGTACAAGCTGTTGGATTTTCCCCACTTTTGCCTTTTTCATTTTCAACATTAACGTTAGTGTGTATATGCTTTTGCATATATTCTCCACAAACGTGCTGAATTTTTGTTGTAGGCAGTTCGCAATGAACATTGTTGTTGGTATTTATTTTATGTATATACCAAACAACGTTAACAATTTTACTTGAAAGAGTTTTTAGTGCTTAGCACGAAATTTTTATTTTTAATTCAATTTTTAATTGTTGGGGTAAGTGGAAAAAAATTCAACAACTATTTACAGCGAAGGTTGAGTGTATAGCTATTTCACGAAAAACCATTTTCGATCATTAGCACTCTTTTCGGAAGTGGATGCACCGGGGATTGAACCCGAGTCCATTCCAACTTCAGCCGCAATGACCCAACGGATAAACACACTCGGCCATTGAGACTCTGTGCAAGCTGTTGGATTTTCCCCACTTTTGCCTTTTTCATTTTCAACATTAACGTTAGTGTGTATATGCTTTTGCATATATTCTCCACAAACGTGCTGAATTTTTGTTGTAGGCAGTTCGCAATGAACATTGTTGTTGGTATTTATTTTATGTATATACCAAACAACGTTAACAATTTTACTTGAAAGAGTTTTTAGTGCTTAGCACGAAATTTTTATTTTTAATTCAATTTTTAATTGTTGGGGTAAGTGGAAAAAAATTCAACAACTATTTACAGCGAAGGTTTTTTTCCACTTACCCCAACGATATACCTTTATATTTGACAGAGATATCGCTTAAAATGTTTTTATTAGGCCACTTTATAATACCCATATATAAAAGTGGGCGTGGTCGTTAACCGATTTTGGCAATTTTTCGTCTAAACATTTGTCTAAGTAAGTGTATCACGCCTACCAAATTTCATCGATATATCTTCAACGGTTTCTGAGTTATGACATATAAAACTTTCAATGTTTGGCCCTTAATAAGTGGGCGTGGCACCGCCCATTTTTCAAACTCTCACCAAATTTCTTCATAAGGGCCTGAGCTCCACACGTGGGTGAAATTTTATCACTCTAGCTCTATTAATGACTGAGATACAAAATTTCCGATTTTTACTATATAGGGGAAGTGGGCGTGGTCATGGTCCGATTTCGCCCATTTTCAATACCATCCGTTCCAGTCTTGATACCAACTTGCATTCCAAATTTCATCAAAATATTTCAATTTTTGCGCGAGTTATCGTGCGTACAGACAGACAGAAGGACGGACAGACGGACAGACGGACGGACATGGCTCAATCGATTTCTTTTTTCACCATGATCAATTTGATATATATAAGTCAATATCTATCTCGATTATTTTATGGTGTTACAATCCACCGTTATGTGATTAAAACTATAATACTCTGTGTACTAGTACAGCTGAGTATAAAAATGGGAGCCAAAAATGGCGTGTACACAAACCCCGTCGGAATTGATTGCTTTGAAAATTCAGGTTTCATTAAATACTTTTAAAAGTGTTCAATATAATAAAATAAACTAACACCATAATTTGTCTTCCAGGTCTGATAGTGAAAAAATTGTTTGATACAAAAAAAAATTCCAAAATTATTCCTTTATAAGTAATTTCACATGAATTAATAGTAATTTTACGCCGCTGTTCCTAATGGGTATAGCATTAAACTTCGTTTGTAGGCGAGAGGATAGAATGCGCGGTCGCGGTGATTTTCGGCGCGCTTGCCTATGCTTAAGCGCGGCACAAAAACAATAAGCGCGGATGCGCGTTAGCTGTGAAGACCCTTGCTTTACGGCCTGATGACATCAACACAGCAATATCAGCCTTATTTTAAGCCTTGCGCCGTACAAATTTGCTACCCTTATAATTTTCAGGCCTTATTTTGTAAGCCTTTAAATCTGCTGTTTTAATTCTTAAATAAGGCTTAGATTTTTTGGCGGGCAATTGTAATTTTGTGAGTGTGTGTATGTGTGTATGTAACCAACCATCAAGCTGTAAATGAAAATGAAGCTCATCAATTCCTTTCACTTCATTGCATTCATAATGAAGCGCAGAATTTGGCGACAGAATGGCATGACATGCTTCACTTGCCACTCGCCACACGTTGAAGCAGAAGCGAAATAAGAAGAAGAGTGCAAAAAAAAACAAGACGATGGAGAAGAAGAAGAAGAAGAAGAAGAAGAAAAACAAGATGCAAAGAAAAACAAAAAGCTGTAGATATATAAAAAGCAGCATAAGATGCATCGTTTCACATCAACGCTTCATTTACTCGTTATCGTTTAAAATAACATTTTTCGTTTCATTTTTTACTTAATTTTTTCATTTTTTTTTTCACTTACATTGTGTCATTTTCGTTTTAATTTGCACTACTTCCATCTGTCATCTTCATCTTCATCAACACCTAGCACCAGCAACAACATCTTCAGTTCTGAGCTTAGTTCTCATTCAGCATTCATTGCTTTTGTGCATTTTTGACACATTCATTCACGTCCAATACATTCGTTACTGCTTATAAACTCTCTACTCTGCTCTTACCTTTTGCTACATACTCGTACATGCATACACTTTTCATTGACTATAACGGAATGACTTGCATGGAAAGTTGAGCGGGATTAAACTTCTCGCAATGTGCGCAGTTTGTGGAATGCTTTTACGAGAATTGAGGGCCGGCATAATTGATGTTGATGTGTAATTATGTAAATATGTATGTACGTATGTATGTAGGAGGTAAGCAAAAGAAATTTACGAAACCATACACAATATTTTCGATTAGCCATTGAATTGAGTGTCAACGTACATACGCATCTGACAGATACTTAAAGGTCCCCACAAACAGACGCGATACGATACAGTTCACATATGCAATTGTGCATGACGCGATACGATTTTTCATATGTGGGCTGTATCGTATCGCTTCTGTTTGAGTAGGGCTTAACCCTTTGCACACGCAGCAAATCTTTCATACTTATACTAAGTACTCCTCTGGAATTCTGGTTATAATTATACTCAGCTGTACTAGTACACAGAGTATTATAGTTTTAATCACATAACGGTGGATTGTAACAGAATGAAATAATCGAGATAGATATAGACTTATATATATCAAAATGATCAGGGTGAAAAGAGAAATCGATTGAGCCATGTCCGTCCGTCCGTCCGTCCGTCCGTCTGTCCGTCTGTCCGTCCGTCCGTCTGTAAACACTCTAACTCGCGCAAAAATTTAGATATTTTGATGAAATTTGAAATGCAAGTTGGTATCGACACTGGGACGGTTGATATTGAAAATGGGCGAAATCGGACCATGACCACGCCCACTTTTCCTATATAGAAGAAATCGGAAATTTGGTATCTCAGCCACTAATATAGCTAGAGTGATGAAATTTTACCCACGTGTTGAGCTCAGGCCCCTAAGAAGAAATTTGATGGAATTTTGGAAAATGGGCGGTGCCACGCCCACTTATTAAGGAGCAAACATTGAAAGCTTTATGAGTCATAACTCAGAAACTGTTGAAGATATATCGATGAAATTTGGTACGCGTGATATACTTACTTAGGCAAATGTTTGGAGGAAAAATTGTCAAAATCGGTTGACGGCCACGCCCACTTTTATATATGTGTATTATAAAGTGGCCTAATAAAAACATTTTAAGCGATATCTCTGTCAAATATAAAGATATATCATTGAAATTTTATAGCAGGAGTCCAACTGCGGACATACAACGAAAAACACAAAAATTTTGGAAAATGGGTGTGGCATCGCCTCTTTTTAGAAGCTGGAATATACGAGATTTCTGAGCCCATAACTCGACAAATAATTGATATATAATGACGAAACTTGGTGTGTACACTTTTATTACTTGTGGTAATACATGTTGAAAATTTTAGCGAAATCGGTTGACGACCACGCCCACTTTTATATATGGGCATTAAAAAGTTGCCTAATAAAAACATTTTAAGCGATATCTTTGTCAAATATAAAGGTAATTCATTGAAATTTTGTGGCATGAGTTCCACAATAGACCGGAAAAAAGTTGAAAAATTTTGGAAAATGGGCGTGGCACCGCCTCTTTTTAGACAAAGGAATATACGAGATTTCTTAGCCTATAACTCGACAAATAATTGAGATATTATGACGAAACTTGGTTTATACACTGTTATAAGTAGTGTTAATAGACACGCAAAAATTTATTCAAATCGGTTTATGACCACGCCTACTTTTTGACAAAGATATTTCTGGAACACTCTTTGGGAATTTGTAACGTGACATCTTTGTAACTCATAAAGGGATGAAATTTTGCACAAAGAATAATATTCAAATGCTTAGTTGGATGACTGATAAAAATTTAGAAAATGGGCGTGGCTACGCCCACTTTATGCAGCACTCGCTTTATATAAAGTACCTACACCGTGTTTCCATCAAACGCAAACAAACAATGAAAGCATACAGCTGAGTATCTAATGTTCGATTCCACTCGAACTTAGGCTTCCTTACTTGTTTTTGTATATTTTTACTTAGTAAAAAGTTGACACAGTTATGATACTTTAAAAAATATAAACCACAAACCGCAATTGAAACTACTTAACTAACCTATCTTAGGTCTAAATAACGGAACAACCCGAATTTGTATTGCATCCAGAAATGCCTTGCCATCTGCATCCCACAGAACTTATAGAATTTTTTTTGCTTCTCATTAAAAAAATAACAGCACTTTTTTGTTCTCAGGTTTCAAATTCTTATGGTGTGCGGCCTACAGAATTATATTAAGTATATACATACGTATTTTTACTTGCGCTTATTTTAATTCACCTTCGTCCAATTCACCTTTTCAATCATAGCACAGCATATAAATTACATTCCAATGACCGCTCTATAATTTTAAATAACTATATTTTAACTTTTTCCCCCTGTCTAGGCCTATAAATTTATTCCAAGCATAAATATGTATTAACAAATACAAACCCATATCAATTTTCACCGTTTTCTGCCTGCAAATGCCATGGCGTATACGCAACAAAACGAGAAAGAAAGAAAATAAACATATTTTTTTTTTATTTTCGTACATCAACCATTTCCTTTTCTAATTTCGTTTCATTTTAAATCGCTTTTTGTCGAATTTTTCAAATTCTTACAAAAACAAACTTTAATCAAACTCACATTCCTCTTTCGTGCAATAAGATAGTAGAAGAACGAAATCAAAAATTACGTGCTTAGAAATCGAATTAGCAACCAAAAACAGCAGCAATGAACACTTACCAGTTATTGGCTACTCACTATGGAGTAACACTTCCACTGTACTCTGTTTGACAATTTTTTGTTCAACTAAACTGCTCCCAAAAGGAAATTGTCTATCATTTTTCACTGCTTTCGGGTTTATTTTTAGTTATTGTTTTTATTTTTTTATTGTATTTATTTTTCGATTTGCTCGCTCATCTGTTTTGTAGCAAAACTTTTTTAAGTTTAGCAGCAATGGAAGCGATTGGGGGCCAAAGCAGTCGCTATATTTCTAATTTTGTGTGTTGAAGCAAAAGCTCAACAAACATTCACATATAAATATCTTATTATATAAACACAAAGATTATAGCAGCAGAAATCCTAAATGAATGGATTAGACAAATGAGCTGAATATTTATGAGCGTTTGTTTGAAAAGCATAAGCATGTCAAAAATTAATGAGAATGTTCTTCTTTCTACTAAAATTTTAGTAGCAAACTAATGTTTTGCTTATTTTTATGTTTTTTAAGGATAAGGAGAAAGAATAATGAAGATTTATGTATTTGAAGTGTTAAATGATTTTCATGAGTGTACTTACATTCATACATACATAACGTATACGGTATTAAAGGAAATTATGTTAGTCACATAGAAGAAGAAAAATTTACAAAAAAAGGATTTTTATTATATCAAAAATTTAGCTTGGCAAATTAATGAAAATTAATGAACTTCTATACTAGAAAATGTTCAAAAAAATCGAGAGCTCTAATACGTAAACAAAATATATCCAGCGAGCTAATATTTCCTATTAGATAAAATACACGAACTCTTCTTGTTTGTTTATTTTTCCCAAATAAAAAATAAAAATAAAATAATTTAAAAAAAAGATTCTTCTTTTGTTACTTCCTTTCACATTGTCGTTTTAACCACTCACTTCTAAAGACGCTTACAGAACTTGCAGCAGCCCACAATGTTCTATGTTCTTCTGTTATTAAATTTTACATGTTCAGTTAGTGTTGGTTTTCCTGTCGATTCCTTTAACTCATGTGTCAGCCTTTCCATCGTAATACCCCCATATCGTCTATATCACGATTTCCTGCCATGGCCTAATAAGAGTGGTACTCTATTATGACATACCAGTGCCACCTTTTACTATATGCTCTGTATTAAATTGAACGGGGTGACAATACCATTTTGCTTTCTGTATTTCGATAAAAAATTTTTTCTGTTAAAGCTGTGTTAATTAAGCCCCCAATTTTATAATAACTATAATCCATCCACATCAAATGCGCTTACAGCATACAATGTCCATATGAGAGGACTCATCATATGCATGATATATGTATGTATGTGTATGAACAAATGTACAGAAATTTCTATGTGAACAATGAAAAACATCCTGACAAAAGCAACACAACAAAAAAGAAACTCATTTGTTCATAATTCAATTTCAACTTTTCACTTTAATATAAATAGCTTTGCCGTTTCCGAGTACAATTGTTTATACATACATCTGTACATATGTTTGTATGTCTTTATGTACAATAAAAGTTAAAAGTGACGTGACTGCTGAGGCGAATGTGTGACGCGCGCACTTTGACGTGATTCATCACCTTTTTTTAGTTCACATAAAGCAAGTGTAAATTGAAACAAAAACAACGACAAAAATGAGGTGAAAAAGGGAATAGAACGTGCAATAATAGTTTTCAAGGAGTGAGTACGCGAACAATTACCACATACTGTGTGAAACATCGAGTAGTACAGTGATGGCTATAAGCGAATATACAGACAATGCCATGTGGTGTGACGACTTTATTAGATACATACATATGCTGGAAAAGATGTACCGATACTCGTTTAGTAAAACAACTACCCAGCTAAAACTCTACGCCATATTTCAGGTTTATTACAGAAGACATAAAGGCTTCGGAAAAAATGCCTGAAAATTCTAAGCGAACAAAAGTTGTATGGACAAAGGCTTAAAATAAGGCTGATTTTTCTGTGCTGATTTCATCAGGCTGTAAGGACTACTCTCCCACTCTCTCTCTATCTCTCTTTCTGAGATGAAACCTTATTTCCAAGGCTTTTCCGAGATGGGAATAAGGCTCATATAGTTCCAGATAATCAGGGCTTCTGTGGTATTTAAATGCCTTATGTAAGGATAGTAAAAAGGTGTTTTTGTTTAACTGCGAAATTCATATCTTTTGCGCAACTTAAGCATTGCGGCTTATTTAATAAATAAAAAATATATTCTGCTAGGGTTAAAACTAGAGCTCTCGATTTTCTTTAACATTTTCGAGTAGCCCGAACAATTGTTGTTCAAATGCTCGAAGAGTCTTTTCTTTGTTAATTACCCGTATGTTTGTACGGGCATTTGAACAATTCGGGTATTTTGAAGTTTGTTTTTTTTCTTTTGTTTATTATTATTATTTTTTCTTTTTACATATTTTTTTTTTTTTAGCATCCAATATATTTTGCCAACTGTATAAATAAAATACATCTAACAATTTTGTGGTTCGTTATACATATGTAGTTTTTTTATTTTTGTTTTTCCGATACACATTTTTTTTGTTTATACGGGCATTTGAATAACAAACGGGCTTCAAACATAAACGATCAGATCGAATTGCTCGATACCCGGGTATCTAGAGCTCTAGTTGAAACGTTAATATAATATTAATAATATTCACATATTTATAAAAATATTCATATATGTATGTATTTTTTCTAATACATATGCATTTTTGTTCTAAATATGTACATATGTATTTTTACTGAATATATATTTTTTCTAAGCGATAATCTTTCCTTCGACAATACGAATTTTTATTACGCTCGCCACTCATTGTGCTCTCTTTGTGCATGTTTGCTCATAAAACTCAATTCCCTCTCACTCTATTTGAGATATGTATGTGCACATAACAGAAAATTGAGTATTAAAACGTTTGGAGCAGAGCGAATGAGCGCATGACAGCAAGCAAGCTGCCGGGGTATTTCTGTTTAATCGCTTAGACTTCAGCTATAAGCCTACCCTTTTTGCTGGGTAAACATGCTGTGCTACGTGTGATTGCTGGTTTTAGAATAAATAAATGACGCAGCAAGAGAGTTGACGACTGTTTGAGGATGAAGTTTCGTTATAGCATTGACAGACGGCAGCGATAATCTGGAATATCCAGCTAATTCGGAATTAACTTGAGAATTAAGTGGAGGTAATCCGGAATATCTCTTGAGTTAGTCCCCAAAATTTTAGCCGATTAGGGCATTTTCTAATGACATCTCTGGCGAAAAGTCTCTATTGTGAATTAAAGTTAAGAAAAAGAAGATTTAGGAAGGTAGGCGCATAGGCGAATTCAGAAATTTTCAATGTATTTGTTATTGTAATTGGTAAAGTGTAATGTCAAAATGATATTTCGCCTTGATTGAAACTGAATTCTCTTTGGAATCGCCCATTCCTATTGAACATGATGTGAATTTGCTTTAATTTTGACATTACACTCCACCTTTGGAAATAAAAAAACAAGTTTTTGAATTTGCCGCTGCGCCTACCTTCCATCAGCTGGTTTGTTAATCCGCAATAGTTGCCGTCTGTCAGGGTAAAATTTGGATCGGATTAAGTGTAGCGGTAATCGGGATTATGGCTGCCGTCTGTCAATGCTATTACATTGTTACAACTGTAAGTATGTATGTATGTATGTATCAACATTTATATGTGTGGGTGGCTATTTCCGCATGCGTTTTATTCGACATGTTTCTAATTAATTCCAGTGAAATGTGAGCAATTGAAGCAACAAGAAACTTCAATGAATCGAATATGCGCTTAATTTTATAGAATTTGAGTCGATTATACGTTATACATATGTATATATACATACATAAATACCATATGCGATAAATTTGGTTGGCCATTTTGTGCATAATTTAACTCTTGATCAGATCCTGTTCAAGTCTAATTGAATGAACAAGCATTTCATGAATAGCCAGTGCCTTGCTTACTCAAATTATCTTTGCTTTAGCTTCCATTCCTTGCTTCAAAAACCATTTAGGTTATGCTGTTGGAGCATTGACAATACAAAAAAAAAGCCGCGTGTAGCACAGTACACGTGATAGAAGTTAACTTCTTACATTAAGCATTATAAAGAAAACATCTGAAATGATGCATAAGCTTGTTACTTTGTGTTATTTTTATGAAATTGTTTAAGTCATGTTTAATTAATTCAAGTTGAAGTGGCGTATGCTATACAAATATAAAGCTTATGGTTTCAAAAAAATTGCATAAGAGGGTATACCTTAGTAATAAGTGGATATATTAGAAATATAAAAACACAATTAGACTTAATTCCCACTCCTGTAAATATCAATATTAGTTAATATGTTGCATAATTTTAGGTTATGATGAAATTAAATACGTAAATACATACAGGACCCGGATTCTAAAAATCGCTATCGCTAAATGAGATCGCCAAAAATCTCTAAATTTATCAGACGCGCCTAAAAGTGTGTACCTACTTCCTTTATTTATATATATCATCACATCATGACATCTCATCATATCATGGCATCACGTCATGACATCATATCATGGCATCACATCATGACATCACATCATGGCATCACGTCATGACATCATATCATGGCATCACATCATGACATCGCATCATGACATCACATCGTGACATCACTTCATGATATCACATCATGACATCACATCATGACATCATATCATCGCATCACATCATGACATCACATGACATCACATTACGGGGTTATCCGGGTCCATATCTGTGCCCGCAAATTAAAGTAGCCTAACTCGAGATAATGCGAAATTGAGTTATTGTTATAGTGTTAATCTATGGAGGAAACCCCATCGATCTGTCTTATCCCCATTTAAATTGGAGTAATATTTAAAAAGTTATTAAGATATAAAAATTATCCTAACTCAGATAGAAACATTTTGCACCAGTTAAAACAACTTATCTTCTAGCAAATCTCTTAAGTCTAGTATTGTATGAAAAATCGTTTTATTAAAACATCCTAACTAGAGTTATGTGGGTACTTCATGGACGTATTTATTTGCGTTTTCAGTTTATTAAAAAAACCTAACTTGAGTTAGGAATTATAATTTTTTTTGTCAATTTTGTTTTCATAGCCTAACTCGAAATAGGTTATCTTAAGTGATTTTTTTTTTATTTTTACACAATTTATCTCGAGTTAGGTTTTTTATACTCAGCTGTACTAGTACACAGAGTATTATAGTTTTAATCACATAACGGTGGATTGTAACAGAATGAAATAATCGAGATAGATATAGACTTATATATATCAAAATGATCAGGGTGAAAAGAGAAATCGATTGAGCCATGTCCGTCCGTCCGTCCGTCCGTCCGTCCGTCCGTCCGTCCGTCTGTCCGTCCGTCCGTCCGTCCGTCCGTCTGTAAACACTCTAACTCGCGCAAAAATTGAGATATTTTGATGAAATTTGGAACGCAAGTTGGTATCGAGACTGGGACGGTTGGTATTGAAAATGGGCGAAATCGGACCATGACCACGCCCACTTTTCCTATATAGAAAAAATCGGAAATTTGGTATCTCAGCCACTAATATAGCTAGAGTTTTAAAATTTTACCCACGTATTGAGCTCGGGCCCTTATGAAGAAATTTGATGAAGTTTTGGAAAATGGGCGGTGCCACGCCCACTTATTAAGGGTCAAACATTGAAAGTTTTATATGTCATAACTCAGAAACCGTTGAAGATATATCGATGAAATTTGGTACGCGTAATTTGCTTACATAGACAAATGTTTTGACGAAAAATTATCAAAATCGGTTTACGGCCACGCCCACTTTTATATATGTGTATTATAAAGTGACCTAATAAAACCATTTTAAGCGATATCTCTGTCAAATATAAAGATCTATCATTGAAATTTTGTCGCATGAGTCCAACTATGGACATAAAACAAAAAACACAAAAATTTTGGAATATGGGCGGTGCCACGCCCACTTATTAAGGGGCAGACATTGAAAGTTTTATGAGTCATAACTCAGAAACCGTTGAAGATATATCGATGAAATTCGGTACGCGTAATATAATTACTTAGTCAAATGTTTTGGCGAAAAATTATCAAAATCGGTTGACGGCCACGCCCACTTTTATATATAGGAAATATAAGGGGGCCTAATAAAAACATTTTAAGCGATATCTCTGTCAAATATAAAGATCAATCACTGAGATTTTGTGGCAGGAGTCCAACTATGGACATAAAACAAAAACTACAAAAATTTTGGAAAATGGGCGGTGCCACGCCCACTTATTAAGGAGCGAATATTGAAAGTTTAATAAGCCATAACTCAGAAACCGTTAAAGATATATCGATGAAATCTGGTACGCGTGATATATTTACTTAGCCAAATGTGTGGACGAAAAATTACCAAAATCGGTTGACGACCGCGCCCACTTTTATATATGTGTATTATAAAGTGACCTAATAAAACCATTTTAAGCGATATCTATGTGAAATATAAAGATAATTCATAGAAATTTTGTGACATGAGTTTTACAATAGACCGGAAACAAAAAATAAAAAAGTTTGGAAAATGGGCGTGGCACCGCCTCTTTTTAGACAAAGGGATATATGAGATTTCTTAGCCTTTAACTCGACAAATAATTGAGATATTATGACGAAACTTGGTTTATACACTTTTATAACATGTGTTAATAGACACGCAAAAATGTATTGAAATCGGTTTATGACCACGCCTACTTTTTAACAAAGATATTTCTGGAACACCCTTTTGGAATTTGTAACGTGAAGTCTTTGTAACTAAAAGTCATAGAGGGATGAAATTTTGCACTAACAATAATATTTGTATGCTTATTTGGATGATTGATATAAATTTTGAAAATGGGCGTGGCTGCGCCCTGTTTATGCAGCACTCGTTTCATATAAAATACACCCTATATCGAACAAACGCAAACAAACAATGAAAGCATACAGCTGAGTATCTAATGTTCGATTGCACTCGAACTTAGGCTTCCTTACTTGTTGTTAGAATATTTTTCTCATTTCATGCGTTATTATCCTCAGTTAGGTTTTTTTGTTGGAAGCAAGTGGATACGATAAACTGAGATAAGAGATTTTTCAAGGATATATATTATAGAAATTCAATTAATTATTATATACTGTATACATAAAACACATTTTTTCATCAAATAAACTTTAATGTGGCCGCTGAGGTGTAGTGCGTAGAGTGCTCGCCTGCTATACCAGAGGTCTCGGGTTCTAACCCAGTCCAGACAAACACCACAAAAAATTTTTCTAATTGATTAAACCCCAATTATTGGGTTTTTATAAATAGCGGTCACCTCTCGGTAGTGGGCGGCATACCCTCCGAGTGTATTTCTGTCATGAAAAGGCTTCTCACAAAAAAGCATTCGCCGTTGGGAGCTCGCATAAAACTATAGGTCCACACAAATTGTAGGAAAAACAATAGTTAAGAAGCACACCTCGAATTGGGAGAGAAGCTCGGCAATAAAACTCGTTAGAGTTTTAATATCGCCAGTGTATTATTATTGTTATTTTTTTTATTTATTAATATTGGTAGTTAAGCTTAAAAGCTAGAAACTAACAGATATTTTTTATATAGCACTGACAACTCAGGCCTTCGGCTAGTTATTATTGTTATTAAACTTTAATCGTGTAGCCTTTTACAAGGTATGGATCCTGGTAACATGGAGGAAGAAGACTTTCTGAATATGAATTATAGTAGCGACGATTCAATTAAGGACTCATTTTTTGACGATAGTCAGTCGGACACGGGGTCAGATAGTGCTGATTAGCATATGCCTTCCTACACCTTTTTGCGATCTTCTGAATATTTTTATAAACGCTTTATACACTTTTTATTTAACTGTACATGACTGTGTTTCCGGACAACCTACGTGTTATATGTGGCATGAGACCCTTGCAGATTGTGGTGGCAATGGAATAGCATCGTGCTTATTCAAACACTTAAATAGTTTACCATTCAATATTAAACATGTCGTTTTTATAGCGATTGCTGTCCTGGCCAAAACCAAAACTCTTTTATTAGTACTATGTTTTAAATCTTCATGCAAGGTGATACTAACATTGACAAAATTTACCACAAGTTTTTGGTTCATGGCCATACGCATATGCAGTGTGCTGTAGACATGCCTTAATTGAACGAAAAAAAAAACAAACGAATATAAAGATTCATCACTGGGTTTATAAATATATGTATGTATTTTGCACATGACTCTATATGTCGATTCCATCACAATTACCAGCTATTTTCTATCAAACAGTAGTGCTACCGCGCCCCTTTTTTCGGCGGTTCCAGCTGTTATAGCTTTGAACCTCTCCCCTGGGAATCTTCATTAATCAATTCTGGATAAACCAAGCTTCTTGTGGTGATTTCCCTACTCGAGTTAAATGGAAATAAAAACCTTATTGGGAAGAATTCGACACAATAAAAGAACTTAACTCGAGTTAATTCTGCTTTTCGTAAAAATTGCATCCAATAAAAGCACTTAAGTTATAAAAGACAATTTTTTGCAATTAACCTTGCTTTAAGATTTCTGGTTCACAACTATTCCTTCTCTAACACTACAAATCCATTATTTCCCCTTTTAAAAACCCGAATTGGTCCAATGGTTTGAATTTTGACAAAAAATTGAGTTTTCTCCGTTCACCATATTTTGAGTTAGGCTACTTTAATTTGCGGGCACAGATATTATGACCCATATTTGGGGACCCGACCTAGAACTCATAATCAGTACAACTCTACACAGTAAAAATTTTAGTTTAATTTTAATTCCATTTTGGTATTTATATATAACAATGCCAAAAAGTATAAAATTAAAACCATTCTGGTTTAAAAAACGAAGAGAATATGAGAGACAGAAATTATTCTTGGTCTCCAATTAATACTTGTTTGGTATTAAATCAAAACCAAATTTTGATTATTTTTAGAATATTTTTGGTATTAAAAATAGTCGAAATGGTATAAGATCAATCCGAAAATTGGAATAAATTTTATACTTTTTTGGAATTAAATCAAAACCAAAAATATGTAGAAATGCTCATTTTATTTCAAATATATGTAATATTACAACGACAGGAATTACCATTATAAAGTTTTTTTTGTTTGTATTCCTCGATAATAGGATGGGCTGCTCCCTTGTCGAATTTTAAAATACCACCTTCAGTAAAAGAAAACTGCTACAGCTACTGGCCTTTGCCAGAGAAATTTCGGCACCGTCGCGGTCTTTCAAGGATATTGGTATCTAGAGTGACCATCAGCTGCCTTAAGACTGAAAAAAAAAAAAATAAAAAATAAAACAAATTGTACCCTCATAATATTCACTTAATGTCCTGTATTACTTACTTGATGCAATTGTTCCATAAGGCATGGAAACTTCGCTTTGCGGGTAAACTGTTTTAATAAATTTGATTTCGCCATCGTATTTTACTTTATAAAACATTTTTTATTTATTTATGTACATATTTTGACAAATTTTTTCTAATACTTTTTTGGTTTTGATTTCAAACCAAAAGTTAGAAAGAGAAAGTTTTTATACTTTTCAGGATTTGTTCTTATACTATAAATAATTAAGCTTCTCGAGAGAGAATTTTAATACTTTTCAAGACTTTATTTTTAAACTATTTTGGATTAAATAAAATTGTAAAACTTCTCATAGTTTCAAAATAAGAATTTTTGGCATTAAAATTCATATTTAATTCCAAGAATTATCAATTTAAGTACCAAATGATATTAGAAATAAACTATCATTTTTTACTGTGTATATGAAAGCTGTGCTCAGCAACTTTCATTTGAATATTGCTCAGAAATATTCCGGGGTCATCCGGGTCCACGTTTTGACCCATATCTGGGGTCCCGACCTGGGAATCATAAATAGTAAATCTCCATGTAAAAGCCATGTTCAATACCTTTTATTTGATACCAATATTGTCCAAAACATTCAGGGGAAAGTCGGGTAAACGTTTTTATCTTTTGCTCTTTCCTGTTTCCTGTTTGCTATTTCCGTGCAACGGAAGTGTACCTGCTATTTCCTTTTTAAAATTTCACTCTCCATAAAAACTCTATATCGCCGCCTAAGAAGTTAACTTCAAAAAAAATTATAAAAAACCGAAGCATAGACCGCCTAAAATTACTCAACAAATTTGTGTTATCTCATGAAAATCATGAGTACATAAAAATACAACAATAATGTTGGGCGAGTAAAGGTGGCAATAGAAAAGCGACAAAAAGTTCAACTGCGTACCAGGCCGTGTTTGGGTGAGTGGGTTAGCGCGTCGCTAACATTTACACCTTCTCACGGTGGGTCTAAGTTCGATTCCCGGCTTGATCCCGAAAAGAAATCTGATGATGAAGAATTGGTTTTCTTCGAAATAGCTATCATTTCTACCATCGCTTGTAATACGTAGCTTTGAACTTGTTCGCTTTTCGCCAAAAAAAAAAAAATAATAAAGTAAAAAAAAAATAAACAACAACCTTTTAACGCGCCTTCTAAGTATTCTTACTTTTATTTCTACTCATTCATAACAGAAGCACCTCTGGCAGCTGCCACAAGCAAGCGGAGCGCACCACATACACACACAGACACGCACATACGCACACAACAAAAAGCAAATGATAGCCGTCGAGTGAAACGGAAGCTGCCTTTTCCTTTCCCATTCAAACTGCGCTTATTTGGGTCTAATCATTTTTGTTCAATTGTTTAAAAGTTTGTGATCGTTAGTTTACGCAATTCAATGACCTTTCGAGGAAACGAGGAGCAATCCTTTGAATATATAACAGAATGTTCAACACTCCATTTAAACTCACAGTGGCCTTTAAATTGCGCCATTCAAAGTTGAAAGAAAACAAAAAAAAAACAAGTAAGGAAGCCTAAGTTCGAGTGGAATCGAACATTAGATACTCAGCTGTATGCTTTCATTGTTTGTTTGCGTTTGTTCGATATAGGGTGTATTTTATATGAAACGAGTGCTGCATAAACAGGGCGCAGCCACGCCCATTTTCAAAATTTGTATCAATCATCCAAATAAGCATATAAATATTATTGTTAGTGCAAAATTGCATCCCTCTATGACTTTTAGTTACAAAGACTTCACGTTACAAATTCCAAAAGGGTGTTCCAGAAATATCTTTGTTAAAAAGTAGGCGTGGTCATAAACCGATTTCAATAAATTTTTGCGTGTCTATTAACACAAGTTATAAAAGTGTATAAACTAAGTTTCGTCATAATATCTCAGTTATTTGTCGAGTAATAGGCTCATAGATTTCTTTGTATAAAAAGAGGCGGTGCCACGCCCATTTTATAAAATTTTTTTTTTTTGTGTTTCCAGTCTATTGTAGAACTCATGTCACAAAATTTCAATGAATTATCTTTATATTTCACAGAGATATCGCTAAAAATGATTTTATTAGGTCACTTTATAATACCCATATATAAAAGTGGGCGTGGTCGTCAACCGATTTTGGTAATTTTTCGTCCACACATTTGGCTAAGTAAATATATCACGCGTACCAAATTTCATCGACATATCTTTAACGGTTTCTGAGTTATGGCTTATAAAACTTTCAATATTTGCCCCTTAATAAGTGGGCGTGGCACCGCCCATTTTCCAAAATTTTTATATGTTTTGTTTTACGTCCGTAGGTGGACTCGTGCCACAAAATTTCAGTGATAGATCTTTATATTTGACAGAGATATCGCTTAAAATGTTTTTATTAGGCCCCTTTATAGTTCCCATATATAAAAGTGGGCGTGGCCGTCAACCGATTTTTATAATTTTTCGCCAAAACATTTGTCTAAGTAAGCAAATTACGCGTACCAAATTTCATCGATATATCTTCAACGGTTTCTGAGTTATGACATATAAAACTTTCAATGTTTGACCCTTAATAAGTGGGCGTGGCACCGCCCATTTTCCAAAACTTCATCAAATTTCTTCATAAGGGCCTGAGCTCAATACGTGGGTAAAATTTTAGCACTCTAGCTATATTAGTGGCTGAGATACAAAATTTCCGATTTTTACTATATAGGGGAAGTGGGCGTGGTCATGGTCCGATTTCGCCCATTTTCAATACCAACCGTCCCAGTCTCGATACCAACTTGCATTTCAAATTTCATCAAAATATCTCAATTTTTACGCGAGTTATCGTGCGTACGGACGGACGGACGGACGGACGGACGGACGGACGGACGGACGGACGGACGGACGGACGGACGGACGGACGGACATGGCTCAATCGATTTCTCTTTTCACCCTGATCATTTTGATATACATAAGTCCATATCTATCTCGATTATTTCATTATGTTACAATCCACCGTTATGAAATCAAAATTATAATACTCTGTGTACTAGTACAGCTGAGTATAATAATGTCTAAATTTGTGTGTGTGGTTGAAGTACAGCGTTATATACCTACTTGTGCTTTCTAAACGTAAAAGTTAGACTGAAATAAATTTTGGTATAAATTTTAAACTTTTTTGGTCGATATATAGGACTCGACCGAAAAATAATTAAAATTTAAACTTTGAAAAGTTTAACAGATTTTTAAATTTTAAGGTTTAGATTTTATGCTAAATTAAGATATTTTTTAAGACTTTCAAAAGTTTAAAATTTAAACCTTTTTTTGGTTTAAATTAAAAAAAATGTCTGCTCCCAAATCCCCTTCTTGCTTTTTTTTTTTTAATTTAAACCTTAACCCCCTTATTCATAAAAGATATCAAAGGTTTATAGAGCTTTTTAAAAGGACATTTCCATAAAAATTTTCAATTATAATAGTTTAATAAACCTATTTTATTTTTTATGAATAAGGAGGTTAAAGTTTAAATGAGAAAAAGTGTAAGATTTAAACCAAAAAAGTATGAAATTTATTCCAAAAATTACTTGGAAATATTTGAACTTTTGTAAGTTTGAATTTTAAACCAAAAAAAAAAATAATAATAAACTTTTAAACTTTCAAAGTTTCAAAATTTAACCCAAAAAAAGTTTTAAATTCCTTTCAAACCAAATCAAAGTTTAAAAAATATTCCAATATTTATAACGGTGTATAAATGTGCCTTTTCCCATTTATATATGTAAGTAAGATATATTGTCACTCTTTTGTGATGATTGTAAAAGTTAGAACAGAAATTTGCGTAAATTTAAACACAACGAGTATCGTAGTTGATTTTAAGTATTTAGTTTATGCTCTATCAATTTGCATTTTCATTTTATGGCTCTGAAATTTTTAGCAAACTACTATGTAAAAAGGTACAACTGAGTATAAAAAAAATCGTTCAAAAATTAAATTAAAATTATTAATATCCTTCAAAAATATTTTTTTGTTTACATATTTTATTAGCTTACGGCGCGTAATTCGTTCGTTGAGCGCTTTGTGTGATAGCTAATGGCTGAAGATAACCCAAAGGCCATATGCCAGAAATTAGGTTCCTTTTTTTATAATTTTATCTTTATAATATTTAATTGCTCGCGCTATATATGTATGTATGTATTTGGCTCTGTACAGGCGCGGATCCAGGATTTCGGCAAGGGGGGGGGGTTTTGAAAATTTCTTTTTTTGGAAGATGTTTTTTAAGGGCAGACGTTGCACATAGGTAGATTTTACGAATTTATGCGGCCAAAATTGCAAATTTTAAAATTGGTGCATATACAAAATCAAAAATCGCTCTACGTTTATAATAGACCGGGCGATAATAAACCGTTTTTCGCGGCTTTTATAGACAACGGGGGTGTCCCTGCCGCTAGTCGAAACTTATTATTCTGCCACTTTTCGATTTTTTATTTTTTACGTATTTTAAGTAATCCATTTTTAAACGTCAATATTTTCAGTTTTAAGACAGTTATCAAAGTAAACATCATGGATTCGAGTGCTTCAGGTAAATATCATTATTTATTGAAGAAATCGTCAACCTAGCATAATAAAAGACCCACCATTTTGAAGCTTTTAAGCATATTGGCCTTTCTTGAAAAAATATTGTTAATTTTTTAATTCAAAAGCATTTTAGTTATATTATCGCCTCCGATCGATTACCCGTCAATTTCTATACGAAAAAATGCAAAGCCAGAAATTATCAACAATGGATTAAAAATTGGCCTATTTGGAAAATTACCTGCTTTCGTATTTTTAGTATTTCCAATTTTTCAAAGTCAAGGAAATACTTATCATAAAAAGGGGCTAAGAATCCTAAAGCTACATTTTTAGAAGAGTTTTGAATATGCAATTTTGCAGCTCATTCAATTTTAATATAACAATATGCAACATTCAACCTTTTGAAAATTTTCATTGGCTTTTCGGAAATTTTAATTGGGACGGTCTCACCTTCACACCCTACAGAAAAAAACTTCTAAAATTGACGGAATTTTTCACAGCATTGAGAATTTCACTTTTTACACTAAAATTGGTTGGCTACATAACCGTATAGAAATCTCCTCAAAGTCTTCTATAAATTCTGTCCTCGCTTTGAAATTTTTAATCCATTTTTAGAAATTTCCACAATTTTTCGGATTTTTTCCATATGCTTAAAAATTCTGCTTAAAACGACTTTTATTGAAAAATTTTCTACATTTTTAAACGAAAATAAGAAAGTAAAATTTTCGACAGAACTCTTTGAAATAAATTTAAAAACTTTGGCGTATGATTTTTTTTTTGAGTCACTGTATATATTTTTCAATAAAATCGACTTTTAACTCAAAATATTAAAATTTTGCATTAAACAAGCAATTTGGAATAGATGTAGACAATAAAATATTTTTGGCCGCATAAAACTTGAAAATCTATCTATGTGCGCTGGTGAAAATATGGACTAATACCACCTACTATTATTATTCTATATACTAGTTGCGCCATTTCCCGCACCTTAAAAACACCAAACTCAAAACCCTCCAAATTAACAATATGTATGTCATCACATAAAGGAGATTTCAATTGAAGTTCTAAATAACATGTATATGTATGTATGTATATTTTTGCATTGGTACGTGCGAATGAGTATCGTATGGTATTGGTGGCAAATTGATCATCAATTTCACTTACCCTTGCATTTAAAGCCAAAATAAATAAGAATATATGTATGTAGTACTTTCTCGTTATATTTATATTTTTAATAGAATTTTTACCTTATTGAAGTTCTTGTGTTTATATACTCAAATTTTTAAAAGATTAATTTAAACAAGAATTGCGAAATGCCTCTGAAAAAGGCAATTTCTCCAACGATTCATTAATTCTGTACAATCCCGATAAAAATAGGGATAAGAAAGAAAAGAAAATAAATTTGCGATTTGGCAATTTGCGAATAGCATTTGACAAATTTGATTTTATGCACGTGCGTCCAAAGGTACCTACATGAACTTTTTTCGCATGTAGGTACATATTTTGGATGTTATGTGGTCCAACCATTGCTTTTGGAATGATAGAGTTTTCCTTGATCAGTTTCGGAAATTTGGGCGCAGAATCTATAAAAGCATTAATTTGGGATCTATGATAAACCACAAAGGGGGGGGGGAGGTTTGAACCCCCAAAACCCCTCCCGTGGATCCGCCACTGGCTCTGTATTAAAAAGATTTGGCAACCCAGTTGTGAAAGTTAATGTATGGTGAAGTATATAAAGGATCAATACATTACAGAATACATTCTTTTTTTTTCATTGTGATGTACTAGGCAAGTAAAGCATCCACTTTTGCCTTCTAGGGTGAGGCACGGAATAATGTTTGGATCAGAGTCGTCTCGGCCGTGATTTCAGTTTCATCCTCTCTTCATCCAGTTTCCAACTAGAAATATGAAGTTTCACCTACGCTTGTTCACCTCTTCTTCTCTCATTGTGGCACCATCTTCGTCTTTACTGCTTGCTATATAGTGTTGCCCGTTTTTTATTCTCCCCCGAATTTGAAACATGACATCAACTTGATATTCAATCCAACGCCATCATAACTATATGTAGTTTGACAATGAGCATTATGTTGGATTTTAGTGATGCCTTTATACTCACCTTTTTCGAAAAAGCATCTGTGAATTGTATGAGTTATTGTGTAGTCCTCAATAATTATTTATATTTAATAATATATTTATTAGGGTTTAACAAAATTATGTTCTTTGATATTTATAAAATTAAAAACTGAGATCCGAGAACTGAACCCTTCGCTTACTTTGGGAAGCGTTCTATAATGTATCCGATTTCATGCATCTTTTCAGGCGTCCTAAGGGTCATGCATTATCACCATTCTAACTGGGAAGCTTTTCAGTGTGTTGCTGTTGCTGCCCACTTGCCATTTCAGTTCCTATATACATTGCAAATTCCACAACTTTATAAATTGTGATTTCAATATCGTATCAAGTCTTATTTCATCAGCCAGCGCAGATACCCATTGTTGTAATATCACAAAACACATATGTACATACCTATGACTCTTCCTCTATAAATCACTTTGAGCATCCGGAGTACTTCAAGTCCATATCACCTCCATGTCTCGATGTATTTTCAGAAAAGGTGTATCCAGCTTTCATGTTGCAAATGATATGCCTACGCGTTCTTTATCAGTGCAAACTAGGGGTAGCTTTTCGTAATTCGATATTCGACTCTCGTCGCCTCCATATTTCAATTTGATATCGATACCATTTTGCTTTCCGTATTTCGATAGCAAAAGTTTTCTTATAATATTTTAAGAACTGCATCGAAGGTCTTTATTATCTGTTTTGTTCTGGTAAATTAGCAATCAGTTAAACCCACAAAAATATTTTGAAATTACATATATGTATTTTTGTGTGTTGACATCTTCGATAAGGCAAAACGATAGCTAAGGTGGTATCTCACCGTTTCTATCGAACTTTCGATATAGCACGACGATATTTGTGTTTACGAAAAGCAAAAATGATACTTCGGATTCTAATTTCGTTCGTTATCGAATGGTACAAAGCCAGCTCTGCTTGGTCGCATCCAGCCTCAAAAATTCATCTGTCCTACAGCGACTCTCGATGTCCATGTAGGTATCCCACGACGGTTCTGTATGGTCAACTCCTGTAGAGATTGGCGACAGTTCAGCGTTTGTACAGAACTGAATGAATAGGAGTGACGGTATTTAATGGCCGCTTGGTTATTGCTATGAAATGAATAAAACCTTACCGATAAGCTTATTGGCCCGGAAAACACTATAGTAATCGGGTGGCCTGAAAGAAATTTGTCAATCTTGGTCTTTTGAAAAGACAGAGAATTACAAAAAGTTTTAGCCAATTTTATTTTTTTTAAGGTTTTTTGCTTTATTTACATATTTCTTTTTTCTATACTTGTATTTCTGTAAAAAAAAAAAAAATAATAATAATAAGACAGAGAGAGCGAGCGACAAAATTTGGTCCGCTTTAAAATTTATAATAAATCATAAATGAAAGCGTGTGTCACAGTGTTTAAGTGAGTGAGTGATTCCGTGTATTTTCCCTTGTTGTTTTTGATGTTGTGGTCGAGTGAGAGAGGAACTTTGTTGAGATAATTTGTAAGTTTTCTAGATTGTTCAAATAATGATTTTTGTTGTTGTTGTTGTTGTTCTCATTTTTTCCTTCCTTCCTCCTTCCTTCGTTATTCTGTTATGAATTACTAACGCTTTTAACTAAAATGTGGTTATCGCTCGTTATTTTTTTTTTTTTTCATTTTTTTTTGTTGTTTAATTTCTTAATTTTTCTTGTTACTTTTATTTTTTGTTGTTTGGTTTTTTTACGTTCCGAATAATCTTATACTAACTATTAATTTCACTGTTGTTTTATTATTTTTTTAAATCTTTATTAAAGGTATTTAAATTAATTTACTCTTCTTCCTCCTCCTCTTCTTCCTCCTCTTCCTCCTCCTCTTCTTCTTCCTCTTCATCCTCCTCTTCTTCTTCTTCCTCCTCTTCGACGACTTCCTCTTCGACTTCCTCCTCATCCTCGATGATATCCTCATCGGCCTTGGCATCTTCTTCGCCTTCGGGTGTTTCGGGCTCGCCAGATTTTTTGCCTGGTCGTTCGCCGAACCATTTGGGCAGTTTGGCTGTTTATGGTAAAGGGAAAGAAAATTTATTAAAAAACGGTTTAGGCGAATGTGAAACATAAAATTAATAAAAAAAAAAAAAGTTATTTATTAGTCAAAACACAAAACACTAAACAAATGGTTTTTTTTTGAACGAGTTTCGTTTGTTGAGTATAAAGTGTTTTGAAAAAATTAGTGGAGATTTATTCTATAATTTTGTTTTTTTTGTTTTTTTAATTTCTAATTTTTTAATTTTTTTCTGCAATGCCTTTTACTTATGTATGTATTTTATTTTTTGTCGATGTTTTTGTTTTTTTTTTTTTATATTTAGTACGTACATTTTTGGCGGCCAGTGTATTGATCCTTCTTCTCGTTCCAGATTTTCTCATTCACCTCTTTGCCGATTTCTTCCCAACCCTATAGTTGTCGCATTTGTGTGTTTTATTTGCATTGTTATTTTTGTTGTTGTTGTTTGTTATTGTTGTTGTTGTTGTTGTTGATGTAGTTTGTGTTTTGTGATACGAATGCAGACGATAGATAACGAACAACACGTAACAAATTGCAAACATTAAAAATCCCAGTTCAAAATGAAATAAAAATAGAAAGAGAGAGTATGTGTGAAAGAGAGAAAAAATGAAAGTAATAATGACATGGAGTGTTGTAAAACATAATACATTTAAATGCATATAAATAAGCCTACAAGAATAACATTATCACATTTGTATAATAGATCTTAATCCACATATTGTGTCATCTTAGTTTTCCTAAAGTTTTTAAAAAACTTCAGGATGAATCTCCTGAAATATGTATATCTGAATCTAAAAATAATGACAAGGTTTTGGTTTAATAATTCTCTATGTGATGAATGAGTTACACAGAAATTTAGTAAAAAAAAAAAAGAGAACACTTTTGTTAATGCATAAACATTCATGGAGAGTTCGCTCAAAATATTTTCATGTTTTATCGCTCAAAAAAACACAGAACTGACGCAAACAGACAGAAAACATAAACGTAGACCATTTTGAACTTCATTGCACGTATACATTTTATAAAAAGAAAGTGCAGGCAAACATTTGTTAGGGGAATTTCATTCTTGCAAATCAAGGGTTTGACATCTTTTTTTTATATCTTGCCTCTGGTTCTCGATGTAAATCTTTGCTGCCTCTCTTGCCAGCGTTTCTCGGCAGTTTCCTTATAAAGCGTATCATAACCCTTCGCATAAAAATATAAGACTTAGTAAATGCTGACTTTTTCGTGGGTTTGTTGCAACCCATACAAAATTTGTTGTAACAATAAAAAGCTATACTTCTTTGGGGAAAATTTATAAAAATAGTGAAGTCAATAATAGACAACAACCAAACGTAGGATTGTGTCTTCGCTATTGCCATTTATAAATTTTTATATTTTTTTCTCTTTCTTAATAGGTAGTAGAAAACTGGTGTGAGCGTTTGAAGTATATTTTCACCCGCTCTCTAAGGAAGTATAACTTATGTATTTCTTCAGATTTTTCTTCAAATTTAGTGTGAGCACTTTCAGCTTGTTTGAAACAGATAATCGAATATATTGGCGTTTCGATTCGCCATCGAACACGCGAGGTCGTATCGAACAAAAAAATTTTCGAACTCATAATGAGTTTTCTAGATAGCCATACTCGCTAGCTGGTCGATAAAAATCTCCAACTGCTCGCTACCATTCTCATATATATATGTGCATAAATTCGGCAGCGAGAAATTTATAGCGAGCAGAGAAATTGTGAATCGAAAGCGGCTTATCAAATACTTACACCTTCGAATAGCTTCTTCTTATCGTCGTACGAGCGTGTATCCACACGTCGTTCATATTTGGAGGCGACTTGAATTTTGGGCGGGTATTTGCCAGTCAAAGCCTCAGGGTCGAGACCCTTCTTCAAGGCTTTGTGCCTGAGCTGTTGCTTCTGTCTTTCCTTCAATTCTTTCAACTGTAAAATGAAAAATGGAAAACGAAAACGAAAATTAATAAATTTTTATTCATCCATAAATGGCATAAAGATTCATTCATATAAGCACTTTCTGCGCTCAATACTCACATCGTAGTCCTGACGTTTCTGCCTTTCTTCCAAGTCATACTTTTCAGTTTCCAATTTGACGATGAGCTCCCACAGTTCTTGGGCCTTTTCGCGGAGTTTCGATTCGCTGAGACCTTCAATGGCCAGAGGTTTAATACGGAACGACAACGAGATTTTCTTCTCCTCCTCCAATTGTTCCTTAGTCTTGTTACGCTCCATGGCGGCGGATGAGAGTCCCAACTATATAGTATTTTAATTTTTGGCGACAAAATTTTCGTGTTTTCGTGTTTGGTTTGATTTGTTTTCGGTTTATTGATGATGAAAGACCAGTGAGCGCAGTGACCATAGTTCAAAGTATGGCATTGACCACAATTAGTGATATTTGTGGTGGATGTTGTATGAGATTTCGGGTGGAATAAGTTAAGAAACGTAACGCAACCGTAATGTAACGTAATCACGTAATGTCAAAAAAATATAAAAAGAGATATACCAAAAGAGTTTTTCAAGTTTTTCGTATACGAACTCGTTTTTTGCAAAATTTCAAAAATAGCAAAAGCATAAAAAAACATTTTATACAAAAAAGTTATTGATTGACGCAACGCAAAGAGGAAGTTTTGGAAAGTTATTGGGATGAGTAGAAGATTTTTGTTTTATTGTTGGGATAGATTAGGATTGTGTTTTTTTTTAATTAAATTTAGTTTCGTTAAAATTTTTTCAATCATTTTTGATCAATTTAAATTTTTGTTTGTTTTTTTACCAATCATTTTTAATTTTATTTTATTTTTTTAAGTGTAATGTCAATTTTGAGTGTTTGAAGTGATGGTGCAATGAGGATGGGATTATGTAGTGTAAAAGACACGAAACAACAAAAAAAAACGGAAAAAGGAAGCACATATAAGTATTTGGCATTAAAATGAACTGAAAGGATTACCACGCCTGTCTCCTTCTTGGCAATAGTGAAATTGGGACCCTTCTTGTCCTTGTCCTTCATGGCCTGCAGCATAGCTTGACGCTTCTTTTCGGCCTCCTCCAAACGTTGGCGCTTCTCTTCGATTTCGCGCTGTTTCTTCTCCTCAACTTCACGTACGCGACGCTCCTCCTCCTCCTTCTTGCGTTGCGCCATCTTTTGTTCTTCTTCGGCACGTGAAATCTTACGTTTGGCCTGTTTCTCTTTGAGCTTCTTCAGCTCATCCTCCTCCTTTGCGCGCTGTTTGCGCCATTCGCTGATATATTCTTTCAGCTGGTCATCGAGATCGGAGCGTTTTTGATCTTGACGCTTTATGAATTCTGGATCTCCCTCACCTCTGTTTTGGCGTTGAGTCGAACAATTTTCAATTTGAAGAGTTGGTTGGTTGTAGTGAGCGAGAGAATGCGTGTGTTTAGTTTAGTTTGGAGCGAGTGTACGTAAGAGAGAGTGAGAGAGAGATTAGAAAGGTAGAAGAGAAGTATACATTAGCAATTGTTTTTTAAACTAAGTATTTTTTTTTATTTCTGATTATTTCAAGATTAATTGATATTTTATTATGTAAATAATAAATAGTAAATAGATAAGAGCAAGGTAAAATAGCAATTTTCTAGCCCACATTGTATAAGTGTGAGATAATAATAAACATATTATATTATTTAGTAAATTCAACAGTAATTATAGAGTAGTGTTGTGCTTAGTAAAGCCTAACGGTAATAGCATACTTTAAGTAGAAAAGAATGCTAATCATACGTTAAAATTTTATACATACTTTCACGTAAAAATGCTTATTAAAAACGCAATATATACTAGACTTAGTTTCTTGATTACCTCATAGCAATCAGGCTGATAAGTGATATTTAAAAAATAATTTTTAATTTTTTTTTTTAACTAAGGTTAATGAAAAAATTGCAACTCTCAAAACAAATAAAACGCATCCATAACTTGAAATAAAATAAGCATAACTTGAATAAGCAAAAAAAATTTATGATTTATGTTTTTGAATGTTGATGCATTGCATTAATATGTATTTATGTATGTATGTGAATGTAAAGCACCATTTCATGCCAACAAAAAAACAACCCAGCTAACCAAAATATTAATGATTCGAAAGATGTATCGAATTTGAGCTTTCTTGGAGCGTTGTTTTGTAGGTACGGAGCTTTGTGTGGGAAATTGCACGTTGTAGAGCGAAAAAAGGCAAAGCTCTCTTTTATAGGAGTATTTTAGAGCATTTTGCGAGAGAGTAGATAGAGCTAGTTATCTGATTATGTTTTTAGTTATTCTGTTCTTAGTTGTGTGATTTTATATGTAATTAATAGGGCATGGAAATCTATGCAAATACATGTTTTTCTTAGATTTAGGTAGAGCAAAATAAATAAACAATCTTTGCGAATCGTGAAATTGTCTTAAAAATGGCATTCAAATGTTTTTGCATATTTTGCATATTTTGGTCATATATGCATATTTTTACATGTTTTGCGTTGTTTGCATTTTTTTTATTACATATTTCGCATTATATTGCCTATTTTTGTAATTTGCTAGTTGACAGTTTTATACAAACGAAATTCATGCATAACAGTCATCTGACGACGAATAGAGTTTCGTGTGAACACGGCTATTATTAGTATTTTCGATACGGTGCATACCTGTCGACAAAGAGCCGTTTTCAAACATGCTCCTATTACCTCTGTGGATGTAGAACGTTCGTTTTCTATGTATAAGAGCTTTTTTCGACCGAATCGGCAAAGTTTTGTTTTTGAGAATATGAAAAATATTTCATTGTGTACGCTAATGATTCGTTGAATAAGGATTAACCTTTGCAAATTATGAAATGTTCAAGACTGAATTTATGTATCTATATATATATATAAACATACATATGTATAAACGTACAACGTAAGAGCAAAATTGAATTAAAAAATGTTTGTACCTAATTTATTTAACTATTGTAACTTCAATAAAAATGAATTATCTGAAGTTGAAAAATTTGAATTAATGCATTTTTTTTTGATTTTTCATGCATATTTCTCAGTTTTTGTTGCATTTTTTATGCGCATATTTTTTATTTTTAGTACATGAAATTCCATGCCCTAGTAATTAATTTCAATAGGAATCCAATTTCATTATAACATCGGTCTCCTGCCAGAAACACGAAGGTGAAAATTTGTTTAAGTGTGATGTCTGCTCTTTATCGGGTATATATTGATGTAATAACAATTAATATTTGTATAAATGCTTGTGTAAACATACAAATGTACATAATATGTACGTGTATGTACATAAGTATATATACAAATATTAACTTTTATTATATGAATGCATATATACCCGTTAAAGAGCAGACATTGCACTTAAAAAAATTTCACATTCGTGTTTCTGGCAGGCGGCCGACGATAATATCTAAGATAATGTAAACAAAATTGTATAAACTATTAAGTTCTAATAATTAGACTGCGGATCTTTATGCAAAAAATTTAAAATGATTTACTAAGAGTTATATTGATTCAAAACTATATATTCACATTCCAAAGCGAATTTTCTTGCTCTGTTTTGGATATGCAAAATATATGCAACTTAAAAGTACACCTTTTTTACATCAGATATGGAATTTTAAGTGATATACACAATAAGTAAAGTATAGTTGAATGCAAAAATCATATGTTCTATGCTGAATCTTTTGTTCTATGCAAATATAAAACCCATTAACACCCAAAAACAAGCTGCAAATGGGAACTAATTTTTATTATAATAATTTTTAATGTAAAGAGGTAATTTTAGTTGTAGTTAAGACCACAATATACTAAAAGTGTTTTCTCTACATTTTCAATGGAAACATTGTGACGCTTATCGGCTAAGATCCGTTTATATGCTGAAAATGAACGCTCAACAACACAAGATGTAACCGGAGCATACTTAAATTCGCTCCAAAATTGACTGGGAATCTGTATTCCAGTTTCTAATATTTTGTTGTCACCTGAAAGTATTTTGGCTACTCCTAATATGACTTCAAAAGCAGGTTCTTTTTTGAAATAGCTTCAATTTTGACCAAAACTATTTGCCCACATGATCCTGACGTAGCGTCAAGTCCTTCAAAAGCTTCTGTTATTAGGGCCATTGTAGCCATTAGGGGAACTCCGCGAGACTCTAACTTGCGGATTAAAACTGCTAAACCTCAATTATTATGCAAATATGCAAGTTATATGCAATATGCAAGTTATATGCAGAAATAAATATGAAAATTTAGAATATTTTGTTAATAACTTTCATTTTTCTCTTTGGAACCATATCGCTATCTCTTTTCCTTAAAAATATGCAATTGCATAAATATCCGCAGTCTACTAATAATACTGTGCAACAGTTTTTAGGTTCTTTGTACAAAGATTTTCTCTGAAATTTTATGGCGGTACTTTGCGATTCGCTAATATTCGATTACGGATGGTTGGAGCGTAGTTTTAAAGCCTCGTGTGCTACCCGAAAGAAGTCTGATGATGAAGAAAGTGTTTTTTCTTCGAAATAGCCATCACTTCTACCATCGCTGTATGAGTTAATTGCATTTTTCCGCTTATACCAAAGTATAATAAATTTTCAAAAATATTTTAACACTCTATCGACTTTCAAAATATTATTTTTTCGGAGTTTATTAAAGAGGGGTCAAAATGACCTCTTCGTGGAGGTGTTAGAGGATTAAAGTATTCTACGAAATTAAAGCTCGTGCAATTTTACTATAAATTTCCTAACAACATATATCCATACGATATGTATTTTAATCATTTTTACTTTTATTTTAAAATCATTCAGACGAAATTTCAGAAATTTAAAATGGCAATAAAAATAATTTTACTTTTGATTTTGAAGTCTTGCTTCCAGATTTGATATAACGCCTCCAATACGCTGTTGGCAACACTAAGAACTATATGTGGTCTATGTAAGGGATCACTGGCCAACCTAACCTAACCTACTATATAATGGATAATGGATAAAATATGAGTACAAAATCACTCCGAAGTTAATTTTAAAAGTGTTATAAGCCCCTCCCCATTGAGCGTATACGGAGACATTTTTGCTTTCATGACTACCTTCAACGTTACTTTGCTTACTTAGTGTTCCAAAATGAGCTCATTTATGTATGATGAATATGCTTCGAGAAGTGTGTGGTTTATCGGTTCTAATCAAGAATTATCTAAAGAAGGATATCGCAGTAGATAAGCTGATTGGAATTGTGTATGTATACTAAAAAGTGTGAATGTCAGACAAAACGAATTGGCAAAAATTTTACCTTGAAATTCATTTCTCTTCTCTTTCACATTGACATTTTTAAAGAAAACACACACATAAAAACGGAAGTAATATAACCTCTATTTGGATAAACCTTGGTTCTAATGAAGAGTTTTTTCTCGCTTTGTTTAACTGGTTTCTTTTTTATATTTATAGAGGAATGCATATGTATGTTCATGAGTATGAGATGATTTAATTAATTTTACTCGAAGGACACTATATTAGGGTGAATGCAAAAAAAAAAAACAAAATATGTACATATGTTAACTAACTAAACAAAAATTATTACTTTTGCTCTTGCTAGGGGTGTGATGAAATTAGTTAAATTAACAATACAAAAAATACAAAAAGTTAGGAAAATAGTAAAAGACAAGAGGTCAGTAGGTAGTGGTTGGTTTTTTTCTTTCTTTGGTTTGAGGAGATTTTTTTTATAGCTGCAAGCGAAGTTGTTTAACAAAAATTAAACATAAAAATTAATTTACTTTTTCTACATTTGACTTAAAAGCCAATAGGAGATAATTGCTTTTTTTAAGCTAATAGAAGATAATTCCTTCTGTTTTTTTTTTTGTTTTTTTTTTAAGGGCGTTTACTTCGATCGACTTCACTTGCAGCCAACTGCCAACTGTGGGGTAGGTAAGCATTCTAACAGCAATAAAATTTAACGCTAAATATAAAATCATATTTTTTTTTTCTTGCTTTATAAACTAACACTTACTCGGCGGCTGGTGTTTGAGGTGTCTTTCTACGTTTTCATAAGGCATTTGCAAACATATTTTTGGTGGATGGATTTGATTGTTTTTGGTTTGAATTGTGTATGATTGACATTTTTTATATTTTTTTTTTTTTTGTTTTTCAAAAATTCATTTATTTTGGCATATCCACAGTGAAGGATGTGTAGTTGTTTGATTGATTGATTTGGTTGGTTGGTTGGTTGGTTGATGGTGTGTTTTTTTTTATTTTCATTCGATTTTTTTTGTTTTGGCGGATGCAAAAATATATATATGTATTTTTTTACATTTTATGTGTGACGTAATCGTTTACAAAAAATTTTGTACAATTTTCATATAGTAGATATGTATGTACACACGCACACGCAACAACACGCAAAAAATTTGTGTAACGTTGTTGGGAAAAAGAAGAAACAAAATAAAAAATAAAAAAACAATTATATAGTTTTCTTTTTTTTTTAAATGTGTTACATATATACATGGTAAATATACAGTATATCTATATATATATGTATGTACGAGTATGTTTTACAGTAATGCTGATGGAAAATTGTGTTGCAATGTATGTATGTATGTAGGTTTGTATAATATTTATTATATACAAAGCATAGAATACAGTCAACGTCAAAAAAAAACATTGCACGTTGAAGGTTTACTTTTGTTTTTAAATGACGACATTGGAGATTTTTAAGAAAAAATTAAAGAAAAAAAATTGGCCAGTATGGTAACGATTTTTGCTCGGTTTTATGTTCTTAGCGGTTCCGATGTAAAAATTATGTAAGTGAGCTATACCTTAAAGTATTCCAATATAATCGGTGCACAGTGGGCGATTCACTTTTGCCACCGCCGGAAAATTGATAACTTCCAAAGTAGAAAAGATATCTTCAATCGTTTTTTTTTATTAATTAGGAAACATATCAAGGAATTAAAGAAATGTTTTTTTATTTAAAAGTTTTTTTTTTATTTAAAAGAAATATTTTTTTTTAATTTAAAAGAAATTTTTATTTTTTTATTTTTTTATTAAATTTTTTATTTATTTTGTTTTGTTTTATTAAACCAATTTCATTATATAAACGTTTCTAAAAAAAATCAAAAAAAAAATAATAATATTTGGATGAGAAAATACAATTACTCGGAAAAAACATCAGGGAATTAAAGAAATGTTTTTCTTATTCAGATTTTTTTTTTAATTTAAAATAATTTTTTTTTTTAATTTAAAAGAAAATTTTATTTTGTTATTAAATTTTTTATTTATTTTGTTTTATTTTATTAATCCAATTTCATTATATAAACATTTCTAAAAAAATCAAAAAAAAAAAAATAATATCTGGATGAGAAAATACAATTATTCGGAAAAAAACATTAGGGAATTAAATTTTTTGTTATTTAATTTTTTTTTTAATTTAAAAGAATTTTTTTTAATTTTTTATTTATTTTGTTTTGTTTTATTAATCAAATTTCATTATATAAATATTTCTAAAAAAATGGAATAAAAATATTTGGATGAGAAAATACAATTATTCGGAATTATCCCATCTTTCATCAAGCCCCTAAACAATGCGATAAAATCAAGGTTAGCGGCTGAAATTGACCAGGAAAAGAAAACACTTCTAGAAAACATTAAATTTGGTTTGAATACGGTTGAATTTCATAAAGTTTTACTATACGAGGGACAGAGGTACGCTATCAAAGGCACGTTGTTAATACACTCATATTCAACTACATTTAATAAGCAAGATATATAGACAGAACACAAAAACATATTTTGCCCATAATACATACCTACCATATTAATAAAAAATCGTTTAATTCAATTTTAAAATTTGAGTTTTCCGCCGCTGGCGAAGACGAATCGTCCACTATGCGGTGCCAAGAAATGAGAAACGGCTGAGACATGGCTTAATCGACTCTGGTCATGATTCTAATAATATTTTTCAGTTTAAAATGGTATTTTTGTCAGTTGAAATCTTCTGCTTCTGCTGCTTTCAACAAACATGCTTTGAACCAAAATTATCAAAAACCATTTTACGTTTATATGTTTGTCAACAAAATAACATAATATAATAATACAATGGCGCTATTATAACTCTGACGTGTTTTATGGCCGAGCTTCTCTCCCAATTCGAGGTGTGCTCCTTTTTGTTTTTCCTACCAATTGGGGAATTATATCAAAAATCGCCGATTTTTTTTTGACGCTGACCATACACGTATAACTAACATATACACATACACATTTATGCATAGTTGTAGATGCTGATGTATGTATACATGTATATGTACATATATATATAAAAATAATGAAAATGCTTAACACAAAGCTAAAATCTATTTTCGGCAAAAGAATAAGCGAATAGTCTTCTAAGCAAACGAGCCAAAAATGAAAATAAAAATTTTGCTAAAAAGTTAAACAAAAATAAAGTCTATTCTATTTTTCGGTTGCTAACGAACACTAAACATTTCTTTGTATTTACTTTTAGTAAATTTTTTTTTTTGTTTTACAAAAAATGTATAAAAAGTGCGCTACGTGTGCAAAAAAAAGTAAAACAGAAATGTGATAAACAAACATATCTACATATCCCACGAATTAAGCACGAATAAACACATTCCTTTGTAAAAAACAAAAAAAAAATCAAAACCAAACGAAAATATGCTAAATGTGCGCCCGCTTTGGGCATTCATATTTACAAACGAACTTTTGGCATACATAAATACATACATATACATATGTACATATGTATGTGTAGTTTACTGGCTTAAGTGGCTTACTTGAATATATATGTGAATGTTTATTATAGATACATACGTATAATAAATATTTAATACTTTTTTAACAACCATATTTCGCTAGCTTAGAGTGCAAATTGTGTAAGACCTTTTTTAAAACTTTATAAGAGAGACAAAAAACAAAAAATAAAAAAAATGCGAAATGAAAAAAAATTTTCTATTCATATAAATATTTTGGACTTACACAATTTTCTTTGCTTTTTGGACTTACACAATTTGCGTATCACTGAATAACAACGAATCGAAATATGACAAGTATCACAGACTTGTTTGATTTTTCTAGCGTTCTACATAAAAATACACTTTTTCATAAAAGTGGACTTACACAGTTTGCACTCTAAGCTAGCGATTTCCTATTTTAAAGCCCTGTTTGCGCCTGAAAGTATGCTACATAGTTTAGAGCTTGTGTTGCCCTGTAGAAATTTTATATACGTACTTATATGATTTCATTTATCACCCACAGAGTGCTCTTAACAGGCGCTTAGCACAATTTCCTAGCTGATTACATGTAAATTAGGGCGGGGTGAATTGGAGCTTTTTTTGAAATCATTATTGCTCTACCTGCAGAATGCTGCTTTTCTAGTACAGAAGTAAGACTGCAAAATATTATTGGCCTAGTCCTTTATTTGGAGGTGCCCCAATTCCATTAAAGAATGGACAAAATGCTCCAGATGCATAAAATTCATTTGCTAGATAAAATTAATTTGCTAATTTCTCCTAATAATATATGTAATTTTCCGATGAAAAATGTTTAAATCAGTGTCTCCGAGCTTATACAAAAATTCTGAAAATTCGAGGAAATTTCCAAAATTTCCAAAGAAATTTCTCGAATTTTCAGAATTTTTTTTAAGCTGGAGACACTGATTTAAACATTTTTCATCGGAAAATTACGTATATTTTTAGGAGAAATTAGCAAATTAATTTTATGCATCTGGAGCATTTTGTCCATTCTTTAATGGAATTGGGGCAGGTAGAGCAATAATGATTTCAAAAAAGCCCCAATTCACTCCGCCCTAATGTAAATACTTATGTTCATTTATGCGCCTTAAAGTGTGCTACACATTTCAATGTATTTTCTTAACTATTTTTTGCTTTAGTTAAACCGTTAATTTTTTATTTTTTTTTGCATTTATCTCATAGGTGCGTATAAACATATTTGCCTCGCCATAATCTCTAAATACTTATGTATGTATGTTTATGTGTGTGTATGTGTGTGTGTATGTGTGTGTGTATGTGTGTTTTTTGATATGTTCTTCCTCAGTGTTTTGGGCTTACCAGTGTTTATTTTAAATATATGTATGTACATACATATGAATGCACTGCATATGTTTTTCTTTAACTCGCTACTTACCTCCTGCAATTAGACAATAAAACAGAAAAAAGAAAAAAAAATATTTTTTTTTAATTTGGTACATCCAACGAAGTTTGAAATATATTTATTAAAATTATGCATGTGCGTATGAAATTTTATGTGTGACTTTGACGAGAAAAAATGGCAAATTTTTGTAAATTTTAAACACATTTACATACAGCAGTTTGTTGTTTTTGTTTTTGTCGACAGTATTTTAAGCAGCTTAACAGTAGTAAGTAGCTTAAGAAGTACATAGTAAGTATGTAAGTAGCAAAAGAATTTAACGCACACACAAAAAGTAGAAAGCTCGAAAACAGAAGAAGTTCAAAAATGCATTAGTGAAAAGAATTTTTTTGAGAATTGTGAATTTCCAATTTTGAAAGTAGTATAGATTTTATTTATTGCCATTTGCTTATGAATATAGTAAGTAGTTGTTATTGAATTTTGTACCAGATTTTATTTAGTTTTCTTTTTGAAAGCCGAAAATTTTGTTTTGTTTTTTTTTTTGCTTGTTAAGCAAACAGATTTTTTTTTTCTATAAGAAATTGTCTTTAGTATAATTTTGGTTTATTTGTTGTTGTTGTTTTTTTTTTAAATTATTTGTTGTTAAGTAAAATGCGCTACATACAGCCAATTGCCAATTGCTTTGAGGCATTATAGTGTAAGTATATTTTTGTTTTTGTTGTTTTTTGACAGACCCAATTTTATTATAGAAGTAAGCTTTGTTGTTTAATTAATGTTAATATTTTTTTAACTACCCTAATGTTAATCCTATGCTTATAAGCTATTTACCTACGTAAATTCCCTATGAACTATGCGGAAAAACGTTCGAAAATGATCTTTGATGATATCCAATTTATATATCAAAGTGAAAACGTACTTCTGACAAATCTTAGTTTGCAATATTCATAATACATATATAGGAAATACGCTCGAAATGTGTTCGATTGAAAAAAAAAGACTAAAGCACAAGAAAAAAGTGTTACATTTAAGTAATCTCTCTCTCATTTGAATTTCGATTCAATAAGGCACTGGTTATCGTCGTTTAAACTTCATAACCGCCTATACCAATATTGGAATTTGCCAAACTTTAACTCCCAGCATCCAGCTCTATCGATCCATACCATAAATTTGGTCTTTTGGAAGCTCTGGAAGCTCTATATTTCCTTCTCATATAATTTTCAGCTATAAAGGTCAGTTAGGCGTTATTGAAAGTGTCACTTAGGCGATTATGAACTTTAAACAACGATATCGAATTCATAACTAACGGAAAATACATCAGTTAACGAAGGTTCTCTTTTGCTATATATGTAATTACCTACTAGTTTGACTCGTATTTGTCCACTCTAATTATAGAATTTGTTTTTCAAACAATTTCAAATTGTTAATCAAACCAAATGTGTATTAGGATATACACTATATAGTATATATACTAGTAAATTTTTGCATGAATTCTGTTATGCCTTAATAACTTTCCAATCAAACTTTCCAATCAAACTAATTGCATAGCCTAAATTGCCATAATATTAAATAATCTTTATGCATATTTCAGAGATTTTGAAAGCAATAAAATACGTATTTTGAAATACGAAATTGGTTAATTACAATAAATTAAGTTCATATGTACATAAATAGCTTAAGTGTGAAGTAAATGAGACAGTTAAGTGCATGAATGTGTGACACAAATAACAGCTGTGACATTTACTTAATTATTTTGTCGTGTTCTTTGTCGCCTTTGTATAATATTTATTAATCAATCAAAAGGTGTATTTAAGTATGTATGTACATATAAATGAAAATGCACGAAAAGAAAATATAGAAGTATGCATGTGAATATATATATGTGTGTGTATGCGCTTTTTTGTATGTGCTTTTGTGTATTTCTTAAGAATCCCAATAAATTGATAATGCCGATTGATGAAGCTTGATTGCTTATTGCACGTGTATGTATGTATGCATTTTTGTGTGTGTGTGAATTGCTTGAATGTCATGATTGCATTTTCTTTCTTTCTTATTTATCTGATTTTTACTTACTCTTTGGTCTCCTCGACAACCTCCTCCTCCTCCTCGGAACTAGATTACATTGTTGTTGATATGTATGTGTGTATGTAGGATGTTTGGACGAACACATCATGCGAATACAAACGTACATTTATATAGATGTATGCATACACGAGTACATGGATGTTTCAGTTTTATAAGAAATTTTTTTAATTTTTTTGTTTTTTTATTTTTTTGTTTTTTTTTTTATATTATTGTTTTATTTTATATTATTTTATTTGATTTTATTTTTGTTATTTTATTTTATTTTATTTTATTTTATTTTTGTTATTTTATTTTATTTTATTTTATTTTATATTATTTTATTTTATTTTATTTTATTTTATTTATATTATTTTATTTTATTTTATTTTATTTTATTTTATTTTTGTTATTTTATTTTATTTTATTTTATTTATATTATTTTATTTTTTTTATTTTTTATTTTTATTTTTATTTTTTTTTGTTTCGTAATATATGGAATATGTTCGATTCGTTTAAGCAGGCGCACCGTGTTTGGGCATAATAAAGAACGTTGAAATGGAACGCACGAGCCAATAAATGAATATAACGGTTCCATCGAGTGCGAACGAGTATGTGTATTTGGTTGTTGTTGTTTTTTTTTTTTTTGGTATTTTTGTTGTTGATGTAAACAGAGTTGTACATGTGAAGAGAAATAAACAAACGGAAAACATATAAGACAAATATTAAAAAATTGACATATAATTTTCAATTTTTCCAGTTTTTTGAAGAAAAATTTAAAATAATAATATTCCTTTTTTTAATTTTAAATTTTTCCAGTTTTTAAGGAAAAATTTAAAATAATAATTTTCTTTTTTTAATTTTTAATTTTTTTAGTTTTTAAAATTATTTTTTTTTTGTATTTTTTTTTGTATTTTTATTTTTAATTTTTTTTATTTTTATTTTTCCAGTTTTTTAAGGAAAAATTAAAAATTTATTTTTTTTTAATTGTCAATTTTCCCAGTTTCTAAGAAAAAATTTAAAATAATTTCCCTTTTTTAAAAACTGGAAAAATTAAAAATTATTTTTTTTTTAATTTTTCTTAAAAAACTGGCGCCAATAAAGCTAAAAAATACACATTTAGATAATTACTATAAATAAATGGCCATGTAAAAAACAAAAATACTTTTTTCTTTGAAAACTAACACAACATGCTATGGATAAAACTTGAGGTACATTTGCTTATATTTAGTTAAGACATAAAAAATTGAACATTAGAAACTTTAAATTAAATTTAAAAATGTTCTTAAGGTATACCTAACAATACACAAAAACCCAAAGATTTTGCTAAAAATTAAGTAAAATCTGAAAAGTGCACAAAAAAGTTTTTATAACTATCTGTTTAAGTAATTTATGGAGCTTTACAAGAATTTTATTTTCTTTTCTCTTTATGAATTCTGAATCTCATGCATACATACAGATGTCTGTAACCAAGAATTATCTAAAGAAGGATATCACAGTAGATAAGCTGATTGGAATTGTGTATTTATACTAAAAAGTGTGAATGTCAGACAAAACGAATTGGCAAAAATTTTACCTTGAAATTCATTTCTCTTCTCTTTCACATTGACATTTTTAAAGAAAACACACACATAAAAACGGAAGTAATATAACCTCTATTTGGATAAGCCTTATCTGTAACTTAGTAAAATCTAAATTACTGGCCAATAGCCCATACAAAATTCACATAAAAGTAATTATTAGAATTAAACGATCATGTAAAAACAAACTATTTTACTTATATTACCTACAGGAAATTGCACATTTCCTCAAGAGCAGAGTAAGAGTATCTTTTAAATTGCATTATTTCAGTTCAACTATAAATGAAATCATAAACTATTGCTTACGAGTAACGGAAAGTTATCAAAATACATAAGGATACGTATGCATGTATGTATGTATGTGCACGAACAAATTACTTTTGAATACATAAAGATTTGCTTGCAATAAAAGCAGCTGCAACAAAAAATGCATAACAATAAAAGTACACACGTGCATATAAATATACATATGTACATACATACATATGTATGTATATATATTTATACATACGTCATATGTATGTATGTATGTATGTGCTTTCCACACTCAACAATACAAAATCGAACAATTTTATTTATTATTCTTGTTTTACTCTTTTATTTGATGGTAAATTGAAATATTGAAAATATTGAAATGTAGCTGCATAGCACAAATTAAATTCATACATAGATATGTATGTACATAACAAATCCAGAGCGTCAGTCAAAAGTGCCGCGTTGCTCATACGCCCTGGGGCCCGCAATGCATTTACATATTGGCATGCGCATTTATAGAAATTTGATAATTCGCTTACCGAATAAATGTATGTACATAAATATTGAATTTAATAACATGCATATGTACATACATATACATACATATATGCATTACAAATTTCCTATTAGTATGAAATGAGTTCGAAATCGCATATACAATAGGGGTATTCGCTATCCATAGCATAACCCTAGCACGTAGCACGGATTGCACGGATTGCAAAGTTTTACAACGCACAACAACAAAATATAGGCGCACAGAAATATGCTAGACCTCAAAAATATGCTACACCAAAACCTATGTATATTTATTTGCTATGAAGTGTAGGAAATTAAGCAGCATCCGAATTTTGCTTAAAATGTTGTGTTTTGTGTGTATTTATTAAACTTACTAAAATAAAATGATTTATTTATTATAAAGTGAGTGATAAACGCGTCCCTTTGGCTAAAAAGAAAAGCTGCTTCTTAAAATTTCTTACGACTGTGAAATGGGGTGCTCTCGATGTGTAGCATATTTTGGTCTAGCATATTTGCAATCCGTGCTATCTTGCTATCTTGCTAGGGATAGCGAATACCCCTAATGTATTACACATGCACTTTTATTTTTATAGATATCTAAAATAACTCATTATTTGATTGTAAATTACTGTTCAAATAAGTTATAGATTTGTAAAAAATGTACAATTTACTATTAATTATAATTATATTTTCATGATATTTTTGCTTGGTTATTATAAACGGCATTTGAAATGCCTTTTTTGTGTGTATTTTTTTTTTTTTTTTTTTGTTTCATTGAAAAACTGCTTTTATGTAGACTTGCTATCATACAAGTTTTTTGCTAATATGTACATGCATACATATACATCTTTCCGTTTTTCAATCACTAAATCTATTTGCTTTCATTCCTCGCTACGTCTTTGCTTTGCTTTGCATTCATTTTACTTACGTGTACTCTTCATCATCGGACATGGTTATGGTTTGGGATTAAGAAACCTGCAAGCAAAGTAAATTAAATTTCAATTAGTATTTTACATTTTTTACTTCGGTTAAAGTGCACTTTCTTGGCGGAAAAAGTGGAAGTTGTTTGTATAAAGTTGCATTGCAAATATTTGCTTTAATTATTTTAATATTCAAAGCTGATTTTTTTATTTTGGTTTTGTGATCGAATTGGTATTTTAAAGAGTAAGAGGCCTTCATAAAGTGATTTGTTGTTGTTGTTTGGCAGCAAAAAAGTTGCAATATGAAAATACATACATACGTACATACATTTTTATTTGGCACACTACGGAAATGGCTATAGTTTTTATACTGTAATTTATGGCGAATAAAGGCAATGTAATGAAAAAGTGCTTTTTTTATGCATATACATATGTATGTGCATTTGTACTTAATAGAGAAAAAATTGCCTGCATAGATTTCAAATATGTATTTTTATTTTATAAAGAAACTATGCTTTTCTGCAGCACTCCAATTAATTGCCTTCATACATACAGACGTACATAAATGTAGGTGTATACGTTATTATACCCAAACAAATACATACATATGTATGTATTTTTGTGCATATGTTAGTGCATAAACTAATCATTTTGAGTGCCCACAAGGCCCACCGGCAAATACTGCTAAACGGCACATATTTTTAAAACTAAAAAACAGCCAATTGTTATAGTGCATGTGGGTAAAATGAACGAAAATAAGAAGAAGAAGAAATGAAATAAAATATATGTACATACATCTTCATACATACATATATTTTTATTAAGCCGGGGCGTTTTACTAACCTATATCGTGCCATCGATATTAGCATTCCTCTAATTTTTCTGCGTAGAAAACTCTTGCACGACATTTGTCTAAAATTAATTTTGATTTTGCGAAATTTGGTTTTTATGCACCAAGACTTATTTTTGAAAAAAAAAAATGGACAGAAATCGAAAAAAAAAATAAACAAGCCAATATGCACATCAATTTGAATCAGAACTTTACGCTGAATTCAAATATGAAATCACAATTAAAATTGAATAATTCGTTTTCGAGATATAGCCTGATTTCCGGGTTTGATGACTGAATGCTCGAAATCGCATATTTTCGCAATTAAATTCTTTTACTATGTTTACTGAATTTAATAACAATATTTTTAAGTATTAAAAACAAGTTTGCACTCTTTTTTCTTTAGCCCAAAATGGCGGTATTGGAACTCCTTGTTATAGTCATCCCATATGAATGATTTTCGCTGACAGCACTTTGTGCACAATAGGTGCTCCAAATCCAAACTTTCAGAATTGTAGCTGCAAAAATGGAAGTTATACCTTAAAACGTAGGCGTATGCTCTTTGTAATTTGCTTTTTACTTTATTCAGCTCTAAGAAAACTTAAGGTTACTCATACGCCATGGGCACCACTGGAAGCATACAAGAATATTTCCAATTTCGTTGAAACAATATAGGTGAGCAAATCGCACCGGTTTAATATGTATGTTTATAATTTTTTATTTAATTTTTTCATATTCAATATTTCCCTGTTATTACTTTTTCATACAACACTTTTGTATGTATATATGTATATATGTGTATGCATGGCTGTGTTTATGTCTGTTGTAAGCCCAACAACGTTGTTCCCACTTTATTACAATCAAACATTGGCTTTTACACTTTTTGCCATAGCTTAAGCTGCATGAAGCCACAACTTTTAGTTTTAATGCATTCCGAGTATTTGTGTGTGTGTGTGTGTGTGTTATTTATGCCAACCGCAACATTAAAACGAATCAAACAAACAAACAAAAAATTTGCATGTTTTCCCCAACCGAACTCTAAAGTGTATTTGCGATAAAAAAAACAAAAAAGTTTTGCGTTAACACTGTCATAGTTGCTCATATATAAATTTATATATACATAGAAAACTATGCACACCTAAAACTTCCCTGCAGTAAAAAAATATCAATTGCGAAAAATAGCTAGCTATAAGTAACTACTTTGTGGCAATTGCAGAAAATAGTTAATTTTTAATGTACTTAGAATAACTAACGTCTAATTGGACCATAATTCATGCAGAGGAATCCAAAATTCGATTACCACTTTTACTCGTTAGTAAATTAAAATGGCAATGTGGCAGCACAGATGCCAATGACAGCAATCAGCTGTTTGATGAAGTCAAACAAAATTTAATTTTCAACCGGCCGCGTGAAAAGTTTAATTTGTGTGTTGAATTGTAAATTTTGTGTAAAAGTAAGTATTTATAATATTAAAAATGTTAAAAAGAGGTTGTAGTGGAAGGAATAAGCGTAGATTGGTAAAGAAGCAAAAGGAAATTTATTTAAATAGATCAAATAGTATTAGCGAGGCAGAGGCAGTGACAGCACCAGCGGCAGCGGCGTTTGGTGCTTCGGTTGCTTTAGGTCAGCGTTGGGCAAAGTAGCTCCTGGTAGCATTTTGCACTTAGGAGCCGACTTTGCACATTTGGGTGATGGTGAGGGACGCAACCAAGTGCAGCATAAGGGGAGAAGAACTGAGGAAGAACTCACTAACACATAAGCAAGATTGAGAACGAGAGAGTATGTCTCCGCCTGTATTCGTGGCAGTGATGGAAAATGAAAGTTTCCAATTGTGTCAAATTTGTACAAAAAGTAGTGAATTTTTGAATTTCATTGTGCAATCAATTTGAAAATCGTCAGTTGGTACCATTACCTTGATAAAATAAGTTTACAGCACATATTGTATAATAAGGATCTCATACAAGACCATTCTTACGCATATTTGTGCGTCCTACTTTTATGAAGATTACTTTATAATAAAGTTTATATGCCTTCATAATAAAAAAACAACCGTCTGTTTACTATGAAGCAAACAAAAATGGCATTGTAATCGAAAAATATTTATAACCTGAATTGAGTTTTGCAGAATAGTGCGAAAATCAATTGATTATACATAAGTGCCTTGCTACTTCCCAAATAACCGAAAACTGCATAGGCACGAGTCATTTTCCATCACTGGTTCATGCCTGAGAGGCAGTGTGCAGCAGTGTTGCCGCAGCGTCAAACATTTTGGTATTACATATTGGTACTTTCATGGGTTTTTCCTCGTATCACCTAAAAATTATTGAAAAAAATTAATTAAATGGAAGGCCAGCTTAGCACCTTTCATTTGGTACCAATATTGCTCAAAGTCTATCTGGGTCACTCTGGGTCCACATTTAGGCCCGTATCCCGAGAAGTTCCCACTTATTGAAATTCTATATACCCTATCATGTGCGTTAATACCACATTGATCTACTGCAAAAATTTCATAAAGATCGGTTGATTAGTTTGGGAGTATATAAAGGACAGACACACATTCTTTTTTGTATAACAGATTTTATTTAATATAAGAGAATTTATAAATGTAAGTTCTTGAATTTTGACATTGCTAAAATAATATAAAAATAAATTATCTATCTTCTATGAATCGAATGTGAGTGAGTTTCATAAACCAAATATTATTTCCACTAAAATAATATATGTATTGTAGGAGCGGCAACTCTGGGGGAAGAGCGCCGTTGTCAACAGGGAGGGTGTCATTGTTTAAGGATTGTATAATAAATGTGTTTTAGTACTCTTTTCTACAACAAATACTACTACAACTACTACTCTTAAAAACTAATACTTATGCTTTGCTACTATCAATACTAAAAATATATATATAGTTTGTAAATAAATCGATTTGCATGTAGAAATGAAATACGCACAAACTAAATGTATATTATAAAGTCGTTGCTACCTAAAAGTCGAAAAATTCAGTATTAATTACTTTTTTCGTAATTCTTGGCAAAAATTGTATTATTTTGTTTCCGTACTACGGCAACACAGTATAAGAATTGTTGATCGTGGCTGAGAGTTCGTGGTTTTGGTTTTTGATTTTTAGAGCCCGTGCACAATTGGCTTTGTCTGCTCCAACTTTGATAGAAAAAACCTTAAAGCAAAGCGAAATTCCAGATGCTTGCTACAATTAACACTTTGACAATTTCCACTTCACTTCTTTGCTTTAATTTATAAACCTGATTTTTGGTAATATATTTGGGGAATTTGCTTTTTTCTGCTTATTCGAATGTTATTTTTTACTTTTCTCTGCTCACTTCTCACGAAATTGCGCGAAATCGCTAAAATAAGTGTAGATATACAAACATACACACACACACACAAGGGGAGATGTTTGTCAAAGTGGAAAAAAGTTGAAAGATGGCTAACTTTATACTTTGCTTTACTCGCTTCACCTCAATTGTGAACATGTCCCTTTAAAAAGCACATGCTGAACAGAACTGTCAAAGCAAAACTCTGAAGCAAAGCGAGGTAGAAGTCAATTGTGCACGGCTTATTAGTGTTTCCGCAGGCTTCTTGCGATGAACATGACGAGCGAGGGAATATACGCTGATTTTAATTGTTTTACATTCCCCTTATCACCGCAAAACAAATCAGCCCCTCTCCATCCTCTTGCTGGCTCCGAGGCTGCTGCAAGAGCCAAATTTTCGCCCATCACTGCTTTAGGTGATTGATTTCCAGATTATATACATACATAGATATGTATTAATTAATGTGAATAATAAGTGGAGTATTAATTTAAATAAACAGAAATTATTTATTTTAACAGTGGGTTTAAATCTGGTTTTTATTATTTGTTATTAAACTACAACCTTTTATACTAATTTCTAAGTAATGTCAAACCAACTAGCTACTAGCTGGTTTAGATGTAGTCAGAAAATATCCATTGACTTTTTTGTGTTCGAAAAGTAGCTACATAATAGTTGGTTGACATCTCATGCAGAAGTAACCATAGTTGACCGGATTGTGGCCATCACCGAACAAAAATAGTTAGTCCGAGTATATGAAAATTTACAGTAAATAGTCAATACCAGTTGATTTGTAAGCAACTTAAAGTTACTTTTACGTTAGATTCATTTCCTGCAGGGTTGTTTCGGCAAATGTTTGTATAGTTATGTATGTACATATACAAGCCCCTCAACGGGAACAAGCGGGTAAACAAGCAACGCACAAGTTAGAGCTCATTATCGGATATTCCCCCAGATAAATATGTAGATACGCAAACATATTTAGAGTTTATACATATATGCGCTTTATATATACATATATATACTTTTATAAACACACATATAAACATATATACATGCATATGTACAAATACAATGTACAATTGCGCTTGATATGGCATGCAATCACTGCAGTCTATGCAGATTTTGACGAAAAAATGCAAACATGAGTTTATGCGCATACATACATACACAAACATACATACACACCTACACACATACATATATAAACTTATATGCATTTATTTTACATATTCCATATGAATTTTCTATGACTTATTTCATATTCCCCCTTGAGCAAGTGTAAACAAGAATTTATCGGTGTGATTAAGCATTAGTTTTTGTTGTTAAAACTGTGTTACATACATTCATATCTATATGTATGTACAGCTGTTCAAACAACAACAAATGCCAGGCATATTTTTCAGCTAGTATTTTTTTTTGCTTTTTTTGCATTTTTTTGTACATGTTTAAAAATAGATTGTATTAAATTTCCACGAGACGAACGAGAAAACAAAAAGCTCTAGGCACAGAAGCCAAAAGCCATTAGACAAAATAGACATTGAAAGCGAATGAGCGAAGAAGAGTCAGAGAGAGAATGATAGAGTAGTTGAAAAACAAAAGGATCTTGAAATATTTTTATTTGTATCTGTTTTGGCCGTGGGCGCGCTCTCAATGATTGCTCAATGTTATTGGGTAATAAATGTTCAAAAATTTGCTCGCTACACAGATCATCTTTTTACAGGTGATGTGCTGAAATTGTACATGTACATGCGTATATCGATGTGTGTATGTGTGTATGTATGTATGCATGTGCTACATATTTTTATAAAAGCGGCTGAGTTTGGTATTAATTCGTATAAATGTATTTGTGTATTATATTGCCGGGTTATGTTTGGTGCCAAAAATTTGTTTCTAATAGCGTTTTCGATTCTGAACAAAAATGCTGCATTATTACAAGGCAACATTATCAACATGCGCCCTGTGCCATAAGAAAATGTTGCACTTTTCATGTGATGTATGAAACAAAAATAATGCAACCCCTTGTTCATATTAAAGGCAGAAAATGCTGCCCTGTGGTCGGGGAGAGTGCGACATTTTTTTCAATAGAACCCTGAAAAAATTTGTGGAATCTATGTGGAATAGAACAAAAAAATTGACAGACCGATAAAAGTGCAGAATAAGTGCGACATTTTGGCCAGAATCGAAAACGCCATAATATAAAAGTATATCTGCAAATTAGAAACTTGTTTAGCTCGATGCCCTGATATAGTTTTTATGCTTCTATTCCTTCTAATCTACGAGATTTGGCACATTCGTGTTTCTGGCGCAACAAAAATCAAAAATATTCCTTGAAAATAAATTTCCAAAAGTAAGTAAAACAGATACAATCAATTCAAATTCATATTTTATTTGTGGAACTATTCCTAATCTTCAAAATCAGAGTGCTCTGAAAGGTCAGGCTCAGGTAGAGCATCGCGAACTCCGCTGTTAGCCTTCAAATTTCATTTTCATTTCATTTATTATATTTATAAAAATTGTGGTATTCCTTTGGAATCGCCAAGGTTTCGCACATTTTATTTAAATCTTTTGCTTTCGCGTCAGCGATAGGTAATGTCTCCGAATAAACGGGTGTGGGTATTATTGCGGAGGGCCAACAATATTCAATGCAAATACGCTACTAAAAATTTTGTTTCAGAATAATTTTTTTTTTTGTAAAATCTTTCTTTTTTACATTTTTTGTTAGGCCAGAAACACGAATCTGCCCCATATATTTTTTGAAATTTATGTATTTTCAAGGAATTTTTAACATATTTTGTTGGGCCAGAAACACGAATGTGCCACATTGAAAATTTTGGTGGCTTCCAGTGCACAAAGGTACTGGGGGTTTTACTAAAATGTAGAGCATGCACAGGTTGATCAGGAAAACCGCTTAACTCAAAATTGGAAAAATTGCACATTCGTGGTTCTGGCAGGGGGCCGACGATATGTATGTACATTAGAGTGGCCCTTATTTTCGAAAGTCGGAAATTTGCAGGTGTTACCCCCTGATATGTTCTTGTTTAATGAAAAAATAATACCCTGAAAATTTTGGCCCGATTGAACAACTCTAACCCGTGCCACAGCGAGTTGAAGTTGAAAAATTAACAACATCACTTAATAAGCGCTGCTTTTGGCTATGCCGCGGTAAATATATGTATGTGCGTAGGTATACCCGAAAACCCAACTCTGAGATGTTTACAAGTTTAAACTTGCATAAAATTAATCAAAATACTTTTATTATTTTACCGTTACAATTACTTGATTAACAAGAATCGTAGAAGATGTATGTACGTATGTAGATGACATTAAATTTTGGTTCTTACGTATAAAGCAACATAGTACAACAAAAAAATCAAACATTTCACTTAAGAGACAAATTAGTTTTTTACAAACATAGCAAAAGTGAGTCTCTGTCGGCATGGGGAAAGTTTGTCTCCATATCATGGTCATTTTACGCGCAGTTAGTGTAACTGCCGTTCGAAAATGCTTCACTATTCAGCACTATTCATGATAGAGTCCTCAATGTCGGTTTCCCATTCATCTTCCAGGCACTTAAAATATTGAAAGTTTCCAATTTTCTACATTTTCTACATAGTAAGTAAAGTCCCAAGTTGTCACAAAAATCACCTCCCTAAGGTCGCTGGACTGTGGTATTTAGGTTCTTTTGTCTGTGGATGCCTAGTAAAATTCTATGGCGAACAATTTTCTTTAACTATTTAACCTTCTAACGACCTTCGAAATAATATTTTTTGCGGACTTTCTAAAAAGGAGTAAAAGCGACCTCATCGTCGGGGTGTTAGAGGGTAAAGTAGTGTACAAAGTTACAGCTATTGCTATTGTTTGGGGGTTTTACTATGTGGATATTGGTATTTCATTCTGTGTGAGAATTAGCTTGCTCAAAAGTGCTGTTGCAAAGTGTTATAGAAAAAATACAAATTGTCAGTAGCAAACGCTGGCGCAGTAAAATAACTCCCAAATAAAGTAACTCCAAAAAAAAAATAAAAAAAAACTGCAAATATTTTCATACAAAATAGGACTTATTTCGTTATGAAGTAACTCGCATTATGTTGGAACTTATTTCATTTCCTTCTTTGGTAGTTATTTAATTGAGTATTTCAACATATAGAATATCAGTATATTTTGTTTATAAATAATTTATTTGTGGAGTCTAATAAATAAGAACCTTGTAATCTACTACAATACAAAAATATAGAGGATTCCTCCAAAATATAAACGTCCACCGAACCATATAACCCTTGGTTCATTATGGTTCATTGTGGCACGGGTTAACGTTGACCAATCGAGCAAATATTAAACAGGGAATATTTTCTTCATACATGAAACCATTTCAGGGGGTAACGTCTCAAAGAAGTAGAAAAAAATTTTTTTCATAGGCGTAAGGGCCACTCTAATGTACATACACATATTTCCTTGTTATTTGTATAAAGTGACTTTTGTTTTAATTTCTATGATATTTATTTTGTATATACATATTTTTACATAGTACGTACATGTATGTGCATACATAAATATGTGTTTAATAAAATATAACTTTGAAGTGTAATGATACTTGTACCTACATGTGTATGTATATTAGATTCCCAGTAGGCCCACAATCTACAAATCATCAACACTTTCCTCATTACATTTCCTTTTGGGAAGATAACAACTTCCATAACTAAGCACGGCGATGGCCGCTTTCGCATGAATGACTTTGAATAGTAAAAAAAGCAATGAAGCGAAAGCTTTCATTCCAAACCGCATGCTTTTTTCATATGATCGTTATTATATTCTTGTAAGGTATTCAGCATAAATTGTAGCAGTATTGTAATGCTGAATATACAGCTGCCTTCCATCTAACTTTGTTATGTACTTCATTCGTATACATTTTTCAGTTTGGGCTTACTCTTCTTAGCTCCTACTTTGGTCAGTGAAGAAATGGTCTGTGCTCATTTTGTACGTGCTGTTCAATATACTTTTGGAGTACTTGCGGTATATGTATCTAACAAAAACAAGTATCCTGGCATGAGAAAAAAAATTGCATCGCCTCACAAATGGGCCTAGTGGGTTTTGATAAACGCATGCCTATGCACATATGTATGCATAAGTAGATGCATATAGTAACTGGACACTTTTTTACCTTGGACTCTTTAATATATATTTTCCTTTTTGATCTCCAGGTCACAAATTAAATTAAAAACCATTTTTAATTTTAATTTTTATTTTTTTTTTTAATTTTTTTTATTTTTTTTTTATTTCGATATTTCGATCTCAGCCTGAGATCATCATCAGGAACAAATCCCTTGTTTTAACCGACTGACTAGGTGACATTGGAAAAATGACTCTTTAAGTTAGCTTTTGTTAGCTGAAAACAGCAACAGCGAACAAATAAAAAGAAAACAAAGAAATCAATCTTTCTTCTTTTAGAACATTCTTTAGCCAGTGATTTGGGTGTTATCAAAAGCCGGATCGTTGAAATTCCATTAAAAAAAAATTAATAGCATTTACGTCTAATAATCGTCGCTCCGGAAGAAGAAAGACGAAAAAAGGCGCATTAAAAATATGTCGGGGAAAAAAGACACTTTACAAAACATGTTGACGAAGATAGACGCATTAAAAAATATTTCGATGAACAGAGACGCATTATAAAGTATTTCGACGAAGAAAGACGCATTAGCAGTAATATTGACGAAGAAAAAAAATCGAATACGTCTTTCTTTCCTAAAAAATATTTAAATGCGTCTTTCTTCATAGTAAAAAAAATAAAGCGTCTTTCTTCGTTATCAAAATATATATGTATTCTGCTATAGCAACTAGTTATTGTTATGTCGTACAAGTTTTTTTTACAAAAACCAACTCAATTTGCAGATTAGGCTGTAGAAAATTTATAAATAAATAACTACTCGCTATCCTTTTGCAATATAAGGGCAGTATGCTAATACCGGTATTCATAAAAAAAAATAAATGTTTAACGTTATTATAATGCAATGAAATTCAAGTATCAAATGGCATATTTCCAAAATTATCACAAAACGAAATGACGTCGGCAGATATCTGACAGAAAAAAAGCACACGAATTAAAATAAAATAAATAAATGCAAAAATAGATTATTGCGTGGGTGAAAGTCGAAGAACGCTCGCTACATATATACATATTTTCTATCATCCTCTAGCTCTCTCCTTTCGCTTGATGCCTCCATCGCTCTATGGCAACAAGAGCGCACAACGAAAAAAAAAAACAAAAATGTTTATACTTAAAGTTATACATAAAGCACGATCGAAAACTTTTGAAAATCGCTAGCATCGAAATTTCGTATTTAATTTAAAGAGCATATGTACGTCTAATTCGAATATTTGCGTCAGCTGGTTGGAGAGCATTGTGCTCTTACGAAAAATATGTAAATGTATTTGACGTTCACAAGTGTTTGGGCGTTGGAGCGGGTGTTGTTTTGCATATATATTTATAATATTATGTATATAGTATATATATATATATCTATGTACATATGTATGCGTTCACTCGGACACACACACACACACACCCATATACGAATATATGTACATATATCCAAATTTCATAAACGCAATTCGGCTCACTTCGCTTATCACGTTGAAATTTCCAAATTTAGTGTGCCACTTTTATGACATCTTCCAGGCATTTGGCATGCATATGTATGTGTACGCTTATACATATGCATACAAATGTATGTATGTACATATGTATATATATATATGGCAGTATGGGTATATGCATGTATGTATGAGTTAACGTATGTACATTAGGGTGTTTGATAAGTGTTTTTGTTTTCACTGCCGACCTTGAAAAAATGCTCTACTTGCTTGCTAATCTGCAATCCTGGTGTCAACTAATGGCGTTTTCTTTTCTGCAAAAAAATGCTGCCCTTCTATATCCCAATTATCGAATTGCGTAACCTAACTTTCTATAAAATGGCTAGATTTGTAGATAATGGTGTCCTCTTGCTTAGTTAGAGGTCAATATTCGGTAAAATTACCATACAAGCTTACAAAATAGCTAAGAAAATCAAAAAGGGCAACATTTTTTCGAGAAAAGAAAACGGCATAAGTATCAAAACTAAATGTTGTGAACAAGCAGAATAAATAACTAGATTAATAAATTTTGCATAAAACAGCTAAATTGAAACGTATATTTTCATACAGCCAACCAAAAAAAAAAAAAAACAATGTTAAACGGAAGAAAGTGAATATTTAATTATGCACTTTTAAGTGCTATTCACAATGGCTTCATTCTTTTACTTTGCAACACTGCTGTCCAGGTCGACAATAAGCGTGTTTCAATTACGGTGATCCTAGCCAACTCTACTAGCTTAGTTTTTGTTGTTGCTTTCCATGTTGTTACTTTTCAAGAGGTTATATATGAAGAAAAGAAGATTTATTGATTTCATATTTACATACATATTTTCAGCTTCAGTGTGATGTCTATTACAGACATTTTTTTGGAGAATCAAATTGAAGCTGAAAATAGCCGGTAAATATTAGTTGTGTGTGCTTAATTTTTGTATGCATGGACTGTTAAACGTACAACTTTATCTGCAATCATGAAATAGTTGCGTATAAAATCAGTACTGCCAAGTTTCAGTTAGAAGAGAAGCAAGAAATTTTTAACGAGTCAGCTTCTCACAAAAAATGCATTCGCCGTTCGGAGCCGACATAAAACTGTAGGTCCACCCAATTACGAGGAAGAACAAAAGGAGCACACCTCGAATTGAGAGAGAAGCTTGGTCATAAAACTAGTCAGAGTTATAATAGCGCCATTGTATTATATTATTATTATTCCTTCCCATAGACGAAAATCTAAGGTGTGCTTGGATTCTTTTCTTTTTCAAATATGTAGATCATAAATCAGATTTCCAGTTCAGGTAGAGTTTGTGCTTTTTTCTATGTACATATATATATATAGAAGAACAAATATGTGGTCGCAAGCAATAACCGCTTAAGTCGACTTAGGAAGATTTCGAGTTATATATACCAAGTTATTCTCCTTTTAAAACTCTATATTTCTATGAAACCCGCATGCTTATAACTTTATTCAATAAAAAGATATAAATAAAAACATTTAGGCTTAACTTACAATAGAGGTATATTAAACTTGCTAAAACAGCCAAAGTAGACGTATATACTTAATCAAATTTCTTCATGACATTTTGTTCTATTTACATAGTTACAACATTGTGGATGGCTCACTGATTTTGCGTCCATAGTTTATAATCCACGTTTATGATTTGTTAAGAAACGCCTTCGAATATAAAAGTCAATTTATCTCGAAATCATATTTTTCGACTTAAGCGATTGTTGCAAATTGTCACAGATATGTATATGTAGCTACACTCAAGAAAAAACTTCTCTCGATCAAAAACATATGTACATAATTTTATTTTTTTTTTTTTTTTTTTGAAACTAGAAAAAAAATTTTTAAGCATGGACGTAACTTTTTTCTTTATTTTGAATACGCGTTTCAATACAAAATTTTCTCTGCTTTGAGTAAATTTTCTTAAAAATGTCAAGAAACCCATTCAAAAACATTCAAACAAATTCGTTGCCATGGTGATTTGTATGGTAATTGAACTTATCAAAATTAAGGAAATAAAATCTGCAAAACAAGGACACTGGGAATGTCGCTTAAGAAATTTTTTTCCTTATTTTCATGCATAAGTTTCTTTACAATAGGTAAGTATATGAAACCATGGTAACGCATGTAAACATTTTATTTTATAATACCTTTAACATGTTTTGTGTTTGTGTGGCCGCTGTGGTGGAGTGGGTACAGTGCTCGCCTGCTATGCCAGAGGTCTCGGGTTCAAACCACGGTCCGAGCAAAACACCAAAACAATTTTTCTAATTAGTAAAAATCCAATTATTGGGGTTTTTAAGAGCAGCGGTCACCTCTTGGCAATGGGCGGCATACACTCCGAGAGTATTTCTGCCATGAAAAAGCTTCTCACAAAAAAATGCATTCGCCGTTCGGCGACGGCATAAAACTGTAGGTACACCCAATTAGTAGGAAACACAAAAAGGAGCACATCTCGAATTGGGAGAGAAGCTCGGCCATAAAACTCGCCAGAGTTATAATAGCGCCATTGTGTTATTATTATTATAACATGTTTTAGGGAAAATTTACTTAAAACAAAGAAAATAGTTTTCAATAAAGGGAAGCGATTTCTTTTACAGCTGTTTTTTTTTCTGAGTGTAGACACAAAAATATTGCATAGAAATATGCTCTGAAATATTTAAAGCAAATCGCTTTTCTCTGTTCTGCTTTCCCTTATACATCAAACATTTTTGCCAAGGTGCCTTGGCAAGCAACTAAGGCTGCCTAAACTTGAGACAAATTTTCAATTTTCTTTTGTATGAAATTTTATTTTAAAATTAATATGTAGGTACACATGTAGTGGCTATGTACATATGTATGTATGTATGTATGCATTTATATGCACATATCTGGGTGACTGCACTTCTGTGGTTAGATATACATAATATATGTAGATACATATGTATGGGTAGGTATATATACCCTGTAGGGAAAATCTCTAGTTCCGAACTAGGTCGCTTCTAGTGCATTTTTCGACACTACTAGTGCGAGCTAAATCTCTTTTGCATGTTATCAACTGGCGAATTTAACACGGCGATGTCCTAGGCGGTGTCAATTGTCACCCTCTGCACTACATTTTCGATAGTTCCGAAATAGTACTAAATTCTACAGTTTACACTAGTTCGTTTATTGGCACATTTTCGATAGTTCTGAACTAGCTACAAGTACCTACAAATTCTACAGTTTTACATCTGCCGCTTAAGTGCAGCCTTTGACACACTTCATGCAAGTGGCGCGATGGCCGACTGGCTAACGCATGTGCCTTTCAATCTGAGGGGCGCGGGTTCGAATCCTGTCGGTGTCAAGGTGGATGATAATTTTTTTTTTAATTTTTTTTTTACTAATATTTGTTTATTTATTTATTTAATAAAATTTACAGTAATATTTAAAAAGTAATAAAATAAAAAAAATTAAAAATAAGCCTGAGGGATCGGAAAAGCATAATTAGGGGAACATTTCATTTCATACAAATTAAGATGCAAATAGAAAACTCTTTATATGAAACGCTTCACTAAACATCTGAGAATTGCAGAAATATACAAAGCCGACGGAAATTGAACGAACGAAAAATTTTCATAGAATTATTGTCACTTCGAAATTGCATACAAATCAAAGTGTGTCTTATAATGGTCACTCAATTCACTCCTCCTGAACTGGTGAGGGTCTAACTACAATTGATCTAGTTCCCTTTTGACACCTTTTCGCTAGTTCGGAACTAGAAATTTTGCTCACTAGTTATTGAGTTCCCTGCAGGGTAAATTTGTTTATGTATGTGTGTGTGCGCGTGTATGTGTCTGCATTTGAATTTGTAGATGTATTTCTATGTGCATTTATATATGTACATATTTTTGTTTTATACAAATTCATTTGTTTAGCTTATTTTGCATAGTGTCAGTAGCAGCTGCTGCAGCAGCAACAGCAACAACAACAAAATCTTGCTCGCAAATTTCAATTGGCTTCAATTTAAAGAATTTTCATTGCTATTTGCATTGGCTTCTTGGCTTTCTCTTGGTTTTTTTTGCTACTAAATTATTTCATTTTCTATTTCTATTTTCAATTTTCATTTTAATTCTGCTTTTATTTTAATTTTCTTTTTTTTTTTTTCAAAACATTTTATTGTGTCTTTTTCGACAGCTTCTTCTTCTTATGCACGTTGTTGTTTTTGCTTTTGCTTTTTCGTTTGAGTTTCTTTTTCCTTTATTTTTCTTTCTCTTTTTTGTTTTTTAATTTTTATTTTTTTTATATATTTTTTTTTATTTATTTTTTTTCTTTCATTTACTTTTGTTGCCCTGCTTATCGCGCTGTTCGGTAATATCATGTAACACAATAAGCCAAAGACCGATGTCTATTTTTGGCTAGTCGAAGTTCGCCAGGCGCCTTGCGTACCACAAATTATTTCATTTTCTTGCTGCTGCTGTTTGTCTACGTTATTCGTTTGGGCAAGTGCTTGGCTGGTGCTTATGGAATAGCGCTATAGACGAAGTTTAATTTTTTAAATATTTTTTTTTTGTTTTTTTTTGTTTTTTTTTTTGTTTGCTAGAAAAATCTGCTGCACATTTCATACATTTTATTGTTGCCTGCTTTCTTTTTTGTTGTTTTTTTTTTTTTTTTTTCTATCAAAACTGGCTTTCTTTAAACTTACTAAATGTAAACCACGTACTTGATTTATATGTTTTTTAAAAAATAAATTATAAGGAAAAACTAAAAACAATAGTTTTTTTAAATTTTAATTAAAAGATATAATTTTTTTTTTATTTTAATTAAAAGATATAATTTTTTTAAATTTTAATTAAAAGATATTAATTTTTTTTTAATTTGAATTATAAGATATTATTATTTTTTTTAAAGCTATAAATTTTTTTCCTTTATTTACATATTTTTCTGCATATTTAATATTTCTTCGCTTTTTATTTAAAAATGTCCTTTTTTCAGTTCTTTAAATTTGTGGTATTTATATTTCTCGGTTACACACACACGCACACACACATACTTTATTTTTTCTCTGTAGCCGTCTCCAGGTTATTGGGTCACTAGCATTTGAAATGTCATCATCCACATATTCCTCAGCATGGACATTTTTCGATTTTTTTTTTTTAGAAAAAAAAATGTATAACAAATTCACTTAAAGTCCCGTGTATTATATAATTTTTCTTTTGCAACCAAAATCCTTGAAACAAAAGTTTTCAAAGTCTTTCAAACGTTCACAAAACCTTGAAATTTTCAGAAGGATATTTTCCCTTATTACTTAACAAAACTTTCAGTTTTTCGCAAATTTTTTTTATTTGATTTTTTTTAGGAATTACTGCTTTTCTCCTTCAAACAGAAAAAAAAAAAACAACTTACTTAGGGAAAAGAAACAAACTGAATCTCTCTACGATTAGTCCGAGCAGCTGACGACGTTGGGAGCGAATGCTGCGGTTCGACTTAACAGACTGACGATCAAGTAAGAAGCCCCAACGCGTTATGTTGAGGAAATTTTTCGGAAAATTCAAATTTTCATAAAACGCACACAAATGCACACAAGGCAACGAGAGAAGAGCCAACGAGGTGGTGAGGCGTAGAGGCAGGAAGTATCCGAACGTCAGCCATCGATCGTATGCATTTCGCCTGAGAACTGAAGAACGTACGAGCAGCGCCGAGATTTAAATTATGCGCTTATTAAAATGCTTTGGGGTGAGCAAGACAGCTATACATACACATGTGTTTAGAGTAAAATTTGATTTTCAGTTGGGCTGTATGAAAAGCGAAATTATGAATATGCACGATCGGTACATACATATGTGTGTGGGTGGTCCTGCGGAGACGATGAGGGCATAGGCGTTTATGTGTATATGTGGATGTACGTATGAGAAGGCTGCCTCAAAACATTTAACGCTATCATAAATATAAACTTTTTTGAGCGAAAAAAAACTTGTTTTTACATTATTGCACATACGCACAACGACACAGCCACATACATATATGTATGTATATGATTATATTTGTCTATACATACGTCCCAGTGAACCACCTACATGATTTTGCCAACATTCAAAAGCTAGCTGCCAACAGCTGAAAGGCAACAGGCCGTTAAGCAATAAACAACAACAATAACAATAAATGCAACAACCATAACGGAAGAGATATGTATATTTGGCAGCATATGAACTGTTTGTTTGTGTGTGTGCATGCGTAACGAGAGGTAGAGAGAAATGTGTGTGCTGTCGGTGGTTTTCGACTTGCTTTAGGCAGTTGTTGGTGTTTTCTTGTTATTCTCCGTGCCTCTAATATTGTCTCTAGCCTCTAGCTTCTAGTATTGGCTTTGTGTATGATTCATTTTAGCATCGTGCCAGATGTGCTCGCCAATGTTCCGACTAACAGCCAGAGGGATGGCAGAATGGATGGACTGTTGGACAGGCGGACGTAGGGACTCTCTAGCTTTCAGATGGGCAAGCCATACAATGCTCGGCATATTGTTTTTTTTTTTTTTATTTTTATTATGGCTTCATTTTATTAAAATTCCTACATATGTACATTCTTAATTGTTAACTGTTTTTTGTTTTTTTATTTATTTATTTTCTTTCGTTTATCAGTTAGTGTTGCACTGGGGCGTATACGCAACATAAAATGGTTTTGTATGCTAGAGAGATGAAAGCTGCCAGCAAATATTTTTCTCCATCTCAATACTTACTAAGAGATACCGATAAATGAGGTAGAGGGCGAATTCGATAAATTTTGCTATCGAGTTGCGCAGGGTAAAAATCAGACTTGGGCATTATTCGAATAAATTTTTATTTAGATAATCATTCGAATAAAAATGTATTTTTCAAATTTTTATTTAGATAAATTACATACGAAGAAATTATTCGGAAATTTATTTTTTAAAACTCAGGGTACAACAAAAAAAAAACAACTGAGTACCTAATTGAAAAAAAAAAATTTTTTTTTGTATGTTTGTAAATGAAAATTATATATTATTCGAATAATTTGGTTTCTAAATAAACGAAATTATTTATTATTCAAATAAAGATAAAAAAAAATGTATTCATCTATTATTCATTATTCGAATAAATTTTGCCCAACCCTGGTAAAAATTGTATACCACTGAAAATGAGTAATGAAATCTTCCTGGAAACTGCTGAAAAATACTGTAAAGCTTGATGGATTGTGTACCAGTATTTAAAGGTGTACAATGTCCACTAAAAATGTATTGCAAAATCCTTCCGCATTCTTAAAAAAAGCATTAAATAAAAAATGTTCTCTCAAAAGTCTCTATCTAAAATATGTTGGTCACTCATACGCCCTGGCACACATTAGTATCGCCTCATCATATAAGGGGCGCTCAAATTTTTAAAACCATTTTATTTCCACCAGATTCGCTTGATCTATACCATAAGAGTAAATTTTAAGCGTCTTAACCAAATAATGTTCATGTCTTAACGCACTGATGACACTTTGTTTTGAAGTAGTTTTATAATATTTTTCTTCTTCTTAATTGGCGCATAACCATCTAGGCGATTTTGACCGAGTCCAATAAAGCGCGTCATTCACTTCTGTTTCGAGATGACGGACGTCAATTGCAACTGCCAAAGGAAGCAAAGTAGCTATCTACCTGATCTTCCCAACGTAGTGGAGGTCTCTCTTTTGCACCGGTGCCGAGCGCTTTTCTGCGCTAGGAGGTTTTGTGAAAAGAAAAGTTTCAATTTCAAAACTTGCTATGTGAGAAAATACCGTCTCAAAACTGGATATATTTAAAATTGAATTTGCAAATATCTGTCATATTGCGGTTTTATTTTTTTTTATATCCTTAAATTTCTTATGGGATAAGCTTTCAGCTAATAACAAAAACATTCAAATACAATAGCGCTTGAGGCCGTAGTGGAGCCCCTCCCTCCCCCCCCCCCCAATATGATTTCATTTTCGAAAACATTTCGCGAAAAAAATGTTCTTTTATTTTGACGCCGCTATCTGGCGGAATAAAATTTCGGTAGGGGTCTCCTCGGCGTCCAACAAAAATAAAAAATCTTTCCAGAAATGTTTTCGAAAAATAAATCATATGGAGGAATGTACAGTGAACTTTTTTTTTGGTCCATATAACGCGAGACGGCCTAATGTACATATGTATATGATTTTTCTTGAAAGTAAAAGACCTAGAAACTCAAAGTTTAATGGCTTGATACTCGTATAAAAAAAAATTGTTGAAAAGTTTCATAAAACGTTGCGTAGTTATTTCAATGAAGGTACATAAGTCGCTTGTAGAAGACTTTTTTGTATATACTTTTATATAGAGAGAATGAATTTTATATTAATGAAAATTATATTTAGATCAATCTGTTTATTTCCACAATTTGCTAGATTTTTTAAATTTTTACTCTTACTTTTTTTACTTACTTTTTTTTCTTCTATGCCTATTAAGTAAATTCTTTGGAGCGTTCTAAGCAGACGAGTGGTACAAATCCCATAATGAATAAATTAATAACTAAGTAGATAATCATGAAATCTTGTACAATCAGTAGATCAAATGCTCAAAAGCATATACCTATACATATGTACCTACAAACAAACATATAAGTATATTTATTTAAGCACACCTAAGTACATAAGTGCATGTACTTAGTTGCAAAACTTATGAATGTTTTTCTTGAAAGTGTCATAAATTTTTGCGGCATGCAACTGTCAGCTATGCCTAGCTTATCTATGTATGTACATATGTATATAGAGAGCAGTGCACTTTTCGCATTTCACATTTCTATATCCGCCCAACTATTTTTCACTTGTAAGTCACAAAGAGATAGTAACACACATATGTACATACCTACATATATAATATAATATAATACAATGGCGCTATTATAACTCTGACGAGTTTTATGGCCGAGCTTCTCTCCCAATTCGAGGTGTGCTCCTTTTTGTTTTTCCTACTAATTGGGTGGACCTACAGTTTTATGCCGGCTCCGAACGGCGAATGCATTTTTTGTGAGAAGCTTTTTCATGGCAGAAATACTCTCGGAGGGTATGCCGCCCACTGCCGAGAGGTGACCGCTGCTCTTAAAAAACCCAATAATTGGATTTTTACTAATTAGAAAAATTTGTTTGGCTCGGACCGTGGTTTGAACCCGAGACCTCTAGCATAGCAGGCGAGCACTCTACCCACTGCACCACAGCGGCCACTATATATACATATGTAAGTATTCAACTAACCGCCCATTCCGTCTGCCACCAGCGATTCATTGGCTATGAATGCATGAATGCTTTCGAATGCCTTTCAGTCCCGGTTTTTTTTTTTATTTTTTTTTTTGCGCGCTGTCTTTTTCTTACAAATATCCTGTTTGTCTTGTATACGGTCCGCTTTGCTCTGTTGTTGTTGTTGTTACTGCTTCAGTTGTTTATGCATACATAAGTACATAGTTAGTTATTACTGTTCTTGTTATTTTTTTCTTATTTTTCTATATTATGCATAAATGGGCAGTGGGCCAATATTCGCTCGCCTTATCCTCAATCCTCTTTCCGCACCGCATCGCATTGCAACAGACCGCTTTCAAGCCTCAATTGGCAGTACACAAAGCAAATCAAAGTGAAGCGAAATGCATTGTGTTGTGCAGGCAAAATAATTTTGACTTATGTATAGATGTGTGCAATATTTCTATGAATATAAATATTAAATAATATTCATGCTACTAGGGATTAAGTGTTGAACTATGGTTTCAAGTAAATCGACATGAACTACATACATATGTACACACATACATACATACTATTTATAGAATTCTTTAAGTAGTTTTTTTCTCAAAAACGATATCAAATACTGTAAAATTTATCAGATATTCCTCAACTACAAAGCCTCTATGAAATTCAACTGAAAGTTGTTCGAGAGAAAAATTCTGTATTCTCATTTACCCCTTAGCAACAAAATTATTGCATGTGCATGGCATGCATGTGAATACATGTGTCTATTTACATATTTATACATACATATGTATGTACCCTGCAAAAAATGCGATTAATCCGGGACGTGTCCGGGATCAATCGCAAGGGAGCATGCGACTAATACAATTTTACATCCCTTTATATGGAGTGAATTGATCGCATTTGTTCGAGCATGTCCTATGAAGAGACTAATTGTTCAACTTGTATACCCGAACGGGTACCAATGTAGATCAATCGCTTTCATCCCGAACGGGTACAAATGTAGATCAATCGCTTCCAGCACGAACGGGTACAAATGTAGATTTTTCCAAGTTGTTCGCCAAGGCAATTTTTAATAACAATCTTTAAAAAATTGTAAATGTTCATGCATATATAAATAAAGATAATATAATGTTTTACTTTTGAAAAAAAAATCTCAATAAATAAATAAAAAAAATGGTATGTTTTGAGTAGACCTGGGTAATATCAAGTACCAGTACGACTTGTGACAAGTACATTTTAAAAGAATTGTACTAGTACTAGTACTTGCATTCCCAAATTTTTAAGTACTAGTACAAGTACAAGTACAAAGAATTGAATTTTTAGCAAATACTTCAAAGTAATTGAAAAGAATTGAATGTACTTGAAAAGAATTGAGAAATGTACTTGAACCGATTTTTCAATTCTTTTCAATTCTTTCAATTCTTTCAAGTACTTGAAAAGAATTGAAAAATCGGTTCAAGTACATTTTTCAATTCTTTTCAAGTACATTCAATTCTTTTTAATTACTTTGAAGTATTTGCTAAAAATTCAATTCTTTTTCAATTCTTTGTACTTGTACTTGTACTAGTACTTGAATATTCTGAAAGTACTTGGTACGGACTCATTACTTCAAGATCAAAATATAAAGTATTTAAGTACGTAATAGTCCAATTACTACTCAGTATTACCCAGGTATGGTTTTGAGTATGCATTATATGAGCGTAATGTAAAGGATTTTTTCATAGGATTTTTTAGGCAACATTTTGTTAAAATTATTATTCATCATTGTTATTAAAAGAAAAGGTGTTCAATTCGTTTTACCAGTTGTTCTACAATTTTTTATATACATTGCACATTTTTGTAAAATTTCTACCTGTAAGGAATCTATATTTGTACCCGTTCGGGATGAAAGCGATTAATCTACATTTATACCCGTTAGGGAACAATTGGTCTACATTTATACCCGTACGGGAACAATCGGGGCCTAATTGTGGACCGATTGTTCTCGAAAGAGATCAATCCGGGACAAATATCTTTCGGTATTAATCGCACATTTTTTTGCAGGGTATGTACATATATGCACACATCCATATCTATATATATATACATATGGGCATATCGTCGTTTAAACTTTATAACCGCCTAAGCGGCACTTGTGCCAAAAATAAAATTCGTTCCTACTCATATAGTTGATATATAGACCTACCTACCTACATAACTATTTAAATTTAATTTTTCTTGCTACCAGGCAATAGCTCAGCGGTTAGAACTGTAGTTATTGTACTGCAAAATGCTTAAAAAGTTTTTTTTCTAGTTTCTAAAAAATAAAAAATAAAATATAACCTGGGCCTGTGCTCGTTAAATTAAATAAATTTAAATTTAAGTTTATAAATACGCAGAAATAAGTTCGAATGAAGCAGTTTTATGCTCTCCCGTAAAACCAATTTTCATTTACTTCAATAATGCCCAAAGGTAGGATAAGAGGTTATGAAGTTTAAACGGCGATATATGTACCTACATACATACATACATACATATTAAGGTGGAGTGAAAATTTTTTTGGAAACTCAATTTGTTCCAAAGCCGGAACGGCACATTTCTAGTCCAGAAATAAGCCTGTAAAATTTTATTGACCTTCTCGCATGTTTAGCCCCCCCAGCCCCACAAAGTTTAACAAATAGCACGATCTGGTACAAATGTGAAATTTCTAAAATTATAAAATCAAAAAACTAAGTATGAAGATTGATAAACGTGGCTAAGCTGAGTATTACAATTTTTTTTTTTTTTTGGAAACAACAACAAAAGTTTTTAAAGGTCAAAGTTTTTATTATGCATTCTTTAAATTGCAATTACTTAAAACCTACTGAACCGATTTCGAATATTTTTATACCATTCGATAGGTATTTTGATTCCCTTTAATGTGATCGTGCTATTTTTTTCAACTTTGCTGGGCTAGGGGCAGCTCAAAACGTCATCCTATCGCCATAAAATTTTGTGGGATTCATTAACTCATATAAAGGCAACTTTTCATTGCTGGTACGTTCAGAAAAAAAAAAAAAAAAAAAAAAATCTCACTCCACCTTAATACATATATTTATGTATATGATTTCTTTAGTAAATTTAGATTTCAAATTTCGATTTTAAATTAAATAGCAAATGCGTTCATCGTTATTTGTATGTATTTGAATGTGAATAGGAATTTGAAATTGCTAGTGCCAAATAGCCGGGAATTGTGTGTTGAAATTTCACATAAATATTTGGCAGACATTTGCTTGATGTGCATTATTTTTGGTGTTGAACATGCATGCAAAATTATGCAATTATCATGAACATATTTATGTACATATGCTATTAGTGAAATTATTTGGCAAACATTTGATAAAGCAGCAATCATTAAATTACACTATTAATATTTTGTCATTTTGGAAATTGAATTTTCGATTAAGCAAATTAAAATTGTGTATTTATGTACTGTGTATGTACAAGATGTGCATGTATTTTTAATTACGTTTGAAAGAGAGCAAAACATACATACATAATTGAAATTTATCATAGCAATCAGTGATGCCGAAATTGGGCCTTTCGGACCAAATCTGGTCCGATAAATTTACTTTGGGCTGTTGGGCGACTAAAATCAATTTTGGTCCGATTTGTAATATGAATATTTTTAGTGGAGACAATTTCTCTGACGCTAAACATTTTACCTTTCCCGTGTAAAGTTCTTTTATTGTTATATCTAAATTCGCTTGGGACTCGTCTCGCATGCCAAGTTTAATGAAACGTCAAAATCAGACAATCTGACATATATTTTGCAAATAAAATGCTGAAATTTAACACAAATTATGTTTCACTTGAAAAGCGCCAGCGAATATACGTGCTATTCCACGAATAGGTTAGGTTGGAGTGGCTGCCATAGAGTCGCACTTAGGCCAGTGCCGAGGCCCGTTGTGATACCTCAAGAAGAAAACGGATTACTCCTCCTTTTTGAACCAAGGCCCTCACTATGTAGTTCTATTTAAAAGCGAAATGCGATTCGAAAGCACATTCTTATTGCATAGAATATATGAAATAGAACTCGAAATCGAACGAACTTTCTTTCCAATTAAACTACAGAGTGAGGGCCCAGGTCCTTTATGTCGACGTTCATAGGCTTTGCATAGGCTATCCAGGAAGGAAGTCCCAAGAAGGCGTCGTCTGCCGCTGTTAAGAGCCGAGCAGTGGCAGATGAGGTGTTCGATTGTCTCCTCGCCTCCAGCTTATGCAGCATCTGCGGTAGGGTGCACCTAGCCTCTCTGCGTGTTTTCCGATGAGGCAGTGTCCTGTGAGTAACCCAAAAAATTCGAGATGTCATCTCTCCTTAGAGTACTGATGAAATCAGTTGTGAACCCATTTCTGCCAGGTTTGCCTTGATGTTCGACATACTGGCTTCTGTTGCCATCTATCACTTGCTAGTTTATAGATATGTGGTTTAAGAATTAGCTTGTTTGTGGCTAACGGCATACCTATGTGTTCTTTGTCAGAAAGAACCTGCTCGGTAGTGCCCTGCCTCGCAAGTTCATCCGCCCTACAATTGCCATTGATATCCCTACGTCCCGGGACCTACACGAGGTGCAGATAGGTCTGTTTGGCCATCTCCTTTAGAGATCGGCGACAGTCTAGTGTTAGTTCTGAATTGAATGAGTGAGAGCCAAGATTACTTAGTATGTGCTTTTAATTTGTATGAAAAATTTAAAAGTTCATAAAAAGACTGTATCGCCCCCTCAATCTGTAGTAACATGGTCAAAGATATCACACATAAATTTTGGTCCCGATTGGTGGCGGTTAAGGCGTGGCGCATTGAGGTCAAAGTTCAGAAAACTCTATGAAGGGTCAAAAAATCAAAATATTTTTTTTAATTATCTAATATCCAAAATTAATACTTCAATACCCAATGATAACAAATATAAATTTTGGTTCCGATTGATGACGGTTTAGTGGTGTTTTAAGGGGGTCAATGTTCAGATTGCCATAGAAGACTTACATTTTTAGTGTCGCATATGGTAATCTGAACTTTGACCCCCTTGAAACACCAGTAAACCGTCATCAATCAAAGTTTAAGCTCTCAAAGTTTAAGTCGACTTAGTACAGTATTGTTTGGAAGCGTCGATATGTATTTAAAAATAAATGTGTAATTCCATTTTAAGTTGACTTCTGATTTTTGGGCGTTTTTGGCGGAATTGGGCGGTAATTTGGTCGGTAAATTTTTTTTTCAGTGGCAATACTGATAGCAATGCTATTTTTGAACAATTTTATATTTTTATTTGTGTTGAGTAAATTGAGGTTTCTATCGAATTTTCTGTTAAACAAAACCTAGATATGTATGTATGTACATAGTTACATACATATTTACATACATATTTTTTAAACTAACAATATATGGGAGGAAATAGCGGCAAATAAATGCATGTTTATTGATTTTATACGCACTTATGGTAAGTACTGTTATCTCGAAAATCGAATTTAGAATGTCCCAGTGAAGTAAGTACAACTTTCAAAATCTTTACGCAGGAAAAAATTTCAAAGCCTGAGTAAAGTTTATAAACGAAAAAAAAGTAACTTTCAGAGCTCCGAAACCTTTTTTCCTAAATATCTCGAAATCAAGAGCTAATCTGTAATAATATAATAATAGAATGGCGCTATTATAACTCTGGCGAGTTTTATGGCCGAGCTTCTCTCCCAATTCGGGGTGTGCTCCTTTTGTTTTTCTTGGTAATTGGGTGGACCTACAGTTTTATGCCGGCTCCGAACGGCGAATTCATTTTTTGTGAGAAGCTTTTTCATGGCAGAAATACACTCGCAGGGTATGCCGCCCACTGCCGAGAGGTGACCGCTGCTCTTAAAAAACCCAATAATTGGATTTTTACTAATTAGAAAAATTGTGTTGGTGTTTTGCTCGGACCGTGGTTTGAACCCGAGACCTCTGGCATAGCAGGTGGGCACTCTTCCCACTGCACCACAGCGGCCACGAGAGCCGCTAATCTGGATTTTCTGAAAATGCCGCCATTGTATTCTACCGCCAAAACTTAAGTTGGCCAAGTCGTTCATCATTTTTCCTTCCAACGCAGTGAAGGCCTTACACTTCCTTTGCTGCCACCGGTGGGTGTCGAATACTGGGTGTGAAATACTTTCAGAGTCGGAGTATCTTCATTCATTCTCATGAAATTACTTAGCCAGCGCAACCGAAGAAGTTTTTTTCGCGAAAATAACCCAAATACCATTTTATCGATTTGGTTATCGTCCATATTTTGGGTGCAATGAGCCAATTTTCAACTGACTGCTGAGACAAAGTAAGTAGCACTCGTTGGCAAGAGTGATTCTTTGTTGGATTTTATGGCTGATACTATTTTCGGCATTAACTCTGATCCAAATAGCTTTTTAGGGAGAAGATAGGTTTTTTTTTTTTTATTTTTTCAACTTGTATGATAAAAATAATAACAAGTATTTTTAAGTAACAAACGAAGTAAGTCCTCCGTATGCAGGGCGGGGCGTATACGTAACTATTTTTCAATCAGTCAGTAAATCGAGCCCTAACCACCATAAAAGTGTATCCAACAAAATTATCGATTTCAGCTTTTTTATGGAAATCAATAATTTATTATCACACGTATCAACTCCCAAAATTTCATATGGCTGTGAAATGTGCCGTTTCGAAATTAGAGACTAAATATGTTTCAAGGCTGCATACAAACTGTATGCAAAGAAAACTAAAAAAAAATGTAAAAATTACGTTTTGTTGGATACACTTTTATGGCGGTTAGGGCTCGAAATGTTAAGCTAATGGTCTGGCTATAAAGTTTTTTTCTCTTAAATTTTGTTGAGCGATGGAAAACTTATGAATACTTATTTCAGCTACTAAAAATAGCTTAGAAACTTTTTGCTAAAAATTGGTTTATTTTGTTCATTCAGAAAAAATATTTATATTTTTTATATGTATGTATATGTACTTATGTACATTTTTATGTAAGTATGATATTATCATTCTAACGAATTGTACAAAAATTATACAAAAAAATGCAAAATTAGCAGAATTAATTGCTTTATATTGCTCAAAAACAAAATCAAAAATATTAGTGTTAATTTTGCAAAACTTACGCATGAATGTTTTTATGCCTAAAGGCGGAATTAATTCACACCAAACGCCCTTTTTAAATATGTAAATATTGTTAAATCAATTTTCTACATATTCATATGTATATGTACAAATATACATAAGCATAAATGCATATGTACATATATATATATTCACTTTTGCGTTTAGGTATGTATATACATATGTATGTACTTATATATACATATATGCACATATTGATTGCATGTATATTCCTTTATACGTGTCTATGCTTGTAATATAATTTAAACAAGCCGAATACCAAAAGGCGAAATGTCTGTAAGTAGATAACTTTATTGTTGTTGTTTTTATAACACATTTTCATGACTGATTTTGCAGAGAACTTCAAAGAACCCAAAAAAAAAATAGTTAAATATATTGACAAAGCAAGTATGTAAATAAAGAAAGTACCTATGTACATATCGCACCCTAAATCATAAAGTGACACAACTCAAAATTTTCAAAATTTTCAGGAGAGCCAAAAAACTTTTTTTACAAGCAATTATATAGCAAAAGGCTACGTATAATGGCTAACTTTCAGTCAAAAGAGACACCGATTGAAAATTTTTTTGGAAATCTCTAGAGATATGTTCTGTATATCGGTTTATGATAAAAAACCGATTTTGGAAAATTTTGAGTTGTGTCACTTTATGATTTAGGGTGCGATATGTATTTATATTTTCATATTTGCATGCTTATGCATATGTTAGCATACATAGTATATGTATATGGGTGTTTCCAGCGTTACGAACGTTCCATGCTGCCACATTATTTTCAGTATAAAACCTTTGGATCAGAATATTTTTTTTATCATATGTAGCCTTTGTACTCCTTTATCCCACACTATCAAACTTTTTTTCTAGAGATGACACATTACCACTTTAGAAGGATTTAAAGTTGCCGTTCGGACGTTCCTAATTTTTCTATGAAGGAAAACAAAACTTTTTCATAACAAAACAAATGTTGAGCCCATATTTTATTGCAATTAACTCATTAATTAAAAATTTACATTACTTGCACATTCTGAGCACTAAAACGATACTTAATAATGTATAGTGGCAATGAATATAAAAAAACTGATATAAGTACTAGCAAAATTTAATAAGAATAAACAAAGGTATTTTAAATATCACGTTGCTTAGATGTCGCTGTACTTCCGGCAGTAATATGATGTCCATTTTCGCATGAGAAACTGTGTAATGATTGAAGGGCTGGTATTTGTTTTACTTTAAGCCATCGCATATAGGATGAATTTCATATCAAAGGCTGAAAAAAACGAACATTTTGAACCCGACCCCCTCAGAATTTGATGAAATTTTGCATAGAGGTACATCTTACCTACTCAAACACAACCTCATTTTTAGAAATTGCATTTTCGAAATATTGTGGGCGTGGCAAGGTATCGAAATATTCGAAAATACCCGAAAATAATCGAAAAATGACGATAATAGGTACTTTAAAGTGTGATTACTAGGGAATGGCTTTACCGATTTCAAAGATCTTTACACCATTAGAAAGGTATTGAGATTAGCTTTCAAAAAAATACACCGTAAAACACTTCAAGGATCAAGCGATTTTGAAAAATACAAATTTTGTTTAGAAAGGTCTATTTAATATATATAACATATCTGAAAACTAAAATGGCCTTTTTTTTAATTTTTTTTTTTAAATTTATTTAAGTAAATGCATCTCTTGGCTTTCTTGTATTTTGATATCACGCGTAAACTAATCAACCGATTTCAAAAATTTGTATACTGTTAGAAAGGTATTAAAATCACCTTTTGAAAACATACACTGTAAAAATTTTTTTTGTTTTAGTACACTGAAAAAAAATGTTTTCCAAAATAAAATTTGAAACTGAAAAAACACTTCAAAAATCAAGCGATTTTGAAAAATACAAATTTTGTTTAGAAAGGTCTATTTGAAAAAAAAAAAAATTTTGATAATTTTTTTTAGGTGTAATATGTAATATAGAATTTTTACAGTGTATGTTTTCAAAAGGTGATTTTAATACCTTTCTAACGGTATAAAAATTTGTGAAATCGGTTGATTAGTTTACGCGTGATATCAAAATATAAGAAAGCCAAGAGATGCATTTACTTAAATAAATTAAAAAAAAAAAAATAAAGGAAAAGGCCATTTTAGTTTTCAGATATGTTATATATATTAAATAGACCTTTCTAAACAAAATTTGTATTTTTCAAAATCTCTTGATCTTTGAAGTGTTTTTTCAGTTTCAAATTTTATTTTGGAAAACATTTTTTTTTCAGTGTACTAAAACAAAAAAAATTTTTACAGTGTATTTTTTTGAAAGCTAATTTCAATACCTTTCTAATGGTGTAAAGCTCTTTGAAATCGGGAAGGCCGTTCCCTAGTAATCACACTTTAAAAGTACCTATTATCGTAATTTTTCGATTATTTTCGAATATTTTTGAATATTTCGATACCTTGCCACGCCCACAATTTTTCGAAAATGCAATTTCTGAAAATGAGGTTGTGTTTGGGTAGGTAAGATGTACCTCTGTGCAGAGTTTCATCAAATTCTGAGGGGGTCGGGTTCAACGCATATTGGGTTTGATATGAAATTCATCATAGGTAGATTTTGAAGTTTTATAAAATTTATTATTATATTATTAATATTTTATTGTCTACATCTATTCCAAATTGCTTGAAGCATTCTTACCTTCAAATGGTTTTTTTATGTTTTTCCTAAAAATCTTTTTTTCTCTCTCTTTCTTTGTTTTTGAAATCCTTCCATTTCTGATCATCCTTCAAGATGTTTAACCTCCACCTCATAGCCCTTTGAGCGGAATTCATTGCTAGATAGCTTTATAAGGAACAAAAAAAAAAAAATTATCTGAAGAAAAAGTGTATACGTTCGGACGTTCCAATGTTTAATATACTTACCCTCAGGAATCCTTTTGATTTTGAAAAAAAAAAATTAACGCTGCCTGAAAGAGCACCCAAAACTGTGTTTTGTCAAAAAAAATTTGAAAAATGTAATAAAGGTAAGTATGATTTTTTTTACTGCAAAGTATATTTTGCGTCCGAACGCTTGAAAAAAAGCACTACTTTAGAATACACTTTATACAAGATTTGAAGTATTTTGTAAATGTATCTATGTTGATATTCCCAGGTCTGACCCTTGGCTAAGTACTCGTAAACGCCATTTTTCTACCGGCTCTTTTGTTGCGAATTCGCGGATGTATTTCGGAAGTCATATACACTTAGCTAAAAAAAAATTTTATATGGTAGTCTGAAAGACGTAATTTTTGTAAGAAGCAGTGCTCCAATGTCCATAAAATTTTGTGGCGTGATAAAGGAAATACGTACCTACTATATAATGGTATCAAAAAGTTTGGCCTAGGTGCATTTTGAAATTTTTCTCTTTGGTTGACCCATTTTCGGAAACACCCATATGTGTAAATATGTGTCTACCCAAAATCCAAGGGCACAAACAAGAATTTATTTGTTAACAAAATTTAAATGAACGAACGAACGCCTACACAAAATCAAATTTTGTTTTTAACTATGCTTTTATGTGTGCAAATGCCTGCGTAGGCAAATATTTGATCGACATTGCACACACTCACACATGCACTTATTTTTAAATTCACACGGATACTTTAAGTTTTAAATTTAAAATACATAAATATAGTAAGTGCACGTGTACATTAGGGTGGTCCTCAAAATCAAATTAGCGATTTTCTTCGGTCTTCCCTCCTACATCGGTAACAGCGCAGTCAAAGATATCACATATAAATTTTGGTCGTGATCGGAAATGGTTAAGTGGTGTCGTACAGGGGTAAAGTTGGGAAAATTCTATGGAGATTCAAAAAATTAAATTAATAATTATTAATTATTAATTATAATTTTTTATATGTTTTGCCCGAAATCGTAAGTTCTGTACTCGAGGATACCCAGTATAAATTTTTTTCCCCATCGAAGACGGTTAAGTGGTGTCGGTATGGTATCCTTGAGTTCAGGACTATCGATTTTGGGCATTAGATGTACAAACAATTAAATTTAATTTTTTCAGTCTCGATAATTTTCTGAACTTTGATCCCAATACCCCTTAACAGTCTCCGATAGGGACAATAACTCATATGCGGTATCTTCGACTACATATGTACATTAGGGTGCCCCGAAATATTTTTTTTTTTGGATTTCCTTAACGCAAGACCCCTCAAAATTTGGTGCTTTGATCGCAAATTACGAAACAAGTTTTAACCCTTTGCTTAATTTTGTACCACATATCGACCAAATTTTTCGTGTCCCTTTACATGATTTTTTTGTTAAAACTAAGCACTATTTTTGCCAAGGAAAGCAATATTATATTAATTTGAACTCTTCCCTATCTAATACAGCCAGAAATTATATAATTTTTGTAAAAAGTTTCTCAGAAAAAAACATATTCTTCACATGCTCTCTTTCAGGAATGCAATTGTTCTAGGAGTCACCATAAAAATCGATTTTTATAAATTTAATAAAAGCAAAGGTGCCCAAATTTTATGAAGTTTTGTATATACAATGCCCTACCGAATATAATAAAAATATTAAATAAAATAAATATATGTAAAAATTAATTTGAGACCTGCGCAAAAAAAGTGTACGATTTATCGTACAAAATTAGGTAACTCAAATGTACGATATATCGTACATAATTAATTTGGTCGATATATCGTACAAAATCCGCGAAAGTTGCTGCTCAGTGCTGCTTGTTACGTTAAATTCAAACGCAAATTTTTCGACGTTGCGTGGCACGTAGCTGCTTTAGATAGTTATACACAGCGCAAAATGAAGTTTCAGAATTTGAACAAACTCAAAATTTTTAAACTAAAATGTTAATTGAATTACAAATAGCCATAGGTTGCATGCGACGTGGTAGAATGACAACATTTTGGTATCCTACGATTTCAATACAGATTTTTAAGGATACGATGTCACTAAAAAGCTTCATACTGTTACGACAGAATCTACACTCAAAAAAAAAAAATTACTCAGATTGTGGAAAAGTGGGAATTTTCATTGTTTTGATGTACAATTTTCTTCAAATCAAGGACAACTATGGTTTTATAGTTTTAAAGAAAATTGTACATCAAAACAATGAAAATTTTCTTTAGCGCCGAATCATTCCCACTTTTCCACAATCTGAGTAATTTTTTTTTCAGTGTACATTTTACTGACAAATTCTATAAAGTTCGTCCGTTAGTCGAATCAGTACAAAACCGTTCAATATTCACTTATGTATTTAAAAAAAACACTAGAAATAAAATCTTTTTTCTTTCCTATCGAATAAATAAATGCATATGCATACACTAAAAAAACTTCTCGCGATCTAAGATTTATTTTTTTTTTATTATTTTGAACACGCGTTCCAATACATTATTTTTCTTTGTTTTCAGTAAATTATCTTAAAAATATTCAAACATATTCGTTGCAATGGTGATTTGTTTGAAAATTCAACTTATAAAATTAAGAAAATCAAATATTCAAAACAAGGACAAGTTGGGAATGGAATGACGCTTAAGAAATTTTTCCTTATTGTGATGTGAATTTCTTTAAAACAAGTATATGAAACCATGTAAGTAACTTTATTTCATAATCCTTTTAACATGTTTTAAGGAAAATTTGCTCAAAACAAAGAAAGTGTTCAATACAGGGAAGTAATTCCTTTGAACGCTAAATATAACGTTTTTTCTCTCAGTGCATACATATTTTTATATCCTTAACTTAAATTACAATTTAAAAATATGCGTCGCAATGAATTTTGTATTGAGGTTACAGCTTTTAAGTTTAAAATTATATTTTTTTATTTTGTCTTTACTAAATTTTTTTTAATGTATATATGTATTTTTTATATATAATAATTATGTATTTAAGTATGAATTTTATTAAATCTGGATAGAAGTCACAATTTTTAAGCTTAATATTAAAAATATCTTTATTTCGTTGCTTTAAAAAATGTTTGTTTAAAAAAGTCTAAACAAATTATAAAAGGAAAAATTGCAAGATTTTGGCTCATTTCACTAACTTTGTACGATATATCGTACAAATTTCAAAGGGCTGTGAAACCTAAACTAATTAATTTTTTTTTTAATTTTCTTACAAATTATGCTTATTTAGGACTAAATGAATGAAATATGTGCCAATCGATTTTTTTCCTCCAAGGGTAAAGAAATTGAAAACAAAGGGTTAAAAACTAAATACAATTAGATCTTCAGGGCTCTACCGATCTTCAAAGTTTTGCGGTTTTGTCATTCATGCAGAACGCCCACTCACCACAACATATATCATCCGCATATTGTTTGCATGCTTACTATGTAATTCTTTTCGTTCTTATAAGTTCTATTCGCTTAACTTTTTATGCAACTTACTTTTAAGTGCAAAAATCTGAATTCCATGTAGTTACAATGAAAATACTCGTACATACACATATTTTCTACAATGGGTTTTTTCTGCTTCTGCATTTTATTTGCCTTTCAATCGTGGATAATCAGTTCGACAAAAAAAAACAATACGGTTCTTTAACTAAAGCATAAAGTTTTTATTTGCCTAAAGTTTAATTTTATAACGTTACGAATATTCTGGAATCAGAAAAGATTTAGAAGAGACTACAAGCCCTGGGCGAAGGTACTAGTATATAGTGTTGTCACCGCAAAATGGATTTTCATACGTTCAGTGTTCCCGCGAGTTCAAGAAAATTTGGATCGTAAAAACAGAATAATATATGTATATTGTTTTTAAGTATCATCTCAGAGAAAAACTATTAAAACTTCATATAAAATAAAATGCTTTAACTTCATAACGATATGTTATTTTTTATTATTTCTAACATGCAAAAAAAAAATCCATAAAATTCAAATATACATACACATATGGACACTAAAATAAGTGTACACATTTTTCTTTGGCAGCCTTTCAGAATTCGCAATTAAAATTATATGAATAATGTACTTTACTAAAACGAATTATGTTAAAATTATTTTATTTAATTTATTTAAACGAAAGTCTTATCAGATAAACAAAAATCCCCTGAACACAGAAATAGGATTGCAGCACTTTTTTTCAATTTTAAAAATAATTCAGTTAAAAATTCTTTATTCAATTAATTTTTTTAGGTAGTACAGTCATATGACAAATAATAGGGACACTTGCCTTGAAATATTTCAAAGATCGATGCTGCTTCAATTTCTAAACAATGGTCAAAACTTATACATTGATTTCTTGCTCAGATGTCTCCGAAGTAAGGAACAGTTATTTAATCGGCCATTTGTTGCGTCGTTTCATAATGGCTGATGATTTTGTGGAGTGAGTTCGTTTCAGCTTGCGAAAAATAATAGGGACACCAAACTTCAATTAAAATTTTTTTCGAAAGGGTGGACATTTTTGTAGATAATAAAAAAACTAATTCATTGAATATCAAATAAAGTTTTATAATATACTAGGTTTTTAACCCTATAATGCCATCAGGAACTCAGAATGGATCTCCAAAATAAGTGTTTTTCGTGCCGGAAAATCGACGAAATTTGAAATTGCTTTGAAATAATATTGGAAAATGCTGGAAAATATAATCCAAAAGTATAAACACGCGGACGGAAGCCAAAAATATCCCCACTGGTTCAAAGGAATATTATAGTCGCAATCTCAAGCAGAAATATCAAAATTTGGACACAAAAATATATTTGAATTCTAAGTTTTTTAAATTAATTAATTGCAATAAATTTGTTTCTCAGTACTTATATGGTTAATCTCAATAATAAAATAACTTTTGAGTATGACATTTTTATTATTTTAGCTCTAAAGTTTAGGTTTCTAAATATATGAAATCAACAAAATTTCAGATCTCGGTAGAGCCCTCAAGATCGAATTCAATTCCGGGTTTTTTACTTTTATTGTGACCTGTATTCAATTACGCAACTTTTGATACCTCTTGCGATAGCGTAGCTCGAAAAAAACTTTTTTTCATACATGAACGGGACACCCTAATGTACATACATATCAGCATCGACCTAGGGGGTGAGGTTGAAATAATATCATATACAAATTTTCTCCATACATTTGCAGACCACCCTAGTGTACATACATACATACGTATGTACGTAAGTATCTACGAAAAAAACTTCATAAAATATATTTACTTGGAATTTCGTACGCATTCCTTTTTATTTTTCGAAAACAAGCTACAATACTGTAAGCAAATCTTATGAATTGACAAAGTAACAAGAACCAGGCAAATAAATTCATTTTGAAAAAAAGTTTAAAAATAACACATAAATAAGCTTAAAAGCGTAGCTGGCCGAGTATCATATAGACAAATGCCTCTGAGTAGAGAAAAGCAATTGCCTGCACTGAGATGGACAATAATATATGTATATAAAATTTTTGAATTTTCTAATAACACTGTCCAACAGTGATTTCTCAACACGAACAAACGCTATTAATTATGAAAGAGGATGTCTCCCAGACCAAATTTGCCGAACAGAGTACTAGTCCAGAGGGTCTGAGTTTTTTTAGAGGGGGTTAAAAATTTTATGGTTTTAGCTGGAGGTGCAATTACTTTATCGAAAGTATCTTACAAAAAATGTGGCCGCTGTGGTGCAGTGGGTAGAGTGCTCGCCTGCTATGCCAGAGGTCTCGGGTTCAAGCCACGGCCCGAGCAAAACACCAAAACAATTTTTCTAATTAGTAAAAATGGAATTATTTGGTTTTTTTAAGAGCAGCGGTCACCTCTCGGCAGTGGGCGGCATACCCTCCGAGAGTATTTCTGCCATGAAAAAGCTTCTCACAAAAAATGCATTCGCCGTTCGGAGCCGGCATAAAACTGTAGGTCCACCCAATTAGTAGGTAAAACAAAAAGGAGCACACCTCGAATTGGGAGAGAAGCTCGTCCATAAAACTCGTCAGAGTTATAATAGCGCCATTGTATTATTATATTATTATTATCTTACAAAAAATGACCTCAAATGAAGTTTTTGAGCTCGGACTTCTTCTACAGAATTTAATAAGGGATTTCTTTGTGGTAGACTTTAAACCTCTAACGCCCATGCAAATGGCTGTTTTTAACTCTTGTTTGGGAACACATGTAGAAAATACCAATTAACAATGCAGATAGAGGGTTAAAATGTCCTCTGCATTAGTACTCTGTTCGGCAAAGTTGGTCTGGGAGATATCCTCTTTCAAAATTAATAGCGTTTGTTCGTAGTGAGTAAAATTTTGGTAAATTTGCTGGTCTGTGTAATTTGACAAAAAAGACGAATGTCTTTCTTCATGATATATCTAAATTTACAGTACTAAAACATTAGTTTTTGGTTCTAATGCAATTTTATCCAAAAAAAAAGCTCATAATGAATTAACTCCCAAATGAAATAACTCCCAACAAAATTCTACTATTCGGACGATGACTCCAGCCTTACTTCCTTGTTAAATGCTCTGTCTGCTGTATTGCGTAAGGCTTTGTATTAAATATTCGCGCCAAACACTTCCCACTTTTCACATCCCTTTTAATAATATATGACTTTCTTTGATAATTTCTGAGCTTTCTTCAACTAAAACTAAAATAACCAAAATTTTCTTAAAAAATCTCCATTTTTATATTTGTCCAATATGGCAGCCTCACTCATAATAGGTCCGTTTATTATTAGCTAGTTATGAATAGTTAGCCAAGTTTCGGCTGGAAAATCGTTTCTTGAGTCCAAAAAATAGCAGAAGAGAGCCATTGACAGCTCCAAATTTCAGCTAGTAAAATTTTCCCTAGCTGAAATTATTTGCTTCCAAAGTAAGAAACAGCTATTGAAAAAATAAACAAACGAATACTTTTGATTTTATTACTTTTGAAATTTTCTGAATTTTTGAAATAGAAATAAAGAAAATTAAATGTTTTTCTTAGAAAAAATAACCATTAACAGTCAAAAATAGCATTCAAATTACTAATCGCTAATTTTTACTATTATTCCGTTTCTTGATTTTCTGTTCGTTTCGCTCTTTATGAGCGCAATTCTTTCCGTTTTGCTCACTTGACAGCTAGCTGCTAGTTTAATAAGAAACAAACCTAATGTTTACAAAAAATATACTTCAGAAAAATTCAATAGCCGTCAAAAAGTTTGAAGTGAAATTACCTTCTGAATTTTTATACCATGTTTCATTCCAAATTCTCGCCTACGGCGCATTTCTTTTATAATAAAAACAGCCGGGTTACTTTTACTATATACTATACAATATAATTTATTTCACTGCGCCGAGCATTATATACCCATATATGTAAATATGTACATATAGGTAATTGTCAAGCACAAATGGGTATAAAACCAGAAATTAAAAAAAGCAAAGAAAATTAATTGAAAAATATCTAAACCTGCCAAAATATAAATTTTTTAGCACAAACTATTTTCGGTTTCGAATAGACATGTTTATGTAAAACATGTGTGTATGAATGTTCGCTAGGCAAGAATTGTTTGTGAAAAATTTTGAATAAAGCACCAACAAGAACAAAAACAAATGAAATAAAATGAAATGCTTTTGTTCAGATACATGGTAAAACAAACGTCAAGTTTTCGTCGCCATATTAACCACCTGACAATTAAGCAGATTATGACATTTCGTGCTGCCATACTCAATGATAAAAATCCTCCATTAATGGCATTTTTCACTGCTTTGTTTTAAAAATAAATTGTAACGATGGTATTCATAGTAACGAATTTTTTCAATTTAAATTAATTAATTAAATTTCATTTTGAAAAAATTACACATCCTGCAGTAAATTTGTTTCACTGCTGAATGATCATTGATGATTCTTCTGAGTACAATTTTTATTATTATTATTATTTTATTTTAAAAAAGCAAACCATTTATATGAAGAATTCAGCAGTCTTTATTTGAAAGTACTCACTGATGCCTCCTCAGTCATAGGTGAATTTCATCAGTGATTCATAAAAGATTCATTTCGGATTTTTACTTCGCGGAATATCAGTTTGGCCGTACTACAAAGTAGCCCCTTTCCGGTATTCTCGGTGAGTTTTTAATTTAGTTTAGTAGTTACGATCACTTTTAATTTAGGCTTTGTGATCACTCTGGTATATAGTTTGGGGAGGTTTTGGAGATTGATCTATTATAACTCCATATCGTCGCTGTTTTAATTCAAAACGGTTCGGAATTTCGCAAACCCACATCCAAACCAAGGTAGATTTGTGGATTATATTCTTAATCCAAATATCATTTTGGCGAAAAACAGTTAAATGTGCAGTTATTGGCTTACTTATGTATTTATAAGCGGTTTTTCGTCTTTTATTTTGTTCAATAGTGACGTATAGGCGGTTTTGCAGGCGTACGTAAAAACTTTTCTTCAATAAAGCAAAGTTATAATCCATTTCGTGTTTATGAAAGTATAATCAACTTTAATACATTACAGTACAGTTATAAAGCAATAACACCTATTATTCGCGGTATTGGTTCGAAAAATTTCCTTAAAAAAAGCGGTTTTGAAACTGTGTTATTATTTGGAATTGCGTTGTGTGAATCTCAAAATTGTTGCATGAATGGATGGAGACGGACGCCAGGAATGCATTTTTGATGAAATCTCATTTTTGGCAAAAATGTCACGCGGTTTTGCACTTTAAACGACGATATGTATATACACCACCATACCAAGTGAGCATTTCAGTCTATATATGTATGTATGTACATATGTCCAATCCAATTACAAAAAAATATGTACCCTAGATTTTAACAATATGAGTTGCGTATTTCCGCGGTGCAATAATACCAAATATGGCTGCAAAGACGGTGATATAAAATTTTTCCAATTTCCGACGATACCCTTTATTCGCGGAGAGTGGATGAAGATTTGTGGAGTGAGCGAAGAGGAGCTACCGGAAGTTCTATAAATCTGCTCACTAGTGCCTTTTCTCTTTCTGTCCTTTGATTCCTGAAATACCCAAACTTTCAAACAAAAATCTACGCATTCAAAAAATAAAAGTCTGGCATCGCTATACTCCAAAACTGACATAAGATCAAACTTCAAAAATCTGCTTTTTAATCAAAAAGACAGCGTCAAAATGACAATGCACATACCTGTATTTTTTATACCATTGTTCAGATATTCAACTTGTTGGTTGCTTGCGTTTACAGTTAGTCGTCCATTTTCTTTATATAGTGGCACTGATGGTGCGCGGCCAATGATTATTTTTCCTACCGCTCTTTACATACATATATACATAAATATGTACTATATGTATGTATATTAGAGCGGGGCGATTATCTAACCTATATCGCGCCATCGAAATTGAGATTGCGCTCATTTTTCTGAGTAGAAAACTCTTCCACGACATTTGTCTAAAATTTATTCTGATGATCCGGAATTTGGTTTTTATGGACCATGACGGATTTTTGAGAATTAAAAATGTGCCAAAATTACGGCATACATATATCGCCGTTTAAATTTCATAACCGTCAAAGCGATACTTTCATAACCGCCTAACCGACATTTGTGCCAAAAAAAATAAAATTGAATTCCTGACGCCCAGCTCCAGGACTTCGGAGCCAAAAAGGACATTAGAAGGAAATATGAAGCTTCTAAAGACCAAATTTATGGTATGCATCGATAAAGCTGGGCGCCGGGAGTTAAAGTTTAGCAAATCTTAATATTGGCACAGGTGCATATACCGTTGCATTAGCGGCCAAATTTTACTCGGTGCCAGTGATAGTAAGTACTATCGCGCATGTATAAACTATTCGTATGAGAAGGACGCTTTCAATTTGGACGGTTGTGCGGGTGATGTACTCGAATATGCTTTATTGATCTGATGATTATATATTTTATGTTTTATATGTTTTTTTATTAAAAAAAAATAAATTGTAATATCAAAAAGACTTTCTAGTTAATTTAACAATAAATTTAAGGTAAAATCAAAAAGATGTTAATGTTAATTCAACAGGACCATTTCGTGTTAATTTAACCAGCTTAAATTGTAACATTAACTAGTTAAAATTGTAAAATCGACAGGAAGACTCATTACTTTTTAGTGTTAATTCTACAGTTGTCATCCTGTTAAACTAACACTTGACAGTAGTGTTAAATTTACACGTTTACATGATGGCATACATTAAGCATCGTGTTGAAAAAAATTAACCACAATATTTGTTGATTTTTGGTTGATTTCACACTATTTTTTTTCTGGGTGTGGTTATGAAAATTTCACTTAGGCGGTTGTGCAGTTTAAACAGCGATATGCTTTAAATTTGTGAAAGCTGTTCATCAGAACCTGAACATACTATAAGTGTTCATTATGGCTTTCCATCGGTACCTACTCACCATTGGTGTTTAAAAATTCGGAAATGATGCACCGGTGTAACCGAACTACTGGGAAATGTATATGCAAAAATGTGCATGTTTGTATGTATGTATATGCATATGTATATGTATGGAAAAGAATGTAGCTGCATACAAAGTATTAAAAATTCTAAAACGTCAGCAATCCATCTTGATTGCGAAATCCGAAAGCTTCTTGTTGCACTTGTTCTTTTTTCTTTTTTCATTTACATACTTAATTTTTATACTCAGCTGTATGTACTACAAAAACAAAGAATATTTACGGTTTCGGTTCTATAAAAAGTATTCTTTGTACACAGAGTATTATAATTTTGATCACATAAAGAATGTTGGTATGTAGGTTGATAGACAGATTTGTGTGTAACTTCTACCAACAAAAATTAATTAATTTTAAGATAATCCAACCAAAACTCTTATCGTAATTGTTCCCAAAAACATAAAAAAGGAAAAATAAAAAATAATAATAAACCAAAATTACTCATATCCAAAATTTACTATGAAATTAAAAAAGAAAAGCATTAAAAATATGCATTCTGCAAAAAATAAACCATCGAACGGGAGCTGCGAAGCGGAGCGGAGCAGAGCAAAGAAGCAGAGTTAAGGAGCTAAGGACTTTCCCCGGAGCGGAGCGGGAGCTGGAGTTGAAATCAATTGCAGGATCGGAGCTGGAACTAAAAATTGCATATCTCAAGTAAGCGTTCAGCGTCTCTTTTCATCATTAAAAACTTTCGTATCTGATTTAAGGCAGTCTTGTCGATTGCGATAGGTACCAAGATGCTTTTCCAAAATGTTTGAAAAGTGCACAGGCTCGAGTAATTTTTCATCACTGTTACATACTTAAATATATAACCTTGTTTATTTATCGGAGCGAGAGCTGAGCTCGGAGAAAAAAAATTTAAATCTAAGAGCGCTTTCACATTATTCGGTGCGGTATCGGATCGACATTTTTGGTTTTTACCGAAAGTATACCGAAACCTTACCGACCACATGTATTTAAATTGGCACTTTCACATTAGTGTTGCATACATGAAATCGGAGCGAATTAGTTTCGGTATACCGCAACGCGGTAAGACCGGTCAGTAAAATTTGAGGAATTACTGCATACATTTTTGCGGCGTAATAAAAGAAGAGGAACAAAGTCAGTAACAACTCGTTTCGGCTATAAATGTAGCAAGTTATAATGTCTTCGTCTTCGCTAGAAGACATTATTGTTATTATTGAGTGATTTGTTGAAGTTAAAAATTTTATTTTGCAAATTTCGATGTTTGTTTTCCTATTTTCTGCCGATTACGCACCGAAAGTATTCCCACAAGTGTGAAAAACACAGCAACGCGGAATCGTTTCGGTAAACTGAAAATACCGAGCAAAAAATGTCGATCCGATGTCGTACCGAGTAATGTGAAAAGGCCCTAAGAGCGGAGCCAGAACAAACAATATTTTTAGAGCGGACCAAACGAAAAAAATCCTTTGCTCCGCGGCCCTGCATCGAACTACTTTCCGAGTAAAATATTTCCTGCTCGGTGCTTCGTTCGAGTCTCGAAATAATCATCATTTATTCCTTTTACTGTCATTCTGTTTTGTTGTTTCTCTTAATTTCATTTCACATATTATTCGTAAATAACATGCAAATCTAACCTCACTTTATTTTTTTAACAAAGAATAAAAACGGGGTGAGCTAAATAAAACCGTTTAAAAAAACCAAACGGCGCAACAAGAATATGAATAATTAAAAAAATTACCAAATAAAAAGTAGCTGTGAGTACATCAGAGAACCATGAAGGAAACGCCACTTTCCAATTTGGAACAAAATTTCATCACACAAGCGGTGAAACAGAATTTGGTAAGAATCTAAGACAACTGCCACCGCACACGCGGTCCTTTAGAAAGCCAATTATGTACACACATATGTATATATAAATTTATTTAATTCCACATTTGCCATCCCGTCATCTCCATAGCGCCTCGATGGCCGCAAGAATGATGAATTCCGCAAAGTGACCATAAATTTCGGCGCCGATTGGGGCAGCGCCCTGGCGGCACTCGGCGAAACCAAAGTGTTGGCGCAAGTATCCTGTGAATTGGGTGTACCGAAAGCCACACGACCAAATGAGGGCATGATCAACATTAATGTTGAGTTGGGACAAATGGCGGCACCGCATTTCGAATCCGGACGCAATTCCGAACTGAATGTTCAAGTTAGTCGTACATTAGAGCGAACATTCAAAGATTCGCGTTGTGTGGATTTGGAATCGCTATGCGTTACAACGGAAGAACGCGTGTGGTTGTTGCGTATCGATTGTAATGTGCTCAACCATGAAGGGAATTTAATTGGTGACTATTTGATAGGGCTATTAAATGATTTATATTAAAAACAAAGCAACTGAAAATTCCCATTTTCCTTTAAACCACAGACTGTTGTTCGATAGCTGCACTTAGTGCACTACTCCATTTCAAACGTCCCGATGTCAGCATTGTCGACAACGATGTACACATACATTCTGCAGCCGAAAAGGAACCCATACCCATGGTACTACATCATTATCCGGTTTGTGTGAGTTATTGCCTCTTCGATGATGGACGTTTGGCTGTTGCCGATCCCAGTGCAGCGGAGGAACGTACCGCCGAATCCGGGCTGGTATTCGGTTTGAATTCCTTCCGTGAATTGTGTTGCCTCAATTTGGGTGGCACAACACTGACCAGTTCCACATTGCTACTACAATGCGCTACTCGCGCGGCACGTCGTGCCAAATTTGTTGTTGATTACATTAAAGAAATGCATGAGTTGGATAGATTGGCACGTGAGGATAATAGGAATACTGGATTCACGGAATGTGTGCGTCTCAATAAAATTACAGCCATGACAGAGAATCGTTTAGCTTTGCGTTTACGCAATTTCAAGTTCAAAGAGGAACCGGCAGTGAAGGTAGAAGATGCAAACATGGAAACAAGCGATGGCGCTGAACAGGGTGTGGAGGATGGAAGTGAAAGTGAAGAAGAGGGTGCAGAAAGTGCATCGAAGAAGCATAAAGGTGAATAGCATTTTATGTAACATTTTTTTACATATGTGCAGTTATCGTATGTAATAAGATTATTTAATATTTCAATTTTCCCAGTCACCGCCATAAATGCCACCTCCGCGATATTGGAGTCCAATCAGTCCAACATAAAATGGGTACCGGATGATGATGGCGCCGATAGTAATTTAGAGAGCAGTATGTGCTCTGAAAATGCAATGGAGGAAGGTGATGAAAGTGAGCGCAGCCTGTCGCAACAAGTAGAGAGGCAAATGCGTAGAGGTGCGCAGAAGATTTCGAAGCGTAAATTAAGTCAAAAGCATCTAGTAGAAGGTAAAAATTTTTACAATATTTGAGAAAATCATTTCTTATTTTGTTTTCATTCGGTAGATGCTGGCAGCGATTCAGAGGAGGAAACAAAAGTTATTTTGTAATTGTTTTTAATAAATTTTTAAGCAAATCAAAGTAATATATTAACAGTCCTTGTAATAAAGAAAGAACTCTAAGCGATTGTCAAATGTGTTAAGAAGGTGAATATTGTGGATGAATCAACTGAAAGTATTATATAAAAGAAATCATTAGATAATCCCTTTTCAACTGTCCTTTACATTTCAATATGAAACAACTTATTATTGCATTATTATCGCATTTATTCAACAGACTGTATGGTAAACTGCTTTACAACATTTACATTTTTTACATACATACATACATATTTAAATATAAAAATTTAAAATTATTATGTACATAATTAATTTTTTTGTTATAAAGCTGTAAACTGCACAATTCTTAATTAATAGCAAAATAGGAGGAGGACACACACGTACGTATGAACGCGATGATTGCATAAAACTAAATTTTACTTAAGAGCTACTACATAAATTTACTGATTAAGTAAATTAATTTTAAAATGCTTGCGGCTATCTACATACATATTAAAGGTATTTATTATACATAGGTTAGTTACTGTTGCTGTTTTTTTTTTTTTTGTTGTAGAAGAAATAGCACGACAAAAGTCCTATAAACAAGCTCTTAAATCTAGTTCTACTTCTTAACCATCTTTCCTCACATCGCATCGTTGCCGATGCCATTTTTCTGATCCAGCTTGTTCAAATTCGATTTCACCATATAGACAAAATAGGTAATGATTTCCTTTTCTTTAATCGGTATTGTCTTGAAATGTTTCATGATTGTCTGAAAATAATATTAAATAAATTAGTTTAACTTTTAAATAAGGCGACATGAAAATTAAGCGATAAGGAATTGTTTAGCGTATGTCCAATTTCCCCTTTTCTTAACCTTAACTTTTGTATCAAATTTATATAGGTACATATATAAACTTACATCCGCCAATTGCTGTCTCTTCATGCCGGGCCGTGTTTGCACTTTGTAATGGCGTTTATAGCGTCTCAGTGTGTTCAATTGCAATTGATACAGATCGGGTACCATCATATCGGGCGCCTCATTATCAGTCTCATTGCTATCCTCTTCCGAATCCTTACGTCGACGTTTACTACGAGCCGACTGTATTTGACATTTATGATATTCACATATGTAAATACGTTCCGCTGTCGGATCGTTACGTAGCTTCAAGCGTTTTTGTTGGACCGTCTTTTGTATACGTTTGCTATAGCGTGCATTTCCAGCCGGATTTCGGCAACGTTCGTCGTCGTCGATTAGGCAGCATGTACTATGGCCATCGCGAGAATCCTCCTCACCCGAAGTAAAACCACCGTTGTTCATGGCCAAATAGCGGATTTTGTTGTAGTTGTATTTTGCCAAGGATTTTCTTTATTGTTTTATGAAATTAACTTTTGACCAAATTAGTGAAAAAATTTGCGTCGTAGCGCAACTTTTACATACACACACAACGCAATACACTTTCCTGTTTCAGCAATAAACCCGTTTTTGCTGTGATTTAAGTCACGTACGCTTTTTATGTATATATTTAGTTTTATATAAATTAGTTTACTGATTACAATTGCAAGATTTTACTTCTTATTGCAGTAAATGGCCTCTAATTCTTTTACAATCGTATTGCGATTTTATTCCTTTGCGAATTGTTACCTCGGCGTATTTTCAGTCAATATTTGGAAATTGATATGAAAATGAAAAAAACAAGCGAATTGGAAAAAAAGTAAATTATAAGAAGAAGCGCAAAGAAGATGAAAAAAAAAATTAGAGTTGTCGGATGTGTTATAATTGGCCTGCGTTGCAAAGTGCTGCCAGGTTTGGCGAAAAAGTTTTTACTCCAGAAGTAAAGAATTACTTTGACTTAAGAAACAGGGCCTTTATACTATGTTCATGCTGGATTTGAAACGCAACATTTTGCATTTTCGAAGATAGCTTTTCGAAAAGTGTTCATGCTGCCGCGTTTTGTAAATGCGCATTTGAGAAGTTCGAAACAAACGGAGCTAATATCCCAGATTACGCAATCAGGTGTTGAGGTTTATTTTTTTGTTTTGTCTAATTAAAAAAATAGAACAAGAATTTGCAAAATATGTAATAATATAATACACAAATTTTGCAAAACAAACGTACCAACCACTTTGGTATTAATTTTGATCTCTGTTTTGTTTACTTTCGTTCATTACATGTAGAGTGACGTCATCATGGAGCTTGTGTGCCCATGCTCATGCTGCTCGATATGCGTAATCTTGTAGGTATTTCGTTCTTTCGTGGCCGCTGTGGTGCAGTGGGTAGAGTGCTCGCCTGCTATGCCAGAGGTCTCGGGTTCAAACCACGGTCCGAGCAAAACACCAAAACAATTTTTCTAATTAGTAAAAATCCAATTATTGGGTTTTTTAAGAGCAGCGGTCACCTCTCGGCAGTGGACGGCATACCCTCTGAGAGTATTTATGCCATGCTTCTCACAAAAAATGCATTCGCCGTTCGGAGCCGGCATAAAACTGTAGGTCCACCCAATTAGTAGGAAAAACAAAAAGGAGCACACCTCGAATTGGGAGAGAAGCTCGGCCATAAAACTCGTGAGAGTTATAATAGCGCCATTGTATTATATTATTATATTATTTCGTTCTTGTATTGCCAGAGTGTTGCCACTATTTTCCATTCGAATGGCAAATTTTTTCGAAGATTTCAGGGTTGCTTTCTGCGTTAGCATTCAAAACGCAAAAAAATAGTTGCGTTGTTGCATTTTGGTGGTGGCATTTGTATGGAGAAATGTAACATTTAATGTTGCATTTTGGACTAAATGCAAAAATGCCTCCGAAACGCAAAACGCAGGCTCACCATGAACATGCTATTACTCTTAAGTTCGATTCGAAAAAAACTCTATTCCATACATACAATACGAATGTGCTTTCGAATCGAATTTCGCTTTCGAATAGAATAAAGGAACGTTAACGAAATCGTGGGTGTATATGTATTTCGCAAATGGCCATACGATACGAATTTCGAATAAAAATGTATCTAGCAGCTCGTAGGTTTTTTCACATAAGATAGTCACAATAAATTGTATGTATTAAATTTTGCCAATTTTATTCCTTATTTTCTACGATGTGCGCGATGATTTCACTTCAACGAGAAAAAAAGATAATGAAGTTTCATAACCATATTTACTAACCTTCCAATTTGTTGTGCAACGCTATAAAATATCAAAATCGTTTGATTTTCATCCAATCGTTTGTCTTGTACAACAGACAGCCCAAGTCGTACGATAAATTGGATGGTTAGTGGGCCCTATAATGAAAATAGAAAGTAACAACTCTGTTCGAGCTTGAAATCAACCCTGAAAACGAAGTCTTGCTCAAAACGGAATGAAGATTAAGCAACGATTTCACTTCACATTCTTTCGCGAGTTTTTGAGCGAGTGTATCGGTTCGTTTTTTTGAGGTCGCAAAATCAAATTGGAAAAAGTTGCAAAGAATTGTTAAATATTTATAAAGTGCAAAAAATAACAACAATAACCACGTTTCAGCCACTTCTGTGTATTTGTATAATTCCCTGTATTGAATTTGCATAGCAAAGTGCATAACATCGATTTCATTTTCTTAAAAAAAAAAATTCATTTCAAAATTCGAATTGTATTTTTAGTGCTGTATACATACGTCGCTGGAGCCGTTGTTGCAGTCGTAGTTGGTCGCAATTGTACTCGTCATTGAATCTCGGTAAAGAGTCGAAGTTAGCAGAACAAGAAAAGTTACTGTGAAAAAAATACAAATTTTTGTGAAAAAAATAAATAAATTTGAAGTGAATAGCATAAATAGTATTTAATAAATTTGAAAGTAAATACATACGTAAAATGTCGGTTTTAAATAAATTCACAAAAACCCTATCGGCGGATGAGAAGGCAGAAATATTGGAGAAATTCACAGAGGTAAGTGTATAATCGGAACAGGAATTTGATGACAAAGCACCCCCCACACAGCTACATACATACATATACATATGTATGTATGCAGAGAAGTGAATGCAATTTTTTGTTTGTGGAATAACAGCAGAAATCGTTTACGGCGACGTCGGCGTCGGCGTTGGCTTTGTGTGTGCGTGGTGCAGCGTCCACGTTGATGTTTGTTTAGTCTGCAGTTTATATGTATTTTATTTATTCTATTTACACATAAACTATGAATGTATGTACATAAATGCAAAAAATGTTTTTATTGAATTTAGCAAAAGTCCATTTTTGCGATTTAAAGTGAAACTAAACATATAAGTTTAAATAACTTTTGTGATGAGTCATATTCCAGCAGAGGGCGAGGTCGCTTCTGTCACCCAAACTAAGCGTGGGGCTGAGCGCTGAGCTGCCCTCCGTCGCACAGAAGTAGGTATATAAAGTCCTTTATATTCATTGCCGGTTTTGCAAGATGCATATGTACATATGTACATACCCACCAAAAAATCTAAGCCTTATTAAAGAATTACAACAGCAGATTTAAAAGAAATAAGGCCTCAAAATTATAAGGGTTGCAAATTTGTATGGCATAAGGCTTCAAATAAGGCTCATTTTCCTGTGTTGATGTCATCAGGCCATAAGGAGTACTCTCTCTCTCAGAACACCTTATTCCAAAGGCTTATCCGCCATGCGAAATAAGGCCTAGATAAGTATTAGAAAGTTAGGAGCAGACAGAGTGAGTGCATAACAGCAGCAAAGCTGACAGCGTACTCCTTTTTTAGACCTGATTCGTCAACAATAAGCGAAACTTTTATGCAGGGTATATGTAAGTATATGCCTTTCATGGCGACTTGTTTTTGAAGGAGTGTCCGTGGAAGCAGCAAGCAATAAAACAGAAACCAACAAAAAGAAAATGTTAAAAGCGCAGCTAAAAGCACATTTTTGCACCCCAAACAGGATAGTTGGCGGTGTTTCTCAGCTGGGGTGGATTTTTAAAAAAGTTTTGCAAATAATGGTTTATGTACTTATGTGCTTATGTACATACATACATACATACTACAATACATACTAGCTCTCATAATCCTTTGTTGTTTTTGTGGAAACATGCAGAAATACTCCCAGGTTTCTAATCCTTGTCCGGATATAAATCCGGGTATTTTCGATACTGAAATCCGAATAACCAATGAATGCTAAAGGAACCTAAGTATGTACCTACAAGTTTATGTTTACTATTGATAACTAGCAGCTATTTTGTGAATTTGAGTGATTTCAATTTGTATGTACATAAAATGTAAAATGTGTGGCCTAATGTATACATATTCATTGCTGTACTGTAAATATCAATACAAAAGCCATTGAATCTCTCCACATTTCAAACAACACCATCTCAGTGGAATACAAACTAATATCCAACAAAAGCTAATGAAATTTCAACTCTTTAATCAAGGTTAGGCTTCTTATGAATTACCCTGTATGTGCGTTGTGCACAAGAAAATTAAACAATTAAACATGGTTGCAATGATGAGTGCAATATGCGTCCAAAAACCATCGATGGAGCATGTGTAAGCTGTCAAGTTCAATGGCATAAATTGAATTTGTGTACACATGGAATGCATTTGCCTACATAACTAAATGTACATAAATGAATGTGCGTGTATGTATGTACACATATATATATATGTATTGCATTTGAATCATGGTTATTTTTATACACCATTCCGTAAACATACAATGCATTTGAAGGCATTCATATGTACATATGTACATATACATTATTAACAGACGTCCATATTGGCCTGACAGCGTGGGGGGCAGAACGTGCACCAGCTGCTGCCAAAGAGACTTAAGTAGCTGTGACTGACTGAGCGGCATTGTTGTTCGTTCTCAACAATGCCCAAGTAGCAACAATAGTCAACGATGCAAGGAAACCAAGTGCACCACTTCAAAATGATTTTTATACGAAAGCGTTGCATTTAAATTTACCTATTGAATATAGTCGTACTCATGTTTGGACATACATACATATGTATGTATGTATGTATGTACATATAAATATATTCAAATCAATAAAATATACTATATGCCGTCATCACATCATACAATGAAATAACGTGCCTATTGCCTTTGGAGAAGAATTCCCTCAAGCAACGAGTAAGGCATTTCTAGAGGTCTTTTTTAGGGTAACTGTTGTATTGTAATAAGTACTTGTCTGATATGTACAAATTGCTCTTTTATGTAACATGGTTTCATCGTCCACTGTATGTATTTTGTCGTATGTGCAACAAATATCGACATACGACAATTTTGTATTGAAATTCATGATTTTTTTAATTAAAAATACATTTGTTGTACGTCATACAACTTTAGCTTAACTTATTATACCCAGCTGTACTACATAGTACACAGAGTATTATAGTTTTAATCACATAACGGTGGATTGTAACAGAATGAATCGAGATAGATATAGACTTATATATATCAAAATGATCAGGGTGAAAAGATAAATCGACTGAGCCATGTCCTTCCGTCCGTCCGTCTGTCCGCCCGTCCGTCCGTCCGTCTGTAAACACTCTAACTCGCGCAAAAATTGAGATATTTTGATGAAATTTGAAATGCAAGTTGATATCGAGACTGGGACGGTTGGTATTGAAAATGGGCGAAATCGGACCATGACCACGCCCACTTTACCTATATAGAAAAAATCGGAAATTCGGTATCTCAGTCACTAATACAGCTAGAGCGCTGAAATTTCACCCACGTATTGAGCTCAGGCCTCTATGAAGAAATTTTATGAAATTTTGGAAAATGGGCGGTGCCACGCCCACTTATTAAGGGTCAAACATTGAAAGTTTTATATGTCATAACTCAGAACCCGTTGAAGATATATCGATGAAATTTGGTAGGCGTGATATACTTACTTAGGCAAATGTTTGGACAAAAAATTGTTAAAATCGGTTGACGGCAACGCCCACTTTTATATATGTGTATTATAAAGTGACCGAATAAAAACATTTTGAGCGATATCTCTGTCAAATATAAAGATATATCATTGAAAAAACACAAAAATTTTGGAAAATGGGCGTGGCACCGCCTCCTTTTAGAAGCAGGAATATACGAGATTTCTTAGCCTATAACTCGAGAAATAATTTATATATAATGACGAAACTTGGTTTATACACTTTTATAACTTGTGTTAATAGACACGCAAAAATTTATAGAAATCGGTTTATGACCACGCCTACTTTTTAACAAAGATATTTCTGGAAAACCCTTTGGGAATTTGTAACGTGACGTCTTCGTAACTAGAAGTCATAAAGGAATGAAATTTTGCACAAAAAATAATATTCATATGCTTAGTTGGATGACTGATAAAAATGTTGAAAATGGGCGTGGCTACGCCCACTTTATGCAGCACTCGCTTTATATAAAGTACACCGTGTTTCCATCAAACGCAAACAAACAATGAACGCATACAGCTGAGTATCTAATGTTCGATTCCACTCGAACTAGGCTTCCTTACTTGTTTTTATTAAGCATGGGCATGTAATGAAAACTGTAAGTATAAGTGAGCACAAGTGACTAGGTTTTTCTTGTTTAGACCCAACTTAATCTAGTTTGTTTTAAATCCTAAAAAACTTCACGAAAGTAAAATAACAGACCTGAAAAGTATGGTATGTTACTTTGACAAATTTTATGAATAACTATTTCAATAAATAATATTTGTACATATATGAGTTGAATTTTTTGAAGTGGGCCACCTAAAATTTTTTCGACGGTCATGTATTTTAATGAAAGTGGGTAGTATGGCTCACAACGCTTAAACAAAAATACGTATTTAACAATTTTTCGAAATTCGAATTATTTTCAAAGTTATAGCTATCAACACTTTTCGAAGTTCCTCAGTTTTTGCCGATTTTCTCACGATTGGTCAAACCGATTTTGCTAAATTTTGATATATATATAAAAGATGATATCTTCTAGCAAACTGCATTTCTTATTTTTGCAAATAATTTTTTTTGCAAACATTATTCGCAATTTTTATGTTCTGGATCGCGGTCGGATGGCGCTTTTGTATGATGTTGTTGGGCATTCCATTAGTAACTATTAGCAAAAAAAAAATTTTGGGGCACTTTAACGGCGCGGGAATTACTTACATTTTTTACAGACTTATTTTTGTATGGAATTTTTTTTTTTACTTACTGAGTACTACGAATAATTAATTAAAGCATGCATAACTCCCGCTCCCTTAAAGTGCCCCAAATTTTTTTTTGCTAATAGTTACTAATGGAATGCCCAACAGCATCATACAAAAACGACATCCGACCGCGGTCCAGAACATAAAAATTGTATTTGTATTTATTTGTATTTATTTATTAATAGCCAGGAGATACAAAAGTAAGTCTTAAAGGCTAATAGGATATATATGTAAATATGTATGTAAACTAAGGTATAATGACATTATCTGTTATACTTCAAATAATATAAACAGAGTTAACAATAGTTGCATTTAAAAGAAATGATTGAAATGAATATAAGTTTGACTCAGTAGGGAGTACTTAATAAAATATGGAAAGTATAATTGAATATTTGAATATACCCAGTAAGGGGCAGGCATGCCATAAAGGGCACATTGGGCCAGAAAGGACCCAGTCGAAAATGGTAAGATATTATTTAAGAAACAAGTTTAGTGAATAGATGAATAAGCCCTTTGGCATTGAGAAGTCAAACTCAATAGACTGGGATAGCTTATTAAAATCAATTAAGGCCCTGGTAACAGGAGCATTTTGAGCATACAACGATTTACAATGTGCAATATGGAAAGGGAGTGGATTTCTAAGGTGCCTGACGGGGATATTGAAAGGGATACGTGCGAGGAGAGGAGGGCAATCAATGGAGCCGCAGATAATGTTAAAGACGAATGACAGTGACAATATCTGTCTTCTGGTTTGGAGGGACTTCAGACCGAGTAATAGACAGCGAGATTGGTAGGAAATTGCGAATAATGTTTGCAAAAAAAATTATTTGCAAAAATAAGAAATGCAGTTTGGTAGAAGATATCATCTTTTATATATACATATATCAAAATTTAGCAAAATCGGTTTGACCAATCGGGAGAAAATCCGCAAAAACTGAGGAACTTCGAAAAGTGTTGATAGCCATAACTTTGAAAATAATTCGAATTTCGAAAAACTGGGCCAAACGTATTTTTTGTTGTTGTTGTTGTGAACTATACAAAAAAGTTTCAGAAAGATAGTACAACTTCGAAAAAAAGTGACCCACTTCAGAAAATTCAACTCATATGTATTATTCTTAAATAATAATTACTAATCATTTCGCAGTATTATTATTTTTGAATAAAAAATTAACAACACAAACTGTATTTTATTACCTAGTACTAAAAATTGCCAACAGTTTTTCTGCTGATCATTAATCGCCCTGTATAAAGCTCTTTTCTATTGCATTCCTATTGGGTTCTGAATTCTTGAATTCAATTGATACAATTACTTTATAATTGGTACCTCAAAATCAGCGCCAAATGAGCGCCATCAATTCTTCAGGTAAGTTCATAGTCTGAATTTACTGATTGCTAAGCTAAACAAATTCTCTGATCACCGTACGACTGGGTCACAAAAACGGAATATTGAAATTTATATGCATTCGAAAACGTTCGCAGATGTTGCATGGTATAATATATGTAGTGACTTGTCCCGTTAGTCGAATCATGATTGGATGATACTGTTATTATCTTCAGAATCTTCACAACTTTCAGCAAAAAATTTATATTATACATATTTTCAATATGTTTTTGTCGTATATCAAAGAATTTTTCCGTCTTGTGAAAAAATGTAACATACGACAAAATGCATTCTAAACAAATTAGCTTATAACATCTTCCCAACAAAACTTACAGTAAGATTGGATCAGTCCGATGGGAGGGAAATATTTGGGTTATATCGAGTCCCAAAATTGAGAAAATCCATAGGACCATTTTAAGAATATTTAATGTTGAACTTAAAAAACCATCTCCTGAAAAGTCAAGATTTGCTACATACGACAACCGTAATTTTAAGGGACGATATGTACATAACTACATACATACATACATATCGACGCTTCCAAACAATACTGTACTAAGTCTGAAAACTATGTTTTGCAGGAGAAGCTCTCAATGTTTAAACTCGATATAAAACTTCAGTTGTATGCTAAGTATATTTTCACTTGTAACTTCAAAGTTAGGGTAAGCTTTATATAAAACCGTGAGAAAAAATAAAAATTTGCTACGTGGTTTTTCATGGCAAGCTCTCAAAGTTTTTATTCTGTAATAATCTCGAGTTGTATTATATGTACACTTTTGCTTATAACTTTTTATTAGATTGTCTGATTGATACCAAAATTAGACAGCATCTAAATTAAGACACGTATTACTTGAAACCGCCAAAAATGGGAAAATGTACTAAGTCGACTTAGTACAGTATTGTTTGGATGATCGAATGGAGTATCTACTCGGAATCTTTATGTGTATCGGAATCTTTATATGTATGTTTAAACAATACACCAGTTATAAACGTTTTTGTTTTACTTTTTCTTATTTTTTTTTGCATTTGCAATTCAAAAAAAAATATCCATTATTGTATTGGCATATCGTGTTATTTATCATAAAGCAATGTGATTGTTCTTAAATGCTTGTGAAAGGCCTTGGACTGGTTGGTTAGCACTTAATAAATTTGCGTTTACGCATTTTAATGTTGAAATACAAGTACATAAACAAGCAATATGGAACAAAGGAATACTTTACAACGCAACATTGAAGCCAAACAGACTCACAAATATACTTAAGTATGTATGTATGCATGGATTTAGTGCTGGCATATCTCAAGGCAATTAATCGGATCAAAAGGCATTGTGGCTCGTATCTACATACCTATACTTATATGTACATACATATGCACATGTATGTATATAAGTGAATTTCAGTGACAATTGTTGCTTGAATGTTCACTGAGGATATACGAGGCATGATCAATAAATACGGTGTATAGATTTCTGATATGTTTGATGATTTGATTTTCACTCCGTACACTTACACTTCATACCATTAAAACATTAATGACATGCATTTTTACCGTTACAAGAGCAAAGTGCATGCCGGATATCTCAGAAATTATATGGTTTAGGAACGAACTGATAGCACCATTCGAAAGCGCAAGCACAGTTTACTATGAATATGCAATAATCCCAATTTCGAAAAAAAGCACATACGACATCCGTATTTTTAGGGGACGATATGTACAGTTTGTCAATTAATTCTTTGCAAAATGAAAACAGTTCAGAAATTTGTTCTCATACTGGTATTTGGTCAACTAAGCTTAACTTTTTAATTTTTTTTAAATGCTAATATTAAGTTAAATGTGTTTACAACATTTAGGACCAAAAAGATCCAAAACTTAACGCATAGAAAGAACAGAAAAAACAAAAGTTCAAAAAATTATAAAAAACATTTTGTCAATTAATTCTTTGCAATTTTTTCATATGTGACAGAAACTGACAAAAAAGCAGACCGGATCGTTGAAATTTTGGTGTGACGGCCACTAGCCTCAACCACACATTGTAGACGAAGGGTTATGGAATAAATCAAGTCCTTCAGCCCATAAATTTAGCGTATTTTATGCCATTCTTCCTGAATGGCATTAATTACAACATTTTTCGCTAGTAGACCTTGGTTTTCTGCCTCGTTATTTCAAGAAAGGCCAAAATTTTTTGATTGGGTTTAAGCTAGGACTTTGGGCAGGTGCATAAATTGCTTTGGTGCAATTATGCAGTACCAAAGTCCTGCACAGGAACGATTTATATTTGGGATTGTTGTTCATGTACAGCTTTTACTTGAATTTATTGGCGCTTTTTGGTTAAAAAATGCAATTTTGCATTGCGATTCTCGACTACTTGTGTCAAGCTAAAACTCCTTCGTCATCAGGTCATTAAAAATCCGCAGTCCGTCTTCACCCTTTTGAGAATAACGAACTCGACATTATTGCAGTCAATTTTCGAAATATCACATCTGGTCTAATATTCTTCTGTAGCAGAGCACCTATGCACCTGCCCAAAGTCCTAGCTTAAACCCAATCAAAAAATTTTGGCCTTTCTTGAAATAACGAGGCAGAAAACCAAGGTCTACTAGCGAAAAATGTTGTAATTAATGCCATTCAGGAAGAATGGTATAAAATACGCTAAATTTATGGGCTGAAGGACTTGATTTATTCCATAACCCTTCGTCTACAATGTGTGGTTGAGGCTAGTGGCCGTCACACCAAAATTTCAACGATCCGGTCTGCTTTTTTGTCAGTTTCTGTCACATATGAAAAAATTGCAAAGAATTAATTGACAAAATGTTTTTTATAATTTTTTGAACTTTTGTTTTTTCTGTTCTTTCTATGCTTTAAGTTTTGGATCTTTTTGGTCCTAAATGTTGTAAACATATTTAACTTAATATTAGCATTTTAAAAAAAATTATAAAGTTAAGCTTAGTTGACCAAATACCAGTATGAAAACAAATTTCTGAACTGTTTTCATTTTGCAAAGAATTAATTGACAAACTGTATATATACACATATCGTCGTCGTCGCGATAAAAATTTGGTTTTTGTTATGTTCGGCTAACTACGAACGGATGCAGATACCTGAATTGGTCGTTTGGGCTATGTTAGTGGTCACTTTGAAAGTACTCCAACCTACCACAAATGGACCATATAATCCAATGATATTTGCAGAGCAGTTGCATGTGTTTTCTATAAAAAATTTTCCTGGATGTATGTATGTATGTAGATGTATAGATACATACCTATGTATGTACATACCTATTAATATTTCTGCTACGCTATCGAATCATTATTTAACAGCTATATTTCATCAAGTATATCACGTACTTATACGCGTATCTTATTTGTCCTTGTACGTCAGTCCATTTGTCTGTTGTCAATCAGCTGGTCAACAGTCCATTTTATACATAAGTATGTATCATGCGCTTCACATTACCGTATTCTCACACCTTGCATTACATTCGAATCACGTGATTTGTGTTTGCAAATACATATGTATATAGTATGTACTTACTTACATAAGTATGTACGTTTGTATACTTAGGTATGTACCAGTGGCGGACCTAGCATAAATTGCCTGGGCAAGCCTATGTGTGAAGCATAACCATTAGCCATTTATGTGATTTCCTTTGCTGTTTTATTTAAAAGTCTGATTGCGTTCCGTCATTGACTTTGATTTAGAGTTCTCGATTTCTTCTTAACATTTTCGAGTGGTCCGAATAAATGCTTTTCAATGCTCAAACGCTCGTTTGTTTGTTTATTACGCGTATGTTTGTACGGGCATTTGAACAATTCGGGTATTTGAAGATCGTTTGTTCTCGTTTATTTTTTTTTTTTTGTTTTTTTCATAGGTATTTTTATTTTTGTTTTCCTGATACACATTTTTTTGTTTGTATACTCAGAGAAAAGGAATCAAAAATAAAATTTTTATTTTTATAATGCACGTTTTAAACCAAGTCATTTTTATTTTATAAATGAAAATTTTTAAATTAAAAATTAAATTTTTTAAATTAAAATGTATTTAGGATTTAAAAAGAAACATGTTTAAATTAAAAATTAAAATTAATGGAATAAAAACGAAAGTTTTTCCTTCAAAATCTCATAGTGCTTAAAATAAAAATAAACATTTTTAAATTAAAATTGTTTTTTCTTGATTTTGCAATTTTACTCTGAACATTTTTAAAATAAAAAATTCGTATTTACATAATTCTTAAATATAAAAACGTGCGCTAGGGAAATCTTACACGAATGCGCAGAGGTATTTTTAGTTTCCTTATACCGACGGAAATTTAAGCAGTAGCAAGTGTATTTGCTTATTGCCTAAAAAATGGGCGCTTTAGTGTTTGAAAAACTGAGGTCCAATTTGATTTCCACCGCTTTTTAAAATTATCTTGATATTGTGCCAATAGTCGCCAAAAATCACAATCAACCCTTTTATAATCTGGTGTTTGATATTTATGTTTGCATGCACATGCAGATGCAAGAAATTATGTGCATAAGTATGTACCTACATGCAAACGAAAATCAAATCAAATATGCATATGGCTGTGAATACTGAACTTTTGGATGCCGAAGCCAGCTTCATATTCGCATACAAATTTGATGTGAAAAATAAAAAAAGTGCTTTGCTAGTTCTTTTTTTTTTCAATTTAAGTCTGAAAATAAGCAATTGGTTTCTCCTTAGCGAAAGCGAGAAAACAAGCTATGTTATTCTGTTTTGAAAGCCAGGTAAAAGCTAATGTGTGGAAATGTTGAAGCATGCTCACTGTGCTGTGATTGGCTGTACAAACAAAATACACATTGTGAGGTGGATTGGTGGTGTATTTGCGCTATTTTCTTAGCAGGCTTTTAGGGGCATGTTACAGTGGAGGCTATATTATTGAGAACTTAAATAGTAAACACATTTAAAACGTAAAATAACCAGATTTCAAAGAATTTCGTATGAAATGAACGAAAATGTGTACGCAAGCCGGGCTTCTCGGCTTGTATGAAGCGACCGCCTCTGGTATGTACATATGTACTTACACTTATCTTCCAAGCATTTTTGACGACTTGCCGTTTTCTGGAAATTAAGAAATCGTATTGATCAGCTTTAATCAGCTCAAATGGCCTAAACATTCAATCGAATATACATATCGCCCGTTTTATGCAATAGGGATTTAACTCGAAATTTTTGATTTCTGGGATTTTGCCATATATTTCAATAACTGGGTAGTGCCTTTGAGTCTAGTCTTATAAAATACTCAAAAAGATAAAAATGGCGGAAATAAAAGTGAAATTGTAGTTAGCCGTAGAAGGGAACTATTTGAAATTATAAAACTTTATTTGCGTTTTCCCAAAAAAAATTTTTTTTGAGTTAAATCCCTATTGCATAAAACGTGCGATATGTATGTAGGTATGTAACCTAACTATGTACCTTTATCTTGATTATCAATAGCCGTCAACCTCAACGTTAATAGTGAACGACATAGATAACTAGATACAAAACTCTTTGTTTCGTGAGAGCGCTGAAAAATGCGCATTTTTTATACCATTTTCCATTGGTGCCACTGCGCAAAAAAGTGAATGTGGGTATTTTAAAATAAAAATTGGGGGTATTTCGTTATTTCTTGCAAATTAATAATATTATGTAATTTTTGCTGCAAAATATAACAGTTACTTCGTAATTATACCTAAGATATGATCTAAACATAATCTTGACTATTTTAGATCATGTAGAATGGTGTATTTGCTATTAAACCAGTTAATAAAATTTACACCATTATTTCGTTAAAATTTTGTTTCCAGGTTAAAAAGGAAAATAATTTTGTGTTTTCATTGGGTAATCAATTAATGTAGCTAATTTCATTCTCGCTCCTTTACAAACTTTATCATACATTTTTAATTCACTTCTCGATTAATATAATAAGTAATAAAGTAATTTCATGAATTGGTGGCAAATATCAGAAATCCCGATTTTTTTTTTATTTATGGCGGATTTGATCTGGTTTTTGGTATCAGCTGATTTTGCGATCAGCTCTTCCCCCTGATTCGTCAGTGTTTGAAAGTGAAAAGACAGTTCAGCACCGCGTGAGAGCAGATAAATTTGAGAGTCTCGTATCTAGTTATCTTTGGTGAACGACTAATAGGGCCCTTCCACGATCAAATATTTGATCAAATCGTGTATATGTGGTAGTAAAATTGTCTATGTGTTTTTCACACGTACGTGTTTGATGCCGATTTGACCGAAATCAAAAATTTTTGTTTTCCATCAAATTGGATGGCTATTTAACGTACGTTGTGGATGCGTGTAAGGTGCTGTTTGATCAAATTTCAGTGCCAAATTAGCATTTGACGTGTGTTGCAACCATTTGATCAAATTTCAAATGTAAATAAACGTGTGTTGCATTATATGCTAACGCAATATATGCAATGCAATCGTCAGTGTCACTCATTTTGTGCTCCAAAATTTAATTCTATAAACAAATTAAAATAAATGTCAGCATTAATACGTGATAAAATATCTATTGTAAATAATAGAAAGCTAGAATGAAATTTGATGGGCTATTTGATGAGCTATTTGACAACGATTTGATCAAATTACACAGACACGCGATTTGATCAAATGATTTGATCGTGTAAGGGTCCTATAACACATTATTCGCGATATATTTTTTGAGTCATCTTGTGATAATGCTTCTGTTTTGGTTTTAGGCGCACCTACATACATATTAGGTACTCACAGCAAATATTTCTCGAATTTAAGCTTAAGCCAATTGTAAACATTTTTCAGTTCCGGTAGCACATACATACATATGTACATATAAATAATTTTTTGTCAACAAGAGTTCATGATAGCCAACAAAATTAAAAAAAAATTTAATAAATACATACATACATATGTATTAATAACCCTGCAGTAAAAATCCACAATGAATCCTTAATGAATCACTGATGAAATTCACCTATGACGAGGAGGCATCAGTGAATACTTTCATATAAAGACTGATGAATTTTTCATATAAATGGTTTGCTTTCCTCAGAAAAAAAACAAGAACAAATAAAAATATATTGAGTTATGACGACAGTGATGAATATTCAACAAAGAATCATCACTGATCCTTCAGCAGTGAAACAAATTTACTGCAGGGAAAGTGAAAACCATCTTTTCTGTATTTGAGTGCATAAGTACATATGTATGTAAGTGTGGTATACTAAAGCCTTAATTTTTTTTGTAAAGAATGATGAAGCTATAGCGAGAAATCTTTAAAATTTTTGAAATTTCTGCAATTTTTCTAACTAATTTATACACTTCCCAAAAAATCTTCTTTATTCATTTATGGTAAGTTTTCCTGATCTCCATTTAGTCTTAAACAAATTTTAATGTTAAATAAAAAGAAAATAAGCAAAATACTGCATAATTTCGTTGAAAGTTACACGCCAATTTTAAATACAAGTAGTTTGTGCCATTTATGTGTCTAGCTCATTTTTGACCTTGCTCAGAATTTGACATTTTTTTTTGGTACATATGAAATATAATTTAATTTTGTGATATTACTAAATGTAAGGAACAAAGGTTCTAAAAAATACCAAATATGTGGTAGTTGCTAAAGTTGTTCACGGTTTTTCAGAGTTACAAAGTATTTCTCACAAAGTGTGCCATTTATGTGTCCATATCTGTATTTAACAGTAATGGATTTACGACTCAACTTTTGCCCCCAATATTTATACATACCTACTTACATATTTTCTATTAGACCAACTAAGTAATCAGTACTCAAGTAAGTACATATAAGATTTTGTTTCATTATGATTTGTTTCGATACGGAAAATTTCGAATAGCTTTCTTGTTATTTCGGCGTAGAAAACATCTAATGTGGGGCGCTCTTGATCATATCAAACGCGAGTAAGTACTTATATACATACTTATGTATGTACATATGTATGTATATATGTATGATGTATTAAGCAAATTTCTACACGGCAGTTGCCTGTAAATAACATTTGCTACGCTCAATTTAATTCGAGTGCATACATAAATACATATATGAATATGTAAAAAAATAGGTAAAAAAACTTTTTAAGTTAAACGGTTTTATGTTATACATACATTGCAATGTTTAAGATAAATGTACTAAAAACCAAAAAATAATAAAATAGATACAGTCGTGGGAATTATAAACATTTGCATAGACTAGACTAAAATAAAACCGTGGGGCACGTCAATTGTCTACAATCGTTGATTAAAATGTTTGTTTTGTAATGTTACACTATAATTAGGCAGTTGTTCAACCGACAACGATGGACGTGTGATAAGTAGGGCTAGAATGTGGAAAAAAGCTAGCAAGCTCGATTATAAGCGAGTTTTAGGGTTTCATAGTGGTGAGCGAGTAGTACTTTTATCATATGTTTTGTCGATTAAAGACAAACTACGAGCAGTGAAACGATTCCTCGTGTGAATGTCCAACGATAAACTAGTTGAAACATCTCTTTTATTAACATGGAGTGTATAACTATTGGAATTTCCATGAGCAAGAAAATAGTAAGTATTTTCCTCACCGTCTGCGGGCCAACTGCCTAACGACGAATTAAACGATTCTTCTATCGCACATTAAGTCGATAATTTGTAGACAATTGACGTGCCCCCCGGTTTTATTTTAGTCTAGTCTATGCAAATGTTTATAATTCCCACGACTGTATCTATTTTATTATTTTTTGGTTTTTAGTACATTTATCTTAAACATTGCAATGTATGTATAACATAAAACCGTTTAACTTAAAAAGTTTTTTTACCTATTTTTATTTTCTAGTTTTTAGTTTTTATTTCGCATTCTGTTTAATTCATTTAGTGCTTCATTATTGCAAGGTTTCTTGCCCGTTAGTTTATTGCAGTCCAACGCCTCTATAGCGACCCACGCGCCACCTATCGGAAGTTTTTTTTAGGAAAATATTTCCTTTCAAGGTAGTAATACATGTTCCGAATTTCAGCCAAATCGGACCATAAATGCGATTTTTGTAAATATAGCGACCCACGCGCCACCTAGCGGAATTTTTTTTTTTAAGAAAATATTTCTTTTCAAGGTAGTAATACATGTTCCGAATTTCAGCCAAATCGGACCATAAATGCGATTTTTGTAAATATAGCGACCCACGCGCCACCTAGCGGAATTTTTTTTTTAAGAAAATATTTCTTTTCAAGGTAGTAATACATGTTCCGAATTTCAGCCAAATAGGACCATAAATGCGATTTTTGTAAATATAGCGACCCACGCGCCACCTATCGGAATTTTTTTTTTCATAATATTGCATTGTCATCGGGGTTATACATACGTGCAAAATTTCAGATTAATCGGTTGACAGGAAGAGGGTGAAATTTGAATTACTAAATTTGACCCAAGAATAAAGAATAAATAATAAAACAAACGGGGTGAGCTAAATAAAACCGTTTAAAAATGAGTACATGCGTTCTTGGTTTGGCAAAGTTTCTTGAACTCCAGCAAAGCGGACGCAGCATTTTGTGCTTTTTCTTTTGCAAAACACTATAAATTGCCAACCGGCAATACTTTAAAAGGAAAAAATGTAATCGTAAATAGTCATCATTGTTGCTTTTTAGGAGATACTTACATATTTTTTTTATCCAAACAATGGTGACATTTTGTCTATTTATTTGTGTATGTACTTACTTAGTAAGTTGTTACCTACATGCCTTTTATGAGTGGCATACATAAATGTGGGTGTGAATAGGTACTTTGTTTTTTGCTGATTGTTGTTGGCGGGTTTTTTCTTTATTTTGTGGCGGCATTAGATATAATTTCATATTGATGTCATATTATTTACACAGTGTTCATACATAGTATGTAAATATATACATACATACAAACATATGTACCCGGCAAAAAAGCTTTGTTTATTGTTGACGAATCAGGTCTAAAAAAGGAGTACGCTGGCAGCTCTGCTTCTGTCACTCACTCTGTCTGCCCCTAACGCTCTAATACTTATCTAGGCCTTATTTCGCATAGTGGATAAGCCTTTGGAATAAGGTGTGCTCTCAGAGAGAGAGAGAGTACACCTTATGGCCTGATGATATCAACACAGGAAAATCAGCCTTATTTTAAGCCTTACGCCATAAAAATTTGCTACCCTTATAATTTTCAGGCCTTTAAATCTGCTGTTTTAATTTTTAAATATCTAATGCATAGATTTTTTTGGTGGGTACATGCATATGGATGTGCATCAAATTATAAAATATATTAAAACCGCAGCTACTGTGCGACTTTCTGTGCGCATACAATACATACCTACGTATGTACACACATACATACATATGCACATACCTAATTGCCTGCCCGACACGCGGTTAACCGCAACAACAGCAATAAGTTTCTTGCTAGGGTTATCTATTGTTTTGACAGATTTTGTAACTTTGTTTTAGAAATCAATCAAAGATTTGTCTGCTCACTGCTTCGTTTAAGTTCTTGGCATTTGCCGCTGTAAAGAGATACTTCCCCCCCTTTTGAAGTATAAAAAAAAATTTTACAAGTAAGGAAGCCTAAGTTCGAGTGGAATCGAACATTAGATACTCAGCTGATGCTTTCATTGTTTGTTTGCGTTTGGTGTAAACATGGTGTACTTTATATAAAGCAAGTGCTAAATAAAGTGGACGTAGCCACGCCCATATTCAACATTTTTATCAGTCATCCAACTAAGCATATGAATATTATTATTTATGCAAAATTGCATTCCTTTGTGACTTCTAGTTACAAAGACGTCACGTTACAAATTCCCAAAGGATGTTCCAGAAATATCTTTGTTAAAAAGTACTCGTGGTCATAAACCGATTTCAATAAATTTTTGCATGCCTATTAACACAAGTTATAAAAGTGTACACACCAAGTTTCGTCATTATATATATATATATTATTATTTGTCGAGTTATGGGCTCAGAAATCTCGTATATTCCTGCTTCTAAAAAGAGGCGGTGCCACGCCCATTTGCCAAAATTTTTGTGTTTTTTGTTTTATGTCCGCAGTTGGACTCCTGCTATAAAATTTCAATGATATATCTTTACATTTGACAGAGATATCGCTTAAAATGTTTTTATTAGGCCACTTTATAATACACATATATAAAAGTGGGCGTGGCCGTCAACCGATTTTGGAAATTTTTCGTCCAAACATTTGCCTAAGTAAGTATATCACGCGTACCGAATTTCATCGATATATCTTCAAAGATTTCTGAGTTATGACTCATAAAACTTTCAATGTTTGCCCCTTAATAAGTGGGCGTGTCACCGCCCATTTTCCAAAATTTTTGTGTTTTTTGTTTTATGTCCATAGTTGGACTCATGCGACAAAATTTCAATGATAGATCTTTATATTTGACAGAGATATGGCTTAAAATGTTTTTATTAGGTCACTTTATAATATACATATATAAAAGTGGGCGTGGCCGTCAACCGATTTTGGAAATTTTTCGTCCAAACATTTGCCTAAGTAAGTATATCACGCGTACCAAATTTCATCAATATATCTTCAATGGTTTCTGAGTTATGACATATAAAACTTTCCATGTTTGACCCTTAATAAGTGGGCGTGGCACCGCCCATTTTCCAAAGTTTCATCAAATTCCTTCATAGGGGCCTGAGCTCAACACGTGGGTAAAATTTTATCGCTCCAGCTATATTAGTGACTGAGATACCAAATTTCCGATTTTTTCTATATAGGAAAAGTGGGTGTGGTCATGGTCCGATTTCGCCCATTTTCAATACCAACCGTCCCAGTCTCGATACCAACTTGCATTTCAAATTTCATCAAAATATCTCAATTTTTGCGCGAGTTAGAGTGTTTACAGACGGACGGACGGACAGACGGACGGACGGACATGGCTCAATCGATTTCTCTTTTCACCCTGATCATTTTGATATATATAAGTCTATATCTATCTCGATTATTTCATTCTGTCACAATCCACCGTTATGTGATTAAAACTATAATACTCTGTGTACTGGTACAGCTGAGTATAAAAATCGGCAGAAAATTTTTTCTAGAGGAACAAAATGTGCACTTCAAAGGTATGTATGTACCTGCAAAACATCTATCAGCTTCCAAATCCTTTGGATCCACCAGGGCCGTGCGCAGGAATTAGCCTTGGGGGGGGTTTTAATTTTGGTTTGCATTCGCATACATTTTTCGCTAAGATAAACATATTTGCTGAAACAGATATCCAGACCCATACACCATAAATTTAAATGTTCTCTAACTTTTCTGAAACTCATTATGATTCATCAAAACCTAGTTAACCAGGTCCTGAATAGTACACGGAAAGAATTTTTTACTAGAATCAATGCCGAGACAAGAAAAATTAGACTTGATTTTGAACTTAGAAAATAATTTCTTAATATCAAGAAAATCCAAGAAAATTGGATTTTAAATAAATAAGTAAATATTTTCTTGCTTCAAGTAAAATTGGATTTTAAATAAATAAGAAAACATTTTCTTGCTTCAAGTAAAATTGGATTTTAAATAAATAAGAAATATTTTACTTAGGGTAAGTGTTTTTTTCTTGTTTTTTTGAAATAAATTAAGAAATTATTTTTTTGTTGCAAGTAAAACTTTTCTTATACGAGCTTAAGTAAGTAATGCGAAAGACACACATCGTAGTATAGTAATAATATTTCGATCTATACCACATATGTGTCACCCTCATATTGTAGTTTAATTGAAAATTTTCATAGCATAGCCAAATCATAATATTGATATTCTAATATTCATACCACATGTGTGTCTGAGGCATAAGAAAATATTAAATATTAAATTAAGCAAATATTTTCTAAAAATATTAAAAACGTAAAAAATAAGGAAAATTAAAACTAATCATGAGGGATTAGAAAACCATAATTAGTCAACTAGTATTTTCCTAGGACTTGTTTATTGAAATGACAACATTTTATTTAATATAAATGAAGATGCAAATAGTGAACTCCTTATACCAAATGCTTCACTAACAATCTGAGAATTGCAAAAATATTCAGAAATATGCAAAGCGGATGGAAAATGAAAAAAAAAATACATGTAACTTTGGAAATGCAAATTCAGCAAGAAAAATTTTACTTCGCTCAAGAAAACGTTTTCATATTCATTTTACATTTTTTCGCTGTATTTTGTTGTTCCAATTCGTCGAAACACAATTTTCTTAAATTCTTCTTGATATTAGCAAAAAGATTTTCTTCATTTAAGTAAATTTAAGAAAAGATGTTCTTATTTATTTAAACATTTTTTTTCAACATTTTTTTTCTATAGATTTTGTTAGTGTTCTTGAATAAGAAAATAATTGTCTCATTTTTGGAAAACTCAATTTCTTATTTCCAGTAATAATTAAGTAAATTTTTCTTATTTCCCTAAAAATTTTCTAAATTGAGTTCAAGAAAGCATTTTTCTTGATTCAAGTATACAAATTTCTTTCCGTGTACTGTTTACAGTACTTGTTAATTGAAACTGCTCACTGTTTTCACAAAATGAACATTTTTTGTTATCAGTACAATTTTTTTAAAAATGCCAAACGAACATATGCTACACAACTTTGTAATTTCGGAAAGCTCCAAGTGCAATTCAAAGTGCCGAACTTATGTATTGGCCAACCTTATTTTTTGCAACTTTTACCAATTCTTCTTCCGTAAAATTATTGTAACTAATATTGTCAAAAATTATGAGTCAAAATTCAATGCAAAATTTATAAACTGTATTTTGAAAATTTTTGCAAAATCATTGCAACTTAGATTTGGTAATGGTGGGGGGTTTAACCCCCAAAACCCCCCCCCCCCCCGTGCGCACGGCCCTGGGATACACTATCCAACTGTAGGGTCACCAATGCAGCCTAATTTGGTAATAAAACGATGTTACAGTATTTTTGAGAAATTCGTGAAATATTTGGTGTGACCCATGGAGGAACCATAAAGGAGAATGCATAAGATCAGCTGACTTCTTCTTCAATCTTCAATAACACACCAACACAAGCATTTTTTTTGTTGACATATGCCACACACACACGCACCCTAGCATTTCCATAGGGGCCTAATCTGTCAAATTCTTCTACATTCCTCTTTACATGACACTTCTCGCCCCACTATGTATGAAGGTATGTCGTCATGCGAAAACCTTTATTGTTGAATCATGGGTGTGACCCTAGTAAAAGCATAGGTGGGAGTTTTCATACAGTTATATGTACATATGTATACATATGTATGTACATATGTATGTAGTTATTCACACACTCGTTCATATGTTGCAATCATTTTAAGTGCGTAAAGCTTTGCTTGCAGAATATTTAGGTCAAATTATAAGCGCTATCGTCAAAGTATTGGAGAAACTCACCGAGTCATAAAAAATATTAATTGACAGAAAAGCATACTTACAAACAAACATACATAAGTACAACTTACGCTTTTCATAAGTAGGTAGATGATAAATAAGTGAAAACTTTGCAATAGAAATTCATACATACTGCTTTAATGGAGGTAATTGTAGTATTTTCAATCTGATAGATCAAGAAATGTATGTACATATGTACATTAGATGAGTTTTTTTTTAGATATTCCCTCCGGCACCGGAATATGAAAATAGGATGTTTTAAAGTAAGTAAGTAAACTGAAAAAAAAATTTAACTTTTCCAAAAACTGGATGGAGCTACACCGAAAACCGCGCAAATTCCCAGAATTTCAAGGTATGTTTAGATTTATGTCTGAAAAAAGTTAGGATTTTGCACGAGAAAAAAAATTTATATCCATCCGTACGTAGAATTAACCGCTAAATCGAATGGCGTATTCCGTTTTTTGGTACACTACCCAGGGAAGGTAATATCGCGGTCTAAAGTGATAATTTTCTTTTTTTTCTCATGAATCTTCAACTTCTTGCCCTATACTCTTCCCGAAATCGGAAATTATTTTTTAACTAAATCACACGGTAGGCTGCGTTATTTAATGCGCTTTCCAGAAATGTATAGCTATTAAAAATCGAATAAAATTTGGATGAGTTCATCAAGTTTAAATGAAGTAAAGTCGGGTATAAAAGGGTAACATATCTTAAAATTTCTTAAATTTTTTAACAATTTTGCTCTTGAAGGCGGTTTTTTGGGTTATTCGTGATTTTTTTATGTGGGTGGGTAACTCTACAAATGTAAAAAAAATACAAAGGTCGAGACCGTGGATAACGGACAAAAAGTGGAGCCGGATAGCGCCAAACCATTTGTGGGCAATATGGGTATCAAAATAAAGATTTCACCTAGGACTTCAATGTAAAGCCAATCCATTTTGCTGTGTCCACCGTTTCGACACATATAAGTCAAAAATTAGACTCAGATGTCGCCGATATCCTTTAAAATATTCTGTAGTCATCCTGGACCACTTATTTGCCAGTATATCGCAAATTGGCTAGGAAATTGTCATGTAATGAGTTCCATATTAAAGCCCTAGTTGAGACCTTTAATTTGATACCAATATTGCCCAATAATATTTTGGGGCCATCCGGGTCCACGGTTTTTTCCGCTATCCACGGTCTCGATATCCGAATTTTTTTTTACATTTGTGGAATTATCCAATCAAATAAAACAATCACTAATAACCCAAAAAACCGTCTTCAAGAGCAAAACTGTAGAAAAATTAAAGAAATTTTAAGGTATGTTACCCTTTTATACCCGACTTTACTTCACTTAAACTTGATGAACTCATCCAAATATTATTCGATTTTTAATAGCTACACATTTATGGAAAGTGCATTAAATAACGCAGCCTACCGTGTGATCTAGTTGAAAAATAATTTCCGATTTGGGGAAGAGTATAGGGCAAGAAGTTGAAGATTCATGAGAAAAAAAAGAAAATGGTCACTTTAGGCCGCGTTATTACCTTCCCTGGGTAGTGTACCAAAAAACTGAATATGCCATTCGATTTAGCCGTTAATTCTTCGTATGGGTGGGTATCAATTTTTTTTCTTGTGCAAAATCCTAACTTTTTTCAGACATAAATCTAAACATACCTTGAAATTCTGGGAATTTGCGCGGTTTTCGGTGTAGCTCCATCCAGTTTTTGGAAAAGTTAAATTTTTTTTTTCACTTTACTTACTCTAAAACATCCTATTTTCATATTCCGGTGCCGGAGGGAGGATCTGAGAAGGTTTAAAGAATCCCATACAAAAAAAAACTCATCTAATGTACATACATAGTAAGGTGGAGTGAAATCATATGGAGATTTTTTTTGTTGTTCTTTTTTTGAACGTACCAGCAATGAAAATTTACCTCTATACGAGTTAATGAACCCCACAAAATTTTATGGCGATAGGATGACGTTTTGAGCTGCCCCCAGCCCAGCAAAGTTGAAAGCAATAAGCACGATCTGGTACAAATATGAAATTTTGAAAATTATAAAATCAAAAAACGAAGTATGAAGATTGATAAACATGGCTAAGATTAGTATTAAAGTGATTTTTTTTTTTGGAAACAACAACAACAAAAGTTGTTAAAGGTCAAAGTTTACATTATGCATTTTTTAAATTGCAGTTACATATGTACTTATAAACTATCGAACCGATTTCGAATATTTTTATACCATTCGATAGGTACATATTTTGATTCCCTTTAATTTGATATACATTTTATTTGGGTTCCATAACACCTCCCTGCGGCGGTCAACCCCCCTCCCACCCCCCTTACTTATCATATATAAATAACTTTTGTTGTTGCTGTTTCCAAAAAAAAAAAAATGCACTTCTACACTAAGCTTCCTTCCTCATACTTCGTGTTTTGATTTTATAATTTTAGAAATTTCGCATTTGTACCAGATCGTGCTATTTTTCAACTTTGTGGGACTGGGGGCACCTCTAAACACGCGAGTAGGTCAATAAAATTTTACAGGCTTATTTCTCGGCTAGAAAGGTGGCGTTCTGGCTTTGGAACAAATTGAATTTCCAAAAAAAAAATTTTCGCTCCACCTTAATATATATACATTTATACATACATACATACAGTGTACGACCCCTGCAAAAAAGTGTGCGACGAGTCTCTAAAAAGATTTGTCCGGGAGCGCTCTCTTTCGGGTACAATTGTTCCCAATTGTACCCGAACGGGTACATATGTATACTAATTGTAGACGAATTGTACCCGAAAGGGTATCAGACGGGTACAATTAGTCGCACAAATAGATGTGTCGTATTTGCTACCTGTTCGGGTACAAAACGGGTACAATTGTGCGCTTTTGCTACTCGTTCGGGTACAAACTGGGTACAATTAGTCTCTTCATAGGACATGCTCAAACAAAAGAGAACACTTCAACCCATATAAAGAGATACAAATGGGTAGTAATCGCATGCTCCCTTGCGAGTTGTCCCGGATGTATCCCGGAGTGATCGCATTTTTTGCAGGGACAAAACTAAAGCACAAAACTTTCCATACCACCACAACCAGAAAATAAACTTTCCAACAAATAGTAATGCCAAATCATTTTATTGTATTTAGAAGAGGGCACATTGGTTGTTGTGTAAAAAAAAAATTATACAATAAACTCCATTCTAAACTCAAATATTAATTCAAACATAAAAGTAGTATTAAATATGCCGCGACAAAACTAAAGCACATTGGTATATACTTGTAAAGAAAAGTTGGTTCTTCTAATATTTCGTAGCGAAGCCCTTGTTTTTCAATACCGCTGCACATCTTCGTGGCATAGACTCAATCAAATTATTTAAAACGTCTATGGAAATGCTTTCCCAAGCTCGTTCTACCTGAACAAACAGGGAGTCCTTGTTTTTGCAGTTTTCGCGTTCTATTTTCCGATCTACAATCTCCCATAGATTCTCTATGGGGTTGAGATCGGGCGATTGTGCAGGCCACTGCAATACCGTAATTTTATTGGCAACAAACCATTCTTTCACACATTTAGCGGTATGCTTCGGATCATTGTCCTGCTGGTATATCCAACTTAGTGGCATTTCCTCCTCAGCGTGGGGCAGCATAATGGTCTGGAGAATGTCTTTGTACACAAATCTGTCCATTATGCCATTAATTCTATGAATTGGCCCCACTCCATTGCCGGAAAAACAGCCCCACACCATTACGCTGCCTCCACCATGCTTTACAGTACCTTTAGAGTAACGTGGGTTTAAACGTTGCCCTTTAGGTCTGCGTACAAGCTTCAGTCCATCAGAATTTTTGATGTTGAACTTGGATTCATCAGAGAAAAGGACGGTTCGCCACTTGCTGATGGTCCAGTTAATATGCGCCTTCGCGAATTCGAGTCGTGCTCTCCGATTCTTTATTGAAATAAAAGGTTTTTTAGCACTTCTATACGTTGGGAAGCCGCCTTCGACAGTTCTTCGCTGAATGGTTCTAAGGCTAATTGGCAATGATAATTCACTTCTCAGGGATCTCGCCGATATAAAGGGGTCTTTCTGGACCTTTCGGATAATTAATTTATCCTCACGAGTAGTTGTTTTTCGGGGCCTACCACCTGAATGTTTGGTTTCAAAGGAGCCGGATGACCGAAAACGACTTATTGTGCGGGAAATTACGCTGTGATGAATCTTGAATTTTCGAGAAATATTGATAACTGATTCACCGCCATTAAATTCATCTATAATTTTTTCACGTAATACCGTATTATACTTGTTTCGGGCCATTTTTAACGTTTTTTTATTTTTTTTAGCTCGAAAATGTAGTGAATGCCGCTAAAATCACGCAATAACACTGATAATGCTTTGTTTATGCCTGACGTATAATATTTTATATCCGAACGATTCTGATTAATAACTCACTGCCAGCTATGGATAGAAAGAGGGAGTTGTGCTTTAGTTTTGTCGCAGCAAGTTTTTGCACGTGCTTTGTTTTTGCACATAACAGTACTATTTTTCCAATAAGAAACTGGAATATTGTATTTTTTTATCATATATGTTTGTTATTATCAGATTAAGAAAAAACAATTGAAGGATATAACCATTTGTTGTCTTTTTTTAACTCAACGAGTTCAAGAGGGACTTTGTGCTTTAGTTTTGTCGTACACTGTATGTACATACTTACATACATAAATAAATACTTAACTAACTTTTATGTCGACTTTTTTTGTAGTGTCACGAGTTTTGTATCGACATACCTAACAAGAATTTCAAATAAGAATTACAAACATTGACATTACTTACTAGCAAAAGAATAAAAAAACAACAGCAAAAAAAATCACACTTCCTTGCTTACTTCCTGTGACACGAGCCTCCATGTAGCGCCGTATACCCATCACTCGCATCTCCCCCGTACAATGACTTGGCTTTCGATACCTTTCCACACTTATCCAACCCATCCTTTGTCACTGCTGCCGACATGGTTGACCTCATTGTGTACAATTTAATGTTTAGCAAATTGCTTTACCTTTTGTTAACACGAAACTCTAAAAAACGTAACTAAAAAAAAAAAATAAAAAAAAAATAAAAAAACAAAACATTTTAGTTTTTAGTGCTTTATTCGCACGTCGCAACGTTCTTTGTTGCCCGCGCACTTTCGTGTTGTTTATGTAGTTTGTCGCGTGCTGAATGGATTCTTGACGTGCTTTACTCTTGCACGCGGACACACAGACACACCGGTGTTCCGCTGTGCTCTTCCTCATTCATGCGCGACCATTTGGCCTTCAACATACGTATGTATGTATGTATGTAATTCCTAAATAATCAACATCCAACCACACAATATGCCACATATTGGCCTAAACGAATGGCCCGGCGGCCGGTCGTGGTGGTGATAATTAGTGTCTAATGAGCAATTAAGTGAAAAGAATAAAAGCATTATGTACCCAGTCAGTTGAAAAAAATTGTTTAGGTTCGGATAGAACTGCAGATAATATAGCCAATGGCGTTTCTTAGGCCCGGTTTCACCAACCGGTCTCAACTTAGTTAAGCCGATTTTTTTACGTTTTCAGTTTCACCATGCAACTAAGCTAAGGCTGCGAACAGAGTGGGCGCTGAAAGCCGAGCCGAGATTGTCAATGGGATAAAGATTGTCAGTGCGATAAAACTGGTTACATACAAGTCAATACAAATAAGCTTGTGCATAACACAGTGAACGCCGACAAGAGCAGAGAGCAAAGCCGATGAGTGCGAGAAAAACAGTTTCAAAGCGTTTTGCGCGCTTGTTTGCATTGTTGATGTTTACTTTTTAGCGTGAAATCGTGTTTTTTAATGGTTTTTTTAAAGAAATTTAGCTGGATATTTTCCTAAATCATTATATAAATGATGAAATTCACCAAATTGATATATTTTTAGTGTAATTGGATGTTTTCCAAATTCTTTTGTGATAATAATTGCATTAACCACACTAGGAGAAGCAAAATACTCTTTATCAGATGAATCCATTACCGTGTACAGCAATTTTATAAACACAAATGAAAAATAAGACTAAATGACATAAAGGCAAAACACATGGAATAAACAGAATTTCAGCGCTGATTCTCGCATTCACTGTGTTATAGACAAATTATCTTCTCGCATGGAAATAAGCGTCAATAAGCTGGGCTCGGCTCCGCTCGGCATCAGCGCCCACTCTGTTCGCACCCTAAGTCACAAGTTTGTCAGCTTTTGCCTTGACTAAAACTAAACTAAGAATTTGAGTCGCTTTAGCAAATTCCACTACCAAAAGAGCGAATATGACTTAGGTTCAAATTTTTGTTTATTACCATTTGTTATACCATGTCTCCACATAACGTGTTTCGCTCTTTTTTCTGAATTTTCTCTCTCAATCTTGTTTCGACACGGAAACCAGTGCCGAAACTCGCCAATTTCCATACGAAATTTCTGAGAGCGAGTGAAGATTGAAACACTGTTTCATTCTGAATCATCTTGCCAACCTCGATGATATCGATGTCTTCTCTAATTTTGTATCGAAAATCTATCGAAATCTCACACAGACCAAAACAAAGACGCAAAAATAAGCAAACATACAAACATTTAAGAAGAACAAGAAGGAGAAATGTCAAACTGGATCACGATTAGCCACGTGGAGACGGGTTATTGAGCGAGATGTTTTGCTACATGTTTCTCTGGTGAATCAAGTTATGTGGAGACGGGCTTTTACACTTTTTATGATGAAAACGTGCATAGTTGTGAAACGATTTGCAGATACTATAACCATATCGACATTAGGCTGGGTCGGTTTGTATGAAGGGAAATTAATCGATATCGTGCCATCGAAATTTACATTCCTCCAATTTTGCTTTCTGAGTAGAAAACTCTTGCACGACATGCGTCTAAGATTTATTTTGATTTTGCGGAATTTGATTTTTACTTTATTAAACTCGATAATTCGATATCTCCTCTTATTTAAAAACTTTGCTTCGCAAGCATTTTCCATTTCGCTCGCTGTGAACCCACCAGCGGAAATATGCATATGTGGATTCAGCATAAAATTCGCATTTAATTTAATGTGCATATTGGCGTGGTTACTTTTCTTTCGATTTTTGTCCATTTTTCATTTTCAAAAATCCGTCTTGGTCCATAAAAACAAATTCCGGAATATCAAAAATAATTGTAGACAAATGTCGTGGAAGAGTTTCCTACTCAGAGAAATGAGAGGAATTCCAATTTCGATGGCACGATATCGATTAATTTCTCTCCATACAAATCGACCCAGCCTAATGTACTTACATAGATTTTTACGTGCCTTGTCATTTTTTTAGGTATTTACTAAGTATTTAAGTAGTTTTTATTTTCTTATTTGTACACACCTACATGGTTTTATTGTTGTAGGTACCTACATTTAAAAAATATTGTTTGTCTACTAGTATCTAAGTCAATTTTGTGTGTCACTGGAATTGGCACCAAAAATGACAGTTGTTTATTGCTGTTGTTGTTGTGCTCGTGTAATTGCACACAACGGTATTGCATGGCATCGCGTATGCAAATTCCTTATGACCATGGCCCGCCTCGGCCCGAATTTTTTTTAGTGGTTACGTTTGCGCCGCTATGGGAACGTGATGCGCCTGTTAACTGCGTATGCGCAATTTAAGCGTTAAGTGCAAGTTATATAGCGCTTCTATATACATATGTACATACACACCCTTATTACGGTTGTCGTCGTCGACGTCGTTGTCACTTTTCAGTCCACATCACGTCGCCTCGACGTCGTCGTCACATCGACGCAAAATCGGTATTAGCTAAGCGTATTGAGACGACGTCGACTGTTTATCGGTAAACCGAATGACGAAAGTACCATCACTATAATTTCTGCACTAGCTGTTTGATTTTATTTAGAATCTGTGCGCATTTTTTTCCGTATTTTTAATCTTTGCTATTTAGATAATTTATTTCTTTATAATAAATGTATTTTGCATATGATTCATCAAGTTTTAGCGATGAACATAGCAATGAAGTGCTCGAGTAATTAATAAATAAAAGAAAAAATATTTTAGTTGAAATACATATATGTATACATATGTATGTACATATGTACATAAATATTTAATAAATTAGTTTTCTCCTCAATCTTTCTTAAAGGAGGTGCCAAGGCATTCAATTTAATGGTGATTGCTTCTCAATGTTGTAAAAAATTAGTTGGTATCGTACCCCATTGAAAACCTTTGGGTCGGCTTCGGTATGTGCGCTCACCGAATTTATTTTTAAACTAAGTAGTGGGAATTTTTCAATAAAACTAGCAGGAAATATTCTGCAAATGTTGGTTCTACTAATTTTAACACTCCCGTAATAAAATTTTAAAAACAAAAATGCATACATACTAAATTTTCTTCTTGTCACCATTAAACAGCGCGTCGACGAAAATGGCAACGAGTGACCGTCGACGTCGACTTAGCTGATACCAAATATGTTTCGATAGTTGTCACAAGTTATCGACTTTACCATACGTAATACCGATTTTGATAGGTCGTCGCCGACAGCGTCGAGTGAGTGTCGACGACGACAACCGTAATAAGGGTGACAATGTATGTGTATTTATGTAGATAAATGGAGCTACATACGAGCTGGGAATTACAAATAGCGTTACCTATACCTATTATATAACACGATAAAGCCATTACTCGGAACAATTGTATGGACATTAACTTAAGTAAGTATACAGTGTTTTGTACAATTATAGCACTCTATAAAGATAGATAATTAATTATCACGACTTAGGCAAAACACGCATAAAAATGTTGGCGAGATACCTAGTCGATGATTCCACAGAGGGTTCTGGGGAATTTTGTTCAGTTCTAAGTAAGTATATCAAATGAAAGCTTTTGAGAAGGACTTCGATATGAAGCTCTTTTAATTGTGACTCCTAGGTCGGGTCTCCAGATATGGGTCAAAACGAGGACCCGGATGATCCTTGAAAGTTTTTGAGTAATATTATTAAATGAAAGGTGTTGAGAAGGGCTTCTACAAGGCTTTATTCTTTATGATTCCTAGGTCGGACCCCGAGATATGGATCAAACGTGAACCCGGACGATCTTTGAATGTTTCTGAGCAAAATTGGTATTTATTGAAAGGTTTGAGCAGGGATTCTACAGGGAGCTCTACTCTTTATGATTCCTAGGTCGGGTCCCGAGATATGGGTCAAATCGAGGACCCGGATGATCTTGCATGTTTCTGAGCAATATTGGTATCAAATGAAAGGTTTTGAGCAGGACTTCTACACGGAGCACCGGGATATGGGTTAAACGTGGACCCGAATGATCTTGCATATTTCTGAGCAAAACAAAACAAATCAAAATCAGAAACAAAAATTAAAATCAACAATCAAAAACCAAACACCAAAACAAACAAAAACACCAAATTTTTCAGCGACAATGACAGCAAAAAAATTATAAAAAAGACAGTCGCATTTTAATCCATAGAAAACCAGGGAAAAAATGAATAAGGGAAAGGGAATAAAAATCCGATTTCGAAACTGTTTACACATCAATGTTCATGAGCACTCGTTACTCACGCTTGCGTGTTTTTTTTTTTGAGGCTTTTGTTGCCTTCTTCAAAACTTTAAAATTACAAGTTTTGCTACTTATCTGCGCAACACTGTATGGTTGATGCCTTGCATACACCAGCTTATGTGTGTGACTTACAGAATTCGCACTCAATGCTCGCATTTAAATTCGCTCCACTTTGAATTTCATATACTGTTAAAGCTTTCAGTTTCGTTTTGGAGTTGTTTGCAAATTACTTAAGTATTTTATCTAGTTTTACTTTTGCTTGATTTGCACTTAATTATATTCATGTCGCGTTGTGTACCCACATACTTAAACACAAATATACACACATGTTGGCTTTGTTTCCTTTGTATTCCTGCGCTATCGTAATAGGCTTCTGTTAATTCATTAAACTGTTCTCTAGAGAGACCTGAATGCAAATTTCAATGTCACACATACGTACATACATATGTACATATATGTATACACACATTTTAATTATGTATGTATGTATGTGTGTACATGCTGTTATTGTGAAAATTTATCTATCTAATCATTATCAATGAAAGGAAATTGCGCCAACGGAAAATAGTCGAAAATAAGACTAAGTACTTTTGTATTCCAAAATAAATTTAGCTTCAGTTGGCAGATGCTTCATCTTGTATTAAGTACTCTTCTCATTCTTCTTCTTAGTACTCTTTGCTGCACAATAAGTATAAGGCAAAGATTGACTTTCGTTACAACAGCTGCTGACAAGCTAACATTATTTCATTAACTTTAAATTTATATGTCGACGATCCATTGAAAATCAGTTTGGCCTAATTTCGGTTCTTTATGTCCGCTTTTAAATAACCACGTAAAGTATGTCATTCGCCAAGAATGCAACATAACTAAAACACGGCTTCAACGAACTATTTATGAGCGGCATTAAAAAAAGGAAGTAAAATGTTAAATAACTTAAATAAAAGAAACGTAGGCGAATGCAAATAAATCGATATAGTGAATAAAAAATTTCGTAATAAATGAAATGGAATATACTTGAGACCTTTTTATTGGGTATCAAAAACAGACGCAGATTACAAAAAAATATATATGTATGTAAAATGACGACAATCACTGGGCTGAGAACAAAATTTTAATAACATAATAAAAATCATGCTGTTCTTGCTTCGGCAGAACATATACTAAAATTGGAACGATACAGAGAAGATTAGCATGGCCCCTGCGCAAGGATGACACGCAAAATCGTGAAGCGTTCCACATTTTTCAGCCGTAAGCCTCTGTTGCTAGTGCTGCGTTTGCTTTAGTTTGTGTAATAATTTATTACTAGTATCGCCGGTGGTCGAAATTCGACCATGCAATTTATTTTTTCAACTTTGTATTGGTACAAAAATTATTCCTTTTCGCGGAGATAAGCAACACTTTCCAAATTCCAGTTGTACCGCAACACTGATTTGTTCTTTTGATCACGGTCCGACGCGAAATCATGGTCAAAATCAAGGCAGATCTAGGAAGGTAGGCCCGGTGGTGAGCGCTTTTAAATTAAAGCGACTCTTCAACTGTGTTTACGATATTTGTAAACACGTTTACGATATCTATTTATCTTAACTAAAAATTTTATTTATTAATTATAAAGAAATTAAATAATTTATAGAAAAAATTATATGCCTATGCACTGCTCCTGACTCATACGAACACATCCATATCAATTTTATGTGGATATGAGTATGTTAAATGTGCAAAACAGCCTGGCAATTGTTTGTATGGGAAAAATGTTAGCCTATTAATATATAGATAGTGGGCACATTTGGCAACGAAGCAAAAACGAAGTAAATCAAAAATGGTACAAAACTAAAAACTTTATTTATTAATTATAAAGAAATTAAATAATTTATAGAAAAAATTATATGCCTATGCACTGCTCCTCACTCATATGAACACATCCATATCAATTTTATGTGGATATGAGTATGTTAAATGTGCAAAACAGCCTGGCAATTGTTTCTATGGGAAAAATGTTAGCCTATTAATATATAGATAGTGGGCACATTTGGCAACGAAGCAAAAACGAAGTAAATTAAAAATGGTACAAAACTAAAAACTTTATTTATTAATTATAAAGAAATTAAATAATTTATAGAAAAAATTATATGCCTATGCACTGCTCCTGACTCATACGAACTCATCCATATCAATTTTATGTGGATATGAGTATTTTAAATGTGCAAAACAGCCTGGCAATTGTTTGTATGGGAAAAATGTTAGCCTATTAATATATAGATTATATAAGCATTGTATAAATATAAATAAATAAAAAAAAATCATGCGCATACATACAAAATAAAGATAAGAGGTGTTGACAACTGTAAAATGCATGAATGATCACAAATTCACTGTAAAGATTCAACTTCTGCATTTATTTTTGGCAAATAAGGGCGCTCATATGCTATGAACTCGAACTTTTAATACAAAGTGTTTTGTACGTGGGTAATTGTATTTTTTCCATTATTTATGGCTGATAAGTGGCAAATATGTGTAAGCGTTTATTTGCATAATGAAGAATTGGCTGAATTGGTTGAATATTGGAAAAGATGATGTCATAACCAGAGATGTAGAACAATTATTATTTCATTTTCAAATTATAAAAAGTCTTACAAATTTTCTTCAGAATCATAAAAGTCTTTTGATAATATTTTTTTCCTGATGATAATAACAAAAATCTTCTATAATTATTATTCAGAAACTTATATTTTAAAAATCTTTCCATAATAGTTATTTCAAATATATATTTTTTAAGTCTTCAAAGATTTTTATATTGAGACAAATTTCAAAAAAGTCCTTGCGTAATTATTATCAGTAACAAATTGTTTTTTATATCTTCAAAGACTTTTTCATTGAGACAAAGTTCAAAAAAGTCTCAGAAAATTTACAATAAGTAACTTTCATATAAGTATAAAATAAAAATAACTTTCATATAAGTACTTCAAAATTCAAGCTAATTTCTAATTTGAAATTGTATGAAAGATTTATCGAAGATATACAAAATAAATTTGTTACTCAAAATAATTACTTAAAGATATTTTTGAAATTCGTCTCAATGAAAAAGTCTTTGAAGACTAACACTGCATTCCGAGCGTTACCGGAAAATTACTTTACTGGTAATTTATGTTGCTGAAAATTGTTACCGTCTTTTCAATTGGTATTCTGGCACAAATGGTAACGCTGTCAAAGCATTTCCATACGAACGGAATGGAATCGGGCTGAAAATGGTAACAAAATGTTACCACGTATTGAGGTGGTAACTTAATTTTCTGCTGCCAGAATACGAAAAGAGTGTTTAAAGTACCAGATTCTTTATTTAACCAGTAAAGTAAATTACGTATGTTACCACACCGGAATAAGGCCGTTAAAAAACAATTTGTTACGGATAATAATTACTCAAAGACTTTTTTGAAATTTGTCTCAATATAAAAGTCTTTGAAGATATAAAACAAAATTTCTCATTTATAATAATTACAAAACGACTTAAAAAAATTATCTCAGAAATAACTATTATGGAAAGACTTTTAAAATATGTTTCCTTCAATAATAATTATTTTTTGATTTTTATTTTTTCTCTTATAATAATTACAACTCTGGTCATAACCGCTTGGTTGGCATATTCCAAAAGAAAGGCAAAAAAATCGTTCTTATTTCTTTTTCATTTTTGTTTTAACACCAAATTGGACCTCACAAATTAGCGAAATTTTGAACGAACATTGGCTGCACACATCAAGGTAAAATAAAAAGATATAAGTACTTACTTAACGTAGAAAAAACGAGGTGAAAACGCAAGGTAAGACCAATACTAAAGAACAAGGTGATTTTGAACATAAAAAGGAACAGAAAAGTACAAGAATAACAAAAAAAAAAAAAACAGCGCTGACGACAAAAAAAAAAGTTGATAAGTCATGGCGACGTGAGCGGTAGCTGGCTAGTCATGCAGCCAAGCGGTAATGGAATAATAATAATAAAAATAAATAAATAAACAAAACTTTTGTGGTTCTAAAAACAAAATATCATATTGATATTATAGTCTTGTGCCCGTATTCATAAAAAATAAAATAGATTTAAGTATGTATAAAGCTGTTACGTAAAATCGAAAAATTTATGAAAATGTGAATTTATACAATTGTTAACACCTAGTTATGTATTTTATTTTTTATGAATAACGGTCTTAATCTTTGTAATTTTTTTTTATCAAAGTACATACACACTATCGATGATGCTTTATGTTTTGATTTTGACGCTTTTGCAAATATTTCATGGGTAATTTTACAAAGGCTTCCACAATACATATCGTCGCTGCGCCAACAAATTCAGTTATATGTTTTTTTTCGATTTTTTTTTATTACGTATTTGTTTAGCGCTATCCGCTAGCCACGTTTCTGCATTTCCCGTTTTCTGATATCCTTCTTTGGTTAGAAGTTATCAAACACAGCTATATGCTCTCAGTAGTAGAAATGCTCTGTAAAATCAGTTATACATCTATTTTCGTATAATTGTTTTTTGATTTCAGGTTATTTTTGTGTAAAAAAAATTATTTAAAAAAAGCGTATGTGACCAATTTTCAAAATAGGAGGGGCACTGGTCAATAAAATAATGCATTTCCAAGCTATCGCTAATTGCATCGGACCCTAGCGAAGAATTGTATACACATATTTCACGATTTCTTACCCCCACTAGCAAATTTAAACAATTTGTAAAAAGAGCTATGTGCTGTAAAACGGCGCAAATGCTTCCTGCGAAGTGGTTGGTCAAAAAAAGTAAAAAAAAAATTGCACAAGTCTATTACATATGTGTAGTGTCATTAGTTAACAATTCAAACTAGAAAAAATATTCTCTAGGATTACCAGAAAACGGTTTTTTTGCTCCTGAAAAGTTGCTGAAAAACGTATAGCTCTTTTTGTTGGCGCAGCGACGATATGTAAGTTGATATAAATTCGTTTTTTTGCGCATTTCCGTACGCTTTACACATTTTTTGTACTTTTTATGTAAATAAAGTTATGGCAGATAAATAAGTAAGACTCTCTGGTTTGTATAAGTAATTGCAAAAGTTTTACTTATGTTTATTTTGCCTTAAATGGTATTGCAGTTCTCAAGAAAACCTTTATCGCTTTTAATTAGGCCAACGGTAGCGTAATTATTTACAATGCTAGCATCGGTTCGGAGCGTACACCACATATTCATACATATATGGGCGAATCCGAAGAAAGGTATACACCATGATTTAGGGAACTCGCACCCTTATCTTGCGTATAAAAAAGCACTTCAAAGGAAGAAGGATAATAAGTTTAAAGTAGAAGCTTATTAAACTTGGGAGCAAGTTACTGCTTGAAAGTAGAGCTGTCAAACTATCGATAGTCACGACCATCGATGTTTTACCATAGTCCTAAGGGTGACTATCGATACTATCGTTTGTATCGACCCATTTTATATGTTTTTTTTCAAATCCATTTATTTTTCGCTGCCTTACTTTTAAAAATACAAACTGATTTTACAATTCATTAAAAATTTTTTGTAATAATAACACATTTACTGTTTTTTCTTTTAAACTCGACCGCCTATCACTTACAATTAAACCAGTGCCGGGATTCTGTAATTTATTTTGCGACCGAAAATCGCAAAATCTACCGACACAAAAATTTCCCTCGATACCTCTACGATGATTATCGGAAACAACTGTCAAATTATACTATAGAATTCGACCGAAAAATCGTACTGAATAGCATAATCGCAAAAATGATCACAAATTTACGATACCGATCCGAAAATTGTCGCAAATTGGTTACAGAATAGGCCCACTGAACATGCATTCAGACGCTAAAGATGATGCCGGGAGACAAAAAAAATTTTTGCAGGACCAGGCAGAGACTCTAGCTGACACCTGTAGTGAGTTTCTGTAACAAAATCGCGAAAATTTTCGATCAAAATGACGTCACATTAATACGTTCCACACTTTGTCACCACCTAAAAAGCAGGTGAGAATCTATCGATTGACGTCATTATGACGTCACTCAGGCGAAAAGATTGATAGAGTTCAGTTACAGAAACGCAGTGCTGAAGAGAAAAGGATGGTTTCGAATAAATACATGTATATTTTATATCTGTTATAATAACTATACGATTTCTGCTATCTACCTTTCAATACAATAGCGGGTTTGTGTTTGGTTCTGAGTTAACTTGCTCCAAGTACTGGCTCTTCTTCAGGATTACATCGGCTTTTTTGCTCTCTGTTTTTGATTCAACACTTCGGAAATTTTTGGTTTCAAATGTGTTCTAAGTAAAAAAAATGTGCTTTGAGAATTAATGTGGAAATGGGTAAATGTCAAATGAGCTGGGAAAGAGTATACACGATAGTGGCGATAGTACTAAAACTATCGATAGTCATTTCAAGTGACTAGACCATCAATACTATCGATAGTATCGTCGATAGTTTGACAGCTCTACTTGAAAGCCACATACATATGTATGTATGTATGTACATAAGTATCTATAGCTTAAGGAGGTTTTTTTCATTGCCTACGGGGTTTCACAGAAAAGTCAGAAAATGATGAAGTCAGAAATGAAGGCGCGACTTTGAGAGCAAAATACAGCCCACGCACGTGTATGATGGAGATGCGAAAGTCTGTATTTTTTTAACGACTGCTTGCAAAATGTATCACTTGCTAAGCTATGGCAACGTACATACATACATACATACTCTGCAGCAAATCGCGCTAGTTCCAGGCTAGTGTAGAACTAGTTGAAAAAGAGACGGCTATGATTTATCACAAAAATGCGTGCCTCTTTCATGCAGTTATGCATATATGAGTTTTATTTATTTTGTTTTCGTCATTTTTTTTTTTTTGTAATCGAAATGGAAATCTGTATCTGACTGACTTGACACCAAATGCACTGATTCATCGCATTCCAGCCGACCACAACTGTTGGTGTTGTTGAAGTGAAAAGTTGACTTGGATTTATCTTTCAATATATGCATGTTCATATGTTGTACATGTACCTACCATTTTGTATACATATTTAGCTGAATATCCGCTTGTAATGACTCATCTGACTTTCGCACAATTTTGAAAAATTATATATGACACACTATTCAGAGATATAGAAATTTATTCAGTTAACTTCCCAATAGACCAAAGGGCTTGAGAATAATATTATAACAAGCTTACAAATATAAGCGTTAAGCTTGAGGAAATCTTGTGTAAAGTATTGAAAAAGTCTTAAGAACAATTGTAGAAAAATCAAAACGGCACCCTTTTTATAAGCTTACAAATGTAATTGTAGAAAAATATTACTTGTGAAAGCTTGTTGTAAGCTTATAAATATAATTGTATGTATAAATAGTAGAAAAAAGAAAAAAATTAATTTTTATTTGCATTTTTTTTCTTTTTCTTTCCTTCTTCACCTTCACTGCAATGTTCTTTATTTTATATTCTCCTCCTGTTTCGGACCATAACATCAACCTGAAATTCAATCCAACGGTATCATATAGCGGTACATTCAACATTATATTGAACATTATTGAGGCTTTTATACTTCCCTTTTCGAAAAAGGAATCAATGAATTGTATGAATCATTCTAAAACCAAAATTTAAAAAAATTTTACAGCAAGCTTAAAACAATGTTATTATTAATAGTTTTTATAAGCTTTCATTGCAAGTATAAAGTAAGCTTATCGTAATATTGTTTTCAAGCTTTTTAAGTAAGTGTTCCTCAATTATTACAATCATGCTTGTGAATAAGCTTACAATTAAGCTTATAAAAACCGTATTGCAATAAGCTTACAATGGACAATTGTTATAAGCTTGTTCTCAAGTCCTATTACATTTCGCTTACATCCTGGTCTGTTGGGTTAAATATATGTATGTATGTATGTAGGAGTGCACATTTACATATGACATGTAATCAGTTAAACATACTTACACATTTTTGCACTTTTGCTTGCAATCAGTAAATTGTACTAAAGTCCAATGTTTACGAAACGGCATTTCTATGACAAAAGTGTAACGAGGCGAAATCTAGTCTACAAAAGTTAATTAGAATTTATGCGTTGTTAATGAACGATAAGAAGAAGATTGTCGCTAGAGCGTAGTGCTTTTAGCTTGTTAGTTGAAGAAAATCAAAAATTAAGTAAAATGAAAGAAAGCAAGTCTGGAATAAAATAATATACCTACTTATGTACTTACATACATACATTTGTTTTTGTACGTTTTTATGGAGATACATATGTATGTATACATATGTTCATATGTATGTATGTATACCTACTCATTATAAACTGGAATTCGTCAATTAAGGCATGTTCTTGTTCTAGTTTTTTCTTAGTTTAGAGACCCTAAATGTAGGCACTTACATACATATATACATACATACATAAATACCCAATTAATGGGTGATATTAATAAAGGCCACTGTGGTCGCTGTGGTGCAGTGGTTAGAGTGCTCGCCTGCTATGCCAGAGGTCTCGGGTTCAAACCACGGTCCGAGCAAAACACCAAAACAATTTTTCTAATTAGTAAAAATCCAATTATTGGGTTTTTTAAGAACAGCGGTCACCTCTCGGCAGTGGGCGGCATACCCTTCGAGAGTATTTCTGCCATGAAAAAGCTTCTCACAAAAAATGCATTCGCCGTTCGGAGCCGGCATAAAACTGTAGGTCCACCCAATTAGTAGGAAAAACAAAAAGGAGCACACCTCGAATTAGGAGAGAAGCTCGGCCATAAAACTCGTCAGAGTTATAAGTAATAGCGCCATTGTATTATATATTATGTTATATTAATAAAAGCCAAGCATTTGCTTTTGCTTAAAATTTCAGACCTTTTACTCAAATTTTGAAATTTGGTTCATACAAATTAATGTCAAATTTATAAAATCTTGAGTAAAAGCATTTGCTTGGTTTTTATTAATATGGCCCAATGTCTTAAGTAATTTATTGTTTCTAGTTTTTACCAATTTTTGTATTTTTATACTCCTTAAATATTTTTCCAAACTTCTTATAACATTTCGAATATATGTATTGCCAATTTTTTTTTTACCAAGAACATCTTTACAACAGAAATTTTCTCGGAATTTTTGTCCAACTAACACTACGTTTTATAGTACACTGCTTCAGTGAGTATTAAGTAATTCTGAGACCTTTTTCTTATGAATCCGGAAATGTGTTATAAAAGATTTTTTTTTGCATAGAGTTGTACAATTTATACAACAGTTATGTATGTACATAAAAAGCTTCAAAATCGAGCTAGTATTATCGTCGAACAAATATCTATGTACATATCTCGTATATCAGCATCAACAATTGGTATAAAGAAATGGGACAAAACAGGGATTGGGATAACTGTGCCAGGGTGCTATAGTTAACGCTCCGTTAGTCGTGTTTTCTTCATGATTGGTAATGTATAATAGTAAAATTTATCTACATACAAAGATTAATATAACGTTCATAGCTATAGCTTTTTCTCGAATTCATCGTAACCTCAAACATATCTATGTCTTAAGAGTAAGAAAAAAATAACAATTTGACTTTCTAAATTCAACATTTTTTCTTATGTGGCAGCCTGTTACCACAGCAGGGTTACTTCAAGGTTTTTCGTTCTATTTTGATCGTCTCTTCATGGCTGTTACATACGTGCGAATTTTTTATTCGCAAGAAAAATTACTTTCACCAAACAGGTATACTTATGTATATGAAGATATGTACCACATACACACACTCACTTGCATTCATTTTCTTAATTAAAATATATCTTTTCTCCTGATGACTTTTCCCTAAGTTAAACTGTTAAAAAACGTTAGCTAAAAACAGATCAACTCCATTAAGTTAATTTGCAATAGGTTTTAAGTGTTTAAGTAATTCCAAAGCAAAGTGGCGTCAAACGAAAAAAGAAACAAAAAATACTTACATACATAACTCTAAATATTTTAATATGTTTGGGAAAAAATCGTACCCAGGTGCAGACTTTATAATACATGTATTACTATCAAAGAAGAAGAAAGAGTAAACATGTCGAATTATCGTATTTGCAATAGACTAATGCTGACAATTAGTTCAGAGCAACACAATAATAACTATCATTCAAGAAAATACCATATTTGTTGTCCATTTTAAATTTATGAGATCAACAATCCGGACCAAAAAATCATCATCATCAGTCAGTCAGTCAATCACCTAAGCGAATAACCGGTCACCACCACAACCCACCAAAAAACTCGATGACCGTGGAATTAAGAGGGTAATCCAGAAAAACCCTGGCAATCGCTTCCACATTCGTTGACATAATGCCTGACATTAGCATGGGCTTGTCATTGGAGGGAAGGACTTGTCCACTGCATGACCGCCGAATGAATAAATCAACCAATACCGCAAGGATTCTAGTGAATCAAATAAAGAATACCTTACAGGGAAGCAGAGAAAGAAGGCGAAAAATGTAAGGCATGATGGAAATTTCCACCGATATTTATTCCAGTTCATTTTTCGCTCTCCATTCTACTTTGCATTACGTGGAATGGGTAATGGAAGCTCATTCCACTCTGCATTACTGGCAATGCGTGAAAGAAGTGACGATCTCGCCAGATGTTCCATGGCAAGGCCTTCTATCATGCCTGACAGGTAATAGCGATGACTAGATTTTTGCTGGGAACAATACGTTTTTGGTCAAGTCTTAATAGGCAATACGCACAAATGCACACTTTCATTAATTACACTGGTCTACAAGCAAATATGTAATAATTTGTACTTTTACATACATGTGCTAAATGTATACATGTTTACAAACAAAATCCAATTATAATTGATAACACTGTGCGACAGCACTTTTGGGTGCGGAATAATTTCCACACAGAACGAAAGACCACTATCATACCATAGTAAAACCGACAATGGTAAAATTTTTAAATAGATGCAAAAAAAGGCTTCAAATGCATGCCATATAGAAATATGTTGTTAGGAAACATATGCAGTGGGTATGTGAAATTTTCATATTTAACTGGAAAAACTATCACGTCATCAAGCTCTACTTTATTTGAATATTTTTTGTTATTACCTGAAAGCTTAGCTTGTAAGGAATTAAGGGATATAAAAAATAAAACCGGAATATGAGAGATTTTTGCAAATTCAATGTTAAATATTTCACGTATGTAGCTTGTTTTGAGACAGTACATTTTCACATATGTACATAGCTAGTTTTGAAATCAGAATGCATAATAATACGGTTATTCTTACAAAACCCTCCCTCATTCTCTCTTTTAGCACAGAAAAGTGCTCGAAACCGGCGAAAAGGCAGACCTCCACTACGTTGGGAAGATCAGGTACTTTCTACTGGTTGAAATGGGTTAAAACATGGATTAAGACGCTTAAAATTTACTCTTATAGCATAGACCAAGCAATTCTGGTGGAAATTAGATGGTTTTTAGAACTTGAGCGCCACTTATTTGAGTCGACACCAATGTGTGTCAAGGCGTATGAGTGACCAACATATTTTATATAGAGACTTTTGAAAGTGTATTAATAAAACATAGAGACTTTTGCAATACTTAGTATTTTAAATTTAATGTTCGTTTTTTTTTTTAAGAATGCGGATTTTGCAATAAATTTTTAATGGACATTGTACACTAGATAGGGTTGGTCCCCATACGAAAAAAAAAAAGTTGTGAATGTCCGCCCCTAAATTTGAAGCTTATGTTGGGAGGGTTAAGGGCCAGAAATAAAGTTATGAGCCAATTTATGCCTTCACTTATGGAAAATCGGTTTTTGACCTTTAACTCCAGATTTTGGAGGGTGTATTGGAAATTTTAAGTAGACAGTCTTTACATACTTGACTAGACCTACAGCTTGAGGTATGTCTCGCAAAAAGTACCAACTTTTTCACTGTCACACAGTGTAATCTTCGGTGTTATACGCGGCCCTTCAAATAATTATCTCTTATTAAAACTCACTACTGGGTATATGCATGCTCGGTTTCAACCGAATTCAATCATCTTTGCCAGCTGTAATTTAAAAGCGCCGCTATTCATCATGATGTTGCTGGCATTGGCGGCGATGACAAACTGCATGCCAAACATACCTTTTTAAGTTTTTTGTGTGTATGTATGTATGTAATTGTTGTTCCGTTTGCGTTGTGTTGCAATTATGTCACTTTTGCAACAATAAAACGTTGCCCTTTGAGACGCATTTCACGATGCAGACTTTAATGAAGGAGGGCAAGCAACGACGAATGAAAGGAAAATGTTCAACAAAGTGACAGCGCTGTTAGGCAGGCTTTGCTTCGGGAGGCGTGTGGTGTGGGGTTTGAGGCGTGGTGCCTAGTCTATTTGCTTGCCTGCAGATCAATGGGTATCATTTCGTTTGTGAAACTACCCAGCAGTATTTATCAGCTGGAAAACAGCACATATTTCCTACTGAATATTCAATAGAGATGTAGTTCTAATATCTGAACTTTCCATTTCGTTTTTATATAGAGGTGGCGTCGAAAATCAACTACCTAAAAACTGCCGAACGAGAAGGGAGAGTTTCTGTAGGAAAAAAGGCCTGAATACGCAGGGAGAACTTCCATAGCATGTATTTCAGTACACCTGATGTCTTCACTGCGTGTTCAGTTATTTTTTCAGCAATGAATTTTGAACTTAGTTTCAGGCTATTTTTCATAATGAATATTCTACTGAATATGCAGCTCCTTACCTCAAATACTGCTGGGTAGTTCCATAACTTTTCAGCATACATACATACACACATATGTATCTACATATACCTATACGCATGGAATGGATACATATTATTATTATTATTGCTAGTGCACAAACCGGATAAGTAATATTTTGAAAAATGTTCAGCAGAGCAAATTTTGTGTTTAAATCAGGGACCGATTTTAATCGTTATTTTCATTTCTTCGGATGAAAAAATCATTATGAAAACTTCGTTAACAATAAAATGCAAGTATGCCGATACAATGATTTTAGCACATTCTATCCAAATATGAGATCATCTTTATTCTAAAAATTTTTATTTTTTAAATTTTTAAATAACCATTATCTACGATTTTTATTTTTTCGATCAAAAATAATTTTTATTATTGGATTTAAATTTTTCCGATGAAACTTGATCGATATTTTATGATTTTTATTTTTTCGATCAAAAATAATTGTTATAATTGGATTTAAATTTTTCCGATCAACTAATCAATATTTTTTTATTTTTTCTCCGATCGTAGTAAACTTTTTCAAACGTTAGTGAATCCTATATTTGATGGCTTGAAGTTGACGATTGTGCCAACATTGGCGCAGTTCTATTTGAGAACAAAATTTGCAAAAAAAAACAAGTTTTTAGAGTTTATTATGATCGGAAAAATTTAAATCCAATAATAAAAATTATTTTTGATCGAAAAAATAAAAATCATAAAATATCGACCAAATTTCATCGAAAAAATAAAAATCAAATTATAACGATTAAAAATGATTTTTTTTATAAAAATGATAATCGTTACGGTCCCTGGTTTAAATAGCAATAACTTGTTAACTGTCACAGTTTTTTCAGTTATAACGGTTACGAATAGTTAATTGGAGTATGTAGAATCCAAATGTACTAAAATTATATCAATGGCTTCAGTACCTTTACTATTTTTTTAGTCATTAAAACTAACTTTTTTTAATTTCAAATATTTTTGTTAGAGCTTTTCTATGAAAAATTTATTCAATTTATTTCTGTTAGTACATATTTTATTGTTCATTTAAAATACTAACATAGTTATTAAATTAGCCATTAAAACACAAATATAATAATCTATAGGATACCGAGCATAAATTTTTTAATTTTGTGGCACTTGGAATTTCTGTGCACAAGAAAGATTATGTTTATAGAAAATTTGAATTTCTAGCGCGCTTATCCGGTTTGTGCACAACAAATATTTCATTTTCGAAGCACTTAACTGATTATGCCATCGCGTATCTCCGCTATTATTGATAATTTGCTTACAAAAATTGCACACGATGTAGGTATAGTGTTGATGATTCCAAAAGTGCAATTAACTCAGTTTCGCCAAAACCTGCACTTATCCGGTTTGTGCACTAGCACATCGATATGTATGTATAATCTACTTGTTTAACTGACGTATTGTAAAATAATTTACCAATTTTATATGCCATTATTGCCATGCCAATTCGTTAATGAGCCGCCGTTGTTATTTTCCATTTATATACAGACATACATTTGTACATATGTATGTTTGTATATGTGATTGTTGATCGATAAATGCTGTTTAATTTTTTTCATTTTCTATTTTTGGCTTTCTTTTAAATTTTCGTGTATGTATATACATATACATAATACATAAATACATACATACATATTTGTATGTATGTATGTGCGTTCGCTTTTATTTTTTGCGATCTCTTATTGTTTTGGTTTTAGTCTTTCATTGGTATATTTGATCGTTTAAGTTTAAGCGATTTTGTCAATAAATCCGCACCTACTTTTGGTTAGTAATGCCGCTATTGTGTCATCGTATAAATATTTAATCATTTTTTAGACTTAACTACTTAGCCATTGAGTAATGGTGGTTTGTTTCCGGTTTTTATTTTGTTTTAAGCTAAGTTTTTTTTTTTTTTAATTGCTTTCTTTTTTCTTTAAAGCTCTATTATAATAACCATGGTAGCTGAGGGTTTTCTTACTAGACAGCAATTACAATTTGAAAATCAATATGTCTATGTTCTACTTTATTTATACATAAATCTGCGTTTTGAAATTTCTTTTCGAGTTGAAGCATTGTAATATTTATTTCTTAAATCTAAAAATCTATTTAATAGTTTTAATTAACTGATGATGGCTTGTTGTATTTTTTAAGGCTACACACCCCATACATACAAAAATACGCAATTAAACTATGCATGCTATGTTAAGTTGTCAAGCACCATCAGCGATACATCACAGTTCATGATAAGCTTTCATTTACAACATGCTTATTTATGTAATTATAAGATTGCTTCGATTACTGTATGTTCACACACTTAATTAACCGTTCAACTAGATGATATACATGGTTAATACTTATTTAAAAATTTACAACGATACAAGCTACTATTTATCTTATGATTTATAGTACGTACGTATGTTTCAAAATTTGTACTATACGAGGGCTGCTCGATATATTTTTAGCCTAACAATGAAAAAGTTTTGCCAGGTGAAATCTGACATTTCCATTGGAAAGTCTGACATTTTTTAGCATAATCGTACTCAGAACGTTTTGACGTACAACTATCATTTGTGTCGTTTACAGTGACTTGAAAAATTTAATTCATAATGCAAGATCGTCATGTGACATACCGTGAGATAGAGACATCCTTGAACATTTCTCCCACCAGCATACATTCGATATTGCATAAACACCTGGCCGTAAAAAAGGTTTGTTCTCGTTGGATCCCGCACAATTTGACTGTCGCTCAAAAAAAAAGGCTCGTGTCGATTGGTGCAAAGAAATGTTGCAAAAATACGATCGCGGTGCTTCAAAAGACGTTTATAAGATCGTCACAGGTGACGAATCTTGGATATATGCGTATGAACCTGAAACAAAACAACAATCGACCGTGTGGGTCTTCGAAGACGAGCCAAATCCAACGAAAGTCGTTCGTGGAAGAAGCACTTCGAAGCAAATGGTCGCCTGTTTCTTCGGCAAATCTAGTCATGTGGCGACTGTCCTGCTTGAGCAACGGAAGACGGTCAATTCTGAATGGTACACCACAATTTGTTTGTTTGAAGTCTTCGGAGAAATTCGAAAAACGAACAAGAGAAGACGAATCATTTTTCACCATGACAATGCGAGCTCTCACACATCGGCTCAAACCAACGCCTTTTTGGCGGGCAAAAACGTCGAATTGATGGGTCATCCACCGTACAGCCTTGCTTTAACACCCAATGACGTCTTATTATTCCCGCACATCAGGAAAGAAATGCGTGGTCAACGATTTTCGTCGCCAAAGGATGCTGTTCAAGCGTTCAAAAACCATGTTTTGGAGGTGTCTCAATCGGAGTGGAAAAAGTGCTTCGACAATTGGTTTGAGCGCATGCAAAAGTGTATAAATCATGCTGGAGAATACTTGGAAAAACAATAACACCATTTTTGATGATTAATATTCGCATTTTCATTATTAGGCTAAAAATATATCGAGCAGCCCTCGTACATATGTAAAGGTTTGCTCTTGTACACTTATCGTAGCCAAATGCGTTAGGTTTTACAATAACAAAAGGTCTTTGTTGTGGCAGATATGTCCATATTTTGCGGATTGGCTAGGTATTTCGTATACTTATTAAAAACATAAAAAAATCGCCCGTCAGTAAATGTGTATTTCAGGTGAACACAGGTATTGTAAATACATACGATGACTAATGTGCAAAGTACTTTTTAAGTGAAAACACTTGTGCGTCCACAACAAAACAAAAAAAAATATGAGAATGCAAAAAACTGAAAAACATAATCAAATTTTCATTACGAGCACAGAAAGATGCGTTCGGTCTTAATTGAAATTAAATTCTTCCACATTTCCCCAATGGTTTTCGCTGCTTTACTCGGCTGTGTGTTGGTAGATAACGCTAAATTAGAAAATACATAGAGAGTACCTAAGTTGCTAGAATACCTATTTGGTTTAGTGCTGTCAGAAGTGAGATTGCGGGATTGCAAAAAAAAAAAATAAAATAAAAAATAAAAAAATAGTAAAACTTAAAAATTGTCTACGTTTGTATTTATAGGCCGTTTTTTTTTTTAATTGTCTCCAATAAAAATTGTGGCGAACGTTCGATAATGTCCTTTGCTATCCCAATATTAATAACGAACTGAAAACAAGCCTATAGGCAACTTTACTTTTCCAAGAAGGAAATGCTCGTAGTACTTGAAATATATTTGGAAATATGAAGTCTCAAAACAAGCCCTTTTTGAACAGGCTGATTTTTGAACTTATAACTAAGGGAAAATATATTGGAAAATGAAGGTACCATTTTGTTGGAGAATGACCTACAAACATATGTATTTCTCAAATCGAATACCAACTATTTCTACATTCATTATCAAAGATGAAACTTGATGATGAGAATCGTTTTCCAGTTTTAACTAATCCTAAACTAAAAATAAAACACAATTAAATTAAAGTTATATTTAGTTATCGGTGTTTCTTATAACATAAACACAACGAAATTTCGGGACTGATTATTTGCAACAATCTTATCATATATTATATCATACATAATTCCATATCAATGTACGTAAGTATGTTCACAGTTTATTGCTTTTCTTTTTTTTTTTTGCAATATAAACGTTATTATCACCAGCTCACAAAAACCATTTGTTCTGTGTTAGTTATCAGCAGAACATAAGTGCGCAAAGATTACATATTGGTCTTTCTACTTTGGCACTTTATCGTACACCTTCCTATATATATATATAGCATTGCAATGCTCAGAGCACAAAAATCATCGATTTGTTTGATTTAGTGTTGGGTGAGTTGTTGACTGCGCAAAACCATTGTGAACGTGCGCGCTCCAATTGGAATCGAATCCAGTTGAGCTGAAGTGAATCGAAGTGTTGGTTCTAGTCAGTCAAGTCAATTCAGGTGATCGGTCAATTAAAATCCTTTGTGGCGGAGTTCTAATATTAAACGTGACGTTGCAAATGCAAATATATGTACATACATACTTCAAGAATTATTGGTTTTCAATTTATTTGTTGGTTTGTGTTTATGTGTGTATGATAAGATAACACCTTTCGTTTACCTTGACTTGCTGTGAATAATTTTCGCTTTACAATACATAATCGTTATAATAAGAATATAAATAAAAGAAAAGAAATTGTATAATATCTTGCATAAGAATCACATTTATTTGAAAAAAAAAAAACACACTCAACATTATGGCCGATATTTTGGATGTGGAACACCATCAAGTTCTCGAGGAATACAAGCAATCTTTGGAGGAGCTATTGCCCAATGTAAGTGTGTAGGTGAAAGCGTAAAGTAACAAGAAAATAAGCAGCTGTCACTGCAGCAGATCTATCCAAAACTCCGAAATATTGCGATGTCACGAGCACAGCTGCAGTGAATATCTCAAAGCATATTCTTAAAAGCAGGGACCCATAATAATCATTATGCCTTATATTTTCAATGGAAAAAATCAAATGCTTGCAAACATCGTAGAAGAGTATCGAGTATGTGTGTGTGCTTGTCTGAAAGAGCACTATCCGAATCCACTATGATCGAAAAATTTTAAGCGATATCCATAAAACTCAAAAATAATCATTATTCCTTGAGTTTTATTTTTTTCGATCAGAAATAAGACTTATTCCTTGAGTGATATTTTATCTTTCAGAAATAATCATTATTTCTTGAGTTTTATTTTTTTCGATCAGAAATAAAACTTATTCCTTGAGTAATATTTTATTTTTCAGAAATAATCATTATACCTTGAGTTTTATTTTTTCGCTTGGGTCGAAAAACTCAAAACATTTCTGGAGTGCCCTAACACATAATTACCAATAAATTTTTATTGATATAACTTCGTGAACATATTTACTTAATATTTTCAACGCATTTAAACATACATACATTAAATTTCTTGAAAGTTTTTTTTATACTAAAACCATTCATTGCAGCCCAAAAAGAACCGAAATTTCACAAAACTCAACCAAATGTTTGGGAGATGCTCTTTCTGATGGTGGACACCATTTTAGTCGACCTTTAAATTTCTTGAAAGTCTTTTTATACTAAAACCATTCATTGCAGCCCAAAAAAGAACCGAAATTTCACAAAACTCAACCAAATGTTTGGAAGATACTCTTTCTGATGGTGGACACCATTTTAGTCGACCTTTAAATTTCTTGAAAGTCTTTTTATACTAAATCCCTTCATTGCAGCATTTTAGAAACCTTTAACCACTTTTTTATGAAATTTCGGCTATTTTTGGGTTGCAAAAACAAAAACAAAAATAAAAAACCATATGTACACAACAAAATTTTCTCAAACCCAAGAAAAATGTAATTGTAATTGAAAAAAAAAATGTAATTGAGGATGCCCAGGTCTGTTGTCAGGGCACCCCAGAGATGTTTTTAGTTTTTCGACCCAAGCGAAAAAATAAAACTCAAAGAATAATTATTATTTCTGAGAGATAAAATATCACTCAATGAATAAGTTTTATTTCTGATCGAAAAAATTAAAACTCAAGGAATAATGATTATTTCTGAAAAATAAAATATCACTCAAGGAATATGTTTTATTTCTGATCGAAAAAAATAAAACTCAAGGAATAATTATTATTTCTGAAAGATAAAATATCACTCCAGGAATAAGTGTTATTTCTGATCGAAAAAAATAAAATTCAAAAAATAATGATTATTTTTGATGAATTGTAAAAAAACTCAACATATAATGATTAAATCTTGATTTTTATTATAAAACTCATAATGATGAGGGTCCCTGCTTAAAAGACCACCATCTGTTCGGTGTAGGCTTTTGAAGGAATTTTAATCAACTTAATAAATGATTTCAATTAAAAAAAAAAAATATTTACTGAGAATAATTTTTATTATCCATTTTAAGGGTTTTACTTTTAATGGTGGCAATAAATACAAATTAAGCGATTTTATGACGAGCACTTTACCATTTTGCACAACATTTTCTACGAATTTTTTCAACTTTTAACTTGCTTTAAGTAAACAACGAAAAAATTATTTCTGTAATTTCTCTTTTCTGAGATGATCTTTAATTGATTAAGCTCCTCCAATCTTCAAGTTTACTTATGTATCATTGCAATTAAATTGCAAAATTTTTCTTGTTCCTTGTTTTTACTTACCTACCTTGCACTTTTCATATATAAAAAATATTATTGTAACTTTTTTTATTCCTATGTACCTCTATGTAAATATGCATGTACCTCTATGTAAATATGCATGTTTGTCTTTCAATATCGCATATGGATCGGCTGCCGCTCATAAATTACCTACCTTTTACTGGCTTTTGTTATAATTTCCTTTGTGTTATTATCATTAATGATTACCTGTTTGTTTGTTTATGTATATGCATATGCTATCCCAGTAGAACTTGGAATCATCGTTTTATTAATGCGGGAGTAAGTACTATCTTGCGAATACTCCCTTGCGAATACTCTATATTACATCCGATTGCTCTCAATACTTCTGTGTATAAGCATACAATTTTGTATACTCGCTTTTAACATTGTATGTCCCAGGAAGGGCAGTAATAGATAAAACAAAATTGAAAAAAAAATTAATTTTTCTCGGAAAGAATGTCAAATGAAGTATACTCTTACACTCTATTCTCTTCCACTGCTGAGATCTCACTTCAAGTGCTACTGGGATGTATCTAAGTACATATCGCTCATTTGCTGCAAGACCGGCATAAATCAAAAAACGTGATTTTTGAGTTAATGATGCAGAATTGTTCGCTATATCATACTTCATGTTGAGTAAAAAATTCATACGAATATCTCTTATATGCTCCGCTTGAGAAGAGAATATGCCGTTATTTCATTTCATCTGTTTCAACTTTTTTTATACGTGAGAACGACATATCTCAGTTGTGCCACTGCTGCCGTCGTGTTAAGATCGTTTGGCTTTCTCAAACAGAGGCATATTTTGTGTTGTGGAGTTCTTCGTGAAAAGGTAATGGTATTTTTAATCTAGATTTTTTCAAGTACACAGCGCTAATTTCAGTTATGACTATCTTGTTGAAAAGTTTGATTTAATTCAAACATGGTATATTACAAAATATGACGTTCTAGTTGATAAAAATACTATCGCCAACTTAAGTATTTCGTGATATGACGTTATTACATATAAAAGAATGACTAATAAACAGTCATCATTTTACATTATAACAAAATGTGTCGTTGTTGAATATAGAATTATTAACAGTACCAATAAATTGCTCTCACTAACACAAAATATGATGCTATTGCTGATAAAAAATATAGCTATGTATGAATAAAACGCACGATCACAATAATAAAAGTTGTTGTTTTAGGTTATTTTAAAATGTCAAACTGCAACAGTAGCAAATCATCTTCGAGTTTATCCCGATAATCCTCTTTTTCGGAAGAATTTGACGACTCCGTGGCTGATGCAACATACTGTCCAAAATCACCGCAACAAGAAAGTGATAGTGAGGATAGCAAGACGAAACATGTAATCCATTAATTTTTTAATTACTTACTTGAAGTAAAAAATTAACATTTTTCGTTTATGAATTATAACTTAAGATGAAAAGATGTTAAAGAGTTCCTTAATTTCTTAAGTTCAAAAGACTGTTTCTACACTCAGAAAAATAATCACAGTAGTATCAACAGTTTTCTTCTGTTATTCCCTAAATTCGTTAAATTAACAGAAATATGTTTAAGGGCCGGTTTCACCATCTCCGGCTAAGCACTTAACCAGAGATTTTTGCCCGGTTAAGCAATTTATTTGACAGCTCGCCATACAATTTACGTCAAACTAACCAGCGATTAAATTAACCGGAGATGGTGAAACCGGCCCTAAGTAGATTTAGAGTTATATAAACGAAAACATCTTTTACTTTAACAAATATATCTATTAAAACCTATTTGTTAGTTCAACACAACTGATCGTCAATTATTAACAGAAATTTTCGTTGATATAACTGAGTCACTGTTAACTTAACCCTAATATCTGTTGCTGTAACCTTTATATTTATTTGTTGATTCAACAAATCATTACTGTTGACTATCAAAAGAAAAAGTATTTATTTTGCCAGCTTTCTCCGTTGTTAATTGTTGCTTTGCTTGCGTGTGTGAGTTTTAATTCACGGATGCTTGTTCGAACAAAGATAAGTATAATAGCCACTAAAGTTCAATATTCAATATACATATCGCTAGCTTAGAGTGCAAATTGTGTAATTCCTTTTTTCAAACTTTGTAGGAGAGACAAAAAACAAAAAATAAAAAAATTTCGAAATGCAAAAAAATGTCTGTTCATATAAAATTTTGGACTTACACAATTTTCTTCGTTTTTTTGAACTTACACAATTTGCGTATCACAGAATACCAACGAGTAGAAATATGGCAAGTATCAGAAACTTGTTTAGCGTAGCGCGTATTTGATTTTTCTAGCGTTCTACATAAAAATACACTTTTTCATAAAAATGGACTTACACAGTTTGAACTCTAAGCTAGCAATATGATGCCGTTGGATTGAATTTCAGGTTGATGTCATGGTTTGAAATCGGAGGAGAATATAAAATAGAGAAAACAATATAGCAAGCAGTGAAGGCGAAGAAGGTACCGCAATGGAAAACAAGCGGAGATGAAGCTACATATTTGTACTTGGAAACAGAACGGAGGGAGGATGAAGAGAAAAATGCAAACAAAATATTTAAAAAACTTGCCAATAGCTCTAAAAATACACATTATAAAGTAATTGTTAGAAATAAATGGCCATGTAAAACACAAAGGGATTTATTTTTAAGTGACAAAATTTCAACTGCGGAAAATTGTTGATTTAACAGCAAAAGTGTTTGGATTCACAGCGATTTTTTGTTTTCAGACTAGTACAACAATAAAACTGTTAAAACAGAATATCGTCTGTCAATTTAACAGATATATCCTTTGGATGTGATTTGACTGTGGAATCTGTTGTTTTAACCCGTAATCCCGTTGATCTACCAATATCTTTTCTCTCGGTGTATGAATTATAATTAATTTATGTTTATTTTTGTGATATTCATAAGTACATAATATGTATATTTGAAGTTCAAAAGATTGAAAATAAAATGAATTAATACGAACTTATTGTTTTTTTTTCTCAACAATAATGACACATTATAACTTAAGACACTCTATTGAATATATTTTTGCAACAATAACGTCATTATGCAAAGGAGAGTTGGTTCTTATTCAGGAAAAAACCATAAATGGATACTTGGTGTTGATTTTGCTTTATGGATATGTTAAATATATTATACTGAATTGGTTTGTTTTGAATTTGTAGGATTTCCTATTTTCTGTGTAAGATTGGAGTCAGTTGAAAACTTTAAAAGCGTTTTCTGGACAATCGATTTTTTTTACTTATGCCGGTTTTGCAGCAAATGAGCGATATGTATTTATCTATTTGTGCATATTTATGTGCTTGTTACCGGCGAACTGTTTTTTTTGCGAACTGCATTATCGCTCTCGATTATAAATCGATGTCTGTTTGATTTTTTTTCTGGTTTGATTTCCTGATGTGGAAAGAGTTATTAATAATATCTAATAGTAACAACTTTTGCTCACATACTTATAACTACATCCATCGAAGTCATTTAAAATGTCAATGAGTTGCCTTTATTTAGTATTTTCTTCTATATGCAATTAATTTACAATGCGAATTCTTCAACCTGTTTTCGATTTTACTGAATTTATATCCACGTTTTATATTATCTGTTTTTTTTTTATCATTATGCCGTTGTTATCTGGAATATTTAACAACGTAATGACTTCCAATATACGAAATTGTTCCACTAAAATTTATGATATTTAACTGTTATCAGTAAATGATGTGATCAATATCTAAATACTTACATATGTATGTATAAGCTTTTTCTCATCGCCAGTAATCCTAAAGGTCTTATATACATAAGTATCCATCACTCCATTAATAAATAAATAGTTATTGCAAATCATCATACATTTCATTGTGTACTTACTGCAGTAGTAAATGTTCCATATCAGATTTTTTTACTCGACACTTATCACCCACAAATAAACTGTAATACAAAACGACTTTAAGCACATTGTATGGATTTACATACATACATACATGTGTGCTGTAATAAAATATATGTATGTATATCGCTTTGCACTCGGAATATTAATTGCTAAATCAAAGGAGTGTTTTGCTGCGCGAAACAATCGAATGCAGTGCAATTTTATTTTTCAATTTATTTTTTTACAGGCAAATGAATATTAAAAACGAATGATCGCTCTAGAAAAGTTAGTACTTAGAACACACAAGAGATCTTGGGTTCGTTTAAGTTAGAGTTGGGAAACTATCGATGGCACTATCGGTAGTATCGATATTTTTTTTTTTCAACACTATCGAAGACCATCCATGGCTATTTCAAAACTATCAAAAACTATCGGAAAGGAAAATTGAGAATTAAGCGAAACAAAGCTGACGGCGGTGGTAGCTCAATGGGATAGACATTGGACTACCAATCGAAACGACCCACAGTGGGGGCACCTCCATACAAACGCGGCCAAAAATAGTAATAATTAAGCTAGAATCTTGAAACTCGGAACATAAGCTTTTTTGGTTGAAGTTAGTAAACTGTGAAAATTTGAACAAAATCCACCCACAAATACGCCCACCTCCCATATAACGGTATTTTTGAAATTTCAGCATTTTCCTAACTATTATAGCTAAAATGCTCCATTTTGATTAGTGTATACATTTTTGAAATATAAATCAAATGCGGTAATCATTTTGGAAAAAGGGTAAAGCACTTCACCGTTTTTAAATTAAAAATATATGCACTTTTAAGTATGTTATAAGCATTTATCATAAAACTTTCATACAAAAAAATCGCATTTCAAAAAAATTTTATACCGGAAATGAAATTACACTTTTCTAAAGGATTTCAGTGTGATAAACCTGAGTCTGGAGTCAGATTTTCCAAATTGTTTCTAGTTTCTGAGATATTCATGCCCAAATAGGAAAAAAACACGTTTTTTGGCTCTATTCCCTGCTTAATATCTTTTATATAATTACTTTCCACTCAAGTTCGATTTAACCAGTTGAAAGCACAATCATTACCCTCGAAAAAAGCGTTTAGTTTCTTCGAATATCTTAATTAGAATTGGAAATATCGATGTTTAATAGCGTTTTCTTTTCTACACAAAAGGGTTGTCATGGCGAAGCGCAATAATAGCTCAGATTTGCACTACACCCTGTCGAATTGCCGTCCTCTTCGTATTCAGTGCAGCCCTTCACATATATATGTACAATAGAATACACTCTAATACTAGTATTCTGTAAGCTGTCTCAAGTCACTAATAGAGACTTTTGGAGACTTTTTCGTGGTGATATTGATTTTGAGACAATTTGGTATTCTGTAAGCTAGCTCACGTCTCAAGTCTCAAAAAATACGTCACTAATTAGTGTCCTGGTGGCGAGGAGGTCACAAAATAAACAAAACATTGAGGTGAACTAAATAAAGCGTCAAAATTTATAAAACCTTACAATTTGTTTGCTCTTTGCTTGTTCGCTTGCTATTTTCTGTAATAAAACAAGTTTATTTGTATGAAATTAGCAAAATAATAAAATTTTGCTGGTTTTGCTAACTTACTTTTTTCCGCCATTTCGATCAAGTGTAAATAGTGATGAGATACAATAGTTATCGATATTTCAATGTTTTACGTTACATGATTTTTTTTGCGAATCGGTTCAGATAAAACACTCGTTAAACATTATATTCATAACTATTTTTATAAGTGATAAATAGTAATCATACGCTTTATTTTTTTAATGCAATATATTGCTCATAAATTCATTTCCAAAACCTATTTTCGTATGTAATCGATTAGTGAGTATTCGTTAAATTATTTTGTTATCTCAAACAGTCTCAGTACATTTTCACCACAGTCTTTGGTGAAATTTTTAGTGACTTTCGGTTACTGAATACCAAAAATGGCTCAAGTCACTAAAAATGTCTCATGTCTCAAATCTCAAATTTAGTGACTTGAGATGAGACGGAGTTACAGAATTCGCCTATAAATGTCACAATTGTGTATACTTTAGCTTTTCTGGTATGACGCAATCTATATAATACATATTATGTGTGCTAGAAAGAGACATAAAAGGTATACTTTTTATTCCTTATTGTTATTGATCAGCTGTTTGACAGGGTCATTGTATGCCCCGTCGATAGCACAGAGGGCAAGAAATCTTGCCCTTTCGAATTTTTTTAGGATTGCCCTTTGAGAAAAGATAGCGATGTGGACTGCGATGATTGCACTCATTTAACAAAAGAACACAACTTTTTGAAGGCACTACATGAGTGCGACATTTTTGTGTAGAAAAGAAAACGCTATAAGTTTCACCATTTTGACAAATATTCCCCATACAAAAAAATTTAAACTTTTTGAAGCATACTTCTGGGCATTTTGTATGGGAAAAATGTACCAAAACTCAAAAAACACCTTCCATAAAAATGTTCATAAAACAAAATGGAGCAAACGAATTTTTACAATTTTTTCGCCAGTTTTTAAAAGACATTCAGGAGCATCAAATATTAAAAAATTGAGGAGGTAATATTTTTTGTTTTTTTTTAATTTCATTTTAAAATTTTACAATTTTAACAATTTTTTTTTTTATATTCTAAAATAAAAAAGCTGCCAAAGATAACAATTAACGCTGATAAAAAAAAATTACCTCATAATTTTAAAGTATGGACCATTTGCTGAAAGACGATAGAGAAATATTCGATTAGTCGCCTAAATATACACGTTTTTCATAATGTCAAAAGTAACATAATTAATGCATTTACAAAAACACAGTTTTAGGCAGATGGGAAAAAAATTATAAAAGCAAATGGAGCAAGTGGATTTTTAAAGTGAAAATGCAGTTTGATTAAGAATATATTATTTCAAAGCATAAAAAAAAATTGAGGAGGTAATATTTTTTGTTTTTTTTATTTTTTTATTCAAAGTCGAGGAAAATTTTTTTATCATCGACATTTTTTGTGAATATTTGAAAATTCATATAAATTCAACAGTGAGCGCTATTTACAACTATGTTATTTTTTCTGAAAGAGAAAATCATTATCTATGTAACGATGTATCATTCGTGTATGTAGGTTAACAGTTAAATGAGAAAGAGCGTTTTGTATGAGGTGTGTTCATTGAGAAATAAAAGGACCTATTTTTTGCTCAACTTTGGGCACCCTGTACGGCTAAACGAAAAGATACTCAAAAATTTTTATATAAGCTTTTTTATTACAATTTGATGTATCTGTCGATCTCTGTTTAAAAAAATGGTTTTACTCATACTTTAATTTTGAATTTATTTTTGGCCGCAATCACCCATTGTGCGACCTAAGTTCGATTCTCGGTTGAGGCCGCTGGAAAAAGTCTGACGAGGGGATGTGGTGGTCTCCGAAATGGATACATAACTTCTACCAAAAAAAAAAAAAAAAAAATTTTCAATTTTTCTTAATTATAAACTGGCCAATAGCTCATATAAAATTCACATAAAAAAACTATCGATATTAATGTGTACTAGCGATAGTTTTACATATCCGTGTTGCACATTACTATTTCAGATTCTGTTAAGGTTTTATATTCGTCTATGTACAAAATAATAAAAACGACATTGTAGAAGGCTTTGAAGATTTGTTTTTTGTTTCGACTTCAAACTTTCACTTTCGTGTACTAAAATATACTGGACTGACTGTAAGAGATTGAGATTTTGATGTTTTCTTGAATTTTTCAAATTTTCGGCGATAGTTCTATCGATAGTACTATCGATGGTTTATTTTTTTGAAGACTATCGAAGACTATCAATTGTATTCTTAAAACTATCAAAAACTTTCGATGGTAGCACTATCGATAGTTTCCCAACTCTAGTTTAAGTACTGCTGTCGGAATATAAACAAAACAATAAAACACTATTGTTGCTAGATCGAAAAACCCTGCAGTTGTTTTGCTGTCATCTGAAAGCATACAGACACAACAAGCAGCACACAACAAATTGTAAAATAGTTCGGCCTGAAACACCTGAGTGTTAAATTGGCGCCATATTATTTTTTATTAGGTACAAAGATGCATGTGCAATTTTTCCTTTATTATGTGAACATTATTTAATTTTATTTCCATTCCTCGCGCGTTTATTACTCATGTATCTACATACGTTGAGTCACTTTGAAAATTGTTTATATCTACATACTTATGTACATATGTATATTCTCAAGTGCTTTACTATTTATATCACTATAAATTACTCTATCAATAAGAATTCTTTGTTATAAACGTGATTTCCTGATCATAACTTTTACTTTGCTGTGGAAAAAAATATTCCTTGTTGCAATTGTATTGATTCATGATGCTCTAGAACTTATTTCCATTGTATGGATTCATGAAGAGCTCAGGCTTCAGTATAAATACTATCATCATTTACAATGAATTGTGCAGATGGTAACGCCAACCACGAAAAACACACGATAGAACACTTTCGCATACGTTGCGACATGGAAATGGTAAAAAAATCTTCACTTGCCGATTGCGAAGAGAGTGTATCTAAAGTTCTCGACACTTAGCGGTCCTGCTCCTCATCGGAGTGGAGCTTTGAAAGTGAACCGGTTGTTTATATAAAATGTCCCGAGTGTTTAATTAATTGTTATTTAGATGATTCATTACTCGTTTGACAGCAAATTTTGATTAGTGGCAATCTGTACAATGCCGTTTACCTATAACAACTATTGGCTTGTATTCCATTGCTCCTATTTGGTATTGGCAAGCTTCCTTAAGCAACGTACCTATTCAAATCATACAGCACCTCAACGCCACAAGTAATTAATTCAACAATGATCTTAAATGAATGGAATGCCGTTGTATATAATAGAAAAAGTCGATCGAAATGGGGGCAGAATTGGTTGTAATTATACCGTGTTGTGGGTAAAAGTTCGTCAAGAGTCTACACCATTTCAGCTTAAATTCAGAAAATTTTAATTGAAATTGAGAATTTCCGTTTGAAATTCAGAAAATTATAATGGAAAACTTCTACACCTTTTTCAGTTTAAATTCAGAAAGTTCCAATTGATATTCAGAATTTCCAATTGATATTCAGAAAATTACAATTGAAATTCAGAATTTCCATTTGAAATTCAGAAAGTTACAATTGAAATTCAGAATTTCCATTTGAAATTCAGAAATTTGCATTTGAAATTCAGAAAATTACAATTGAAATTCAGAAAATTACATTTGATATTCAGAAAATTCCATTTGAAATTCAGAAAATTACATTTGAAAATCAGAAACCTTCCTCACAGCACAAAACAGTTTTCTGAATTTCAATTGTAATTTTCTGAACTCCAAATGTAACTTTCTGAATTTCAAATGGAATTTTCTGAATTTCATATGTAATTTTCTGAATTTCAATTGTAATTTTCGGAATTTCAAATGCAATTTTCTGAATTTCATATGGAAATTCTGAATTTCAATTGTAACTTTCTGAATTTCAAATGGAAATTCTGAATTTCAATTGTACTTTTCTGAATATCAATTGGAACTTTCTGAATTTAAACTGAAAAAGGTGTAGAGTAAATGTGAGGAAGGTTTCTGAATTTCAAATGGAAATTCTGAATATCAATGGAAACTTTCTAAATTTAAACTGAATACCTACTACACCTTTTTTAGTTGATATTCAGAAAGTTCCAATTGATATTCAGAATTTCCATTTGAAATTCAGAAAATTACAATTGAAATTCAGAATTTCCATTTGAAATTCAGAAAGTTACAATTGAAATTCAGAAATTCCATTTGAAATTCAGAAATTTGCATTTGAAATTCAGAAAATTACAATTGAAATTCAGAAAATTACATTTGAAATTCAGAAAATTCCATTTGAAATTCGGAAAATTACATTTGAAATTCAGAAACCTCCTCACAGTACTCAAGAAGTTTTCTGAATTTCAATTTTTATTTTCTGAATTTCAAATGTAACTTTCTGAATTTCAAATGTAATTTTCTGAATTTCAAATGTAACTTTCCGAATTTCAATTGTAATTTTCTGAATTTCAAATGGAATTTTCTGAATTTCAAATGGAAGTTCTGAATTTCAATTGTAATTTTCTGAATTTCAAATGGAAATTCTGAATTTCAATTGTAATTTTCTGAATATCAATTGGAAGTTTCTGAATTTAAACTGAAAAAGGTGTAGTATAGCTTAGTATAAAAAGGTGTAGACTAGGCTTTCTATCTATAATGCACTTGTTTTAGAATATTAAAAAAATAAGAAAAATATACATATGTATATTTATAAACAATTACAAAGATTTATTTATGTATGCATAGGTACCTACCTACTCAAATAGCACCTCACTAAAAGCTTCACTTCCGCTGCTGACGTATACGTCCACTTCGCTGCTAATGGATCTGCCTCTGACACCGCGTGTTAATTGGCATTATCAATCTGTCTAGCGGCTTCGAGCTGGGTTGTTGTGTGGGTTGTAGGATGTGTAGACCGCTAATACAAACTATCAACGAAACTGGTTTTTTAAACGGTTTTATTTAGCTCACCCCGTTTGTTTTATTTATTATTTATTCTTTATTCTTGGGTCAAATTTAGTAATTCAAATTTCACCCTCTTCCTGTCAACCGATTAATCTGAAATTTTGCACGCATGTATAACCCCGATGACAATGCAATATTATGAAAAAAAAATTCCGCTAGGTGGCGCGTGGGTCGCTATATTTACAAAAATCGCATTTATGGTCCGATTTGGCTGAAATTCGGAACATGTATTACTACCTTGAAAAGAAATATTTTCTTAAAAAAAAAAATCCGCTAGGTGGCGCGTGGGTCGCTATATTTACAAAAATCGCATTTATGGTCCGATTTGGCTGAAATTCGGAACATGTATTACTACCTTGAAAAGAAATATTTTCTTAAAAAAAAAATTCCGCTAGGTGGCGCGTGGGTCGCTATATTTACAAAAATCGCATTTATGGTCCGATTTGGCTGAAATTCGGAACATGTATTACTACCTTGAAAGGAAATATTTTCCTAAAAAAAACTTCCGATAGGTGGCGCGTGGGTCGCTATAGAGGCGTTGGACTGCAATAAACTAACGGGCAAGAAACCTTGCAATAATGAAGCACTAAATGAATTAAACAGAATGCGAAATAAAAACTAAAAACTAGAAAATAAAAATAGGTAAAAAAACTTTTTAAGTTAAACGGTTTTATGTTATACATACATTGCAATGTTTAAGATAAATGTACTAAAAACCAAAAAATAATAAAATAGATACAGTCGTGGGAATTATAAACATTTGCATAGACTAGACTAAAATAAAACCGGGGGGCACGTCAATTGTCTACAAATTATCGACTTAATGTGCGATAGAAGAATCGTTTAATTCGTCGTTAGGCAGTTGGCCCGCAGACGGTGAGGAAAATACTTACTATTTTCTTGCTCATGGAAATTCCAATAGTTATACACTCCATGTTAATAAAAGAGATGTTTCAACTAGTTTATCGTTGGACATTCACACGAGGAATCGTTTCACTGCTCGTAGTTTGTCTTTAATCGACAAAACATATGATAAAAGTACTACTCGCTCACCACTATGAAACCCTAAAACTCGCTTATAATCGAGCTTGCTAGCTTTTTTCCACATTCTAGCCCTACTTATCACACGTCCATCGTTGTCGGTTGAACAACTGCCTAATTATAGTGTAACATTACAAAACAAACATTTTAATCAACGATTGTAGACAATTGACGTGTCCCACGGTTTTATTTTAGTCTAGTCTATGCAAATGTTTATAATTCCCACGACTGTATCTATTTTATTATTTTTTGGTTTTTAGTACATTTATCTTAAACATTGCAATGTATGTATAACATAAAACCGTTTAACTTAAAAAGTTTTTTTACCTATTTTTATTTTTTGCATATTAACGACTGCGCAATGACGAAGTCAACGCGCCAGCAAACGCGCTCCTGTGCAATAATTGCTACTATCCCATCGGCAGCGACAGTGACAGCGACTGTGGCAGCAAAATTAAATTGTGGTGTTGATTGTGTTGTTGATTTTTTATATTATTACATGGTGGAATTTTTGTTTTATTAGGTAGGTATGTAGAACGTGTAATTTAAGTGCCACCAGTGTTGACCCGCGTTCAACTGGCATACATACATGCATATGTATGTACGAAGTTTATTTGATAAGTCCGTGACATGGTCACATTTTTTTGTGATGCACGAGGTGTCATTTAGTATCTAGGGCACTATCATTTACATACATGGATTATCTTGAAAAGGGTAAAACAATAACCGGCGTATATTAATCGGAGCTTTTCGATAGATTTGATCTTGATTTCAAGCAAAAACGACCGCATTTGGCAATAAAAGAGTTCTGATTCATCATGACAGTGCATGACCGCACACGTGTGCAATCACCATGGCAAAAGTTCATAAATTGGATTACGAATTGCTAACTCGCCCACCATATTCTCCAGATTTAACCCCCCACCGATTATTTCCTGTTTCTAAAACCTGAAGAAATGGCTGGGTGGTAAGAGATTTGGGCCAAATGAAGAGCTCATCACAGAAACAAATGCATATTTTGAGAGTCTTGAGAAATTCTTTTTTTTGGAAGGAATAAAAAAAATTGGAAAAACACTGTACTAAGTGTATCGAGCTAGAAGGAGATTATGTTGAAATATAAAATGCGTTTTTCCCGAAAAAATTATTTCTTATTCAAAATGTCACGAACCTATCAAACAACTCGCGTACACACATTTTTATACTCAGCTGTACTAGTACACAGAGTATTATAGTTTTAATCACATAACGGTGGATTGTAACAGAATGAAATAATCGAGATAGATATAGACTTATATATATCAAAATGATCAGGGTGAAAAGAGAAATCGATTGAGCCATGTCCGTCCGTCCGTCCGTCCGTCCGTCCGTCCGTCCGTCCGTCCGTCTGTCCGTCCGTCCGTCCGTCCGTCCGTCTGTAAACACTCTAACTCGCGCAAAAATTGAGATATTTTGATGAAATTTGGAACGCAAGTTGGTATCGAGACTGGGACGGTTGGTATTGAAAATGGGCGAAATCGGACCATGACCACGCCCACTTTTCCTATATAGAAAAAATCGGAAATTTGGTATCTCAGCCACTAATATAGCTAGAGTTTCAAAATTTTACCCACGTATTGAGCTCGGGCCCTTATGAAGAAATTTGATGAAGTTTTGGAAAATGGGCGGTGCCACGCCCACTTATTAAGGGTCAAACATTGAAAGTTTTATATGTCATAACTCAGAAACCGTTGAAGATATATCGATGAAATTTGGTACGCGTAATTTGCTTACATAGACAAATGTTTTGACGAAAAATTATCAAAATCGGTTTACGGCCACGCCCACTTTTATATATGTGTATTATAAAGTGACCTAATAAAACCATTTTAAGCGATATCTCTGTCAAATATAAAGATCTATCATTGAAATTTTGTCGCATGAGTCCAACTATGGACATAAAACAAAAAACACAAAAATTTTGGAATATGGGCGGTGCCACGCCCACTTATTAAGGGGCAGACATTGAAAGTTTTATGAGTCATAACTCAGAAACCGTTGAAGATATATCGATGAAATTCGGTACGCGTAATATAATTACTTAGTCAAATGTTTTGGCGAAAAATTATCAAAATCGGTTGACGGCCACGCCCACTTTTATATATAGGAAATATAAGGGGGCCTAATAAAAACATTTTAAGCGATATCTCTGTCAAATATAAAGATCAATCACTGAGATTTTGTGGCAGGAGTCCAACTATGGACATAAAACAAAAACTACAAAAATTTTGGAAAATGGGCGGTGCCACGCCCACTTATTAAGGAGCGAATATTGAAAGTTTAATAAGCCATAACTCAGAAACCGTTAAAGATATATCGATGAAATCTGGTACGCGTGATATATTTACTTAGCCAAATGTGTGGACGAAAAATTACCAAAATCGGTTGACGACCGCGCCCACTTTTATATATGTGTATTATAAAGTGACCTAATAAAACCATTTTAAGCGATATCTATGTGAAATATAAAGATAATTCATTGAAATTTTGTGACATGAGTTTTACAATAGACCGGAAACAAAAAATAAAAAAGTTTGGAAAATGGGCGTGGCACCGCCTCTTTTTAGACAAAGGGATATATGAGATTTCTTAGCCTTTAACTCGACAAATAATTGAGATATTATGACGAAACTTGGTTTATACACTTTTATAACATGTGTTAATAGACACGCAAAAATGTATTGAAATCGGTTTATGACCACGCCTACTTTTTAACAAAGATATTTCTGGAACACCCTTTTGGAATTTGTAACGTGAAGTCTTTGTAACTAAAAGTCATAGAGGGATGAAATTTTGCACTAACAATAATATTTGTATGCTTATTTGGATGATTGATATAAATTTTGAAAATGGGCGTGGCTGCGCCCTGTTTATGCAGCACTCGTTTCATATAAAATACACCCTATATCGAACAAACGCAAACAAACAATGAAAGCATACAGCTGAGTATCTAATGTTCGATTGCACTCGAACTTAGGCTTCCTTACTTGTTTTTTTTTTTTTTTTTTTTTTTGATTTGTAATGCTATGAGGCGCGCTGAAATCACCCGCAACCAAAGTTAATCGAATGTCTGCGGTAATACGCTATCGCCGGAGCCGCCACAGCTATTCGTATTCGTCACAAATATGGAAATTGAATATTTCAAGAATCAAGTCATGACTCATTCACATAGTCCCCATGTGAGTATGTACAATGTAGGTACGCATTAGTGCTGGAAAACTATCGATAGTGGTCCCATCGATTGACCATCGATAGTTTTAAAGGCAACCATCGATAGTATCGATGGTTTAAAATATGTACGTAGGTGGCCCGTTAAAGGGAAATGTGGTACTCAAATATTTCATGCATATATACATACATACATACATATGTAAGCATGTATGTCTTTACGATCCCATATTTAAAAGAAAAATATAAATTTTTATTAGAAACATATTATAAAATTAATAAAAAACCAAAGTTTATGTAAAAAGTTCAATACAAAAAATAAGTCAATAACTATGCAAAGTAAGAATACTACATACACACATTTGTACATATCGCTAGCTTAGAGTGCAAATTGTGTAAGTCCTTTTTTAAAACTTTGTAGGAGAGACAAAAAACAAAAAATAAAAAAAATTCGAAATGAAAAAAAATTTTCTGTTCATATAAATATTTTGGACTTACACAATTTTCTTCGCTTTTTGGACTTACACAATTTGCGTATCACTGAATAACAACGAGTAGAAATCTGACAAGTATCACAGACTTGTTTAGCGCGGTGCGTATTTGATTTTTCTAGCGTTCTGCATAAAAATACACTTTTTCATGAAAGTGGACTTACACAGTTTGCACTCTAAGCTAGCGATATACAGTTGTCCACAAAATAATAGGAGAGCCGAAATCAAAACCTTAATTGCTCAATTCTCAAAAAAAAAACTGTTTTATTTGCAAGTTTTTTTCATAAAATTATTCACTAATCTTTTATTTATATACTCACAGCCCACATATTCCAATCAAGTACCTTAAAAATTATAAATCTCAGTTTTTTTTTGATTAATTTTTCAACAGACGTTGTAGTTATGTACCAAGTAAAATACTATCGATGGTTAAAAAAAACCATCGATAATCGCTATGTCATCGGCCCCATCGATAGTATCGATAGTTAAATCGATGGTTTTCCAGCACTAGTACGCATGTACATATATACATAATTACACATTCGTAGATATGTACATATCTATGTATATACATATATTTTAAATGACTTGATTGATTCATTACTTTCCTGACCGCTTCATTAGATTTGTATACGCTTCCTCTTTTCCGCACACGTACCTACTATTTGCTTAAGTAATTCACATAGTTAAAATTCTTTGCGATTCAGTATGTTAAATGTACATATGTACCATTAAATTGTTATTGTGGTTGTTGTTGAAAATATTTGTGTTTCGGTGCAATAAACTGAAAGAAGTGCGCAGGAATAATATTGTTTTGTCACTATTTTTTCAAGAAGATAAACTTTCAAAGTTGAAATTGCTCGGAAATCTTTTGTTGTTGTTCTCTTTGCATCGAAAAAAAAACACGATGAAGTCCCCAATCGGTTATAAATCCGTTCACGGCTGTCTTGAGAACGACTTTTGATGGAACTAGAGTAGGAATCGTAGTTTTTTTATACCTTTCATGAGAATATAACTAAGTGCCAAAAAAATTTTGTCGAAAGTACCAGAAGGAAGCGTGGGGGACCCACCAAAATATATACCGATATGATCAGAATCACCTGCTGAGTCGATTAAGCCATGTCCGTCTGTCTGTCTGTCCGTCCGTCCGTCCGTCTGTGTGAACGCAAACTAGTCCCTCAGGTTTTGAGATATCTGAATGAAATTCGGAATACAGGTATGTTATTATATGCAGCTGATCATTTGTCGGAACCGGCCGAATCGGACCACTATAACATATAGAAAACAACCGATTATTCAGATATACATGAAATTTTTGGGGTGTAATTTCTGCATAACTTCCCCATTTAACCCTTAGACTAGCGTTGTGGTCTGTCAGACCATTTTGAAAAATTTTACTACATCTTTTTGTTTTCCTTAACATTTTTGTGCAAACCGTTTTATGACTTTGTAAGGTTCCATGAGTGTTTTCTAATTCAGTATAGAAATGTAATATTAGTCTCATTTCTGTGTAAAAAAAAGCATATTTTGTGTAAAATGTGCGTTTTTCAAGGTTGTGGTCTGTCAGACCACAGCATTGAAACCCTATATCATAATTGTAAAGGCAACTTTTTTCAACATAGAATTCGCTAGCGAGCTAATGTACATAAGCCTAGCTTTCGTTGGAACTATTCGTGAGGATGAAAGATTAATTCCACCAGAATTACTTACCTCTTCTAGTCGTCCACCATCTTCTGTTACTACGAAAATGTCTTGCTCTTACGTGCCAAAAAAATATGTAAGTCTATGATTCTAAATTCATCTGAACATTATACCTGCGATGTTGATGGGGAAGCCAAGAAAGGAAAAGATAAATAACGCGAATTTTTAATTGAATTAGCACAGGAAAAGTTTAAACCACATATGGAGTTACGTGAAGCCTAGCCAAATTTATCACGATTATGCCCCATCTGCGATTAGATTCTGGCTTGATTTTGGTATTTGAGGCAGATAAAAGAAACCGGAAAACTCATTCCATTGCATTAAATGTAAATATACGGTTTGTGATTTACATTAAACCAACGCATGCGTAATGCGTTTCTGAAGAAATGCCAAGAGGTCCTACAAACTAGGGACTTGTTTAAAACACCCATTAATGCATTTCTTTAACAAATTTTGACTGTATTTTTATGCTAAATGAACGTAAATATAACATTTGCCAAATAACAAATAACATTTGTTGTATCCGATGACTTTTTTGGTAGTTGCAAATAAAAAATACCTTGTGGTCTATCAGACCACAATATACCGTTAACGACAATTCACGTCACCAGTAGTCTGAGGGTTAAACAGCTAAGGACATGAAACTTTGAAGTATTTGGCCTAACCAAGCAAAAAATGCGATTAATCTGGGACGTGTCCGGGATCAATCGCAAGGGAGCATGCGACTAATACAATTTTACATCCCTTTATATGGAGTGAATTGATCGCATTTGTTCGAGCATGTCCTATGAAGAGACTAATTGTTCAACTTGTATACCCGAACGGGTACCAATGTAGATTAATCACTAACATACCGAACGGGTACAAATGTAGATCAATCGCTTTCATCCCGAACGGGTACGAATGTAGATCAATCGCTTTCATCCCGAACGGGTACAAATGTAGATTAATCGCTTTCATCCCGAACGGGTACGAATGTAGATTAATCGCTTTCATCCCCAACGGGTACAAATGTAGATGAATCGCTTTCAGCACGAACGGGTACAAATGTAGATTTTTCCTTAAAAAATTGTTAATGTTCATGCATATTTAAATAAAGATTATATAATGTTTTACTTTTGTAAAAAAATCTCAATAACAAATTTAAAAAATTGTAAGTTTTGAGTATGCATTATATGAGCGCACACTGGGGCCACTTATATATATGAGGACGCTCAAAATTCTGAAATCAACTTTTTTACATCAGAATCGCTTTATCTGCACTAAAGCAGTTAATCTATAGCATCTTAACCCATTGACGGTCATGAGTTAACCCGTTGGTGACCTATGTCTTTTATTTTAGTTTCGAGTTTAATTTTCTTGAATCAGAAGCAGTATATCGATACTAAAATAGTAAATCCCAAGAATTTTAACCCCTTAACGACCACGCATTAACCCATTTTTAACTAAATTTTTTCACTTAATTCTTAGATTAAAATATTTAAATCATATTAGTTGTATCTACACTAAATCTAGTAATCTTTGGAATCTTAACCCATTAAAACGGTCATGAATTAACCCATTGGTGACCAGTTTTTTTTAAGATATGTAAACAAATTATGTAAATCACAATTAGTATGTCTGTGGTATGGTGGCCGCTGTGGTGCAGTGGGTAGAGTGCTCGCATGCTATGCCATAGGTCTCGGGTTCAAACCCCAGTCCAAGCAAACAACAAAACAAATTTTCTAATTAGTAAAAATCCAATTATTGGTTTCTTAAGAGCAGCGGTCACCTCTCGGCAGTGGGCGGCATACCCTCCAAGAGTATTTCTGCCATGAAAAAACTTCTCACAAAAAATGCATTCGCCACTCGGAGCCGGCATAAAACTGTAGGTCCACCCAATTGGTAGGAAAAACAAAAGGAGCACACCTCGAATTGGGAGAGAAGCTCGGCCATAAAACTCGTCAGAGTCATAATAGCGCCATTGTATTATATTAGTATGTCTGTACACAAATAGCCAATGTATATTGTATTAACCCATTAGCGGCTATTTATTACCCCATTGATGAAATATGCAGGTGCATGTACATATGTATGTATACAAAAATGGTTTTCTCCAATTTTTTGTTTCGAGATATTAAAAATTTTCTGTTGTCACAAGTATGTTTATACGGGAATTGAGTTTCACCGTTAGCGTTTTAAGCAGAACACGTATTTCCCCACACATTTTCATGCCTAATATAAAAAAAAAAAAAACAAAATTGGAGTAACACAACTTGTGCTTCAAAGAACTCATATTGTAATCCAACTTACAAGTCTAAATTAAAGAAACCTGGCTTGGCAAGTAGCCTTAACCACAATTTGTAATTAAAGTAACCAGTAAATAATGGATCAACTAAATTTAAGATAGAACAGAATCAAATTCAACCAGATATAGGTGTTTTTTTTTTAACTAAAATTGGAATGCAATTTTTAAATGCACTTTTTTTTAAAATGCGCACTTTGCTTTTGGTTCTGAACTCGGATTCTTTGTCACAAAGGACCATATTTTACTGCTGCATTTTTACATTTGCTACTTTTTTGCGCAAATTAAAAGAAATCCATTTTGAAAAAAAAAAATTTAAAAAAAAGAGGTACGTTTAGTTTTATAATAAAAATTAATTTTTTAAAACATCTAGTTCCAAAAAAAAAACACTCATTTATTATGTAAGCTTCACTTAATGTTATGGAAAAAGCAGAATAATAAAATTTTATATCCTTCTCTTACACCAACTATTTCAAATACACATTAAAATTTCACACTTTGGAAAAAAATTATTTTTTGGAAAATTTGCCAAGTTTGTGTATGGATAACTCCCAACTGAAAAACGATAGAAAGCTGAAAATTGGGCCAGAAGTGTAGAATTTTATAGGGAACAATACTGCGTTTTTATTTTGTTAAAAAACTCATTATTTAAAAACTGAATTTTGAGCACGCTCGGCCCCAGTGTGGAGCGTAATGAAAAGAATTTTTTCATAGGATATTTTAGGCAACATTTTGTTAAAATTGTTATTAAAAAAGGGTGTTCAATTCGTTTTACCGGTTGTTCTACAAATTTTTAAATACATTGCATATTTTTGTAAAATGTCTACATTTAAGGAATCTAGGAATTTGTACCCGTTCGGAATGAAAGCGATTAATCTACATTTATACCCGTTCGGAATTAAAGCGATTAATCTACATTTGTACCCGTTAGGGAACAACTGGTCTACAATTAGTCTACATTTATACCCGTTCGGGAACAATTGGTCTACAATTAGTCTACATTTATACCCGTACGAGAACAATTGGGGACTAATTGTGGACCGATTGTTCTCGAAAGAGATCAATCGAGGACAAATCTCTTTCGGGATTGATCGCACATTTTTTTGCAGGGAGGTTACCGAAAATTGTCAAGATCAGATATGAACATTTTGGTGTATAACTCCTCCATTTTAGGAGCTAAAAGCGTGAAATTTTGAAGTATTTGTACCCATGTTGGCCCAAACAAGGTTAGCGAAAATTGTCAAGAGCGGACCACTATAACATATAGCTCCCATACAACCGATTGTTCAGATATACACATTTTGTCCTATAAACTCCTGCATTTAAATAGCCCAGACACCATTTTTTCTTATAAATCCTTCCATAAATAACCCACAGAATTGAAATTATAAATTATACTAAATCAGGCTATGTACATACATAGGTAACCTTTCATTTCCCCACTCATGAAATGTATGAAGTCATGATCCAATTAAAAGGTCATGTCAGTTCGCTGGCCGCCATATTTCTTTCGGTTTTAGAAAAAAGTATCAGGTCCTCATACGTCATTTCCTTTTTTTCAATTGGCACAGCTGTTTGTTTGGTTGTTCGCGGCTTTATTGGTCCTGTGACGTAAGTAGTATTTGACATTTCCGCCTACTGGCATTACCGTCTCAATATATATACCGTGGTATGAAGTCTTCGGTACGGCCGAAGACAGCCGCGCTTTTACTTGTTTTTTTTTTTTTAATTTTTTAATTTCTCAATTGGTTTAGCGAAATGATTTGCTAACTTTTATCAAAACTCTAGTTACAAATCATAAATCTATATACATATGACCGATTTTCTGGGAAAGTAAACCAAGTAGTTTTTTTTTTTTTGTCAAATATTGCAAGCACTGGGGTCTTGGGGGGTTCAAGACATATTATAGTAGCTGTTGAAAACAGTGGCATTCAATTTTAGTCGTTTTAAATTAAACTTTTCGCTCTTTTTATAAAACGTTGTGATTAAAAAAAAATATGGTCGGAAGTAGTTCAGTAAACAAATAGTTAAATATAACATGTTTGTTGCGACTAAATTTAGCCGTTCAAGTTGTATCTATTAGAAAATTAGTTTTAATATCATAACACGTAAAGTTTTTAAAAAAGTTATGTTCCAACTAGGAGTTATGTGAAAAGTAAATGTGCCGCAAAAATCTAATGTAACGTTAGCAGTGCAAAACCAAAAAAGTTTTTTTAAGACATGTTAAAATACGTTTTAATTTAATTTGTTTATATATTTTCTTAATACTATACGTATGTCTCACGTTCCAATTAAAAAAAGTTAAACTTCCAAAGATTTGAAGACATTGTTAGCTTAAATAATATGTAACGTTAGCAGTGATTTTTTATCTATGTACATATATAATACATATAATAAAATTGTAACAGGTGGATGTCTGTACATTGAAGATATTCAAGAAAAACTGATAGGAGAGGTCATTATTGGACCAGCGGAACCCAAATCTACAATTTTTAGAAGTCTATCTGTCTGTCTGTCCGTCTGTATGATTGTGCGCGCATCACGCAAAAACTACTGAATAGAATTGCATGAAACTTTCACCATTCTATCACTTAACGCCTAACTTAAAATTCAGGACAACTTTCACTTGGATATCTCATCCAGTTCCCGAGTTATTGATCAAAATGTGGGAAAAATGTGACCAAAAATGTGTTTTTTACCATAACGCTCGCGTCACACAAAAACGACTGCATATAAATGAATGAAACTTTCAATAATCATTTCTGGATGAAAAAATGAGAGCTATTGGAAAAGGGGCGTGGCACAACCCATACAAACTTAATCTTTCATGCTGAATATCTCTGGAAGTGTTTTCCGTAGGATATCAAAACTTGGAGAGATAGGGATAGGGATAGGGAGATATCTCCGAAACCAATCGAGATATTAAATTTAATAGAATTACTTATTGCAGCACTCATCTGCACCTTTTATTTGATACCCATATTGTACTAACAAATTTTGGATCACCCTTGGTCCACATATTGGTCGATAACTCCAAAACTAGTTGAGCTATAGAAATAAGGGATATCTTAAATCTTAAAGTAGACATCTATAATAATAATAATAATACAATGGCGCTATTATAACTCTGACTAGTTTCATTCAATTCCATCATTCCAATTTTTAGTGATCCGCGCACAAACATAAGGACAGTCAGACCGACAGAAATTTTAAAAACAGTTAATTTGGATTCTTCTGGCTCCTTTTTTATTTTCTGTATATCTGCAATGTACAGAGATCAACGGTTACAATTTTATTATATGTAGAGATACTCAGTTTTCGCACGTGTAACGTTAGCAGTGCTTTGTGTAACGTAGGCAGTGCCTTATTTTATGTTAAATTACGTTAAAAAATCCTAAAGATTTTGGTAAAGCGGTATGCCATGACCTTGTGACATCCTTGCTATATACATGAAGTAAAATTGGGATGATTGTCTCAGCAAGTTCGCAGAAATTAAACCAAACATGATCTGTATCTTGATCTCACTTCCAAATGATGTAACGTTAGCAGTGCGTTTCACGCGCTTATAACTTTTACGGTATGGCAGCCATCAGACTAATTATACTCAGCTGTACTAGTACACAGAGTATTATAATTTTGATTTCATAACGGTGGATTGTAACATAATGAAATAATCGAGATAGATATGGACTTATATATATCAAAATGATCAGGGTGAAAAGAGAAATCGATTGAGCCATGTCCGTCCGTCCGTCCGTCCGTCCGTCCGTCCGTCCGTCCGTCCGTCCGTCCGTACGCACGATAACTCGCGTAAAAATTGAGATATTTTGATGAAATTTGAAATGCAAGTTGGTATCGAGACTGGGACGGTTGGTATTGAAAATGGGCGAAATCGGACCATGACCACGCCCACTTTTCCTATATAGAAAAAATCGGATATTTGGTATCTCAGCCACTAATATAGCTAGAGTGATAAAATTTTACCCACGTATTGAGCTCAGGCCCTTATGAAGAAATTTGATGAAGTTCTGGAAAATGGGCGGTGCCACGCCCACTTATTAAGGGTCAAACATTGAAAGTTTTATATGTCATAACTCAGAAACCGTTGAAGATATATCGATGAAATTTGGTATGCGTAATATGCTTACTTAGGCAAATGTTTTGACGAAAAATTATCAAAATCGGTTGACGGCCACGCCCACTTTTATATATGGGAACTATAAAGGGGCCTAATAAAAACATTTTAAGCGATATCTCTGTCAAATATAAAGATCTATCACTGAAATTTTGTGGCAGGAGTCCAACTACGGACATAAAACAAAAAATACAAAAATTTTTGAAAATGGGCGGTGCCACGCCCACTTATTAAGGGTCAAACATTGAAAGTTTTATATGTCATAACTCAGAAACCGTTAAAGATATATCGATGAAATTTGGTACGCGTAATATATTTACTTAGCCAAATGTGTGGACGAAAAATTACCAAAATCTGTTGACGACCACGCCCACTTTTATATATGGGTATTATAAAGTGATCTAATGAAATCATTTTTAGCGATATCTCTGTGAAATATAAAGATAATTCATTGAAATTTTGTGATATGAGTTCTACAATAGACCGGAAACAAAAAATAAAAAAAGTTTATAAAATGGGCGTGGCACCGCCTCTTTTTATGCAAAGAAATCTACGAGCCTATTACTCGACAAATAACTGAGATATTATGACGAAACTTGGTTTATTCACTTTTATAACTTGTGTTAATAGACACGCAAAAATGTATTGAAATCGGTTTATGACCACGCCTACTTTTTAACAAAGATATTTCTGGAACACCCTTTTGGAATTTGTAACGTGAAGTCTTTGTAACTAAAAGTCATAGAGGGATGCAATTTTGCACTAACAATAATATTTATATGCTTATTTGGATGATTGATACAAATTTTGAAAATGGGCGTGGCTGCGCCCTGTATATGCAGCACTCGTTTCATATAAAATACACCCTATATCGAACAAACGCAAACAAACAATGAAAGCATACAGCTGAGTATCTAATGTTCGATTCCACTCGAACTTAGGCTTCCTTACTTGTTTTACTCTTAAAATTAAGGTATAGGTCTACCTGATAGCATGAGTAACAGAACCTTGGACGTTTCTAACATTTTTGTTATTATTTCGTATAAACTAAATAAAAACTCCATGCGAATATAACGTTAGCAGTCAGAAAATTGACCATATATTATTTCGTGTTCAATAACTCATTTCTCTTCCCTTTTTCTTCTTTTACTTTAGATTGATGCCAACAAAGATGGCTTCATCGATTTGAGCGAACTGAAGGAGGCTTTGGATCAGGTCGGTTTCAAATTGGCCGGCTATCAGGTGCGCGAAATGATCGATGAATTTCAAAATAAACAACGTACCACCCATCAAGGCAAATTAAATATCGAAGAATTTGAAACACTCTGCCTCGATCTGAAATCCAAAGATGTGGCGAGCACCTTCAAAACCGTCGTCTCAAAGAAAGAGAATCTCGAAACATTGGGTGGCATGTCGAGCATATCCTCCGAGGGCACCACACACTCTGTACGCCTCGAAGAGCAGTTGGCCTTCTCCGATTGGATCAATTCGAATTTGGGTTACGATCTAGATCTAAAGCATTTGCTGCCGATCGACGCCGAGGGCAAACATTTATATCCTGCCATTAAAGATGGCATACTGCTATGCAAGATTATCAATCACTCCTGCCCGGACACGATCGACGAACGTGCCATAAATAAGAAGAATTTAACTGTGTATCGTGAATTTGAAAATTTAACATTGGCGCTGGTGTCATCGCAAGCGATCGGTTGTAATATTGTTAATATCGATGCACACGATTTGGCCAAAGGCAAACCACATTTGGTTTTGGGTCTGCTATGGCAGATCATACGCATCGGTCTATTCAGTCACATAACGCTCGACAGTTGTCCCGGCTTGGCGGGTCTGCTCTACGACAATGAACGTTTGGAGGATTTGATGAAACTGTCGCCGGAAGCGATTCTGTTGCGTTGGGTCAATCATCATTTGGAACGCGCTGGCATTTCGCGACGCTGCACCAATTTCCAATCGGACATAGTCGATTCGGAGATTTATTCGCATTTACTGAAACAAATTGCTGGCCATGATGTGGATGTCAATTTGGATGCATTGCGCGAAAGGGATTTGACGTCGCGTGCGGAAATCATGTTGCAGCAGGCGGCCAAATTAAACTGTCGCAGCTTCTTGACACCGCAGGACGTTGTCAATGGGGTCTACAAGTTGAATTTGGCCTTCGTTGCGAATTTGTTCAATAATCATCCCGGTTTGGATCGGCCCGAACAAATCGATGGACTGGAATCGATTGAGGAGACGCGTGAGGAGAAAAGTGAGTAGTGAAAGGGGGAGGGAAAAAAGTTAAATGGCAAAGAAACCCATTAATCCTATCAATTGTCTTCATAGCTTATCGCAATTGGATGAACTCGATGGGCGTTTCACCACACGTCAATTGGCTGTACTCGGATCTCGCTGATGGTTTAGTCATTTTCCAATTATTCGATATCATCAAGCCAGGCATTGTGAATTGGCAACGCGTGCACAAGCGTTTCACACCGCTACGGAAATTCATGGAAAAGCTGGAGAATTGCAACTATGCTGTGGATTTGGGTAAACAGCTGAAATTTTCATTGGTTGGCATAGCCGGACAGGATTTAAATGATGGTAATGCCACGCTGACTTTAGGTGAGTGGGAAAGGAAGGAAGTGTAAAATTTAAATGGCAATGCAAAATTTCTTTTTCTTTTACTTACTCTCGCCCTCCCCCCTTTCCCATTATTAGCTTTGATTTGGCAATTGATGCGCGCCTACACACTATCGATTCTCTCCCGTTTGGCCAACTCCGGCAATCCCATAATCGAAAAGGAAATTGTGCAATGGGTCAATAGTAAATTGTCAGCTGCCGGCAAGACATCAGTGCTGAAGAATTTCAACGATTCAGCCATAGCCGATGGTAAAATTGTGATCGATCTGATTGATTCGATAAAGGAGGGCAGCATAAACTATGATTTGGTGCGAACTGGTGGCACTCAAGAGGTTTGTTGTGTTGTGCACAATTTGCATTTATAAAGAAAACTGTCTTTAAATTGTTTTTTTTTTTTTTCTTATTTACTTCACTGCAGGATAACTTGGCCAATGCTAAATATGCCATTTCGATGGCGCGTAAAATTGGCGCACGTGTTTACGCTCTACCCGAAGATATAACCGAAGTGAAACCGAAAATGGTAATGACCGTGTTTGCCTGCATGATGGCCTTGGATTATGTACCGAATATGGATAGTGTGCCAAATCAGAATCAGGAACCAATTGCCGTTGTAAGCAATGATGTGACCATCAATAATGCAACAACAACAGCAAATAGCCACAATAATATAAATAATGTGAACAATTTAAATAATACCAATAACAGTAACTAATGATCAATTAATTTTGGCGGCCACAATTTTTTTTTTTTTTAACATACATATAAACTTTATATATACTATATACACATTTACATACATACATACATAAAATTAAAATTAAAACGTAAGTGAAAAATTGTAAACTTTTTAAACTATAACTTTATATAAATTTACATATATAAAATACATACATAAATAAATGCTAATATGAACATTAAAATTAATTAAGCAACAAAAAACAAAATATGTAGTTTAAAAGAAGTGTGCAAGAAACTACAAAAAAAGCAAATTTGCATGAATTGCGCAATTTACAAATACAAAATGATAACTAAATAGATAATATGCTTTTGCTAGAACGTGTAACAATAAAAAAAGAAACGGCTGGAATTATGAATATACCTACACATGTATGTACATATGTATATACAAGTATCTCTGCAAAAAATGCGATTAATGCGGGACATGTCCGCGATCAATCGCAAGGGAGCATGCGACTAATACAATTTTACATACCTTTATATGTCGCGAATTGATCGCATTTGTTCAAGCATGTCTTATGAAGAGACTAATTGTTCAATTTGTATACCCGAACGGGTACAAATGTAGATCAATCGCTTTCATCCCGAGCGGGTACAAATGTAGATCCATCGTTTACATACCGAACGGGTACAAATGTAGATTAATTGCTTTCATCCAAAGTTGTAAGCCAAGGCTTTCTTTTATGAAAATTTCTAAAAATTATAAATTGTTATATATATTAGAAGAAGGTTTATTCGATTAACTCTCATCTTGTCGTCCAATCTTTTAAAACAATTTAATATTTTCTCCAAATATTTTAAGTTTTGAGAATGCATTAAAAGATGTGAGGAATTTGTCAAAGTTGTTAGCCAAGGCTATTTTTTATAACAATCTTTAAAAGTTATAAATGCTCATGCCTATTTACATACAAATTATACAATAAGTTTTACTTTTGTAAAAAATCTATTCAATAAATAAAATTTTTTTTACATAGTTTTGAGTGCATAATTGTAATTGATTTTTCACTGGATATTTTTGGTAACATTTTGTTAAAAATATTATTCATCATTGTTAGATATTAAAAGAAATGGCTTTCAATTAGTTTTACCTATTGTTATACAATTTTTTTTTAATACATTGAATATTTTTGTAAAATTTATACATTTTATCAATATAGATTTGTAACCGTTCGGGATGAAAGCGATTAATCTACATTTATACGCGTTCAGGAAGTATTCGTCTACATTTATACGCGTTCGGGAACAATCGGCCTACAATTTGTCTACATTTATACCCGTACGGGAACAATCGGGGACTAATTGTGGATCGATTGTTCCCGAAAGAGATCAATACGGGACAAATCTCCATCGGGATTATTCGCATATTTTTTGCAAGGATATGTAACACATTTACATAAATACATAGATACATACATGCACTAAAAGGAATTATTTGGTGTTAAGCGAAATACGTATGTATGTGCTCATGTATGTACATACATACATACATACAAACTACAATTGTACATGAGCATCGCTAGCTGACTGTGATAAAGGTCTATTGCTGCTGTTGTAAAACATTCCTCAGAACTTTTGACGGTGCAGACGGAGTGGCGGATCTTGAGCGGACAAAAAACCCGGTCGTTGCGACATTTTTTCATTCATATGCCATGGAAATGTGTTTAACACTAAAGGGATTTGAAAAAGAAAAGAAAAAAAAAACACGAAAAAAGAAAATGACAAAGCGTATAAAAGTTCCATATACAAAGCCGCAAGTGTTTTCTGTGTATATGCGCTTTTCCATGAAAATACCGAAAACTCAGTTGATCCATTATCACAGTGAGCTAATGATGAGTGCAACGAGTGAAATAACCTACAAAGAAATATAAATTCACACAAGCCATGCAATACAAAATTAAAAAGTTATTAAATTTACTATAATAACACAAAATAAAAATAAACAAGTAAGGAAGCCTAAGTTCGAGTGGAATCGAACATTAGATACTCAGCTGTATGCTTTCATTGTTTGTTTGCGTTTGATGGAAACACGGTGTAGGTACTTTATATAAATCGAGTGCTGCATAAAGTGGGCGTAGCCACGCCCATTTTCTAAATTTTTATCAGTCATCCAACTAAGCTTATGAATATTATTCTTTGTGCAAAATTTCATCCCTTTATGAGTTACAAAGATGTCACGTTACAAATTCCCAAAGGGTGTTCCAGAAGTATCTTTGTTAAAAAGTAGGCGTGGTCATAAACCGATTTCAATAAATTTTTGCGTGTCCATTAACACAAGTTATAAAAGTGTATAAACCAAGTTTCGTCAAAATATCTCAATTATTTGTCGAGTTATGAGCTCCGAAATCTCGTTGATTCCTTTGTCTGAAAAGAGGCGGTGCCACGCCCATTTTCCGAAATTTTTCTATTTTTTGTTTCCCATCTATTGTAGAACTCATGCCACAAAATTTCAATGAATTATCTTTATATTTGACAGAGATATCGCTTAAAATGTTTTTATTAGGTCACTTTATAAGACCCATATATAAAAGTGGGCGTGGTCGTCAACCGATTTTGGCAATTTTTCGTCAAAACATTTGCCTAAGTAAGTATATCACGCCTACCAAAATTCATCGATATATCTTCAACGGTTTCTGAGTTATTACTCATAAAACTTTCAATGTTTGCCCCTTAATAAGTGGGCGTGGCACCGCCCATTTTCCAAAATTTCATCATATTTCTTCATAAGGGCCTGAGCTCAATACGTGTGTGAAATTTTATCACTCTAGCTCTATTAGTGACTGAGATACAAAATTTCCGATTTTTACTATATAGGGGAGGTGGGCGTGGTCATGGTCCGATTTCGCCCATTTTCAATACCATCCGTTCCTGTCTTGATACCAACTTACATTTCAAATTTCATCAAAATATCTCAATTTTTGCGCGAGTTATCGTGCGTACAGACGGACAGACGGACGGACATGGCTCAATCGATTTCTCTTTTCACCCTGATCATTTTGATATATATAAGTCTATATCTATCTCGATTATTTCATTCTGGTACAATCCACCGTTAGGAAATCAAAACTATAATACTCTGTGTACTAGTACAGCTGAGTATAAAAACAAAAACAACTTACATAAATATGTATGTATATTGCTCTATTTATAATTATAAATATTAATTTATTAGTTTTGGATAAAAACAAACAAGAAAAACGAAAAAAAAAAACGTGAGTGAAGTGAAGAGAACAAGCGTCTCTCTTTTAATTTTTATTATTTAAAAAAAATAAATAAAAAAAAATTTAATTAGCAAACGAAAATGGAAAATGCACTTGTGCAACAAAACAGCATGTTTCGAACAGCCAATTTGCACTATAATGTATGCAGTAAAAACATAGATTACGATTATGATTACATATAAAAAAAAGTAAAAGTAAAGTGTAACAGACATTATTATTGTATTACGATATTGTACGTATAAAAAATAATGATAACCTTATTTTATAAATAAAGGTTTATTTTTACATAAATATACATGCGTAATGGATTTCGATTTATTTTTCTATAGCAGTGAGTTTAAGCTTTTCGATTTGCTTGCATTTTAAAACTAATATTAGTTATATACATATGTATATTAGGGCAAGTGTGCATGTCCAAATCGAATAACGGAGCCACTAAGCATCAGAATCATATTTTTTACAACAACGTCCTTATCGGAATGACAAAAAATGATTCCACATACGTATGCATTGAATTTCGATCGATTGTACAGTTTGTTTTAAGTTGCGAGGTGACAGCGCTCCATTCGTTTATTATTGGAAGTCACAGTGATGCTGTTGGACGTTACAAAGAGTCTCTGGACCTGCAACTCTGCATTAGAGTGATGCTTAATGTAATGAGAAAATGTTTACAACAGATTGCTAAAAGCTCCACAGTTCTGTAGCCGAAATTGTCACATATGTACATACGAATTTTAGTCCCGATAGCAAATTGAAACTTACGGCTTAACCTATCCATTAAGCGGGCGAGACTGAATAGACCCCTTCACCCAAATCACATCTATTATATCAAAATAAGTCGCGTTTTCCTCCCTGACGCTATAACTCCAGAACGGCTGCACTGAAGTAAATGAAATTTTGCACGTAGTTTTCAATTGAGCCTGACATGGTTTGTGGCCAAAATAAGAATCCGGGAAGGTTTTGGAGATATTCCACAAAATGTGGACCAGGGTAACCCTATAACGGGTTCGTACGATATGGGTATCAAATGAAAGGTGTTGACGTGTGCTTGAGCATAGTGTAGTTATTGGGTGAGTTTCTAAGACTGAGCTGTTGTGCAACTGTTGAGTGTTTGTCTTAGAAACGCACTGTTGAGTAATTCCGCTCAGCTCAACAGTTGGCAACTTTTCGCCATTTTTTGCATCACAAATTTTCTTCGCTACTTGAGCTCAACATGTTGTGTAAAGCCAAACAGCTGATAAATTCATCAAACCGTTTCTAAGACGTAGCTGTTTAACTCAACTGCTACACAACTGTTGGCAACTGTTCAGCTCAACAGTTGCGGAGCAGCTTTTTCTTAGAAACTCACCCATTGGTCCCATATAAGACCCCGTATTCGAGGTATTACCCGAAATATGAACCAGGTTTTACCCCAGACGGGTTTTCTACAAAATTGGTATCAAATAAAAGGTGTTGGTGAGTATTTAAAAAAGAAGTGATTTTCTAGACCCTATGCGACCCGTTTTCCGAGATATCGACCAAAATGTGAACTAGGGATGACCCTAGAAGGTGTGGAGGGATAGGGATAGGTATATGGATAGGGATTAGGGATAGGTATATGGATAGGGATATAATGTTGAGCAGCACGGTATTCTAGGACTTTTCCTTTAGGCTTTATAGGAATAAATTTTAGGCAGAACAACGTCTGACGGGTCAGATAGTTTCTTATATAGATACATACATATATTAAAATATAGGTAATTAATTTTCACCCAAATACGACCCAGAAGTTCTGAGAAGTAGGTACAGCCGCTTTAGAAGTCATTGGTCGCACACTTGACTGCCACTGCCTTCACTTACTCCGCTATTGTTGCATTTTTTTAACCACCTTAATGTAAATTTTTTCCTTCATCTTTGGCTTAGCTTTGCTTGTTATTGCAGTCGCTTTTGCTGCAGCACCACCCAGCGGCGCCTTATTTTCGGCCGTGCCATTTGTGCCCTTTTCATAGGAATAAGAAATTGTGCGCTTGTAAATGCGTTGTTGTTGTTGTGCTTTTTGCACTTTTTTATTCGCGCTTTCCTTAGCGTGTGGGCGACGTTTCTTATGCTCGTTTTTGTTGTTTTTGCTTTTCTCTAGTTGGTAACATTTGGTTGTCATGCCATCGCCAGCCACGCACTTATAGCACACCCTACCACTTCGAATCATTTGTATGCAAGTGCTGCTGTCTTTTGGCATGTTGGTGCTGCTTGAGGTGCGCCAAGGCGCAGTGGCCTCCGCGCTACTCTTCTCCACGTTATCTTCCTCAGCAGAAGTGGTTGTTTGTTGTTCGACACTTTGTGATGTTGGTGCTTCGTCTTCGTTGTCGTCGTCGTTGTCTTCGCTATCGCGCTGTTTGCTGTAGCTGCGCTCTTTTTCGAAAGCGTAGTTTTGTGGTTCACTTTGGCGCGAGAATGTGCAGGATTCGGATTTTTCGCCATTTCGCGCATTTTCACAAATCATACAATTTTGTTTGTGTTTGCGAACGTGTCGGCATTTTTGTTTTGATTTTGATTTGGATTTCCGTTTTTGTGCACGTGGCTTCGATTCTTGTGTTAGAGGCTCTGTTTCCGAGGATGTGTTGACATCGTCATCGAATGCCTGCTCGTCGCTTTCACTTTCACTTTCGACTTCTCCTTCGTCTTCGTCTTGTTTCTCCACTTCGTCTCCTTCCCCTTCCTCTTCATCGTCACTCTTGCTGCTGTCCTCGTGTTCCGCCAGCTTATCGCTAAAATATTTACGCACAAATGCTTCATACTCCCGGTCATAGTTGTTGAACTCGTGGCTTGTTGGCGCATAAAATTGATCCTCCGGTCTGTGAAGTTCAAAATTAGTTGAATCGTAACGTTTTTGCAATCCTGGGGATGTTGCAGCTAAGGTATCATCTAGCGCAGCAGGTGGTATAGTCGCGTCAGCTATTCGTTGATATGGACCATCAGCCGTGGGTGGTGTAGTATTCCTGGTAACACGTTCCAATTTCCACAACAGCTCACCAGGTGGAAATGATTTCCAAAAGTTACTTTGGTCACTTTGCTTTGTTTGTACGGAACTTAGGTGTAATACCACCACAGTGGCGACGACCAACAGCAAATTGCAGTTGTACTGAAATGACCAAGTATTAAAAGTTGCTTCGAGTAAGAAATTACAAGACTTACTTACCATCGTTAAGCGTTTTCCGTAAGCGAATGGGAAAACTTGCCAACATTTGCTGGATTTATAAACTTGAGCTTTGTATGTACATACATAAGTATCAATTAAAAAGACCCACAGGCCCAGTTAAATCTCATAACAAATACGATCAATCATCATCGGCTGTGTTTTTGCTTTTTTCATTTCATTTCTTTTATTTTGACCAAACCGCAATGCTTACTTCACACTTGACTAAGTTCAGGAAATGTTTACAAGTCGGTTGTTGTTTGTGTAAGCGAACTACTTACCACAAAGCTACTGACCATACAATTGTGTGCTTCCGATAGCAATATCATTCGATATAATAAAGGAAAAGACAGTTTGGCATATCCTGTGCTTAGTCTAAAGCTTGGGGAAATCTTTAAGTGGAAAGGCCGTTTGGAGCATCACTGTGTAAAAATGTTTACATTCGGGCGGTATTTTCAAATCTCTTGTGCTCTTACAACACCATCATAAGGCGCAATATTTAGGAGCAGTTCTTGGACGACCAGTGCAGATTAGGGACCTTTTTAGGTTAAAGCTACGTTTAGTTTTAGCAGCATAGTGACAAAAACTACAGCTTTTCTTGCTGCTGATTTTTCACTGTAGAATAAAGTGCTATGAAATGGCTTATTTAATCTTCTATCACAGAAAGGTATTGTATGCAATATGCGTAAGTATATTACATTTACATATATGTATGTACATAGATACAAGCTTTTTTATTCACTTACAAAGAACACACAAAAAATCAGCCTTAGCCTAATTATTTTCTAAATATTTCTTTATAAATAAAGTGTGTTGCTTATTAAATACTTTTCGAAATACAATTACGCAATTTATAATTAGCTAAAATTCCCAATTGCATGTTAGGAATGTAATTTAGTTTTTTAGTTCAAATCCTTACATTAAGCTTACGCAGCACTCGTATACAGAAATTAAATATTTTTTAAACAAAGGCAACAACTACGTTACAATTAATGCTATGATAAAACACTAAAGGCGGATTCGTCGTTCGAGTTCAGAACTTTTTTGCCATGTGGTTGTTGTTGTGTTTTCGGAGTGTGAGAGGAATTCCGAAAAGTTCTGAACTATTTTTATTAGTTAACTCAAATTCAACTTTAGTTCAGAACTCGAACGATGAATCCGCCTTAACGAATACATACATTTTGCACCCTAAATCATAAAGTGACACAACTCAGAATTCAAAAATTTTCAGGAGAGCCAAAACTGTTTTTTTTTATAGGCAATGATATGGGAAAAAGCCACGTATAATAGTTGTTTATCAGCTAAAAAGGCTATGATGGGAAAGATTTTTTGGCAGTCGCTAGAGATATGTTCTATGTACCAATTTATGAAGGAAACCCGATTTCGAAAAATTTTGAGTTGTGTCACTATGATTTAGGGTGCGATATGTTTGTACATGCAAAGTTCCTTTTTATTTACAATTGCACTTACAATTCGCGTGTACTGATTTAATTTCAGTCCGTATTCTTTAGCCATTCATTATTGCGGCCATTCCACGACCACCAATACTATGTACCACCATGTTGTTGACCATACGCAAATTTTGTGGCGCCATTCACGCCATTTCTATAGTTTTTATTGTTGTGCTGCTGGCGCTGTTGTCGCATTTCACGTCGCTTCTGGCGTATTAGCTGTCTTGCTTCTTCACTGTCAAGCTGTTCCCAACCGCCGTCTAGCGAATCGTCTACCCAATCTTCTAGATCAGCCTACCAATAGTGTTAGAATTAAATAGAATCAAATAAAATTTCAATATAATAATGGATTCTCACATTCATTGCTATTGGCACATCGGTTTTAGCTTCTAATCTCGAAAAATCTGTTTGTTCATTTTCGTTACCCAAAAAGTATTTCGGTTGAGGTTTTATAACAGGCGCCAGATCCTACAATATGATCAATAGGTAATTGTTAGCATAAGAAAACCACTAAGTAACATTTGGTTTGAACATTATTCAAGAAAAACCCTGCATACTTACAGTAAAAAAATCGGGTTCTTGTTCCGCAGGCGGTGGCGTTGGTGGTTTGGCTAAGCGCTGCCTATATTGTTCGATATGCTCTGTGACAGTACGTGGACTATCATCCCATGAATTCCAATCTCGTTCATGCTGATTCGCCCAATAGTATAAAAAAAACATTAGAACACTTCTCTAATGTAAATAAAAAAAAACTATACATACATCTTTTTGAAGCTGCGAACGTGTCCAACTGGTCGTACCCACCGGGAACGTTTCCTGCCCGCTTCCCCCCTCAATAACAATTTTTATTTGCATCGGCTCCGAAGATAAGCTCGATTTGCGGCGCCGGCCGAAAGAAAAGCAGCACATCATTCGTCGCAATAGCTTCATAATGCTCAGCATGAGCGTCCGAAATTGTTGTGTTACCATTTCACACAAATCCTCTTGCTAGAAACTATTTGGATTTATTATAAAAAAATGGCTTAATAAAATGTAATCAGAGCAGCAGCTGTTTTGTTTGTTGACACAATTTGACAGTTGACAATTAAGGGTGAAAACAGAATCGGAACGTAACTACACGACATCATGGTGAAATAAGAGAAGAGGTGTTTGCAATAATCCAATATGGCGGCGAATTTTGACAACCCTCACCCTCTTATAAAAAAATGTTCCCCTCTTGGTTTTTTTCTTTACAAATCCTACCGAGATTCCATACAAAAATTGTATATTCATTCCCATTTAAGTATTTTAATGAGTAGGCATTATTGTTTTTCTATTTTTGTTTTGTTTTGACATTTCCATATATATTTTCAATAAAAAATGTGAAAAAAAATCACGGAAGATCAATTTGGTAAGAAAATATTGTAATTTTTCTAATAAAAATACTGAAATAATAATATTATTTAATTAGTTTCAGCGTTTTTCACCGTGTGCATGCGAAGGATTAAACAGTCGGCGTACAGCTCAACGGAATTCGAATGGGTATCGGTGTCCTGAACCTATTCAACTGCACCTCAACAGGACTCAAAATCGGTTCTATCGCTGTTGAGTGTGTGTGGTGGAACACGCGCAGCGCTGCTGTACCCCTCACTTAGCTGCGAACTTGGCTTTAAGTGCTGTTTGTCACGCTGCCACTTTATTAACTTTTCCGCCGCATCAGTGCACACGTGATCGCTCAACTCCTGATAGTATTCAATGCGTTTACGCACATTGATATTTACGCGCAGCAACAACTGCTTCTCTCCGCCTCGCGCAACTCATGCATTTCCAACATTTGCGCGCCGCTCATAAATTTTACGCTGTTGGACATCAAACTGCTGTCATTTCCTTGTGATATCACCTTTTTTTCATTTCACCATGCACGACATTGCGACAACGACAGCCTGTCAAAATTAAAACCCATGCATTCTTATGCCTATATGACACTACATTTTTTCCCTGGTTTTTTTGGTTGTGAAAACCCACCGAAAGTCAAAATACAAATACAATTCTTCTATAGGTTGAAAAGAGACAAATACTTCCTCAAAAATAATTAGATTGACATTAAACTTCAAACTAAATGAAAATCATATTTATTTCAAACATTATTTTTTTTGGAAATTTGATTTAAATTACTGAAATAAAAAAGTTATGAAACCCAAAGGGCAGGATAGCTTTGTATTCCGTGTTATAAAGGGAAGCCAGTACGCAATATCATTTTTCTTGCGGACTTCTTCTTTACCCTTACGGGCAAAGCAGAAGCTTACAAAAGGCAAATTTAAAATTTGTATTTCCATATATTTTTTTATTTTAAATATAATTTATTTTATGGTTGTCAAATTGGAAAAAATTGTCAGAAAAAATGACCGAATGCCAAAAAACCTACCGAAATACAAGCTGGCTCGTTGGTTTTTAATCGCCTAGATGGTATTTTGTTTGGTTTTTTTCAATATAGCTTGCTCGCTTGCACCAACGCAAAACTGTATTTGACCATCGCCTTCACACAAAAAACCTGGTAGAATGCCAGAAAAAAAATGTAGTGTCATATGGGCTTAAATGAAAATAATATTTATTTCAAAAATTATTTTTTTTTGGAAATTTGATTTAAATGACTGAAATAAAAAAGTTATGAAACCCAAAGGGCAGGATAGCTTTGTATTCTGTGTTATAAAGGGAAGCCAGTACGCAATATAATTTTTCTTGCGGACTTCTTCTTTACCCTTACGGCCAAAGCAGAAGCTTACAAGAGGCAAATTTAAAATTTGTATTTCCATATATTTTTTTATTTTAAATATAATTTATTTTATGGTTGTCAAATTGGAAAAATTGTCAGAAAAAATGACCGAATGCCAAAAAACCTACCGAAATACAAGCTGGCTCGTTGGTTTTTAATCGCCTAGATGGTATTTTGTTTGGTTTTTTTCAAAATAGCTTGCTCGCTTGCACCAACGCAAAACTGTATTTGACCATCTCCTTCACACAAAAAACCTGGTAGAATACCAGAAAAAAACGTAGTGTCATATGGGCTTTGTGAAAGAAATTATACACAGCTATTCTACAATACCTCGGAACTCCGATCGCGGCGACGCCGACTGCTACGAAAAAACGAAAATTGGTATTCTGGTTACGACGTTTCGAACATAAGTGTTGTTAAGTGTTAAACTATGTTCGAATCAGTGTTAGATAGCGTTTATGCGAAATAATATGTATTTTTTGACAGCACGTTTGTATTTTTGACAGCAAATTTTTATTTTCAGTAAGTTTTAGATTAAATTTTCAGAAAGAATATATTAAATGGTTAAAAAATGGATTCCATTGCTGCAGCTGCTTTTTTAGTAGAAAAGTAAATGGAAGAACAAAGGAATTTAGTCATTAATTTTAATTCAATTTTTTTAAATATTGCTTTCTATTATAAAAAAAAAGTGCCAACATATACGAAAACGGCATTTATAGAATACTGACACCAAGTTTCATGCGAGAATACCTTGTAATTCGGAAATTAACACCGGCTAAGCTTGGATAGAATGAACCAATTTTATTTATTTACAAACTACTGCGAATTTTTCAGTGAAATTTTCAGGAAATATTCTTTGGATGATAATTCATCTACCTTTAACGCTTTCAAGGTTGAGGTTTTTTTGATGCGCGGTCGAAGGCCGGTGACACAAAAAAGTCTTCTACATACACATTGATTTAACAAGGAATATCTCTTACACTATAATCGTCTGGTGGGAGCGACTTTTTTTATGATCTGTGATAGGATCGTGGTTCATTATATTCAAATTTTCCTTTAACACCAGTGGTACATTATTGCGATTCCCACCCTAACTATTAGTAATTTTAAATTATGAAAAAACTGGACTCCATGAACTCAATCGCAATGAAAATGCCAACTTTAGTGAAAATAACATTTACAGCTTATTCCAAAAAATTTTCATGCGAAAACCTCTTGCAGTTGATTTGTTTTACACTATTTATAGTAATATGTTATACTGATGCAATCCATGGATGGCGCTCCACACTGGTCGCATATCAACAAATTTTTATGGATCACAAAACATAAAAGCAAATTTGAGATCCAGGTTGCGATCTATCAAATCATGAATATGTACATATGTATCGTGTAGCAGGAATTTTGTGATTCTCAAGGACGCGTTGAGCATGAACGGACATAGAAAGTGAGCACGTTTCTTCGATTTGTTAGTTTCTCGTGCAAATGTTTGTAAATCATGTCGGATGGCGATATTTTAAACCTTTAAAAAGACACAGGCGGGCAAAAATAGTTAAAGGAGTACATCCTGGCACAGAAATTATGCCCAAGTTGCACTACCCACTCATATTACATCATCGTAGTAATAATACACATTTAAAATTATTTTCAGAAGCTTTTATTAAACAATAATATATAAATATTGCTAAAAAGGAAAATAAATTTTTTTATTAAATAAAAGTTCAACACATTGAAACTCCTTGTACTTATTTCCCTCTATTCAGTCTATTGTACTAAATCAGATTCCTTTTGTTCACTTATTTTGCAAAGAAAAGGCCAGTAGCATAGCTAAACCAAGCCCGTTTTGTATAATAATCTATTATATAAAAATGAATGTGTGTGTGTGTGTGTGTGTCCTTTATGGACTCGCAAAGTACTCAACCGATCTTTATGAAATTTTCACAGTAGATTCATGTGGTATTAGCGCACATAATAGGGCATATAGAATTTCGAAAAAGTTGGAACTTCCCGGAATATAGGCCCAAATGTGGACCCAGAGTGACCCAGCAAGTGTTTGAGCAATATGGGTATCAAATGAAAGGTGCTGAGCAGGCCTTCAACATAGAGTAATTCATTGCGATGCCTAGGCCGGGTCCCCAAATATGGGTCAAAACGTGGACCCGGATGACCCTCGAATGTTTCTAAGCGAGATTGGTATCAAATTAAAGGTGTCGAGCAGTGCTTCAACATACATATATTTTCATTGTTATTTTTTAAGTTGGTTTCCCAGAGATGGTTCAAGTAGTGGGCCCGGATGGTGATTGATGGTCCCGGTAAAGGTAAAGGTAAAGGTAAAGGTAAAGGTAAAGGTAAAGGTAAAGGTAAAGGTAAAGGTAAAGGTAAAGGTAAAGGTAAAGGTAAAGGTAAAGGTAAAGGTAAAGGTAAAGGTAAAGGTAAAGGTAAAGGTAAAGGTAAAGGTAAAGGTAAAGGTAAAGGTAAAGGTAAAGGTAAAGGTAAAGGTAAAGGTAAAGGTAAAGGTAAAGGTAAAGGTAAAGGTAAAGGTAAAGGTAAAAGTAAAGGTAAAGGTAAAGGTAAAGGTGAAGGAAAAGGAAAAGGTAAAGGTAAAGGTAAAGGTAAAGGTAAAGGTAAAGGTAAAGGTAAAGGTAAAGGTAAAGGTAAAGGTAAAGGTAAAGGTAAAGGTAAAGGTAAAGGTAAAGGAAAAGACCCATTATAACATTAAAGCTTTTGTTCGTCGCTGCGAAGCGGGACGGGTATTTGCTAGTGTTGCATAAATTTAAAAATCTTAGTTTAATTACATTAAATTAGTAATATTTCCAAAAATAATCAAAATTTCTATTGCCTCCGACACACAAAAGCTGACGGAAAGAATCGCTCCGATAAACTGTCAAAAATCCGATCCATCGTGAACCAGAATGCCGATTTCCGAACTTCGAAAAAATCTGACGTTCATCGGACGTCAATCGAATTGCAGAATGCCATTTGATCCGATTCACCTCCGATGAAAGTGGATCGTAAACCGGAATAGATGTGATAATAAAGACGACGCGGCACGACGTCGTCCAGCGACAAAATTACGTTGTCGTCAACTTAGGCCGATTTCTAATTTTGGTGACGACGATGAGCGGACGATGAGTTGCCACTGCATTATAAAATATGAAAATTTTGACAAGTCAATAGATCTAACGAAACTTTACAAAAAGAGCAGAAGTATTTATACACAACCAAATATAATAACAGTTTAAACTTTAAAGAATTCAATTAATAAATTTAACTATTTAATTTATTATTTTACATTAAAAAATTTCGATCTGAACCAAAAACTTTTTAATTACGTACCGATTCTGTTTTCACCCACCTGAATAATAGCCCTGTTTTTTTAAGCGTATATAGGTACATCTGCGCTTAAATTTTGTATGGACAACTAAGCGCGGATAGAGATGTGTGCTTAGAAATCCATACAAAATTTAAGCGCAGATGTACTATATACGCTTAAAAAAACAGGGCTATTATTCAGGTTTTTTTTCTACTTGTATACTTACTGGGCGTTAGAATTTTTTTTATACCCTTCATGGTATTATAACTCTGGTCCAAAACAGGACCTGACAAGGAAAGGTGATATCTGAAACCACTAAAATATTGTATTTCGGTAGGTTATTTTGATTATTGCTCGAAAAAAAAAATAGAAATAAAAATTTGTTGCAAAATTTAAATTTAAATGATTTTTGTAATTTGACTTTCGGTAGCTCTTTCAAACTAAAAGCACGATGAAAAATGCATAAGTAGTACCGTAAGAGCTTAAGTTTGTTTTTTCCCAAAAAAAAAAAAGAAAATACCAATACGTAAGTGGTAGGCATATCCTGCGAGTTTATTTCTGAAAGGAAAAACTTCCCACATATACATACATATGTACATTAGAGACTATCGCAAAAAAAGTTCGCTGTACGCCCCCGATATGATTTATTTTTCCAAAACATTTCTTATTTTTACTTTTGGTTTTTTGGTCGTTTTTATTTTCATAACTACTTCATTCTTGAGCTCTCAAGACCAATTTTTTTTAAGGAGGTTGTAAAAAGGAAAAATCAACAGAAAAATTAATACAAGCAAAATGTAAGGCGGCGGTAGCCCAGTGGTGATGCCATTAGATCATAGATGGCCACCCAATGGCTCCAGTGACTCCGTTTGTCTCCCAACAACATCGCTGTGGCTCCGAGTGGCTCCCAACAACAAGCAAATCAATTTCGACATAATAACGCACATTTCTTTTTTTCTAATGATTAGATTACCAATCGGAAAATCCGAGTTCGATCTCAGCGGACGCCAAAGAATAAAAATGTTAAAAAGAAATCTGATGAAGAGATGTGGTGGTCTCCGAAATGGATCTACATATAACTTCTACCAAAAAATATTAATTTTTCACGCCAATTTTTCCTTAAATAAAAAAAACCAAAAAAAAAAAAGTGGTCTTGAGAGCTCAAGAATGAAGTAGTTTTTATACTCAGCTGTACTAGTACACAGAGTATTATAGTTTTAATCACATAACGGTGGATTGTAACAGAATGAAATAATCGAGATAGATATATGATCAAAATGATCAGGGTGAAAAGAGAAATCGATTGAGCCATGTCCGTCCGTCCGTCTGTCCGTCCGTCTGTCCGTCTGTCCGTCTGTAAATACTCTAACTCGCGCAAAAATTGAGATATTTTGATGAAATTTGAAATGCAAGTTGGTATCGAGACTGGGACGGTTGGTATTGAAAATTTCCTATATAGAAAAAATCGGAAATTTGGTATCTCAATCACTAATATAGCTGGAGCGATGAAATTTTACCCACGTGTTGAGCTCAGGCCCCTATGAAGAAATTTGGTGAAATTTTAGAAAATGGGCGGTGCCACGCCCACTTATTAAGGGTCAAACATGGAAAGTTTTATATGTCATAACTCAGAAACCATTGCAGATATATCGATGAAATTTGGTATGCGTGATTTACTTACTTAGGCAAACATTTGGATGGAAAATTGTTAAAATCGGTTGACGGCCACGCCCACTTTTATATATGGGTATTATAAAGTGGCCTAATAAAAACATTTTAAGCGATCTTTGTCAAATACAAAGATAATTCATTGAAATTTTGTGGCATGAGTTCCACAATAGACCGGAAACAAAAAATAGCAAAGTTTTGGAAAATGGGCGTGGCACCGCCTCTTTTTAGACAAAGGAATATACGAGATTTCTTAGCCTATAACTCGACAAATAATGGAGATATTATGACGAAACTTGGTTTATACACTTTTATAACTTGTGTTAATAGACACGCAAAAATTTATTCAAATCGGTTTATGACCACGCCTACTTTTTAACAAAGATATTTCTGGAACACCCTTTGGGAATGGGTAACGTGACATCTTTGTAACTAGAAGTCATAAAGGAAGAAAATTTTTCACAAAGATTTATATTCATATGCTTAGATGGATGACTGATGAAAATGTTGAAAATGGGCGTGGCTACGCCCACTTTATGCAGCACTCGCTTTATATAAAATACACCGTGTTTCCATCAAACGCAAACAAACAATGAACGCATACAGCTGAGTATCTAATGTTCGATTCCACTCGAACTTAGGCTTCCTTACTTGTTATTTTTATTTTGGTCGCCGCTAGATGTCGCTAAAATTCAATTTTTTCATATCTTCGGTACTTATGGTCCAATCGCTAAGTTTGATACACCAATCTCTTTGCCTTGACAGGAGAGTTCCTACTTTATAATTGTATTAACCCTATGTGCGCCATTATGGTCACTTACACCCAGTTCTTCGTTTATACCACATTACACACAAGTTACATTTTTTCCGGCATGTTAAAAGTCTTCGAAAAACATTAATCTTTTGCAAAAGAAGTATGTATTTCGATCGATTCATCTGGCGTTCGGGAATGTTTCGAATAAAAACTTTGTAATGAAAATTTAATAAACTTATTGTTTTTTTTATTTAGTTCTGCGTAAATATATGTAGACATACATATATACATTACAGTGCAATGATTACACTCATCATTATTATTTCAGATTATAATCATACAGACATATAAACTGCGCTTTTACTCAATAAAAATATTTGGTTCTTTTAGACGTAAGTACTGGTAAATTATTTATTAATTTATAGACATACTTGTCTAGTTGTTATATTACATATGTATATACATATGTATGTATATATATGTACATGCTTTATATGTATGAATAGTTACCTTTCATTTAGCCTTTTTTATTTGATATTTTTTGAAGATTTGTTCTTATAAACATTTAGGTGATTCACAAAGTGTCATAAAGTCTTATGTCATATTAAAATATTGTACGGAAATAGTTATAAAAGACTTTTCCGAAGCCCTGTGAAGAAGTAAAAAAAACAGATGATCAAATACGACGACCCAAAAACATATCGTGCAGAGTTGTATTTATTTAGTACACATATATCATAGAATGCAACCACAAAATATTATGACTTATGACGATATGCCGCAATATGACAGGTTGTGAATCCCCTAATTCTTTTAAATTGTTTCATTGTAAGTACCTTGCAAAAGGACTTAAATTTTTTTAGAAAATATTGAATATCATAAATGCAATTTAAAATCCTAAAAAATTTTATTTTCATTAAGTTTTCACTCAAAATACATTCACTATGTATACTATATATACTACTGCTAATAGTTATTAAAAAGTTAGTAAATATAAAGTTAATCCCTAATGTTGTTACATTTTTCATAAAGTAGTATATAAGCTTTTTTTTAATTTTATTTAATTATTGTAATTCTATTTAGGATTAATGAAACATCATTAATTAGGCATTTATTTTTCATATACATAAGTAATACTTCAGCTCATTATTTAATTTTTTTTTGCAATTCTTGTACATATTCCTAACCCTTTTTGTGATATTTTTATATTATATTTTCTCATAATACCAAGAGATACTGGCACATGGAGTATTTCAGTTATGTTTATGCAACGGGTAACAGATATAAAAACTTTTCAGCCAGTATAATAAAAAAATTTGTAAAATAACTGAGAATTAGTTCTTCCAAAAGCTATGGTGTTAATATATGTATAATATCAAATATATGAACTGATTCCTTTGATATTTTTTATGAAGGTATAACAGCTTTGTTTCTCTACTTTTCTAGCCAAAATTAACTAGCAAATCCTACCAGCAACGAAATTTGTGAGAGTAAAATAACATATGCTCTCAGTGAGAGATGTTAAGGAAAAGGACTACTTAATCATCATATATATTATTTCTAATTGGTGTTTTATAAATATCCCTTTTTCTGCTCGCATAATTCACCAAAATTAATAAGTAAGGCATCGTTTTAAAGGTATTAATTAGCTATGCATGCGAAACGGTGTTTTATTAGGCGTGGTACTTTATATGAAAAGTAAGGGGGGTAAAAGGGGGGTTTACCCCCGCAGCGGGGAGTGTTATGGAACCCACATAAAATTTATATCAAATTAAAGGGAATCAAAATACCTATCGAATGGTATAAAAATATTTGAAATCGGTTCAGTAGTTTTTAAGTAATTGCAATTTAAAAAATGCATAATATAAACTTTGACCTTTAATAACTTTGGTTGTTGTTTCCAAAAAAAAAATTCACTTTTATACTCAACTTAGCCTGTTTATCAATCCTCATACTTCGTTTTTTTGATTTCATAATTGTAGAAATTTCAAATTTGTAACAGATCGTGCTATTTTTTCAACTTTGTGGGGCTGGGGGCACCTCTAAACATGCGAGTAGGTCAAAAAAATTTTAAAGGCTTATTACTGGGCTAGAAAGGTGCCGTTCTGGCTTTGGAACAAATTGAATTTCCAAAAAAAAATTTTCACTCCACCTTAATATATAAGAGTATATCAAAACGATCAGGATGAAAAAAATGATTGAACCATGTCCGTCCGTCCGGCCGTATATACTCTAACTTGCGCAAAAATAGAAATATTTTAATGAAATTTGGTACACAGATTCTAATGGGAACAGAGAAAGTTGGGGTTGAAAATAAGGTATATGTATGTATTTCGAAAAACACGTAAAACATGATAATTCAGTCACTAATAAAGCCCGAGTGATGAAATGACGTTATGCAGTTATGAGGAAACGTGCTGAAATTTTTAAAAATGGGCCAAGAGGAGCAAATTTTCAAAGATTTATAAGTCAAAACTCAGGAACTGTAGCAGATAAATCGATTAAGCCAAGGCAAACGTGTGGAAAAAAATTACCCAAGTCGGCAAGAACCACAATATACGCACATAAAAATATATATAAAATATATAAAAATATATTGCACATACATACCTATATAATAATAATAATATATATAATACAATGGCGCTATTATAACTCTGACGAGTTTTATGGCCGAGCTTCTCTCCCAATTCGAGGTGTGCTCCTTTTTGTTTTTCCTACTAACTGGGTGGACCTACAGTTTTATGCCGGCTCCGAACGGCGAATGCATTTTTTGTGAGAAGCTTTTTTCATGGCAGAAATACTCTCGGAGGGTATGCCGCCCACTGCCGAGAGGTGACCGCTGCTCTTAAAAAACCCAATAATTGGATTTTTACTAATTAGAAAAATTTGTTTGGCTCGGACCGTGGTTTGAACCCGAGACCTCTGGCATAGCAGGCGAGCACTCTACCCACTGCACCACAGCGGCCATACCTATATAGGGATAATAAAAAAATTTTATGCGATATCTTTGTCAAACATATAGGCAATTCATTGAAAGTTCCATAAGGTCCACCAAACCAAATAAATAATAATAATGGGCGTGACAGCACAAACCATACCGACTGGCGCCACGTATGTTTTGTTATTTTTTGCGCAAGATGCGCACGGGTCCGGCTAGTATATATTATTTCTAATTGGTGTTTTATAAATATCCCTTTTTCTGCTCACATAATTAACCAAAATTAATAAGTAAGGCATCGTTTTAAAGGTATTAATTAGCTATGCATGCGAAACGGTGTTTTATTGGGCGTGGTACTTTATTTGAAAAGTAAGGGGGGTAAAAGGGGGGTTTACCCCCGCAGCGGGGAGTGTTATGGAACCAACATAAAATGTATATCAAATTAAAGGGATTAAAAATACCTATCGAATGGTATAAAAGTATTTGAAATCGGTTCAGTAGCTTTTAAGTAATTGCAATTTAAAAAATGCATAATATAAACTTTGACCTTTAATAAATTTGGTTGTTGTTGTTTCCAAAAAAAATTCACTTTTATACTGAACTTAGCCTGTTTATCAATCCTCATACTTGGTTTTTTTTGTTTCATAATTGTAGAAATTTCACATTTGTACCAGATCGTGCTATTTTTTCAACTTTGTGGGGCTGGGGGCACCTCTAAACATGCGAGTAGGTCAATAAAATTTTAAAGGCTTATTACTGGGCTATAAAGGTGCCGTTCTGGCTTTGGAACAAATTGAATTTCCAAAAAAAAATTTTCACTCCACCTTAATATATACGAGTATATCAAAATGATCAGGATGAAAAAAATGATTGAACCATGTCCGTCCGTCCGGCCGTATACACTCTAACTTGCGCAAAAATAGAAATATTTTAATGAAATTTGGTACACAGATTCTAATGGGAACAGAGAAAGTTGGGGTTGAAAATAAGGTATATGTATGTATTTCGAAAAACACGTAAAACATGATAATTCAGTCACTAATAAAGCCCGAGTGATGAAATGACGTTATGCAGTTATGAGGAAACGTGCTGAAATTTTTAAAAATGGGCCAAGAGGAGCAAATTTTCAAAGATTTATAAGTCAAAACTCAGGAACTGTAGCAGATAAATCGATTAAGCCAAGGCAAACGTGTGGAAAAAAATTACCCAAGTCGGCAAGAACCACATATACGCACATAAAAATATATATAAAATATATAAAAATATATTGCACATACCTATATAGGAATTATAAAAACATTTTATGCGATATCTTTGTCAAACATGTATCTAGGTAATTCATTGAAAGTTCCATAAGGTCCACCAAACCAAATAAATAATAAGTTTTTTAAAATGGGTGTGACAGCACAAACCATACCGACTAGCGCCACGTATGTTTTGTTATTTTTTGCGCAAGATGCGCACGGGTCCGGCTAGTTATCATTAATTAGGGAGTAAAGAAATGTACTTAATAATGTAGAACTGTATGGGCACTTCGATTGTGGTGAGTCATTGGACATTGTAGGTTCATGGAAAACATGGTGTATGTACCTTTCATTTATGTGGGCTTGTGGGTCTAGTGTGGGATATACTTACTACATATGTATATGTATGTAACTATAGTAAATGTACGTTTTCGTCTATGCAAAACTAAACACTTTTGGCATTACCTTTTTTTCTTTAAATGTTCGCGAGAAAATTGTTATGCACGTACATATAAAAGGTTTAACAATTTTGTGAACAAACAAATATATTTACATATGTGTTTATTTATATCTAATCTTAATATCTACATATGTATACATATATAAGCATAAATTGAACTATCACATTGAGAATCGCATATGTAAACCAATGGCATGCGATTGTACACTTGTGGCAAAAACATTGTAGTCAAAACCGAACATTTTTTATATTCAGCATTTATAATTTCATAATGAATGAAATCAGTAGCTAATAATTATCAACCAATTCTCGTTAATGCAAATAAAGACAAAATTAATATTTAAGAAATTATGTTTTTATATAAAAATTTTGGCCACGGTTGTATATGTATGTATGTATATTTAAGTACCCGTTCGGGAAGTATTCGTATACAATTAGTTTACATTTGTACCCATTCGGGAACCATCGGGGACTAATTGTGGATCGATTGTTCCCGAAAGAGATCAGTTCAGAACAAATCTCTATCGAGATTAATCACACATTTTTTTACAGGGATATTATGTACATATATGTACATATATGTACATACACATATGTATTTAACATAGATGGGTATTTTTAGTACCAGTACAGCCCACATAGCATTTGGAAGATTGTTTTATGAAAACCGACTGTACCGAGTCTTTTTCGATCCCCTTTGATGATCAAAAACTGATTAATCACCTCTGCGATTAGAATAAGACTCGAAAATAAGTCAGATCAGCGATTGAAAAGTGATTTTATTTTTTATCATATAAAAATAACCTAGCTGAGTGTTTTTCGATCTCCTTTGCTGATTAAAAAATAATTTATCACAAATTGATCATGCTAAAGGTCGAAATGTGATCGATTACTTTGCTTTTTTAGACAAAGCAAGCCTTAGCAAGTCTAGTACATATAGCTATAATTTAAAAAAAAAAATTCAGAGAATTTATATTAGATTTCGGTATTGATGGTTCCGAATGTTGTTGAGCAGGAACATATGGATGCATGTCTTCCGTGTTGCCGTATATGAGAGTGCCAAAATGCGCATATGCATTTTCATACGAATTCATTTATGGATTGAAATTTTTGTATCTTAAACTCCTTATTTGCTTAATATTATTATGGGCTAAAAATCTGTTTCAAAAGTTCCAACCAAAATGTGGACTGAGGTTGACCGTGGAAATTCTTTTTGCGAATTGGTAAAGGTAAGGCTAAAGGTTTAATATGTAACAGGATAAAAGATGGGAAAGAAATGAGGTTGTAAAGTGTCCCAAAAATGAGTAGGGAAGTATTAGAAAACGATAAGAAATTGATCAGAAAGTTACTGGAAAACGACCCAAAAAAGATTAGAAAATGAACAGAAAAACGATTGAAAAAATGACCCAAAAAAGATTCGAAAATGATCAAAATAAGATTCAAAATCGAAAAAAATAAAATCGAAATGGACTCGAAAATGATTAAAATACGATTGAAATAAGACTCGAAAACGACTCCCCAAGAAGAGTTCGACGTAGGGTACCATTTTCTACAGACGAGAGGCTCTTTTATGATCAGAAAATGAGCGCATTTTCCATTATTTTAAACATGCATAGGGATCGAAAAAGACTGGAATATGATCAAAAAATTCATAAAATGCTATGTGGGAAAGCATAATTTTCTCTGATGTAGGCAGGAAAGGCTGCCCATCTATGTTATTTACATATGCACATACAAAAATGTTATTATAAAATATACATAAATATCAGGGACACGACGATTTTGTAACTTTTAGAATAAAAGTACATTTTTATACGAAAATATTTGTGTGGTCAAATTAATTCTAACTCATTAAAAACGATTAGATTTCTTCTAAATAATAAACAAACTGCCAATTCTACATACATATTTTCAATAACACATTACAATTGCAAATTTCTTATTATGTTTTTCTAGTATGTTGGTACGCATAAATATATTTCTTATAATGCTTCTACTTCTAGTGCTTAATTCCAAATTCTTAACAAAAAAATACTCCTTCATTAAATGAATAATAGTAGTAAGCCTGTGTTAGTGCTTGATGTTAGTCTCTGGTCCAATTGTTGCATTGATGCCGCCTTTACCTTTTGACTTTCTCCCTTGCAGATAAGTGATCGCATACTCGATCGACCAAGCGATCACACAAAGGAATATACAAACAGATTGTGCATGAATGCAGATGGGATAGCTATCAGTGACGTCACGTATCAGACCTGTGGGGAATTGAGAATATGGCATGAGAGTGCTTAATGGTAAAAAAAAAATGTAGTTGCAAAGGTAATATTTATAAATGAAATGTTCCTTACCGATCAACGGCCCAAGACAAATCACGAACACAGCTTTACCAACCAAATGCCAACCGAAGGCTGAAGGCAATTTCTCCAACGAACAATACTCGGAAACGGTTAATGTGAAATTGGCCAAAGCAGAGCCACGGAAGAAACCGCATATCGAGAGCCAGATCATGAGTTGTGTCCAATCGGTTTGCTCGGCCATAACTAGAATCAGAATGTAGAGAACATATTTTTATGTACATACATAGATAATTCTGAGAGCTTTATGGGTATTTGTATGTACTCATAAATGGAAAGAGAGGAAAGCGGATTTTGTCAAATGATCAGCCGAATTGCCTACAAATATCTCCTATTACAAATCCACGTCCGTCTACTTACTTGAACGCGTGATGGCCACAAAAACGATGGAAACCAGAAACACCGTACGTTTCCTAATTGTTGTTCGATCGAAGATCGGTGGAAAAATAATGCGCGCTAAAATATCTGTGATTGCTGTTGTGGAAAGGCAGAATGCCACATCAGATTTGTTATAGCCTAGATTGGCGAAGAAGAATGGCGTAACCATTTTGAAGTTCATTTCGCCCACATAAAATATGGACAAGCCAAATAATATATTGAGAAATTTCTTATCACGCAATAGATCGACATCCATGAGATCAGCAAAACGTCGCCAAAAACCAGGTTTCTGTTCTGCCTCGTTTTCCGGCGACTCATCACACTTTTCCACCTCCGTCGAATGCATTCGAATAAACGAATCTCGATGCGCATTCGCCATACCACTCGCCGCCGTATTCACACGCCTCAACTCACGATCGTTCCGTTCGAACTCTTCATCGCCAACATTCATGTGCACTTGCAATATCGAACCGGTGAAATCCATGTAGGACAAGTTTGAGGTGACGGATTGTTTACGATTACGCAATGTCTGATTTATATCGGTATGACTATGGCTGTTATTCACCGCCGATTGTACACCGGCCAGCGACATTATACGCGGAAATGTGGGTCGCTTTGGTATACCCAAACGATTGCCATTCATTGTATTCATAGCGATTTCCGAATAATTCTTTCGCATATGCTGTTGTTTGGGAAATAGCAGAGTATTCAATTCGGGCAGTGCATCCTCCTCGTTGCCATCTTCACGTATAGCTTTTATTTCTGGGGTGGGCGGTGATGCTGGCACCGTCATCATTTCCTCATCAATCAATTCCTCTTTCATATGCCATTTGGCTGGCTGCAGTAGCACTGCTCCCACTGTGGCGTTCATGGCTACACCGGCCAACAGCAGAACAGCGCCACGAAATTGGAATTCTTCGAGCAGCAAACGTACCAATTGTGGCATGATCAACATGCCCAATGCGGTGCCAGCCATCGATAGGCCTACCGCTTGACCTCGCTTATTTTTGAAATAATGATTGAGTGCCACAAAGGCGGCGGATGTGGATAGACCTACGCCGATTCCATTGATCACACTATATGTGCTGATTATGTGTGCCATGCTGGAGGCGTTTGCTGTGGCCGCCAAACCAATGCCACAGAGTAAAGAGCCGAAAATGGCCACTTTGCGGTAGGAAAATTCTTTTAGTAATGGTCCAACAAAGAGTCCGGAAAAGTTCATACACACGTCGAGGGTGCTCATTATAACGGCAGAGCCGGTGGTGCCGACACCGAGATCACGTAGTAAATCGCCGAACAGTAAACCGAACGATGGTTCAATTGAGCGGGTGGCCAACTGGAAATAAATTAGAAAAAAAAGAAGGTTGAAAATTTAATATGTAACTTATGTAAGAATGTATTTATCATATAAAAGGTACGAATATTTTCAATCTTATTATTTTCAGTATTAGCCGAGAATAATAGGATATGTGGAGGGAAGTAGTTAAAGCCGTTTAATGATTGTTGTTAAGGAATAGAATGACTATTGGTCTTAAGGACAAAATCGAGTCGAGGAAAATAGAAGAAGAGGTGCCCAGTAATAAGTTGAACTGCAGTACAAAAAGAATGAGCCAGCCCCTCATTTCGTCTCGCAAACTAGTTCGGCCACACGAGTTTGGAATGATTGTGAATACCAAGACACTACCATCCAGCACCTGCTACTTCAAGGAAGAAGCTCAACAGAATGCTTGTTTCGAGCGACTTACGCAAACTCTTCCAAGATAACGAAAGTGGACGAACTTTTATTTCTAGTGAAATGTTTTATTTTATCCCCTGCGTTATTAATTTTACAACAAATCCGTTTGGTCTTAAATTTACTTTCTTCGCTACAGTGTTAATTAATATGTACATTAAGCTGGGCATTCTAATATATATTTATAAATATTTATTTGTCAATAAAACTCGATTAGATAATTTCCATCGTTTCGTTCGTGCACTGCGTGCGCTGCAGTGCTTTTATCGCCATTCAATTTAGCATTTAGATGTGAAAAATCGCTAATGGCTGTGATTTGCGCTCGATTCGACACATTAATTGTGTTGGCTAATAAGAATTACATATGTATATGTATGCATAAAAATAAAAATATTTGCACTTTTGCCAATTATTTGTTTTACTTATTGGGTTAAATGAAAAATTGCCGATGAAAATTCATATGTCCAAAAGGTATTTTAAGCACATAATTATAAGTTATTTATATATAAATAAATTTGTTGTGATATTTACACATAAATGGTTAATCATTTAACAATTACGAAATAACAAAAAAAAAAACAAAAAAAAATATCAACAGTCTATAAACAATCAGACAATAAACAATATCTTTATAGCTTGATTTAGCCATTTGTGTATGTTGCATTGGTTTTTTTTAGATAACTAAACAATAAATATTAATGACATAAACGACTTTAACAGTTAGCATTTTTTGCTATAAAAATTCACGTCATTCACTGTCAACTCATTTATGCATGTTTTTCACGTGAAGGTTTAAATTTTCAATTAGGTACTGTAACTGTAATTGATTTATTGTTAATAGCAAAAGAAAATGTACAAAAACAAATCCATACATACATATGCACCTATTGTACGTACAATCTACATATGTGCTTATTGATTATGTGTAAAGGGGTCTCCAATAATGGCCCTTTTTAATGTGGTTTCACCACTCCTTCTTAGCTAAGACAAACGTTAGTCAGCTCTTAACTTGACTATAACTAAACTAAACACTTGTTTTGCTTGAGCAAATTCAACAAATAAAAGAACAAATCGTCCCCTCAATATAATAATAGCGTATGTGCTCATACGCCATTATTTTTATACTCAGCTGTACTAGTACACAGAGTATTATAGTTTTAATCACATAACGGTGGATTGTAACAGAATGAAATAATCGAGATAGATATAGACTTATATATATCAAAATGATCAGGGTGAAAAGATAAATCGATTGAGCCATGTCCGTCCGTCCGTCCGTCCGTCCGTCTGTCCGTCCGTCCGTCTGTCCGTCTGTCCGTCCGTCTGTAAACACTCTAACTCGCGCAAAAATTGAGATATTTTGGTGAAATTTGGAATGCAAGTTGGTATCGAGACTGGGACGGTTGGTATTGAAAATGGGCGAAATCGGACCATGACCACGCCCACTTTTTCTATATAGAAAAAATCGGAAATTTGGTATCTCAGCCATTAATAGAGCTGGAGTGATGAAATTTTACCCACGTGTTGAGCTCAGGCCCCTAAGAAGAAATTTGATGAAACTTTGGAAAATGGGCGGTGCCACGCCCACTTATTAAGGGTCAAACATTGAAAGTTTTATATGTCATAACTCCGAAACCGTTGAAGATATATCGATGAAATTTGGTACACGTGATATACTTACTTATGCAAATGTCTAGACGGAGAATTGTCAAAATCGGTTGACGGACACGCCCACTTTTATATATGTGTATTATAAAGTGACCTAATAAAAACATTTGAAGCGATATCTTTGTCAAATATAAAGATATATCATTGAAATTTTATGGCAGGAGTCCATCTGCGGACATAAAACGAAAAACACAAAAATTTTGGAAAATGGGCGTGGCACCGCCTCTTTTTAGAAGCAGGAATATACGAGATTTCTGAGCCCATAACTCGACAAATAATTGATATATAATGACGAAACTTGGTGTATACACTTTCGTAACGTCTGGTAATACATACTCAAAATTTTAGAGAAATCGGTTGACGACCACGCCCTCTTTTATATATGGAAACTATAAAGGGGCCTAATAAAAACATTTTAAGCGATATCTTTGTCAAATATAAAGATAATTCATTGAAATTTTGTGGCATGAGTTCCACAATAGACCGGAAACAAGAAATATAAAAATTTTGGAAAATGGGCGTGGCACCGCCTCTTTTTAGACAAAGGGATATACGACATTTCTTAGCCTATAACTCGACAAATAATGGAGATATTGTGACGAAACTTGGTTTATACACTTTTATAACTTGTGTTAATAGACACGCAAAAATTTATTGAAATCGGTTATGACCACGCCTACTTTTTAACAAAGATATTTCTGGAACACCCTTTAGGAATTTGTAACGTGACATCTTTGTAACTAGATGTCATAAAGGAATGAAATTTTGCACAAATAATATTCATATGCTTAGTTGGATGACTGATTTTGAAAATGGGCGTGGCTACGCCCACTATATGCAGCACTCGCTTTATATAAAGTGCACCGTGTTTCCATCAAACGCAAACAAACAATGAAAGCATACAGCTGAGTATCTAATGTTCGATTCCACTCGAACTTAGGCTTCCTTACTTGTTTTTATTGCTTATTTAGAATCTCCATCATTGATTCTATGTCTGGTCAAATTCTACTTCCACAAAGTGGGTCAAAATGTCACTGGAAAAAATGGTGTATAATTTCTTGTTCAAAAATTTAATAGATATCTGATTTGACAAAAACTTTAAACTCGATTTTCTCAAAACCCAAAAAAAAATTACACTGGTCGACAAAATTTCAACAAATTTTTGTTACAGAAATAAAATTCTACTTTTCTAAAGGATTTCGGTGCGGTGAATAACTTTAATCAATTTTTAAAATAAGTAAGTAATTTAAAAGATATTGAGGAGTGAATATAACCAAAAAACGTGTTTTTCGCCTCTTTGGGCATGACTATCTAAAAAACTGTACGCATTACAAAAAATCTGACTTCAGATTCGGATTCAGCGCACCGAAATCCTTTAGAAAAGTAGAATTTTATTTCTGTAACAAAAACTTGTCGACCAGTGTTATACGCTATTGTTATATTGAGGGGACGAAATACAGCAACCAAACAAAAAAAAAAACACTATTTAGCAAAATAGCTAGCAGCGTAGCTGCATGCAAAGCCATTTAGTTCCACTTGCTGGTGAAACCGAAAAGTTAGTTTTAGCACGGAATCTGGACTAACTTAAGTCGTTACTAAAACTAAACTTAAATATGTTTAGTGAAGCCGGACCATAATCTATATTATGCCTCGCCAATTAAGCAGAGTTTTTCAAAAACTTGTTTTTTATTGCATAAACACATTATTTTTCAACATCCTTTTGTAAATACGAGTTAATAGGGTCCGAACTTTAGAGCGGACGGCTTTTGTAAAAGTGAAAATATCTCTAACTACTCATTACCGCATTTTATGTAAACAGGTTACGTATACGCAGTGTAGTTCAATGTACATATGTTTTTGCCAGTGTGGCCAGGTGATGATAAAAAGTGAGGCTAAAGTGGCAAAGAAAAATGTTAGAAAAGGCTGATATTAGAAAAAAAGAATCTAAAAAAAGTCAGCATTTTTTTTAAGAAATCCATTTACATTTTTTTTTATTTCAGTGTTGTTCATTTGCATATAAAAACAAGTAAGGAAGCCTAAGTTCGAGTGGAATCGAACATTAGATACTCAGCTGTATGCTTTCATTGTTTGTTTGCGTTTGATGGAAACACGGCGTATTTTATATAAAGCGAGTGCCGCATAAAGTGGGCGTAGCCACGCCCATTTTCAACATTTTTATCAGTCATCCAACTAAGCATATGAATATTATTTTTTGTGCAAAATTTCATTCCTTTATGACTTCTAGTTACAAAGATGTCACGTTACAAATTCCCAAAGGGTGTTCCAGAAATATCTTTGTTAAAAAGTAGGCGTGGTTATAAACCGATTTGAAGAAATTTTTGCGTGTCTATTAAAACAAGTTATAAAAGTGTATAAACCAAGTTTCATCATAATATCTCAATTATTTGTCGAGTTATGGGCTCCGAAATCTCGTAGATCCCTTTGTCTCAAAGGAGGCGGTGCCACGCCCATCTTCCAAAATTTTTATATTTTTTGTTTCCGGTCTATTGTGGAACTCATGCCACAAAATTTCTATGAATTATCTCTATATTTGACAAAGATATCGCTTAAAATGTTTTTATTAGGCCACTTTATAATACACATATATAAAAGTGGGCGTGGCCGTCAACCCATTTTGGAAATTTTTCGTCCAAACATTTGCCTAAGTAAGTATATCACGCGTACCAAATTTCATCGATATATCTTCAACGGTTTCTGAGTTATGACTCATAAAACTTTGAATGTTTGCCCCTTAATAAGTGGGCGTGGCACCGCCCATTTTTCAAAATATTTGTGTTTTCTGTTTTATGTCCATAGTTGGACTCATGCGACAAAATTTCAATGATAGATCTTTATATTTGACAGAGATATGGCTTAAAATGTTTTTATTAGGCCACTTTATAATACACATATATAAAAGTGGGCGTGGCCGTCAACCGATTTTAACTATTTTCCGTCCAAACGTTTGTCTAAGTAAGTAAATCACGCGTACCAAATTTCATCGATATATCTTCAATGGTTTCTGAGTTATGACATATAAAACTTTCCATGTTTGACCCTTAATAAGTGGGCGTGGCACCGCCCATTTTCCAAAATTTCATCAAATTTCTTCCTAGGGGCCTGAGCTCAGCACGTGGGTAAAATTTCATCGCTCCAGCTATATTAGTGACTGAGATACCAAATTTCCGATTTTTTCTATATAGGAAAAGTGGGCGTGGTCATGGTCCGATTTCGCCCATTTTCAATACCAACCGTCCCAGTCTCGATACCAACTTGCATTTCAAATTTCATCAAAATATCTCAATTTTTGCGCGAGTTAGAGTGTTTACAGACGGACGGACAGACGGACGGACGGACGGACAGACGGACGGACATGGCTCAATCGATTTCTCTTTTCACCCTGATCATTTTGATATATATAAGTCTATATCTATCTCGATTATTCATTCTGTTACAATCCACCGTTATGTGATTAAAACTATAATACTCTGTGTACTAGTACAGCTGAGTATAATTATGTTTGTTTAATGAGACCAAAAATAGAGTAGAGCAGCTGTCAGAAGAAAAGTAAAGCAAGTTAAAGCAACTCAGAGCAAACACTCATGAAACACTTTTTGGTCTCAATTATGAAAAAAATTAAGATTTAGATTACAATACGATTATACATTTGTACTGGGAAAAAAATTCTCCTCAATTTTTACTTGTTTCGAGGATTCTCCGCAACCATTTTTTATCATTCATGATGGAATTTCAGATTGCATTTTCCATTTTGTTACTGTTTTTAAACGGTTTTATTTAGCTCACCCCGTTTGTTTTATTGTTGGGTCAAATTTAGTAATTCAAATTTCACCCTCTTCCTGTCAACCGATTAATCTGAAATTTTGCAGGCATATATAACCCCGATGACAATGCAATATTATGAAAAAAAAATTCCGATAGGTGGCGCGTGGGTCGCTATATTTACAAAAATCGCATTTATGGTCCGATTTGGCTGAAATTCGGAACATGTATTACTACCTTGAAAAGAAATATTTTCTTAAAAAAAAAATTCCGCTAGGTGGCGCGTGGGTCGCTATATTTACAAAAATCGCATTTATGGTCCGATTTGGCTGAAATTCGGAACATGTATTACTACCTTGAAAAGAAATATTTTCTTAAAAAAAAAATTCCGCTAGGTGGCGCGTGGGTCGCTATATTTACAAAAATCGCATTTATGGTCCGATTTGGCTGAAATTCGGAACATGTATTACTACCTTGAAAAGAAATATTTTCTTAAAAAAAAATTCCGCTAGGTGGCGCGTGGGTCGCTATATTTACAAAAATCGCATTTATGGTCCGATTTGGCTGAAATTTGGAACATGTATTACTACCTTGAAAGGAAATATTTTCCTAAAAAAAACTTCCGATAGGTGGCGCGTGGGTCGCTATAGAGGCGTTGGACTGCAATAAACTAACGGGCAAGAAACCTTGCAATAATGAAGCACTAAATGAATTAAACAGAATGCGAAATAAAAACTAAAAACTAGAAAATAAAAATAGGTAAAAAACTTTTTAAATTAAACGGTTTTATGTTATACATATATTGCAATGTTTAAGATAAATGTACTAAAAACCAAAAAATAATAAAATAGATACAGTCGTGGGAATTATAAACATAGACTAGACTAAAATAAAACCGGGGGGCACGTCAATTGTCTACAAATTATCGACTTAATGTGCGATAGAAGAATCGTTTAATAAAAATTACTTACTATTTTCTTGCTCATGGAAATTCCAATAGTTATACACTCCATGTTAATAAAAGAGATGTTTCAACTAGTTTATCGTTGGACATTCACACGAGGAATCGTTTCACTGCTCGTAGTTTGTCTTTAATCGACAAAACATATGATAAAAGTACTACTCGCTCACCACTAAGAAACCCTAAAACTCGCTTATAATCGAGCTTGCTAGCTTTTTTCCACATTCTAGCCCTACTTATCACACGTCCATCGTTGTCGGTTGAACAACTGCCTAATTATAGTGTAACATTACAAAACAAATATTTTAATCAACGATTGTAGACAATTGACGTGCCCCACGGTTTTATTTTAGTCTAGTCTATGTTTATAATTCCCACGACTGTATCTATTTTATTATTTTTTGGTTTTTAGTACATTTATCTTAAACATTGCAATATATGTATAACATAAAACCGTTTAATTTAAAAAGTTTTTTACCTATTTTTATTTTTTAATTCAATTTAATTAATTTTTTGATAGCCGGCTCTGTCAAAACGAAAACAAGAAAAAAAATTATGAGGCTAAAGAACAAAAAGAAAAGCCAAATATAGCCTCGAAAAAACTAACCTGGCCACACTGCTAATTAATAAAAACCCAATTATTGGGTTTTTAAAAAATAGTGGTTACCTCTCGGCAGTATGCGGCATACCCTCCCAGTGTATTGCTGTCATGAAAAGGCTTCTCACAAAAAAATGTATTCGCCGTTCGGAGCCAGCATAAAACGGTAGGTCCACCCAATTTGCATAAAAGGTTAAGGAGCACGCCTCGCATTGGGAGAGAAGCTGGACCATAAAACTCGTCAGAGTTATAAACGCGCCAGTGTATCATTAAACACCATTTTCTTAATAACTAGGATAATAGCTGACTTCCATGAAAAATAAGCTTGCAGCCGTATTGGCACTTCTCTGGGTTACAAGCTATGAAGCTTTGAGGATATAATATAGTCTCATTGAATTTTTACGTTAAAAGGTGTTTAAAATCTCTATATCTCAAATTCTTTCATAGTGTACTGATGAGTGTAACCTGTCACCCCACATATGTACGTTATGTAATATTTTTTATATACCTACTAGTATAGATATCGTTAAATAATTTTGTCGTAAACTTTTACAATCAAAAACATAAAGTTAATAAAAAATTAGAGTTATTGATCATAAATACCGCTTTTGCCCTTGAACACCTACACCATAAATATTATTGGCCATTGAAGTATTGTAAAAACAAAAAGATAATATTACCTATACAATTTTCACGAATTTAATATAATTTAGTTAAAAAGAGATAAGTGTGTTTAAGAAAACAGCTTGCAGAAAAATAAATATATACATACGTCAAATAGAGTGGACTCGTCTAAGAACATATGCACATACTGTATACGTACATACTACATACATATGTATGTACATTAGTATTCCATTAGATCGTATGCAAATTCCGTTGTATAACATTGAATTAAGTAATACAGAATTTTAAATATTTCGTTCATTTATTTTTACTCTCTGTCGTTAAATAAATAATAGACAATACTATGTGTTCATATGTATAAATGTATAAATTCATTGCACTTTTATATGATAGAAAGTACATAAATATTGCAGCCGCGCTGTCTGGGTGAGATCATTCGTAAGCAAAAGTAAATTGATGATTGTCATGTCATATATGACAATATGTATGCACATTTGTATAAACATACATATGTAGCTACATAGCTAAGGCTAATAGCGTATATTTTTAGTTTAGTAGGAAGCTTTTCAGTGCAAGTTCAATGTAATACGTCAATCAAACTAAACATTAATTTTTCACAGTATGTATATTAGATGCGTTTTTTTTTTTTGTATGAGATTCTTTAGATTCAGAGCCTCCCTCCGGCACCGGAACATGAAAATAGGATGTTTCAGAGTAAGTAAACTGAAAAAAAATTTCACTTTTCCAAAAACTGGATGGAGCTACACCAAAAACCGCGGAAATTCCCAGAATTTCAAAGTATGTTTAGATTTATGTATGAAAAAAAGTTAGAATTTTGCACAAGAAAAAATATTTATATCTATCCATACGTAGAATTAACCGCTAAAACGAATGGCATATTCAGTTTTTTAGGTACACTACCCAGGGAAGGTAATATCGCGGCCTAAAGTGATAATTTTCTTCATGAATTTTCTTTTACATTTGTGGAGTTATCCAAATTGGATAATCCAACCACATAAAACAACTAATAACCCAAGAAACCGCCTTCAAGAGTAAAATTGTTAACATTTTTTTTTAGAAATACACACTTAATTGTGATGAACTCATCCATTCACTTAAATTTGATGAACTCATCCAAGTTTTATTAGATTTTTAATAGCTATACATTTCTGGAAAGCGCATTAAATAACGCCGACTACCGTATGATTTAATTAAAAACTAATGTCCGCTTTCAGGAAGAGTGTAGGGCAAGAAATTGAAGATTCAAGAGAAAAAAAAAAATGATCACTTTAGGCCGCAAGGGAGTGTACCATAAAATTGAATACGCCATTCGCTTTAGTGGTTAATTCTACGTATAGGTTGATATCAATTTTTTTTCTTGTACAAAATCTTAAACTTTTTCATACAAAAATCTAAACATACCTTGAAAGTCTGGGAATTTTCGCAGTTTTTGGTGTAGATACATCTAGTTTTGGATAAGTGAAATTTTTTTTTCAGTTTACTTACTCTAAAACACCCTATTTTCATATTCCGGTGCCGGAGGGAGGATCTAGAAAATCGTATCTAATATCTATAGGTACTACATACATGAATTGAAATTACATAAGTAAACTTATACTATGTTCAGCCATGCGCTTAATAGCAATTAAAGCCATAATTGACATCTATTTACCGTTAAAATAACTCCATTGACCTAAAACTTAATACATTTTTCAATGCAACTCTGATAACATAGTAAAAAATAAAATGACAAAACTAAACATAAAAAATTAATAAATAAATGGAAGATAAGTGAGATATCATTTGCATCCCAGTCAACCAGAAGAGTCCGTATTTTCGCATATTTGTAATTTGTACAGTTTATTTTCGAAGATTAAAAAACTTAAATTTTCAGATTGAGAACAAAAATATCGCAATAAAAATACATATATGTATATAAAGATTTTCGATATAAATTCAGTGGATCCACTATATAAATTTTACAAGGCAGCGCGCGTGAGTAACTAAATTTTACCATATGCAAGATTGGATATGAATGTATGTACATAGGAGTATATGATTCGTCTATTTTCAAAACCAGCCATCTCCACTCAAGTGGTTTCTGAGAAAAATGCAAAAAACTGCTCTTAAGAAACCATTGGCTAAAACGATTTGTGTTTATTATTATTATAGAGTAATTTGAATTGAATATGGCAGGTTCTGGTTAAGAAATTGTTTTAATATTAAATATAAGTGATGATTTGCAATTGGATCTGATACCTAGCTTAAAAAATTAAAATTTTGGAGATGGCCAGTTTTGAAACTGGACGATTCATATATTAGTATACCCAGTAGGCCCAAAGGTACTACAATCATCAATACTCTCCTCCTTACATTTCCTTTAGCGAAGATAACAACTTCCATGACTATGCCCCATGACTATCGTACGGCGATGGCCGCCTTCGCATAAATTACTTTGTATAGTAAAAAAAGGCAATGAAGCGAAAGCGTCGGGCTTTCATTCCAAACCGCATGTTTTTTCATAAGTTCGTTCTTATAATCTTGTTAAGTATTCGGCATGAATTGTAGCAGTATTGTAATGCTGAATATACAGCTGCCTACCACCTAACTTTGTCATGTACTTCGATCGTATAAATTTTTATGTTTCGGCTTACTCTTCTTAGCTCCTACTTTCTTCTTCTCTTCTTGATTGGCGCTTAACCGTCTAGACGATTCTGGCCGAGTCCAACAGAGCACGCCAATTGCTTCTGTTTCGCGCAGCATGGCGCCACTTGGGAACACCTAGGGAGGCAGCATCGCTGTCCGCTGGATCTTTATTCGCTGAACAATGTCGATGTCTGTGTAAAGCTCGTACAGCTCATCGTTAAATCTCCGTCGATACTCGCCCACGACAACGCGCAAAGGTCCATAAATCTTACGAAGAACTTTTCTCTCGAATACTCCAAGTGCCATCTCATCTGATTTTGAAATTGTCCATGCTTCTGCGCCGTACATGAGGACTGGAACGATGAGCGTCCTGTAAAGTGTGATTTTTGTTTGTCGAGAGAGGACTTTACTTTTCAGTTGCCTACTTAGTCCGAAGTAGCATTTATTGGCAAGCGTGATTCTTCATTGGATCTCCGTGCTGACATCATTCTTGGTGTTAATGCTGGTTCCCAAATTGACGAAGTCCTTAACAGTTCCGAATTTGTAGCTATCAACATTGACGTGGCTGCCAAGGCGTGCTGTTCCTTTGTGTGATGACAGGAGGTACTTCGTCTTGTCCTCGTTAACCGCCAAACCCATTTTCTTAGCCTCTTTATCCAGCTTGGAGAAGGCAGAACATACGGCGCGAGTGTTAGTGCCAATGATGTCGATATCATCGGCGTACGCCAGCAGTTGTACACTCTTGTGGTATAAAATGCTTCCTGTATGGTTAAGTTCTGCAGATCCTATTATTAGCTCCTACTTTGGTCAGTGAAGAAATGATCTGTGCTCAATTTGTAAGTGCCGTTCAACATACTTTAGGAGTACCTGCGGTATATCTAACAAAAGCAAGTATCCTGGCATGAATAAAACTCGCATCACCGTACAAATGGGCCTAGTGGGTAGATATACATGCATACATATAAATATTTTGATATTTATTTTAGCGAACAGAAGCTACATATTTACATATTACTTTATTAATCGCTATAATTTAATGCAGTAGGCTGAAGACGTTAACCCACAAAACGGCACTTGAAACGAGTTTATATGTACATATGTAGTACATATGTAAGTTGTATGCGAACTAACTTGTTTAATGTTGCAAAGAAAAATTTAAATATTTAAGAGCTGTTAATGTTTTTATTAAGGGGAAAAGTATTATTTAAAAGTAACAGCATGGCAACGAGTATTTTAGTTGAATTTGAAATTACCAATTTACAATTTCTTGCACGTTTTATTCAAGAAACTAAATAAATTATTTTTTCAGAACTTTAAATTATTTTAATGCGGACAAGAAACGTAAAGCTGTCTTTTTCTGGCTTATCTCATCTCGCATTTGTTTACTCTCGTTAATTTGCCATTTTTTCTCTTATTTTATTACTTATTTTTAATTACGAAAGTTAAAGCCAATAACTCTTGCGTTTTTTGCAGTTAATGAATTTCAATTGGATGAGCAGGAAACATGAAAAGTAAAACAAAAGATACATATACATACATATGTATGTATAAGTAAAAAGTACATAAATGTGGAAAATACAATTTAAATAATTAATGGAATTGCATTTTGTTTCAGCCATTTGGTGACAAGCATTTTAATTGACTACAGCCGCCTACGGGTGAGACATCGAAATTGGAGATCTTCAAGTCTGTTGTTACAAAATTGGCATACTCGTATGTACATTTGTATTTATGCATGTGATCGAGTGCGTTAACTTCAATGACGTGAACGTCATGTGATTTATCTGATGATATATGTAGGTACTGGGACATTTGAAGAGATAATCAACGTAAATTTTGGCAAATGTGCAGAGTCTTGCGACTGGTTTATGAGGAAGATATCTCAGACATATCTTTACATTCCCTTATAGAGCTGCATCACAAAAACATTTTACATGTACAAGGTACTTGTGAAAAAGTGTTCCTAAAATCCAGCAAATTGTACCAGGTATCTACGGAGTTATCATAACGGCATACAGTGTGTCTTAACGGTAGACTATGGGAAACTGGAAAATTTAATATGCATCAATATGCATGTAGCTACATCAGTGTTGAACGAAAGAGCAATACGGAGCAAAACGGAGCTGCTCGGCTACACATACGAGTCGTGTGTGTGCTGCTAGCAAGCAATTGCGACGCCTACAACCAATTATAGGCCCGTCACATAGCATACGTCAATCCGTCTACGTCGACGTATGTGACTGACAGCTCACGTACTTGACGGAGAGGTCGCCACATAGGAAACGTTGGCGGATATACACAAATCAGCTGTTTGATTAACCTTTAACTACAGAGGTGGTGGCAAAAATTTAACTCTTTAGAATATTTTGTAATTTCTCTTTTAAGTTGCCCTCTTGAAATTCAGTTTTCAGTAACTTCACATCTCCTGATAATTCTTGACCATTTTGTTTTATGGAGGAATGTTATACAAATGAGAAAAAACTCGAAAAGCAAATTGCAAAAAAAGTGAAATTCAAGAGTAGCTAAAGGTTAACAATCAAAAGCAATCAGCTGACATAGCGACGGATTGACGTATACCAAAAGTTGACTTTTGGGCAACTTCGGTACGTTGCGGCGACGGATCCGTCGTACGTGTGACGACGTACGTTTAAATGCCGACAATTTACTGAGCTGTCAGTCACATACGTCGACGTAGACGGATTGACGTATGCTATGTGTCGGGGCTATTAGTCTGCGCTTGAATTTCATGCTGTGTACGTCGATCGCGCAAGGAATTTTTTTCTTTTTTCTGAGCAATAGGTATGCGACATCTGCTTATACGCGCACACTAATGCAAAAATATGTTGCGCTTGTGTAAGTAGCGCAGTCGCTGGTGTACATCACTGAGCTACATACATATGAGTTGAATTTTCTGAAGTGGGCCACTTTTTTTCGAAGTTGTACTATCTTTCTGAAATTTTTTGTATAGTTCACAACAACAAAAAAAAAAAATACGTTTGGCCCAGTTTTTCAAAATTCGAATTATTTTCAAAGTTATAGCTATCAACACTTTTCGAAGTTCCTCAGTTTTTGCCGATTTTCTCACGATTGGTCAAACCGATTTTGCTAAATTTTGACATATATATAAAAGATGATATCTTCTACCAAACAGCATTTCTTATTTTTGCAAATAATTTTTTTTGCAAACATTATTCGCAATTTTTATGTTCTGGACCACGGTCGGATGGCGCTTTTGTATGATGTTGTTGGGCATTCCATTAGTTACAATTAGCAAAAAAATAATTTTGGGGCACTTTAAGGGAGCGGGAGTTATGCATGCTTTAATTCATTATTCGTAGTACTCAGTAAGTAACAAAAAAATTGCATACAAAAATAACAAGTGTAAAAAAGGAAATAACTCCCGCGCCTTTAAAGTGCCCCAAAATTTTTTTTTGCTAATAGTTACTAATGGAATGCCCAACAACATCATACAAAAGCGCCATCCGACCGTGGTCCAGAACATAAAAATTGCGAATAATGTTTGCAAAAAAAATTATTTGCAAAAATAAGAAATGCAGTTTGGTGGAAGATACCATCTTTTATATATATGTCAAAATTTAGCAAAATCGGTTTGACCAATCGTGAGAAAATCGGCAAAAACTGAGGAACTTCGAAAAGTGTTTATACCTAGCTATAACTTTGAAAATAATTCGAATTTCGAAAAATTGTTAAGTACGTATTTTTTTTTAAGCGATGTGAGCCATACTACCCACTTTCATTAAAATACATGGCCGTCGAAAAAATTTTAGGTGGCCCACTTCAAAAAATTCAACTCATATGTCTTTAACATTTAAATATCGTCGCTGCGCCAACAAAAAGAGCTATACGTTTTTCAGCAACTTTTCAGGAGAGCAAAAAAACCGTTTTCTGGTGATCCTGGAGAATATTTTTTCTAGTTTGAATTGTTAACTAATGATACTACACATATGTAATAGACTTGTGCAATTTTTTTTTTACTTTTTTTGACCAACCACTTCGCATGAAGCATTTGCGCCGTTTTACAGCACATAGCTCTTTTTACAAATTGTTTAAATTTGCTAGTGGGGGTAAGAAATCGTGAAAGATGTGTACACAATTCTTCGCTAGGGTCCGATGCAATTAGCGATAGCTTGGAAATGCATTATTTAATTGACCAGTGCCCCTCCTATTTTGAAAATTGGTCACATACGCTTTTTTTAAATAATTATTTTACACAAAAATAACCTGAAATCAAAAAAAATTATACGAAAATAGATGTATAACTGATTTTACAGAGATTTCTACTACTGAGAGCATATAGCTGTGTTTGATAACTTCTAACCAAAGAAGGATATCAGAAAACGGGAAATGCAGAAATGTGGCTAGCGGATAGCGCTAAATAAATATGTAATAAAAAAAAAAATCGAAAAAAAACATATAACTGAATTTGTTGGCGCAGCGACGATATGTATACATGTACATATATGTACATATGTTGTTATTTTTATTTAATTTTCGCCAAGACATTAAATAAGAGCCTATACACACTTGCGACTCAATCGATTTGGTCGAATTGGACTGTTGTATTCACACTACTCCAACTATTTAGTCGAATCGGTGGCAGCTATTCACACTAGAGACTAAATAGTCGGTTGATTGACAATGACATAGTGTTACCAATGTTCACATTTTACACAGAAAAGTTTACATTAGTGGTCTTCATATAAAGTGATGATGTATTAAATTGCTAAAGTTTATCAGTTTATCTGCATTCTTACATGAAAGCACCTTCTTGTTAGCTGTCAACTTGATTAATAAATAAAAAAACAATAAAATAAACAAAAAGTGCATACATTGTTTGGCTTTGTTTCTTATTAAACTAGCAACTAGCTGTCAAGTAAATGAAAAGAGAAAAACGGAAGGAATGACGCTCATAAAGGCGAAAGAACAGAAGTAAAAGAAACGGAAAAAATAGTAAAAATTAGCCATTAATAATTTCCATGCAATTTCATTTTCATTATTTCTATTTTAAAATGCGATTAATGACATTTGAAGAGAACAACAATATCAAGAAACACATGAAAACGGAAGTAAATATCCTTAGTTAGATAATTCTTGTCTATAACTACACCATTTCCAGATGGATTTTAGAAAGCGTCAACTGGATTTTAGAAAGGGGAAATTGGATCTTAGAAATGTCAATTGGATTTTAGAAAGGGGAAATTGGATTTTAGAAATGTCAATTGGATTTTAGAAATGTCAATTGGATTTTAGAAAGGGGAAATTGGATTTTGGAATAGCCAACTGGATTTTAGAAAGGGAAAATTGGATTTTAGAAATGTCAATTTGATTTTAGAAAAGGGAAATTGGACTTTAGAAACTGTAAATTGGATTTTCGAAAATTTATATAATTATTAATTTATACTTTCATACGCAATAAAGAATTTCTATTCGAAAAATTCTGTGTAAAATTTATTTTACACGCACATTCTGAAATCCAATTCACGCTTTCAAAAATCCAATTTTCGTTTTCTAAAATCTTTTTAACGCTTTCTAAAATCCAATTGACATTTCTAAAATCCAATTTCCCCTTTCTAAAATCCAATTGACATTTCTAAAATCCAATTTCCCCTTTCTAAGATCCAGTTAACGCTTTCTAAAATCCATCTGGAAATGGTGTAGTTAATAAGAAACGAACCTTTTGTTTTTTTTTTTTAACATTTTGAAAATATTAATTGAAATATTTAATCTCTGCAATTTACCAAAAGTGAAATAAAAGTAGTGCTGTCAGCATGGCAACTCTTTCCACTACGAATATCACTGTTGTTGTTGTAGTCGTTCGACTAAATTGTCTCAAGTGTGAATACGTAGAAGGGCGCCTTGCTGATCAAGCAGTTGTACAACTGTTTCAGTTGGAATGAAATTGGACTGCAAATCCAACCGTTTCAGTTGTACGACTAATTGAATGTAGTGTGAATGCTTCCATACATTCCCATGCAAATCAACATTCGACTAAATCGATTGAGTCGCAAGTGTGTATAGGCCATAATCAGTCAACATTTAAGAAAGGGTGCATAATTAAATGTATGAGTATTTGTACGGGTATAAGAACGATAAATAAATTCTTAAAATTGCTAAAGCATTCACACGCTCGCGTCAACAATCAACAAGTTGCTTTATTGAGGTATTTGGGTGTTAAAAACAACAAACTTTTTCAATTCCACGCAAGGCACAGTGGGCCTAGACCAACGATCTCAATTTACCTTTGCTTAATATTGTTGAGAATAAACTTCTTGATTTACTTATTTAATTTAAATTTCAGCATTCAATGCCACATATTAATGTGTATATATGTATAGCATTTTCAGGTCAAATGAAACCTTTTTCAAGTCAAGTGAAACTTTTTTCAAGTCAAGTGAAACCTTTTTCAAATTAAGTGAAACCTTTTTCAAATAAAATGAAACCTTTTTCAATTTAAGTGAAACTTTTTTCATTTAAAATGAAACTTTTTTCATTTCAAATGAAACTTTTTTTATTTCAAATGAAACTTTTTTCAAATTAAATGAAACCATGTTTAATTAATACAATAACATTCTTATATAAATTTTTGGTACACGGCTTTTACACATCGAAAGTTATTGAACTTTGAATGTTAGTAGTGGTAACTATCAGAGGCGGGCGCTTCATACAAGCTGAGAAGCCCGGCTTGCGTACATATTTTCGTTCATTTCATTTTACAAATTTCTTTAAAATCTGGTTATTTTACGTTTTAAATGCGTTTAATATTTAAGTTCTCAATAATATAGCCCCCACTGTACATCCGGTGCCTAAAAGCATGCTAAGAAAATAGCGCAAATACACCACCAATCCACCTCACAATGTGTATTTTGTTTGTACAGCCAATCACGACACAGTGAGCATGCTTTAACGTTTCCACACATTGGCTTTTACCTAGCTTTCAAAACAGAATAACATAGCTTGTTTTCTCGCTTTCTCTAAGGAGAAATCAATTGCTTATTTTCAGACTTAAATTGAAAAAAAAAACTAGCAAAGCACTTTTTTTATTTTTCACATTAAATTTGTATGCGAATGTGAAGCTGGCTTCGGCATTCAGTATTCACAGCCATAAGTATGCATATTTGATTTGATTTTCGTTTGCATGTACATACATACTTATGCACGTAATTTCTTGCATGTGCATGTACATGTGCACGTAATTTCTTACATGGGCATGTATCAAATACCAGATTATAAAAGCGTTGATTGTGATATTTGGCGACTATTGGCAAAATATCAAGATAATTTTAAAAAGCGACGGAAATCAAAATCAAATAAAATTTCACGACCTTTGGTAATTGGACCTCAGTTTTTCAAACACTAAAGCACCCATTTTTTTAGATATTAGATAATAAGTAAATACACTTGCTTGAGTTCTTCCCAATTTATTCTAATAATTTCTTCTCTGCTTTTGTAGATAATTCTGATGGTAAAAAACTTGAATTTACTTTCGACTTAGCCAGGCTTGTTGATATGCTGACCAAAAGTAGCTACAGCTAAAATACCAAAAGTCAAAAACATATGTACCTACATATCTTCATAATATTCATTGTATACCTATAAAAACTTAAAAATTCTTTATCATCCTCATTTTCTCGATTTAATGCAATACATTCAGTTTCATATGTTATGAATATAAACAACAAACCAAATATGCAAACCGAATATAATCAAAGTAGAGCTCTAGATACCCGGGTATCGAGCAATTCGAACAGATCGTGTTTGTTTGAAGCCCGTTGTTCAAATTCCCGTACCAACATTCGAGCTTATACTCGGAGAAAAGGAATCAAAAATAAAATTTTTATTTTCATAATGCACGTTTTAAACTGTCATTTTTATTTAAAAAATAAATTTTTTTAAAGTAAATGTGTAGGATTTAAAAAGAAAAATTTTTAAATTAAAAATTAAAATTAATCAGCCTTATCGTGAAATTCATGTGAACAAAATGTTCCCAAAAATTACAAAGCAAAACAAAAACAAAATGTGAAAAATTGTTATTGTTTTGCTTTATATTTTTCGAGGGAAATTTTTCACATGAAGTTCATGATAGGGCTGAATGGAATAAAAGCAAAAGTTTTTGGTTCAAAATCTCATAGTGCTTAAAATAAAAATAAAGATTTTTAAATTTAAAAATGTATTGTATTTACATTATTTTTAAACACGTTTTTATATCTATCAAGAAAAAATATCTTAAGTTTAAAAATATTTATTTTTATTTTAAGCGCTATGAGATTTTGAATCAAAAACTTTCGTTTTTATTCCATTAATTTTCATTTTTAATTTAAACATGTTTTTTTTTAAATCCTAAAAAAATTTTTCATTTTTAAAATAAAAATGACTTGGTTTAAATCGGGTATTATAAAAATAAAAATTTTATTTTTAATTCCTTTTCTCTGAGTGTACAAACAAAAAAATGTGTATCAGGAAAACAAAGATAAAAAAATACATATGAAGACAACAAAAAAAAAAAAAATAAACGAGAAAACACAAACTTCAAATACCCGAATTGTTCGAATGCCCGTACAAACATACGGGTAATAAGCAAACAAAGGAGTGTTCGAGAATTTGAAAAGCATTTATTCGGGCTACTCGAAAATGTTAAAAAAAAGCGAGAGCTCTAAATCAACAACGGAACGCAATCAGACTTCTAGATAATACAGCAAAGAAAATTACATAAATGACTAATGGTTATGCTTCACACATATGCTTGCCCAGACAATTTATGCTAGGTCCGCCACTGGTAACTATATACAACAATATCTATGTACCTACACGGTAGGCAGGAAGCGACGATAGGTTGCATGAAAATGTCGAGAAAAAAGGAAAGTGGGGTTGTGTTATGTGATGTTTATAGATGAAACATCCGTTGAAATTAAAATCCGAGCTGCTCCTTTTTCAAGGATATCCACATTTTTTGTTTTTTTTTGAAAGGATCAAATATTGAGGAAATCGAAAATTCGCCACCGTCCAAATTTTTCCGATTTCAATACATTATTTGGTCGCTAAGGGATACAAAAAAAGGTATTAAAAAGAAAAAAGGACACCTGTAGTGGAAAAATCAAATGTGAACAGGACCTAAAGGATAACCACTGAAATATAAAATAACACAAAAAGTACCCACTTTAATTTGCGTATAACTCCTAAAATGTTAACTCTACGTGAAAATTCCTTATAATATGTTTCATTCAGAATAAATAAGGGAATATTTCTTTGATATACAATTTTGTTGTACCTGCAGTGGTTAATGCACTTTGGTCCATCTAAAGTAAAAATTTCAAAAAAAAGTACTTTTTTTATGGTGCTATTTTAAGTTCAAATATTTTTCTAGTTTATGTAAATATTTTAATCTAATGATCCAATTCTCATTCTTACATATCTATACGTTAATATTAAAAAGAATTAGAGCTGAAATACGCGCTAGGGGTGCACGGTGGGCGGTAAGCAACAAAAGGTTGCATGAAAATATCGAAAAAACGATCGCCGGCTAAAAACTTACGTAAAATGATATTCTAATATACTTCATAAACACACAGCAAGCGTGAATAAAATCTCCAACATTTTTTTTTAAACGAAAATTAGTACCAGCACACAGCTAGGCACATATTCGTTGGGCCATCGTTTTTACGATATTCCCATGCAACCTATTGTTGCTTCCCGCCCACCGTGCACAGCGGGCGCGTATCTCAGCTCTAACTCTTTTTTAGTATTAACGTATAGATATGTAGGAGTGAGAGTTGGATCATTAGATTAAAATATTTACATAAACTAGAAAAATATTTGAACTTAAAATAGCACTATAAAAAAAACGTACTTTTTTTGAAATTTTCACTTTAGATGCACAAAAGTACATTAAGCACTGCAGGTACATCAAAATTGTATATTAAAGAAATATTTCCTTATTTATTCTGAATGAAACATATAATAAGGAATTTTCACGTAGAGTTAACATTTTAGGAGTTATACGCAAATTAAAAAGGGTACTTTTTGTGTTATTTTATATTTCAGTGGTTATCTTTTAGGTCCTGTTCACATTGGATTTTTCCACTACAGGTGTCCTTTTTTCTTTTTAATACCTTTTTTTGTATCCCTTAGCGATCAAATAATGTATTGAAATAGGAAAAATTTGGACGGTGGCGAATTTTCGATTTCCTCTATATTTGATCCTTTCAAAAAAAACAAAAAATGTGGATATCCTTGAAAAAGGAGCAGGTCGGATTTTAATTTCAACGGATGTTTCATCTATAAACATCACATAACACAACCCCACTTTCCTTTTTTCTCGACATTTTCATGCAACCTATCGTCGCTTCCTGCCTACCGTGCCTATATATAGATATTTGGAAAATAATCACAACAACAATTTAATTGTTTAATTTGTTATTGGTTTCATTATTTTTATATATGTACATGGTATATACATATGTACTAAAATTAGATCAAGCTCTTTCAGCCCAGCAAACATTCTTGAAATTCTCATAATTTTGGAGTCTGAGTCTGGTATATAATAACAATAATATAATACAATGGCGCTATTATAACTCTGACGAGTTTTATGGCCGAGCTTCTCTCCCAATTCGAGGTGTGCTGCTTTTTGTTTTTCCTACCAATTGGGTGGACCTACAGTTTTATGCCGGCTACGAACGGCGAATGTATTTTTTGTGAGAAGCTTTTTCATGGCAAAAATTCACTCGGAGGGTATCCCGCCCACTGCCGAGAGGAGACCGCTGCTATTAAAAAACCCAATAATTGGATTTTTTCTAATTAGAAAAATTTGTTTGGTGTGTGTCCGGACTGGGTTTGAACCCGAGACTTCTGGCATAGCAGGCGAGCACTCTACCCACTGCACCACAGCGGCTTATGTGGTATATAAGCTTAAGAAATGTTTACTGACGCTTATATGAGTCCGAATGTTTGCTGGGATATTAAGCCCTCCTCATTCGGAGTGTGAGAGGAACTCCGTTAAGTCCTGAAGAAAGTTGGGTGGTTAACTGAGCTTACATTTCAACATTTCTAACATTTCTCAAGAGTACAAATTACCAATAATCAATTCATTGTTAATTCAACCAACAATAAAACAACAAAAACATTGAAATGCAAAAAGTTCTGAGGTGATGTTGAACTTTTATACATATCGCTAGCTTAGAGTGCAAATTGTGTAAAATATTTTGAATTGTTAACTTTCGATGTGTAAAAGCCGTGTTCAAAAAATTTATATAAGAATAGGATTGTATTAATTAAACAAGGTTTCATTTAATTTGATAAAGGTTTCATTTGAAATGAAAAAAGTTTCATTTGAAATGAAAAAAGTTTCATTTTAAATGAAAAAAGTTTCACTTAAATTGAAAAAGGTTTCATTTTATTTGAAAATGGTTTCACTTAATTTGAAAAAGGTTTCACTTGACTTGAAAAAAATTTCACTTGACTTGAAAAAGGTTTCATTTGACCTGAAAAAGCTATATGTGCATATGTATGTATGTATGTTCGAAAACAAACCGATATTCTACTAAAAGCGGCTCCACTGTATGCACATCATAAAAGCGTTCATTATATTTATTTTTATTATTATTTTGCGGGATTTACTTTCATATTGTCAATTGTTTAGCGGCGCGTTAAAATTATTATACACAAGTGGGCATGCAAAAAGAAAATTGTTTAGCGTACTTCTTTAATTGTGCACTTAATGGATATAAAATTAAAGCAACAACGATAATAAAACGCGATGATGGTTGTTGATGCCACAACTCCTACGCTTACGATCTAATGTATGTATGTATGTATATATGTATGGATGTGTATATAGGCGATTAACCCTGGAAGATATCAGCTGCTCTTGCAGGATATTGTTGACCGCTGTGTAGGTCGATGTTTGCCGGTAGTTTACAAGTCATCCCGAATGTATGTATACATATCTGTGGCCACAAGCAATAACCGATTAAGTCGACTTAGGAAGATTTCGAGTTATATATACCACGTTATTCTCCTTTTAAAAATCTATATTTCTGTAAAACCCCCATGCTTATAACTTAATTCAATCAAAAGATATAAATAAAAACAGTTAGGCTTAACTTACAATAGAGGTATGTATATTAAAGTTGCTATAACAGCCAAAGTAGATGTATATACTTAATCAAATTTCTTCAGGACATTTTATTTTATTTACAAAATTTGATCGTAACATTGTGGATGGCTCACTGATTCTGCGTCCATAGTTTTTAATCGACTTTTATGATTTGTTAAGAAACGCCTTCGAATATAAAAATTTATTTATCTCGAAATCATATTTTTCGACTTAAGCGCTTATTGCAAATTGCCACAGATATATTTAAGCTAAGCCACAGCATTATTCATTTTACTTAGGCTGATGTCGTCAATATCAATGTTTATCTAATAATATCGTTGAAAATATGTTAGGCATATGTATGTACCCGGAATCCTTTCAAGAGAAACTCGTACTTTGTATCTTTGATCGTTTACATAATATGTAACATGTAATTTGAATGCTGTAAAATTTTAGTATCAATCGGACAATCCAATCAAAAGTTATAAGCAAAAGTGTACATATAATACAACTTGAGATTTTTACAGAATAAAAACTTTGAGAGCTTGCCATGAAAAACACGTAGCAAATTTTCATTTTTCTTACGTTTTTATATAAAGTGTGCCCTAACTTTGAAATTGTCGATTTTTTGTGTGGATCGTTCAAACCAAACAGAAGTTACAAGTGAAAATATACTTAGCTAGTTTACAACTGAAGTTTCATATCGAGTTAAACATTTGAGAGCTTCTCCTGCAAAACACACTTTTCAGACTTAGTACAGTTTTGTTTGGAAGCGTCGATATGTACCTACATATAACAAATTTTTAACGATTTTAAGTTATTTTATTCAAATTTTTAAATATACATACTCTGAAAAAAATATCCGTAGTTAAACCAACAACTTTCGGCTGTTGAATCTCCGTCTTTGATTCAACAGCAAAAGTATTTGTTTTTACAGCAAAGTTTTTGATCCAACAATTTATTCAAAAACGGCCGTTGTTGTTTCAACAACTTGCTTGCTTTTAAAAAAATTTTTGTGAGAAAATATTTTTTTGTGAGAAAACCAACAAAAAAAAATAATGATGGAGAGAAAATGAAGAGAAAAATCCAAACAAAAGTTTATTTTTAGCAACAATTTTCTCCCCGTTGTTGATTTAAGGGCAAAAGTATTTGACCCAACAGTTTCCGTTGTAAACAAAACTAATGAGAACACATTTTTTTAAATTTTGTTTTTACAATGATTCAAATAATTCATGGATTCCTTTTTAGGAAATGGAAGTTTAAATAGGTTACTACAATTCAATATAATGTTGAATGTCACACTATGTGATGATTGGATAGAATTTTAGGTTGATGTCATGGTTCGAATCCGGAGGAGAATATAAAATAAAGAAGAAAAATCAGAATAAGAAATAAAGATAGCAACCAGTGAATGATAAGAAGGAGAGAAGAATAGGAGAACAAGCGGAGGCTACATATTTGCAGTTGGGACCCGGGCGGAGAGAAGATGAAGAGTAAAATGCAAACAAAAATTTATTTTTAGGTGAAAATTTTTTTCAACAATCTCCGTTATTGACTTAAATCAACAACAACGGAACGTTGTTGGGCACATTTCAACTGCGGAAAGTAGTTGATTTAACAGCGAAAATGGCACAAAATTTCATATCAACTACAAATTTAAATTTTTAGCTGAAAGATTATCGTAATACAAAACTGTTGCATTTCTAGTTGCTGTCGTAATGTGTGCCGCATCTGCGACGCAAAAATATGTGAGTTTGTTGTGTTTACTGCTTACCGTTATCAATTTTATGTAAACAATGCACTTTTTGGCTGGACACATAAATGGCACGAACTAATTTCATTTGCAGTTGGCGTGTAACTTTCAATCAAATTAGACAATATTTTGCTTATTTCCTCGCTATTTAATATTAAAAGTGTTTTAAGACGAAGAGCGTTTGAAAATGGGTTCAGGAAAACATACCACAAATGAAGAAAGACGAATTATTTGGGAAATGTATAAATCGGGTAGAAAAATTGCAGAAATTGCAAAAATTTTAAAGATTTCTCGCAAAAAGGCATACAATGCCATAAATTCATGTATGGAGGACCCTGATGTGTTAATTAGAGGCAAAACTCGGAAGCCAAGGCCACGAAAAACAGATGCACGTACGGATGCCTCTATTGTAAGAATGGTGAAAAGTGATCCCTTTAAGTCATCACGAGAGATAGCAAGTAGTATAAATCAAAAATTAAGCACAGAAATATCTAGTAGGCTTGTCAGAAGACGTCTGAATGAAGCAAATTTATTTGGGCGCATTTCCAGGAAGAAACCACTCCTGTCAAGAAGAAATATCCTAAAGAGAATGGACTTCGCTAAAGCTCACAAAGAAAAATGTCTAAATTTTTGGAAAAATGTTTTGTGGAGTGACGAAACCAAGATAAATAGGATGGGGCCAGATGGCAGAGTGTATGTTCATCGCCCGAAAAGCCAAGAATACAATCCAAGGTTCACCCAGAAGACGATCAAGCATGGGGGCGGAAATATTATGGTTTGGGGAGCATTTTCTTGGCATGGTATAGGGCCACTCGTAAAGATAAACGGCAAAATGGATAAATTTCAGTATTTAGATATTTTAAAAAGCCATATGGAGCCATTCGCCTTTGAAAAAATGCCAGTTAAGTGGGGGTTTATGCAAGACAACGACCCAAAACACTCGTCTAAACTAGTCAAAAGTTGGTTCAGTGCGGAGAAGATTGATGTATTAGATTGGCCAGCCCAGAGTCCCGACCTAAATCCGATAGAAAACCTGTGGAATGAAGTCAAGGTTTCAATAGCGGGGAAAAATTATAAAAATTTAGACGAACTGTGGTCGGCCGTTGAAGAAACTTGGTATGCCATACCTCCAGCAAAGTGCCAAAAACTCGTGGAGAGTATGGGCCGCAGGTGCGAGGCAGTTATACTTAATAAGGGCTACAGCACAAAATATTAGCAAAAACTAGAACAAAAAACGGGTTTTACTCGAATTTTTACACTTATTTTCATAATGTGCCATTTATATGTCCAGCTCATTTTGTACCTTTCTCAGAATTTCATGATTTTTTTTTAATTTAGATATGAATTATAATTTAATTTTGTGATATTACTAAATGTAAAGAATAAAGGTTTGAAAAAATACCAAACATGTGGTGGTAGCTAAAATTATTCGCGTTTTTTTAGCATAACAAAATATTTCTAACAAGGTGTGCCATTTATGTGTCCATAGCTGTACGTATGTATGTATGTATTTTCTCTTCTTCAGCAATCAGTCGATCCACTGATTTTAATTCTTACTAACAGCTCCACTATTTCCTATGCCAATGAACATTCTTCTATACACCCATGCGCGATAGGGTTAAAGTCCAAAAATTTTATGGCGTCACCACACATTGTGCACGCATAAATCACATGGCGCGCACATTATGTAAATATGTACATTTCAATGTGCTTTTCTTTAGTTGTTGAATTCATTTATTTATTCATATGGACATATGCATGATGATTTCTATGTTATCATTTTGTTTGCTTCTTGACAATACATACAATGCCCATTATTGATGGTGACTCTAATCGGCGGCAGCCGGCATTATTTGCGACAACCGGTCGAGCTACAACATTCACGAGACAGACACTAGACTTTGATAAAGCAAATACGTAGGTATATAGTACATACATTACGAGTCACACTTGATATTGTAAGAGTGATGATGGGAGGGAGAGAGGAGTGAGATGGTAAACTAATGGCGTTTTCTTTCCTGACAAAAAATGTTGCCCTTTAATATCTCAATTATTGAATTACGTAACATGACTTTCTATAAAATGGCTGAATGTGTAGTTAATGGTGTCCTCTTACTTAGTCAGAGGACAACATTCGTTGAAATCACCATACAAGCTTACAAAATGGCTAAGAAAATCAAACAGGGCAACATTTTTTCGAGAAAAGAAAACGGCATAAGTAAACCATGAAAACGTTTGTTCTTTAGTCAAAAAGTCATATGAGCATGACTTCTCATATACAACTAGTTGAAATGGAAATAAATACCCACTAACTTGTTAAAAAAATAAACAAAAGATATGAATTTTCAAGTGATATACATACATACATACATATACATATATGTAGTTACATGCAATTTAAGCGTAGCTTTTAAGTGTTTAACTGTGTAACCTAAATCAAACGCACGCCATCAATTTACTGTCAAAAATTTCTCATGCCCATACAACTTGTATGGGAGTAACCGAAATTGAACGGCGTGCGTAAAAAGCAAATTCGACGCCCAATTTTTGTTTTGCGTGACAGTTGAAATTAAGCATTGTGGGTGATTGTTTGCAAAAAAATTTACACTTGCTTTTGATATCGTGTCTGTTAGGTACATATTCCACAAAATAACAAGATTTTCTCTGATTTTCTGTATTTTTCTATTTCTTTATCTGAACACGCACGCAAGTCAATTCCGGTTCAACGCATATGAAAAATTTGCGTGCGTGCGTTAAATTGACGACTTGCGTTTGATTTAGGTTACACAGTAAGTGCTACAAGTGGTATGAATGTGGAATAGGGCATGATATCATTTGAATTTCTTATTCTTCTCTAGGACATGAGAAGAAACGATGCCAACAACTAACTATTCTTCGAACAGTTCAATGCACCTACTTCAATCGTTTATGAAAATTTCTTAGAATTGTTATCTCGCAAAACCTATAGAGCCATCTCGTCTGATGTGATGTTGACATCTGATTAAGGATGAAGTTGTGATATCAGATCATCACATCACATGTCCCTACACAGCCATACATCTGGGCGAATCACATGTACACTAGGCCGTCTTGCTTTATATGAACAACAAAAAAAGTCCACCGTACGCCTCCCCCATATGATTTATTTTTACAAAACATTTCTGGAAAATTTTTTTATCTTTTTTTTGGACGCCGCTATATGTCATTAAAATGCATCTTTTTCATATCTTCGGTATTTATGGTCCGATCCCTAAGTTTGATACACCAGTGCCTTTGGCTTGAGAGGAGAATTTCTACTATATAATCGTATTAACTCTATATGCGACATTGGGGTCACTTCCACCCAGTATTTAGTTTATACCAACTTAATCTGGCTTTTTTACCTGCACGTTAAACATCAAAATTCATTAATCTTTTGCAAAAGAAGTATTCCAGTCGTTTCAGTAGAATAGGAAATAAAAAACATTTAATATTCCGAGGAACATAAGTTTTTGGCTTCCGGTGGTCGTTTACGTACGTTATATTTGGCAAATAATTTTCTAGAACAGTAGTATGTACCTACTATATAATAAGTATACATATGTATATATTATAATATATATATCATGTATGTATGTATGTCAAGTAATGGATTTGATCAAAAACTGTCATAAACATTAGACGAGTTATTAATCGTTGGACACACTCTTCCATTATCACTAGGTACAATTTATTGAATGCAAAAATATATTTATACATATGTAGGTACATATGTTATTTTTTTACATATGTACATACATATTTGTGTACATATTATATAATATATACCTACTTATGTTCTTGATTGTCCATCATCGCATATAAAAATGTACATTGATTGTGTTGTTTTCATTCTAATGCTTATCACACTACCACGCTCACATTATTGACATGCTTTGTGTTCTGACGTGATACGAGTAAATATTGCTTTTAGCACGTTTATGTAGCGTGATTTCTTTATTATAATAGAATGCAATTTCCATTTGTTATTCAACGTTGATATATTTTTTGTTTGGAGTCGAGCTGGAAATTGCTGATAAACAAGCCTTTATCGAATGAAAGAAAGTAAAGACGACAAGTCATCATAACGAGGACTTTAACACAGGGATTTATTATTGAGATTTATATTGGGAAATTTTATTGAGTGTAACTGCGATTGGAGCAAAGCAAATTTGAAGAAAAAATAAAAGTGATCTCAAAATATACATATGTATGTATGTACATAAGAAGTGGAATTCGTTCACTTATTCATGTCAATATTTTCATAATGAACAGATATTCTTAAGCCGAGATCACACGATTTGCGCATTTGTACAAAAAATGACAAATTTAAATTTGTCCACATTTGCCCATTTTGATATCGATGTGCAAATGATTTGCTTTGCGTTCACACGATTTGCCTGATTTATTAGCTTTTGATTTGCCACACATTTGTACATAAAAGTAAAGTGGCAAATTTGTTCTCATTCGTTCACACGATTTAACCAATCATGATAAAACAGTCGTAAGAAAAATATAGAAGCATACTTTTGGGCATTATTTGGAAGAAAATTTTATGAAAATTTAACAAACAAAAATTAATCAAATAGGTATTAAATCATTATAAGTGCATGTATTTTCACGATTTCAAAACTGGATAATACTTCTTTTAATTCTCTGTAAGATGATATAAAGCTAATTTAATTCATTCAATAGAATACGTGTGTTATGCTAGGGACACACATCGTAGTATAGTAGAAATATTGAGATCTATACCACATATGTGTCACTCTCATATTGTAGTTTAATTGAAAATTTTCATAGTAAAGCCAAATCATAGTATTGATATTATAATATTTCTACCACATGTGTGTCTGAGGCAATAACGAGCTCCAAAAAAATGGTCATTGTGAAATGTTGACTTTGGTTGCACAAAAGTGAATTAAATGTTGCAGATACGTCGAAATCGTATATGAAGAAATTGTTTATGTACTCATTTTGAATGAAAGTGATTATGTTACTTTTTTGCGCGGAATGACTATTTTCGGAGTTAGAAACAAATAAAGGATCAAAACCATATATCGATTTCGATTATTTTTTAGAAAAGGTTAGGGTAATAGTAGGATACAGCCACGTGCAAAGTTTTGTTAAATTCGCTTGGAAACTGACTGAGTTATTACCAGGGGTTCATGTTTATTTATATCACTGTAGGTAAATTTTTAACTTTTGAAATATCACAGAGAAACGCCGAAACACGTCAACTTAATTTTTGGCTGTAGAATACGATGGCATTTACAGAAAGTCAAAGTTAGCTCGCGTTTTCGAGATATTTGGGAAAAAAGTTTCAGAGCTCTGAAGGTAATTTTTTTTCCGTCTAAAAACTTTACTCAGGCTTGGAACCCTTTTCGCGCATACAACTTCTGACAGTTGTTCTTACTTAATTGGGATATTCTAAATTCGATGCCACCTTCAGTTTTCCCAAATTGGCTCCAGTTTTCGAGATAACGGTATTTAAAAATTACCATCAATTTGGACTTTTTTGTTAATAACTCAGTCAGTTTAGGAGATAAATTGTCGCAACTTTGCACGTGACAATATTTTAGTATTACCTTAACTATTTCTGAAAATAATTGAAATCGGGTGACTATAACATATAGCTGCCATACAACCGATTTTTCAGATGTGGACATTTTGGGGTATAGCTTCGCTATTCAAACAGCTAAGGACATGAAACTTTGGAGAATTTCTACCTGTATTGACTTTAATCTATTCCCTGAAAATTGTCAAGATCGGGTCACTATAACATATAGCTCCCATACAACTGATGGTTCAGATATATGGTTTTGCACTTTTATTTCTTTATAACTCCGAAAATAGTCATTCTGCGTGAAAAAGCAACATAAACACTTTCATTCAAAATGAATAGTTGAAAAAATTTCTCATATACGATTTGCACGTATCTGCATCAGTTATTGCACTTTTGTGCAACCTAAGTTGAAATTTCACCATAGGAATTTTTTTCAAGCCGAATAACTCATATATCGTATTAAATGAATTAGATGATCTTTATATCGTCTTACAGAGAATTAAAAGAACTGTTACACAATTTTTAAATGAAGGAAATATATGCATATTTGAGGATTTTATACGCATTTGAATCATTTTTTTTGTTAATTTTTCATAAATTTTTTTTTCAAATAATGCCTAAAAGTATACTTCAATTTTTTCAAACAAAGTTTTGTAGGAAAATTTTATTATAAATGTACATAAAATCCTTAAACATGCATATATTTTCTTCATTTAAAAACTGCGTAATAGTTCTTTTAATTCTCTGTAAGACGATATAAAGATCATCTAATTCCTTTAATACGATATATGAGTTATTCGGCTTGAAAAAAATTACTATGGTGAAATTTCAACTTAGGTTGCACAAAAGTGCAATAACTGATGCAGATACGTGCAAATCGTATATGAGAAATTTTTTCACCTATTCATTTTGAATGAAAGTGTTTATGTTGCTTTTTCATGCAGAATGACTAGTTTCGGAGTTATAAAGAAATAAAAGTGCAAAACCATATATCTGAACCATCAGTTGTATGGGAGCTATATGTTATAGTGACCCGATCTTGACAATTTTCAGGGAATAGATTAAAGTCAATACAGGTAGAAATTCTCCAAAGTTGCATGTCCTTAGCTGTTTAAATAGCGAAGCTATACCCCAAAATGTCCATATCTGAAAAATCGGTTGTATGGCAGCTATATGTTATAGTGATCCGATTTCAATTATTTTCAGAAATAGTTAAGGTAATACTAAAATATTGTCACGTGCAAAGTTTTGGCAATTTATCTCCTAAACTGACTGAGTTATTAACAAAAAAGTCCAAATTGATGGTAATTTTTAAATACCGTTATCTCGAAAAATGGAGCCACTTTGAGAAAACTAAAGGTGGATTCGAATTTAGAATGTCCCAATTAAGTAAGAACAACTGTCAGAATTTTTATGCGGGAAAAGGGTTCCAAGCATGAGTAAAGTTTTTAGACGGAAAAAAAATTACCTTCAGAGCCCTGAAACTTTTTTCCTAAATATCTCGAAAACGCGAGCTAACTTTGACTTTCTGTAAATGCCATCGTATTCTACAGCCAAAAATTAAGTTGGGGTGTCTCGGTGTTTCGCTGTGATATTTTGACCTCCCTACAGTGTATTCGGTTCGGATTCGGGAAATTATTAGAAAAATAATAGGTTAAGTATTCGGGTTCGGTTTCGGATCCGGTATTTGGGAAAACATCCGGTTCAGATTCGGGCAAATATTCTTTCCTAATTTGGGAAAGTATTCGGAAAATAAATTTTTGAAAAAGTATACTTGTGTGACTAGCAAGAATAATTGAATAACGTGAATAGGAAAAAATGTATTCATTACACAAAATTATCTCAATAAGGAATAAAAAATTATTCCTAATTTTTTCTAGCTAAACGTTAAAAAATGCTTCTTCGGCATATATGACACTACGTTTTTTCTCTGGTATATTTGGTTTGAAAAACCCACCGAAAGTCAAAATACAAAAACAATTCTAGAAAAGAGACAAAACCTGTGTTCAATTACTAAAAAATTTTTTACTTATTTTTCATAAAAACTGTCATTTTTATATGGAGAGCTGTAATTTTTTACGAAAAATTCGTAACAATTTTTTGTTATTGAACAGAGCTAAATAATGATATAATAATACAATGGCGCTAATATAACTCTGACGAGTTTTATGGCCGCGATTCTCTCCCAATTCGAGGTGTGCTCCTTTTGTTTGTCCTACTAATTGGGTGGACCTACAGTTTTATGCCGGTTCCGAACGGCGAATGCATTGTTTGTGAGAAGCTTTTTCATGGCAGAAATACACTCGGAGGATATGCCGCCCACTGCCGAGAGGTGACCGCTGTTTCTAAAAACCCAACAATTGAGTTTTAATTAATTAGAAAAAAATTTTTTGGTGTTTGTTCGGACTGGGGTTTGAATCCGAGACCTCTGGTATAGCAGGCGAGCACTCTACCCACTGCACCACAGCGTTACGAACAGAGCTAAGTACTCTACCAAAAACAATTTGATTGACATTAAACTTCAAACTAAATGAAAATAATATTTATTTCAAAAATTAATTTTTTTCGAAAGTGGAATTCAAATTACTGAAATAAAAAAATTATGCGTCTCAAATGGCAGGGTATCTGTGTATTCCATTTTATAAAGAGAAGCCAGTGCGCCGTATAATGTTTCTTCCGGACTTCTTCTTTCCCCTTACGGCCAAAGCAGAAGCTTATAAGAGGCCAATTTAAAATTTGTATTTCCATATATTTTTTATTTTAAATATAATTTATTTTATAGTTGTCAAAAAAGATTTGTATATTTGCCACAATCATTTGTATCCAAGTGGCAAATCAAAATTTGTCCATTTTCATTATTTTTATTTACCTTCTGTATCACTTTTGTGTTCACACGATTTGGCTACAAGGGCTGTTTTTGATTTGCCACAAGAGGCTAAATATTAAATATTAAATGTACAAATCATGTGATCTTAGCTTTAGCAGATATTTTGCATCTACACTATGCTCTGCGACATTAAGCAGATGTGCTCACCACATATTTACATACATATTTATATGAACATATATGTATGTATGTAATTATTCAATTGATAGATCGATTTGTTTTTATAATTTGGGTTATAACAATAAATTTATAAAAATATTGCTAACAACAATTGAGACAAAACAAAGTAAACTAAAATAAAATAAAATAAAGTAACAAAATGTAAACTCTTAGGTACATACATGTTTCAAAAGAGAAAGACAAAATGCCGGAATCGTAATTTGGCGTTAGGTCGGTCGCGCGTTGATCGTACCTCAAAGCCGCTTCACACTGACATTCGATATTAGATGTTGGATTGTAAACGTGTTCACTGCCACTAATATATTTTGTTGAATTTTTTCATAAATTTCATAATTTTTCATCAAAAAAAAAAAAAAATTATTTTAATTTATTTAATGTCAAACGCCCGACTCGTACCGTATCGACCCGTAGAGAAATGTTAAACTCAGTCGTTATACAGGGTTGCAATGAGCACACGATATTACAAAAAATTTACGATCAAACGCTTGAGGTCACAATGCGATTTGCTTCATATATTTGCATACATTTCTACTCATCTGTCAAAAGCGCGACCGACCGAACGCCAAATTTGGATTCCGGTATAAAAAATCTAATTCATATTGCCACATACGGCATCCCCGATCAACACAAGAAAAAAATAGGAGCGAGAGCGGAGCTCGCAGCAAAAAAAAAATTGGGAGTTAGGAGCAGAGCCAGGAAAAAAAATGTTTGAGAATGGAGCAGGAACGTAGCTAAAGAAAAACAAAACTTTTACTCCGATGCCCTGGTTGTGAAGATTAAGTCAATTTTTTCTTCAAAAAATCGTAAAAAATCGAAAAAATTCAATATTTCAGAAACTATAAGAATTAGAGAAAATTGTTATAGGAGCCATGAAAAGGAAATTTAATTTTCTTTCGTTTGGAGTTATCTCAAGGAAGATAGCTCACTGCGTTAAAGAGACATTCAGGATTAAGTGGAGCCAAATAACGGTAAATTGCCGATATCTCAAAAAACTTCCCATAGAATTAAAAATGAACCCGATTTTCGGAATCAGCGACCGATTTTACATATAGATAGGATGGTCGCGTTCAGAGTATTTTTTGGCTGTAGAGCAGTGTTAGCCAATCAGAGAGCAGAAAATCCGGAACATATTTTTTCCGATTTTTTTTTGTAATTTTCATTTAATAGTGAAATTAGCATAAATTAGCATTTATTATGAATTTGGCAATTTTTAGCTCTATCAAAAGTAGGTCCGAATGTATAATTTTTCTTAAAAACTACCCTAAATTAAGCATTATGTGATAGCTACCATAGAAAAAAAATTGCTTGTGCCAATTTTTGGTTGCCTTAGTTATAAGCAAAAGTGTACATATCGACGCTTCCAAACAAAACTGTACTAAGTCTGAAAACTGTGTTTTGCAGGAGAAGCTCTCAAAGTTTAAACTCGATATGAAACTTTAGTTGTATGCTAAGTATATTTTCACTAATAACTTCTGTTTGGATTGAACGATCAACACAAAAACTCGACAATATCAAAGTTAGGGTACGCTTTATATAAAACCGTAAGAAAAAAAAAAAATTTGCGACGTGATTTTTCATGGCAAGCTCTCAAAGTTTTTATTCTGTAAAAATCTCGAGTTGTATTATATGTACACTTTTGCTTATAACTTTTGATTGGATTGTCCGATTGATACCAAAATTAGACTGCATCTAAATTAAGACACGCTCTACTTGAAAATGCTAAAAACGGGAAAATGTACTAAGTCGACTTAGTACAGTATTGTTTGGAAGTGTCGATATAATACAACTTGAGATTTTTACAGAATAAAAACTTTGAGAGCTTTGAAAAACTTTGAAAAACCATGTAGCAAATTTTTATTTTTTCTTACGTTTTTATATAAAGCGTGCCCTGACTTTGATATTGTCGAGTTTTGGTGTTGATCGTTCAATCCAAACAGAAGTTATAAGTGAAAATATACTTAGCACACAAACAAAGTTTCATATCGAGTTTAAACTTTGAGGGCTTCTCCTGCAAAACACAGTTTTCAGATTTAGTACAGTTTTGTTTGGAAGCGTCGACATGAAATCAGTTTTTTTAGTGATACAAAAAAAATTTTATAAAAAATTTTAAATTTAGAAATTTCGAAAGATTTTGTTCTTAATTTGCTGTAACACAAATTTGTACAATTTGATTTATAGCTATAGCTATATATTTATATATAGTATATAGTATATAGTCTCCAAAAATATATGTACATATACATACATGTACATATCTGTGCCCGCAAATTAAAGTAGCCTAACTCGATATAATGCGAAATTGAGTTATTGTTATAGTGTTAATCTATGGAGGAAAACCCATCGATCTGTCTTATCCCCATTTAAATTGTAGTAATATTTAAAAAGTTATTAAGATATAAAAATTATCCTAACTCAGATAGAAACATTTTGCACCAGTTAAAACAACTTATCTTCTAGCAAATTTCTTAAGTCTAGCATTGTATGAAAAATCGTTTTATTAAAACATCCTAACTAGAGTTATGTGGGTACTTCATGGACGTATTTATTTGCGTTTTCAGTTTATTAAAAAAACCTAACTTGAGTTAGGAATTATAATTTTTTTTGTCAATTTTGTTTTCATAGCCCAACTCGAAATAGGTTATTTTAAGTGATTTTTTTTTTATTTTTACACAATTTATCTCGAGTTAGGTTTTTTTGTTAGAATATTTTTCTCATTTCATGCGTTATTATCTTCAGTTAGGTTTTTTTGTTGGAAGCAAGTGGATACGATAAACTGAGATAAGAGATTTTTCAAGGATATATATTATAGAAATTCAATTAATTATTATATACTGTATACATAAAACACCTTTTTTCATCAATTAAACTTTAATGTGGCCGCTGAGGTGCAGTGCGTAGAGTGCTCGCCTGCTATACCAGAGGTCTTGGGTTCTTACCCAGTCCGCACAAACACCACAAAAAATTTTTTTATTTGATTAAAACCCATACCCTCCGAGTGTATTTCTGCCATGAAAAGGCTTCTCACAAAAAAGCATTCGCCGTTGGGAGCTCGCATAAAACTATAGGTCCACACAAATTGTAGGAAAAACAATAGTTAAGAAGCACACCTCGAATTGGGAGAGAAGCTCGGCAATAAAACTCGTTAGAGTTTTAATATCTCCAGGGTATTATTATTGTTATTTTTTTTATTTATTAATATTGGTAGTTAAGCTTAAAAGCTAGAAACTAACAGATATTTTTTATATAGCACTGACAACTCAGGCCTTCGGCTAGTTATTATTGTTATTAAACTTTAATCGTGTAGCCTTTTACAAGGTATGGATCCTGGTAACATGGAGGAAGAAGACTTTCTGAATATGGATTATAGTAGCGACGACTCAATTAAGGACTCATTTTTTAACGATAGTCAGTCGGACACGGGGTCAGATAGTGCTGAATAGCATATGCCTTCCTACACCTTTTTGCGATCTTCTGAATATTTTTATAAACGCTTTATACACTTTTTATTTAACTGTACATGACTGTGTTTCCGGACAACCTACGTGTTATATGTGGCATGAGACCCTTGCAAATTGTGGTGGCAATGGAATAGCATCGTGCTTATTCAAACACTTAAATAGTTTACCATTTAATATTAAACATGTCGTTTTTATAGCGATTGCTGTCCTGGCCAAAACCAAAACTCTTATTAGTACTATGTTTTAAATCTTCATGCAAGGTGATACTAACATTGACAAAATTTACCACAAGTTTTTGGTTCATGGTCATACGCATATGGAGTGTGCTGTAGACATGCCTTAATTGAACGAAAAAAAAAACAAACGAATATAAAGATTCATCACTGGGTTTATAAATATATGTATGTATTTTGCACATGACTCTATATGTCGATTCCATCACAATTACCAGCTATTTTCTATCAAACAGTAGTGCTACCGCCCCCCTTTTTTCGGCGGTTCCAGCTGTTATAGCTTTGAACCTCTCGCCTGGGAATCTTCATTAATCAATTCTGGATAAACCAAGCTTCTTTTGGTGATTTCCCTAGTACCATGCCTTTTTCAGTATTCGGTAAAATAAAACGCAAGTTCAGTTCGGGTTGAAAACGATCCGCGGCGTAGGATTATGGATTATTTTTTTTTTTTCATTCATTTCAAACAAAAATTAAAAGTCAAAAACTCTAAGACTTCTAATTCCACTACTTAGTTAGTTATATCCACTTAAATTATCGTTTCGGGTCGTTTTCGACTCGAACGTAGGTCTACGCTTAAAAACACTTAACTCGAGTTAAATGGAAATAAAAACCTTATTGGGAAGAATTCGACACAATAAAAGAACTTAACTCGAGTTAATTCTGCTTTTCGTAAAAATTGCATCCAATAAAAGCACTTAAGTTATAAAAGACAATTTTTTGCAATTAACCTTGCTTTAAGATTTCTGGTTCACAACTATTCCTTCTCTAACACTATAAATCCATTATTTCCCCTTTTAAAAACCCGAATTGGTCCAATGGTTTGAATTTTGACAAAAAATTGAGTTTTCTCCGTTCACCATATTTTGAGTTAGGCTACTTTAATTTGCGGGCACAGATATGTATAAGTATATCTAAAGATATGTGTATATATGTACATATTTATATCTATATTTAGATACATACATACATATAAAAAGTCACATAAAATTTGTTCATTTAATATTACATACTGTTATGTAGATGGTGTTCGTTAACAAAAGCAATAACAGCAGTGTCAGCAAAAGGAAGAAAGTTAAATATTACATCCTCGGTTTTAATGAGCGCGTGTGTTCAATCAAAAACAGCAAAGAAATTGAGTCAAATACTGAAAAAAAAAAAACAAGCAGTCTTTTCTGATGTATGTATTATGCACATATCGTCGTTTAAACTTCATAACCGTCTAAGTGAGACTTTCATAACCGCCTAACCGACATTTGTGCCAAAATCTGAAATTCATTTCCTGACGCCCAACTCTACGACTTCAGAGCTTAAAAGGACATTAGACAGAGATAAAACTATAGTAAATCTAACAAAGCTGACATAGTTAAAAAAATTATATGGGGCCCAAGAAACTTGTATAACTCACAACTTATACCCGACCATGGAAATCAAAGCTTAAATGATTTATTAACCAAGCACTTTGGCTACCAAAAAAGGGGATGTTTAGGCGAAGTAACCCGTGTTTACTTTTACCTTTTGCTAAATAGCTTGCTGAATTTTTTACTAAATTATTTTCGTTAAGATGACAAAAAAACTTTGTAGGTAAATTAGAACTAAGTTTTAAGTTGGGTTATATGCAATTCTAAGTTGATTGTAAATAGTTTTTCTCTGTGTGTAGAAGGAATTATAGAGCTTCCCAAAGATAAAATTTATGGTATGGATCGATAAAGCTGGGCGCCAGGAATTAATGTTTGGCAAATCTCAATTCTGGCATAGGCGGTTAGGTAGGCTTGCCATAATTTTTTCAATTCACTGATATTTTTTTGTCAAATATGGTCTATGAAAAAACCACAAGCATAAATGAAAAATAATTGTGACAATTCAAACAAACGGGGTTATATATTGCACCAGAAATTTATCTGGTTTTATTGTCCTAAAATCCTAGTTATTGCATTCGCATGTAAAATTTTTTATCTGGCACAGGATCGGCGTTAAATGAAACACGGCTAAAAGAAATTCCTCAAAACCGTGTGTGAACGCACGTAATTGCGGAAAGTAATTTCGTCTAATCAACGTAATTTAAAATGTAGTATGAATGTGCTTTTATGATACGGAATAAGAGATAGAAGTTATCCATGATCTAATATATATACCGTGGAAGTTATCGATAATCACACAAGACTTTAACTTACGCTGTGTTTACACTCGACAAGATTACATATCTAATGTTCATACGGCTTTGCTTAAAACGAAATAAAATTTATACAAAACTAGCTGACCCGGCAGACGTTGTTCTGCTAAAATTTATTCCCATGAAGCCTAAAGAAAAGTCTTTGATTACCGTATTGCTAACCATTATCTTAGAGTCCATCTTAATGACTACATAATGATAACAAAAAATTGTCTATTCTCTGAATAAAAGTTATAGTTATATTCGCCGCGACAAACCTACTTCCCCCGATCCCTATCTCTATCTCAATCCCTATCTCTATTTCGGTCTCAATCTTAATCTCAATCTCAATCTTTATCCCTATCACCATCCCTATCCCTATCCCTATCCTTATCCTTATCCCTATCCCTATCTCTATCTCTATCCCTACCCTTTCCCTATCCCTATCTCTATCTCTATCTCTATCTCTATCTCTATCTCTATCTCTATCTCTATCTCTATCTCTATCTCTATCTCTATCTCTATCTCTATCTCTATCTCTATCTCTATCTCTATCTCTATCTCTATCTCTATCTCTATCTCTATCTCTATCTCTATCCCTATCCCTATCCCTATCCCTATCCCTATCCCTATCCCCATCCCTATCCATATCCCTATCCCTATCCCTATCCCTATCCCTATCCCTATTCCTATCCCTATCCCTATCCCTATCCCTATCCCTATCCCTATCCCTATCCCTATCCCTATCCCTATCCCTATCCCTATCCCTATCCCTATCCCTATCCCTATCCCTATCCCTATCCCTATCCCTATCCCTATCCCCATCCCTATCCCCATCCCTATCCTTATCCTTATCCCTATATCTATCCCTATCCCTACCCCTATCCCTATAGCTACCTACCTTTACCTTACTGGGACCGTCGATCACCATCCGGGCCCACTACTTTAGCCATCTCTGGGAAACAGCCTTAGAAATCACAATGACAATAGCTGTATGTGGAAGCCTGCTCAACGCTTTTCATTTGCTACAAATATTGCCCAGAAACTTTCCAGGGTCACTCGGTCCCACGTTTTAACCCATATCTGGGAATCCGGCCTAGGTATCGCAATGAAAATAACTTTATGTTGAAGGCCTGTTCAACACCTTTCATTTGATACCAATATTGGTCGAAGACTTGCTGGATCGATCTGGGTCTTCATTTAGGCCTGTATTCCGAGAAGCTTCCTTTTTTTCGAAATTCTATATACCCTACTATGTGCACTAACACCACATGAATCTACTGTGAATATTTCATAAAGAATGGATGGTTACTTTGGGAGTTTATAAAGGACACACATCCACAGATGCACACATACACACATACACACCGATTTTTCCAATTTTCGGACTTTTCCGGAGAGATTTTCCAAAATTTTCTTCCGTACGAACCATCTCCTCGAGAATACGAACAACTGACAAAAAATTTTACAGAAATCGACCCAGCCGTTCTCATCTGATGAGGTTAGTAACATTTTTTACACCATTTTTATATATATAGATATCAATGTACACAAAAAAACTTTTCAAAATGCCTGACAAAATTCGTTAGGCGCCTGGATGCCTGACAAAGTAAGTAATGCCTGACAATCAGGCCAAATGCCTGATGTATGGCAAGCCTACGGTTAGGTATGCGATCTTCACTTAGACGGTTATGAAGTTTAAACGACAAGATGTATTGTGGAATAATTTTCATCACGTCATTTCTAGTGTTTGTTTGTGTCGGCCAAGGCTTATCCAAATAGAGGTTATATTACTTCCGTTTTTATGTGTGTATTTTCTTTAAAAATGTCAATGTGAAAGAGAAGAGAAATGAATTTCAAGGTAAAATTTTTGCCAATTCGTTTTATCTGACATTCACACTTTTTAGTATACATACACAATTCCAGTCAGCTTATCTACTGCGATATCCTTCTTTAGATAATTCTTGGTGTCGGCCTTGAGGATTTTATAAATTTCCTTTTTGTTGTTCACTTGTTTTGTAATCTGCTGAACGCTCTAAAATCGATGCTTGTAGACATATGTACTAGACATATACGCCGACAGTGATTCCGGCGGCGGCGGCGACGCCGGCGTGCTTTTTCGCGCCGGCGCGCCTGCCCCAAATCTACAAATCACAATCCTTATTCAAATATTAATTTTATTTAGTTACCTTAATATCGCTGGCTGAATGGAATAAATAAACTAATTTCCGCCTTAAATTGTTGAAACTTTTTTATTAAAAGCAAAAAACAATTGTTACATAAACTAAAATATAAAATAAAGAAAATAAATTTTAAAAAAATATACACAAATCCATATGTAAGGGTAAATTTAAATTCATTTGCTTATTTTATATGACTAGCAAGACCCGTGCGCATCTTGCGCAAAAAATAATAAAATATACATGGCGCCAGTCGATATAGTTTGTGCTGTCACGCTCATTTTAAAAAGACATATTTATTTGGTTTTATGTCTACAGTGGAACTTATGGAACTTTCAATGAATTACTTATATGTTTGACAAACATATGGCATAAAATGTGTTTATTATATCTACATACAAATATATATAAGTAGTTATGTGTATTAAATTTGTTTATATATTTTACATATATTTTTATATATATGTATGTGGTCCCTGCCGACTTGGGTAATTTTTTTCCACACGTTTGCCTTGGCAAGCAAATCAGTGGTCCAAGCTTAATCGATTCATCTGCTACAGTTCCTGAGTTTTTACTTATAAATCTTTGAAAATTTGCCCCTCTTGGACCATTTTTCAAAATTTCAGCATGTTTCCTCATAACGGCATAACGTAATTTCATCACTCGGGCTTTATTAGTGACTGAATTATCATGTTTTACGTGTTTTTCGAAATATATCCATATGCCTTATTTTCAACCCCAACTTTCTCTGTTCCCATTAGAATCTGCGTACCCAATTTCATTTAAATATTTCTATTTTTCCGCAAGTTAGAGTGTGTACGGCCGGACGGACGGACATGGTTAAACATTTTTTTCATCCTGATTGTTTTGATATATATATATATATGTAAGTCCATATCTATCTCAATTATTTTATGGTCTTACGTACAACCGTTATGTGATCAAAAGTATACATACATATACATACATATATTGTATGTACTAAGTACAGCATATCCTATACTGAAAAGCCCCCATTTAGCGTAGGAATGAATACACACGTGTTCGCCTAAAATAATATAACGTTTACATACAAACATACAGCTGAAGCTTATAAAAGTGTTTTAAAATATACACGACTATTAAAATGGAGCAACATCTGCATTTGAGATTTGAATTGATAGTATAAAATAATTCTGAAGGCATAGTTTTAGGCGCAAATCTTTTAGTTTAAATTTACACATTTTATTTTTGCAAAATACTATTTAAAAAAAAGTACCACGCCCAATAAAACACCGTTTCGCATGCATAGCTAATTTATACCTTTAAAACAATGCCTTACTTATTAATTTTGGTAAATTATGTGAACAGAAAAAGGGATATTTATAAAAACACCAATTAGAAATAATATATACTAGCCGGACCCGTGCGCATCTTGCGCAAAAAATAACAAAACATACGTGGCGCCAGTCGGTATGGTTTGTGCTGTCACGCCCATTTTAAAAAACTTATTATTTATTTGGTTTGGTGGACCTTATGGAACTTTCAATGAATTGCCTATATGTTTGACAAAGATATCGCATAAAATTTTTTTATTATCCCTATATATGTATGTATGTGCAATATATTTTTATATATTTTATATATATTTTTATGTGCGTATATTGTGGTTCTTGCCGGCTTGGGTAATTTTTTTCCACACGTTTGCCTTGGCTTAATCGATTTATCTGCTACAGTTCCTGAGTTTTGAATTATAAATCTTTGAAAATTTGCTCCTATTGGCCCATTTTTCAAAATTTCAGCACGTTTCCTCATAACCGCATAACGTCATTTCATCACTCGGGCTTTATTAGTGACTGAATTATCATGTTTTACGTGTTTTTCGAAATACACACATAAGTATGCCTTATTTTCAACCCCAACTTTCTCTGTTCCCATTAGAATCTGTGTACCAAATTTCATTAAAATATTTCTATTTTTGCGCAAGTTAGATTGTATACGGCCGGACGGACGGACATGGTTCAATCATTTTTTTCATCCTGATCGTTTTGATATACTCGTATATATTAAGGTGGAGTGAAAATTTTTTTTTGGAAATTCAATTTGTTCCGAAGCCAGAACGGCACCTTTCTAGCCCAGTAATAAGCCTTTAAAATTTTATTGACCTACTCGCATGTTTAGAGGTGCCCCCAGCCCCACAAAGTTGAAAAAATAGCACGATCTGGTACAAATTTGAAATTTCTACAATTATGAAATCAAAAAAACGAAGTATGAGGATTGATAAACAGCCTAAGTTGATTATTAAAGTGATTTTTTTTTTTTTGGAAACAACAACAACAAAAGTTATTAAAGGTCAAAATTTATATTATGCATTTTTTAAATTGCAATTACTTAAAAACTACTTAACCGATTTCGAATATTTTTATACCATTCGATAGGTATTTTAATTCCCTTTAATTTGATATACATTTTATGTGGGCTCCATAACACTCCCCGCTGCGGGGGTCAACCCCCCTTTTACCCCCTTACTTTTCATATAAAGTACCACGCCCAATAAAACACCGTTTCGCATGCATAGCTAATTAATACCTTTAAAACGATGCCTTACTTATTAATTTTGGTAAATTATGTGAGCAGAAAAAGGGATATTTATAAAACACCAATTAGAAATAATATATATGATATGATAATAAACATGCATACATATATTTACATATGTACATATTTATATATATATAAGGCACTTTAAAATAAATATATGTATACACAGTGTTGGAAAAAATAATAGGGACAAAATTTTGCAATTCTCCATTTATTTCATTTTAAGACCAAATAATAATTACCATATATTGATGCTTACACGGAGAGGACATGCTTCAATGACTCTGGGGTGGTTTTTGTATAATAATTTAATTTTTATGAATAAAAATAATGAAATGTATAATTAAGTTGGAAATAATAATAGGGACAAACTTTAAATTCGATTGTTTTTCCAAATGAACTACAATATTACTGCTGCAGCTAGATTTAAACTAATGTTTAGTTGAAGCTCCTTTATTTTTTATAACTTCCTTACTTCTTCGTGGCATAGGGTTGACCAAATCAGCGCAATTTGCAACTGGTATTAAGTACCAAGCTTCTTTAATTTTTTTTCCATAACTCTTGCTTATTTTTCCATTTTTGATCCCCCATCGTCTTCTTTAATATTCCCTATAGGGCTGAGGTTCGACAACTGTGAGGGCTACTAAAAAACAGCAACTTTCTTACGTTCAAACTATGAGTTTTCGATTCTGGAGGCATGTTTGGGATCATTTTCGGCATCTAATGATATCAAGGAGGGTTGAAATGGTGCAGTTTTGAGTAGAACAATTAGCAACAGACCTCGATAAGTAGGACTAAATGGAAGAGATCCCAGAAAAGTTCCGTATCTGAGAAAAAATTATGTAAGCCAACGAACTGAAATTTTCCAGTAGCTTAAATTCTTTAGGACTGAGGCTAGTAAAGTAGGGAACAGCCATAGTTTTTGTTAATAACTTTTAACCGGCAAAAAATAAAACATTTCCGCATTCAGCTTCGTGGTCCTGAGGCCAAAACACGTCGATTGGTTCCTTTTCTTTAATTTTGAAGAACTTTAGCAGTTAGAAAAACTAGGAAAATATGTACACATCTCGCTCCATACGGGTATGGCGCGCCAGCGCACGCCGCCGCGCCGATACGCCGATTTCACGGATTATGGCGGCGGCGGCCGATTATGAAGGTAATCGGCGCGGCGGCGGCGGCGTCAATCGACGGCGTATATGTCTAATATGTACATACGTGTAAAAATAGGAAATATGTAGTTAAATGAACAATTTCATTTACATATGTACATATGTATCTGTAGATATGAATCTTTAACACGCATTCGTGTGATTTGCACATTGCCAAAGGGATTTTTCCAATCAAAAAAAAAAATAATAATAATAATAATAAAAACTAAAACAAAAACAGCCTTGGGACGTGATAGTAAATAAAATAAAAAAACTTACTTGACATTAAATCGATAAATCGAAGCAAACGAATATGCGTATGTACATATGTACATATATATACATATATGTACTATATCTTTCTTGAAAGGACTACTGCAATTTAAGTAAGTAGAAAACAATGAAAGCTAAATCCACAAATATGCATGCCTGTGTTAAATGCATATGCAACACATTTTACCAGTAATCAATTACACATTTATTTATTTACATTTATTTACATACATTTTATCAAGGTTTCCTTGATTGCCATATGATTCATTCATCGAATTCTTCACTTATCGCCCATTTTCCTCACTAGTGCCACAATCCTAAAGGCAAGCATTTTTAATTAAGTCTATGGAATTTTACGCATTCTGATGTAAAAAATTTATTGTGAAATGTTGAAATTTAATCGCTTCACATAAGAAAATTTCTTGTTATATAATTGGTAATATGAGAAGTATGTATGTATCAGAGTTGGGCAAAATTTATTCAAATAACGAATAATAGATGAATAAATTTTTTTTATCTTTATTTGAATAATAAATAATTTCGTTTATTCAGAAACCAAATTATTCGAATAATAGATAATTTTCATTTACATATGTAAAAACAAACAAACATACAAAAAAAAATAAAAAATAAACAATTTTTTTTTTACTATTAAGGCCTATACGCAGCTCTCAAGAAAACAAAAAAATCTATGTAATTTGGCGTACAAGAAATGCTCAAGAAAAATTTCTTTTGTCATATTTTCTTTTGCGGTACGCAGTTCTAAAGAAATTGTACTACTATTTTTTTAAGATTTTTTAGAAAAAGTGCACAACTGAACTCTGGTTCTGCCAAGAAATAATGAACTTAGTATTATTTCTTCAAAAAAATTTGACAGAAGAGGTAAATATACTCAAATGTGACATTTCTTTTGAAAATATAATGACTTTCTTGCTACTATTTCAACGCACAAGAAATAATGCAAATTTTTTCTTGAGCGTTTTCTTGAGAGCTGCGGAGAGGCCTTTACTCAGTTGTTTTTTTTTTTGTTGTACCCTGAGTTTTTATTTATTATTTGAAATAACGAAAAAACCTCAGAATATTTATTCGTAAGGAATTTTTCTGAATAAAATTTGAAAAATAAATTTTTATTCAAATAATTACACTGGTCGACAAAATTTCAACAAATTTTTGTTACAGAAATAAAATTCTACTTTTCTAAAGGATTTCGGTATGCTGAATCCAAATCTGAAGTCAGATTTTCTGTGATACGTACAGATTTTTAGATATTCATGCCCAAATGGGCGAAAAACACGTTTTTTGGCTATCGCTAGCTTAGAGTGCAAACTGTGTAAGTCCATTTTTATGAAAAAGTGTTTTTAAGTGTTGAAAGCTAGAAAAATTAAATACGCACCGCGCTAAACAAGTCTGAGATTCTTGTCATATTTCTACTCGTTGTTATTCAGTGATACGCAAATTGTGTAAGTTCAAAAAGAGAAGAAAATTGTGTAAGTCCAAAATTTTTATATGAACAGAAATTTTTTTTTCATTTTGAAATTTTTTTATTTTGTGTTTTTTGTCTCTCCTACAAAGTTTAAAAAATGGACTTACACAATTTACACTCTAAGCTAGCGCTATATTCACTCCTCAATATCTTTTAAATTACTTACTTATTTTAAAATTTGATTAAAGCTATTGAAAGCTCGGCCATTTCTCTTGAAGACAACGTTTTCATTTTTCGGATATCTAATTTAGGTATGTAGTAATATATGTTTTTGCACAATAAGGTATTTCTCGTCGAAAACAACGGCAGCATTTGTAGCATGTTATAGGCGCAATCAAATTTTGTAGTTGCTCAGCAGAACAATTTTTTTTACAAAGCCAATTACATACGTCCATAATATAATAAACTGCCTAAAAGCGTGCTTCAACATTTTTAATTATTTTTGTATGGAGAAAATTTTCCAAAACTAATGAAGCTTAATATGCAATATTGCAAGTTACAAGAAAGATATCTGAAATATTAAAACGGTTTCTTCAAGAGAAATGTCCGCGTTTTCAATACCTTTAATCAATTTTTAAAATAAGTAAATAATTTAAAAGATATTGAGGAGTGAATATAGCCAAAAATCGCGTTTTTGGCCTTTTTAAACATGAATATCTCAAAAACTGTACGTATTAGCGAAAATCTGACTTCAGATTCGGATTCAGCGCACCGAAATCCTTTACAAAAGTAGAAGTTTATTTCTGTAACAAAAACTTGTCGACCAGTGTTATCTAAATAAAAATTTTTTCGATTAATGCCCAAGTCTGGTATGTATGCATGTGCATATGTACATAGTATATGACAATTGAAAACCTTAATCGCCTCTCCTGAAAAGGCTCCGCTTTCTAACTAGTGTTGTGTCACTATTGAAGTAAAGCGCATATTCCGTTTAGAATTTACAGCCATTTTTGGCACAAAATTTACTGTTACTATTTGTCACTCAAGCACGCGGCTGACAAGTATTTGCTATTGACAGCTACACAAATTTCGTTATTTATGTTGTCATTAAGCAAACGCTCTTGTCGCTGCCATTTTTGTTACGGTGATTTCCATAATCTTTTTTACGGTAATTTGAAGTATTTTTTAGACATTTCTTATTTTTTATTTTTATTTTTTGCTCTCTATCTACGTTCTCTGTTCTTAATTTATTTTCGCCTTTTGTTTGCCGTTGTTTTTGCCTTTGAGCGGATATGTAATTCTTTGTTTTTTCTATTGCTCTGTGCCAATTTTGAAGTGATCTGTTTATGATTTACATACGCAAGCAGTTTCTTGTTTTTAAATTTCAAGTGGACATTGAATAATTAACGATAGTGGGATAATGGTATCGGCAATGTGGTGCAACCTTCGTTATCACTTTCATTCAAATGGGGTTTAATTGCTTAATTTTTTCTTTACATATACTTGGCCGTCTCGCCTTATATGGACTTACTAGTACACAGAGTATTATAATTTTGATTTCATAACGGTGGAATGTAACAGAATGAAATAATCGAGATAGATATGGACTTATATATATAAAAATGATCAGGGTGGAAAGAGAAATCGATTGAGCCATGTCCGTCCGTCTGTCCGTCCGCCCGCACGCACTCTAACACGCGCAAAAATTTACATATTTTGCTGAAATTTGAAATGTAAGTTGGTATACAGACTGGGACGGTTTGTATTGAAAATGGGCGAAATCGGGCCATGACCACGCCCACTTTTCCTATATAGAAAAAATCGGATATTTGGTATCTCCGTCACTAATATAGCTGGAGTGATGAAATTTCACCCACATATTGAGCTCAGGCCCTTATGAAGAAATTTGGTGAAATTTTGTAAAATGGGCGGTGCCACGCCCACTTATTAAGGGGCTAACGTTGAAAGTTTTGTACCGTAGCAGACATACCGATGAAATTTGGCACGCGTGATCTAGTTACCTAAGCAAATGTTTGGACGAAAAATTGCCAAAATTGGTTGACGGCACGCCCACTTTTATATATGGGTATTATGAGGTGGACCAATAAAAACATTTTAAGCGATATCTTTGTCAAATATGAAGATAATTCATTGCAAATTTGTGGCATGAGTACCACAATAGACTGGAAACAAAAAAGATAAAAAATTTTGGAAAATGGGCGTGGCAGCGACCCGATTTAAAACAAAAGGAAGCTATCAGATTTCGGAGTCCATAACTCGACAAATAACACTGGTCGACAAAATTTCAACAAATTTTTGTTACAGAAATAAAATTCTACTTTTCTAAAGATTTCGGTGGGCTGTATCCAAGTCTGAAGTCAGATTTTCTGTAATACGTACAGTTTTTTAGATATTCATGCCCAAAGAGGCGAAAAACGCGATTTTTGGCTATATTCACTCCTCAATATCTTTTAAATTACTTACTTATTTTAAAAATTGATTAAAGCTATTGAAAGCTCGGTCATTTCTCTTCTATCTAATTTAGGTATATAGTAATATATGTTTTTGCACAATAAGGTATTTTTCGTCGAAAACAACGGCAGCTTTTGTAGTATGTTATAGGCGCAATCAAATTTTGTAGTTGCTTAGAAGAATAATTTTTTTTACGAAGCCACTTACATACGTCCATGATATAATAAACTGCCTAAAAGCGTGCTTCAAAATTTTTAATTATATTTGTATGGAGAAAATATTGCAAAACTAATGAAGCTTAATATGCAATATTGCAAGTTACAAGAAAGATATCTGAAATATTAAAACGGTTTCTTCAAGAGAAATGTCAGCGTTTTCAATAGCTTTAAGCAATTCTTAAAATAAGTAAGTAATTTAAAAGATATTGAGCAGTGAATATAGCCAAAAAACGTGTTTTTCGCCTCTTTGGGCATGAATATCTAAAAAACTGTACGTATTACAGAAAATTTGACTTCAGATTCGGATTCAGCGCACCGAAATCCTTTGGAAAAGTAGAATTTTATTTCCGTAACAAAAACTTGTCGACCAGTGTAATTGAGATATTATGACAAAACTATGTGTATGAACCAGCCTTGCCATTCTAGCTTTTTTCAAGCTAGATTTAGCTTTTTTTCTTGTCTTTTAGCTGCAAAAATTCTGATTTAGCTTTGGCTTTTTTTCTAGCTTTTTTATTTGCTAAAACTCCCCAAAAAATGAGCGCTGCTCACTGCTCATATACATACATACAGTCATCATAGTTACCATTATTTGAATGTAAAACATTTTTTTAACATTTCGTTATTTTTATTGACACTGAAGTACAAATTTGCATATAGTATATGAAAATAAATAACTTATACAGGCTCCACTAAGCAGGTCGGTTCTTCAGATCAGCTGACTTCTTGTTCTTCTTCAACAGCTATCCAATTAGGTTACTTCTGCATATTCTATACATGCATTCGTGTTTACAATTCGTCAAATTCTTCATTCTCTGAGTTTATCCATCATTTGCCCGTGAGCTGAATGTCAAATTATTTCGTCTTCCTTACAGTTTTGACATCTCGGTCACGAGAGTTCGACATTAAGGTCACGGCCTATTAAATTGACCTCGAATTTATGTGTGTGTGTTTGAAAATACATTAGGCGAGTTCCCCTCCAGATCCGCATAAAAATTTTGCGTGCAAATGGAACAAGAATTTTGTGATCCTGATGTTTATCTAGATCCATTTCGGGTCCGTGTAGATTGTAATAGATTTTTTTGATCCAGATAAACATCAGGATCAAAAAGTTGTTGTTGCAGGTGCTTGCAAATTTTTTGTCCGGATCACTGCCACGGGAAATCACCTATTAATAAAGCATTAAAATACGCAGTAGGACTTGGTATCATCGTTTTATTAATCCGGGAGTACTTGTCAATAGATACTCCATTACTCCCTATACTTCGTGTATAAGCATACAATTTTTTATACTCGCTTTTAGCATTGAATGTCCTAGGAAGGGAAGTAATAAACACAAACAAAATAAATCAAAACTGAAAAAATTTTGATTTTGCTCGGAAAGGATATCAAATAGAGTTCTCTTCTGCTCTCGCTTGGGGAGATCTCGCTCCAAGTTCTACTGCGTATTTTCGTAATTTTGTTTAGCTTCTTTTTTTAGCTTTAAATTTTTTTTTTATGTGTGAATCAATTTTTTTAGCTTTTTCTAGCTTTTTTTTTGGAGAATCTAGCTGGAACTCTGGAGAAGTTCTGGCAACACTGGTATGAACTTTAACATCTGTTTCAAAAATTTAGAGAAATCGGTTTTTGACCACGCCTACTTTTTAACAAAGATATTCCTGGAATACCGTTTGGTAATTTGTAACGTGACATCTTTGTAACTAGAAGTCATAAAGGAATGAAATTTTGCACTTACAATAATATTTATATGCTTAGTTGGATGTTTGATACAATTTTCAAAATGGGCGTGACGGCGCCCACTTTATGCGGCACTCGCTTAGATAAATTACACCGTGTTTCCATCAAACGTAAACAGACAATGAAAGCATACAGCTGAGTATCTAATGTTCGATTCCAGTCGAATTTAGGCTGCCTTACTTGTTTTACCTGCATTTAAAACGTCGTCAAAAATTATAATTAATTACACTGCTCTACAGCCAAAAAATACTCTGAACGCAACCATCCTTTCTATATGTAAAATCGGTCGCTGATTCCGAAAATCGGGTTCATTTTTAATTCTATGGGAAGGTTTTTGAGATATCGGCAATTTACCGTTATTTGGCCAATGTGTCCACTTAATCCTGTATATCTCTTTAACACAGTGAGTTATATTCCTTAGCATAACATGCATAAAATATACCCGTGTAGAGGCATTGTGCGACTTGGCTGTATTTACTTGATCGCCTATAACTTTTCCATTTTACCATGGATTTTCTTCGTTGATAGCTTATTTTTTTGCTAATGGAATGGAGCTTCACGTAAAAGATTAAAACCGAAGGTGAAGACATTGGTTTTAAAGATATTGTCTGACAAAGTCAATTTTTTCTTCAAAAAATCGTAAAAAATAGAAAAAATTAAAATTTAATCGTCAATATTTCAGAAACTATAAGAGTTAGAGAAAAATGTTATAGGAGCCATGAAAAGGAAATTTAATTTTCTTTCGTTTGGTGTCACCCTAAGGAATATAACTCACTGTGTTAAAGAGTTATACTGGATTAAGTGTACCCATTGGCCAAATAACGGTAAATTTCCGATATCTCAAAAACCTTCCCATAGAATTAAAAATGAACCCGATTTTCGGAATCAGCGACCGATTTTACATATAGATAGGATAGTCACGTCCAAAGTACAGACAAAAAATTTCATTTTGTGATCCAGTGTTATTAATCTTTAGTAAAGGAAGTATTTCGATCGATTCAGTAGAATCGGAAATACAACACATTTAACATTTCGAGGTATATAAGTTTTTCGCTTCCTGTGGTATTTTAGATTCATTTTACAAATATATTTTCTGAGGAGACTCCTACTGAAATTTTTAAGCCGAATAATTTTCTCAAATATTTTAACCATCTATCACATCTAAAAATTGGGTTATTTTGACGCCTTTTTATACAGTCAGGAAATATAGTATAGTCAGGAAATAATATTTTTAAGGTCGCTAGACCTTGAATATTTAATATTTATAATTTTATTTAAACCCCTTTCATGTTATTCTTTTAGTAGAGAAAATTTTATTGCTCACTGTACATATATGTATGTATATGTATTTAATATTGAAAACGCCTCTACGTATGGACTTGTAGGTACATGTGTATATACTTATCTGCATAACTCAAGTGTTTGAATGTTGCCTGACAATGTCCGGAAGAAATGATTGATGATAAGGACAATTGAAATAAATATGTTGTAAAATATGATGATAATAATAATCTTATGACTTTTGAATGAGCAAATAGATAAATTTTAATATTGAAAAGTGCATTCTATGATAACGAAATGTCAAATTGATTTGCAAAGGCGAGCATGTTTCATCATAATCAAATAGAATACACCTAGCCTAAGGGTATTTATGGTGCAGGTCGCATAAAAGAAAATCTGTTGCAGAAAAAATAAATTGCGTCGTTTATTTAATAATTCATTTTTTACAGATATTACAAAAAATAAGCAAGTAGACTTTTTTTTTAGTATCTGTAGAAAATTAATTATTAAACATAAATAGTCAAAATCTGAGAAATGAAAAAGTTCTATACTATATACAAGATACCATATGACTATTTTTTTAAATAACTACTGATTATAATTTGCTTTCAAACTTGTATGTTCTTTATATGTATGTATACGGAAAAATATATAAATAAGTTAAGGAAATTCAATTATTATACTTAGTTTGAAAATTTGCATTGTATTCTTATCAGCATTGAAAGTATGTATGTATGTAAATTATATTATCATCTAAGCACAATGTAGGTAGTAGTGCTGGAAAACCATCGATTGAACTATCGATACTATCGATGGGGCCGATGCCATAGCGATAATCGATGGTTTTTTTTTAACCATCGATAGTATTTTACTTGGTACATAACTACAACCTCTGTTAAAAAATTAATCAAAAAAACTGAGATTTATAATTTTAAGGTACTTGATTGGAATATGTGGGCTGTGAGTATATAAATAAAAGACTAGTGAATAATTTTATGAAAAAAACTTGCAAATAAAACGGTTTTTTTTATTGAGAATTGAGCAATTAAGGTTTTGATTTCGGCTCTTCTATTATTTTGTGGACAACTGTATACGTACAAATGTGTGTATGTAGTATTCTTACTTTGAATATATACCCAATAAACACAACGGATTCGCCTCGAATTCGCCTCGGATTCGCTTTCTCTGATTATATTATCGCGGCAATAGTTCGCGGCGATAGATCGGCGAATCCGAATTCGCAGGCATGTCACCTATCACTAGCGATTCGAAAATTTGTTCATTCTCGGATCGCTGGCGATTCGAATTTTTTATCATTAGCGATTCGAGAATCATTAATTTGTCTGATCGTTGGCGATTCGAAAATTGGTTCTTTCTCGGATCGTTGGCGATTCGAAAATTGGTTCATTAGCGATTCGAATTTTTTTATAAATGGCGTTTCGAAAAATTAAAAGTTCAGAGTTTGGTTTACTGGCAATGGGTTAAATCCGTATAAAATAATACACTTAAAATATTTTTAGAAAGAAAGTTTAACTTTCATGAAATAATAGAAGCTTTTCAAATAAATTTAAGCAGCAAATAAAGTACCCTTATTTAAACAATTTTGAATTGGTTTTTCTATATACCAACTCGTATCTATTTAATTATAAACTGATTTGATCTACTTTCGCGAACTCGCCTAGAATTCGCCACGATAAAATCTGCGGATCTGTGATATTCGAGTTCACGTATAAATGTAAAATTTCAGAACTATAATGATTTTTTCGTGCAAAATAACTTAAAAAAAAAAAATTGAAAAAAATGATATCGCGAAAATTAATTTTCTCGAACTTGCCGCGAACTCGAGGCGAGTCCAAGAAATTACATTCGCGAAAATCTGCTTTCACGAACTCGCCTCGAATTCGCCGCGATATCATCCTCGCGTCTGTGTTTATTGGGTATTGACTTATTTTTTGTATTGAACTTTTTACGTAAACTTTGGTTTTCTATTAATTTTATAATATATTTCTAATAAAAATTTATATTTTTCTTTTAAATATAGGAACGTAAGTACATACATGCATACATATGTATGTATGTATATATGCATGAAATGTTTGAGTACCACATTTCCCTTTAACGGGCCACCTACGTACATATATTAAACCATCGATACTATCGATGGCTGCCTTTAAAACTATCGATGGTCCATCGATGGGACCACTATCGATGGTTCTCCAGCACTAGTATGTAGGTACATACATACATATGTAGATGTAGTGTAATAGTTTGTGTGCACGAGACTGCCAATTTTTAATGGAAAAATACAAAACTAATTTATGTTTTTTTTTTTCTAAAGTGCTTTATTTTTTTTTATAACACTTGCACTTTTACCGCCGCACAATGGGTGATTGCGGCCAAAAATAAATTCAAAATTAAAGTATGAGTAAAACATTTTTTTTAAATAGAGATCGACAGATACACCAAATTATAATAAAAAAGCTTGTATAAAAATTTTTGAGTATCTTTTCGTTTAGCTGTACAGGGTGCCCAAAGTTGAGCAAAAAATAGGTTCTTTTTTTCTCAATGAACACACCTCATACAAAATGCTCTATCTCAATTAATTGTTAACATACGAATTCGAGTGATACACCATTACATAGATAATGATTTTTTCTTTCAGAAATTATAACGTAGTTGTAAATACCGTTCACTATTGAATTTATATGAATTTTCAAATATTGGCAAAAAATGTCGATAAGAAAAAAAATTTTCTCGACTTTGAATAACAAAATTAAAAAAACAAAAAATATTACCTACTCAAATTTTTTTTATGCTTTGAAATAATATATTCTTAATCAAACTACATTTTCATTTTAAAAATCTACTTGCTCCATTTCCTTTTATAATTTTTTCCCATTGGCCTAAAACTGCGTTTTTGTTAACGCATTAATTATGTTAGTTTTGACATTATGAAAAACGTTTATATTTAGGCGAATAATCGAATATTTCTTTATCGTCTTACAGTAAATGGTGCATACTTTCAAATTATGAGGTAATCCTTTTTTATCAGCGTTAATTCATATCTTTGACAGCTTTTTTCTTTTGGAATATAAAAAAAAAATGTGTAAAAATTGTAAAACTTTAAAATGAAATAAAAAAAAAAACAAAAAATATTACCTCCTCAATTTTTTAATATTTCATAGTCCTAAATGTCTTTTATAAACAGGAGAAAAAATCGTAAAAATTCGTTTGCTCCATTTTGTTTTATAAACATTTTTATGGAAGGTGTTTTTTGAATTTTTGTACATTTTTCCCATACAAAATGCCCAGAAGTATGCTTCAATAAGTTTAAATTTTTTTGTATGGGAATATTTGTCAAAATGGTGAAACTTAAATATCGACATTTCCAATTCTAGTTAAGATATTCGAAGAAACTAAACGCTGTTTTCAAGGGTAATGATTGTGCTTTCAACTGGTTTAATCGAATTTGAGTGGAAAGTAATTACATAAAAGATATTAAGCAGGGAATAGAGCCAAAAAACGTGTTTTTTGCCTATTTGAGCATGAATATCTCAGAAACTAGAACCAATTTGGAAAATCTGACTCCAGATTCAGGTTTAGCACACTGAAATCCTTTAGAAAAGTGTAATTTCATTCCTGGTGTAAAATTTTTTTGAAATGCGATTTTTTTGTATGAAAGTTTTATGATAAATGCTTATAACATACTTAAAAGTGCATATATTTTTAATTTAACAACGGTGAAGTGCTTTACCCCTTTTCCAAAATGATTACTGCATTTGATTTATATTTCAAAAATGTATACACTAATCAAAATGAAGTATTTTAGCTATATTAGTTAGGAAAATGCTGAAATTTCAAAAATACCGTTATATGGGAGGTGGGCGTATTTGTAGGTGGATTTTGTTCAAATTTTCACAGTTTACTAATTTCAACCAAAAAAGCTTAAGTTCCGAGTTTCAAGATTCTAGCTTAATTATTACTATTTTTGGCCGCGTTTGTATGGAGGTGCCCCCACTGTGCGCCGTAAATTTGTTGTTTTTTATTTTCTTTCCTTTATTATTTTTTGTGAAGTCAATTCCATATAGTAAATATACCTAGAGATCGCTCGGCTGGAAGTAGGTAATGGGTATTTGTTAGTGTTTCTCGTTGTTTACTATTTTTTGTAACTAGTAGAGTCCACTGATAAGCTTAATGCGACCTTCATAAAATAAATGCATTAAGTCAACTTATGCATGTATGACAAGCATTGCAAAACTAAGGAAAATGTTTTCCAGTGCTGCTTGTATTTATAGTAAAATGATTTCGCCCCTAATTAACCATGAAATATAAAACAGATTTGTGTAAATAAGTCAAGTTCCGTTTCTATTAGTTGATTTTTTTTTAATAACATCTGCTCGTTTTTAATTTTTAAACGGTTTTATTTAGCTCACCCCGTTTGTTTTATTTATTATTTATTCTTGGGTCAAATTTAGTAATTCAAATTTCACCCTCTTCCTGTCAACCGATTAATCTGAAATTTTGTACGCATGTATAACCCCGATGACAATGCAATATTATGAAAAAAAAATTCCGATAGGTGGCGCGTGGGTCGCTATATTTACAAAAATCGCATTTATGGTCCGATTTGGCTGAAATTCGGAACATGTATTACTACCTTGAAAGGAAATATTTTCCTAAAAAAAACTTCCGATAGGTGGCGCGTGGGTCGCTATATTTACAAAAATCGCATTTATGGTCCGATTTGGCTGAAATTCGGAACATGTATTACTACCTTGAAAAGAAATATTTTCTTAAAAAAAATTCCGCTAGGTGGAGCTGAGATCGGGGTAATTAAAACTGAAAATCCTAATTATGGACCGATTTGGCTGATATTTAGCATGTGCATTACTTAAATAATTTACAAATGTTTAAAAAAAAATTGGAGCCGCTAGGTGGCGCGTGAGTCGCTCTATTTAAATAAAAATAGGTAAAAAAACTTTTTAAGTTAAACGGTTTTATGTTAAACATACATTGCAAAGTTTAAGACTAAATGGCGTATAATAATAAGATTTAAATTTAGAAATTGAATCTGTAATTTAGGTATCTGATTAATCCAGCCTGAATCGACCACCCAAGTCAAGATTTTGTATCGTGTTGAGGACTGTGTGGCGTTAGGGTGGCTAAAAATGATACGTCGTTAGCGGTACACCACCCAAGTTAAGGTGAAAGGTTAAAACGCGCCGAGAACTGTATTGCATTAGGGTGGATAAAAATGATATGTCGTTAGCGATTTCCCCTCAAGACTCAGGCGCATCTTGTTGTACATAGCATTGCCCCTTTATTGGACCTCTGGGGGGTCGACCGTTTAAATGTCCATTACTCGGGGGAACAAAATGGTAAAAAAAAATATAAAGAAATAAAAACTAAAAACTAGAAAATAAAAATAGGTAAAAAAACTTTTTAAGTTAAACGGTTTAATGTTATACATACATTGCAATGTTTAAGATAAATGTACTAAAAACCAAAAAATAATAAAATAGATACAGTCGTGGGAATTATAAACATTTGCATAGACTAGACTAAAATAAAACCGGGGGGCACGTCAATTGTCTACAAATTATCGACTTAATGTGCGATAGAAGAATCGTTTAATTCGTCGTTAGGCAGTTGGCCCGCAGACGGTGAGGAAATTACTTACTATTTTCTTGCTCATGGAAATTCCAATAGTTATACACTCCATGTTAATAAAAGAGATGTTTCAACTAGTTTATCGTTGGACATTCACACGAGGAATCGTTTCACTGCTCGTAGTTTGTCTTTAATCGACAAAACATATGATAAAAGTACTACTCGCTCACCACTATGAAACCCTAAAACTCGCTTATAATCGAGCTTGCTAGCTTTTTTCCACATTCTAGCCCTACTTATCACACGTCCATCGTTGTCGGTTGAACAACTGCCTAATTATAGTGTAACATTACAAAACAAACATTTTAATCAACGATTGTAGACAATTGACGTGCCCCACGGTTTTATTTTAGTCTAGTCTATGCAAATGTTTATAATTCCCACGACTGTATCTATTTTATTATTTTTTGGTTTTTAGTACATTTATCTGTATGTATAACATAAAACCGTTTAACTTAAAAAGTTTTTTTACCTATTTTTATTATGGTTTTCTTTACTTTTGAACGTATTGTTTGTTTGTGTATATAAACTCGGGTTTACCTCATTATAACTGATTTGCTCAAATTGCATCTTCTTCGAAAGAAATTCGAATACATATTACAATATTGCAACATGTATGTTTGATAAAACTCACCCAGAAGTAAATTTGGCAAGCTCTTCTTTTAATAAAGTATGTATAACAGATTACAGTACATAGAGTTGAAAAGTTGTTCAGCAACAAAAGCTATTCAAACCTTCAAGGCGAAAAGGTAAGGCCTTGCAATTTTGTTGGTTTCATATTAAAGATAATTAAGGAAATCATTTCGCTGGTAACGCTGTCTAGAAGCTGGAAAACTTTTTCTTACTTCTTAGTTTTTATACTGGGAAGGTAATTCCATTTTTAACGTTCAAATCATATTGGTCTTTACCTGTCTTACATTGTATGAGCATATGTAATCAACAATACTAAAAATTTGTGAACGAAAAAAGGAGCGATAGAAAACAATAAATATGACGCGTTATGCACATCAGTCCACTTTTAAAATGATCACGTGATGATCGCATGCAACACGTTCATTTCATGTATTCCACAATTACCTTGCTTCACATTTATAAATATATATACTATTTATGTATGTATGTTTGTACATTTGCGTATGTATGTATATATAGCCTCATGCACTGCAGGATGCCTCCAGCTGCATTATCTAATAATTTTTATTTCGTTAGCAAAATTCATTTCATTTTTTGGGTAGGCGTGTTTGCTCAGTCATGTCGTAAAAAAAACAAGCAAGCAAACCAGAGACCCATAATAATCATTATTCGTCATATTTTCAGTGAAAAAAATCAAATACTTGCAAATATCGTAGAAGAATATTGAGTTTGTGTATGTGCATGTCTGAAAGATCAATATCCGAATCCACTATGATCGAAAAATTTTAAGCGATATCCATAAAAATCAAGAATAATCATTATTTTTTGAGTTTTATTTTTTTGATCAAAAATAACACTTATTCCTTGAGTGATATATTTATCGCTCAGAAATAATCATTATTCTTTGAGTTTTATTCTTTTGCTTAGGTCGAAAAACTCAAATCGTCTCTAAAGTTCTCTGGAACATAATTACTAAAAAATTCCCATCGATATAACTTCGTGAATGAGTGATATTTTTGATCGAAAAAAATAAAACTCACACAATAATGATTATTTCTGAGCGATAAATATATCACTCAAGGAATAAGTGTTATTTCTGATCAAAAAAAAATAAAACTAAAATAATAATGATTATTTTTGATGAAATATAAAAAAACTCAACATATAATGATTAAATGGCGATTTTTGTTATAAAACTCATAATGATTACGGTCCCTGAAGCAAATTGACAAACTGGAAAGAACAAAAAAAAAAGGAACACCACACTCAATAGGTTTCTTTGATCGTGGTATGTATTGCGTACATACAAATTTATTTGATTCTGATATGGGGCCCTCACTCTGTAGTTCTATTCGAAAGCGAAATTCGGTGGCATAGAACTCGAAAGAGAACGAATTTTCTTTCGAATCGAAATACAGAGTGAGGGCCCTGTGCAGGAATTCTGTAACTTATTTTGCGACGAAAATCGCAGTCTACCGACACAAAAATTTCCCTCGATGCCTCTGCGATGATTATCGGAAACAACTGTCAAAATATGCTATAGAATTCGATCGAAAAATCGTACAGAATATCATAATCTCAAAACTGATTACAAATTTACGATATCGATGCGAAAATTGTCGAAAATTGATTACAGAATCCCTGCACACTGATCTGACTAAGTAGTTCGATTGGATAGACACTTTTTGTCGCTTTCGAGTGTTTCGTACTCTGAAAGCGCTTTCGAGTAGAATTTGTTCGATGTTGAAATTCAATTCACACAGAGTATGAATTGCGCTTTAGAATAGAACAACCTTTCGAATGGACTTACAGAGTGAGGGCACTGAATAATGAAGTGAGTCGACTATTTAAATTATTTTTTAGTAGTTTTCATAGTACTAAATAGTATTGGTAGTGTAGTATTAGTATTAGAGTATGTAATTTATGACACCAAATAAATTAAATAAAATTGCATATCACTAATCAACGCAAGGACTAGTTAAATATTAATTTTATAAATTTATACGTACACTTTTGTTTGACAGAACGATAAAGTAACCATGAACAATTTATCTATTTTTAACTTTGCGATGACGAAACTACAACGGAAAAATGAGCGCAGTGTGATATTTCCTTATCTACTACATATGTATGTATACATATGTATATGTACGTCAGGACACGTTGCCATAATGTCACGGTTATTAGCTTGTCTACTCGAAAAATTATTTATTAGCCAATTTTGTAAATTACGAGTATTTTATTATTGATTAAATAAAAAAATAAACAAAAAAAACATGGAAATAAAACATATTGGTGGATTTGGCATCGTTTAGTCGATTAATCAATATCCAATGTGGTCTGTATTGACCTATAAAATAGCACTTTTTTGCAATTTGTTAAAATTTGATACCTACACTCGGTGAATTTACTAATCGACAAACATTTTTAAAGAAAATATTAACGCTGAACAATCTAATGCTTCAGACCAGTGGCGGATCCACGGGGGGGGGCGTTTTGGGGGTTCAAACCCCCCTTGTGGTTTATCATAGATCCTAAATTAATGCATTTATAGATTCTGCGCCCAAATTTCCCAAACTGATCAAGGAAAACTATCATTCCAAAAGCAATGGTTGGATTAGTGCTGGAAAACCATCGATAGTGGTCCCATCGATGGACCATCGATAGTTTTAAAGGCAGCCATCGATAGTATCGATGGTTTAATATATGTACGTAGGTGGCCCGTTAAAGGGAAATGTGGTACTCAAACATTTCATGCATATATACAGTTTGTCAATTAATTCTTTGCAAAATGAAAACAGTTCAGAAATTTGTTTTCATACTGGTATTTGGTCAACTAAACTTAACTTTTAAATTTTTTTTAAATGCTAATTTTGACATGATAGAAAAAAGTTTCTTTTGTTATTGTTTTCTTATTCGAGAACAGCTCGTAAATCGCAATGTTCGTAAAATGTACGGTACCTTGCTGGCTGGGTACTTACGTTCCCATATTTAAAAGAAAAATATAAATTTTTATTAGAAACATATTATAAAATTAATAGAAAACCAAAGTTTATGTAAAAAGTTCAATACAAAAAATAAGTCAATATATATTCAAAGTAAGAATACTACATACACACATTTGTACGTATACAGTTGTCCACAAAATAATAGAAGAGCCGAAATCAAAACCTTAATTGCTCAATTCTCAATAAAAAAAACCGTTTTATTTGCAACTTTTTTTCATAAAATTATTCACTAGTCTTTTATTTATATACTCACCACCCACATATTCCAATCAAGTACCTTAAAATTATAAATCTCAGTTTTTTTGATTAATTTTTTAACAGAGGTTGTAGTTATGTACCAAGTAAAATACTATCGATGGTTAAAAAAAAAACATCGATTATCGTTATGGCATCGGCCCTATCGATAGTATCGATAGTTCAATCGATGGTTTTCCAGCACTAGGTTGGATGGGTTTAGCTGTCCAAAGGCAAAACTCGACATTTATTTTCATTTATTTTCAGATTATATTTTATATGCACATATCCACAAGGTGAAACAGGTACAACTGAATCAGTTCATTAAAATAGTTGTCCTTGTAGGCAATAATAACATACAATTACAACTTATAGTTAAAGAGAAAATACCCGAAATTTAGAGGAATTAAATCTAATACAATAAGCGCGTACTATATTGTCGATTCTGTCAAACTTTCAATCATGTTTAAATTTTCGAGGCTTTTTGAAAAATCCTTGAAGGACAGGAACTTCAATAAAGTAAAAATTCTATTAAAAATATAAATATAACCAAAAAGTACTACATACATACAGTGGCGGACAAAAGTCTACATACACCCCCTATTTTTGCTATATCACGGAACCAACAGCAATAAAAGAAAAAGTAAAAATGCAGTTTTATTTCACACCTTTTTATACTCAGCTGTACTAGTACACAGAGTATTATAGTTTTGATTTCATAACGGTGGATTGTAACAGAATGAAATAATCGAGATAGATATAGACTTATATATATCAAAATGATCAGGGTGAAAAGAGAAATCGATTGAGCCATGTCCGTCCGTCCGTCCGTCCGTCCGTCCGTCCGTACGCACGATAACTCGCGCAAAAATTGAGATATTTTGATGAAATTTGGAATGCAAGTTGGTATCGACACTGGGACGGTTGGTATTGAAAATGGGCGAAATCGGACCATGACCACGCCCTCTTTTCCTATATAGAAAAAATCGGAAATTTGGTATATCAGTCATTAATAGAGCTGGAGTGATGAAATTTTACCCACGTGTTGAGCACAGGCCCCTAAGAAGAAATTTGATGAAATTTTGGAAAATGGGCGGTGCCACGCCCACTTATTAAGGGTCAAACATTGAAAGTTTTATATGCCATAACTCAGAAACCGTTGCAGATATATCGATAAAATTCGGTAGGCGTGATGTACTTACTTAGGCAAATCTCTGGACGGAAAATTGTTAAAATCGGTTGACGGCCACGCCCATTTTTATATATGGGTATTATAAAGTGACCTAATAAAAACATTTTAAGCCATATCTCTGTCAAATAAAAAGATATATCACTGGAATTTTGTCGCCTGTGTCCAGCTATGGACGTAAAACAAAAAACGTAAAAATTTTGGAAAATGGGCGGTGCCACGCCCACTTATTAAGGGGAAAACATTGAAAATTTTATGAGTCATAACTCAGAAACAGTTGAAGATATATCGATGAAATTTGGTATGCGTGATATACTTACTGAGGCAAATGTTTGGACGAAAAATTGCCAAAATCGGTTGACGACCACGCCCACTTTTATATATGTGTATTATAAAGTGACCTAATAAAAACATTTTAAGCGATATCTTTGTCAAATATAAAGATATATCATTGAAATTTTATGGCAGGAGTCCATCTGCGGACATAAAACGAAAAACACAAAAATTTTGGAAAATGGGCGTGGCACCGCCTCTTTTTAGAAGCAGGAATATACGAGATTTCTGAGCCCATAACTCGACAAATAATTGATATATAATGACGAAACTTGGTGTATACACTTTCGTAACGTCTGGTAATACACACTCAAAATTTTAGAGAAATCGGTTGACGACCACGCCCTCTTTTATATATGGAAACTATAAAGGGGCCTAATAAAAACATTTTAAGCGATATCTTTGTCAAATATAAAGATAATTCATTGAAATTTTGTGGCATGAGTTCCACAATAGACCGGAAACAAGAAATATAAAAATTTTGGAAAATGGGCGTGGCACCGCCTCTTTTTAGACAAAGGGATATACGACATTTCTTAGCCTATAACTCGACAAATAATTGAGATATTGTGACGAAACTTGGTTTATACACTTTTATAACTTGTGTTAATAGACACGCAAAAATTTATTGAAATCGGTTATGACCACGCCTACTTTTTAACAAAGATATTTCTGGAACACCCTTTAGGAATTTGTAACGTGACATCTTTGTAACTAGATGTCATAAAGGAATGAAATTTTGCACAAATAATATTCATATGCTTAGTTGGATGACTGATTTTGAAAATGGGCGTGGCTACGCCCACTATATGCAGCACTCGCTTTATATAAAGTGCACCGTGTTTCCATCAAACGCAAACAAACAATGAAAGCATGCAGCTGAGTATCTAATGTTCGATTCCACTCGAACTTAGGCTTCCTTACTTGTTTTAACTACAATAAGCAAAATGAAACTCTTTTTTAATAAGAAATTAAAAAAATGTTGGCGAATTTCACAAAATCAATGCTGACAAAAGTGTACATACAGCACGAGGTTACTGTCGTGCACACTTCTACGCTGCGTTGTGATAACGGTAAAATTCCGTTATTTGTTTCTTCGATCGATTTTGTTATTTTTGCAACTATTCACTTACATCAATCAGTTTTTGTTTGCACGTTATACTATTAACAATGGCTCCGCGAAAAGAAATTTCAGTTGATGTCAGAAATTTAGTTATAAAACACAAATCGGAAAACAAATCATATGGTGAAAAAGCAAAACTATTAAAGTTGAGCCGCGCAACAGTACAAACGATAGTTAGAAACAACAAACTTGGTTGTACCGAAAATAAACCGCGTTCTGGCCGACCGAAAAAACTATCCCGCAGAGATGTAAGCGTTATACTTAAAGAAGTAAACATAAATCCAAAAGTCACTGCTCCGAAATTGGTCGAACACTTAGAAAACATGACACAAAAGTGTGTACATGCACGCACAATAGGAAGATATCTGAACTATAACGGTTTTCGTAGTAGAACACCACGCAAAAAAACTCTTATTAGTGAAAAAAATCGAAAATTTCGCTTAGAATTTGCTAATAAACATAAGGAAAAGGGAATGGACTTTTGGCAAAAGGTTTTGTTCACAGATGAGTCGAAGTTCAATATATTTGTAAGTGATGGGAGGACAAAAGTTTGGAGGAAAGCAAATACTGAAATGAATCAGAAAAATTTGGTATCAACCGTCAAACATGGTGGCGGCAGCGTAATGGTTTGGGGAGCAGTTGCGGCATCTGGAGTTGGAAAATTAGCATTTATCGAAGGTATTATGGATTGTTATAAATATAAATCATTGTTGGAAGAAAATTTGAAGCCTTCGGTGGATGATTTGGAACTTGGTGCTGGTTGGATCTTCCAACAAGATAACGATCCAAAGCACACGGCCCAAGTTGTCAAGGACTGGTTACTATATTATGCGCCAAGGCAATTACACACACCACCACAAAGTCCAGATTTAAATGTAATAGAACATGTATGGGAGATTTTGGACCGAAAAATTAGAAAACACCAGATTTCTAGCGCAGCAGTACTCAAAGATCGAATAACAGAGGCTTGGAACAGTATAACCTCTTCGGAGTTGACAAATTTAGTAGCCTCAATGCCACGACGACTTCAAGCAGTTATTAATGCAAAGGGAGGACCTACTAAATACTAAATAATAATAAAATAGAGAATTAAGATAAGTTTTCTCTCTGAGAAAAGCTTTGTTTTGTACTGTATGTACACTTTTGTCAGCACTGATTTTGTGAATTTCGCCAGTATTTTTTTAATTTCTTATTAAAATAGAGTTTTCTTTTATTTATTGTAGTTAAGAAAAGGTTTGAAATAAAACTGCATTTTTACTTTTTCTTTTATTGCTGTTGGTTCCGTGATATAGCAAAAATAGGGGGTGTATGTAGACTTTTGTCCGCCACTGTATGTATATTCTTATTTATTTTGGCTTTAAATGCAAGGGTAAGTGAAATTGATGATCAATTTGCCACCAATACCATACGATACTCATTCGCACGTACCAATGCAAAAATATACATACATACGTATGTATAAGCACAATCCAATCAACCACCAAAAACAAGAATTAAAACGAGTACGAATTTAAAATACTACAAGCGATTCATTCATACAATTGAAATGTTTCAACAAAGGATAAAAAAAGTTTCAACAGAGCTTTTCATCAGATCAAGGTTTTTATAAAATTCTAAAATTTGCAGCCCGGCTCATTTTCAACCATCTTTGCATCTTTGCAGTAGCGGTAGAGTATGAATAGAAATAATAACTAAATGTGAAGCAAAAGAAATGTCAAAATGAATTTATTTTTCGCCGCGAAAAAACAAACGAATTCGAGCTTGAAGAATGATGGGAGGCAACTCGCGAATCTTCATCTTTTTTTGACTAAACGATTTCCACCTCACTCGTCCAAAATACCGAATTTTCCCTTAATATACAATATACGTTCTTTGGTTGCACGTTTGAAAATTTAGAACACGCAGTAGCGAGGTCGCTTCAAATTATATCATATAATAACTGCTACCCTTCACTAGGTGTCGCGCAGTGGTCAAGTTTATAATAAAGTAGCTTCAGAGCCATCTGAAGGCGTAACACCCGCATATGCCGGCTTTTTTAATTTGTGAATTTATTAAATACATGTACGTTATACATGTTATTTAGAACTTCAATTGAAATCTCCTGCACTTTATGTGATGCCATACATATTGTATACATATTTGGAGGGTTTTGTCTTTGGTGTTTTTAAGGTGCGGGAAATGGCGCAACTAGTATATAGAATAATAATAGTAGGTGGTATTAGTCCATGTTTTCACCAGCATCTGCCCTTAAAAAACATCTTCCAAGAAAAGAAATTTTCAAAACCCCCCCTTGCCGAAATCCTGGATCCGCGCCTGCTTCAGACACACATGTGGTATGAATATTATCAATACTATGATTTGGCTTTACTATGAAAATTTTCAATTAAACTACAATATGAGAGTGACACATATGTGGTATAGATCGCAATATTTCTACTATACTACGATGTGTGTCTCTAGCATAAGAGGTGCCTGAAGTTATTTAATACCAATCTATATCCATGGAAACTATAGGTAAGAAATAAAAACCTCAATAAATGCTTTTGGAATTATTGGCTTGTCTAGGTTGTTGTTGTTTGTACTAAGCCCTGTCTGGCGGGCTAAACTTCAAAGTTAAATTGTTATTAATTTCAGATTGTTGCTTGAATGATTCTGATTCATAAGGGCATAAGGGGTCTTCGGGTATTTATCCATATGCCGGAATCATATTAGTACATCGGCATCATTTCTGAGCCTGTGGTAGTTTAATCGGCTGCAATACTCCGACTGTAACTGCGATATTTAACGGGGTCGCTGTGTTTGCGCTTACAACGCTGTTTAAGTTAAACAGCTTGGAAAAGAAATTATTCGACAAGTTTTTGCGCCTGGAAGCAAGCGAATGCAGAATTCTCTAAAACAAGCACAGCGCAAGCTATCACTGCTAACACATGCTAAGTATAACGAGAACTTCATAGCAATTTTGACTTAACTGAATTTACTTATGTATGTAAATTTTCGTTTCGTCATTTGCATATCAAGTTACGCATAAACAACTAATTGATATGCGAGTTGAGCGAATTTGAAATTATTCATGATGCATGTAAAAAATGCAATAAAAACAAAAAATAAGGAATAAAAAAAAATAATAATATAAAAAGTAAAATAATTCATGAGCCATGTAAAAAATGTAAAAGACCAAGAATATATAAAGTGAAAAAAAATATAGCAAATTCGTATAGGTACTCACATTTACTAAACTGACGCCGAAACAGGCTACCCAACCCCAACCGCCATCGGGCGCTACTTTTCGTGTTTGTTTCATATTTGACATTGCAAAGATGGAGTTTTAGTGCTGGATAAACAAGTTTTTAATTTCTATTTTTTTTTAATTTTTGTTTTTTTTTTTTTTTTTTGATTTTTATCACTTTTTATTTTGGCGTACTTGTTGTGTGTTGCTTACTCTATAGTTGTTTAGAGGAGGATATGTTGTTGCTTTATGAAATATTCGTGGATTATTTTTTTGGTTTATATAGTAGCCTTTTCAATTTTTTCGCAGCGTTATTTAGTCTGTTTTATACCCATTTTGTTTAAGGTCTCTTTTCTTCGTTCTCTTAATGCGTTTTCTCGTTTTGCTATTTGGCTGTTTTGATAATTTTTTGCTTTTGTTTCTTATCGGTGGGTTAAGGTAAGGTGGCACCTAGTTTGTATTCTGATACTTGTTTACTACTACTTTTCCGCTTTTATTGACAAGTTGCTGCTTTCCAGTCTTTGCGACTTTTGCATAACGTCGACCATTAAATATGGAATAGGAATCTTTGCTGTTGATTTGTTTTTTATTTCTTTGTTTTATTGTCGCTGTAAATTGTTGACAAATCGAAAATAATTTGCATTATTTTGGTTGAATGCGGCACTTTTGTTTACTGGCTGGTGTTGGTGGGATTTGTTGCTCCAGGTTTGATGGAAATATGTGGCATTTAGTATTATATAAGTACTATACTATGTATATCCATGCAATATGTGTGAATGTACAAACAAATGTACATACATATGTACTGCTTGTTAAAGTCGAAGTTTTCGCATGGTTGGCATTTTCCCTTTTCGGACTTTGGCACTTATTGATTAATCCCTGCAAAAAATGCGATTAATCCGGGACGTGTCCGGGATCAATCTCAAGGGAGCATGCGACTCATACAATTTTACATCCCTTTATATGGAGTGAATTGATCGCATTTGTTCGAGGATGTCCTATGAAGAGACGAATTGTTCAACTTGTATACCCGAACGGGTACCAATGTAGACTAATCACTAACATACCGAACGGGTACAAATGTAAATCAATCGCTTACATCCCGAACGGGTACAAATGTAGATTAATCACTTCCATCCCCAACGGGTACAAATGTAAATCAATCGCTTACATCCCGAACGGGTACAAATGTAGATTAATCACTTCCATCCCCAACGGGTACAAATGTAGATCAATCGCTTACATCCCGAACGGGTACAAATGTAGATTTTTCCAAGTTGTTCGCCAAAGCAATTTTTATTAACAATCTTTAAAAAATTGTATGTAAATGTTCATGCATATATGTATAAATAAAGATTATATAATGTTTTACTTTTCAAAAAAAAAAAAAAATCTCAATAAATAAATAAAAAAAATTGTAAGTTTTTAGTATGCATTATATGAGCGTAATGTAAAGGAGTTTTTCATAGAATATTTTAGGCAACATTTTGTTAAAATTATTATTCACCATTGTTATTAAAAGAAAGGGTGTTCAATTCGTTTTACCGGTTGTTCTACAATTTTTTAAATACATTGCCCATTTTTGTAAAATTTCTACATTTAAGCAATCTAGATTTGTACCCGTTCGGAATGAAAGCGATTAATCTACATTTATACCCGTTCGGGATGAAAGCGATTAATCTACATTTATACCCGTTAGGGAACAATTGGTCTACAATTAGTCTACATTTATACCCGTACAGGAACAATCGGGGACTAATTGTCGCCGATTTTTCTCGAAAGAGATCAATCCGGGACAAATATCTTTCGGTATTAATCGCACATTTTTTTGCAGGGATTCTATTTTTACACATCCATGCAGACATGTGTGTATGTGTGTTAATTTAAAAGGTATTATCTATTGACATGTGCGTTCATTTCTTCAATTAACTGTAAAATGAGAAAATAAAAATAAAATATTGTCTGTAGATTTATGTATGTATGTATGTATATGTTTTTTATTAGCTTATTCTTCACGGTTTCTAATTGTGTTTGTTGTTTTATTAATATTGCGCGTCTCATTGTTCACTTTTCAATTTTATTTAAAATTCTTTAGTTAAATTAATGAAATGTTTTTGTTTGATGACTCGTTGATTAAAGTTTTAGACATTTTCACGTGTTTCGCAGGCGTGAATCGAATCGATTTTAATGCTTTCAATGTTCATTTCATTTGCTATTCGACTTTCACATTTCCGGTGCGTTAAAAGTGCGCGTTCGACCAACGATAACCTTTTAAATATGCTTTTGTTATTGCGAATTGATTATTTATTTCATTACCTTGCATATACATACATATGTATTTATGGACATGAATATGTACATATGTATGTACATTCGCAAGTATAAAATAAAAAATATTTTCTTCATATATGTATGAACACGGAATGGTTTTATAAATTTGATCCAAGCCACATTGGTCCCAATTCCATTTTTTTGGCATAAATTAAACTAATATAGCTAAAAGTTGACAAATCCTATAGCAATGGCGTATGGAAGAAAAATAGCAAATATCTGATCAATCAGACCACGCCCACCGTGACTGCCAGTAGGGTGGCCCTTCCAGGTATGAGAAAAATTTCCTTTTGAGATACTATATCGCAAAAGGTGTCAAAATTAGCGTAATTGAATACAGAGTTCTATATATTTATGTATGTTAAGGTTAATTTCAAATAAATAAGCGAATTTAAATTTCGAAAAAATTAGCCACTAATAGGGTGTGTCGAAATACTTTTTTGACATCATACTATATTAGCGCGGAATTGCTAAGATAGAAGTTCACTGGAAAAATATCGATTTTTTTAAAAACGGCAATAAACGGCAATAATATTTTTGCATGGCTTTATTAAATACACTTTACTTAATAATATAGCGTTTTTACTTTTGTGAAGAATTGTGTAGTTATATAACTTTTTGTCTACGAAACACAAAAATTATAAATTTTTTTTAACATAATATACCTTTCGCAAAGCACTTCAAAGCTACTCTAATACACTTAGAAACATGGAAAAACTTGGTAAGGGTAAATTCTACTTACTTTTTCCTACGTTATCCATAAAAATGTGCACTTGTTTTCAATCAAGCTTAATTTTCCAATATTAAAAAGTTCACAGCAAAAAAAATACGAAACAACTTTAATATTATTGTGGCGAAAAAGCTAGACTTTGATGGCTTGTCAGAAACTAATGGTAGCCAGATGTATTGAATTAAACTGGTTTTTAGGTGCAATAGTATATGTACTATTGGAAAATGCATGCCTTTTTTGAACACTTAAAAGTTTAAAAATTGGGTTTATGCCAAAAATTTTGGATTTGGGACCAATGTGGAAGCCACGAAGGACAGAAGGGGTGAGGCTATCAACTCACCGATAGGATCAGAATCATGAACTGAGTCGACTAAGCCATATCCGTCGGTCTGTTTATTTAGTTAAACAGCTATACAGTATTTATACCTTTATGGGCCTAAAGAATGTCAGTGAAAGCAGTTAATTCATGCTATGAAATTCTTTACCAAATACATATGTACATACATACATACATATCTGTGGAATCGAATCTATTTTGCCTCAATTTTCTGTCCAGTTTTCATTACCGACATAATAGGTACATATGTACGTACATACATTACGTCTGCCGCTTCTAGTTACAACCATCGCCTCTTCTTTTATATGATTTCAAAACACTAATCCTCTTTGTAACATGTTACATACGTATGTATGTATATATATGACGTCAGCAGTCTGTTGTTACAACTATGTATGTATATACATAATTACATATATACCCCCTAGCGAAATTGGCAAGAGATCAATTGAATTGGTAAACCATAATGTGCGCTCGCAACAGTCGCGGCTATCGTCGCTTGCAGCTGTTGCTTTCTCGACCCCAAAAACCGCCAGATGCATATTTTGGCTAGGAGTCAAATTTTCCCAAGTGGGCACATAAAATCGAATTTTCGATACTGTATAATTTATGGATAAATTTTCAAAGCTAATACAAATTGTAATATTGTCCCAAAAGCATTTTTGCTTGTTTTGACTTTTTCAGCGAGTTATTCGCGTTCAAAGTTTTCTTAACGATTTTATATTTTTTTTAATGACTCTGTCGCTGTATTGCTGTGGGTAGAGTGCTCCCCTGCTATACGAGAGGTCTCGAGTTCTAACCCCAGTTCGGACAAACACCAAAAAAAAATTTCTAATTGATTAAATCGCAATTATTGGGTTTTTATAAATAGCGGTCACCTCTCGGCAGCGGTTCGCATACCCTCCGAGTGTATTTCTGCCATGAAAAAGCTTCTCACGATGAATGCATTTGCCGTTCGGAGCCGGCGTAAAACTGTATGTCAACCCAATTAGTAGGAAAAATATTAGATAAGGAGCACAGCTCGAATTGGGAAAAAGGCTCGGTCATAAAACTCGTAGAAAAACAACGATTAGTTTCAAAAATTCAACTTTTGAGTTATGCCACTTTTGAAATTTCAAAACTGATCACCACATATTGTTGCCAAATAAGTTTCCTAACTAATGCCGAAAAATCAAAAGAATAGAAGTATTGGTTAGCGAGTTATTTAAAAAAATATAAAACAGTTGGAAGTAATATAGATCGTAAAAAGTGCTGACCCGAAATTCATTTTAGACATACATACATACATATGTATGGTTTCTTGGGTAAAATTGCTTGAAATGACCCAAATTTTCATAATCGCGATGTGCCGCTGTTCATTTTTTTTCGACCCTACCAATCGATCCGCCCTAATGTGTATATGTACATACATATCTCTATAACAGATTATATACATATATTCTATATATATTGCATTTACGCTACGCACATAAAACTGGCGGTGCTTGGGGGATTTTCCATTCCAGACATTGCATAAAATAAACAAACAAGTAAGGAGACCTAAATTCGAGTGGAATCGAACATTAGATACTCAGTTGCAAAATTCCATTCCATTCGACGTTGAGCCGAGCGAAAATTTTTAACGTGTATTACCGCAAGCGATAAAAGTGCACACACCAAGTTTCGTCATAATATATCAATTACACAGTCCAACAAATTTACAAAAATTTTACTCAACACGAACAAACGCTATTAATTATGAAAGAGGATGTCTCCCAGACCAACTTTGCCGCACAGAGTACTAGTCCAGAGGGTCTGAGTTTTTTTTAGAGGGGGTTAAAATTTTAGTAGGAAAAACAAAAAGGAGCACACCTCGAATTGGGAGAGAAGCTCGGCCATAAAACTCGTCAGAGTTATAATAGCGCCATTGTATTATTATTATTATTATTATAAAATTTTATGGTTTTAGCTGGAGGTGCAATTCCTTCATCGAAAATATCTTATAAATAATGACCTCAAATGAAGTTTTTGAGTTCGGACTTCTTCTACAGAATTTAATAAGGAATTTCTTTGCGGTAGACTTTAACCCTCTAACGCCCACGAAAATGGCTGTTTTTAACCCTTGTTTGGAAACACATGTAGAAAATATCAATTAAAAATGCAGATAGAGGGTTAAAATGTTCTAGAAAATTATTCGCCATAAAATTTCACTAGGGGTCCCCTCAAACAAAATCTTTGTACAAATAACGCAAAAGACCTCAGTATATAATAATCACAAATTACGCCATGAAATATGCAACAGATTTTATATGTATACATATATATTAGATGCATTTTTTGTTCTTTGGATCCTCCCTCCGGCACCGGAATATGAAAATAGGTTGTCGTAGAGTAAGTTATTTAAAAAAAATAAATTTTACAAAAACCGAGTGGGGCTACTCCAAAAACCGCGCGATTTTCAGGAATTTTAAGGCAAGTTAAAATTTATGTATGAAAAAAGTTATGATTTTGCACAAGAAAAAATATTTATATCCACCTACACGTAGTGTTAATCGCTAAAGCGAATAGCGTATTCAGGTTTTAGTCCGATTTCGCCCATTTTCAATACCAACCGTCCCAGTCGGAGTACGAACTTGCATTCCAAATTTCATCAATTTTTGCTCGAGTTAGAGTATTTACAGACGGGCGGATGGACGGACATGGCTCAATCGATTTTATATATATAAGTCTATATCTGTCCCGATTATTTCGTGGCGTTACAATCCACCGTTATGTGATTAAAACTATAATACCCTGTGTACTGGTACAGCTGAGTATAAAAATTTACAACAAAGAAAAGAAGAAGAAGAAGGTAAAAATTATCCAAGTGCTGAGGATGAATATTTGTCAATATGCAGGGTACATATGAAGGTTTAAGCTTTAGCTCGTAATATCTCAGTATAGGCAAAACGGGCAACGAATTGAAAATTCTAGAAAAAATACGTCATTAATTGAAACAAGAATCCGTTTTGGGTTTGGTTATGCAATTCGTAATTGATTTGTATACGAATACAAAGAAAAAAATATAGCAGATAATAAAAAAATATAAAATTTTAATAACTGTTAATTTTAATAAATGAGTCAAGTTTTCTCAAGTGGGCCACCTAAAATAAATTTTTCGATATTGTATGGTTTATGGATCAATTTTGAAAGCTAACAAACATTGTAAAATGATCGCAAAAGCGTTTTTGCTAGTTTTGATTTTTCAGCGAGTTATTCGCGGTCAAAGTTTTCTTAACGGTTTTCAATTTTTTTGAATAACTCGGTAACCAATGCTTCGATTCTATTGATTTTTTCGGCATTAGTTAGGAAACTTATTTAGCAACAAGATGTAGTGGCCAGTTTTTGAAATTTCAAAAATGGCATAACTCAAAAGTTCATTTTTTGAAAATAATCGCGCTTTTTCCCCGTTTTTTTCCACGTTCTCATATGTTTAGGAAAAAACACCAATCAGCAGTCTATGCGCTTAATATCAGGCTTCATTTTGCAGAAAAGAAATTTTGGTAACTCCGTACCAAAAAAAAGTTACAACGTTTTTAGTGAATGCCGGTTGGGGGTTAAAATCAATTTTTTTATATTTTTATTTTTTTTCTACTTTACAGCTCAAAAGCACGTTAGGGGGAAATATAGAGCGTCCCAAGACTAAAATAATAACATATCAATCTTAAAATTCGGATGTAAAATAAAAAAGTTAGAATGAAAAAACCATATGCGCGGAATTTTGCGTGATAAAACAAAACCAAAATTCGTCCCTTAATCCCCTCAACCAAAAGCTTCAAATTTAGGGGCTGACTTTTGCAAATTTTTTCGATTTAACGTGGTTGGGTCACCTAACCGAGTTTTTCGTCCCTAAAATGTCCCTTTGTCTCCTCAAATTTTTATACCGGTGAATTGCGAAAAATAAGTACATACATATATAGTACATATCGTCGGTGATACTGCAATACGTTCCATTTTCACTTTTCACTTCTTCCTGAATACACCTAAATAACCTTTTTACACTTTTGTCAATCACATAGATCTTGCTTTTATATATAACTTCGCTTTTATATATACTATAAAAATGTAAAAAACACCGCGAAAATTGAAAATATATATTTTTCTCCTTCCTCAAAAATTTAGTCACGGCGACATAGCATGTTTTGCAGTATCACCGATGATATGTACCTACATGCATATGTACATACAAGTTTGTACATTTGGATTTATTTCTTTATTTTTTCTTTTGTTTTAAATAACATTCCGTGTTGTTGTTTTCATCAATAAAATCGCAGAAACCCGAAAATAAACCACATTTTACATTTCATATAATTTTTGCTCAGCTGATTATGAGATTAGTCTTTCTTTCTTTCATATAAATTTATGTATGTACATAGGCTTTTATTTTTTTTTTGTATGTATGTACATACATATGTACGTATCGTTTAATTAACGTATAAGTTCAGTTGCTGTGTTCCGTAACGTTTGATTTACCAATCAAGACTGACGCCATTCTGTTGGCCACATTGGCTACTGTTACCGCCAACAGCTGTTTCTGCGCTATCACATTATGGAGGCTTGAATTTAAAAGTGTTAGTGCTCTAGCAGTGGTAGTTGTATTGGTAATCTTTCTATAGAAATCGCGCGACTCACGAGCAACATTTCGCATTGTGGCATTTTTTGGTCACTTGGGTGATTAAAAATTAAAAAATTGCATGCGAAACAAAATTTTTAGCTTTTATTAAATAAGAGGAGATATCGTATTATCATTATCTTAAACAAATTTAGATTTTTCAAAGTTAGAGCTATAATAAAAAGTGATTGACAATTTCGGGACAGCTCTTTCTTACTATTTCTAACTTTTCAATGAAGATTCATCCTAATGATTATTTCAGGGCCGTGCGCAGGAATTATCCTTGGGGGGGTTTTTAATTTTGGTTTGCATTCGCATACATTTTTCGCTAAGATAAACATATTTGCTGAAACAGATATCCAGACCCATACACCATAAATTTAAATGTTCTCTAACTTTTCTGAAACTCATTATGATTCATCAAAACCTAGTTAACCAGGTCCTGAATGGTACACGGAAAGAATTTTTTACTAGAATCAATGCCGAGACAAGAAAAATTAGACTTGATTTTGAACTTAGAAAATAATTTCTTAATATCAAGAAAATCCAAGAAAATTGGATTTTAAATAAATAAGTAAAAATTTTCTTGCTTCAAGTGAAATTGGATTTTAAATAAATAAGAAAACATTTTCTTGCTTCAAGTAAAATTGGATTTTAATAAATAAGAAATAATTTACTTAGGGTAAGTGTTTTTTTCTTGTTTTTTGAAATAAATTAAGAAATTATTTTTTTGTTGCAAGTAAAACTTTTCTTATACGAGCTTAAGTAAGTAATGCGGGATACACACATCGTAGTATAGTAATAATATTTCGATCTATACCACATATGTGTCACCCTCATATTGTAGTTTAATTGAAAATTTTCATAGCATAGCCAAATCATAATATTGATATTCTAATATTCATACCACATGTGTGTCTGAGGCATAAGAAAATATTATATATTAAATTAAGCAAATATTTTCTAAAAATATTAAAAACGTAAAAAATAAGGAAAATGAAAACTAATCATGAGGGATTAGAAAACCATAATTAGTCAACTAGTATTTTCCTAGGACTTGTTTATTGAAATGACAACATTTTATTTAATATAAATGAAGATGCAAATAGTGAACTCCTTATACCAAATGCTTCACTAACAATCTGAGAATTGCAAAAATATTCAGAAATATGCAAAGCGGATGGCAAATGAAAAAAATACATGTAACTTTGGAAATGCAAATTCAGCAAGAAAAATTTTACTTCGCTCAAGAAAACGTTTTCTTATTCATTTTACATTTTTTTTTCGCTGTATTTTGTTGTTCCAATTCGTCGAAACACAATTTTCTTAAATTCTTCTTGATATTAGCAAAAAGATTTTCTTCATTTAAGTAAATTTAAGAAAAGATGTTCTTATTTATTTAAACATTTTTTTTCAACATTTTTTTTCTATAGATTTTGTTAGTGTTCTTGAATAAGAAAATAATTGTCTCATTTTTGGAAAACTCAATTTCTTATTTCCAGTAATAATTAAGTCAATTTTTCTTATTTTCCTAAAAATTTTATAAATTGAGTTCAAGAAAGCATTTTTCTTGATTCAATTATACAAATTTCTTTCCGTGTACTGTTTACAGTACTTGTTAATTGAAACTGCTCACTGTTTTCACAAAATGAACATTTTTTGTTATCAGTACAATTTTTATAAAAACGCCAAACGAACATATGCTACACAACTTTGTAATTTCGGAAAGCTCCAAGTGCAATTCAAAGTGCCGAACTTATGTATTGGCCAACCTTAATTTTTGCAACTTTTACCAATTCTTCTTCCGTAAAATTATTGTAACTAATATTGTCAAAAATTATGAGTCAAAATTCAATGCAAAATTTATAAACTGTATTTTGAAAATTTCTGCAAAATCATTGCAACTTAGATTTGGTCATGGGGGGGGTTTAACCCCCAAACCCCCCCCACCCCCCCCGTGCGCACGGCCCTGGATTATTTCCTGAGAGAGATGTTCCATTTTCAGTAATAGCAAATTTATATCAGGATCCACCAATACAGGTCGGCTCTTCAGATCAGCTGACTTCTTCTTTTTCTTCAACAGCTATCCAATTTCTCTGCTTCTGCATATTCTATACATATATTCGTGTTTACTATTGGTCAAATTCTTCGTTCTCTGAGTTTCTCCATCATTCGCTCGTGAGCTGAATGTCAAATTATTTCGTTCTCCTTTCAGTTTTGACATTCCGTTTGACATTCAGCTCACGGCATGTTTGTGTGTATGTACCATGGACCGACCTGGTAATTGGAGCATGATTTATATTGATAATATATATTTCTTTTCTACATGTACTAAAATGTTCTCAATAAAAATTTATGTTACATTTTTCGTTTAATAAAAGCTGAAAAATGAGTTTATGTAAGTAATTTCTGCAGTATATGTCACGTTACGAACGTTAAGTTACGTACCTTATAATATTATGTACAAAATGATTGAAGAGATGTTTTCAAGAAAAAATGAAGGCAGTAATACAAGTAAATCAAGCTGATTAAATTATAGTAACTTGCATTGAAAAATGTGTAAAATATTCGCAGAATTTCGCTTTTTTATAGGTGCAGCTGAGAATGACGTATATTTTGTGTCACGTTACCAACCGGTGTTTGTTTGCAAATATGTTTGAAACGATTTTTGCTATAGAGCCAACATTTTCACTAAACATAGTGCTCGTAAAGAGCTATTCAACGGCCACTTTGAAAAAATTAATATATATATTTATCGACAATTTTTTCACGTAGAATCCGTACGAATGTCACGTTCGTCACCATGGAAATACCCATATATATGTATGTACATATGTCCACCTATGGATGTCACTAAATTTCACAATTAAATGAAGAAATGTATTATCTACATAATTCCGAATTAACTAGACTTAATCCGGATCATGGCTCGAGTTAATTCTAAAAATTGTATAGCATTGACAGACGGCAGCGATAATCCCGATTACGGCAAGACTTAATTCGATTAAAATTTTACCCTGACAGACGGCAAGTATTGCGGATTAACAAAACAGCTGAAGGAAGGTAGGCGCAGCGGCGAATTCAAAAACTTCTTTTTTTATTTCCAAAGGTTGGGTAATGTCAAAATCAAAACGAAATCACATCATGGTCAATAGGAATGGGCGAGTCCCGAAAGAATTCAGATTTCAACCAAGGCGAAATATCATTTTGACATTACACTCTACCAATTAGAATAACAAATTACTTTCAAAATTTCTGAATTCACTTATGCGCCTACCTTCCTCGATCTGCCTTGAGTTCTTCTTTTTCTTCCCTTTCATTCACAATAGACATTTTTCACCAGGGATGTCATTACAAAATGCTCTAATCCGCTAAAATTTTGAGGACTAACTCAAGAGATATGCCGGATTACCTCCAGTTAATTCTCAAGTTAAGTCCGAATTAGCTAGATCCGGAATCCGGAATATCGCTGCCGTCTGTCAATGCTATTAGCCGACTAGGCAGCTTTGAAATGAGAGCACCTTTGAGGATTATCTATATTAAACGGAAGATAAGTATGTATGTATGTATGTATATACTGTCAATGAAAATTAAACAAAATAAATGAAAAAAATAACAAAATTTATCGCGATTATATGGATTTGCCGTAGTTGAGATTATGAAACGTCAGTTTTCGTCCAAATTAACCTGCGCTAGAGTACCTACTCGGGAGCTAAATATCAAAAACAAGTTCTAAATCTATTTTTTATAAAAAATTGCCCTTCTACAGCAATCGGTTTACTCTTTGAGTGTAGAGGACATCTTTTTCAAGCAAGCAAACATCAAAACCGGAGATTTTTATCTCCAAGAGAACTTAAATATACCACAGTGCCTTTGAGGGGTGGCGTTGGGCTGACTGGCTACATTTAATACACTCAGTATTTATTGCCGGCAAACAGTAAAGAGCAAAATTGCTAACAGCATATGTATATGTATGTATGTATCTACATATGTAAGTATATAACAAAGACCTATACCAACAAAATTTAGTAATAATAAAATGTTAAAGAGCAACAAAATGAGAGCGGTTACAATGTAAATTTGTTATTCATATAATGAGCGGAGACGACTCTCACCATAAAATATACGAAGCGAACACAATGCCACTGTTAATATTGACTGTAAAAAACGCAAACTAGTCAGCGAAAATACTAGTTAATTAACTAGATAATTTTAGGCTGTTCGCCATACTTACATGTAATAAACATTGCATGATGATACTGCAAAAATTGATTGTATGTCAATTGTAATATGTATGGTGTTCAAGTACAGACTGGCATATGTATGTATGTCATTTCGTAAAAATATCAAAAACCAGCCAAAAACTAGTTTTTAACTAGTTCATTTGACTGCAGCGATACTCAAATATACATACAAATTTATGTACATACATACATAATGTACATACATGTATATAAATAGGAACTATGTATATTGTAAGCATGTACATATGTATACAAAGGTAATACTTTGGAGCTCTGTTGACTAGCAACAACAAAACACTGGAGTGTGGAGCAGTAAATGTGTTGTTAAAGATTTATGTGGCACAGCTGATGCAGCGTCATCAAAACAACGATCACGTTCGTTGCACGTTTTCATACTACGTATTATACATACATATATTCTACAAACATATGTATGTACATATATTCATGTCCATATATCTAGTCAAACGTTTTTACCGTGCTTTAAAGTTGCCAACTTTATTGATAGCGAACTGTTTTCCGGTTTGATTTCTTTGCTTTCGGTATAAAAGCAAATGAGAAATAAAAAAAAAATAAATAAGCGCACGAAACAAAAACTAAAAACAGACTAGGTATGTCAATTTTATGTTATGTTCAGACACAACCCTAATTGAACATTAAGAGCCTTCATTCAATTTTCAAGCCCAATGATTCTCAATTTACCATACAAAAATTGACCAAGTTAATGCTTCATTAGAAATTAATGAGTTGTTAATGAAGAACAATTCTGCATGCAACCCTGTTAAAAGGCTTGTTTCATAAGTAAAATGAAATGTCATGAAAAGAGAAATGTGATTAGCGTCAGTGTCCACTAAACAGGTTGGTTCGTCAGATCAGCTGCATTCTTGTTCTTCTTCATCACCTATCAAATTTGTTTTTATTCCTGCTTATTTTATACATGCATTCGTGTTTACGATTGGTAAAAATTGTGAGATGAATGTCAAATTATTTCGTCCTCCTTGCAATTTTGACATTTAGGTCACGAGAGTTTGATATTCAGCTCACGGCGTGTATGTGTGTATGTATCTTGAGCCGACCTGTTAAATGGGCCAAGTAAATTAAATATGTCTGAACACCAAATCTAAAGATGTTCAATCAACCCCAATTGACTTAATTAATTTTTATGTCTGAACATGATATTAGTGTCTAGCACGAAATTATTATACATATTAAAATTTTTTTTTCATCATTAGGTTCTTTTTTTTTGAGCTCTCATGCTGAATTCGTTGTTGTTCCCTTTTTTTGTAAGGAAAAATTAGGAAATCCTAGACACAATCACGTGCTGGTTAGACTTTGAGGTAATTTGTACTTATATGTATATATGTATGTATATTAGATGCGTTTTTTTTAGATATTCCCTCTGGCACCGGAACATGAAAATAGAATTTTTAGAGCAAGTAAACTGACAAAAAAAGTTGACTTTTCCAAAAACTGGATGGAGCTACACAAGAACCGCGCATCGAAAATAAAACTTATTCCTTGATTGATATATTTATCGCTCAGAAATAAAAATTATTCTTTGAGTTTTATTTTTTTGCTTAGGTCGAAAACTCAAATTTTCTCTGAAGTGCTCTGGAACATATTACTAAAAAATTCCCGTCGATATAACTTCGTGAATGAGTGATATTTTTGATCGAAAAAAATAAAACTCACACAATAATGATTATTTCTGAACGATAAATATATCATCACTCAAGGAATAAGTGTAATTTCTGATCAAAAAAAAAAAAAAAACAAAACTCAAAAAATAATGATTATTTTTGATGAAATATAAAAAAAATCAGCATATAATGATTAAATGGCGATTTTTATTATATAACTTATAATGATTACGGTCCCTGGTATTTACCACCGCGCGCTAAAAATTTGGCAGGTAAAAAGTCAATGAATGTTGATTTTAATTTTGTTTTCTTTTCTCGTTTTTTGATTGCATTATTTTTGTTTTGGCATAAAAATAAGGAAACGTTTAAAAAACAAAAGTACCAAAGCACGGGCCACCAACAGAAAAAAATATATAGATACTTATGTATAAAAAACTTAAACAAAAATGCAGTCAAAAAAATAATAATAAAAAAAAAGATATACATATGTATCACGCGTCTATTCTCAGGAACATTCGTATATACATATGTATATTTGCATGAATTTTTGCGTGCTACATTGAAGGAAAAACAGAAACTTGCAAACAAAAGCTGATAGCGTTTACTTATAGTTTTTTTTCAACGATTTCGTAATTTTCCTTTCACATTACTCCTAATTTTGCTTTGCGTTTTAGTAGTCAATTCTTCACTGCTTTCACTGACTCATATCTTGCAGATTGATGATGTATGTATAATAGGGTGGTCACCAAAAATAAAATTAATTTCATATTTCCATATGTATTTGAACCTGTTCGATATGGACCAAAAATTTATATTTAATATCTTTTCAGTGCAGGACTATTTGAACCTGTTCGATATGGACCAAAAATTTATATTTAATATCTTTTCAGTGCAGGACTATCGATTTCGGGTATTGGATATATAAAAAGTAATTTAATTTTTTGAATTTCCATAGTTTTCTGAATTTTGACCGATGTGCGACACGACTTAGCCAACTCCGATCGGGACCAAAATTTATATATGATATCTTTGACTGTGCCGATGTAGGCGGTGAATCCGAGAAAATCGCTAATTACATTTTTTTTAAGAAGTACCCTAATGTACATATATATGGGGAAAAATTATTTTTATGGAATCATACATGTAATCTTGAACTGCATTTTGAAATGCTAATTGAATATTTATAATGTTCGTAAATATTTGAAGACTAAAATCAGATTATTGTATATAAGATGTGCTGATTTTGAATTATAATTCCGCAGGCTTGTCAATTAGGTAGTTTTTCCAATCTTTTAGTTTATCCTACCTTTTAAAATATTTATTTTTTTTGTATTCTACCTTTTAAAATATTTATTTATTTCCTTTGACTGTGCTGTAGGCGGTGAATCCGAGAAAATCGCTAACTACATTTTTTTAAGAAGTACCCTAATATACATATATATGGGGAAAAATTATTTTTATGGAATCATACATGTAATCTTGAACTGCATTTTGAAATGCTAATTGAATATTTATAATGTTCGTAAATATTTGAAGACTAAAATCAGATTATTGTATATAAGATGTGCTGATTTTGAATTATAATTCCGCAGGCTTCTCAGTTAGGTAGTTTTTCCAATCTTTTAGTTTATCCTACCTTTTAAATATTTATTTTCAAATCATTTAATAGGTATGTACATTAGTAATTAAATCTTTTATCATTTTTTTTTGGCAATGCATAGGTAATAGATAAATATTTTCAGGTAACATATCGACGCCTCAGTAAAAGATCATCCTATGTCATAACGCCCTACGTATTTCGAAATTTGGTTTAAAAACACTCTATTTCAAATTTTCTTCAATAACTCTCTATTTCAGAAATCGATTCAATAACGCCCTACATGCATGACATTTTCTCTGAATTGGGATGTTTTCGAATACAATTTTGAAATAAGGCGTTATTGAAGAAAATTCTGAAATAGGACAATTTTGAAACAAGTTTTGAAATAGGGTGAGCTTTTACTCAGACGTCGATAAGTATATAAAGATTCTTTCTGTGGATAATTTTGTTTAACAGTTTGGATAATATTATTAAGGGTGCTCATATAAACTGATAAGTTTATGAGCAAAGTACCCATGGTTTTTGTCCGCTTACATAACATTGTTCTATGGACGATTCTGTCCATTTAATTTATTTATTAATTATCTTCTCATATTTATTTCCGTTGCTACTTATTTATTTATTAATCTTTTTTATATTTGTGAATTTATTTTTATGAAAAAAAAAAATATATAATCAGATTGCTATAATACCAACCGCTTAAGAACCGAAGCGAATGCGTACACTCAGAGAAAAACAGCATTATAAAATCCAAAATAAAATTATTATTTTCCTCATGCACATTTTAAAACACATTTTTTAATTAAAAAATAAAAAACTGTAACAGCCAGTTTCACGAAAGAATTTAAGTTTAATTTAGTTATTTTACTTGAATTTTACATGAAATCTGGCAGGGAAAAAATTAAATTTTCATTTAAATTTTTTTCGTAAAACTGGTGGTAAAAAAATTAAGAAATTTTTAACTAAAAAATGCATTATTTTAAATAAAAATGTACTAGAGTTACCTATAAAGAATTACGTTTAAATTAAAAATGAAAATAGATTGAAAATGCAAGCTTTATATTCAAAATCTCATAGGGATTTAAATAAATATAAAACTTTTTAAATTTATAATGTTTTTACCTTATTTTACAATGAAAATTTTTAAATTAAAAAAATGTTCGTATTTACATCACTTTTAAATATGTTTTCATTGATTTTATAATGTTTTTCCCTGAGTGTATATTTATCAAGCTTTGATAACTGAGTTTTCATATAAATTTTGACAGTTTATTTATCAGTCTGAAAATTTCGTAACTTATCAATTTATATAAGTAGCCCTATTACTTATTTAAAAAAAATTAATCTGATCAATTTAGTTGACACAAGTTCTTGAACGCCACTAATTGCACCAAAATCAGCTGTAAAAGTGGTCAAATTAATTAGAGTTTCTTGTCTAGTCCACGCCGAATTTATGCATATTAATTGCATTTGAAAGCAAAATATTTACACTTCTATGTATTTGTAACACTTCTTCTTTTATATACATACATGCATATATGTTTCAAAATTTTTTTAAACAATTAATTTTTCGTGTTGATTTTTTGCAGCTTTTCGGCCGCTTCATTTAGGTAAGCCAAAACCTCTGGGGTTTCTTTTCCTCATACGCGTTTCGATGCTAACGCATCTTTCTAATTTTTTGTAATTTAATTTTCTATTTTTACCTATTCTATACATTTATATACATACATTCATATATGTATGTATATTTTTCAAGTAGCACTCCAGCGTCTGCGCTACGTCTAAAGAAAGACACGAAGTCACGACAACGTTTAAAATCACACTGAACTGAAATCAACCGAGCCAAAATGGAAATTAACATTGGAACTCATCAAAAACGTTTCGCTGTTACCTCCGCGATTATTAGTAAACAGTGTGACCAGATTAGCCTTTTCGAGGCTAGAATGGGCATTGTTTAGGTTCTTTAATTTTCGTTTTAGCTTCGTGGCTGCCTAGCTGTTCAAATAATGCCAATGTTTCAAAAGTGCTACCAAATTTTGACAAAAAACAGGATTGCATTCCATTAACTGCAAATGAAAGTAGATTTAAGTGGAGTTAACGGCGATTTTATCAAAATAATTTGTATGGTTAACTCGCAGATAAAAGTAGTTAAGTGGTTAACTCGAAATGGGACCTTAACTCTAGTTAACTCTTCAACGTGAATGTAGTATAAGAGGAATTTTGAGACCACATGATTATTTATTGATACATCGTGTAAAATTACAATGAATAGTTTATTGCTATCGCATTTATTTCGAAATTCGACCAAACCATATTTTTGAATTTCCATTACATGAAAATTTCACCTTATGTGGTAGATATCACTTTCACATTTCCGATACTGACAGTTTTAACGCATTTAGTATATACTTATTTCCTATACCAATTCGGTAAAGAAAGCCGGCAAACGGTGATAAGTGATCACCACAACAATAAAAAAATGGGAGCGACACCCCAGCCAACCAGAAGTGCCCGCACGGTTCGTTAGGACTCCCTAAACCCTGCCAATGGAGTGTATCCAACGGAGAAAAGTGCCTTTTGAAATATATGCAAAAAGTGCTCCTTTAGAACTCCTTAAATAAGTGTTTTCGGAGTACTAAAACGCTCCTTTAGATAGTCATCAAAGACTCCGTGCGGACTAAAACACGCCTTTGAGGAACTTTTTCGGACTCCTTTTTCACCCCGAATTTGGAGCTTTCCGACGAGGGATTGTTTTGGGAGTCCCATTACGCTCCTAAATCGGAGCGCTCCGTACCTGGTTAGCTTGGAAGGTATATATACGTATTTATTTAAAAAAAAAAAAACAAGAATATTTCCTTTAAGTTACGTTTATAATTTTATAGGCAAATGAACAATACTAAAAAAAATATATCGTCGGTCGCCAGTCAGAAACACGAATGTGAAATTTTTTAAGTGCGATGTCTGCTCTTTATTTGCTATAATAATATGTATGTGTATGTACAAATATTAATTGTTATTATATCAATATATAACCGATAAAGAACAGACACCGCACTTAAAAAATTTTGTACTTTTTTTTCAATTTCAGCCTTTTGAAACCTTTTTCTTTGCCAATTTAGCCTCACTTTTTATCATCAGCTGGCTACACTGTTGATAAAACAAAAAGTGCACTGCACTGTGTAAAAAAGAGCTGTTGTGCTGTAAGATTTTCAAAGGCGAAATGAGTGTTTGCGTACGAGTATGTGTATTTCGCCATGCTATAGCAAATGTGTAAGCACTATTATTAACCTTTAATTGGTCAGTCGTGGTTTCTTCACCCGGAAATAAAATTAATAAAAAATCTATGTAAACAAAATATATACATAGATATATGCTTCGATTTATGGATGATTTCAGCACGAAATTTTGAAAAATTAAACTGTATGAAAACACTTTTGGAGGCGGAATAATTTTCGCACAGAACGGAAGATCACTATCCATATAGTAAAACCCCCAAACCGTTTTGCTGTCTGAAGTCAAATTTTTTTTTTATTGCCATTTTAAATTTGCGAAACTTCATCTGAATGATTTTTAAATAAAAGAAAAAAGAGTTGAAATACATGTCGTATAGAAATATTTACGTTTTTAGCAAACATATATATTAAACTTGCATGAACCTTATGGCGTTTTCTTTTCTACGAAAAAATGCTGCCCTCCTATATTCCAATTATTGAAATACGTAACTTGACTTTCTATAAAATTGCTGAATTTGTTGATAACGGTATCCTCTCACTTCGTTAGAGTTTAATATTCGTTGAAATGACCAAACAAAGCTATAAAATGGCTAAAAAGATTAAACAGGGCAACATTATTTCGAGAAAAGAAAACGCCATTAGTTTCGTAAAATATCCACAAAGATGTATTTTTGACCACATTTTTAAAAACTCCGAAAAAATAGTATTTTGAAGTTTGATGTTCTAGAAAATTATTCGCCCTAAAATTCCACTAGGGGCTTGCTCAGACAAAATCTTTGTACAAAGAACCTAAAAGACGACAGTGAAACAAGGGTTAAGCAAAGATTCCTGGCACTTTTATGTCAAGAACTACCTACTCGAAAACCTCCTTAACATTGTCTAGAACAGAATAAAGAGTTGAAGAGGTATTCTGACGTCTAGTGAAAACATTTACTGAATTGGCAAAAAATGTCTAGTTATCTCAAAGGAAAGAGGAAAGTGTTATTCATATGAGTCATTCTTTTACAAATCGGACGGATTTCGGGAAAAATGAATGTTACCTCTCCGATTTGCTTGAAACTCGGTTTATTGATGCTCCACCTAAAATAAGCTTACACGTATCGGGGGATTTAATTAAAAAAATTTTTTTTCGGAGATATGATCTTCAAACTTTTGATTTTTTCATGAATTAGGTAAATCACGTACATATTCAAACCCCAATATCTCGGGTTGTAGTCATCGTAGAGACTTCATCTTGGCACCGTTTGAAAGCTGAAGAAACAGGCTATTATTTGTTTTATATAAAATTATTTTCATCGCCTTAAAGTTTTATTAATTGCAAGCAGGTATATTTTTTGGGCCCGATTTACTTCGTGAATACCAGTAAAGTAAGGATTTAAAATTATACCATCATAATCCTTGTTAAATTATCTATAAAACCAATGTTTCAAAAGAATGGGGGATTTACAAGAACTATTTAAAAAAAATTTTTTTTTCATATAAAAATAGGAGGTCGTCATACAAATGCATTTTTTTTTGAAAGTTTGCTTCTTAAGTCTTTAGTTTTTATTTGACATCGCACTTACCTATTCACATTTCAAAATTCAACGACAAACGTTGCTATTTTCAGCTAAAATATTGTTTTTGGGTATTAAACATGTGGTTAAGCATACCCACTTGAGAAAACCTAGGGTTAATGCCATTTCCAATTGATACATGGCTGATATGCTCTTTTTGTTCCATTACATGAGTCACTCAATTTTTATGATATTTGTACAAAAAAATACATATGTACATATGTATGTACATATGTACTTCCATCCATATACATGGATACTTATATTACGCTAAAGTGTTCATTGAAATCAATGGTATATAAGGATTATTAGCCGGTATTACAAGCGAAACATAGAGCAGAGTCAAGCAGAAGTGAAAAGGCAAAAACACTAGAATTTCTCTTAGAGAAAAAAGATATGAGACGAGAGAGTTAAAACCAAAATGCATATGATTTTTGGAATTGTATGTATAAATGAAGAGCATAACAAACAAAACAAGTAAGGAAGCCTAAGTTCGAGTGGAATCGAACATTAGATACTCAGCTGTATGTTTTCATTGTTTGTTTGCGTTTGATGGATTTTATATAAAGCGAGTGCTGCATAAAGTGGGCGTAGCCACGCCCATTTTCAAAATTTTTATCAGTCATCCAACTAAGCTTATGAATATTATTCTTTGTGCAATATTTCATTCCTTTATGACTTCCAGTTACAAAGATGTCACGTTAGAAATTCCCAAAGGGTGTTCCAGAAATATCTTTGCTAAAAAGTAGGCGTGGTCATAAACCGATTTCAATAAATTTTTGCGTGTCTATTAAAACAAGTTATAAAAGTGTATAAACCAAGTTTCATCATAATATCTCAATTATATGTCGAGTTATGGGGTCCGAAATCTCGTAGATTCCTTTGTCTAAAAGGAGGCGGTGCCACGCCCATTTTCCAAAATTTTTCTATTTTTTGTTTCCGGTCTATTGTGGAACTCATGCCACAAAATTTCAATGAATTATCTTTATATTTGACAAAGATATCGCTTAAAATGTTTTTATTAGGTCACTTTATAATACCCATATATAAAAGTGGGCGTGGCCGTCAACCGGTTTCTCTAAAATTTTGAACATGTATTACCACAAGTAATAAAAGTGTACACACCAATTTTCGTCATTATATATAAATTATTTGTCGAGTTATAGGCTAAGAAATCTCGTATATTCCTGCTTCTAAAAAGAGGCGGTGCCGCGCCCATTTTCCAAAATTTTTACGGTTTTTGTCTTATGTTCGTAGTTAGACTCCTGCCATAAAATTTTAATGATATATCTTTATATTTGACAGAGATATCGCTTAAAATGTTTTTATTAGGTCACTTTATAAGACCCATATATAAAAGTGGGCGTGGCCGTCAACCGATTTTAACAATTTTTCGTCCAAACATTTGCCTAAGTAAGTATATCACGCATACCAAATTTCATCGATATATCTTCAATGGTTTCTGAGTTATGGCTTATAAAACCCTCAATGTTTGACCCTTAATAAGTGGGCGTGGCACCGCCCATTTTCTAAAATTTCTCCAAATTTCTTCATAGAGGCCTGAGCTCAACACGTGGGTAAAATTACATCGCTCTAGCTATATTAGTGGCTGAGATACCATATTTCCGATTTTTTCTATATAGGAAAAGTGGGCGTGGTCATGGTCCGATTTCGCCCATTTTCAATGCCAACCGTCCCAGTCTCGATACCAACTTGCATTCCAAATTTCATCAAAATATCTCAACTTTTGCGCGAGTTAGAGTGTTTACAGGCGGACGGACAGACGGACGGACGGACATGGCTCAATCGATTTCTCTTTTCACCCTGATCATTTTGATATATACAAGTCTATATCTATCTCGATTATTTCATTGTTACAATCCACCGTTATGTGATTAAAACTATAATACTCTGTGTACTAGTACAGCTGAGTATAAAAAGGAGAAACCAAAGCAGATGTGCACTTTTATGTGAAAAGCGATAATGGCATGGAAAACACATAAATACACGAAAATATTTACACCACGATTTTGCTTTTCTTGCTATGCATACTCATTTATGTACATATGAAAGTATGTACAAGTAAATATGTATAGTAAAAGGTATGGTCGAAAAAATAGTAGCAAGATATTAACTTTTTTTTTAGTAATTTTAGTTAAATTCTTCTATGCAGAATTCTGCAACAAAAGAAAACAAAGCAATTCAGTTTTTTTTCAGAGATTACTTAATTTATAATAATTTTTAATAACAATTTTAAAATCTTTATGACAATTTTCAATTGCTAACTAATATTTTTGCTAGCTTTAGAAAAAGATTCTACAAACATTTTTAAGTACATAGTTAAACAAAAATTTTGTTATTATATTTTTGAACGCCAATGTCTATTTATTTATTTATGTACATACTCAGGTAAGTACTTAACAGCTGGTCGCATAACCGGTTTTTAATGATAACACAAATAAACCTTAAAAAAAATTTAACAAACGATGCAAGAGAACGTTCGCCCAACAGAGGAAGAAAAGTTTATTTACCAAATCAACTTGTTGCTGCCAGAGAACTCAATATTCAACATGATTTGTGTATTGTTGGTTGGCTATCGGTCTGATAAACCTTACGTCTGCTTAAAATGTCTGCTGTGGCATTCTGGTGCTATATGGTGAACTGTTGTTTATGTACATATGTATGAATGTAGGATGAGCGCTTTGTTATCGATTTTTATACGCCGGCAAAAAAGAAAAATTAGAGATTTAACAGCGCGTTATGTAAAGGTAATGTAAAATAGTTAACAGATCTGTTAGTAAAAGGGAAAATAATATGGGCAGGCAACAGAGACAATGACTATGGATCGTTCAATTTGCTTGGCGGTAGGCATATAAACACAGTTCCAATCAAAAGGTATGGACTATCTACTGAACTAACTATTTTAGTTCGGTGATTGCCACAATCCGATAAGTTATGGTTACTTCTGCATGAGATCTCAACCAACTATTATGTATGTAGCTTCTTTTCGGGCACAATTCAATTTATTTCTATTTTCTGACTACATCAAAACAAGCTAGTAGCTATGTAGTTTGTTTGACATTACTTAGAAATTAGTAAAAAAAAGGTTGTAGTTTTATAACAGCCGAAACCGATTCTATGAGCAGTGAAACTTTTTTCTCCTCAAAAGAACACTCATCGAGAGGAACATCTACATTTTTTTTAAATTACAATATATAAGTACTTTTTGGTTGCTTGTTTTTCCGACAGGGTAGGAATATGATGTATTGTGGATCGATCTTCCGTCATCCCTTGTCAAATATTTCAGCTTATCTTTAAAAGGCTTTGGTGGCATACGATTCTGCAAATCAGAGTGAAAGTCATCAGCTAAAGTCACCGAAGCAACAAAAGCTGCTGCTCCTAGTGCTGTCACTACCGCTGCCTCATTAATATTGTTTAGCCTATTTAAATAAACTAATTTTTGTGTATTTTTTATAGAGCTATTGGCCAGCTTTATTTAAGAGAAATTGAAAACATTTTTTGGTAGAAGTTATAGACCTATTTCGGAGATCACCACATCTCTTCATCAGACTTCTTTGCTAGGCGGCCTTACCGAGGATCGAACCTGCGTCGCTTTAACCGCCTTATTTTTTGTTTCTTCACTAACCTACGCTTGTTCCATGCACGGGAACCTCTTCTTAACATTTTTAATATTTTTAATATTTTAAGTATCTAGGTACTTAGTTTTACATAAAACACAATTAAATTAAAAAAAATGCACTTTTGGAGCGGCCGTTTTGAAATTAAATTTTGTTTGGTTTCGTCAAACAGCTTATTGCTGTCATTACCATTTCTGCTGCCACATTGGCATTTTAATTTACTAACGATTAAAAGTAGTAATCGAATTTTGGATTCCTCTGGATGACTTATGGTCCAATTAAATGTCAGTTATTCTAAGTACGCTAAAAAATAACTATTTTCAACAATTGCCATAAAGTGGTTTTTTATAAGCTAGCTATTTTTTGTCAATTAATATTTTTTACTGCGCGGTGAAAATCTATATATTAATAGGCTAACATTTTTTCCATACAAAAAATTGCCAGGCTTTTTAGCACATTTAACATACTCATATCCACATAAAATTGATATGGATGTCTTCGTATGAGTCAGGAGCAGTGCATAGGCATATAATTTAATATTTTTCTTTTTATTTCAATTTTACTTAATTCGTATTTGCTTTATTTGAGGTGCTTTTTATTTACTTTGTAATACTTTGAGTACTAAGTTTGGTAATCCAATACAAAGTTGAAAAAATAAATTGCATGGTCGAATTTCGAGCACAGGCGATACTAGTACATATTTAATTTACGTGTTTTCTTTTATTGTAAAAATTCTAATCAAAGCCTTTTCAAAGTAGGTACATACCAGCAACTTTTTAAAGATGCAGCCATTTGCGGCTATAAGTTTGGTGTTACTACTTCTTTCCACAGAATTCCATTTTGTATGCTTTATTTACCGTTATTTAGCTACATGGACGAACACTTATGTGTATGAAGGTATGTAAATATATGTACAGATGTGTGCGTGCTTTTCCGTCACTTCCGTTAAAGCATCACCAATTCATTAAGAATGTCAACAATATCTTATCGCCTAAAAGTATGCAATTAATAACTGATAATGTCGCATACACATATGTACATATTTCTACCCTGCAGGGAACTCTATAACTAGTGAGCTAAATTTCTAGTTCCGAACTAGCGAAAAGGTGTCAAAAGGGAACTAGATCAATTCGACGCTTCCAAACAAAACTGTACTAAGTCTGAAAACTGTGTTATGCAGGAGAAGCTCTCAAAGTTTAAACTCGATATGAAACTTCAGTTGTATGCTAAGTATATTTTCACCTGTAACTTCAGTTTGGATTGAACGATCAACACCAAAATTCGACGATATCAAAGTCATGATACGCTTTATATAAAACCGTAAGAAAAAATTTTCTACGTGGTTTTTCATGGCAAGCTCTCAAAGTTTTTATTCTGTAAAAATCTCGGATTGTATTATATGTACACTTTTGCTTATAACTTTTGATTGGATTGTCCAATTGATACCAAAATTAGACAGCATCTAAATTAAGACACGCTCTACTTGAAAACGCCAAAAACGGGAAAATGTACTAAGTCGACTTAGTACAGTATTATTTGGAAGCGTCGAATTGTAGTTAGATCCTCACTAGTTCAGAAGGAGTGAATTGAGTGATATGTATGCAATTTCGAAGCGACAAAAATTCTATGAAAATTTTTCTATTTGCATCTTGTATGAAATGAAATGTTCCCCTAATTATGCTTTTCCGATCCCTCAGGCTTATTTTAAATTTTTTTTATTTTATTGCTTTTTAAATATTATTGTAAATTTTTATTAAATAAATAAATAAATAAAGAATATTAGTTAAAAAAAAAAATTATCATCCACCTTGACACCGACAGAATTCGAACCCGCGACCCTCAGATTGAAAGGCACATGCGTTAGCCAGTCGGCCATCGCGCCACTTGCATGAAGTGTGTCAAAGGCTGCACTAAAGCGGCAGATGTAAAACTGTAGAATTTGTAGGTACTTGTAGCTAGTTCAGAACTATCGAAATTGTGCCAATAAACGAACTAGGGTAAACTGTAGAATTTAGTACTAGTTCGGAACTATCGAAAATGTAGTGCAGAGAGTGAAAATTGACACCGCCTAGGACATCGCCGTGTTAAATTCGCCAGTTGATAACATGCAAAAGAGATTTAGCTCGCACTAGTAGTGTCGAAAAATTCACTAGAAGCGACCTAATTCGGAAGTAGAGATTTTCCCTACAGGGTACTTTTCCGGTGACATACACATACTACAAATCCATATATGTACATACACCGGCTCATTTCCATTATTTCAATGTTTTAGTCTAGGGTCTAGGGCTTTTAACGGGTTTTTGACAAGTGAAAATGCAAAAAAAAATATATATTTTGAACTAAATTCCATTTGGGCGCACATGAAAATCGCGAATGCTACCAAATAGCTCTTTATCACGATTACTTAGATCTTAAAATAACTCTATTCATCATACGGAAGCTTAAAACCTTGCCAAGTTTATGCCTGAAACGGCTTTAATAAAATTCCAGTAATAATTTGCGGATATTTTTTTGCAAAAGTATAAAAGATATCGAATATGCATTTGTATATAATAAATACTTAAGTGCCTGCACAACAAAAAAAAAGAGTTGTTCCAAATTTTATTTTAAAAAAGATTTATTTACATATGGATGAGTATGTGTAACTTTTGTTGGTAAAAAGATAACACAGCTCAACAAAAAAGCCGATATTTTGGTGCAGCCCTGCTTGTAACTGCAGTTGGTAGTATCAGTGGCGGACCTAGCATAAATTGTCTGCGCAAGCCTATGTGTGAAGCATAACCATTAGTCATTTCTGTAATTTTCTTTGCTGTATTATCTAGAAGTCTGATTGCGTTCCGTCATTGAATTTGATTTAGAGCTCCGCTTTTTTTAACATTTTCGAGTAGCCCGAATAAATGCTTTTCAAATTCTCGAACACTCCTTTGTTTGCTTATTACCCGTATGTTTGTACGGCCATTCGAACAATTCCGGCATTTGAAGTTTGTTTTTTCTCGTTTATTTTTTTTTGTTGTCTTCATATGTATTTTTTATCTTTGTTTTCCTGATACACACTTTTTGTTTGTACACTCAGAGAAAAGGAATTAAAAATAAAATTTTTATTTTTATAATGCCCGATTTAAACCAAGTCATTTTTATTTTAAAAATGAAAATTTTTAAATTACAAATTGAATTTTTTAAATTAAAATGTATTTAGGATTTAAAAAGAAACATGTTTAAATTAAAAATGAAAATTAATGGAATAAAAACGAAAGTTTTTGATTCAAAATCTCAGTCAAACGTGTGTTGATAGGACACGCAGAAATATAGTTATCGGGCCAAATATGCCTTAACCTATTAAGGGATCATATCTCAAAAACTACACGTACGATTCAAAAAAGTTGTTATTATTTTTTTATCAGTGCATCGTATACTACCAACTGCAGTTACAAGCAGGGCTGCACCAAAATATCGACTTTTTTGTTGAGCTGTGTAATTATATGTGGCGCTAATTTTTTTTTATTATTTTTATCTATATTAAAATCTCTGAGCGTAAGTAGCTAAATAAATAGACACTTATGTATGTACCTATGTATGTAGATAAGTGTATTGAAAATGATCGATTATGAAATGTTAGCAATATCATGCACGTATGTGAACAAAAATGTCATTCAGAAAAGTGAAGAGTGGGTGTGTTATGTTTTTTATTGATTTTGCGAGAACTTATGTATACATACATACATATTTGTGTATTAAAAGAGTGTCACAGAGAAGGTTTATTGAATAGCTTGTTTTAAATTATTTAAGACTAGCAAATACCCGTTGCTTCGCAATGAGGAATAATAGTTAACCAAAGTCAAGTCAACTCAAGTCAATTCAAGTCAATTCAATTCAAGTCAAGTCAAGTCAAGTCAAGTCAAGTCAAGTCAAGTCAAGTCAATTCAAGTCAATTCAAACCAAGTCAATTTAAACCAAGTCTCGTCAAGTCAAGTCAAGTCAATTCAAGCCAATTCAAATCAAGTCAATTCAAGTGGAGTCAATTTAAGTCAATTTAAGTCAAGTCAAGTCAATTCAAGTCAATTCAAGTCAAGTCAAGTCAATTCAATTCAATTCAATTCAATTCAATTCAATTCAAACCAAGTCAAGTCAAGTCAATTCAAGTCAAATCAAATCAAATCAAATCAAATCAAATCAAATCAAGTCAATTCAAGTCAATTCAAGTCAATTCAAATCAAGTCAAGTCAAGTCAAGTCAATTCAAATCAAGTCAAGTCAAGTCAAGTCAAGCCAAGTAAAGCCAAGTGAATTTAAGTTAAGTTCCGGGGTTATCTGGCTCCACTTGATGACCTTTTCTAGCCAACACTACAGCTCTATGTTGAAACCGTTCCCAACACTTTTCATTTGATACCAATATCGCTCAAAAACATCCGGGTCCGCATTTTGACACTTATCTGGGGACCCGGTCTAGGAATCATTATGAATAGAACTCCATGTAAAAGCCTTGTTCAAAACCTTTCATTTCATACTAATATTGCTCCGAAACATTCCGGGTTAATCCGGGGTCACATTTTGACCCACATTTGGGGACCCGGCCCAGGTATCACAAATAACATAATTCTACGTCGAAGTCCTCATCAAGACCTTTCATTTGGTAGCAATATCGCTCAGAAATATTCGAGGGTCATCCGGTTCCACGTTTTGACCCATATCAGAAGACCCGTCATGGAAATCACAATGAAAATAGGTCTGTATTAAAGCCCTGCTCAATACCTTTAATTTCATACCAATATCGTTCAACCACATTCCGGAGTAATCCGGGTCCACATTTTAGCCCATACCTGGGGAGGATGTCTACGCATCACAATAAAAAGAACTCTATGTTGAAGTCCTGTTCAACACCTTTAATTTGATGCGAATATCGCAGGTGTAGGTGCAGGCGTTCTTGAGTTCCCAGCAAACACAGTCTCTAACGTTAGAAACTTTGTCGAGATTACCTTAGATAACTAGTGTAATTCTCTATATATTCTCAAATCGATAATTAGGGTTGAAAACTACACTAGAATTCGATTAGCGAGTGATTAGAGAAGGAGCCAAATCTCACGCCTTTTATCAATTCTCAATATATTTCTGTGATATATTGAATATACATACATATATTGAAATTAGATACTAAAAAATGGTAAAGTTAATATTACCGTAGTACAATGTTTTCCATTAAAAAGTACAAGAAGCACCTTTAATTTAAATAATAAGACTGAATTTTGTTTAAATTTCAGTTCCTATAAATGTGGTAAACATATACATGTCAATATATATAATCATATACAATTTAGGCACATATTGCGTTAATAAAATCTAAACAATGAAAAAATCATGTAAAAGGAGACAAAGCTTTGTTTTTCATTTCAATTGGAAGTATTTTCAAATTCTGATTAGAATCTCATTAGAGAACTACATTAAAATTCGATTCGAGAATTATAATTTTCTCGATTTGAGAATTAGTTACCCTTTTGTTTGAGAACGCTATGATTCTCAATAGATTTTCGAGTCGTCCTCTAACGTTAGAGGTTTGAGAATGAGGCTAGTTCTCGAGTCATTCTCAAATCGATAACTAACCTCAGTGTTTGTTGGGTTATAGCATAGTATGCATGCAACACACCGTGCAAAAACAAACATATGAGTCGCCTACGCTGCGCTGCCTGGCACGACTGCGACGCCTCCACTGAACACGGCAAATGACCAAACGAATCTGTCTATGCTTGCGCTTTTTTGAGTTTTTCGAAATTTAAAACCGGGAAAAAGGTATTAAAGTCTCAGAAATGCACAAAAAAAAAGTACATGGTTCTCGAGAATTTACCATTTCTGACATTTTACAAAAAGAATTATTAAAATCGGTGCAGTACTTTTTGAGTTATCGCGTTACATACATTTTCCATACAATCAATTTTATATAATTAGTATAGATTTCTGGGAGAAATTCCCCACGATAATAAGAGAGTTATAGGGATCTATAGATACATATGTAATGTAATGCCGTTTTCTTTTCTCGAAGAAATGTTGCCCTGTTTGATTTTCTTAGCCATTTTGTAAGCTTGTGTGGTGATTTCAACGAATGTTGTCCTCTGACTAAGTAAGAGGCCACCATTAACAACAAATTCAGCCATTTTGTAGAAAGTCATGTTGCGTAATTCGATAATTGAGATATTAAAGGGCAACATATTTTGTCAGAAAAGAAAGCGCCATAAGTCAATGAGGAAGAGGATGAAATATGACCCGTAGTATGAGTGAGTTTTGAAGAGGATACTTTAAAGTTCACACCGATCTTAAAGCTTCTATTTATGATTGTATTAAAAAAGTCAAGCCAAGTAAAGCCAAGTTAATTTAAGTTAAGTTCCGGGGTTATCTGGCTCCACTTGATGACCTTTTCTAGCCAACACTACAGCTCTATGTTGAAACCGTTCCCAACACTTTTCATTTGATACCAATATCGCTCAAAAACATCCGGGTCCGCATTTTGACACTTATCTGGGGACCCGGTCTAGGAATCATTATGAATAGAACTCCATTTAAAAGCCTTGTTCAAAACCTTTCATTTCATACTAATATTGCTCCGAAACATTCCGGGTTAATCCGGGGTCACATTTTGACCCACATTTGGGGACCCGGCCCAGGTATCACAAATAACATAATTCTACGTCGAAGTCCTCATCAAGACCTTTCATTTGGTAGCAATATCGCTCAGAAATATTCGAGGGTCATCCGGTTCCACGTTTTGACCCATATCAGAAGACCCGTCATGGAAATCACAATGAAAATAGGTCTTTATTAAAGCCCTGCTCAATACCTTTAATTTCATACCAATATCGTTCAACCACATTCCGGAGTAATCCGGGTCCACATTTTAGCCCATACCTGGGGAGGATGTCTACGCATCACAATGAAAAGAACTCTATGTTGAAGTCCTGTTCAACACCTTTCATTTGATGCGAATATCGCAGGTGTAGGTGCAGGCGTTCTTGAGTTATAGCATAGTATGCATGCATAAACAGGTTTTTGATTGCCACCGAGACAAACAACACACCGTGCAAAAACAAACATATGAGTCGCCTACGCTGCGCTGCCTGGCACGACTGCGACGCCTCCACTGAACACGGCAAATGACCAAACGAATCTGTCTATGCTTGCGCTTTTTTAAGTTTTTCGAAATTTAAAACCGGGAAAAAGGTATTAAAGTCTCAGAAATGTACAAAAAAAAGTACATGGTTCTGGAGAATTTACCATTTCTGACATTTTACAAAAAGAATTATTAAAATCGGTGCAGTACTTTTTGAGTTATCGCGTTACATACATTTTCCATACAATCAATTTTATATAATTAGTATAGATTTCTGGGAGAAATTCCCCACGATAATAAGAGAGTTATAGGGATCTATAGATACATATGTAATGTAAGTCAATGAGGAAGAGGATGAAATATGACCCGTAGTATGAGTGAGTTTTGAAGAGGATACTTTAAAGTTCACACCGATCTTAAAGCTTCTATTTATGACATGATGTGGAACTTGAGTTTTTAAGAGCTTTTGTATAATGTTCTGGTAAGAAATTATTATTTCGTGGAGGAATGCCATAATTTTTCGAAAATTTTATTCCTTGGTTTTTATATATTTTTCAGATTTGGTAATTTATATATTAGCTACATTTTTCTTATAAGCAAATTAGAAAAAATAAAACTAGCAAGCTTAGCGAATAACATGGAAAGTAACAACAAAAACCCGCTGAGGATGCCTAGCGAAAAGAAATCTGATGAAGAGTTGTGGTGATCTCCGAAATGGATCTATAACTTTTACCAGAAAATTAATTTTCAATTTGCCGTAAAAATCTGACTCTAAAAAATACATATGTAAAAAAAAAACTGAGCTGCTTGAGTTGGATAAGCGAGCTGACCTCAACAGCAGTGTTGCAAAGTAAAAGAATGAAGTTATTGTGCATAGAACTTGAAAGTACTTAGTTAAATACATATTTTGGTTTCATTTAACATTATTTTATAGTTCCAATTGCTTCTGTTTCGTGCAGCTTGGCGCCACTTGGGAACACCTAGGGAGGCAGCATCGCTGTCCACCTGATTTCCCCAACGCAGTCGAGGTCTCCCTTTTCTTTTGCGTTCAGCTGGTTTCGATAGAAATACTTTCTTGGCCGAAGCGCCTTCATCCATTCTCACGACATGACCTGCCCAACGCAGCCGCTGGATCTTTATTCGCTGAACAATGTCGATGTCTGTGTAAAGCTCGTACAGCTCATCGTTAAATCTCCGTTTATACTCGCCCACGCCAACGCGCAAAGGTCCATAAATCTTCCGAAGCACTTTCCTCTCGAATACTCCAAGTGCCGTCTCATCTGATTTTGACATTGTCCATACTTCTGCGCCGTTTGTTTTATAGTTGGCTAGATGAAAATACTTCTATGTTTATATTTACGTATTTTATGCAAAATTTATAAATCTATTTATTTATTTTTCTCGCTCACAACATTTAATTATTGATAGTTGACGCCAGAGTTGCAAATGAGCAAGCAAGTAGTTTTTTAGCAAGTTCAAGCATTTTTTTCAAGGTCGATAGCAAAAGAAAACCACTATTATGAAATATATTCTGGAACATTTTTGTATTCACATGACAATTTTTTTTGTACGAATACTCTAATTCGCTTCCACCAAATAATTAACAAAACATAAATATGTGCTCAAATAATTAGCACCAACAACAATTTGTCTCGCTTGCCTTACAAACTGATAATAAAGTTAAATTTACTTATTACATTTTTTTCATTAAAAAAACATAATAAATGATAATAAATATGTAAATGATAATGACCGTACTTTATCAATGCAAAATTAGCGATAATCAGTTTGTGGAATTTGGGGTTCGCTATTCGGGGTGGTGGGTGGAATGTTGTATAAGCCCGTTGGAACTGGAGCTATGGTGCTGTTATATACTAGTATATTCAGTTGCTATCGAGCAGCCAAAGTGTTAAGTTGGTTAAGTTTTTAATAGTGAATATATGAACAATGTATTTTTTTTGAGCTCATAAGGAACTAGTATGGTGATTGAAAAGTTTGATTGTATTAAAAAAAGGACTGTTTTGGCAAAAGTTTACCGAAAGGCGCACTATAAAAATTTGCCTCGATCGGCGGTCAATATTGTTCTTAATTTTTGTTAGGCAAGTGCTTTGTGCTGATACTAAATTTAAAGTTTACATATGATAGTCATATTCACATATCCATAATTAAAATACGGCCTAGTAATATGTGTCGTTAATGAATTATTGCGAAAGAATAGGTATAAATCTTTGTAATGTAGCGTGTGATTTATTTGTATGTAACAATAAAACGTCTGCTGATAAACTAAGTCGATTTGAGACAATAAACTTAAAAGAAAATGCGCAACTACAATAATAAACAATTGCAAAAATATATATTATTTATACTACTACTATGTGCAGAGTATTAAGATCAGCAGTGTATAGTCATAATTGCGCTGCATTTACTATACAAACCACTCAATTTATAAATAGTCAATTAGGAATAAATTGACCTAAAATTGAGTAGGATTTGCAATGCAACTCTGAAAAGGAGGTGCATTAAGTGCGAAAAGGAAATGTCGTTAAAAGGAAATTGAACATAAGTGAAATGTTATTCAAATATCTATGTATTTCGCAGTCAACCAGTGGAGTTCCTATTTTGGCATGTTTTAAATATTTTACAATTTTATTGATTAAATTAATATCACGAAATAAATTTCCAGATAAGTTATATTTATGTAAGTAAACATATTGGCAAAACCTTTCCGAACTGCCAAGAATAATTCTTTATTTTCAAGATAAAAACCTTGGTCCCTTAAAAAATTTAATTAAACGATTATATGGGCAGCTTTTCGGACTCCTTTTTCAGAGCACTCCGTCGCGGATCCTTTTCGTTTCTACTTTGGAGTGTAACAAAAGTGTTTGACTGGAATATACATAGGTAATATGTACTTAATTGTGTATTCATTTAATTGAACATGTGCGAATACAAAATTAAGTGATGCAATTTAAAGCTTAATTGGCACAATTAATTTGGCATGTCTGAACTTAATATTATACTCACAAATTGTTACACAGAGAACAGATGGGAAATAGAAAAAAACTTAGAGCGCTCTTATCTTCAGATAAGTCTAGCGCTTATTTCTTTATTATTGTATGTACCTATGTGATATATTGCGAATTTATATACGTATGTACTTTATTGCCGAAAAAGCTTGTTTACATGAGTAATCATTCGCAAATGGAATATACGTAATGTGATAACGATATTGTTAATTAATTCGTATCTCGATTTTCAAGAAGATATACAAAAAGACTGTTTTTTTGAGTTATACATAAATAAATTTTTATTTGATTATGCAAATAAACGTCTAAAAATATTATAAATTGCTCTTGATATATCAATTGATTTGATGATTTTATGGTATGCGATATTGAAAAAGAAAATACGCCTTTCTGCAACTAAGTTACATACATACATACATAAATATCGCTGTTTAAACTTCATAACCGCCAAACCGACATTTGTGCCAAAAATTACAATTTAATTCCACACGCCAAACTCTACGACATCAGAGCTGAAAATGACATTACAGTTAAAGTTTAGCAAATCTCAATTTTGACATAGGCGTTTATCAAATTTAAACGGCGTTATGTTGATCTTGTAGTGTTAATTTCTTTTTAACTTATTTCAGTTGTATTGAGCGTGATGTATTGTGGAACGATTTTCCGTCATCCCTTGTCAAATTTTGTTTGGAGACAAACCGGTTTCGGCTAATATGCGCCATCTTCAGTGTCTTTTTTTGTTATTGTTCGAACGTAATGTACTGAGCGTATTCAAGGTTAATACACACCAGAGATCAGCATGCGATACATTTTTTGTGATTTAGAGTATACTCATAAAAAATGCGGTGGGAGTATGACCGCAACCGCAAAATATGCGATCATAATAAACACCGCACCGCATTTTCTTGATCAATTCCGGTATGCGGTAGTATGGATATCACAACACCGCACACACCACATATCGTAAACACCGCATATCGTAAACACCGTATACCGCAAGCACCGCATATCGCAAACACCGCATTTCCCAAATAGAGATATTTACAATGTTGCCAGTGCGATTTTTTGTTTGTAATTTTTACCGTCTTATGGATTTCTGTTGAAAAATACTACTGATTACAAATTCATTTTAACCAAAGAATATCTATACAGGAAAACTACTCAGGATTTGTTTTTTCTTTAATTTATTCATTGAAAGGGCCACTTAAAATTTAGAGTTTATTTACATTCAAAATAATTTGACTAATGAATTTCAAGATAAGAATATGTACTATTTACATGAAATAGAGTTTTTTCCTAAAGTTCTTGAATCACATTTATGGCTTCTTAGTAATACACATATGTAAGTTTTGTTTACACATTTTTCTTTGTCTGTGACATAATACTTTATTTTCCAACGAGGCATTCATTCAATTTTCACCATCGACAAAATTGGCTACGATACATTGATTGAAACCGAAGTTTTTGTCATTTTATTGGAGCAACAATAATACACATGTTTATTTTTAACATTTTATTATGCGCCCGTCGGAATGAATACTTTTCCGTCAATCTAGCAATTCGTTTAACTGAGAAACATAGTTGAAATAGATGTCTTTTTACGGCAAAGCTGAAGTACTGAATGTGTCGATCGTCATTTAAATACATTTAATTCAACTATGTTGTCAATTAAATGGATTGCTAGTTTGACGGAAAATTATTCATTCTGACGGCCCTATTAGTCGTAGTGGATTTAAAAATGAAATTATTTGATTATTTCATTATTGAAAAATATTTTATTATTCAAAAAACTGCCACAAAAAACAAAGCACACAAAACTAAAAAAAAAAAAATACTTGAGAATAAATTTGCTGTAATCAGACACACATATCTATGTATTTATGTACTAACAAAAATGAATTTTCAATACTATGCCTATACCTTTGCAGTGTGTGAAAAATTTCCGGCAACACAGAATAGTATACAAATAAACAAATGCGGTGTTTGCGGTGTTTGCGATATGCGGTGTTTGCGGTATACGGTGTTTCCGTTATGCGGTGTTTGCGGTATGCGGTGTAAACAACACTAAATACCGCAATATCATTTAGGTTTTCAATCAATGCGGTAGCGGTGAATTTTTTTTCTGGGTACTTATTTTTTGAGCCACTCAAAAATAAGTATTTTTGCGGTGCTTTAGAAAATGCGGTGCACCGCTGCTGATCTCTGATACACACATACATATGTGCTAATCTGACAGTTAAATTTTTCTGTTCTCTATTTTCCCTTTTCTTTGCCTTAATAAAAAAATACTGCAATCAATCATCGATCAGTCTTTATAAAATTATTCATCAATGCCAACTGACTGCTAGCGATAAAAAAGAAAATCATATTTTTGATTGTATAAATTTATGCATTCCTTGGCCAAGAGTTCCTATTGAACTACCCTCCCAACATTTGGAAGAGCGTTTTCTCGTCTATCTCAAATAAGTAACGTCTGAGGCACTTCCAGACGTTATTCGAAAGATAGTCTATCGCGTATCTAACTTCTTGGTGTATATGGAGACGATACTTTCTGTATTAAATAGACAGCTGAAAAAAATTAAAACAATTTGTTTATATGTAGAAAGAAAACCCCCCTTTACGGGATAAAATTCAAATATATTCGCAACGCCACCGAGAAGAATTGCGAGCCAAATCGACAGAAGCATTTTGGGTTGAGCGTATGAAGTTAAGCGAATAAAGCATGCCACCATGGAGGTTGTTTATCGAGTTAATCACGCTTTTCTACAGACCATTGATAACATTATGAGATTTGCTAAGAAACCTGCCATGTGATTGTAATAGAACACACGGTTAATTTATTAGATGGTCTATAATAAATTAAAGTTTATCTCGTATAGGAATGGGTTTCGAATGACAAGTTGGCGCCGTAGAATATATTTGCAATTTCTCATTATGTGAGGGGCCTATTTATTTGAAAATCGGTAATTAGCCTATTTATTCACTAATTTTGATAGCCTTAAACACACATCTATTTGGAAAATTTCTAATTTGGTAGCATGAAGCAAGGCACGTTCGCAGTTTTAAACGACTGATTTTCATGAAGATGAAGCTGTATGCTTACAACTCTTATTAGTGTATAATGAAAATGTTATAAGTCCTTTGGTTTGTGTTAAATATAATTAAAAGCAAATAAAAGGAAGATATATTTTTATTTCTAAATAAAGTGAAAAAACTAGGAGAAATTAATAATTAACGCTTTTTTGTCTCCAAGACGACACTAAGAAGTTACTCCTGGAAGCGTCGTATTGGTTTATTTGTACGTAACTTTTTTCTCTCCTCCAAACGACACTTCGAAGATACTTCCTGTAGTGTCGTTTATGACTCATTATAGACGTAACGTTGACGGGGAACACTTTTTCCCGAACGAAGATAAGAAAAAGTTAAGAAAGCGATATCTTCCGCGATTGAATTAAACTTATTCAAGTTACTTTTTCGTCACTTCCACGATAATAAATGTTGGCTGGGTACTTACGATAACACTGTGGAACAAATTCAGGTCAACAAAAGTTAACTCGGTTCTGAAAGTTGGGGGTGAAAATAGAGGCTAAATTAGAAGACCCGTATCGCGGCGTTTGCTTAGGTTAGTTCGAATTTGTTTTTAATCGACCTTTGAACTTTGCAGGCAAATGCCGATTTTCAGCATACTGTTTGTATGGTTTTTTTGCTATAACTCGTCGACTAATTGAGATTTTTTTGTTAGAGGGACAGCAAACGAAAGCACATTGGCAGCGCAGTAGATACAAGCCCATTTACGGGTATAACATGCATAAAATATACCCGTGCAGATGCATTGCGCGACTTGGTTGTATTTACATGATCGCCCATAACCTTTCCATTTTACCATGGATTTTCTTCGTTGATAGCTTATTTTTTTGCTAATAGAATGTAGCTTCACGTAAAGGAGTAAAACCGAAGGTGAAAATTTTGGTTTTAAAGATATTGCCTGACAAAGTCAATTTTTTCTTTGAAAAATCGAAAAAATTCAAATTGAATCATCAATATTTCAGAAACTATAAGAGGTAGAGAAAAATGTTATAGACCCCTTGTATAGGAAATTTAATTTTCTTTCGTTTGCTGTCACTCCAACAAAAAAATCTCAATTAGTCGACGAGTTATAGCAAAAAAACCATACAAACAATATGCTGAAAATCGGCATTTGCCTGCAAAGTTCAAAGGTCGATTAAAAACAAATTCGAACTAACCTAAGCAAACGCCGCGATACGGGTCTTCTAATTTAGCCTCTATTTTCACCCCTAACTTTCAGAACCGAGTTAACTTTTGTTGACCTAAATTTGTTCCACAGTGTAACACGATACGAGACTAATTATTATTTAATTAAAATCATGTGATCTAATGTAGGTATTAGGTTTATCCTAGTGGGATGCCATTAAATCACCAATCGAACGACGCGGGTTCGATCCTCGGTGTGGCCGCTTAGCAAAAAGTCTGATGAAGAGATGTGGTGATCTCCGAAATAGATCTATGTATAACTTCTACCAAACAATTTTTTCAATTTTTCTTAAATAAATTTGGCCTACAGCTCTATAAAAAAATACACATTGGACCATATTAATAAAAACCAAGCAAATGCTTTTACTCAAGATTTTATAAATTTCACATTAATTTCTATGAACCAAATTTCAAAATTTGAGTAAAAGGTCTGAAATTTTAAGCAAAAGTAAATGCTTGGCTTTTATTAATATCACCCATTATATAAAAGATATTTCCCCATTTTCTTTAAGAATACTTTAACTTAAAGAAGTTCGATGTGCTTGGACGCGTTTGGACTGGAGCTTAAACTCGACAACAAACTCAACTTGAGCTGATGGAGTTAATTTTTTATGCCTGCGCGCCATTAAATCGATTTTTTGTTTTCTAATCAGTTCTCTTGTGACAGTCCAACGCACATTACGTGTCATCTTTTTTTTTTGTTTTTTGATAAAATTACATATTTACACATCAATTAGATATTTTATCAGACATATTCGTCAAATTAAACCAATGTCTGACAACCAGGTAAATGGCAAAAATGTTATATGGACATAAAATCTTTGTTTTGCTTTCATACATTTTGATTTTTGGGTTATTATCACCATTTAACCAATATCTTAACGTTTGTGCCTTTATAACAAGTCAAATGACACACTAAATCGTTAACAATGTTCTGTATCAAAGATTATGGTATTTTATTTATTGAAAGAGTTCTGCTTGTTTTGTTTAATTTGTTCTTTATTAGTATGCGCTTCTTTAATTTAGATACTTATCATTCCTGATAAGTGAATTCGTTGCAGCGCAATTGTGTTCGGATTAAAAATTTTTAAAACGGAATTGCAAAAGATGAAGTTATAATTAGTGAAACACTGTCTAAGCTATTATCAGAGTTGGGCAAAATTTTTTCGAATAACGAATAATAGATGAATAATTATCTTTTACCTTTATTTGAATAATAAATAATTTCGTTTATTCAGAAACCAAATTATTCGAATAATAGATAATTTTCATTTACATATGTATGTAAAAACAAACAAACATCCCAATAAACACAACGTATTCGCCTCGAATTCGCGTCGGATTCGCTTTCTCTTATTATATTATCGCGGCAATAGTTCGCGGCGATAGATCGGCGAATCCGAATTCGTAGGCATGTCACCTATCACTAGCGATTCGAGAATTTGTTCATTCTCGGATCGCTGGCGATTCGAATTTTTTATCATAAGCGGTTCGAGAATTTTTAATTTCTCGGATCGTTGGCGCTTCGAAAATTTGTTCATTAGCGATTCGAGATTTTTTTAAAAATGGCGTTTCGAAAAATTAAATGTTCATAGTTTGCTTTACTGGCAATGGGTTAAATCCGTATAAAATAATACAAAACACTTAAAATATTTTTATAAAGACAGTATAACTTTCATGAAATAACAAAAGCTTTTCAAATAAATTTAAGCAGTAAATAAAGTCCCATTATTTAAACAATTTTGAATTGGCTTTTCTACATACTCGTATCTATTTTATTATAAACTGATTTGATCTACTTTCGCGAATTCGCCTAGGAATCGCCACGATAACATCTGCGGAACTGTGATATTCGAGTTCAGGTATAAATGTAAATTTTCAGAACTATAATGAGTTTTTAGTGCAAAACAACTTAAAAAAAAATAGAAAAAAATGATCGCGAAAATTGATTTTCTCGAACTTGCCGCGAACTCGAGGCGAGTCCGAGAAATAACATTCGCGAAAATCTGTTTTCGCGAACTCGCCTCGAATTCGCCGCGATACCATCCTCGCGTCCGTGTTTATTGGGATGCAAATAAAAAAATAAACAAAACTTTTTTTACTATTACTCAGCTGTTTTTTTTTTTTTTGTTGTACCCTGAGTTTTTATTTATTATTTGAAATAAAAAATAAATTTCGGAACTCGTAGGGAATTTAGCTAAATAAAAATTTGAAAAACAAATTTTTATTCTAATAATTATCTAAATAAAAATTTATCCGAATAATGCCCAAGCCTGGCTATTATATATAAATAGTGTTATTTGTTAAATACTTTTTGGTTGCTTGTTATTTGTTAACTTTGCATGCAAATTTTATTAGTTTTCACTTTTTAGTTGCTTTTATTGTTTTAATAATCACTAAAAAAGTTTTCCAGACAAGTTAGTTATGTAAATGACATTCGACATTTCATTTGTTTGTGAAAACATGTATTGACGCAGGTCTGCTGATATGATGAAAGTGTTTGTTTAATTTAAATTTAACTATAGAATATAACAGAAGTAAAATAGATTCACTTATCATTACATCGCACTTATCATTACATCGCTAGGTGTAATTTTCCCCTGGGGCTGTTCCTAGCAACATACATATTTGATATTAGAAAAAGTTAAAAAGGCGCATTAAGCGCATCTTAGTTGCATGCGCTTCGAAAAAACGAACTTTCGTACAAACAAAAGACGCGAAAACTCGAAGCGCAAGAACATGCCGACAAAGCTTTTTAGTTGGTTTTTGCCCTTTTATGTTAGGCGGAACCAATTTGTAAACTAAGAACACCATTAGAAAGGTATTGCTCTCAAACAGAACAGCGCCAATTTTCATTAAAATTGGTTGGAAAATTGCCGTGTGATTGTTGTTGCATGCTTTTGCACACATCAGAGCGGTATCAATGCGCAGGCATATGTGAGTTTATGCGTGTTCACCAAACTTATACCATGCAATTGTGAACATGGTTGGATAGAAGTGGTGTGTAGTTTCAAAGTACAAACATAAACAAGTAGCAAAAGCACTAAAACAAAAACACAAAGTCAAGTAATAAGGATAAGAAAGAATAAGTAGGAAAGAAATTGAGGAAAGTAAAGGGCAGAAAAAGAAAGAAAGAAGTAGGTAGGAGCATTTTGAAGACGAGTAACGACAACGACAACAACACCAAAAACAACAACAAAATAGTAGCAGTGACAAAAACAACAAACAATGATGCAAAAATATAGTTGCACCTTAGTCATAAGAAAACATCTAGAAAAACTGTCGAGTTTCGACAGTAGGGAGTACTCTAGTACTTATTAATGCATGCTCATGAAAGGTATAAAAATGCACCTGTACTGATAGCTCTGCACACGTTGTTTAATACTGATGTATTATATTTATAGAAAAAATATTGATTCAAGATAGTAATTCGGTTATAAAATGTGTCTGTCGGATTTTCTAAGGGTAAGCTTCTTGCTAAAGTTAAGCGCAATGAGTGGTTAATCATTCTCAATTAAAACGTCGCTATAGATGTATATATAGACTTCGTATTATATATGGACAAGGTTAGCGCATCTACATATGTATGTATATATGTATTAGTGCTGGAGAAACATCGATGTTTACGAGTATCGATATTTTCGATATTTTTGAGAAAAAACATCGATATTATCGATATATCGACCTTTATATTAGAGCTCTAGATACCCGGGTGTCGAACAATTCGAAAAGATCGAATTTGTCTGAGGCGCGTTTGTTGTTCAAATGCCCGTACAAACATTCGAGCATTCGAGCTTACAGACAAAAAAATTTGTATCAGGAAAACAAAAATAAAAAAATACATATGTATGAAGACAACAAAAAAAAAATAAACAAACGAAAAATACGAACTTCAAATGCCCGTGCAAACATACGGGAAATAAACAAACAAACAAGTGTTCGAGAATTTGAACAGCATTTGTTCAGGCTACTCGAAAATGTTCAAAAAAAATCGAGAGCTCTACTTTATATAAACCTTAATTTAACATATCTATATATAACAGCTTTATTTTTCGAAATGTCTGCATTCATTATTGTGCCCTGAATTGAACGAGAGTGACAGTCATTTATATTACTCTAAAAATTAACTAAATAAACATTTAAACTAAATATTTCAATTTATTATCAACATAAATCTTTTTTGAAAAGGGAATTCAATAATCAAAAAAAAAAAAAAAAAACAAAAAAGGTAAATTCTGTTCCACCCAGAAAGAGTAGGTATCAATTACAGTGGTTCACTGAAATATTTCGCATTTAAGTTATTTATAAAACCATGTTAAAGACTAAAAGGTTTGAAATAGACAAATTAATAACGCATTCTAAATACCTTTTACACTCAGAGAAAATAAATCAAAAATAAAATTTTTATTTTTATAATGCACGTTTTCAACCAAGTCATTTTATTTTAGAAATGAAATTTTTTAAATTAAAAATGAAATTTTTGAAATTAAAATGTATTTGGGATTTAAAAAGAAAATGTTTAAATTAAAAATAAAAATGAATGAAAAAAAAACATAAGTTTTTGGTTCAAAATCTCATAGTTCTTAAAACAGAAATACAAATTTTTAAATTTAAATTTTTTTCTTGATTTTGCAATTCTACAATGAACATTTAAAAAAAAATTTTCGTATTTACATTACTTTTAAACACAGGAATTTCTACATAGGAATCAAATTTAAAAAAAAATCTCCAAATTTGGGGAACTACCCACAAAACGGCAATACTGCCTTTTACCAGCTTCTTTCCGCGTTTATCAGTGATGGATCCATGAACGTCGATATATCGAATATCGAAAAAAAAAATCGATATATCGAAAAAGTTCAAAAACATCGATGAATCGATATCGCTTCCAGCACTAATATGTATATTCTTCAATTGGCTTTTAGTCATTCTAAGTCTGCAGGGGGAAAGTGAAAGAAGACAACAATAATGCAATACAAAAATTTTTTGTTTTTATATGAAAACATTTTATCAGTACACATATAACGGTATACATATATTTTATTAAAGTCAAATACAATTTATTATAATCACTTTAATTAAAATTAATCTCAATCTCTTATCTCCTATCTAGATACATTTAGATCTACATATGTATGCAATCTAACCCTATAAAGCAATTCAACATACTTACCTCGCTCCATGCAATAAAATGGAAAGTAAATTAAGTACAATGGACAATAAGAATAACAATATTCAAAGCGGCCAAGATCATGATCGGCTCTTACAATCACCACAACTGCCAAAATTGATAATACCCGCTAATGGCCAAAGTAAAACCTATAATACACCACAAATCACTAAGACGGCTGCTGAGCCAACGAGGAAGCGCACACAAAAAAAGAAGCGTCGAGATAAAAGTGATTTGGGCGATGATTTCGTAGCGCCCGATGGTGATTGGGGTTGGTTGGTGACCGTTGCCAGCGGCGTTGCTGTGGTTAGTAATATGTACATATGTATATTTGTGTTTTAATGCTGTTAAACTGAAATATGATTTTCGTATTGTCTTATTTCCAGCTGGTGACCTTCGGTTTGGCACAACAATTTGGCATAATATTTCGTGATTATATGTACAGTATTGGTATAAGCAGTTCACAATTGACAACAATCATCAACACACAAATTGCGGTTTCAGCCTTGACTGGTGAGGTGGTGTTTCATTTTGTATACCCATAAAAAATAGGCTATGAGCCTACAAGAGTTTAAGTCGCTTACTCTTATACACATTCCCATATTGGATGCTTCTTTTTTTTAAAACTTTGTATAAATATCTAGGTCTCTTAAACGGACCACTTTTTCGACGATTTACGTACCGTCAGGTGGCATTTGGTGCCTCAGTGTTCGTCTTTGTCGGCATGTTTCTGCTAATATTTGCTCAGTCATTCCTCTTCTATATACTAACCTTCTCATTCATCTACGGTAAGTTTTAATCACATATTTATGTACCTAAAAGAAGTATCTAAATAATAGTATATTCGTCTTCTTCTTGAAATCTAGCCTTCGGTCGAGGTCTCATGGTTTCTGCGTCTTCGATGGCGGTGAACACATTCTTTAAAGTCAAACGTCGCACTGCCACCTCCTATCAGCTGGGCGTAGCTGGCATGGGTCCCATAATTCTACCACATTTAGCAACTTTTCTGGTGGAAAGTGTGGATGTCAAAGGCACTGTATTAATCTTCTCGGGTCTATCGTTGCACAATTTCGCCTCCTCATTGATATTTCAACCAGTACAATGGCATGTGAAAAAAGCAACTAAAGATGCTGACGCTTCACAAACAAACATTCAGCACAATGAGGATGAAGAGCGTGAGCAATATGTAGAGCCCGATACACCGGGTTTAGCGCGGGCCAATGATGGTTGGTACGGTTCACGCACCTCAATAAACACGCTTAGTCAACAGCGAATTCGTCTCGGCTCTGCGGATAATATCCAAATGCAACATCTAAGACGTCTGGGGAGCATTGGTGCTGTCGTCAAATGTAGTAAACAACGTTCCTTTTCGACAAGTGAAAGTATTCGCGAAGATGAAATGGAACATTTGCAAGTTGAAACTGAACAGCCGCAGACAAAATTAGACCACGTAAATGAAGACACGTCAAGTACTACGTTAAAGCCACATAAGCAGCCACAACAACAATCTATGGAAGAGGTATTTGAGCTGATGATGAAGGAAAAGAGTTTGGCGGAAATGGTGGAAGAAGAGGAGGAGGCGCGCAAACGGTTGCCATTTCTCCAGAAGGTCATCATCTTCTTCGATTTGGATCTGTTGCGCGATTACACGTATGTGAATTTGGCGATCGGTATGACTGTTATCAATTTTGTGGAAGTGAATTTTGCCATTTTAACACCATTCATTTTGTCCGAATTCGAATTCACCGGCACACAAATCGCCTTCGCTATGTCCAGTTTGGGTGTTTGTGATATTATACTGAGATTTCTGACGCCGGAGCTCACCGCCAGAATTCCGTTGAGTAATAAGAATTTCTTCATTATTGGCATTCTAGGCATGTGCTTTGGTCGTGTATTTCTGATTTATTGTCGAAACTTCTATTGGCTGCTCGGTATTTTTGGATTCTTGGGCCTTTTTAAGGCTTTTCGTACGATTTTTGCGCTGCTCATTATACCGGGCTATGTGCCTTTGAAGCGTTTACCCGCGGCTGCTGGCCTACAGTTGCTGATGTCGGGTGTTTTCTCGCTAATTTTTGGACCATTGATTGGTGAGTTTGAGTATAGATACTTTTCAGTACACAAATATACATTTGTCCACAAAAAATGTGTTTCAAGATCTAAGATACCAAACTTTTATACTCCAAGCTCTTGAGTTCTTATGATGCATGTAAAATTATTTATATTAATTATTTGGAACTGTAAAATTATAAAGTTCTTATTTACTATCTCTTGTAGGCCTTATACGAGACGCGACGGACTATGGTTTCGCAATTCATTGCCTCAATGGGCTTAACATTATAGCCATCACATTTTGGGTGATTGAAGACTTGTTGCATAAGAAAAAGGAACCATCATTGGAAAATAATCAGGCTGCGTGATAAAATAAATATACATATGTACGTTAATACATATACATACATTAGTATGTATGTATGTATCTATATAGATATACTTAAATGACAATATTTCAAAGTTCCTGCCAAATATTGTATAAGCCCATACATATACACATATAATATACACTGTATATACATAATTACCCTGCAAAAAATGCGATTAATCCGGGACATGTCCGGGATCAATCGCAAGGGAGCATGCGACTAATACAATTTTACATCCCTTTATATGGAGTGAATTGATCGCATTTGTTCGAGCATGTCCTATGAAGAGACTAATTGTTCAACTTGTATACCCGAACGGGTACCAATGTAGATTAATCACTAACATACCGAACGGGTACAAATGTAGATCAATCGCTTTCATCCCCAACGAGTACAAATGTAGATTTTTCCAAGTTGTTAGCCAAGGCAATTTTTAATAACAATCTTTAAAAAATTGTAAATGTTCATGCATATTTAAATAAAGATTATATAATGCAGGGCTGCTCAACGCTCTTGTATTGAAAGTACAAAGCTCAATACATCTACAAATTTTGTATATGCACTGAACATTTTTTTTGCTCATTTAAATTTTTTTATGAATTGCAATAAAATATTATTTTAGAATTTATTTTCAAATGGTAGTATCACATACATAAAAATTTTTTTATTTTTTATACGAATATTTTTTGAATACTAATTTTTTACAGTGCTTTAATTTTTTGAATTTTTTTTTTCATTACACATTTGTTATTGTAAATTTCGATTTCTTACGGCAGTGCTCGAGCTCCTATACAAAGTGCTTTTGCTCTGCACATTCAATATGAATCATAGGCACATACAGTGTTGGGAAAAATAATAGGGACACGAGAAATATTTTACAATTCTCCATTTATTTCATTTTATGATCAAATAATAATTACTATATATTGATAATTACGCGGAGAGGACATGCTTCAATGACTCTGGGGTGGTTTTTGTATAATAATTTAATTTTTATAAACAAAAATAATGAAATGTATAATTTAAGTTGGAAAAAATAATAGGGACAAACTTTAAATTCGATTGTTTTTTCAAATATTCTACAATATTACTGCTGCAGTTAGATTTAAACTAAAGTTTAATTGAAGCTCCTTCATTTTTTATAACTTCCTTACATCTTCGTGGCATAGGGTTGACCAAATCAGCGCAATTTGCACCCGGTATTAAGTACCAAGCTTCTTTAATTTTTTTTCACAACTCTTGCTTATTTTTCCATTTTTGATCCGCCATCGTCTTCTTTAATATTCCCTATAGGGCTGAGGTACGACGTCTGTGAGGGCTACTCCAAAACAGCAGCTTTCTTACGTTCAAACCATGAGTTTTCGATTCTGGAGGCATGTTTGGGGTCATTGTCATGCGTAAATCGCCATCTAATGATATCAAGGAGGGTTTAAATGATCCTGTTTTGAGTAGAACAATTCGCAACAGACCTCGAGAAGTAGGACTAAGTGGAAGAAATCCCAGAAAAGCTCCGTATCTGAAAAAAAAAAATAAATGTAAGCCAACGAACTGAATTCGTTCAGAGGACGCCACCGTGCTTGATAGTCTTTCTGGTGTATCTGGGATGAAATTCTGCATTCTGCGGGCGTTGAACGAACATTATGCCATCCGAGCCGAACAAATTTACTTTTGTGTCATCAGATTAAATAACGTTATTCAAGTTGTCCGGCAACATGTTCCTCTGAGCGAATTCAGTTCGTTGGCTTACATTATTTTTTCTCAGATACGGAGCTTTTCTGGGATTTCTTCCACTTAGTCCTACTTCTCGAGGTCTGTTGCGAATTGTTCTACTCAAAACAGGATCATTTAAACCCTCCTTGATATCATTAGATGGCGATTTACGCATGACAATGACCCCAAACATGCCTCCAGAATCGAAAACTTATGGTTTGAACGTAAGAAAGCTGCTGTTTTGGAGTAGCCCTCACAGACGTCCTACCTCAGGCCTATAGGGAATATTAAAGAAGACGACGGCGGATCAAAAATGGAAAAATAAGCAAGAGTTATGAAAAAAATAATTAAAGAAGCTTGGTACTTAATACCGGTTGCAAATTGCGCTGATTTGGTCAACCCTATGCCACAAAGATGTAAGGAAGTTATAAAAATGAAGGAGCTTCAATTAAACTTTAGTTTAAATCTAACTGCAGCAGTAATATTGTAGATTATTTGCAAAAACAGTCGAATTTAAAGTTTGTCCCTATTATTTTTTCCAACTTAAATTATACATTTCATTATTTTTGTTTATAAAAATTAAATTATTATACAAAAACCACCCCAGAGTCATTGAAGCATGTCCTCTCCGTGTAACTATCAATATATAGTAATTATTGTTTGGTCATAAAATGAAATAAATGGAGAATTGTAAAATATTTCTCGTGTCCGTATTATTTTTTCCAACACTGTACATATAAAATTTTTTTATATCTCAGTGCTTATGGCAGTGCAAAGAAAATTTTATTTTCATATTTGAAGTGAAAATATGTATCTGTGCCTATGATTCGGTACAAAACAAACACAATTGTTCTTTGAGTGCCTATGAGGTGAGCAGCCCTGATATAATGTTTTACTTTTGAAAGGAAATCTCAATAAATAAATAAAAAAAATTGTAAGTTTTGAGTATGCATTATATGAGCGTAATGTAAAGGATTTTTTCATAGAATATTTTAGGCAACATTTTGTTAAAATTAATATTCATCATTGTTATTAAAAGAAAGGGTGTTCGAATTTACCAGTTGTTCTACAATTTTTTAAGTACATTGCATATTTTTGTAAAATTTCTACATTTAAGGAATCTAGATTTGTCCCCTTTCGGAATGAAAGCCATTAATCTGCATTTATACTCGTTCGGGATGAAAGCCATTAATCTGCATTTATATCCGTTCGGGATGTAAGCGATTAATCTACATTTATACCCGTTAGGGAACAATTGGTCTACAATTAGTCTACATTTATACCCGTTCGGGAACAATCGGACACTAATTGTGGACCGATTGTTCTCGAAAGAGATCAATCCGGGACAAATATATTTCGGTATTAATCGCACATTTTTTGCAGGGTATAAGCTGCAATATTAACATTGCAAATTTCAAAAATTGTCAAGGGAAACAATTTTTAATATTAGGTAAGTAGTTATGTAAGTGTGCATGCTAAGAAGTTAAGTTAATTTAAGTTAGATAGTAATTTTATGAAATAAATTGGTGCTATTCGTACTGAAAGTGTTCATAATTTTCATTAAATTGGGAGGTGGGACAACCAGTCGAAAAGCGTGAGTTGTTAAGGAATACACATTTTTGTTTTCATTTGCCACAAGAAACTTTTAATCAACTTTCAGTGCTTGAAATTCTGCTCAAAAGGTAATAACTAGGGCATGGAAATCTATGCAAATACATGTTTTTCTTAGATTTAGGTAGAGCAGAATAAATAAACAATCTTTGCGAATCGTGAAATTGCCTTAAAAATGGCATTCAAATGTTTTTGCATATTTTGCATATTTTGGTCATATATGCATATTTTTACATATTTTGCGTTGTTTGCATTTTTTTATTACATAGTATGTAATACATACTAGCTGACCCGGCAAACTTCGTTCTGCCCAAAATAGATTTTTTTATTAATTTCATTTCAAAAATTGTTATTACACCGGTATTATTTTTAATAGAAAATTAACGATTTTTCACTACTTCATTGTGTATACAACTTCAAAAATATATACTTTTAGTATTCAGTTTAAGGCTGCACGATACACTTTTTAAGTTCTCTATTCCGGATATTTATTTTCACTGAGTAAGTAAGAGGATTGATATAGTATACCTCCATAATGGTTTTCAGGCCCCTCCTCCAGCACTTTTAGATATATTCAGCCTCAAAAGTTTAGTACGTATGGGAGGTGCAATGCCCCATTTTTCGATAAATCTTTTTTTTTTTGGGTGAACATGGTATTGATATCGTATATCTGCAGAGTGATTTCTATGTACATGCCATGAACCTTAAAAATTAAGAACGCATGGGAGGTGCCACGCCCCCTTTTCCCAAAACTACTGTTTTTTCAGAAGCACGCTATTGATATCGTTAATCTCCTGATCAATTTTCAGGTCCCAACCTTAAACGCTTTTATAGATATTCAGCTTGAAAAACTAAGTTTGTATGGGAGGTGCCACGCCCCCTTTTCCGATAACCTACACTTTTATTCGCAAAAATTGTTTTGATATCATATAGCTCTGTACCAATTTCCAGGTCCCAACCTTAAACGCTTTTATAGATATTCAGCTTGAAAAATTAAGTTTGTATGGGAGGTGCCACGCCCCCTTTTCGTATAACTCCTATTATTTTGCGTTAATATGGAATTGTTATCGTTTATCTCCACACCAATTTCCAAACCCCTAGCGTAAACAATTTTAGAGATATTCAGCATGAAAAATTAAGTTTGTATGGGAGGTGCCACGCCCCTTTTTCCGATAACCCCCACTTTTATGCGTGGGAATGGTTTTGATATCATTTAGCTCTATACCAATTTTCAGCTCCCTACCTTGAACTGTTTTAGAGATAATCAGCTTTAAAAATTAAGGTTGTATGGGAGGTGCCACGCCCCCTTTTCTGATAACCCCCACTTTTCTGAGTGAGAAGGGGTTTGATATCACCTACCTCTATACCAATTTTCAGCTCCCTACCTTGAACTGTTTTAGAGATAATCAGCTTTAAAAATTACGGTTGTATGGGAGGTGCCACGCCCCCTTTTCTGATAACCCCAACTTTTCTGAGTGAGAAGGGGTTTGATATCACCTACCTCTATACCAATTTTCAGCTCCCTACCTTGAACTGTTTTAGAGATAATCAGCTTTAAAAATTAAGGTTGTATGGGAGGTGCCACGCCCCCTTTTCTGACAACCCCCACTTTTCTGAGTGAGAAGGGTTTTGATATCACCTACCTCTATACCAATTTTCAGTTCCCTACCTTGAACTGTTTTAGAGATAATCAGCTTTAAAAATTAAGGTTGTATGGGAGGTGCCACGCCCCCCTAACATTTTTTAATTTTTTCTTCGACTAAACCTTCGCGGGGTAACAACAAACAAACCCCCCTAAGGAAGTATTTCATTTGGTTCAGCCGTTTTCAAGTTTTAGCGTTTCAATTAAATACCAAATCATTTTTATATATATAGATTTCGCATTATATTGCCTATTTTTGTAATTTGCTAGTTGATAGTTTTATACAAACGAAATTAATGCATAACAGCCATCAGACGACGAATAGAGTTTCGTGTGAACACGGCTATTATTAGTATATTCGAGACGGTGCATACCTGTCGACAAAGAGCTGTTTTCAAACATGCTCCTATTACCTCTGTGGATGTAGAACGTTCGTTTTCTATGTATAAGAGCTTTTTTCGACCGAATCGGCAGTTTTCTTTTTGAGAATATGAAAAAATATTTCATTGTGTGAATAAGGATTAACCTTTGCAAATTATGAAATGTTCAAGACTGAATTTATGTATCTATATATATATATATATATAAACATCATATGTATAAACGTACAACGTAAGAGCAAAATTGAATTAAAAATTGTTTGTACCTAATTTATTTAACTATTGTAACTTCAATAAACATGAATTATCTGAAGTTGAAAAAATTTGAATTAATGCATTTTTTTTTTGATTTTTCATGCATATTTCTCAGTTTTTGTTGCATTTTTTATGCGCATATTTTTTATTTTTTAGTACATGAAATTCCATGCCCTAGTAATAACAATAAAAAATAAAAAAAAATTGCTGCATAATTTTAGGCGCAGGCAAAAATCGTAATTGCTTTGAGTATGTGCATGCGTTTGTTTGTATGGCACAGTGACGGACCATAAAATAGCCGCAGTTATTCTACGATTCGAACATTTTCACATTCGTGTTTCTGGCAGGAGACCGACGATATGTATGTGCTTATTTTAAGTACTTTTAATGCGCACCACTCTATAGCCACTTGTTTTCTAGAAAAGCGCTAGCGATTGTCACGCTTGCACAAAGAGACGCCTTATTAATTAAAGATATTGCTAGTGGAGAGCGAAAATAAAAAAAATATTTATTTATTATTTGTGTGCCTAACTTTTAATTGCTTGGCGCGAAATAATTAAAGTAAATGGATATGTATGTTTGTGTACATCTAAAAAGAATTAATAAAGTATAGTAGTGTGTATAGGACTTTTGTAGAAATCTGTAAGAAGAAATGCTAATTCATTGTGGCGTAATAATACCCTGCAAAATGTGGGACCACGTAATATACTAGTACAGGACCAGGTTACGTTGTGACAGTTCCTAGTTACAGAGGTGGTCCAAATATATGAAAAAAATATGGTTACATTAACATTGCGATGTCATTGGACATGACCACCCCTGCTTCACCGCTGCATAACAAAGGACTATATAAAAAACCACCCCATTTGGGTCATAGACTAGTCTGCTTACAGTGGACCACGTTTTAAACTACATCCCAATTCCCTAGACCGAGCCAAATTGCCGACCAACCACGAATTAGTTGGCGGCGAATGACAATTTACATTCGATGTGGTCCGATGCAGCATAACATGTAACCAAGTCTGTAACTAGGCCGCTTCACGCGTGGTCCGATGCAGCATAACATGTAACCAAGTCCGTAACCACGTCCCTTCAGACCTACTTTATAGCCCCGTCCCATTGGACTACCTGGTCCTCAAATTTTTGAAGGGTAGCTATCTATATAGCAACAAAATATATTTACATGCATACAAAGACCTATCTAAAGCCTGGTTTTCATTAGGACAAATTCACTGACGTCAAATCACTGCCCTAGATGACAATATGTCATTTTGAGTCAAATGTGTTTTCATTAGGTTTCAAAAACTGACATGAAGTCGATAGAGCAGTGTGAGTCAAAGATTGCCGTCAAATTTTGGTGTCAGATGATTGATAGTCCGTTTTCATCTCTGATGTCAAATGTGAGGTAAAAGCTTTTGACAGCCGGACAGCAAGGTCAGTTTTCTCACCCGTGGTTTTCCTGTGGTGGTGTTATTTCTAGGTTGCACAAAAACTTGGGAATCGTTTACTAACTCTTCCATTTTCTTAAATTAAAATACCATTAACAAAATAAATAAATAAATTTATAATACTCGCACAATCACAATCAGCTGTGCGCTCGACAAACCAGGGCCCCGGTGCAAAGGATTATTTCGTTTGCTCCACTCCCAAAATTTTTTGCTGCTCTTATGCCCATATGACACTACGTTTTTTCCGGTAGTCTACAAGGTTTTTTTGAGTGAAGGAGATGGTCAAAAACAGTTTTGCGTTGGCGCAAGCGAGCAAGCTATATTGAAAAAACCAAACGAAATACCAACAAAATACCATCTAGCGGTTAGAAACCAACGAACCACCTTGTATTTCGGTAGATTTTTTCACATTCGGCAGTTTTTTCTGACAATTGTTTCAATTTGACAACTATAAAATAAATTATATTTAAAATAAGAAATATATGGAAATACAAATTTTAAATTTGCTTCTTGTAAGTTTCTGCTTTGGCCGTAAGGGGAAAGAAGAAGTCCGGAAGAAAAAGTATACTGCGCAATGGCTTCTCTTTATAACATGAAATACACAGCTACTCTGCCATCTGAGTTTCATAACTTTTATTTCAGTAATTTAAATTCAAATTTCCAAAAAAATTAATTCTTGAAATAAATATTATTTTCATTTAGTTGGAGTTTAATGTCAATCAAATTGTTTTTGAGGGAGTTTTTGTCTCTTTTCCACCTACAGAAGAATTGTTTTTGCATTTTGACTTTCGGTGGGTTTTCCACACCAAAAAAAAAAAAAAAAGAAAAAAACGTAGTGTCATATAGGCATTAGCTCCCATCCGTTTTTTTTTGCATAGGGCTCCGTTTTTTTATATATTGGCTCCGCTTCAAGACTGTTTTAAATCAGATACGACAATTTTTAATGATAAAAAGAGACGCTCAACGCTTACCTGCGATAAAGGTAAACTCGATACTATTTGGCATATCCTAGGATCGCTTTAAAACCATCTTCGGTTTTAAACCTACATATCTTTATTTTCTATAGCAGGCCTGCTCAACGCTCTCGTATTGTAAGTACAAAGCTCAATACATCTACAAAATTTGTATATGCACTGAAAAATTTTTTGCTCATTTAAATTTTTTTATGAATTCCAATAAAATATTAAGGGTCTTCATCTAAAGTGGTAAACTGCTGGTAAATGCGGTAGAGTGATATATTATTAATTGTGATAAATTATCTGTCAAAATTTGTATGAAAATATATTTAAGCAAAGTTTATCACTTTACCGAACGATTTTGTTGCGTAAATTTATAATTTTCGGTAAAACTCAAGTCTGACACATTGTCAGTTTTACTTTTTCAATTTAAAAGAAGAAATTGTGGTTTTCTTCGGCATTTTTTTGTTTATTTTATTGGGCTTTTTTATTTATTAATCAAATTGACACTGACAAGAGTTTAAACAATTATTTACCAAGGTAGTTTCATGTAAAAATGCGGATAAACTGATAAACTCTAAAAATTTATTAGTTTATCACTTTAGATGAAGACCACTATTATTTTATAATTTATTTGCGAATGGTAGTATCACATACATACAAATTTTTATTTATTTTTATATGAACATTTTTTGAATACAAATTTTTTATAGTGCTTTCATATTTTGAATTTTTTTTTCATTAAACATTTGTTATTGTATATTTCGATTTCTTACGGCAGTGCTCGAGCTCCTATACAAAGTGCCTTTACTCTGCACATAAAATATAAATCATAGGCACATATGTACATATAAAATTTTTTATATCTGAGTGCTTGTGGCATTGCAAAGAAAATCTTATTTTTATATTTTTATTCGAAGGCGTTTCTTAACAAATCAAAAAAAATCGATTAAAAACCATGGACGCAAAATCAGTGAGCCATTTACAATGTTACGATCAAATTTTGTAAATAAAACAAAATGTCATGCAGAAATTTCATTAAGTATATACATCTACTTTGGCTGATATAGCAAGTTTAATATACCTCTATTGTAAGTTAAGCGTATAAGTATGTTTTTTATTTATATCTTTTTATTGAATTAAGTTAGAAGAATGGGGTTTTTACAGAAATATAGAGTTTTAAAAGGAGAATAATGAAGTATATGTAACTCAAAATCTTCCTAAGTCGACTTAAGCGGTTATTGCTTGTGGCCACAGATATAGATATGTAAATAGCTGGTGATTTTTAACTCCACTTCCAGCTTCTACCTATAATTTGAGCTCCAGCTCCACTCCGTGAAAAAGCCATAGCTCCTTATCTCTTCGCTCCTTGACACGCTCCGGGGCCCTGCGAATCAGCTGTGAGCTTGACAAACGAAACAAGTTTGCCAACACGCTGGCAAATGAATTTTGTGTGTCAAATGTTGCCCAATGCGATGGCAAACTACAATTTGAGTGTTTTCATATGGCTGTCATTTTATATGACAGCGAGTGGTCAAAACTGACTGCAAACGCATTTGACACAATATGCCAACCCGTTTTCATTTGTTTGACAATATTTGACGTCATATATGACCTAGTGAAAACCAGGCATAAGACTATAAAGAGATTTATATCGACTTTTCAGACATTAACTTAAGCATAAAGTTTTATAAGGGCGCTTACCGCCGCGCCCATATTGCTATTTGAGAAAGCCTAATCGAACTTATGACTTCTTCCATACCCACTATGTACCAATGCTGTAAAGGATTCAAATAATTTGCTATTCGAAATCAGTGATGCTGTCCAGTAATCATTCAATTCGATTTATCTTTCTGTCGGAATGTGACATTTAAAATTTTAGCTCAGCGCTCACCCAAATTAGTTATGAATGCAGACATAAATATTTCCAATCATTGAATTGAAATCAAGAATGTCAGAATTTTGAACACTGAATAGTCAATCAATCTGTTCAAATCAGTACTTGATTGCATTCCTAAATCCGTACCAATCATGCAGTACAAACAGTTTGAAGCAAACGTCTAAGTGACAGAATGATTGCATTCGTTTAAAAAACCTACACTGAGAGAAAAAAAATATATGGAGGGGTCAAAGAAATTGTTTACCTATTTTGAACACTACTTTCTTTGTTTTGAGTAAATTTTCCTTAAAACATGTTAAAAGGTTTATAAAATATTGTTGTTACATGCGTTACCATGGTTTCATATACTTGTTTTGAAAAAATTCATACATTAAAATAATGAAAAATTCTTTAAGCGCCATTCCATTCCCAACTTTCCTTGTTTTGAAGACTTGATTTCTTTAATTTTGAGAAATTAAATTCCCATACAAATCCCCATGGCAACGAATTTGTTTGAATGTTTTTTTATGTTTTTTCCACATTTTTGAGAAAATTTACACAAAACAAAGAAAATTTTGTATTGGGACGCGTGTTCAAAATAAGGAAAATTATGTCTTTGATCGAGAGAAATTTTTTTTTTGAGTGTATGTATTAAGTTTGCTTTCATGTTTGATTTGGAATGATTCTGCTGCATTCACATCATCTACCAAATGCTCTTCCTCCAATCAAAGACACACTCAATTTTTTTTTATTGGAATTTTACAATCCTTTTCAAAACTGATTTCAATTCTTAGACATTTTTGTTAAGAATTATGGGTGAATGAAATCAACATTGATTGAATCCGGTTAACAACTCTGCTATCTATTATATGTATACATATGTACCTGATCTTTCTCTCCCTCGCTTTGTTGTAGCGTGCATAATTTTATGAGCAAATCATTGATTGGAAGGTGATATGACAGCTGAGAGAGTTAATTTCTTTTTTTGATTGTACTGGTATTCATTTGTTACATAAAAATGTTTGAAGTTATATTGCAATTCAATCAGCTTGTGAGTTAAATTAATTGAAACTGAATTCAATTGAGCATGATGCGAGAAAAGTGATATATACTATGTACGATACAGTGTTCGCAATAAAAGAGTAAACTGACACACATGTATTTGAATTTAAATGATGGTTTTTAATGAGATCTCCGATGGAGTAATGCTATGTAGGTTTTTATTTCAGGCGCTAAAATTTCAAGATACCTACGATTACAAATTCATATTTTCTGAATTATGATGCCGTTAAAGTAAATGTGTAGTGTATATATCAATTAAAATGTCTGTTCTTTTGTCAAATAAAAAGTATATTCTTGGAGTGCGATACAAGTTTGATTTAAACCCAGTATTTACTTAATTGTGTATTAAAATAGTTATATATACTCACTAACTAAGCACTAGAAAAGCACTAAACACTACATTATATTATATTACTAGTTCCATTATAAAATACTTGTTACTTCCAATGGCGTACAGTTAATCGGTTTAAACTAGCCTGATGATGAAGAGTTGAAGAAACCATTTGTAGTGCTCTATTTGTTTCTTGTCTATATGATCGCCTACATTATAGGTACGCTCTATTTTAATGATCGTACATATATGTAAGTATATCACGACGAATTGCCGATGTGTGATAATTAAAATAAATAGATGTGGATGTATGATGAGTACATATGTTTATATACATATGTATGTGTATTTAAGTAAAATCAATAAAAAGTCAAATATGAGTAATACTTATGACTATAGTGGAAAACGTGCATACTCATTGTGGCGAAATAATACCTAATGATATGACAAAAAAAAAACTATTTATGTACATGTGTAGGTCTATCACGAGTATAAGCCCCAAATTGTCTCCCAAAGCGAGTTCCCAGCCACTATTTATGCAACAGGTGACTACGTCAATAAAAGTAGGTGATTATATGTATACATAATATATGCACTATGTAAATTGTATATGTACATATGTACAATGTACATTGTACATATGTATGTATATTGATCATTAAAACTAATTTCTCATTTTTGTTTAGTCTGTTCTCTCTCTGTATTAATTCAATTACATTTGTATGAGTCAATCATTGAATGATAAAATGACCGTTGAGGTGTTTTTTGAGGGTTTGTGAAACAAGTGATATATTTTTTTTTATTGAATTCTGAGCCTTCACTACGAAGTTACAATGCATTTCAATCAGCATGCAAGTTAAATTAATTGGCACTCAAGTAAATTGAGCATCATGCGAAAAAGGTGATATGTCATACAGTGTGTGCAACAAAAGTTTAAACTGACACAGATGTAAATACATACATGTGAATGGGAATAAGGAGCCGCGTATCTTTTGTTACATCTATTTTGTTCTTATATTAATTTAGCATCATGAATACAGGTAGGTACATTCCGACTTCGCGGTTTTTTAAACACACTGTGAATCGCAAACGCTGTGCTAACAAATTCGCTGCGACTAACTTATAATTGTAATAGATCAGAAACACTCTTAAATGCCTCCTTTTATAATGATTTTATTTTTGCTCTCTGATAAATATATATATACTCAAAGAAAACCAGACCTGTTAAATAATGATTACACTGCTCTACAGCCAAAAAATACTATAAACGCGACCATCCTATCTATATGTAAAATCGGTCGCTGATTCCGAAAATCGAGCTCATTTTTAATTCTATGGGAAGGTTTTTGAGATATCGGCAATTTACCGTTATTTGGCCAATGGCTCCACTTAATCCTGTATATCTCATTAACGCAGTAAGCTATCTTCCTTGTGGTGACACCAACCGAAAGAAAATTAAATTTCCTTTTCATGGCTGCTATAACATTTTTCTCTAACTCTTATAGTTTCTGAAATATTGACGATTCAATTTGAATTTTTTCGATTTTTTTAAGAAAAAATTGAATTTGTCAGGCAATATCTTTAAAAGCAATGTTTTCACCTTCGGTTTTACTCCTTTACGTGAAGCTCCATTCCAGTGGCAAAAAAATAAGCTATCAACGAAGAAAATCCATAGTAAAATGGAAAAGTTATAGGCGATCAAGTAAATACATCCAAGTCTCGCAATGCCACTATACGGTACATTCTATGCATATTTTACCAATACCTACACATCTGCAGTAGCAGCGTATTGGCAGCGCAGTAGATACGAGCCCATTTACGGGTATAACATGCATAAAATATACCCGTGTAGTAGCATTGCGCGACTTGTCTGTATTTTCTTTATCGCCTATAACTTTTCCATTTTGCCATGGATTGTCTTCATTGATAGCTTATTTTTTTGCTAATGGAATGGAGCTTCACGGAAAGAAGTAAAACCGAAGGTAAAAATATTCGTTTTAAAGATATTGCCTGACAAAGTCAATTTTTTCTTAAAAAAATCGTAAAAAATCGAAAAAATTCAAATTGAATCGTCAATATTTCAGAAACTATAAGAGTTAGAAAAAAATGTTATAGGAGCCATGAAAAGTAAATTTCATTTTCTTTCGTTTTGTGTCACCCCAAGGAAGATAGCTCACTGCGTTAAAGAGGTATACAGGATTAAGTGGAGCCATTGGCCAAATAACGGTAGATTGCTGATATCTCAAAAACCTTCCCATAGAATTAAAAATGAACCAGATTTTCGGAATCAACGACCGATTTTACATATAGATAGGATAGTTACGTCCAAAGTACAGACAAAAAATTTCATTTTGTGATTCAGTGTTATTAATCGTGATGATTACCGGTTTGATTGATTATTTTCTCAGGTATCTATTTAATGATTGATTACCCATTGTTTTCAAATGATTGTTTTGCAATTACCATTAAAAAAAAATCAAAAAAAATCGTAAAAAATCAAAAAAAATGAAAAATAATCATAAAAAATCAAAAATAATCAAAAAAAAATTATTTTGATTGTTTTTGATTATTTTTGATTATTTATGATTATTTATGATTATTTTTGACTTTTTTTTGATTTTTTATGATTTTTTTTGATTTTTATCAACATTGTTGTAAAGAAAGATGCACATTTGTACGTATGCAGGTATGTATGTAGCCTTTTAAGGCATACTTACAGAGGGCAATAACGCAACTATTATGGACTTAAAGACTGGTGCTCAACCAAGCTCCCGAAGGTAATTTGATGATAGTACCGTGGGGGAGAGGGGGTTCGGTACGACGACAGCAGGGGTTTAGTGCGGGTAAAGTCCCACACTGACAGGGTAAATGCTTTAGATGCTTCCTCCTCGTGAAAAAAAAAAAACAAAAAACGGGTATGTGCTACTTACGTATGTATATATATATATATATATATATATATATAGTTCAGAGAGGCATACACATTTTTGTACAATAGTTTGTGTTGAGAAATCACTTTCTTATTAAATATGGCAACCTCCTTGGGTTATAACATATGCAGGGCCGTAGCCAGACTTAAATTTAAGGTAGGGCAGCGTTGGTTTAAGGTAGGGCGGAAGTCAGTCTTGGCACTACCACCATTGAGCGCAGTTTTATCCGTGCTTAGTGGTGAATTCGAACGCTAGGTCAGTTTTGGTAATTGACATGCATGTGAATAGAAATATAATTAATGGAAGATAGCGACCAACCGCCATACGCAAATAAGCGAGAGATAAAATTGAAGCCGAAAATATTATAATAAATTTAATGCAACAAAAAATTTAATTTTTAAATTTTTTAAATTTTTAATTTTAATTTCCTTCGATTATTCCATACCTAAGAGAGCTTCGATCTTTAAATTTGGTATGTGGGCCGCCTGTAGGCATGCACGCAAGTCAAGGTGAAAAAAAACTCTCGAAAATGATTAAACGATAACCATAGAAAATTTAGACACCTCATTTTTCCAACGAGTAAAATGTTTTAGATTAGCACACAGCCTTAGAAATCAATTCCGCGATCTTGGTGTTGTTCGCTCACAGTCAGATTAGTTTTTGTCAGAAAACTGCCGGAATGAACCATTCCTTTAACCAAACTACAAAAATTCGATGGTCTTATTTAATTATATATGTGATGCAGGGTGGATTCTCCATATCGCTAGCTTAGAGTGCAAATTGTGTAAGTCCTTTTTTCAAACTTTGTAGGAGAGACAAAAAACTAAAAATGAAAAAAATTCAAAATGAAAAAATAATTTTTTCTGTTCATGTAATTATTTTGGACTTACACAATTTTCTTCGTTTTTTGGACTTACACAATTTGCGTATCACTGAATTAGAGGTGGGAAACTATCGATAGTCCCACCATCGATAGTTTTTGATAGTTTTAAAAAAACTATTGATAGTGTTCGATAGTCTTAAAAAAATAAACCATCGATAGCACTATCGATAGTACTATCGTATTGAAATAAATATAGATTTGTTCACTGAATCTCTTATAACATTGTCATTTTTCTACTGAAAACAGCTATTAAATCACAGTGTAAAATCAGGATGAAATTTAATATTTCGTTAAAATAATGAAAAAAGAAGATGAATGCCGGAAAAATAATTAATAAAAAATTACAAACAAAAATTTTTTGGTTCGCCATAACTCCGTCACTTTAGCGTCGATTTTAATTATTTTTGCTTTGGTGGAAATGATATTTCATCCTCTGCAAACGTAAAATAAAAACTGGTAATACCGAAGATATTGACAGACTTGTAAGCGTATTTTTTTTCTTAGCTCAAAAACTGAAACTTTAAAATATTTCGAAAACTGTTTCTTTCAAAAAATCTACAAAACTGGAACCGCCTATTATTCAGTCTGCAAATGTATAAATCAAAACATTTTGTAAATATGTACACAATAAATTCATACAACTTTCAATAGCTGGTACTCTGAAATAGCAATGTGCAATATGGAGGTGTGTAAAGGTTGTAAAACTATCGATAGTACACATTACCATCGATAGTTCTTGATAGTTTTGAAAAAACCATCGATGGTCTTCGATAGTCTGAAAAAAAATAAAATATCGATACTATCGATAGTGCCATCGATAGTTTCCCAACTCTACACTGAATAACAACGAGTAGAAATATGACAAGTATCACAGACTTGTTTAGCGTGGTGCGTATTTGGTTTTTCTAGCGTGCTACATAAAAATACGCCTTTTCATAAAATTGGACTTACACATTTTGCACTCTAAGCTAGCGATATCATACATTGCAACCGCAATAATTTTTTATCTCAAACAAAAAATTTAATTATAATAACACTGTAGGGAGGGCAAAATATCACAAATCTAAAGGAGTAATTTAAATACTAAGGCTTCAGAGATTATTTACTAATATTTTTAGCTTTGAAGGCTATTAGTTTTATTAACTTAAAACCTTGAAATATTAGTAAATTTAAAAATTTAATGGATAAATTATACAATTTATGTCTGTAGAATACGATGGCGTTTTCAGAAAGTCAAAGTTAGCTCTCGTTTTCGAGAAATTTAGGAAAGAAGTTTCAGAGCTCCGAAGGTAATTATTTTCCCGTTTATAAACTTTACTTAGGTTTTGAACCCTTTTCTCGCTTAAGGATTTTGATGGTTGTTCTTACTTAATTGGGGCATTCTAAATTCAGTTCCATCATTAGTTTTTCCAAACTGCCTTCGGTTTATGAGATAACGGTATTTAAAAAGTACCATCAATTTGGACTTTTTTGTTAATAACTCAGTCAGTTTATGAGCTAAATTGCCCAAAATTTGCACATGACCATATTTTACCATTACCTTAACTTTTTCTAAAAATAATTGAAATCGGGTGACTATAACATATAGCTGCCATACAACCGATTGTTCAGATGTGGACATTTTGGGGTATAGCTTCGCTATTTAAACAGCTAAGGATATGAAACTTTAGAGAATTTCGACCTGTATTGATCTTAATCTATTCCCTGAAAATTGTCAAGATCGGGTCACTATAACATATAGCTCCAATACTACTGATTGTTCAGTGTAAGGTTACAATAGGTGTCCGATTTGTAAAAGAAAGACTCATATGAGTTATTGGGCTTGAAAAAAATGCCTATGGTGAAATTTCAACTTTGGCTGCGCAAAAGTGCAATAACTGATGCAGATATGTGGAAATCGTATATCAGAAAACTTTTCACCTATTCATTTTGAATGAAAGTCTTTATGTTGCTCTTTCACGCAGAATGACTATTTTCGGTTATAAAAAAATAAAAGTGCAATATGGTAGCTATATTTTATAGTGACCCGATCTCGACGATTTTCAGGGAATAGATTAAGGCCAATACGAGTACAAATTCTCCAAATTTGCATGTCCTTATCTGTTTAAATAGCGAAGCTATATCCCAAAATGTCCACATCTGAACAATCGGTTGTATGGCAGCTATATGTTATAGTCACCCGATTTCAATTATTTTCAGGAAAAGTTAAGGTAATGCTAAAATATGGTCATGTGCAAAGTTTGGGCAATTTAACTCGTAAACTGACTGAGTTATTAACAAAAAAGTCCAAATTGATGGTAATTTTTCAATACCGTTATCTCATAAACCGGAGCCAGTTTGGAAAAACTAATGATGGCATTGAATTTAGAATTCCCCAATTAATTAAGAACAACCGTCAAAATCCTTACGCGAGAAAAGGGTTCAAAACCTAAGTAAAGTTTATAAACGGGAAAAAAATTACCTTCGGAGCTCTGAAGTTTCTTTCCTAAATTTCTCGAAAACGAGAGCTAACTTTGACTTTCTGAAAACGCCATCGTATTCTACAGCCAAAAATTAAGTTGGAGTGTCTCGGCGTTTCTCTGTGATATTTCAAAAGTTAAAAATTTACCTACAGTGTAATTGATCTCACTTGTTGGCCTTTTTAAGGTAGGGAATTCTAGTTTTAAGGTAGGGCATTGCCCCACAATGCCCCCCCGTAGCTACGGGCCTGAACATATGACAACATTATTGTGGCCACTCTTGACATTTACCAAAGTGTCGTTTTCACATCTGAGTTTTCTCATACATCCTCTTCCCTTTTACATTCTAAGCTCACACTCCCTACATTTCTATGCCAAAACCATAGTACCTAGCTTTTTTGGGGCCATACGGACACAATGGAATCATAGATTCTCTATACCATCGTGCTGTTTTCTAATAAAAATTTATTGCAATTTAAACAGTTAGATACATCAATAAATAAAGAGATGTATATTTCTTGTATTAGCTAATTTTTATAATATTAAGGAATATATATCATTAATGTTTAGTAAAAACTGAGTGAATTATCTCGGATTAATCACATCTGGATAAACATTTAATTTGCTGTAAACAAATTCTCTAAGCATCGTGCATTCTGCTGATCGCGGAACAATGATACAAGCACGCGATCTTCCTTTCCCTATAAAGTGAAGGACGTTGCCTCAAGAAATCCCTCCAAGGCCACAGATGCATTCACGACATACCCATTTTTCCTCAAATAGGATTATTTGGGAATTTGTATGCCGCTTCGCATGCCTACTACATAATAAAGCAGTAGACGATTTGCTATGCTGCAAATAGATTTGCGTAAAGATAATCTCTGTCATAATCAGAATTATTTATTCGCTCTTCCCTGTCCTTTTCCTGGAACTAGAAATGAATCTTCCCCAGGTGTAGGAAGGTTTTGTATCCGTATCTAGTACGAAAAACTTCCAACTAGCTAAAGTCTATACAATTTTGTACTTCTAAATTTGTCGACATTTTAATTAGTGCAGTTGTTGCTGTAGAATACACAATGGCTTGGATACACCTGTCCCCATATTTACTGCAGGGTTACGTACTGTGGCGAATATAATCGGTTCTCCACTTACATCACTAAAATGATTGAACACAATTCTAAGGAAAGTGCCAGAACTAGAAGAAGATACCAGATAATTTCCAGTGTTGCCAGAATTTTCCAGATTGCGTTTGACAGACTATATAAGGCGGCGAGCAGGCGCTCCACAGTCAGTCGTAACTTAACCGTAGAAGTGTTAACATCAAGTCAAGTAAAACAAGTGTAGACTTTTTTAGTCGTGAAATAAAGCAGTGTGAATTAAGAAGTAAATAAAGACTTTTATTTAACAATTCAGCGATACGAACCCTATAGAAATAATCGAGCTATCGACAAATACGTAACAATTGGTGTCAGAATTGGGATTGTTAAATAAATTCCAGGATCAAGGATAACGAAGCAAGGATAACGAAGCAAGGATAACGAAACAAGGATAACGAAATAAGGATAATGGCAAAGTTAAACGAACTGAAAATCCAAGAGCTTAAAAAGGAGTTAGAAAAGAGAAACCTGAGTACAAGCGGCAATAAAATTGAACTACAGGCAAGGTTAAGAGTAGCTATGGAAGCATATAACATAAATGTAGATGAGTTTGATTTCAACGATGATGTGGAAGAGGTCCACAAAGAAGAAACTCAGAAGGAAGAGGCTTCACAGTCAGTAGCAAACGTAGACATGAACTCGATATTGGCTGTACTGACACAAATATCGGCAAAAATGGAAGATCAACAGGCACAGATGTCGAAAAAAATGGAAGAACAACAGGCACAGATATCGACAAAAATGGAAGATCAACAGGCACAGATATCGGCAAAAATGGAATCACAGCAATCATTACTTTTAGAAGAGGTGTCCAGTATTGCAACTCAGTTGGGAGCGCAAGAAAAACGCATATGCTCACAATTAAAATCACAGGATGCAAAAATTACGCAGGTTGAGGAAAGACAAGATAAAATTGAGGATAATGTAAAAAAGTTAGAAGCCCGTCTTCAGGAGATCCACATAAGTCGTCCAATCGCTTCAACTGCTACACAGAAGATAAAACCTCCGTCGTTTGATGGAAGTGGTCCATTTCAAGTATTCAAGCTACAATTTGAGAAAACGGCAGTTGTAAATAATTGGAATCCTGAGGACAAAGTAGCTGCCTTATTTGTAGCATTGAAAGGACCTGCAGCAGAAATATTACAGACTGTTAGCGAGGGCGAAAGGAACAGCTATGACGCAATTATGGGTGCCATTGAAAGACGTTATGGTAGCGAGCACAGGAAGCAGATATATCAAATGGAGTTGCAGAATCGCTTCCAGAAACCAAATGAGACGTTACAAGAATTTTCTTCTGAGATTGAGAGACTAGCTCATTTGGCAAACGCAGGAGCACCTCAAGAATTCATCGAAAGAATGAAAATTCAAAGCTTCATCAATGGAATACGAGATATTGAAACGAAGCGGGCTACCTATGCAAACCCAAAAGGAACTTTCGCTGAAACGGTCTCATATGCTTTGACACAGGAAACGGCATCGCTATTAAGCAAGCCCACTTACAAGGCTCATCGTGTGGAAGTGGAAACGCCAGACTTACTAAGCAAAATATGGGAGGCGTTGAATGAAATGCAGAAAAAGAAAAGTAATGCTGTGAAATGCTTCAGATGCGGAAAAATAGGACATATAGCACGTCATTGCAGCAATGATTCCAGTAAGTTCAGCACTGTAGATGGGCGCAAGCGCAAGACTGATGGGTATGAACAAGCGCCCAAATCAACTGAGTCGTTAAACTAAAGCGGGCCAGCCAAAAGGGGCGTGGGCTGGTCCCCACAATGGAATGCCCCATAATCTCTGTCTCTCAGTTGGGAAGAAGCACGAGTAATGTTACTATTGGTGGTTTGGTGGACGGAATGGATCGCATGTTGACTGTGGATACGGGAGCATCTCATTCCATCATTCGATCTGACTTGGTAAAGAAGGAAGTAATGCCATTGTATGGAGCAAAATTGCGTACGGCAACAGGCGAGGATACCCAAGTCCTTGGGGAAGTTACATGCGAAGTTGTAATTGGAAATGTTGTCGTACTACACACCTTCATAGTGGCGGAAATTGTTGATGATGTCATAATTGGTGTGGACTTCCTAATCGACCAAGGCATTAAGATTGACATGAAAAACAAGGTTATGAGTTACAAAAACTTGGAGGTGCCGCTAAATTTTGGCTATGATAAGAGATACAGCAGTAAGAAAGTGCTCGTGGAAGAGAATCAGCAGATACCGCCAAAGTCCGAGGCAATTATTTGGGCAAAGATTGATGGAGATTGTGGGACAAACAAATTGTGGGTTGTAGAAGCAGAAACAGAAACTAAATCAGATGTACTTGTTGGAAAAACCCTGGCTATGACAAAAGAAGGTGGACGAATACCAGTAAGAGTACTTAATGAGTTCAAGTCACCAATAAAACTCTCCAAAGGTGCTATCTTGGGAAAGTGCGAAGAGGTTGACATCATCATGAATTGCGAAAAATCCCAAGGAGAAGTTTGTAATGGCAATACAGATATTTCAGATGAAATAAATGCTTGGACAGAAGAACTTCAGGAGAATCACAAAAGAAAGGCGAAAGAATTACTTGCCAAGTACTCCAGCATATTTGACAAGGATGGTACAAAACCAGGCAGGACAAATATTGTGAAGCATCAGATTGACACCGGAGATGCAAGGCCAATCCGTCAGGCTCCTCGCAGCGTTCCATTAGCTAAACGTCAAATGGTGAGCCAGATTATACAAGAAATGAGCGACAGTGGGGTAATTGAACCATCAGTCAGTCCATGGAGTTCTCCGGTAGTACTTGTTAAAAAGAAAGATGGCAAGATGAGATTCTGCGTTGACTACCGGAAACTGAATGATGTAACGAAAAAGGATAGTTACCCATTGCCAAGAATTGACGACACTCTGGACTCGCTATCTGGAACGGAATGGTTTTCAACACAGGACTTGAAAAGCGGCTATTGGCAAGTCGAAGTAAAAGAGGAAGACAAGGAGAAAACAGCCTTCAGTGTTGGCGATGGTCTTTGGCAATTTACGGTGATGCCATTTGGATTATGTAATGCCCCAGCTACCTTTGAGAGACTTATGGATCAGGTACTGAAAGGATTACACTGGAAAACATGTCTTGTGTACCTGGACGATATCATTGTATTGGGAAAAAGCTTTGATGAACATCTTAAAAATTTGGAGGAAGTTTTCCGAAGAATAGCTGGCGCTGGTCTCAAGTTAAGTCCTAAGAAATGTTCATTATTCAAGAAAGAAGTAAAATACTTGGGACATAAAGTGACTACAAAGGGCATCTGCGATAACGAAAAAATAGAAGCAGTAAAAGATTGGCCAAGACCTCGGAATCTACATGAATTGCGAAGCTTTCTTGGGCTGTGCACATACTATCGCCGATTTGTACCCAATTTTGCCAGCGTAGCAAATAATCTCACGGAGCTTATGAGGAAAAATAAGACTTTTGAGTGGAGGAAGGAACAAGAAATGGCTTTCCAAACGTTAAAAGATCGGCTTTGTACTGCTCCAATGCTAGCATACCCGGTTCCAGAAGCGAGGTTTATTTTGGATACTGATGCGAGTGGTTATGCTATAGGAGGTGTTTTGTCACAGGAAATCGACGGACAGGAGAAGGTTATCGCATACTACAGCCGATCAATTGGGAAACCGGAAAGAAATTACTGTGTAACACGAAGAGAACTATTGGCATTGGTAGAATGCATCAAACACTTCCATAAGTACCTCTACGGTCAGCGATTCCACGTCAGGACTGATCATGCAGCGTTAAAATGGCTTTTGAAATTCCGAAATCCGGAGGGTCAGTTAGCAAGGTGGATTGAGCGACTACAAAATTATGACTTTTCCATAGACCATCGTAAAGGCAGTACCCATGGAAATGCTGATGCAATGTCGCGGCGACCATGTAATCTTGAATGCAAGCATTGCTCTAAAGCTGAGGAGAAGGAAGACATCATAGATGTTCGGCTAATAACAATAACATCTACAGACGAATGGAATGCGGAACAATTAAGGAAGTGTCAGATAGAAGATCCAGATCTGGCACGTGTAATGATCGGTTTGGAGCAAAATAAACGACCATCAAAAGAAGAGATGTCAGCAGAGAGTCCTGTTGCCAAATCATATTGGGCACAGTGGAATAGTTTGCAATTGGTAAATGGTTGCCTACATCGTGTTTGGGAGAGTGAAGATGGTCAAAGTTCTAAAACATTGATAGTTGTTCCAAGGAAAAGAATACCGGATGTGCTAAATGAACTACATAATGGTCCAAGTGGAGGTCATCTTGGAGTAACAAAGACGGTAGAGAAAATCAAGAAAAGGTTTTATTGGGTCGGCTGCCGTCAGACAATTGTTGAGTGGATTGCGAACTGTGATGTGTGCATAAAGGCTAAGGGTCCCAAATCCAGGAGTCATGGGCTGATGAAACAATACAACTCAGGAGCACCATTTGAGAGAATTGCCATGGATGTAGCTGGGCCATTTCCTACTAGCAAACTTGGAAACAAATATGTACTGGTGGTCATGGATTACTTCAGCAAATGGCCGGAGGTGTACCCGATTCCAAATCAAGAAGCAGAAACTATAGCCGAAGTTTTCACCAACAATTGGGTGGCGAGATATGGTGCACCTATAGAGCTACATTCCGACCAAGGAAGGAACTTCGAATCAGTTGTGTTCCAGGAGATGTGCAAGACACTGGGTATTAGGAAAACCCGAACAACTGCGTTGCATCCACAATCAGACGGCATGGTAGAAAGATTTAACAGAACATTAGAGGAACATTTACGAAAAGTAGTGGACAAGTTTCAGAGAGATTGGGACACTCATATTCCTCTGTTCCTGATGGCATATCGATCGGCAGTACACGATACAACAGGTCAGACTCCTGCAAAAGTAATCTTTGGTAGTGATCTTCGACTGCCAGCTGACTTGAAATTTGGGATAAGTGCTGATGCGGGAATAAATGCCAGACAATCTAACAACGTTCTGGAAGAGGAAATGAGAGAAATACATGAACTTGTAAGACAGCGAACAAAGATCATGAGTGACAAGATGAAGGCCAGATACGACAAGGCAATGAACTCAGAAGGTTTTGTTGAGGGAGATCTAGTTTTGCTATACAACCCGCAGCGAAAGAAAGGTTTGTCCCCGAAATTGCAGTGTACTTGGGAAGGGCCCTACAAAGTGATCAAACGGCTCAACGATGTTGTGTATCGCATACAAACGATTGGAAGACCAAGGAATAAAATGAAAGTGGTTCATCTGGAAAGGCTATCAGCATTTGGTACAAGTAATGTGTCAGATCGGGACGATCAGACTTAGGTGGAGGGCAGTGTGGCGAATATAATCGGTTCTCCACTTACATCACTAAAATGATTGAACACAATTCTAAGGAAAGTGCCAGAACTAGAAGAAGATACCAGATAATTTCCAGTGTTGCCAGAATTTTCCAGATTGCGTTTGACAGACTATATAAGGCGGCGAGCAGGCGCTCCACAGTCAGTCGTAACTTAACCGTAGAAGTGTTAACATCAAGTCAAGTAAAACAAGTGTAGACTTTTTTAGTCGTGAAATAAAGCAGTGTGAATTAAGAAGTAAATAAAGACTTTTATTTAACAATTCAGCGATACGAACCCTATAGAAATAATCGAGCTATCGACTAATACGTAACAGTACTTTAATATGCGTTCACATACATTTGTACAAACAAACTTTATGCCTCTCTGACCAAACATGCATGCCTACCTAAATACTTATGTGCAATCCAATTTTCTTTACAACAATATTGAAAAAAAAATCAAACAAAATAAAAAAAATCAAAAAAAAATCATAAAAAATCAAAAAAAATCAAAAATAATCATAAAAAATCAAAAATAATCAAAAACAATCAAAAAAAATTATTTTGATTATTTTTGATTTTTTATGATTATTTTTGATTATTTTTGATTTTTTTTTTTGATTTTTTTTAATCGTAATCATTAAAATTACTTTTTTTCTGCAAAAGAATTAAAATAATGATTACCAATTAAAAAACAAAACAATTTAATTTAACAGGTCTGAAGCAAACCTGTTAAATAATGATTATTAATCGTAATGATTACCGGTTTGATTGATTATTTTTTCAGGTATCTATTTAATGATTGATTACCCATTGTTTTCAAATTTTAATGATTGTTTTGCAATTACCATTAAAAAAAATCAAAAAAAATCATAAAAAATCAAAAAAAATGAAAAATAATCATAAAAAATCAAAAATAATCAAAAATAATCAAAAAAAAATTATTTTGATTGTTTTTGATTATTTTTGATTTTTTATGATTATTTTTGATTTTTTTTGATTTTTTATTATTTTTTTTTGATTTTTTTTGATTTTTTTAAATTTTTATCAAAATCGTTGTAAAGAAAGATGCACATTTGTACGTATGCAGGTATGTATGAAGCCTTTTAAGGCATACTGAGGGCAATAACGCAACTATTCCGGACTTAAAGCCTGGTGCTCAACCAACCTCACGACGGTAGCTTGATAGTACCGTGGGGGAGGGGGCGTTCGGTACGACGACAGCAGGTTTAGTGCGGGTGAAGTCCCACACTGGCAGGGTAAATGCTTTAGATGCTTCCTCCTCGTGAAAAAAAAAAAAAACAAAACAAGTAAGAGCGCGGCTGTCTTCGGCCGTACCGAAGACTTCATAGCTTTCATGAATGGGGAAATGAAAAGTTACCTATGTACATAGCCTGAGGAGTTATACACCAAAATGTGTATATCTGAACAATCGGTTGTATGCGAGCTATATGTTATAGTGGTCCGATTTCTCTTAAAAAGCCACCCACGTACCAGATGTCAAGTAGATATCTCAAAACATGAGGGAGTAATTTGCGTTTATGCATACGCATGTATGGACATTGCTCAACGACACAGCTCATAGCCCTCATCATATCGAATATATTTTGGTGGGTCTGCCGTATGCATAGACTTACTCTCTGTCCTCTTAATTATCCGGGCTTAGCTTAAAAAAGGTGGGTGAGCGCAGATGAGAGATTTGAGATGATAGCAATACTTTTAGTGTGGCTTGCACCATATATACATGGTATACTTTACATACATATTATTATGCTTATAACTTCATGTTTCACTGCATTTTAAATTATATTTTTTGCACTTCCTACATTTATATGACAAAACCATATATGTATTTTCACTGCATATAATTATGTTCATTTTAAAAAAAGTGCCTAGCTTTTTTGGGGCCATACCGAGGCAATGGAATCATAGATTCTCTATACCATCGTGCTGTTTTCTAATGAAAATTTATTGCAATTTAAACATTTAGATACATCAATAAATAAAGAAATGTATATTTCTTGTATTAGCTAATTTTTATAATATTAAGGAATATATAACATTAATCTTTAGTAAAAACTGAGTGAATTATCTCGGATTAATCATATCTGGATGAACATTTAATTTCCTGTAAACAAATTCTCTAATGCTAGGGACACACATCGTAGTATAGTACAAATATTGAGATCTATACCACATATGTGTCACTCTCATATTGTAGTTTAATTGAAAATTTTCATAGTAAAGCCAAATCATAGTATTGATATTATAATATTTCTACCACATGTGTGTCTGAGGCATAAGCATCGTGCATTCTGCTGATCGCGGAACAATGATACAAGCCCACGATCTTACTTTCCCTATAAAGTGAAGGACGTTGCCTCAAGAAATACCTCCAAGGCCACAGATGCGTTCACGACATACCCATTTTCCTCAAATAGGATTATTAGGGAATTTGTATGCCGCTTCGCATGTCTACTACATAATAAAGCAGTAGACGATTTGCTATGCTGCAAATAGATCTGCGTAAAGATAATCTCTGGCATAATCAGAATTATTTATTCGCTCTTCCCTGTCCTTTTCCTGGACCTAGAAATGAATCTTCCCCAGGTGTAAGAAGGGTTTGTATCCGTATCTAGTACGAAAAACTTCCAACGACCCAAGGTCTATACAAATTTTGTACTTCTAAATTTGTCGACATTTTAATTAGTGCAGTTGTCGCTGTAGAATACACAATGACTTGGATACACCTGTCCCCATATTTACTGCAGGGTTACGTACTTTAATATGCGTTCACATACATTTGTACAAACAAACTTTATGCCTCTCTGACCAAACATGCATGCCTACCTGAATACTTATGTGCATGCGTATCCAAATTTCTTTACAACAATATTGAAAAAAATCAAACAAAATGAAAAAAAATCAAAAAAAAATCATAAAAAATCAAAAAAAATCAAAAATAATCATAAAAAATCAAAAATAATCAAAAACAATAAAAAAAAATTATTTTGATTATTTTTGATTATTTTTGATTTTTTATGATTATTTTTGATTTTTTTTGATTTTTTTTTGATTTTTTTTAATCGTAATCATTAAAATTACTTTTTTTCTACAAAAGAATTAAAATAATGGTTACCAATTAAAAAACAAAACAATTTAATTGATTACTAATCCTAATCGGAATTTAACAGGTCTGGTCTGAAGAAAACATATGTGTGGATGCATGTGTGTATTTACATATAATTTATAATTTTATAACCTTTTTTTCTAACTGCCAGTTATGTACATAGAATGTTGATTTCAAGGTGTTCAATTGTATCTGGTTTACCGGTGTAGACAAGTGACTTTGTTTGACGAACAGAACCATTATTTCATATTTACAATTAAAGCGTACAGCTGAGTATCTTATTTATGTTCGATTCCACTCGAACTTAGACCTTACTTGTTATAATATAGGCTTATTGGCTTCTGAGTTAAATAATCGTAAGCCATTTAGCATTTTCAGCAAATATAGATAATAAATTTATTTGAAAAGGGAATATACTTAATATTATAATTTTGTTGTGCAATTTTCGCTCATTTGAAATTTTCTCGATTGAAATTTTCTCAGCTTTATTTTAATTTTTTTTTATTATTATTTTATTTTATTATATTTCTTTTATTTGTTTTTATTTGAATTTACTTGGGGCACATTTTTTTTATTTACTCAAGAGTGATATATTATACACTTATTCAGTAGCTCTGACTTTTATTATATTTGTTATTTAGATTAATATTTTATTGTGTCATTTTATGAACCACCTACTTACTATTTACATACTTATCCGTGTACTTAACGATGAGGAGTTCATAAAATGTTATTGTACAGCATAGATAAGCAGATGAGAGATTACTTTTAGTTCTAGCTTTATTTAGGCAAAGAGAATGAGACCTATCTTTTTACTTATCCTTTAGACTTTGGTATAGAAAAATGCTTGCAATGGGTTGACATATTTCAGAAAAAAAAAAAAAAATATAAAAAAAAAACTTTGAATGGTATAAATCAGGGTATTGGTGGTCAGTGAAACGCAACAGGTAGTGCAACAAATTGTGGTAACAAGTTATACATATATGTATGTGTACAAATGTGTGTACATGTAAGCGAAATCAGAAAAAAAATCAAAAAGAGAGAACGTATAATCCAGAAAGCATTTTCACATATGTCAATCCTTTTTTGGAACTTCTTTATTCTTAAAAAAGAGAAAAGGCATGAAGGCGGAATTGATCTGTTGCGGTTTAACCGATGAGCATCAATTGACGCTTCCTAGGCTACGGATCAAGTGGCAGACAAAAAAAGGCGAACACATAAAAATCAATGACCCTAATTTTAGGTTTAAACACTTGTGATTTCAAAGTTGCTTAATTAACTTATAATAAATTTCTGCTATAACAAAGGAATACATACATACATATATTTAATTTCTCAGCAGTTAAATCTCTAATGATTTATAACCAAGTGTTTGTGCGACAGCGATAAATCTCTGCATCTTCTCCTAAATCAAAAACATTCATCTAAATCATCAAATAAACCGAAAAGTTTTCATCTCAACCGCACTATAATTTTCCTCAAAATGCCAATAATCTGCCAATCAAAAGGCCACACGTAAAGGACAATGCTACCGCCGCGCCGCAGCCGTGGGTGTGTCTAGCGCCACACGCAAAGCACCCAAATTCATCAGCTGTTTATTATTGTTTTTTTTTTATACTCAGCTGTACTAGTACACAGAGTATTATAGTTTTGATTTCCTAACGGTGGATTGTAACAGAATGAAATAATCGAGATAGATATAGACTTATATATATCAAAATGATCAGGGTGAAAAGAGAAATCGATTGAGCCATGTCCGTCCGTCTGTCCGTCTGTCCGTCTGTCCGTCTGTCCGTCTGTCCGTCTGTCCGTCTGTGAGCACGATAACTCGCGCAAAAATTGAGATATTTTGATGAAATTTGAAATGTAAGTTGGTATCAAGGCAGGAACGGATGGTATTGAAAATGGGCGAAATCGGACCATGACCACGCCCACCTCCCCTATATAGTAAAAATCGGAAATTTTGTATCTCAGTCACTAATAGAGCTGGAGTGATAAAATTTTACCCACGTATTGAGCTCAGGCCCTTATGAAGAAATATGGTGAAATTTTGGAAAATGGGCGGTGCCACGCCCACTTATTAAGGGGCAAACATTTCAAGTTTTATGAGTCATAACTCAGAAACCGTTGAAGATATATCGATGAAATTTGGTACGCGTGATATAATTACTTAGGCAAATGTTTGGATTAAAAATTGCCAAGATCGGTTGACGACCACGCCCACTTTTATATATGGGTATTATAAAGTGGCATAATAAAAACATTTTAAGCCATATCTCTGTCAAATATAAAGATATATCATTGAAATTTTATGGCAGGAGTCCAACTGCGGACATAAAACGAAAAATACAAAAATTTTGGAAAATGGGCGTGGCACCGCCTACTTTTAGAAGCAGGAATATACGAGATTTCTGAGCCCATAACTCGACAAATAATTGAGATATAACGACGAAACTTGGTGTGTACACTTTTATTACCTGTGGTAATATATGTTAAAAATTTTATCGAAATCGGTTGCCGACCACGCCCACTTTTATATATGGGTATTATAAAGTGGCCTAATAAAAACATTGTAAGCGATATCTTTGTCAAATATAAAGATAATTCATTGAAATTTTGTGGCATGAGTTCCACAATAGACCGGAAACAAAAAATATAAAAATTTTGGAAAATGGGCGTGGCACCGCCTCTTTTTAGACAAAGGAATATACGAGATTTCGGAGCCCATACCTCGACAACTAATTGAGATATTATGACGAAACTTGGTTTATACACTTTTATAACTTGTATTAATAGACACGCAAAAATTTATTAAAATCGGTTTATGACCACGCCTACTTTTTCACAAAGATATTTCTGGAACACCATCTGGGAATTTGTAACGTCACATCTTAGTAACTAGAAGTCATAAAGGAATGAAATTTCGCACAAAGAATAATAATCATATGCTTAGTTGGATGACTGATAAAAATGTTGAAAATGGGCGTGGCTACGCCCACTTTATGCAGCACTCCCTTTATATAAAATACACCGTGATTCCATCAAACGCAAACAAACAATGAAAGCATACAGCTGAGTATCTAATGTTCGATTCCACTCGAACTTAAGCTTCCTTACTTGTTTTTTTTTTGTTTGCTGCTGAGTCAATGCTCCGTGCATGCCGCTGAAAATTGAACATCCACTTCGTCCTAAGGCGACAAAAAAGACTCACAATAAAACAAGCCTTATTGTGTGTTTGTTATCAATTTTCGTTGGCGCCTACTCAGATAAGTATATATGTATGTAGAATCATTGTAGATACATGCATATATATGTATTCGATATAAAACAACGTACACGTCTATGACAACTTTTTATACTCAGCTGTACTAGTACACAGAGTATTATAGTTTTAATCACATAACGGTGGATTGTAACAGAATGAAATAATCGAGATAGATATAGACTTATATATATCAAAATGATCAGGGTGAAAAGAGAAATCGATTGAGCCATGTCCGTCCGTCCGTCCGTCCGTCCGTCCGTCCGTCCGTCCGTCTGTCCGTCCGTCCGTCCGTCCGTCCGTCTGTAAACACTCTAACTCGCGCAAAAATTGAGATATTTTGATGAAATTTGGAACGCAAGTTGGTATCGAGACTGGGACGGTTGGTATTGAAAATGGGCGAAATCGGACCATGACCACGCCCACTTTTCCTATATAGAAAAAATCGGAAATTTGGTATCTCAGCCACTAATATAGCTAGAGTTTTAAAATTTTACCCACGTATTGAGCTCGGGCCCTTATGAAGAAATTTGATGAAGTTTTGGAAAATGGGCGGTGCCACGCCCACTTATTAAGGGTCAAACATTGAAAGTTTTATATGTCATAACTCAGAAACCGTTGAAGATATATCGATGAAATTTGGTACGCGTAATTTGCTTACATAGACAAATGTTTTGACGAAAAATTATCAAAATCGGTTTACGGCCACGCCCACTTTTATATATGTGTATTATAAAGTGACCTAATAAAACCATTTTAAGCGATATCTCTGTCAAATATAAAGATCTATCATTGAAATTTTGTCGCATGAGTCCAACTATGGACATAAAACAAAAAACACAAAAATTTTGGAATATGGGCGGTGCCACGCCCACTTATTAAGGGGCAGACATTGAAAGTTTTATGAGTCATAACTCAGAAACCGTTGAAGATATATCGATGAAATTCGGTACGCGTAATATAATTACTTAGTCAAATGTTTTGGCGAAAAATTATCAAAATCGGTTTGACGGCCACGCCCACTTTTATATATAGGAAATATAAGGGGGCCTAATAAAAACATTTTAAGCGATATCTCTGTCAAATATAAAGATCAATCACTGAGATTTTGTGGCAGGAGTCCAACTATGGACATAAAACAAAAACTACAAAAATTTTGGAAAATGGGCGGTGCCACGCCCACTTATTAAGGAGCGAATATTGAAAGTTTAATAAGCCATAACTCAGAAACCGTTAAAGATATATCGATGAAATCTGGTACGCGTGATATATTTACTTAGCCAAATGTGTGGACGAAAAATTACCAAAATCGGTTGACGACCGCGCCCACTTTTATATATGTGTATTATAAAGTGACCTAATAAAACCATTTTAAGCGATATCTATGTGAAATATAAAGATAATTCATTGAAATTTTGTGACATGAGTTTTACAATAGACCGGAAACAAAAAATAAAAAAGTTTGGAAAATGGGCGTGGCACCGCCTCTTTTTAGACAAAGGGATATATGAGATTTCTTAGCCTTTAACTCGACAAATAATTGAGATATTATGACGAAACTTGGTTTATACACTTTTATAACATGTGTTAATAGACACGCAAAAATGTATTGAAATCGGTTTATGACCACGCCTACTTTTTAACAAAGATATTTCTGGAACACCCTTTTGGAATTTGTAACGTGAAGTCTTTGTAACTAAAAGTCATAGAGGGATGAAATTTTGCACTAACAATAATATTTGTATGCTTATTTGGATGATTGATATAAATTTTGAAAATGGGCGTGGCTGCGCCCTGTTTATGCAGCACTCGTTTCATATAAAATACACCCTATATCGAACAAACGCAAACAAACAATGAAAGCATACAGCTGAGTATCTAATGTTCGATTGCACTCGAACTTAGGCTTCCTTACTTGTTAAAGAGTAAATGTTGTTAACTGTTGCCAGCTAAGCGTTTCGTGTTGTTGGTATTGTTGGCTAGTCAGCCGCCGGCACTCAATTATCATTGGTTTTTGGCGATCAGTTGCACTGAGAGAAAAAAAATATATGGAGGGATCAAAGAAATTGTTTACCTATTTTGAACACTACTTTCTTTGTTTTTAGTAAATTTTCCTTAAAACATGTTAAAAGGTTTATAAAATATTGTTGTTACATGCGTTACCATGGTTTCATATACTTGTTTTGAAAAAATTCATACATTAAAATAATGAAAAATTCTTTAAGCGCCATTCCATTCCCAACTTTCCTTGTTTTGAAGACTTGATTTCTTTAATTTTGAGAAATTAAATTCCCATACAAATCCCCATGGCAACGAATTTGTTTGAATGTTGTTTTTTTTTTCCACATTTTTGAGAAAATTTACACAAAAGAAAGAAAATTTTGTATTGGGACGCGTGTTCAAAATAAGGAAAATTATGTCTTTGATCGAGAGAAATTTTTTTTTTGAGTGTGGTCGTCCAACTAGTCGGATGCTGGGCGAATGTACTAAGTATGTATGCATGTATGTAAGCAAGTATGTACTGTGTTTTGGTCCAGATGGTTAACTCATTTTGTCATTTTTGTTGGCGTAAGTATTTATTGAATATGTATGAATACAATTAGGAAGAGAGAGAGAGGGAGAGATAGAGAGAATGACTGCCGATCAATGCAGCAGCAAGGTGCAGAGAGTTGTGAGAATGTAGAAAATATCTCAAGGTAGCTAAAGCCATTTGTATCTACGCTCTGCGCTGAAAGATTTTCGAGATTGTAGTAATCGAAAATAACTTCGCTTGTGTTCACTGTGCACGCACTGTGGGGCGAGTGTGGTCAAAACTGTTAAAATTTTAGATTAATATTTTATTCAATCATCGCTTGTATTCACGGTGCACGCGAGTGTGGTAAAAATTGTAAAAATTTTAGATTGATATTTTATTCAATCAACATATTGAAATATTTTTCTCAGTGGGTATTGTTCGATTTTATCTCATTTATAAGGCCATGTGCGTACATTCCAAAAATTTGTGCGTACGCGCAAAATTCCAAAATTTCATAATCAATTTCCCATTCCAAGAAATAATTAGTCTGCGCTCGTATTACAGAACTTACTCAGAAATAGTCTGAGTTCGTTCGAAAGACCGCTATCCATCTCGTAAGTAGAGCCGCCGAACTGTTTTGCCGACTGAGGTACCTAACATTTTTGATTGGAATTTTAAATTTGCAAAAATTCGTCTGAGTGATTGGTTTTTCATTCTAGGTGGGAATTTTCCCGCCCGCAAAAATGGTGTTGCATAGTGTTATCGGCAGCATCATCAAAAAGTAAATGGATTTTCTCTAATTTTCAAAAAGTGAAGATATGATATCTAGTTTTCTGCGAGATTATAAGTACATACATATGTACATAAGTCAGTATAAGTAAGTCAATAACATTTGCTAATTTTGGTACCTGTAATAAGCCTTAAGCTGGAGTTATAGATACTTAACGTAGCATGAACAAACTCACTCAAAATTTCTGTTCAATGGGGTTTGAGTACATTTGATTATGCACACTTAGCGTAACATAGAAGTCTGATTCATTTAGATTTTTACGGAGCGCGCATAAAGCGGCCCTTTTCTCAACTTGTTCCATGCTATGTTAAGTATCTATAACCCCAACTTTAGTCTTTACTCCACCGAAAGGTTTACCTAAACTGAGAGCCAACTAAGTTTAAATACGTTGGTGAAGTAGGTACATGTGCGGTGGTTTGAACGTATCTTCCTTCAGCAAATCAGAGGAGTTCAAGAGACTTCGGTAACATATGTATGTATGTATCAATGAGTAGCGAGAATCCTCTTTTGACATACGATTCTTAAGTACTTACAATTCGTAAGCAAACCCTGGAATTTTTAACCACAACTCTAATCCAAACGCTACACTGTGCTCTCGTTTACAATGACTACACCAAACTCTTTCGTTGCGTTTGCGGCATTAAAAAATAAGCACGTACTAAAGTGCGATCTCAGTTTGAGTAGCTGAGCAAACATGTACATTGTACAATGAGTACCGATGCCGGGCGTGATATCGTTACGCTACGCTACGTCTCGCTAACTTCACTCGATGGAAATTCTGAATGACTGGCATAACATATGTACAAACATACAAGCATACAAACTTACAAACATACATACGTACAAGTATATACGAAAATATCATGAATGCCGACAATACTTTTAGTTTAAATAAATACATTGGCATGGCGTAGCAATCGTAAAGTCGGGAAGTGTACGCTGATCAGTTAACAACAAGAGTCGCTAGGAAGCAGCAGCAGCAGCAGTAGCAGCACCAACAGCAACAGCTAAAGCAACTAGCCGGGATGAGCAGCGAAATGAAAACGAAAACAAGTTGTTAATCAAAGTTTCATCGGTTATTCGGTGTGTGTTTGGAGCAACAGTCCAGTGTGCCAATACTTCAATGCTCCAATGTGCAAAAACAGCAATTCAATCGAAACATGACATAGTAACGTGTCGTGCAGATTCGAAATAAGTGACAAATTGCTTAGTGAAAATTGAAAAATTACAACTAAAAAAAGTTAAGAAAAAAAAAAACGCAGCTTATAAAACTGCTCAAAAGCCGCACTCACAAATAGTGTTTAATTTGTAGAGAACGTATTTTTTGTGTTATTTAAATGGTGAGCAGTTTCAAATCTTTACTAAAAAATCAAACGCTATAAATTTTTTAATTGAAACAAATTTTTTTTTTGAGGCTAATACGCGAGCGCAAAGCGATTAGCGAGCACTAAATGCTAATATTTATAGATAAATATTTATGTATGTATGTATGTATTAATTCACATACTCTCTGAGTAGCGATTATTTAACATTATTCAGACGTACGATTTGAGTTTCAAATGTACATAAATTATTCAAATTTTTGTATTCAGTTGTGAGAAAAACACGCAAGCGTATTGATCGTTTTCAATTCAGGTTTGATAAAGTAATAAATAGAAAAAGTTACGAAACACAAAAAAAAAAAAAATAATAATAAAAAATTAATGCTGTGTTTTGAGCATTCACTTTGGTGAATTGGTGATCGTGATTGCTAACTGTCAACTTGTAATTAATTAATTTGGACTTCAATTGAATGCGTTGCGTGTTTTAAAGTTCAAGGATATTATTAAAATTAAAAGTGAGTTGAGTTATAAAATGTGGAAATTGCTTTTTTCTTTTAACAAAGTTACTAAAAATTAAGTCACGTGTTAATATTTTCTAGAAAGGAATAAAGTCATAACAGTGGAAAATAAAATTAAATTAAAAGTAAATACTTTCTCCAATTAATCAACGAATTCTATGAATAAAATCTGTATTTAAATTTTTTTTTACCCACACCTCGTGATATGCCTTTCTAGTATGCTAATCAAAACTGGTAAAAAAAAAAAAAATGCTAAAAATATTCTCTTCATTTTTAAGTATAAGAAACAATGAGATTTTATGTCTTGGAATATACTAGATAACTACACTCAGAAAAAAAATCATCAACACGATTCATGTAAAATTAACACGATCGATCTTTACACATAGAACAGCAACATTTTTTTCAAATTACACGATGTTTTATACATGATTTTGGCTTTGTAACTGTCACTTGAAAATTTGGTAAATTCAACCAAATTTTATTGTTGATACAACATGAAGGAATTTTAAAATATACAAGATGATTCAAATATAAAATTTTATTCCTAAATGTCATTTGGAATTTGGTTTATTTAACATGATGATAGTGTCAATATAAACTTAAAAAAATGTTAGAAAAATGACGTCCCAATTTTAGTGTTAATACAACATGAAAACAAATGTTAAAACAACAAGAACCACAATTAACAATAAAAGTTGGTTGATATAACACGAAACAATGTTCAAACTTAAAGGTCATTTGGAATTTTGGTTTATTCAACACGATGATAGTGTCAATATAATCCAAAAAAGTGTTAAAAAGAACGTCAAAACTATTTTGGAACATACACAATTTTTTCAACGTTTGAAGTTCTGCTGTTCGTGCAAAACACAAGCTAATATTATTTTTTTTTTAACAAAAAGAAAATTTTGTGCCGTGGCAATGATGGGAGTTTAGCATCATTGGCAGTGCGTGGTTTTTCCATTTATATTTTTATTTCGCAGGTAAGTTAAAAGTGGATTGCATTTTTGTTTCTAAAAGTTTCTAATGTTCAATATTTTCTTTTTCGTCTTCATAGTTTGCAATTTTTACACGAAGAGATGTTTAGCGAATGGAGTCTTTCACCCTGCATGCGGTGCATATACCGTTGCATTAGCGGCCAAACATTACTCGGTGCCAGTGATAGTAAGTACTATCGCCCATGTATAAACTATTCGTATGAGAAGGACGCTTTCAATTTGGTCGGTGGTGCGGGTGATGAACTCGAATATGCTTTATTGATCTGATGATTCTATATTTATGTTTTATATGTTTTTTATTAAATAAAAATAAATTGTAAAATCAACAAGAAAATTTGCACGATTACATGATGGCATACATTAAGCATCATGTTGAAAAAAATTAACCACAAAATTTGTTGATTTTTGGTTGATTTCACACTATTTTTTTCTGGGTGTAGACTCATCGACTTCATGGGAAGGCAATCAAATACGGATGTAAAACATATGTAGATGTACATATATGTATGTATGTATGTTGTGTAAAATTATATACGTACAAAAAAGTATTTTTAACAATTAATTTCTACTAGTTAATAGTTCATTAAAGCCCTCAATGCACGACTAATGTTTTAATAACTTTTAAATAATGACAGAATAATGTCTGTAAATAAGTTCCGGTTTTTTTTAACTACATAGCGCCTCTGTTATTTAGTCTACATATTTGTAAATGATGTGTTCCCTGTATGTCAGCATGCTTGTATAAATGCATATGCGGACGATATCCAATTATATATATCCACCGCTCTTGAACAGGCTGTGAACTTATGCTCTAGCTTCAACCAGGGGCCAAATCGTCGTAGTCGTGAACGAGAAAAAAATTTCGAAATTTTTAAATTTGGTATCACCACATTCGTTAACGAGTGGACACTATCGAAATTTGATATTCTCCCATTCGTTCACGAGTATTTCATCATTCGAACAGACCGAAATTTCATTCGAATAGAAATTATCAAACGAATAAATAAATGAGTGGGAATGCAAATATGATTTGCACTACCACTAATCGTTTAATAGCAGCGGAAACCTATGGTCGTAGTTAAGGTATTTAGTGGGCAATCTATTTATTAACGGCAAGGAAGTTTATGGGATATTGTACACATAGAATTAGGCTTAGAAAAGTGAACAACACGGCATTATAATATATTTTGTGTATATCAATAGGTGTTAAAGTTGTTAATAAATTTCTTTTAAATACGAAGAAGGTAAAGAAATACTTATACATGTAGTTATAACATAGGACATAGGCCGTGTTGGTTTCCGTTCACTTTTCTAAGCTTAATACCTTAACTACCACCATATGTTTCCTCTTATTCTTCTTCTTCGATTCTGGCCAAATCCAACAAAGTGCGCCAATTGTTTCTGTCTCGTGCAGCATGGCGGCATTATGGAATACATAGGAGTCAGCATCCCTGTCCACCTGATTTTCCCAACGCAGTGGAGCTCTCCCCTTTCTTTTGCGTTGAGCGAGTTTCGATAGAAATACTTTCTTCGCCGGAGCACCATAGGTTTCCACTGCTATTAAATGATGAGTGGTAGTGCAAATCAATTTTTCACTACCACTCATTATTGATTGGGTAGTGCAAGGCTGAATGCAATCAAAATTTAGTGCACTTTGCTCAATCCTGATATGAATAATTATAGGAATAAAATTAATATGCCTCCAAAAGGCATAATAGCCAAATACACGATTGAACTCATAAACTGGGCCACAAATATGATACCGAATGGCGAAGCTTAATGGTAAATGTCCCCCTATAAAAGATGCTAAAGCATGGCTTAAGGTACCTATGTATAAATTTTATTATGCAATTTTTTCACACCTTTTAGGTCCTTGCTGACCAAAAACCCAATGTCAAGAAGATGCCATTTAACAAGGAGTCGAAAAAGAGAACTTGCGGGGCCCTAATGAGGAAAGACCTTTAACGGCGACAAATGGGCAAATCATGCAGGTTTCTGGGATGGATGTTGCTGTTGATGGAATGATTTCTGTTAAACGATTCGGAAATACATATATTGCCCCAAAGCAGCAATGCCCCGGCGGCAATAATCGAAACTAATCCCATATGATTGCTTCTATCACGAATATGTACATATGTACATATATCTCCTTACGATTGCACAATTGTGTTCATCTTCTGACTCCGAAGAACTCATGTGCAAAAGAACTCATATGCAAAAGAAGTAAGTATATTAATAAAATTCTTCGTTAAAAGTAAAAATGTGTACCAAAATTTACTTTTTTTAAAATAATTTTCCTTCAATTTGACATACATATGTATGTACATTTGTTTTGTTTTTTATTTGTGGAATATAAGTTTGGATAATAAAATTTCGATACGAACTGTTTCGAATGGGACAATTCAGCCAGTCGATACGTTTCTAAATTTTATTCGTTTCGAATGCTCGCTCGTTCACGACTGCCACGATTTGGCCCCAGGATTAATTTTCTCTAAAGTGCTGGGCTGTACAAAACGGCATTAGTCTGAATGTCAATAAGTGTTATGTGTTAGCTATTTGTAAGAAACGCCTGCAACCCTCAGATATCCCCTCCTTGTATATTGGTGAGCATGCTCTCAAATTGGTATCTAAAATTACTAACTTGCGATTTGTTGTTAATTCTGACCTCACGTGTACTGATCACATCAATACAACGGTTGGTTGTATGGATGTGCTATCTATAACTTTCCCTATCTTTTCATTTTGTATATTACTTTATTTATTTTATCTTACTACTTTCTTTTCTTACTATTACGTATAGTCATGATTTTTTTTTCTTTTTGGCATCTAAGTCCTCTACCTTTTTCTTCTACTAGTTTTAAGTTATGTATCATAAATAAATTTATTGTTTATAGTATTGTAAGAATCGCTGTACTACAAAAGACTTTGTTCTTATTGTCTGATAAATTATAATAAATGAAATGGAAATAGTTATAGAGCCAAAATTTATGTCGATAATAAATGTGTATGCAAGTATGAGTGACGATTTAACAGTGAGCTTTGTCTACACATAGATTATTTTTGTGCATATGTATATTAAAGTACCCACTTCTAGCCTATGATTATCTACTATAACAATAGTATACAATAGCCGCTTTCGTTTGGGCAAGAATTAGAGACTTAGGAATTGGAAACAAAGGTGTGTGTATTTGATGAAATGGCTTCAAATTGTTGTCGATAGATGTCTGCGGCATTTCGAAACTATCTTCGAATCTAGCCAAGACCGTAAAATAACTCTTCAACCATCAGATAAAACAGTAAATCAATGCTCGATATATGTATGTATATATGTACATATGTAAATAAGCTGATTCATATGCCCGTAGTCGTCCACGAAATGCGACAAGTTAAAATGTGCTATCTCGACTTAATAGGCAAAGTGACGCATTAAGTGTATACATAAATGTCAGGCTTATCATTCTAAAGAAACTCTACGAGGGATAGTTGTTAAGTTTTTTGAACTTAAGACAATTAGTGAATAAAGAAATGAAAAAGCTTTTTCATACAGATGTCAAATACTTTACTTAATCTCCTTCGTACAATACCATTATGAATATGGGTAAGAATACATTTTCTCGTTTAAGATTTTGTTTACCACGACGAACTTGACTTGTTCAGAATTTTCGAATTAGAAAATTGCAAATATTCTATTTTTTGTTGATTTTTTTATTCTAGTTTTATATATATGTTTATAAGTGGAAAATTTTCAAAATTCAAGTCTCACTCACTCACTTACATATGTATACACTGAGAGAAAAAATATATGGAGGGCTCAAAGAAATTGCTGCCTTATATTGAACACTATTTTCATTATTTTGAGTAAATTTTCCCTAACTCATATTAAACGCATTATAAATTAAAGTTGTTTACATGCGTTACCATAGTTTCAACCACTTGCTTCAAAGAAATTCATGCATCAAAATAAGGAAAAATTTTTTTAAGCGCCATTCCATTCCCAACTTGTCGTTTTTTTTTTTGAAATTTGATTTATGTATTTAATTTTGATAAATTAAATTCCTATGCAAATCACCATGGCAACGAACTAGTTTGAATATTTTTGGATGTTATTTCCACATTTTTGAGAAAATTTACTTAAAAACAGAAATTTTTTTATCAAAATAAGGAAAACAAGTAAGGAAGCCTAAGTTCGAGTGGTATCGAACATTAGATACTCAGCTGTATGCTTTCATTGTTTGTTTTCGTCTGATAGAATCACGGTGTATTTTATATAAAGCGAGTGCTGCATAAAGTGGGCGTAACCACGCCTATTTTCAATATTTTTATCAGTCATCCCACTAAGCATATGAATATTATTCTTTGCTCAAAATTTCATTCCTTTATGACTTCTAGTTACAAAGATGTCACGTTACAAATTCCCAAAGGGTATTCCAGAAATATCTTTGTTAAAAAGTAGGCGTGGTCATAAACCGATTTGAATAAATTTTTGCATGTCTATTAACACAAGTTATAAAAGTGTATAAACCAATGAATTACCCGCTCCCTTAAAGTGCCCCAAAATTTTTTTTTTGCTAATAGTTACTAATGGAATGCCCAACAACATCATACAAAAGCGCCATCCGACCGTGGTCCAGAACATAAAAATTGCGAATAATTTTTGCAAAAAAAAAATGATTTGCAAAAATAAGAAATACAGTTTGCTAGAAGATATCATCTTTTATATATATGTCAAAATTTAGCAAAATCGGTTTGACCAATCGTGAGAAAATCGGCAAAAACTGAGGAACTTAGAAAAGTGTTGATAGCTATATCTTTGAAAATAATTCGAATTTCGAAAAACTGGGCCAAACGTATTTTTTTGTTGTTGTGAACTATACAAAAAAGTTTCAGAAAGATACTACAACTTCGAAAAAAAGTGGCTCACTTCAAAAAATTCAACTCATATGTCTTTGATCGAGAGAAGTTCGTTTTTTTTTTTCAGTGTAGTCACTTAAAGCACGCAGATCTTGACTCATTTAATTTCTGTTATCAACTTAGTTATACTTAGTATGTATATGTGTATATATGTACCTAATTTTAATAATTATAGACCGCCTCTTATGAACTCACAAATATTTTAATACGTTATCAGTGGCACATATTTGCATATTTGTGCAATCTATACAAAACAACATAAAATAAAAACAAAACAAACACAAAATAAATTATTAAAAAAAAACGCCCGACTGTGGCGACACCACATCAAAATTTGCAGGTTGTAAGCCGAAGCATAATTTTTAAAATAATCTTTAAAATTAAGCGACACTACGTGCATGAAAATCAAATTAAAAATAGCTCATAAATTGTAAATCGAGTTGGTTGCAGTCTAAAAAACTGCGTGCAAATAATGCGAGACGGCGCAATAAAAAGATTATGAATAATAATTTTAACAGTTTACTTACTTTTCTGTCAAACATTTTTGGAAATTCGCATGGTACATACAAAGTATATGAAAATGCGGAAGAGAATACAAACATGTTAAAATGTTTTTGTTGTTTTTTATTTGTAATCATTATAGTTTTATGGCGAATTGCAATAAGCTTTTCTTTTTTGCATAGGCAAATTTGAAACAACGAACAAACTGCGCTGTTAGCAATGATAGGCATCAACTTTTTTTCGAAGACAAGCAAATCTGCGTTATCATACCTTTTTCCCGGATCGAAACCCTGAGGACCTCCAGTTACTGTAACTCTCCCAAGCTACATACTTAACACATTAAACTTTTGATGCCTTTTGCGGTTATACATACATATATACATATAGCTACAGTCGATTCTTTAAGAACATGGCTTCTTTCCCCAAAATAAACTTTTATTATGCATTTCGTGGGGCATTGGCCTCTAGTATCGCAAGATTTTTTTTGTTGCACATTTTGCCTTTTTTAATGTCCTCCTCTTAACACATACATAAGTATGTAAATACCAGACATGGGCATCTGCAATTACAAAATTTTTCAATTACAATTACTTGTAATTGTAATTGAAAAACCTCAGATACAATTACATGTAATTGTCATCGGAAAGGTATCAATTACAGGTAACTGTGAATGAAATGCATCAATTACATGTAAGTCTGCTGTTATGATCCACCCACTTTGATTTTTATGCTCAAAATAACTATGTATGCTCTTAGATGTAGATATGTATTAGCTTAGGGATGCGCCAACACCCAAAAAAATTAACTAATTCACTGTTCAATTACATGTAATTGAACACTATTCGTTAACAATTACATGTAATTGAATACTACTGAGTTATTTTAATAGCAGCATTTCAATTACAATCGCAAAAATGTAATTGGAAAATTTTCCATTACAATTACTTGTACTTTGTAATTGAAAAATATCAATTACAATTACAATTACAAGTAATTGTAATTGTTGTGTGTAATGAATTACAAAATGTAATTGAGATGCCCATGTCTGGTAAATACCTGCCAAATTTGAAGTAAACTTTATAAAGGGCTTTTTTGTTATCTTGTTGTATCAAAACAAATAAGACTGCGGCTTTATTCGGCCGTGTCGAAGACTTCAATCCAATGTAATTTACACAAATTTTCTAGCGTTAGAGACCGTGTTTGTTGGGAAATGCTACACTCAGAAAAAAAATTATCAACACGATTCATGTAAAATTAACACGATCGATCTTTACACAGGGAACATCAACAATTTTTTGAACTTACACGATGTTTGAAACATGATTATGGCTTTGTAACTGTCATCTGAAAATTTGGTAACTTCAACCAAATTTTTTTTGTTGATACAACATGAAGAAATTTTAAAATATACAAGATGATTCAAATATAAAATTTTATTCCTAAATGTCATTTGGAATTTGGTTTATTTAACATGATGATAGTGTCAATATAAACTAAAAAAATGTTAGAAAAATGACGTCCCAATTTTAGTGTTAATACAACATGAAAACAAATGTTAAAACAACAAGAACCACAATTAACAATAAAAGTTGGTTGATATAACACGAAACAATGTTCAAACATAAACGTCATTTGGAATTTTGGTTTATTCAACACGATGATAGTGTCAATATAATCTAAAAAAGTGTTAAAAAGAACGTCAAAACTATTTTGAAACATACACAATTTTTTCAACGTTTGAAGTTCTGCAAAACACAAACTAATATTATTTTTTTTTAACAAAAAGAAAATTTTGTGCCGTGGTAATGATGGGATTTTAGCATAATTGGCAGTGCGTGATAATGGTTTTTCCATTTATGTTTTTAGTTCGCAGGTAAGATAAAAGTGGATTGCATTTTTGTTGCTGAAAGTTTTTAATGTTAAATATTTTGTTTTTCCTCTTCATAGTTTGCAATTTTTACCACGAAGAGATGTTTACCGAATGGAGTGTTTCACGCAGCATGCGGTGCATATACCGTTGCATTAGCGGCCAAACATTACTCGGTGCCAGTGATAGTAAGTACTATCGCCCATGTATAAACTATTCGTATGAGAAGGACGCTTTCAATTTGGTCGGTTGTGCGGGTGATGTACTCGAATATGCTTTATTGATCTGATGATTATATATTTTATGTTTTATATGTTTTTTTTATTTAAAAAAATCAATTGTAAAATCAACAAGACTTTCTAGTTAATTTAACAATAAATTTAAGGTAAAATCAAAAAGATGTTAATGTTAATTCAACAAGACCATTTCGTGTTAATTTAACCAGCTTTTATTGTAACATTAACTAGTTAAAATTGTAAAATCAACAGGAAGACTCAATACTTTTTAATGTTAATTCTACAGTTGTCATCCTGTTAAACTAACACTTGACAGTAGTGTTAAATTTACACGATTACATGATGGCATACATTAAGCATCGTATTGAAAAAAATTAACCACAAAATTTGTTGATTTTTGGTTGATTTCACACAATTTTTTTTCTGGGTGTATGGCCGCTGTGGTGCAGTGGGTAGAGTGCTCGCCTGCTATGCCAGAGGTCTCGGGTTCAAACCACGGTCCGAGCCAAACAAATTTTTCTAATTAGTAAAAATCCAATTATTGGGTTTTTTAAGAGCAGCGGTCACCTCTCGGCAGTGGGCGGCATACCCTCCGAGAGAATTTCTGCCATGAAAAAGCTTCTCACAAAAAATGCATTCGCCGTTCGGAGCCGGCATAAAACTGTAGGTCCACCCAATTAGTAGGAAAAACAAAAAGGAGCACACCTCGAATTGGGAGAGAAGCTCGGCCATAAAACTCGTCAGAGTTATAATAGCGCCATTGTATTATATATTATATTATTATATTATTATTCCTCAAAATAACAATATCTGGTTTTTATAAAATGTGTTGAGCTTAATTTGAATTATTTTTTGATAAGTATAAAGATCACTGCGAGAAACAGAAAACCCACAGACATATGCATGTAATGCATTTAATTAAAAATCAGCATTTACATTTTAAAAAGTCAAACACCAATCCTTATCACTATACTCGTCTGTAAGCTTGTTTTTCTTGCTTAAAAATACCAAAAAAGAAAACTCCTAATTAATTTTCCATTAAAAAAAAATCATTACGAGAAATGCAAGAGAAGGTAACTAACTGTGCTTATCAATTGATTCAATTTTTACTTACTTACGTTCTTTGACTGCGCGCGCACACATAAAATTTTAATGCGACTTGATATGCAGATGCGTTCACACTTCACTCGCGTTAATTACACAAGAGCATTATCATGAGCACATCATTAATTTTTACAAATCGTCACGGTAGCAATTTGAAATTTTACACCCGAAATTTTTATGACACGCTCTGCACTCTGGCTGTCTATTAAAATCTTTGCTAATCAGCTTTTATCACGCCGAGATTAATGCCAAAAGCTGTGAATGTTTAATATTCAAAAGAAAAACCAGCAATCATCATAGATAATAATGAAAAGTATAAAAAAAAACAAAAAAATGGAATGTAGATATTAAAAGAAAAGAGTTCGCGCCTCGTAAAAATTCAACATAACTAGGAAAAAAACATGTTGGTTAACAAAAAAATTTCGCTGTGCGTGTTTTAATGTTAGTGTGAAAAATAAAATTTTGATACTCGAAACACATTCAAAAGGAGTTTGTTTGTTTACTGCTTTCTCATTAAGATCAAAATCGTTTGAATGGTAGAAACCATAAAATTGCATACATATTGTTGTTTTTGAGGTTTATAGCTCAAAAAATATGTAAATCTTTGGTTCATTGTTATAAAATGAGGGCGCATTATATATATATTCATATATTATTAAAAAAAAGTAATTTTAAATGTATCCAAAACTGTCACGGTTATGATTGTTCCTTCGAAATTTTTGCTAAACGAATAAAAAATACATATTTGGCAACATTGGTGGAGGTCATTGTGAATGGAGAGCATAAAGCAAATTCACAGCGTGAATCTACTGTGACTTAAAACAGTAAACAAAGCTTCATTTATTTAAGGACCGAATGAATTTAAAGTGTAATAAAGGTCTATACGCTGCTCCCAAGAAAACCAAAAACTCTATGTAATTCATAAAAATATAAGTCATATTTTCTTTTGCAGTACGCAGTTCTAAAGAAATTCTACTACTATTTTTTTAGTACTCTGCTCCTGCCAAGAAATAATGAATTTACTATTATTTCTTCAAGAAAATTTGACAGAAGGGCTAAATAAACTAAAATGTGAAATTTCTTTTGAAAATATAATGACTTTCCTACTACTATTTCAAACCACAAGAAATAATGCAAATTTTTTCTTGAGCGTTTTCTTGAGAGCTGCGGAGAGGCCTTAAGTAAATTGAAAGTGATTAATATTATTGAGTTTACTGAACTGAAAATCGTTCACGTGTTTCATTATAACACCTAAATTTTCTCCTATTCATTTTTATGCCTTGAAACATAAAATATGTATTAGATAGAAGTATTAATCCATGATTGGAACTCTAAAGGTTGGGTGGCCCTACAGCGCATCGAACTGTGGAAAAATTTTTATTGAGAAGCTTTTTCATGTCAAAAATACACTCAAAGGATATGCCGCCACTGTTGAGACTTGAAACCGGGACCTTTGGTTTGGAAAGCGAGCACTCGCGAGCCAAAACGGCTTTAAAATAAAATCCAAATTTTTGACATAGCCAAGAAAGAATGTACCTAAATGAGATATGGTTGGAAACCATACATATCTGGACTGATATAACGCTGCAGCAAATCGCACTAATTCTCGGCTAGTGCATAACTAGTTGAAAAGGTAGAGGGTTAGTTATCGTTCCATACCAACACAATGCTTTAAACTGTTTTTTTTAACACGGCGATGTCCCATGAACTAGTATTTATCCCACTCTGCTAAACTTTGCAACGCGTGCTAAACTAGGTACATACTTCCTATATAGACAGTCCTGGAATAGTTCAAAAATCAATAGTTCCTAGATACTTAGTTGAAAAGGAAGTACTTGAGAAGTAGTTCACAAATTGTCGGTATTTGGCCGCGCTTTGCAAAAATAATCCTCTGCCGGCAGAACTCTTTAAAATGCTGAAAATAAATGCGGCATTTGACTTTTTGAAATTTAACCATACAAAAGCTGGAATTATCCCCATTCACCTACAAATGCCAAGTAATACCACTTTGGTTATATGCATGTACATATGTGCGTCCTTCGAACCAAGTTCCATTTGTTACTAGCCAAAAATAAACAGCAAAAAGGGGAATTATTGTAAAGTTCAACATTTATTGTTGCTGTAAACATAAATTTTTCATGAAGTCACAATAATAAACTCTTCCGCCCTGCAGCCCTTTAGAACCAGTTCTGAGCAAGTTGTGAATTTTGTAGTTCTGGACCGTTGTCTTTCGCAATTGTCCCTTATATCTATCAGCCAGTGGCGGATGCTTCATACAAGCCGAGAAGCCCGGCTTGCGTAAAAATTTTCCTTCATTTCATTTTATGAATATCTTTAAAATCTGCTTATTTAAGCTCGAAATCTGTTCTCAATAATACAGTCCCCCACTGTAACATCCAACAACTTGCGCCTAAAAACCTTCTAAGAAAATAGCGCAAATACATCACCAATCCACCTTATGAGTTGTATTTTGTTTGTACAGTCAATTACAGCTCTTGGCACAACCTGGGTTAGTGAGCATGCTTTAACGTTTCCACACATTGGCTTTTATGAGGCTTTCAAAACAGAATCACATAGCTTGTTTTCTGGTCAATTGCCGCTGCTATTAGCTGCAGGGACATTTGCAGTATGACATCCAATGATCGCGGAGAGATCGACCATACTACTTCCTCTGTTCAGTTGCTTTTGTCAAGTTTGCAAATTGCCCAACACTTTTTTACAGTTACTTAAACCTCAAGAAATAATTAGTGCCTACGCTGATATAACGCATTTTTTACGCGTCATTTTTATAACACAATGCATAAGTTTGTCTACATACATATGTATAATTTACCTCAACCACTATGTATAGTAACGATGTCCATAAATATGCACTTTCGGGCGCCCCAAGTCATTTCACAATTTATTTATTTTTGCTTTTATAGTGCAATTTTCATTCAATTACTCCTTTTTTAAACGCTTTTTTGTACATACATACATACAATGGGCGTGACATTTGTTTACCAAAACAGACTCGGCTAGACTTGGTGACGTCTGCTGCTGACAATGAAATTGAGCAGTGAAATAACTCAACAAAAGAGGCGCTGACTGACAGTATGATCGATGAACAGCTTTTCTTAACTTTACTATTATTTTAATTCATCTATGTATGCACGTATGTATGCCTTATTACACCTATGTATGTCTCTATAAGCAATTGAGTTAGGCACCCAGCCAAGTCGCGTATGTGTATGATTAGTTGTAAATAAATCGCGGATGTCTGACTCTAAAATATTGGTTTGGCATATTAATAATTTGTTAAGAAAAATGCATTCACCTGACAACAACTACAATGAATGCATGTGACGAAAAATGCAAAAAAAGGTTGAAGTAACAATTTGAAATTGTTGAATTTATGCACATTGAATTTTACATGTACATTAGACCGTAGCAAAATGAAATACAAATATTATCATTAGCCCTCGTAACGAAATTTTTAACTTTGTAGCTTTTTTAAACGCTCTTTAGTACTGAGGACTAGTTTGATTCAAAGCCCTCTTGAAATAGGAATCTTCCATAAGGTTCTTGAAAGACAATCGTATGTTCGCCCGAAATAAATAACAAAATCTCCATTTAATAAGAATATTTTATAATCTGTATATTAACTCTATAAAAGAGAGCGAGCTCTCCTCCACTAAAAACTGTGAAGTACTTACGTTGCGGGGAACATTAAAAGGAACCAGATTTTACTTTTGATCTGTCTTTAGGCTTTGCAGGTTTTGTGGGATAATGGTCTGTAGACACTGCAAAATCAAAAAAGGCTTACTTTGACGTGACTTTAACTCCCAATAGTTTTAGGCTATTAGTCAATTACCTAGGCTGGCAAGACTTTGAACCTTTTTCATTATATCTTTTACGTTTTGAAATTTTTGAAAGATCTCGTGCTGTCAATGACGGCCATTTCTAGATGCCGGCTAGCTGAAATTCCAGTTTAAACCATTATCTACTTTGTTTGCTTCGAAAAATAAGCGTCAAGTGACACAGTTAAACAAAATTGAGGGCAGCATGTGAGCTCCCTCTCTCTAAACACCATATAAAAGTGCATATTTCGATCAAACTGCTGCTAATAGGCTTGACAGACGGGAGCGATAATCCCGATTAATTCGATTCAAATTTTACACTGACATACGGCAAATATTGCGGATTAACAAAACAGCTGAAGGAAGGTAGGCGCCGCGGCGAATTCAAAAACTTTTTTTTTTATTTCCCAAGGTAGAGTGTAATGTCAAATTCAAAGCGAGTTCACATCATGGTCAATGGGAATGGCGAGTTCAAAGCGAATTAAGATTTCAACCAAGGCGAAATATTATTTTGACATTACACTTTACCAATTACAATAACAAACTGCATTGCATATTTCTGAATTCACCTATGCGCCTTCCTTCCTAGATCTACCTTGGATTCTTCTTTTTCTACACTTTCATTCACAATAGAGATCTTTCGCCAGAGATGTCATTACAAAATGCCATAATCTGTTAAAATTTTGAGGATTAACTCAAAACATATTCCGGATTAGCTAGATATTCCGAATTATCGCTGCCGTCTGCCAATCCTATAAGAAATGTCAATAAAAAAAAACTTCATACAAAAGCAAAAATTCATGCGGTTTTTGTGGGAATGTGTGGTGGTTAAAACTGTGTTTTCTTTGATTTGCTGGTTGTTGGTCTTTACACAAATTGGCGGCGGAAGAATATTCAATAGCGAAATACAAGCATATTTGTTTACTCACGTGTACATAGGTGTATATACATATGTACATATATATACATATATCTATATCAGTGGCGAATTAACAATCTGGTGGGCCCTGGGGCGAAATTTTTTGGGGGGCCCTTTTCCATATAAATATTTTGCGATTAGAATACAGTTTGATCGTTATAAATTTAAATTGCGGTTCATGTAACATAATTGATCATTGGACGTTGTTTTTCTCTGTGCATTAAACGCACTACTCCATAATATTGATGTCATTTTATATTGACATTTTTTGGTTATTGTTATAGTCAGTGTTTAAAAAATTGCAATAACTTTCATTTCGATGCTTACAAACAATACTGTACTAAGTCGACTTAGTACATTTTCCCGTTTATGGCGTTTACAAGTATTACGTGTCTTAATTTAGATGCTATCTAATTTTGGTATCAATCGGACAATCCAATCAAAAGTTATGAGCAAAAGTGTACATATAATACAACTCGAGATTTTTACAGAATAAAAGCTTTGAGAGCTTGCCATGAAAAACCACGCAGCAAATTTTTATTTTTTCTTACGGTTTTATATGAAGCGTACCCTAGCTTTGATATTGTCGAGTTTTACAAGTGAAAATATACTTAGCATATAACTGAAGTTTCATATCTGAGTTTAAACTTTGAGAGCTTCTCCTGCAAAACACAGTTTTCAGACTTAGTACAGTTTTGTTTGGAAGCGTCGATTTCATTTGCTATCACTTAAACTTACTGCTCTGAACAACAAAGCAGTCGTAGTGTTTGTAGTGCCTTTTAAAAATTTTGATTTTGACTTGATTTTGATTTCGTCAGCGCAACAAGTCAAAGTAAGTAAGTAAGGTTTGCTTTTGCACGTTGTATTCAGAAGCAGTCGTGAAATATGAAAATCAAACTTCAGCACACGCAATTACTCATTTTAAAAAGCGACGATAAGTAAAATCAAAAATAATCAACATTTTCACGACTTTTGCTACTTCGACTCAAGTTTTTTAAACACTGGTTATAGTCATTTCGTAAACATGGATAAGTCTAGAAAATATAAGAGTGGAGCTGAAAAGCGCAAATAAAAAAAATAAAATAAAGACGAACGCGATAGGCAACTGCTTTCTAAAATACCGAAATTAACAAGCCACTTCGCTAATGCGACGACAACTGTAAACGAAGCAAATTGTGACAATCCTGAGTTTTGTGAATCTACTTCTGATACTTTTTCAATTCCATCAACGTGAAAGGAGGTTAATTTCCAACATGTTGACAGCACGATCGAAGGTGTGCAAAATCCAGACGATGTCGAAAGTTCGGTGAATGTATCAAAAATTGATTAAAGTTCCACCAATGTGTTTTCAAATGACCCAGGTTTGTGGCCTATTCAATTCAATCAATCAATCGTTCAAACTTATTGGATTAAGAAGGGTATGTATTTCAATATAAGAGTAAAAAATTAACACAGAATACTCTTATTTAGGTCCCTCGTCGTGTCGCAATATTGATTTGATCGCAAAGAAATCTGGACAAAGAAACTTTTCTGAATATCATTTGCATCGGGTTTTACCAAATGGAACACAGACCGAACGTGATTGGCATTTAGACATTTTATAACGCATTTATTTATGCATGTTTGTCACTAATGTTACAGGTGAAAGATCATTTTCAAAATTGAAATTGATAAAAAATTGTTTGCGTAACACTATGGGAGATGATCGTTTGAACAGTCTATCAGTTCTTTCCATTGAAAATAACTTGTTGGATGAATTAAACTTTGATGAAATTATTGATAAGTTCGTAACACTCAAGTGCAGAAAAGTTGTGGTTTAATTTTGTTGGGCAAATATGTAAATAAAAATCTATCATATTTACATATGAATATTTTTTTTCATGGGCCCCCTTGAGTCCGGGGCCCTGGGGCAATGGTCCCAAAATTTGTTCGATAATCCGCCACTGATCTATATATATATTAATGCCTCACAAATGTCATCCTCTTTTTCCCCAATCGACTTTTGTCTTATCGAACGATTGACGTGTCTGCGGTTTAAAACCGCAAAGCGCATTTAATTAATATTGACATAAAGTTGTGTTTTTGTGAATAAATATGACTGAGTGAATGTAAGATCATAAAACGAAATGAAAAAAATAACAAATTTTTCCCGCCACGATCTTATACACAAAATTCAAATTGAAGCAAATGCCAGATCAGAGGCGACAGCTTAGTTCATTTACTGAAATTATCGGTGGAGACAAGTAAATGAACATTTTAAGAGCTTTACCTTAATTGTTAGTGACTAGATTATGTTGGTTTAGTTGCTGTTTTAGCAAACTTAAGACAAGGGTCATTGCGATCAGAAATTCATAAACTTGAAATTATCAGTAAACCCAACATCTTCAAATTCATATATGTACATACGAGTATCTGGGGTCCTTCTCAGGTGAATGCTTGAAAGTTAAAGCTTAGAGCTATAATTATGACCAATATTACAATTAATATGATAAGGATTTTATATTCTTATATAGGAATATATTCTTAGCATTTGTTTGTGCAATAACACTGCTCTACAGCCAAAAAACACTCTGAACGCGACCATCCTATTTATATGTAAAATCGGTCGCTGATTCCGAAAATCGGGCTCATTTTTAATTCTATGGGAAGGTTTTTAAGATATCGGCAATTTACCGTTATTTGGCCAATGGCTCCACTTAATCCTGTATACCTCTTTAACGCAGTGAGCTATCTTCTTTGGAGTGACACTCAACGAAAGAAAATTAAATTTCCTTTTCATCGCTGCTACAACATTTTTCTGTAACTCTTATAGTTTCTGAAATATTGACGATTCAATTTGAATTTTTTCGATTTTTTACGATTTTTTGAAGAAAAAATTGACTTTGTCAGGCAATATCTTTTAAACCAATGTCTTCACCTTCGGTTTTACTCCTTTACGTGAAGCTCCATTCTATTGGGAAAAAGATAAGCTATCAACGAAGAAAATCCATGGTAAAATAGAAAAGTTATAGGCGATCAAGTAAATACATCCAAGTCGCGCAATGCCTCTGCACGGGTATATTCTATGCATGTTATACCAATACCTACACATCTGCAGTGGCAGCACATTGGCAGCGCAGTAGATAAAAGCCCATTTACGGGTATATCCAAGCTCACTGCGTTAAAAAGGTATACAGGATTAAGTGGAGCCAGTGGCCAAATAACGGTAAATTGCCGATATCTCAAAAACCTTCCCATAGAATTAAAAATGAGCCCGATTTTCGGAATCAGCGACCGATTTTACATATAGATAGGATGGTCACGTCCAAAGTACAGACAAAAAATTTCATTTTGTGATCCAGTGTAATTAATTATTTTAATAAAGGTACTCGTACACTCAAAAAAAAAAAAAAAAAAACAAAAAAAATGGGAGATTATGATAAAGTGGGAAGGATTTGGCGCTAGACATATTTTCATTGTTTTGAATACAATTTTATTTAAAACATGGTTTTTATTCCCTGATTTGAAGAAAATTTGTACATCAAAACAATGAAAAAATGTCTTAAGCTCCGAATCATTTCCACTTTTCCATAAGCTGAGTAAGTTGTTTTTTTTTCAGTGTACATACTCGCGTTATTGTTTTTCAGCAGTGAGTGGCTAAATAAATACATAAATATTCCCACTGTTGACGTTTCAAGGGCGTGTAGAGGATTCTCAATAAATAGTGATTGCATGTAAAATGCAATGAAAGTATAGGTGGGCGGGTTAGGGACCGTTCGATAAACTTACTCATATGTATGTTCTTGAAAGATGAATGAGGTAATTTATTATATGATAAGCTTACGCCTTTACATACATACATACATATGCATTTGCTGCTTAAACCAAAGCTGTACATACTACATATTAATTTGTCAGAAAAAAGGCCACCAGAAGTGACTTACTTCTACTTCATAAAAAAATAAATAGGTATGTAGAAGAAGAGGAGAAAAAAATTTAACAAAACTCAGCTCTACAAAATGAATTATGGCTAAAGCCAAAGCGATAAGATTAAATCCATTACTATCCATCCTAATTGAATTCTCGAAGCAAGATGAAAATGAAAGAACGTTTGTCATGCAATGTGCCCACCAATATATGTACATACGTATATACCCTGCAGGGAACTCAATAACTAGTGAGCAAAATTTCTAGTTCAGAACTAGCGAAAAGATGTCAAAGGGGATCTAGATCAATTGTAGTTAGACCCTCACCAGTTCAGAAGCAGTGAATTGAGTGACCATTATAAGACACACTTTGATTTGTATGCAATTTCGAAGTGACAAAAATTCTATGAAAATTTTTCGTTCGTTCAACTGCTGTCGGCTTTGAATATTTCTGCAATTTTCAGATGTTTAGTGAAGCATTTTATATAAAGAGTTTTCTATTTGCATCTTCCATGAAATGAAATGTTCCCCTAATTATCCTTTTCGATCCCTCAGGCTTATTTTTAATTTTTTTATTTAATTACTTTTTAAAAATTATTGTAAATTTTTATTAAATAAAGAAATAAAAAAAATATTAGTTAAAAAAATTAAAAAAAAGTTATCATCCACCTTGACACCGACAGGATTCCAACCAGCGCCCCTCAGATTGAAAGGCACATGCGTTAGCCAGTCGGCTATCGCGCCACTTGCATGAAGTGTGTCAAAGGCTGCAATTAAGCGGCAGATGTAAAACTGTAGAATTTGTAGGTACTTATAGCTAGTACAGAACTATCGAAATTGTGCCAATAAACGAACTAGTGTAAACTGTAGAATTTAGTACTAGTTCGGAACTATCGAAAATGTAGTGCAGAGAGGGACAATTGACACCGCCTAGGACATCGCCGTGTTAAATTCGCCAGTTGATAACATGCAAAAGAGATTTAGCTCGCACTAGTAGTGTCGAAAAATGCACTAGAAGCGACCTAGTTCGGAACTAGAGATTTTCCCTACAGGGTATACATATATGTATGTATGAACCTACGTAGAATGATGCTCAAGTTCAAGCCATGTGAAAAAATTCATTGCTAAGTACATATGTACATATGTATGTGCGTCGGCGTTGAGTAAACTAATTTTTCTTCAACATTTCCACTAAACACCGAATCGAAATGTCAGTTATGCCACTTCAGATGTCAATCACTCACTGTTGGTTTTGTAAGTGGTTTCATTTTACATTTTTCTTTTATAGATTTTAACACCAACGCAGAGTTCAAACCAAAACGGAAAATGCATATCTATCTTGTGGTAAATTTGTGAAAAGTGATGCACAAATACATATCCGCAATTTATTAAATATTATTTGGCTAGTTTAAGAAAGAAATGTATGAAGAAGTGGCGCGTCGGTGTAATCTTACAGTCAGGCGCCTTTTTATAACTCATGCTTTCTAGTGCGTTTTTTGCATCCCGCGGTGTTTTATGATTGCTTTTCAATGCATTCTGTCTCTAAACGATCATTTGTACCAAATTTCTTTGGTACACAACATTAACACAATTCCCTTCCCCGTCTCATATCTTTAAATGCACTTGTCGTAAAATAATAATATTGAATTTACAGTGGTGGCGAAAACAAATTTAGAAGGTAGAACTTGAATTGCGTTCCAAGTTTTTCTTCGGTCTTACCCCCTACAACGGAAACAGCGCGGTCAAAGATACCACATATAAATTTTGTCTACTCGCTATAGGCTATTATAGTACTTATTCATATTGGAGATAGTATGCATGCAAATCTATACTAATTATCAGGGATTGCAAATAACACTGCTCTACAGCCAAAAAATACTCTGAACGCGACCATCCTATTTATATGTAAAATCGGTCGCTGATTCCGAAAATCGGGTTCATTTTTAATTCTATGGGAAGGTTTTTGAGATATCGGCAATTTACCGTTATTTGGCCAATGGGTCCACTTAATCCAGTATATCTCTTTAACACAGTGAGTTATCTTCCTTAGGGTGACACCAAACGAAAGAAAATTAAATTTCCTTTTTACGTTTCCTATAACATTTTTCTCTAACTCGTATAGTTTCTGAAATATTGACGATTAAATTTGAATTTTTTCGATTTTTTACGATTTTTTGAAGAAAAAATTGACTTTGTCAGACAATATCTTTAAAACCAATGTTTTCACCTTCGGTTTTACTCCTTTACGTGAAGCTCCATTCTATTGGGAAAAAGATAAGCTATCAACGAAGAAAATCCATGGTAAAATGGAAAAGTTATAGGCGATCAAGTAAATACAGCCAGGTCGCGCAATGCCTCTGCACGGGTATATTCTATGCATGTTATACCCGTAAATGCGCTGTTACCTACTGCGCTGCCAATGTGCTGCTACTGCAGATGTGTAGGTATTGGTATAATATGCATAGAATATACCCGTGCAGAGGCATTGCGCGACTTGGGTGTATTTACTTGATCGCCTATAACTTTTCCATTTTACCATGGATTTTCTTCGTTGATAGCTTATCTTTTTCCCAATAGAATGGAGCTTCACGTAAAGGTGTAAAACCGAAGGTGAAAACATTGGTTTTAAAGATATTGCCTGACAAAGTCAATTTTTTCTTCAAAAAATCGTAAAAAATCGAAAAAAAAATCAAATTGAATCGTTAATATTTCAGAGACTATAAGAGTTAGGGAAAAATGTTATAGCAGCCATGAAAAGGAAATTTAATTTTCTTTCGTTTGGTGTCACTCCAAGGAAGATAGCTTACTGCGTTAAAGAGGTATAAAGGATTAAGTGGAGCAATTAGCCAAATAACGGTAAATTGCCGATATCTCAAAAACCTTCCCATAGAATTAAAAATGAACCCGATTTTCGGAATCAGCGACCGATTTTACATATAGGTAGGATAGTCACGTTGAAAGTACAGACAAAAAATTTCATTTTGTGATCCAGTGTAATCGTTATTTTTTAAATTTTGACTAAAAAAATCATACTGAAGGAGAAATGCTAAACGCAAAAAAGTACACAGATGTAATCACCGTTACGCAGACTATCTCTAGGTGCATTAACATTTATTTTTTCGATTTTTATACAAAAATTGATTTTTAATCATTATTTTCTGAGTTTTATTTTCTGCTCAGAAACGTTGGGCAACCAGTGGATGTAACTACATTTTTATGTGACTTCGCACTTGTAACTTCCTATAATAAAAGTTATTTCTTGAGTTTTATTTTTCGATCAGAAAATAAAAGTTATTTCTTGAGTTTTATTTTTCCATCAGAAAATAAAAGTTATTTTTTGAGTTTTATTTTTCGATCAGAAAATAAAAGTTATTTTTTGAGTTTTATTTTTCCCTCAGAAAATAAAAGTTATCTTTTGAGTTTTATTTTTCGATCAGAAAATAAAAGTTATTTCTTGAGTTTCATTTTTCCATCAGAAAAAAAAGTTATTTTTTGAATTTTATTTATCGATCAGAAAATAAAAGTTATTTTCTGAGTTTTATTTTTCCCTGTCGATTTTGCCACATTAAAACGTAGGTAAAGTTTATAAATAAAAAAAATTAAAAATTTATTTAATTACTTTACCAATTTATATGGCAAAATCTACAATTGCAGCCAAAATTAAACTGAAAACCTTTTATTCTCTGAGCAAAAAGATAAAACTCAGAAAATAACTTTTATTTTCAGATCGAAAAATAAAACTCAAAAAATAACTTTTATTTTCTGAGGGAAAAATAAAACTCGGCAAATAATGATTAAAAATCAACTTTTTGGATATAACTCATAACCGTTACAGTCCCTGCTAATTATATAAAATTGTTTATATGGAAAATTATTGTAACGGGTAAACTCAAAAAGTAAGACTGATTTTAATAATTCTTTTTCTGAAATGTCATAAATGGTAAAAACTCCAGAGTGGTATACCTATTTTGTTTTGCGCATTTCTGAGATTTTAATACCTTTTCCCGGTTTTAAATTTTTGATATAAGAACCAATAAAAATTTTTAGTCCTGTCTTGAAGATCATGTGCGAAAATCGACGATTTCCCCAAAAAATAACCCAAATGCGGGTTTGACCGGGGAATAGGACAAAATACCTCCGGAAACTTTGCCAAAAATTAGCAGAGTCTATCACTAGACTCCTGGAAGCCATTTCGAAAAAGAACGGATATCATAAAAAATATTAAACAGATTGTAGATGCATTAATTCACCAAAATTATCAATATGCAAAATACTTTTGTGAGCAAAATTTGATGAATTTTTTCGTTTCTTTAATTTTATAAAAAAGACGAAATGCATTTTGGGTTTTTAATGGATGTATTTTTGTAGTACGAAGATTCAGCTATAACACCATATTAAAAAAAATTGGAAAAGAATTCGAAAAAAAGGCGAATTTCTAACGTTTTCTTATTAAATGAATTATGCAAAATACTTCTGAGAGCCACTGTAGGTGTTTAAGTGTATTTTAAGTACCTATGTAGTAGAATAATAAAATAAATATAGGCTTAATTTGATTTAAGTAGAAATGGTTCGATTGAATATTATCGTTTTCCATCGGAGTATGTTTGGATTTAAGTAAAAACAAATGCTGAGAATTGTTGAGATTTCCATACTCGAGCTGTTGGAAATTTATTAACTACTCATACTGCATTTCTATTAGAATCAATTACTCATTCAGCTACAATATTTGTACCGCCATATGGAGCACTATAATAATGGTTATTAATTTATTCATTTATTAATTAGAGTCGCCAAGTGAAACGATATACCACATATTTTATGGGCGATGTTGAATTTAATAAAATGTCAGTGAGTACCCTGTAAAAAAGTGTGCGACGAGTCTCTAAAAAGATTTGTCCGGGAGCGCTCTCTTTCGGGTACAATTAGTCTACAATTGTTCCCAATTGTACCCGACCGGGTACATATGTATACTAATTGTAGACGAATTGTACCCGAAAGGGTATCAAACGGGTACAATTAGTCGCACAAATGGATGTGTCGCATTTGCTACCTGTTCGGGTACAAAACGGGTACAATTGTGCGCTTTTGCTACCCGTTCGGGTACAAACTGGGTACAATTAGTCTCTTCATAGGACATGCTCAAACAAAAGAGAACACTTCAACCCATATAAAGAGATACAAATGGGTAGTAATCGCATGCTCCCTTGCGAGTTGTCCCGGATGTATCCCGGAGTGATCGCATTTTTTGCGGGGTATATGCACAAATTTATGTATGTATGTACCTATGTATGTACACTCGTATATGTACATATGTATATATGTAAATTGCACATACATACATACATAAATATTTACATTGCACATGTTCAATCATTTTCAATTATTAATGGAGTTACTTTTCATTACGACTGTTTTCCGCACCCAATCTAAATATTTACATGCATAACAACAATAAAAGTAATAGCTAATTAACTCTAAAAAGTTTTAGGCCAAGCTTCTCATCTATTTCGCGATGAGCTAATCCTTTTTATATAAATTGGTTGGCGATACTTTTTTGTGACAGAAATGCATTGGAAGTGTGTTATGCGCTGATTTACAGCGATCCAATAAAAGTTTCTTTATTTCGATATTTTGCCAGGTCAGGCATAGAACCGGAGACAACTTACATATAAGCTGAGCAATTCACAGCGGCGCCAAAGACTGATGTAAATGTATTTCTATATACATATTTACGGCCAACCAATTTAACAGCAGCGACACAACACGCGCCCAGACAAAGTTGGGCGGCGAAATTAATTTGTTATCGAGCAAGTCTTCGTTTTTTTTTTAAGTTATGCCCAAATAAATTCCATAAGCTTTGAATCATTTTTAACGCGCTTTTATTAGCTTCACCTGTATGTATGTATGTATGTATGTATGTATGTATGTAACTTCATCCCATCCTAAAAGTTGCAACATTTAACTAAATTAACTAAAATTATTATATCTTTCAAACATTCACTTTTATTGTGTTCTCTCTATTATTTCTATTCTCCTCCGGATTCGAAACATGACATCAACAGCCCAACGGCATCATATTGTGGCGAATATAATCGGTTCTCCACTTACATCACTAAAATGATTGAACACATCTCTAGGGAAAGTGCCAGAACTAGAAGAAGATACCAGATAATTTCCAGTGTTGCCAGAATTTTCCAGATTGCGTTTGACAGACGGCGAGCAGGCGCTCCAGAGTCAGTCGTAATTTAACCGTAGAAGTGTTAACATCAAGTCAAGTAAAACAAGTGTAGACTTTTTAGTCGTGAAATAAAGCAGTGTGAATTAAGAAGTAAATAAAGACTTTTATTTAACAATTCAGCGATACGAACCCTATAGAAATAATCGAGCTATCGACAAATACGTAACAATTGGTGTCAGAATTGGAATTGTTAAATAAATTCCAGGACCAAGGATAACGAAGCAAGGATAACGAATCAAGGATAACGAATCAAGGATAAGGAAACAAGGATAACGAGACAAGGATAACGAAATAAGAATAATGGCAAAGTTAAATGATCTGAAAATCCAAGAACTTAAAAGGGAGTTAGAAAAGAGAAACCTGAGTACCACCGGCAATAAAATTGAACTACAGGCAAGGTTAAGAGTAGCTATGGAAGCATATAACATTAATGTAGATGAGTTTGATTTCAACGATGATGTGGAAGAGGTGCAAAAGGAAGAAACCCAGAAGGAAGAGGCTCCACAGTCAGTAGCAAACGTAGACATGAACTCGATATTGGCTGTGCTGACACAAATGTCGAAAAAAATGGAAGAACAACAGGCACAGATATCGGCAAAAATGGAAGATCAACAGGCACAGATGTCGACAAAAATCGAAGAACAACAGGCACAGATAACGTCAAAAATGGAATTGCAACAGTCAGTACTTTCATCACAGGTGTCCGGCATTGCGGCTCAGTTGGAGGCACAAGAAGAACGCATGTCCTTACAATTCAAGGCACAGGATGCAAAAATTATACAAGTTAAGGAGGTCCTTGAAGAAAGACAAGAAAAATTAGAGGACGATGTAAAAGCATTGAAAGCCCGTCTCCAGGATATTCAACTAAGTCGTCCAGACGCTTCAACTGCTACACAGAAGATAAAACCTCCGTCGTTTGATGGAAGTGGTCCATTTCAAGTATTCAAGCTACAATTTGAGAAAACGGCAGTTGTAAATAATTGGAGTGCGGAGGACAAAGTCGCTGCCCTGTTCGTAGCATTGAAAGGACCTGCAACAGAAATATTACAGACTGTTAGCGAAGGCGAAAGGAACAGCTATGACGCAATTATGGGTGCCATTGAAAGACGTTATGGTAGCGAGCACAGGAAGCAGATATATCAAATGGAGTTGCAGAATCGCTTCCAGAAACCAAATGAGACGTTACAAGAATTTTCTTCTGAGATTGAGAAGCTAGCTCATTTGGCAAACGCAGGAGCACCTCAAGAATTCATCGAAAGAATGAAAATTCAAAGCTTCGTCAATGGAATACGAGATATTGAAACGAAGCGGGCTACCTATGCAAATCCAAAGGAAACTTTCGCTGAAACGGTCTCATATGCCTTGATGCAGGAAACAGCATCTCTGTTGAGCAAGCCCACTTACAAGGCTCATCGGGTGGAAGTGGATGCGTCAGACTTGCTAACTAAGATATTGGAGGTGTTGAATGAATTGCAGAAAAAGAGTAATAGAGCTGTGAGATGCTTCAGGTGCAGGAAAACAGGACATATAGCACGTCATTGTAGCAAGGGCTCCAGTAATTTCAGCACTGTGGACGAGCGAAAGCGCAAGGCTGACGGGCATGAGCAGATGTCCAAATCAATAGATCGCCAAAAAGGGACCATACAAGGAAATACTGATGCAATATTGCGAAAACCATGTAACCTCGAACGAAAGAATTCCTCCAGAGCTGAGCGGAAGGAAGTCATCGTAAATGTTCGGCGAATGACAATAACATCCACAGACGAATGGGATGCGGAACAGCTAAGGAAGTGTCAGCTTGAAGATCCAGATCTGGCACGTGTAATGATCGGTTTGGAGCAAAATGAACGACCATCAAAAGAAGAGATGTCATCAGAGAGTCCTGTTGCCAAATCATATTGGGCACAGTGGAATAGTTTGCAATTGGTAAATGGTTGCCTACATCGTGTTTGGGAGAGTGAAGATGGCCAAAGTTCTAAAACATTGATAGTTGTTCCAAGGAAAAGAATACCGGATGTGCTAAATGAACTACACAATGGTCCAAGTGGAGGTCATCTTGGAGTAACAAAGACGGTAGAGAAAATCAAGAAGAGGTTTTATTGGGTCGGATGCCGTCAGACAGTTGTTGAGTGGATTGCGAACTGCGATGTATGCATAAAGGCTAAGGGTCCCAAATCCAGGAGTCATGGGTCGATGAAACAATACAACTCAGGAGCACCATTTGAGAGAATTGCCATGGATGTAGCTGGGCCATTTCCTACTAGCAAACTTGGAAACAAATATGTTCTGGTGGTCATGGATTACTTCAGCAAATGGCCGGAAGTGTACCCGATTCCAAATCAAGAAGCAGAAACTATAGCCGAAGTATTCACCAACAATTGGGTGGCGAGATATGGTGCACCTATAGAGCTACATTCTGACCAAGGAAGGAACTTCGAATCAGTTGTGTTTCAGGAGCTGTGCAAAACACTGGGTATTAGGAAAACCCGAACAACTGCGTTGCATCCACAATCAGACGGCATGGTAGAAAGATTTAACAGAACATTAGAGGAACATTTACGAAAGGTGGTGGACAAGTTCCAGAGGGATTGGGACACTCATATTCCTCTGTTCCTGATGGCATATCGATCGGCCGTACACGATACAACAGGTCAGACTCCTGCAAAAGTAATCTTTGGTAGTGATCTTCGACTGCCAGCTGACTTGAAATTTGGGATAAGTGCTGATGCGGGAATAAATGCCAGACAATCTAACAACGTTCTGGAAGAGGAAATGAGAGAAATACATGAACTTGTAAGACAGCGAACAAAGATCATGAGTGACAAGATGAAGGCCAGATACGACAAGGCAATGAACTCAGAAGGTTTTGTTGAGGGAGATCTAGTTTTGCTATACAACCCGCAGCGAAAGAAAGGTTTGTCCCCGAAATTGCAGTGTACTTGGGAAGGGCCCTACAAAGTGATTAAACGGCTCAACGATGTTGTGTATCGCATACAAACGATTGGAAGACCAAGGAATAAAATGAAAGTGGTTCATCTGGAAAGGCTAGCAGCATTTGGGACAAGTAATGTGTCAGATCGGGACGATCAGACTTAGGTGGAGGGCAGTGTGGCGAATATAATCGGTTCTCCACTTACATCACTAAAATGATTGAACACATCTCTAGGGAAAGTGCCAGAACTAGAAGAAGATACCAGATAATTTCCAGTGTTGCCAGAATTTTCCAGATTGCGTTTGACAGACGGCGAGCAGGCGCTCCAGAGTCAGTCGTAATTTAACCGTAGAAGTGTTAACATCAAGTCAAGTAAAACAAGTGTAGACTTTTTAGTCGTGAAATAAAGCAGTGTGAATTAAGAAGTAAATAAAGACTTTTATTTAACAATTCAGCGATACGAACCCTATAGAAATAATCGAGCTATCGACAAATACGTAACAATATAGTAGGACATTCAACATTATAATTTATGCTTCATTGCGGCTTTTAAGTTACCTTTCTTCAAAATAGCCTCTATGAATTTCAATTCACTCCCGTATATAAGCCAATAAGTAACAAGCTCTCAGGGTACGGAAAAACTCACTCACGAACGCTCAAAAATACATTCTTCTCAAATCACAAACAAATGTTCAAAGAAAAACGTATAACCACTCAAATAACGAGCGAACTAACGCACAACAGCCAGCGATCGCTCATAGCGATGGCGATAAACTCAATGCATAAATTCACTCAAAAATGAAGCTTGTAGCTTTCTGTTTTGGGGTTTGTTGTATTTGCAATAAAATCAGCCGCATGTACATACATACGTATGCAAAGCAAGAACTGGTTTTGTTTGTAATTCATTTAATAGTAAGTGCTGAATCAACGAAAAGGAACCCTAATTCTATAATTGCATTTCACGTTTGGAAAGCAATTTTTATACAATGTTTTGTAAACGTGAGGTGAAAAAAATTTCTCTAAAAATAAAAAAATAAAAAAATAAAAAATAAAAGAAGAAAAAAAAGGGGCCACTCGGGACTCGAACCTGAGCTGCTTAGTCCGTAGGCTGCATACCTCACCATTACGCTACAATCGTATTCCGAACTTTGTTGTCTAAATTCGAATTTATTCAATCAGGTTTCTTTTTTTTTTTTGTTCTTTTCAAATGCTAACACTCAAATGCTTTACCTCAACTTGGGTATGTTCAGAAACACAGCACAAAACGCAACAGCGGCAGTATATATACATATTTTTGATGATTGTGATGAGCGACGCTTGATGAAAAATTTGCGTTAAGAACGCTCTGCTTGTACTACAAAAGCAAATTGCGCTTCAAACTGAGTTTCTGAACAAAGCCCACCTCTTCACCTTCTGATTGTAAAACATAACAAAACGTTTGGGAAATTTTGTATTTCCAAACTAGTTTGGAAAACCTTGAATAAAAGGGTTTGGAAATTATTGCATAATAAGCTAGTTTACTTCACTGCATATTGGGATTTTTGGTAGAAGTTATAAATACATATGTATGTAGATCTATTTCGGAGAACACCACATCCCATCAGACTTCTTTTTACTTTTATTCTTGCGTCCGCATAAAACATCCTTTAATGAAAAATTTCACTAAAAAGTTAAAAATAAATAATAGGTTAAAAAACTAAAAAACACGCTTTAATCTTAAAAATCGTACTAAAAATTGAGAAATAATTTAATTAGAAACAAAATGATGAACGAAAATATAAGTATTTAAGGAAAAGCGTGGGGGTGCTCAATAATATTTGAACATGAAAATATTCGATTCGTACAACTAGTACAAAAATATACCTAGTTGCGAAATTAAAGAGTACGATATATGAAATCTCAAAAAAGTCAAAATAAAATTATTAGTAAAAAAAACACCGATTTTAAATATTTTTTGACATACTGAGCACCCCACGCTTTTCCTTAAATACTTATATTTTCGTTCATCATTTTGTTTCTAATTAAATTATTTCTCAATTTTTAGTACGATTTTTAAGATTAAAGCGTGTTTTTTAGTTTTTTTAACCTATTATTTATTTCTTCAAATACTTCGCTTTTGTTTGTTTTCTTATTTTAATTTTTTTAGTTGAGTTTTAATAACAATTTTGTCTCACATTTTTATCACCAAAGTTTACAAGTTATTTCATTTATAATTTATGCATTTATTTATTTTTTGCGCTGTTAAGTTTGTTCAGCTTGTTATTTATATACATATGTAGTTTTTATGCTTGGTGATATATGCATATTGATACATTTGTGACAAGTGTTAAGTGCTTATAAAATTGTCTAGCCATTTCAATTTGTCGCAAAAGTTGCTATGTCGCTTTTTTGTAAGTAACATTCCTCGCCGCCAACTGCAGTAGGCTTTATTTAGAGCACATTCAAGTAAGTTTTTTTTTTTGTAAAATTATTAGGACTTCCCACTAAGCCTATTTGTAAGGTGATGTGAGTTTTATTCATGCCGGGAAACTTACTTTTGTTGGATATACCGTAGGTACTGCTAAAGTATGTTGAATGGCACTTACAAATTGAGCACAGATCATTTCTTCACTGACTAAAGTTGGAGCTAAGAAGAGTAAGCCGAAACATAACAAGCAAGGAAGCCTAAGTTCGAGTGGAATCGAACATTAGATACTCAGCTGTATGCTTTCATTGTTTGTTTGCGTCTGATAGAATCACGGTGTATTTTATATAAAGCGAGTGCTGCATAAAGTGGGCGTAACCACGTCTATTTTCAACATTTTTATCAGTCATCCAACTAAGCATATGAATATTATTCTTTGCTCAAAATTTCATTCCTTTATGACTTCTAGTTACAAAGATCGTTACAAATTCCCAAAGGGTATTCCAGAAATATCTTTGTTAAAAAGTAGGCGTGGTCATAAACCGATTTGAATAAATTTTTGCATGTCTATTAACACAAGTTATAAAAGTGTATAAACCAAGTTTCGTCATAATATCTCAATTATTTGTCGAGTTATAGGCTAAGAAATCTCGTATATTCCTTTGTCTAAAAAGAGGCGGTGCCACGCCCATTTTCCAAAATTTTTCTACTTTTTGTTTCCGGGCTATTGTGGAACTCATGCCACAAAATTTCAATGAATTACCTTTATATTTGACAAAGATATCGCTTAAAATGTTTTTATTAGGCCCCTTTATAGTTCACATATATAAAAGTGGGCGTGGCCGTCAACCGATTTTAACTATTTTCCGTCCAAATGTTTGGCTAAGTAAGTAAATCACGCATACCAAATTTCATCGATATATCTTCAATGGTTTCTGAGTTATGACATATAAAACTTTCCATGTTTGACCCTTAATAAGTGGGCGTGGCACCGCCCATTTTCCAAAATTTCATCAAATTTCTTCATAGGGGCCTGAGCTCAACACGTGGGTAAAATTTCATCGCTCCAGCTATATTAGTGACTGAGATACCAAATTTCCGATTTTTTCTATATAGGAAAAGTGGGCGTGGTCATGGTCCGATTTCGCCTATTTTCAATACCAACCATCCCAGTCTCGATACCAACTTGCATTTCAAATTTCATCAAAATATCTCAATTTTTGCGCGAGTTAGAGTGTTTACAGACGGACGGACGGACGGACATGGCTCAATAGATTTCTCTTTTCACCCTGATCATTTTTATATATATAAGTCTATATCTAACTCGATTATTTCATTCTGTTACAATCCACCGTTATTTGATTAAAACTATAATACTCTGTGTACTAGTACAGCTGAGTATAAAAATTTATACGAACGAAGTACATAGCAAAGTTAGATGGTAGGCAGCTGTATATTCAGCACTACAATACTGCTACAATTGATGCTGAATACCTAACAATGAAAGCGCTACGCTTTCGCTTCATTACTTTTTTTTACTATACAAAGTCATTCATGCGAAGGTGGCCATTGCCGTACGATAGTCATGGGGCATAGTCATGGAAGTTGTTATCTTCCTAAAGCAAATGTAATGAGGAAAGTATTGACGATTGTAGTAACGTTGGGCCTACTGGGTAGTTTTGTTAGTCTTATTGAATGTAGTAAAATTTAATGGTGTGTGTGATGGATATATGTAAGTATGTATATACCAGTTATCGATGCTGAAACCAAGAAATTATCCGCTAAAAATTAAATCTAACAGAATCATGAAATCTTTATATATATTACGCTAAGCGATTTTTTGTACGCACCATAACTCATACACCGTTATACCGATTTTCGAAAATGGGGTGTCATATGAAAGGGCTTGGCCTGTAGATGTGCAGGAAGGTTTAATTTTTTCGAAAAGGATTGCCACCTGTTTAATAATTTAATTGTCCTGTATAGTTTGCTTGATTTGTAAATTTCAGGTACCTTTTTTTTACAAGCTTTTTTTTATTATGAAAGGGCTTGAGCTGGAAATTAGTAATTTTTTACAATTTTTACAAAAAGGGTTGCCAACTGTTCAAAAATTCAGTTTTACGCTATAGTTTGTTTGATTTTTAAATTTGAGGTGTCATATGAAAGTGCTTTGCCTCAAAGTGAGTAATTTATTATAATTTTTACAAATAGGGTTGCCACCTGTTCCAAAATTTATTTTTACTCCACAGTTTGATTTTTAAATTTAAAGTGTATGAAATGGCTTTGCCGGGCATATGAAAATGCTTGGCCTGAAAATAAGTAATTTATTACGATTTTTACAAAACGATTTGCCACCTGTTCAAAAATGTATTTTTACGCTACAGTTTGTCCGGTTTAAAATTTTAAGTGTCATGAAAGGTCTTGCCCTGTAATAAAAAGAAAGGGGAGGGGAAAATGAAAGGAACGGAAATGGCGAAGGAAAGGAAGAGGGAAAGAGGGAAGAGTACGGGAAATAAAATGGGTAAAAGGAAGAGGAAGCGCAAATAAAAGGGAAAGGGGAAGAGAAAGAGAAGTACCTTTTGGAGGTAGCTATATGGATAATATATTGTAGAAAATTATTCGCATTAAAACTTCACTATGGGACTCCTCGGACAAAATCTTTGTATACACAGTAAAAAATTATAGTTTATTTCTAATATCATTTGGTACTTAATTTAATCATTCTCGGAATTAAATTTGAATTTTAATGCCAAAAAGTCTTATTTTTAAACTATGAGAAGTTTTACAATATTATTTATTCCAAAATAGTTTCAAAATAAAGTCTTGAAAAGTATTAAAATCCTCTCTAAAGAAGCTTAATCATTTATGGTTTAAAAACAAATCCTGAAAAGTATAAAAACTTTCTCTTTCTCAATTATATTACCATCAAAATATTTTTGGTTTGAAATCAAAACCAAAAAAAATATAAAAAAAAAATTATCAGAAAAAAGTAAAAATAAAATCAAACAAAATGTTTCTAAAACTGTAATCCAGAGGAGTAATCAAATATACTCAAATAAATGGCCCGAATCTAATAATTGTATCAAGTAAGTAATGCAGAAGATTAATTAAATATCATGAGATAAAAAATTTTGCTTTATTTTTTCAGTCATAAGGCAGTTTCGGTCATTAGGCAGTTTCAGTCATAAGGCAGTATCACTGCAAGAACCTCGACGCTGCCGATATTTACCTGGACATCTCCAAAATATTAGTATAAAAATGACAATATGTGTATATAACGAGCCCTAACCGCCATAAAAGTGCATCAAACAAAATTATCGATTTCAGCTTTTTTATGGAAATCAACAATTTACTATCACATGCATCAACTCCCAAAATTTCATTGTGAAATGTGCAGTTTCGAAGTTAGAGACTAAATAAATTTCAAGGCTGCATACAAACTGTATGCAAAACAAATTAAAAAAAAATGTGTCCTGTAAAATTTACTTTTTGTTGGATACACTTTTATGAGGATTAAGTCTCGATATATAAGGTACTTTAGTGTTTGCTACTACTGTTTTGGATTTTTATGTAAATAAACTATGTTAACGTTATACAATTTCTCATTAATCTTTGGGATAATGGGTTATTTGCAGTATATCCACTGGAAATTTTATGGGGGTTTATTTTTAAATCCAAAAAAGTATACAATTTATTCCAATTTTCGGATAGATTTAATACCATTTAAAATATTTTTATTACCAAAAATATTATAAAAATAATCAAAATTTGGTTTTGATTTAATTCCATAAAAGTATAGAGTTTATTCCAATTTTGGATTGATCTTATACCATTTCAACTATTTTTATACCAGAAATATTCTAAAAATAATGAAAATTTGGTTTTGGTTTAATTCCAAGAAAGTATTAATTTGACAAAAATAATTTCCGTCTCTCAATATTCTCTTCTTTTTTTTAAACCAGAATGGTTTTAATTTTATGCTTTTTGGCATTGTTATATATAAATACCAAAATGGTATTAAAATTAAACTAAAATTTTACTGTGTACAAAATCTAGGTCGACGGAAAATAAAAATAACCAGTAATTATGTATATGCTTAATTTTATATTTTATTCATAAGAATCTATGCGCTTAAAGCCAATATATACTCTGCCATTTTTAAGGGGAAGTCAAATTTAAAATGGCAATCAAAAAAATTGTTAAATGTAGCAATAAGTGGTCTTCCACCCTCAAATTGTCGCGCAGTGTAATTGAAAGCCACAGCATTCCGTGGCCAGGTTTACTAGTTTTAAATTAAAATATTAAATTTTTAATATTCCCAATATACAATTTAATGAAGAATCAGCTTGAGAATTTTATGAACATGAACTAGTAGGTATTACAGCTTTGTGCCGAAACCCAAACCTTAAAAGTTCCAGAAGGAGAAGTGGTAGACCCACCAAAATATATGTATGTGCTCGTGTACCGATATGATCAGGATCATGAGCTGAGTCGATTAAACCGTGTCTGTCTGTCTGTGTGAACGCAAACTAGTCCCTCAGTTTTTTTAGATATCTGCTTGAATTGTGGGTGTGTTTTTGAGAGAAGCTGATCATTTGTCGGAATCGGGCGAATCGGACCACTATAACATATAGCTGCCATGCAACCGATTGTTCAGATATTGACATTTTTGTGTATAACTTCTCCATTTAAACAGCAAAGATCATGATACTATTTTTTCTAATAAACACCTTTGCATAATAACCCACAAAACTGAAAGTATGAACTAAAGAAAACAGACCATGTATCGTTTCATTTCTGCATTCATAAAAGCTATGAAGCCGTCAGTACGGCCGAAGACAACCGCGCTCTTAGATACTTGTTTAATTATGTACCTAATTGGTATCAAACATCACGAACAACAATTTTTACATGTTTTTTTATACTCAGCTGTACTAGTACACAGAGTATTATAGTTTTAATCACATAACGGTGGATTGTAACAGAATGAAATAATCGAGATAGATATAGACTTATATATATCAAAATGATCAGGGTGAAAAGAGAAATCGATTGAGCCATGTCCGTCCGTCCGTCCGTCCGTCCGTCCGTCCGTCCGTCCGTCCGTCCGTCTGTCCGTCCGTCCGTCCGTCCGTCCGTCTGTAAACACTCTAACTCGCGCAAAAATTGAGATATTTTGATGAAATTTGGAACGCAAGTTGGTATCGAGACTGGGACGGTTGGTATTGAAAATGGGCGAAATCGGACCATGACCACGCCCACTTTTCCTATATAGAAAAAATCGGAAATTTGGTATCTCAGCCACTAATATAGCTAGAGTTTTAAAATTTTACCCACGTATTGAGCTCGGGCCCTTATGAAGAAATTTGATGAAGTTTTGGAAAATGGGCGGTGCCACGCCCACTTATTAAGGGTCAAACATTGAAAGTTTTATATGTCATAACTCAGAAACCGTTGAAGATATATCGATGAAATTTGGTACGCGTAATTTGCTTACATAGACAAATGTTTTGACGAAAAATTATCAAAATCGGTTTACGGCCACGCCCACTTTTATATATGTGTATTATAAAGTGACCTAATAAAACCATTTTAAGCGATATCTCTGTCAAATATAAAGATCTATCATTGAAATTTTGTCGCATGAGTCCAACTATGGACATAAAACAAAAAACACAAAAATTTTGGAATATGGGCGGTGCCACGCCCACTTATTAAGGGGCAGACATTGAAAGTTTTATGAGTCATAACTCAGAAACCGTTGAAGATATATCGATGAAATTCGGTACGCGTAATATAATTACTTAGTCAAATGTTTTGGCGAAAAATTATCAAAATCGGTTGACGGCCACGCCCACTTTTATATATAGGAAATATAAGGGGGCCTAATAAAAACATTTTAAGCGATATCTCTGTCAAATATAAAGATCAATCACTGAGATTTTGTGGCAGGAGTCCAACTATGGACATAAAACAAAAACTACAAAAATTTTGGAAAATGGGCGGTGCCACGCCCACTTATTAAGGAGCGAATATTGAAAGTTTAATAAGCCATAACTCAGAAACCGTTAAAGATATATCGATGAAATCTGGTACGCGTGATATATTTACTTAGCCAAATGTGTGGACGAAAAATTACCAAAATCGGTTGACGACCGCGCCCACTTTTATATATGTGTATTATAAAGTGACCTAATAAAACCATTTTAAGCGATATCTATGTGAAATATAAAGATAATTCATTGAAATTTTGTGACATGAGTTTTACAATAGACCGGAAACAAAAAATAAAAAAGTTTGGAAAATGGGCGTGGCACCGCCTCTTTTTAGACAAAGGGATATATGAGATTTCTTAGCCTTTAACTCGACAAATAATTGAGATATTATGACGAAACTTGGTTTATACACTTTTATAACATGTGTTAATAGACACGCAAAAATGTATTGAAATCGGTTTATGACCACGCCTACTTTTTAACAAAGATATTTCTGGAACACCCTTTTGGAATTTGTAACGTGAAGTCTTTGTAACTAAAAGTCATAGAGGGATGAAATTTTGCACTAACAATAATATTTGTATGCTTATTTGGATGATTGATATAAATTTTGAAAATGGGCGTGGCTGCGCCCTGTTTATGCAGCACTCGTTTCATATAAAATACACCCTATATCGAACAAACGCAAACAAACAATGAAAGCATACAGCTGAGTATCTAATGTTCGATTGCACTCGAACTTAGGCTTCCTTACTTGTTTTTTAATTCTTTGATGTTCTCTATCTCCATAATATAAAAAATCTATTATGTTGCTGTGTAAAGTTGATAACAATGCTATTTGCTTTTTGACATTGTTATATGTATACAAAGGTAACTACGAGTATGTATGTACATACTTACATATTTGAGTTTTTTCCATTTAAATAAAAAATGATGCATCATCACTCTTAATATTTTATTGGCAAACTAAAAACAACAACAATACCTACTTGTAGTGAACTCTGCTAAGTCATGCCAATTTGTATGCAGTAGCAAACCCGGCTTATACATAGAAAAAATACGAGCTTTTAATCACCATTCGGCCAGTGCTTCGGCCAAGCATCAACAGCGCTTCAAGCTAGGGTTGGGCGATATATATCGATATATCAATATATTGATATTTTTAAAATAGTACAGCCGATAATATCGACGATATTTTCATCTACCGGGCATCGATAATCGATAATTTTTTGCCATTTCGTGCCAAATTCGATATTTTTCATACATTTCTGATTCGCTTTGAATTTAACAGCAGAACATTTTTTAAGAAGTGGTATAACCATAATGTTCGGGGGCTTGAATTCAAATTACCTTCTTCTTCAAGCAATTCTTGAATGATTTTTATGTTTATACTTCAAGATTCTTAGAATATCTGTAGACCCATCCAAGTTTAACAACAAATATCTAGTAAACTATATGTCTCCGGCAAGTTTGAATTTCAGTTTTGAGATCTGTGAGAGCACCTCTAACCCCGTAAAGAAGTGGTTTTCCGCGGGGCGTGCTTCCTTAATGTAAAGCCCACCCTTTCGATATATTGATATATCGATATTTTTACACGGCATAAATCGATGTTTTTTTTTATTTCGATATAATATATATCGATATATTTTTCCAATTTGCCCATCCCTACTTCAAACCACCTTTCTAGCTATTGATAAATTTTTCATACATACATACATATATAGAGTAAGTGCGGGTAATGTGGTATAGGCGGCTAATGTGGTACACCTCCTTTTCTCGGAAAGTATGAACGTGAAAATAATGGGACCTATCCAAAGAGATCGGCGTTCGCAGAAAAATAGTAAAGCAGGATTGAACTTGTTCTTTGTACGCGATACTGTGAGTCAGTTGTAATAAAACTGCGCGGTATTGCTATTGACTTTTTTTTTTGTTCAGACAAACCGATTTTTTGCAGAAATACCAATAATTTTAAACTACATTTATTACTTGTAAGGTAATAAGTGATTATTGTTTCTGTGAACTGCATATTCAATATTTTGTGCACATTTGTGTATAATTAGTTATTTAAGAATAATGGGATAAAACTCCATGTCGGCTATTGTGGTATAGGTAAATGCGGGTAAAGTGGTATAGTATACTAAATAACTCTTTCAATTAAAAACATGCCGAAAAACTATACTAAATAACTCTTTCAATTAAAAACACGAAAATGGAGAGCAGAGGATATGAAAACCCTATACAAACAGTAAGGAGACGGGAAATGGGTATTCTATTGGCTTTCAAAAAGTCTGTGTCCCTCGTACTACGCTGCAGCGTATGACAAGGAGTGAGAAACCCACCGTCAAACTATTAGAAACTAAACTGGGACCACCTATAATTTTCGAAATACTTGAAAAAGAATACATAAAATATAATTTCTCACCAACTCATATTTGGAACGTGGACGGAACCAGAAATCAGTAGTGCCTTCGCAATAACCCCAAATATTCGCAAGAAAAGAAAAACCAAATTGGAATAATTACTTCAGCTGAACGAGAATCACTTGTAACCATTATCACTTGCACGAGCGCAGGAGGCAGATTCGTTCCTCCGGTTTTATATTTCCGCGTCATAACCAACATCCTCTTCTCATGAAGAACGCTCTACCTGGCTCGGACTAGACTTGTCATTTGTCAGTTGGTTCAGATTCCCATCTTCACAGAATGGTTAAGCTATTTTTTAAGGGTTACAAAACCATCTGCATGTGAACCTGTGCTGCTTATATTAGACGGACATTATAGCCATACCCGCAATATAGAAGCTTTTGATCCGTGGTATACTATACCACATTACCCGACATGGTATACCACATTACCCGCCAATTTTTTCAATAGGTTGTTTATGACTTTTAAGATATTTTCTTAAATATCTCTGAAACTCTCAGCTGTAAGACTACTGCTTTATGCTTCCTTTGTTCGTAAAACTTCAAGTATCTTATTAGAAAATTTTCTTTGAAATTGCATGCAGATTCATGATTTTACAGAGGAAAATAAAATGGGTATTCCACATTACCCGCACTTACTCTATGTACATAGATATGTATGTATGTAAATAACTTCATTTTGGACTACTGTACAAGGTGGCGCAAAGGTTGACATTCACGATCACCTTTTTCACTTAAATTGTGTTTATTTTATGTTTATTTTTATGCTCAAATCGAGACAGTGAATTTCATTTTAATAATTTTTGATTCCACTATTACATAGGTACTATTTAAACTTAGAGATTTCTCTTATAGAGTGGTGACTTTTGTGGCACCTTTTACTTGTTATATATATGTACATTATAAATACTTACATATATACATACATACATACATACCAGTATTCAATTTATTGTCATTTTGCTCATTGCAACAATGTGTTAATCAGCGTTGCCATTCTAGCTTTTTTCAAGCTAGATTTAGCTTTTTTTCTTGTCTTTTAGCTGCAAAAATTCTGATTTAGCTTTGGCTTTTTTTTTTAGCTTTTTTATTTGCTAAAACTCCCCAAAAAATGAGCGCTGCTCACTGCTCATATACATTCATACAGTCATTATAGTTACCATTATTTGAATGTAAAACATTTTTTTTAACATTTCGTTATTTTTATTGACTTTGAAGTACAAATTTACATATATGTAGTATATGAAAATAAATAACTTATGCAGGCTCCACTAAACACTTCGGTTCTTCAGATAAATTGACTTCTTGTTCTTCTTCGACAGCTATCCAATTTGTTTACTTCTGCATATTCTATACATGCATTCGCGTTTAAAATTCGTCAAATTCTTCATTCTCTGAGTTTATCCATCATTCGCACGTGAGCTGAATGTCAAATTATTTCGTCTTCCTTACAGTTTTGACATCTCGGTCACGAGAGTTTGACATTCAGCTCACGGCGTGCATGTGTATATGTATCTTGAACCGACCTGTTAAATTGACCTTGAATTTATGTGTGTTTTGAAAACACATTAGGCGAGTTCCCCTGGCTGTGATACAGATCCGCATAACAATTTTGTATGCAAATGGAACAACAATTTTGTTATCCTGGTGTTTATCTGGATCCATTTCGGGTCCGTATAGATTGTAATAGATTTTTTTGATCCATATAAACATCAGGATAAAAAAATTGTTGTTGCAGTTGCTTGCAAATTTTTTGTCCGGATTACTGCCCCGGGAAATCACCTATTAATTAATAAAGCATTGAAATACGCAGTAGGATTATCATCGTTTTATTAATCCGGGAGTACTAGTCAATAGATACTCCATTACTCCCTGTACCTCTTGTATAAGTATACAATTTTGTATACTCGCTTTTAACATTGTATGTCCTAGGAAGGGAAGTAATAAACACAAACAAAATAAAACAAAACTGAAAACATTTTGATATTGCTCGGAAAGGATATCAAACAGAGTACTGTTCTGCTCTCACTTGGGGAGATCTCGCTCCAAGTTCTACTGGGTAATTTCGTAATTTTTTTAGCTTCTTTTTTTAGCTTTAAATTTTTTTTTGATGTGTTTAACAATTTTTTTTAGCTTTTTCTAGCTTTTTTTTTTTGAGAATCTAGCTGGAACTCTGGAAAAGTTCTGGCAACACTGGTGTTAATATGTAGTAGCGGCTCCAAAACGGAAAACAAATATTCAAATGATCCATCAAAACGTAGTTAATTACACGCGCACGCACGCACGCACACACTACGCATAAACGCGTACAAAGTGGCCTAAGTATGCCGATTTTTGTAGCCAATTGCAACGATAGATCGTTGAGGCGCTTTCATGCGTGTGTGTTTGTGTGCGTTTTAACGCGAATTAGCAACAATAATTTGCAATCGAATAGACAGCTTTAACAACGTTTTGACGTTGTTGTAGTCACTGTTGTTGTGCGTAGTTGGCCGGGTCGTTTGGTCGCTTGTTCGGCGTGATCATCAAATATCCGCATCGTAAATATTTGCACAAATATGTATGGATATGTGACTGCGACGTGGTTTTGTGTTTTATTTTGTTTTCTTACAAACTTGTAATCGGACGCACACCAACACACAAATCCATAACAAAATTGCCACCAAAGGTGCTTTGGAGAATAAGTGCCTCCAAACTGCACTTCATTAGTTGTGCGCGTAGCACCCGTTGAAGCTGAATGCACAGTAGGCCGTCTCGCGTTATGGGGACCAAAAAAAAAAAAATATTCCGCTGCACTCCCCCCCATATGATTTCTTTTTGGAAAGCATTTACTGAATTTTTTTTTATTTTTTTGGACGCCGCTAGATGTCGCTAAAATTCGTTATTTTCATATCTTCGGTATTTATGGTCCGATCCAAAAGATTGATACACCAATATCTTTGACTTGAGAGGAGGGTTTCTACTTTGTAATTTGTATTAACCCTATGTGTGCCATGGGGGTTACTACCACCCAGTACTTAGTTTATACCACCCTAATGTACTATTTTTTATGCTCGCATGTTGAACGCAGTCAAAAATCATGGATTTTTTGCAAAGAAGTATTTCGATCGCTTCAGTAGAACCTGAAATAAAAAACATTCAACATTCCGAGGAATATATCGTCCCCTCAATATAACAATAGCGTATAATTTTTTTTGGGTTTTGAGAAAATCGAGTTTAAAGTTTTTCTCAAATCAGATATCTTGTAAATTTTTGAGCCAGAAATTATACACCATTTTTTCCAATGACATTTTAACCCACTTTGTGGAAGTAGAATTTGACGAAATTTTGACCAGACATAGAATCAATGATGGAGATTCTAAATATGCAATAAAAAAATAATGGCGTATGAGCACATACGCTATTGTTATATTGAGGGGACGATATGTTTTTCGCTTCCTGTGGTCTTTTAGGTTTACTTTACAAAGATTTCTTCTGAGGAGACCCCTTTTGAAATTTTATGGCGAATAATTTTCTCGATTATTTTAAGCCTTCAGCGACCTTAAAAATACTATTACTATACTTATTAGCAAAAGCAATTGCTTAAATATCTTTTACTGAAAAGAATAAACATTTGAGTTCATTTTTTTGAAGTGAGCCACCTAAAATTTTTTCGACGGCCATGTATTTTAGTGAAAGTGGGTAGTATGGCTCACAACGCTTAAACAAAAATACGTATTTAACAATTTTTCGAAATTCGAATTATTTTCAAAGTTATAGCTATCAAGTTCGAAGTTTCGAAGTTCCTCAGTTTTTGCCGATTTTCTCACGATTGGTCAAACCGATTTTGCTAAATTTTGACATACATATAATAAACGATGGTATCTTCTACCAAACTGCATTTCTTATTTTTGCAAATAATTTTTTTTGCAAACATTATTCGCAATTTTTATGTTCTGGACCACGGTCGGATGGCGCTTTTGTATGATGTTGTTGGGCATTCCATTAGTAACTATTAGGTAGGAATTTTTTTGCTCTTATTGTCGGCCATGATTTTTATTTCAATGTACCGTTGCCCGCGCGTCCATAAGGGCTTTCTGGAGATACCTGGTATAGAGACATGATTACAAAATTAGTTCCTAGCGAAATTAGCTGTCATTAATCTTGTTGACATGTGGTTCCAATAGGACGGAGCCACATTCCACACAGTGCACGGTACAATTGATTTACTCAAAGAAACTTTTGTTGAACGATTAATTTCAGGTAATGAAGAATAATCATTGTTTGCAATCCCTGGTGCCGATATTATTGCTTAGTTCTCTAGCCAAATAAAGTTGTGCTTTAAAAATATCTAAAATTGTTCCATCAATTTACTTTATATTTCTTTTATTTACCAATTTTACTTTATTTTTTCGCCTTATGCGACCCACTGTGAATGCTTTTTCACGCCATTTGGCATGATTTGCATCATTGGAGTGTAAAATTTTAAAGACACGCACTCGTAGCATACGTACAAACATATATGTATATACATACGTACATATAAATTGGTAGTATCTACAACTTAACTTGCGGCTGGTCTGATCTCTTCGGCATTTTATTTTTTGCTGTTTTAAGGGTATTATGTAGTTGTTATTGTTGGTGTTGCTACTGTTGATGCGTTAACATACCAAAGTGATTTTATTTGCATTTGATTTGATTTTATTGCGCGCCGGAGTAATACATGGCGCACACAGAAAAACCACATACACAAGATGTCAAGAGGTGTCAAGTCAAACGCGGCTAGCCTTTCTGAACGTTTGCGGGGCCGTCCCTGCTTGGCTGCTGGCTGTTGCACGATTGCCTGGCTCCTTTGGCTGTATGTATATGCAATTAAGCGCAGCGCACTATCGCCATTGCCATAGACCACTTGCGCCATCGGCGTGCTTGCGACAAAAAGCAGCAACAGTAAAAACAACGACAGCGGCAGCGACAACGACAACGTCAACTGTGCGACTGGTCCAAGTGACAACCGCAGCTACGGCGGATTGGCTGACGCTCACGCAAAATGCATACAAAATGCTCAAACGTCACGCATGTATGAAGAAATCCTGCCAATGAATCGCCACAATGAATTCGCACTTAATGTAAGCTTAGCTTGACGGCTTATGTAGATATGCAGAAAAAAAAATGTAGAAATAAGTGAACGCGGGCTAGGCTTTTGCGCCGAACGGCCTTTGATTCTACGCCTCTGTCGCTGCCTCTGCCTCCACCAGCGTTGCCACTTAAAAAATTTTGAATTTACCAGAATACAAAATAAAAGTAACCAAAGCTAGAAACAAGTAACCAAAATAAATTGATAAAATAGGCTTATGTCCCATTAACGTAAGGGGTACTTATTTGGAAGCAAAACAATATATACGGTTAACAAAAACTAAAATATATCAATTATTTTACATTTTTAAGCCTTAATCAGTCGAGCGAAATATCGCCCCGTCGTAGCGTTCTATCAATATTTAGAAACACGGCCAGATATGAGAATGAACAGAACCAAAAGGCTGACAAAATCGCCCGACGAAAATTCACCAGAATAGATTTATTTCTAATGTGGTCGCTGGATCGTGTCAAATAAATTATTTGGACTTAAAAGATTTTTAGTGCTTAGGAGGAAAATTATTTAGTTTATTTTTTTTTTATTGTTGGGGATAAATGGAAAAATTTCAACAACTATTTCCAGCGAAGGTTGAGTATAGCTATTTCACTAAGAACCCTTTTCGATCATTAGCACCCTTTTCGGAAGTGGATGCTCCTCACGAGGATCGAACCCGCGATACATTCCATCTTCAGCCGCAATATGCGAACGCTTTTACACGCTGACCACTGAGACTGTGAAAGCTGTTGAATTTTTCCCACTTTTGCCTATTCTTTTTCCTGAAACAGCTTTACACTCAACATTCGCTGGAAATAGTTGTTTAATTTTTTCCATTTACCCCCAACAATAAATTATTTGGAATTTGATAAAAAAAAAAAAAAATGCAACAAAACAATTTGGATAACAAATATTTTATAGTTTGAAAAAATTAAAAGCGTATTCCTAAAAATTGAATGTAACTATGGTGTACTCAATACATGGGCCTTGAAGGTAACCAAAATCGGCCGAAAGTAACCACGTAACCAAACAAAAAAATTGTAACCAATTTTGGTAAAAAGTAACCAAAGTGGCAATGCTGACCTATACCTCTGTACCTCTGTCTGCCTCCAACTCTCTGCTAATTCTGCCTCTGCTGTTGCCTGTATCTCTGCCGCAATGAGGTCGCGCTTTGTCGCTTTTTCTTTGCACTCTGGGTGTTGTCGCTTGATTTGCATGGTTACCGTTTTTTTTTTTGTCTTTTATTTGTCAGAATTTGTATTGTTTTTATTCGCCATTTTCGTTGTCTACTCTTGTCGGTTAAATGACATTATTTTTTATTTCATTATTTTTGTTTTCTAGTCTACAAATCTCCATAAGCCAGTTGTATGCGCGCATAATTATTTTGTTAAGATAGAGACCCGGCCGGCCGGCATGTGGCATGGCGTGCAAACAGCTTTTAATGTAGTACAATATGTACATACGTAAAATATGTGCTCAAAAACTTGTCAGGAACGTACATAGCGAATAGAGTAAGAGGGGAGCCGGTACGTCACCTTCCCAGTTTCAATCGATCTTCTGCTTTGGTACAAAAATTTAGTCTTAAATCATCTTGGCGATTTCTATTGGATTATTTGCTTTCGCTTCGAAAAGTCATCAGCCATTACATACTCGAAGCAATTACTCTAAGTAGTTTTCGAAATTCTCAGAACCCCTCCTAAAACTAGTAAATTGCGTTCCTGCTGCGCTCATGACATCTACACACTTCCCAGCACATATTGTTTTGCGCACGCTTTTTCCTACCCACGGATAAATGGTATGCCTTATGGGCTAAACAGAATCAGTACTTCTCCGGCATGACGGACAAGGAAGAAACTGACAGCTGAGTAGACTGTGTATATTTTACTCCGGCAACGCTACATTGGCAACGTATCAGTCGCCGGATCCGGCATACTTTGCCAATTTTCTATTTTGCCCTACGTCAGTAATATAAGATGTGTTTGGTGAAGGCATTAGAGTACTCTAGTGCAGAAAATTGCGTTCGATAACTCGTTTTTGTACTAAACTGTGTTTTGTAACCAACTTAAAATTTAATATTAGTATTAATTAAAACTATTAATACATATTCCATGCGATTTTGCTCTTAGCAATTCGTTAATTCTCGTTTTTTGACGCCTTTACCTAAAACTTCTGTGACAAATGTCTGATATTGTTCTACCCTACACTTTTATGGCATTCACCGAACACATATTATGTATATGTGCCACTCTTCCGCTACGTACGTCCTGTCAGTCGACTACTTAACTGTCGGCTACTTAACTGTCACGCTTTGCTTTTATTTGCACATACTTTGTGCCTGCCCGGCACAGGACAAGTTTTATGCATGGAAATATAATGAAAGCAAGTTATTAGCCCATTTAGCTACTTAACTTGTACGATTCTCTATAAGTAAGTGCTGTAAGTTCAGGTTGACTGCGTATGCGCGCCAAGTTACGAGTACTTAGAACTTGAATTGCTTCATTGAATATTAAGAATAATAATTAAATTTTAATGTCAGTTAGTTAGCTTGAACTTAACAATTCATTATTATTTTTTATGTATGTATTTTTCCATAAAGTTTGTGAATTTCCATATTTGCATATGAAATGAGCGAAAGTAAGTGAGTGCTCTGAATTACTATAAACAGGGTTCTTCTTCGACTGAATGAGACTGAATGAAGTTAGTTAATACGAATTTGATGAAACCAAAATTGTAATAATAAGTAACTTTACCCACTTCCAATTCTCCTTGAGCTTTTGCTCTATGTCTTGGCTCATTTCCAGCATCACCCAGGAGAGTATGGTAGTACGCGCGACCTCTGTGAGAGGGGTGGCTCTGTATCCTGAGCCCTTTCGAGGCACTTACCGCAACCTCCATAGATCTGTTACGTTTAAACCCGGCCTGCACTTTGACCGCAGCAGACCTCTGGAAATTTGTGTAGATTGCTCGCGCCCAACCAATTTCAGCCTTGATTTGCATCACATCAACAGGCAGCGTCTTGGTGAACAAATACGATACATTGTGAAATCTCTTCAAAACTCTAATAACCACCGTTCTATGCCAGCTTCGAGTCTGGATTAGGGGCAACCTATCTTTAAAATGGATAAACGCTGTGGATGTCGCGGACGTTGTCGGAGAGATCTGCTCTCCAGCTTTGGCGTTCAGCGCAGTAGCAAGCTGCATACCCGGTACACCTCGACTAGCTGCAGCGAATCTCATCGTAAACCTCGCCTTAGTCTGGGTACGTTTAGCTTAGAAGAACTTTGTTAGTATAGAAGAACTTTGTTAGTTTAGAAGAACTAGTCTACGGCATCACAGAAGCCTACGAACCTTATTTACCTTAGCCTTAGCCGCAGCGCGACTGGTAGAGGGTTTCTGCAAAGCCCCCGAGTGTACGGGTGTTGACCATTTCGGCTTTTTGCTAGTACATACCGGTCTCGTTTAAATTATTTTTGCTATTTTCTTCCATGCTAAAACCCACGTGTAGTGCAGAAGGGGTTGGTCCACCCCGCGCAGAGAGCCGCAGTACCCGATGTAAGGCCAAAAATACAACTAGGTGCGGTCTGGTTCCCTAGGTGTGCTATTTTGGGGACCCCAACCAGGTTGATCCCTGAAATCATGATCAAACAACATTTCTATATATCAAAGCTATTGCAGAGCTAACTGATGTCTGATTTCAGCTGGACATCCCCCAACGAATGCACGATGCTCCTGTAGTGGCCATTATCAGCCGGCACTCTCTCGAAGGGTTCAGTTTGGGATTTTTCCAACCATACATATTTAGACAGAGTGAAATTAAAATAACTGCTTTCTGCCCAAACTAAAAACTAAAAGCATTGCTATTTAGTTCTTGTTGAGCTTTGGGCTTTGGTCTATTTCAACTCGTGAGAGTTCTAAAAGAGGGACTAAGGAGCCTTAATTCATTCCTTTTTATAGCAAAGTAAGCTTTACCCTTGTCATACTTACATATCAAGTGACACATTTTATGTGATGTTTATAAGAAGATAACTGAACCCAGATTGGCTCCGCCAGACTGTCATCCTCTCTTTAGCCATATGTTTTCTTTGGTTAGCTATAAAAAGTATATAAGCATTCGGAAGTCGTTCCCTGCATACCAAAGTGACGTTTACAGGCGAAAGAGAAATGCTAGATAGAGTTTCGCACAAGCTACGATTTTTTAGAGTTAAATTTTCATACGACCTTTACTCCCTTCTTCATTTTCTTTTCATTGATGTTTTTGGTGCTTAGCATAAACATATGTGCTCTAGGTTTAGATTTTATCACCAATTTTTATAGCAACAATTAGTGAACACTAACCATTAATTTATGCGCCATTATCAACCCGTAAACGATTTTTGTGGGTGCGTCATTATTATGCATAATGTGACCAAGTTCATTTTACATACATGAATACATACATGTACATATCGCACGTTTTATGCAATAGGGATTTAACTAAAAAAAAATTTTTTTGGGAAAACGCAAATAAAGTTTTATAATTTCAATTAGTTTCCTTCTACGGCTAACTACAAAATCACTTCTATTTCCGCCATTTTTATGTTTTTGAGTATTTTATAAGACTAGACTCAAAGGCACTAACCAATTATTGAAATATATGGCAAAATCCCAGAAATCGAAAATTTCGAGTTAAATCCCTATTGCATAAAACGGACGATATGTACATATACCCACCCTGCAAAAAGTGGGACCACGTAATATACTAGTAAAGGACCAGGTTACGTTGTGACAGTTCCTAGTTACAGAGGTGGTCCAATTATATGAAAAAAATATGATTACATTAACATTGCGATGTCATTGGACATGACCACCCCTGCTTCACCGCTGCATAACAAAGGACTATATAAAAAACCACCCCATTTGGGTCATAGACTAGTCTGCTTACAGTGGACCACGTTTTAAACTACATCCCAATTCCCTAGACCGAGCCAAATTGCCGACCAACCACGAATTAGTTGGCGGCGAATGACAATTTACATTCGATGTGGTCCGATGCAGCATAACATGTAACCAAGTCTGTAACTAGGCCGCTTCACGCGTGGTCCGATGCAGCATAACATGTAACCAAGTCCGTAACCACGTCCCTTCAGACCTACTTTATAGCCCCGTCCCATTGGACTACCTGGTCCTCAAATTTTTGAAGGGTAGCTATCTATATAGCAACAAAATATATTTACATGCATACAAAGACCTATCTAAGACTATAAAGAGATTTATATCGACTTTTCAGACATTAACTTAAGCATAAAGTTTTATAAGGGCGCTTACCGCCGCGCCCATATTGCTATTTGAGAAAGCCTAATCGAACTTATGACTTCTTCCATACCCACTATGTACCAGAGATGTTAAGTAATGCAGTACTTTGTGACTGCGCAGTCTTTTGATTGAGGTCAAAATGACTGCTATTCATTTTTTGTCAGTCATGACTGGGAATTAAAAAAAGAAGCTTCATTCTGACTGGTAAATTTTAACTGTGCAATCACCTGGCTGCAATCCACCCCGTTACTGCAATCATTTGATTGCAATCATGAAATGATTGCAGTTACAGTCTTTTGCCATTCTTCTCATAGGGGTTACTAGGTGTTTAAAGTTTCGATCCCTAAGTTTGATACACTAATCTCTTTGGCATGAGAGGAGGGTTCCTGCTTTATAATTGTATTAACCCTACGTGCGCCATTGGGGTCACTTCCACCCAGTGCTGAGTTTATACCACCTTAATGTACCTTTTTTTGCCGGCATGTTAAACGTCGAAAAACATTAATCTTTTGCAAAAGAAGTATTTCGATCGCTTCAGTAGAACTGGGAATAAAACACATTTAACATTCAGAGGAATATAAGTTTCTCGCTTCCTGACTGTATAAAAAGGGGTCAAAATAACAATTTCTTAGGGGTGCTAGATGGTTAAAATGTTCTAGAAAATTATTCGGCATAAAATTTCAGTAGGAGTCTCTTCAGAAAAATACTATAAAATTAAGCTAAAAACCACAGGAAGCGAAAAACGCATATTCCTCAGGACGTTAAATGTGTTTTATTTGCGGTTCTACTGAATCGATCGAAATCCCTCTTTTGAAAAAAATGAATGCTTATTGACGACGTTTAACATACAGGCAAAAAAAAGTTACATTAAGGTGATATAAACTAAGTACTGGGTGGAAGTGACCCCAATGGCGCACATAGGGTTATTATTATTATTATAGGGCAATACTGCACCGCGACCTACAATGAGATCTATTGTGCTATGCCTCATAGCCTAGTGTATATGGAGGCCTTTGATAAATTTAAGGACCTCCTCAGGCCTTTTGCTCCAAATTTCAAATGGATGCAGGGTCACACCTGCACATAGGGTTAATACAATTATAAAGTAGGAACCCTCTATAAAACCGAAGATATGAAAAATTGAATTTAAGCGACATCTAGCGGCTTGAAAAAAAAACGTTTCAGGAAATGTTTTCAAAAAAGAGATAATTTGGGGGCGTACGTCGAACTTTTTTTCTCGATACGCTCTAGTGTACATATCACTAGCTTAGAGTGCAAATTGTGTAAGTCCCTTTTTTCAAAATTTGTAGGAGAGATAAAAAACAAAAAATAAAAAATTTCGAGATGAAAAAAATTTTCTGCTCATGAAAATATTTTGGACTTACACAATTTTCTTCGCTTTTTGGTCTTACACAATTTGCGTATCACTGAATAACAACGAGTAGAAATATGACAAGAGTAAAAGACTTGTTTAGCGCGGTGCGTATTTGATTTTTCTAGCGTTCTACATAAAAATACACTTTTTCATAAAAATGGACTTACACAGTTTGCACTCCAAGCTAAAGATATGTATTTAAAAGATTTTATAAACTGACCATTTTAGGTACATGTATGCTAAAGAAATACTATTACAGCTAAAATACCTAGAGAGCATATTTTTGGTACTAGTATTCTAAATGACTACTTAAAAAATATCGCCAGTCACCAATGAATGAAAAATGAATGGTCAGTCATACTTGCCAAAAATACTGGGGACTTCAAATTTTAAATCATCAGTCAAAAAAAGGACTGAAAGGCTGCATTCAAGACTTCAAGAAAAAGAATGGGACTGCAAGGGCTGAAAGTCACGATGATTGCAATACTTAACATCTCTGCTATGTACCAATGCTGTAAAGGATTCAAATAATTTGCTATTCGAAATCAGTGATGCTGTCCAGTAATCATTCAATTCGATTTATCTTTCTGTCGGAATGTGACATTTAAAATTTTAGCTCAGCGCTCACCCAAATTAGTTATGAATGCAGACATCAATATTTCCAATCATTGAATTGAAATCAAGAATGTCAGAATTTTGAACACTGAATAGTCAATCAATCTGTTCAAATCAGTACTTGATTGCATTCCTAAATCCGTACCAATCATGCAGTACAAACAGTTTGAAGCAAACGTCTAAGTGACAGAATGATTGCATTCGTTTAAAAAACCTACACTGAGAGAAAAAAAATATATGGAGGGGTCAAAGAAATTGTTTACCTATTTTGAACACTACTTTCTTTGTTTTGAGTAAATTTTCCTTAAAACATGTTAAAAGGTTTATAAAATATTGTTGTTACATGCGTTACCATGGTTTCATATACTTGTTTTGAAAAAATTCATACTTTAAAATAATGAAAAATTCTTTAAGCGCCATTCCATTCCCAACTTTCCTTGTTTTGAAGACTTGATTTCTTTAATTTTGAGAAATTAAATTCCCATACAAATCCCCATGGCAACGAATTTGTTTGAATGTTTTTTTATGTTTTTTCCACATTTTTGAGAAAATTTACACAAAACAAAGAAAATTTTGTATTGGGACGCGTGTTCAAAATAAGGAAAATTATGTCTTTGATCGAGAGAAATTTTTTTTTTTGAGTGTATGTATTAAGTTTGCTTTCATGTTTGATTTGGAATGATTCTGCTGCATTCACATCATCTACCAAATGCTCTTCCTCCAATCAAAGACACACTCAATTTTTTTCCATTGGAATTTTACAATCCTTTTCAAAACTGATTTCAATTCTTAGACATTTTTGTTAAGAATTATGGGTGAATGAAATCAACATTGATTGAATCCGGTTAACAACTCTGCTATCTATTATATGTATACATATGTACCTGATCTTTCTCTCCCTCGCTTTGTTGTAGCGTGCATAATTTTATGAGCAAATCATTGATTGGAAGGTGATATGACAGCTGAGAGAATTAATTTCTTTTTTTGATTGTACTGGTATTCATTTGTTACATAAAAATGTTTGAAGTTATATTGCAATTCAATCAGCTTGTGAGTTAAATTAATTGAAACTGAATTCAATTGAGCATGATGCGAGAAAAGTGATATATACTATGTACGATACAGTGTTCGCAATAAAAGAGTAAACTGACACACATGTATTTGAATTTAAATGATGGTTTTTAAGGAGATCTCCGATGGAGTAATGCTATGTAGGTTTTTATTTCAGGCGCTAAAATTTCAAGATACCTACGATTACAAATTCATATTTTCTGAATTATGATGCCGTTAAAGTAAATGTGTAGTGTATATATCAATTAAAATGTCTCTTCTTTTGTCAAATAAAAAGTATATTCTTGGAGTGCGATACAAGTTTGGTTTAAACCCAGTATTTACTTAATTGTGTATTAAAATAGTTATATATACTCACTAACTAAGCACTAGAAAAGCACTAAACACTACATTATATTATATTACTAGTTCCATTATAAAATACTTGTTACTTCCAATGGCGTACAGTTAATCGGTTTAAACTAGCCTGATGATGAAGAGTTGAAGAAACCATTTGTAGTGCTCTATTAGTTTCTTGTCTATATGATCGCCTACATTATAGGTACGCTCTATTTTAATGATCGTACATATATGTAAGTATATCACGACGAATTGCCGATGTGTGATAATTAAAATAAATAGATGTGGATGTATGATGAGTACATATGTTTATATACATATGTATGTGTATTTAAGTAAAATCAATAAAAAGTCAAATATGAGTAATACTTATGACTATAGTGGAAAACGTGCATAATCATTGTGGCGAAATAATACCTAATGATATGACAAAAAAAAACTATTTATGTACATGTGTAGGTCTATCACGAGTATAAGCCCCAAATTGTCTCCCAAAGCGAGTTCCCAGCCACTATTTATGCAACAGGTGACTACGTCAATAAAAGTAGGTGATTATATGTATACATAATATATGCACTATGTAAATTGTATATGTACATATGTACAATGTACATTGTACATATGTATGTATATTGATCATTAAAACTAATTTCTCATTTTTGTTTAGTCTGTTCTCTCTCTCTGTATTAATTCAATTACATTTGTATGAGTCAATCATTGAATGATAAAATGACCGTTGAGGTGTTTTTTGAGGGTTTGTGAAACAAGTGATATATTTTTTTTTATTGAATTCTGAGCCTTCACTACGAAGTTACAATGCATTTCAATCAGCATGCAAGTTAAATTAATTGGCACTCAAGTAAATTGAGCATCATGCGAAAAAGGTGATATGTCATACAGTGTGTGCAACAAAAGTTTAAACTGACACAGATGTAAATACATACATGTGAATGGGAATAAGGAGCCGCGTATCTTTTGTTACATCTATTTTGTTCTTATATTAATTTAGCATCATGAATACAGGTAGGTACATTCCGACTTCGCGGTTTTTTAAACACACACTGTGAATCGCAAACGCTGTGCTAACAAATTCGCTGCGACTAACTTATAATTGTAATAGATCAGAAACACTCTTAAATGCCTCCTTTTATAATGATTTTATTTTTGCTCTCTGATAAATATACGGCTAACTACAAAATCACTTCTATTTCCGCCATTTTTATCTTTTTGAGTATTTTATAAGACTAGACTCAAAGGCACTAACCAGTTATTGAAATATATGGCAAAATCCCAGAAATCGAAAATTTCGAGTTAAATCCCTATTGCATAAAACGGACGATATGTACATATACCCACCCAATTATATGAAAAAAATATGATTACATTAACATTGCGATGTCATTGGACATGACCACCCCTGCTTCACCGCTGCATAACAAAGGACTATATAAAAAACCACCCCATTTGGGCCATATACTAATCTGCTTACAGTGGACCACGTTTTAAACTACATCCCAATACCCGAGACCGATGCAGCATAACATGTAACCATGTCTGTAGCTAGGTCGCTTCACGCGTGGTACTATGCAGCATAACATGTAACCAAGTCCGTAACCACGTCCCTTCAGACCTACTTTAAAGCCCCGTCCCATTGGACTACCTGGTCCTCAAATTTTTGAAAGGCAGATATTTGCGCAATGACTACGAATACAAAAAACATTTAGTTCAGCTACGAGTATGTATGCATTTCTAATCATTCCATTTTTATTATCAAAGAATTTTAAGGTGTTGCCTGGCGCCCTCCATACCTACTCACGCCGGAATTTCATTGAGTTTCTTTTGTCAATTCATTCAATAAAAAAAGAATTTTATTTTCACTTGCCTTGAAAATTTTATGTACATACGAGTATTTGCCTATGCTCGTTTGCGCGCGAACATAATGAACACCCGCACCCAAGTGCACAGGCACACACACGTTCGAAAATTGTTTCGCACGGCGCGCATGCGCTGTTGCATGTTTCTTCTGCGCATGCTTTCTTCTCCTTTAATCGATATCATCGATGGCAAAATGGGTTCAATGTGACGGGGATCGTTTAGCGAGTGACTTTGCATAATTGATTGGTATTCTCGGTTGTTCTTTGTTGACATCTTTTTAGTATTTTCTTTTTGTTATTTTTCATTGCCTTTTTATTCCGCACTTATGTATGTATGTATAAAATATTCATAATTTCTATAGATATGTATGTAAGACTCTTCTGTGTAAATTCTCCATGCATTGAACCAAACGACCACTCCTTGAATATTAAACAATCGATGGATCATGATTATGATGATGATGATGATGACGATCAAAATCATCGCACTAATTTGTACAATGTACATAGTTGCAATGAATGTACCTATGAATGTATGTATGTACAGTAGATTATTTTTTTTTTAGATATTCCCTCCGGCACCGGAATATGAAAATAGGATATTTTAGAGTAAGTAAACTGAATAAAAAATTTCACTTTTCCAAAAACTGGATGGAGCTACACCGAAAACCGCGTAAATTCCCATAATTTCAAGGTATGTTTAGATTTATGTATGAAAAAAGTTAGGATTTTGCACGAGAAAAAAATTTATATCCATCCATACGTAGAATTAACCGCTAACTCGAATGGCGTATTCCGTTTTTTGGTACACTACCCAGGGAAGGTAATATCGCGGTCTAAAGTCATCATTTTCTTTTTTTTCTCATGAATCTTCAACTTCTTGCCCTATACTCTTCCCGAAATCGGAAATTATTTTTTAACTAAATCAGAAGGTAGGCTGCGTTATTTAATGCGCTTTCCATAAATGTATAGCTATTAAAAATCGAATAATATTTGGATGAGTTCATCAAGTTTAAGTGAAGTAAAGTAGGTTATAAAAGGGTAACATACCTTAAAATTTCTTAAATTTTTTAACAATTTTGCTCTTGAAGGCGGTTTTTTGGGTTATTCGTGATTTTTTTATGTGGGTGGGTAATTCTAAAAATGTAAAAAAAAAATAGAAAGGTCGAGACCGCGGATAACGGACAAAAAGTGGAGCCGGATAGCAACAAAACATTTGTGGGCAATATGGGTATCAAAATAAAGATTTTACCTAGGACTTCAATGTAAAGCCAATCCATTTTGATGTGTCCACCGTTTCGACACATATAAGTCAAAAATTTGACTCAAATGTCGCCGATATCCTTTAAAATATTCTGTAGTCATCCTGGACCACTTATTCGCCAGTATATCACAAATTGGCTAAGAAATTGTCATGTAATGAGTTCCATATTAAAGCCCTAGTTAAGACCTTTAATTTGATACCAATATTGCCCAATAATAGTTTGGGGCCATCCGGGTCCATGGTTTTTTCCGCTAACCGCGGTCTCGATCTTCCGAATTTTTTTTGCATTTGTGGAGTTATACAATCAAATAAAACAATCACTAATAACCCAAAAAACCGTCTTCAAGAGCAAAATTAAAAAAAAAAATTTAGAAATTTTAAGGTATGTTACCCTTTTATACCCGACTTTACTTCACTTAAACTTGATGAACTCATCCAAATATTATTCGATTTTTAATAGCTATACATTTCTGGAAAGCGCCTACCGTGTGATTTAGTTGAAAAATAATTTCCGTTTTCGGGAAGAGTATAGGGCAAGAAGTTGAAGATTCAAGAGAAAAAAAACAAAATGGTCACTTTAGGCCACGTTATTACCTTCCCTGGGGAGTGTACCAAAAAACTGAATATGCCATTCGATTTAGCGGTTAATTCTTCGTATGGGTGGGTATCAATTTTTTTTTGTGCAAAATCCTAACTTTTTTAGATATAAATCTAAACATACTTTGAAATTCTGGGAATTTGCGCGGTTTTCGGTGTAGCTCCATCCAGTTTTTGGAAAAGTGAAATTTTTTTTTCAGTTTACTTACTCTAAAACATCCTATTTCGATATTCCGGTGCCGGAGGGAGGATCTGAGAAGGTTTAAAGAATCCCATACAAAAAAAAAACTCATCTAATGTACATATGTATGTATGTGCATACTCGTAGAGGCATTGCGATTGGAACGTGTGTTCACACCAGCTGTACTGGATTTAGTGCTTCTAAAGAGTATTTATTTGACTTTCGTTTTTTTTTTTAATTTTTTCATTAAGTCCATCTTCGTTGTTGTCAGCAATGTTTTCTTTGCTGTTACAAACCAAAATAAACTTAAATTATTATTAAAAGGTGCCTGCAGAAATATAAAGGGTGTTGCAAAATTGTAACAAGAACTAAACTTAGTTATTAGAATTTATATTCTCAAATTCTGCTGATGCAACGGGGATTGGCTTCGGAAGCCTTTTATTACTGTGATATAATTAAATTATACCTATACTATGTCTTTACGTAGGTATCTGTCATATCATATAGAGAGTTAGCGACATAAAAATAAATTTTTTTTATAATTTTTTTCCAATAATATTTTAGTCCAAAATAGGCTCTAACAGGCTTAAGCATTCACAATGACTTAGGTGTCAAGGGCAAGTAGCATGTATCTAGAGAATTTGGTCTGTGCATGGATACATGGGCGACTTTTACAAATCATGTACAGAATCAACATCAGACGCCAAATTTTTATCATTATCAGCCAGGGAACATAAAGCTACTTAAACATTTACATACGCAAGTCTTCAAAGCATTGTATTAGAACTTCAAAAAAGGGAAACTCCACTCTACTGAAAGAAGGCGACATAAGCATCTAGGAACCTACAAATTTAGGGAACTAGGCGATGGTTACAATACTCGTAGAATTTAGGAAAATTGTGGAATCCACACGATGGTTCGAGTAGGGGAGGTTCTTCGGATCCACGTGTTATCACAATGGAAGCTCAGGGCCTAAGTGCGCTAAATGGATACTAGCGGCCATTGCAACTTAACTTAACCTAAGTACTGAAGCGAATTGGGAGCCACATCGGCAGTGCAGAGCATAAGCCATATGATAATATCTTGAATTCCGGAAATATGCATTTTTAGCTGGCTTAACTCAAGCGACATCAAAAACCAGTATTCATATCAAAGCATATTAGCTGTAGAATGGATCTATTGCAGAGTTTAGATTATGATTTTAGCGCTACTATAGTAAAATTGTATTGGAACACCCTCTAGCATACTTTTTATAAACAATAAATACAAAATATCGTTTTTGTACATATTTAAGAACGAGTACATTATAAAATTTGTAAAGTGATCACTTGAAATAGTTTTTTTTTACATTTTTAATTTTTATTAATCTGCTTTTTTTATCGATTGTGTGATTGTTATTGCTTTAAGAACACAAATTTTTGTCACGTTTCGTTGGAGCAAAAAAGTGTACCTATGAAAAGACAAGCGGAACCACTCAAGTCTCACAACAAATTGTGTTTAATAGTAAGAAAATACGAAAGAAAAAATCTTTGTACTCTATTTGCAACAGACAAAATGTAAAGAAAAGAAGAAAGAAAAAATATTTGTACTCTATTTGCAACAGACAAAATGTAGCTGAAAAGTATGTACAAACCCTGCATAGAAGTTTTGCCTATTGTTGACAAATCAGGTCCAAAAAAGGATTACGCTGCTTCTTTTATGCACTCACTCTGTCTGCTCCTAACTTTCTAATACTTATCTAGGCCTTATTTTGCATGGCAGATAAGCCTTTGGAGTAAGGTGTGCTCTCAGAGAGAGAGTACTCCTTATGGTCTGATGACATCAACACAGGAAAATCAGCCTTATTTTAAGTCTTACGGCATACAAATTTGCAAACCTTATAATTTTCAGGCCTTATTTCGTAAGCCTTTAAATCTGCTTTTTTAATTCTTAAATAAGGCTTAGATTTTTTGGTGGGAATGTACATACAATACGTACTTGTAATAGCAATAATAATAAAATACGAAATTCTAAAAAAAATATGTACATATGCATTGTCAGTTTGTTTGTTTGCTGCGACGTGACACGAAAGCATTTTGCGCCTTTGAATCCACTATAATATTTTTAACATTTATTTTTATGTACATACATACTTACATATTATTTTTCTTACAATTCTAAAGTTCAAGTTTAAAAATAGTTGCCTAAGCAGCAAATACCACAGACATCTTTCTTTCGATATGCAGAACTCCCTGCAAGCCGCGGCGATGACATGCATGGAGACAGACAGACGATGGCGTGAATTTATTTATTGGTTTTGTTGGGAATTATTTTTTTTGCATGAAACATATTTTTTTTTTTTTTGAAATATTAGCACGAAGCTAGTTGATCGGTGCAAAGACAGAATGTTTCGTTTTATTTTTTGTGGAAAGAGTGAAAGAATTGTCACTTCATTTTCGGTATGACATTGGTGTCTTGCCGACATATGTATGTACATTAGGCCGTCTCGCCTTATAAGGACGCAAAAATAAAGTTCGCCGTACGCCCCCGCATATGATGTCTTTTTGGAAAACATTTCCGGAAAAGTTTTTTTTATTTTTTTAAGTGTTCTAGAAAATTATTTGCCATAAAATTTCAGTAGGGGTCTCCTCAGAAGAAATCTTTGTAAAATGAACCTAAAGGACCAAAGGAACCGAAAAACCTATATTCCTCGGAATGTTGAACGTATTTTATTTCGGGTTCCGCTCAAGCGATCGAAATACTTATTTTGCAAAAGATTAATGATTTTTGACTACGTTTAACATGCAGACATAAAAAAAGGTACATTAGGGTGGTATAAACTAAGTACTGGGTGGTAGTGACCCCAATGACGCACATAGGGTTAATAATATTCCATAGTATAAACCGCCCTTTTAAGCCAAAGACATTGGTGTATTAAACTTAGATATCGGACTGTAAGTACCGAAGATATGAGAAAAATAAATTTTAGCGACATCTAGCGGCGTCCAAAAAAAAATTAAAATATAGTTGTTTTTGGCGACCTATAACTTTAATAGTTTTTTCTTCGCTGGCTTCAGGTCAATTGAAACACAATGTTTTTCAAATTTTAATATTCCCAATATATTTCGACCACACCACGGTGATCATCTTCAGGGGCTACAAAAACACAAGAATAACAAAAACCATTTAATTTTCTTAAAAAACACGAAATTGGGAAAATATGTATACATACATATCAGAGATCAGCATGCGATACATTTTTTGTGATTTAGAGTATACTCATAAAAAATGCGGTGGGAGTATGACCGCAACCGCAAAATATGCGATCATAATAAACACCGTACCGCATTTTCTTGATCAATTCCGGTATGCGGTAGTATGGATATCACAACACCGCAAACACCGCATATCGTAAACACCGTATACCGCAAACACCGCATATCGCAAACACCGCATATCGCAAACACCGCATACCGGAAACACCGCATTTCCCAAATAGAGATATTTACAATGTTGCCAGTGCGATTTTTGTTTGTAATTTTTACCGTCTTATGGATTTCTGATGAAAAATACTACTGATTACAAGTTGATTTTAACCAAAGAATATCTATACAGGAAAACTCTAGGGGTGATTTTTTTTTTAATTTTTTCATTGAAAGGGTCACTTAAAATTTAGAGTTTGTTTACATTCAAAATAATTTGACTAATGAGTTTCAAGATAAAAATATGTACTATTTACATGAAATATAGTTTTTTCCTAAAATCCCTGAATTACATTTTTGGCTTCTTAGTAATACACATAAGTTTTATTTACACATTTTTGTTTGTCTGTGACATAATTCTTTATTTTCCAACGAGGCATTCATTCAATTTTCACAATCGGCAAAATTGGCTACGATACATTGATTCAAACCGAAGTTTTTGTAATTTTATTGGAGCAACAACAATACACATGTTTATTTTTATACATTTTATTATTCGCCCGTCGGAATGAATACTTTTCCGTCAATCTAGCAATTCGTTTAACTGAGAAACATAGTTGAATTAGATGTCTTTTTTACGGCAAAGCTGAGATACTGAATGTGTCGATAGTCATTTATATACATTTAATTCAACTATGTTGTCAATTAAATGGATTGCTAGTTTGACGGAAAAGTATTCATTCTGACGGCCCTATTAGTCGTATTGGATTTCAAAAATGAAATTTTTTGATTATTTCATTATTGAAAAATATTTTATTATTCAAAAAACTGCCACAAAAAACAAAGCACACAAAAATATAAAAAATACTTGAGAATAAATTTGCTGTATATCTTATAATCAGTAACACATATCTATGTATTTATGTACTAACAAAAATGAATTTTCAATTGCCTATACCTTTGCAGTGTGTGCAAAATTTCCGGCAACACTGAATAGTATACAAATAAGCAAATGCGGTGTTTGCGGTGTTTGCGATATGCGGTGTTTGCGATATGCGGTGTTTGCGGTATGCGGTGTTTGCGTTATGCGATGTTTACGGTATGCGGTGTAAACAACACTAAATACCGCAATATCATTTAGGTTTTCAATCAATGCGGTGGCGGTGAATTTTTTTTCTGGGTACTTATTTTTTGAGTGGCTTAAAAAATAAGTATTTTTGCGGTGCTTTAGAAAATGCGGTGCACCGCTGTGGATCTCTGATACATATGTATGTGTATGAGACAAGAAAAGAATAACTAATAAAATCACATAGATACATAAATAAGCGAAAACAATAAATTAAAAATTAAAAAATTTTACACACATTTATCTTTACACGTCACCTTAGTTCGACGCGGAGTTTAAAGCTATTTACTTATTTTCTAATAGATATTTATGTACGTGAGCACAGTTGTCAGTGTCCGTTTTGTAGTTCAGTCTTATGTTTGTTGGTGTGTTTATAATATGTAGCATCTCCAGAGTAAATCGTTTATTGTAGTTTTGTTCTTGTTGGGGAACACTTGCTTTGTCTAAATTCGGCATATGTCCAGTAGCCGCACAGTGGGCCATGAGCGTTGTTTTCTGTGTATTTGTTTGACAATATTTTGTATCTGATTTGTGTTTCGCTAGCCTAGTCTTTAATTTTGATTTGGTTGTGCCTACATATATTTTATCACATGGTTCGTTTTCTTTGCCATTACACGGAATTTTATATATCACGTTGCTTCTCTCAGTTTGTGGAATTTTCGATTTATTCTTATTAAATAGATTTTTTAAAGTATTTCTATGTTTATGGGCTACTCTTATTTTTTCTTTATTATAGAAATCCGATTTTATTAGACGTTCTGATAGTTTAGGTACATATGTGACTGACTTGAAAATTGTTGGTTGCTTTGTTTTATTTTGCTGACTATTTTGCTGTGCTTTATACATTAATGTTTTGATGGTTCTTTTTGGAAAATCGTTGTTTTGCAATAACAGTCTTGTTTCTCTTTTTATTTCTCCGTGGTAAGTGTCATCTGAAATTTGAAGCATACGTCGTATACAGCCCATTGCTGTATTTATAATCATAGTTTTAGGGTGTCTTGAGTGGAAGTTTAGGATTCTTCCAGACGAGGTAGGTTTCTTATACCACTTTAATTTAAGTATGTTTCCTTCTCTTGTTATAAGCGAGTCCAAATATGGCAATTTTCCGTCTTCTTCTTCTTCGATTGTGAACTTTATGTTTTTGTCAAAGGAATTTAAAGTGTTTAGTGTATTTTGTACCTCTGTTTCTTGTACAATGGCGAACAAGTCATCTACGTATTTTGTTAATAGTCTTGGTTTTGATCCTATTTTTTCCATTGTGTTGTCTAATAATACTTCCATTACAATGTCAGCGATCACTGGTGAAGTGGGAGATCCCATAGGTAGTCCTTTCAGTTGTGTGTAAATTTTATCGTCAAACTTAAAATATCTATTCTCCTGTATACAAAATTTAACCATCTCCATGAAAGTTTGTTTCGGTATTTTTGTATGATCTTTTATTTTGGTCCATTTACTTAATATTACGTCAAGTGCCAACTGTATTGGTATGCTTGGGAAAAGTGATACCACGTCAAAGGAGATTAATCTTTCATCGTCACATATGTAAGTATTATTAATTTTTTCTTTAAATTCTATTGTATTTTTTATGTTATATTTTGAGCCCGTTGTTATGTTGTTCAATATATTTACGACGTATTTGCTTAAACTATATGCTGGTGATCCAATTGTTGAACAAATCGGTCTAAGTGGTGTTCCTTCCTTGTGTATTTTAGGGAGTCCGTAAATTCTAGGGGAAATTGCCGTTGTCGAATGTAATTTAAATTTCTCTTCTTTCGAAATAAGTCCCAATTTAAAAAGTTTATCTACAATATTGTTATTTTTGGTTTGTAATTTTGAGTTTGTGGCCGCTGTGGTGCAGTGGGTAGAGTGCTCGCCTGCTGTGCCAGAGGTCTCGGGTTCAAACCTCGGTCCGAGCCAAACACCAAAAACCATTTTTCTAATTAGTAAAAAGAGCAGCGGTCACCTCTCGGCAGTGGGCGGCATACCCTCCGAGAGTATTTCTGCCATGAAAAAGCTTCTCACAAAAAAAAAATGCATTCGCCGTTCGGAGCCGGCATAAAACTGTAGGTCCACCCAATTAGTAGGAAAAACAAAAAGGAGCACACCTCGAATCGGGAGAGAAGCTCGGCCATAAAACTCGTCAGAGCGCCATTGTATTATTATTATTATTATTAATTTTGAGGTTAGAAGACTTAAACGTATACAGAATGCAAAGACTTGATCCAACCTCAAAATTACAAACCAAAAATAACAATATTGTAGATAAACTTTTTAAATTGGGACTTATTTCGAAAGAAGAGAAATTTAAATTACATTCGACAACGGCAATTTCCCCTAGAATTTACGGACTCCCTAAAATACACAAGGAAGGAACACCACTTAGACCGATTTGTTCAACAATTGGATCGCCAGCATATAGTTTAAGCAAATACGTCGTAAATATATTGAACAACATAACAACGGGCTCAAAATATAACATAAAAAATACAATAGAATTTAAAGAAAAAATTAATAATACTTACATATGTGACGATGAAAGATTAATCTCCTTTGACGTGGTATCACTTTTCCCAAGCATACCAATACAGTTGGCACTTGACGTAATATTAAGTAAATGGACCAAAATAAAAGATCATACAAAAATACCGAAACAAACTTTCATGGAGATGGTTAAATTTTGTATACAGGAGAATAGATATTTTAAGTTTGACGATACAATTTACACACAACTGAAAGGACTACCTATGGGATCTCCCACTTCACCAGTGATCGCTGACATTGTAATGGAAGTATTATTAGACAACACAATGGAAAAAATAGGATCAAAACCAAGACTATTTACAAAATACGTAGATGACTTGTTCGCCATTGTACAAGAAACAGAGGTACAAAATACACTAAACACTTTAAATTCCTTTGACAAAAACATAAAGTTCACAATCGAAGAAGAAGAAGACGGAAAATTGCCATATTTGGACTCGCTTATAACAAGAGAAGGAAACATACTTAAATTAAAGTGGTATAAGAAACCTACCTCGTCTGGAAGAATCCTCAACTTCCACTCAAGACACCCTAAAACTATGATTATAAATACAGCAATGGGCTGTATACGACGTATGCTTCAAATTTCAGATGACACTTACCACGGAGAAATAAAAAGAGAAACAAGACTGTTATTGCAAAACAACGATTTTCTAAAAAGAACCATCAAAACATTAATGTATAAAGCACAGCAAAATAGTCAGCAAAATAAAACAAAGCAACCAACAATTTTCAAGTCAGTCACATACATATGTACCTAAACTATCAGAACGTCTAATAAAATCGGATTTCTATAATAAAGAAAAAATAAGAGTAGCCCATAAACATAGAAATACTTTAAAAAATCTATTTAATAAGAATAAATCGAAAATTCCACTGAGAGAAGCAACGTGATATATAAAATTCCGTGTAATGGCAAAGAAAACGAACCATGTGATAAAATATATGTAGGCACAACCAAATCAAAATTAAAGACTAGGCTAGCGAAACACAAATCAGATACAAAATATTGTCAAACAAATACACAGAAAACAACGCTCATGGCCCACTGTGCGGCTACTGGACATATGCCGAATTTAGACAAAGCAAGTGTTCTCCAACAAGAACAAAACTACAATAAACGATTTACTCTGGAGATGCTACATATTATAAACACACCAACAAACATAAGACTGAACTACAAAACGGACACTGACAACTGTGCTCACGTATATAAACATCTATTAGAAAATAAGTAAATAGTTTTAAACTCCGCGTCGAACTAAGGTGACGTGTAAAGATAAATGTGTGTAAAATTTTTTAATTTTTAATTTATTGTTTTCGCTTATTTATGTATCTATGTGATATTTATGTACTTTTGTGATTTTATTAGTTATTCTTTTCTTGTCTCATACACATACATATGTATGTATACATATTTTCCAAATTTCGTGTTTTTTAAGAAAATTAAATGGTTTTTGTTATTCTTGTGTTTTTGTAGCCCCTGAAGATGATCACCATGGTGTGGTCGAAATATATTGGGAATATTAAAATTTGAAAAACATTGTGTTTCAATTGACCTGAAGCCAGCGAAGAAAAAACTATTAAAAATTAATATATTTTCCGGAAATGTTTTCCAAAAAGACAACATATGCGGGGGCGTACGGCGAACTTTATTTTTTCCGATACGGTCTAATGTACATATATGTATTCTTTGAGGCCAAAGCTGAAGGATGCTAAGAGCTGCTGCTTATGTACATACAAAACTATAGATTTGTTTTTAAAATATTTAGCTAAAGTATTGGGTTTTGAAGAATGATATTGTTTTACATATATGACAGGCTCGTTGGCTGCTTTTTGGCATTAAAATGTTATAATCTTCCAAAGCCTTAATGAGTTCACTTACAGTGATGCTCTTTGGTTAAACGAAAGTTTGAATCAGAAAGGTTTCGGCCTCATATATAATAAACTGAAACTAATATTTCAAAAAATATGCAAAATTTATTTTAAAAACAATTGTTCTTAGTAAGAACTTCTTACCATATTTGTTTCTGCTTTATTTTCAGCTGCATCTCCTTAAAGGCATTAATAAAAAAAAACTAGAAACCTTCGAATTAAAATAATGGTTGTCGAGAAAGCAACACTCACCGAAAAGAATAATGTTTCAGTCTACAATACAACCACAAGACCCAAAAAGCCAAAGCGGCGCGATAAAAGTGATTTGGGTGCAGATTTTGTGGCGCCCGATGGCGGTTGGGGTTGGGTCGTTTGTATAGCAGCCGGCTTGAGTAATGTAAGTGCAATGATGTTAGTTAGAAAATTCAATTTAAACTCTTGCCTTACAGTTCTCCATATTTCCACCACTACAACAATATGGCTTAATTTATCGACAACGCATGGCTTATTTGGGCTTTACCGCCAAAGAGACAACAACAATTATTAACATTGCAATGAGTTTATCATCATTAGTTGGTAAGTAAATGTGTCTGTAAGTACGTTTGTCCTATTTCTCACAATGACGTACGTATTTAGCTGAGCAGGGACAAGAACCTTTTTCAGAGTTAAAATACGAACCGAAGGTTATTACGAGCACCGCTGAAATGACCGTATAATTTGATGGCACAAGAAATAGCACTCTTTTTCGCCGTCAATAGCTGAGAGCCTAAAAGAACAGTGTTTAAAGTTCCTTCCATTAACAGCATAGCTTGAAGGCACGCACCTTTGCCCGTTGATCTTCAAAAGTATCTATATGAATTGTGAGAAAAAGCTGCAACTTCGTTACACTAGTCCTTCGTCATTGAAAACAATTTGATAATCAAGCATTCAAAATTTCGAACTCGATTTTGAAAGGACAATATTAACCCTAAGGTAATGCCAGGCGACGCAAATGAAAATACTTGAGAAAGTAGGTACTTTCATTGCGCCGTCTGAAAGTACCTTTAGTTTCGCGAAGCTTTTTCCAGAGAGCCGCCTCAAGTCTGAAAGAGCATCACAACCTCCAACTCCTGCCAGAGTAGTGCGCCAAGTAGCAACTTCTTTTTCTCGACTAGAGCAGATTATGCTATTGTTTCTAGCACCGATCCTTAGTTAGTCGATAACTCATTTGGAGCCTTTCGTGATTTAATTTTTTCATAAATGATGGCGTTTTGCTTCTGATCTGATATACACACAGGGCCGCCGAGAGAAAATGCGGGCCCGGGGTCAAAATAACTACGGGCCCCTATACTAAATGAACAAATTCTCAAAATCAAAATTCAATGAATATATAGTTACGAACTTTAATTTATCTATACATTAATACAGATCAAGTAAATATGTTTACATAGAAATACTTATACATATTAGGGTGGGTTAAATGTATTGTCAAAAGGCACATCCAGTTTCCGAATCCATGGGTCATACTGAGTAATATTGTCCAAGGGACCATAGGTCTGAATAAATTCTGTTTAAATACATATTGCTTTATTTGTATGAAATAAATTTCTTTAAATTGGAATACAAATATTTGTTGGTAATAATTTAGTTTATCAAAAGACTGATTCTGCTGAACGCTTTAGTGAAACAGCAATCGAATTCAACTGTACGAAGCACCAAAGCAAATTTTAGCTTCGCAAGCTTTGTTTGTTTTCGGCGTATCGCTGTTTACATACATACATACACGTACATATGTATATGAGCATTTCCTGGGCGTTTCGGACGGTATGTTCGCACGATTTTTTGAACTCTTGAGGCAGAAATATCGCGAAATATTGTATAGTTTTATGATAAAGGGAAAGATTTACGCCACGGATAATGATTAAAGTATGTTAGCGACAGAAATTTAGTTTAATGCCTCTGTTTTAGCTACTTTTATAATATGGACGTGTTTTTGTAGCGTCCGGAACGCAGTTTAAGTGGCTTACACAGAGGCATTAAACTAAATTTCTGTCGGTAACATACTTTAGTCATTAGCTGTGACCTAAATCTTTCCTTTTATCATAAAACGATACAATATTTCGCGATATTTCTGCCTCAAAAGTTCAAAAAATCGTGCGAACATACCGTCCGAAACGCCCAGGAAATACCCATTTCGCTGTATAAGAATTTGCATCATACCGAATTTTTCTGTTGCAACAGAAAACGAATTCAAATTTATGCTGCAAAGTCGACGCCAAAAACCAACAATTCCTTAAGTGGGATGCAGACACGTTAAGAGATTTATAAAATTTGTTGAAATTTAAAATGATTGCTATCTACGAAAGGTGATTAAAGGTGTTGTTTGTTTATTTTCTGTAGCAAAAACTTGGATATCATTTTGAGATTCCCGGGCCCTCTAAAGCCCGGGCCCGGGGCAATTGACCCCCTCAGCCCCCCCCCTCTCGTCGGGCCTGTATACACACATACAATTCAACCCTAATCCTCTAAAGTGAGCCTCTCAGTCTCACTTTAAAGTTTAAAAGCGAATTATTCCTAAACCAAAAAAGCTTTTTGCTTGAAATTTTGGGTATTCCTCCATTTGTATTCATAAATTATGAAATAATTATGATCTTTGGGCTATTTATTTATTTTAACTATTTTTTTGCAATCGTATAAAATTGTAACGAAAAACCGAAAGTGAGCCTCAAAGACTCACCTTAAGTACCTTTATCGTAATAAGCTTACATTTCTAGAATTCAACTAAATTTTGAATCCGTTGTTCACAAGGTTTACGCAGTGAGGTTTTAACATTGTGAACTCACCATACTTCCCACGGATTTTGGTGAATTCGTCGTATTTCACCATAGATCTTTATATAATAGGATGTCATAAAATTAAGGAGACCGGCAAAGTCAACAATTTCAAAACAATTAACATTTGATCATTTTTCTGTTTACTGAGATTCTAAATTACGGAAAAGATGCGTTCAGATAGAGAAACGAAAGATGAGCTGCTTTATGCGTAAGTAATTTCACCACGAACGTCGCGTTTTAAAAATTTGTAATTTGGTTGAGGAAAATATATATTAGGGGCGACCATATGAAAAATTTATGGCGTTTTCTTTTCTACGAAAAAATTTTGCCCTCCTATATCCCAATTATCAAATTACGTATCCTGACTTTCTATAAAATGGCTGAATTTGTAGATAAGGGTGCCCTCTTACTTAGTTAGAGATCAATATTTGGTGAAAGGACCAGAGAATCTTACAAAATGGCTAAGAAAATCAAACAGGGCAACATTATTTTGAGAAAAGAAAACGCCATTAGTCATATTCATTTCTTTCATAGCTTTTCTCATTGTATGCACAAAAACAAATTTATAACAGATGTAATAAAACCATTTGTAATAAACATTCAAACAACTACAAAAATGTGTGAAATTAAGAAATTACCTTTTTTATCTTCATATACTAAAAAAATGCTTCTGAATTCATTACTGCATAAATAAAAGTAAAAAACAAATAGCAACACAATGTGTTTGAAAATTTCCCCATAGGTGAGCCTCAGAGTCTCACTTTCGGTTTTACGTAACTTTTCAAAATTCGGTGATTAGGGTTAAATAATTTAGTGATATTTTTTTTTTGCAGGTATTGTAAATGGCGCCATGTTTCGCCGTTTCACATTTCGTCAGGTGGCCATTTTTGGTAATATTTTGATATTCATCGGCATTTTATTGACAGCGTGGTGTACAACTTTCTGGGAATATGTGATATGTTTGTCTACAATATATGGTAAGTGCAGTTGGATAACGAATAACTAGATTTAATTTTTAAAACATTTACTACATATTCATTTTTCTGAGTAACACATCTTTTCTGTTTTTTCTCTGTCTCTCTCTCTCACTTTACTCTTCTACAAATCACAGGTGTTGGTTTGGGTCTTAGCATGGCCGCCGGATCATTGGCTGTGAATACATACTTTAAGAATCGTCGGCGACGTGCTACCGGCTTTACATGGACTATAACCGGTCTGGGGCCCATCATTTTCCCACACATCACCACTTTCCTGCTAATCAAATACGGCGCACAGGGTACTATTTTAATATATGCCGCCATCACATTGAATGCACTCATGTGCGCGTTTACCTTGCAACCGGTGCTGTGGCATACGAAAAAAACCCAACAGTCAGACGAGGAAGAGGAAGACAACAAAGCGCTTGAACATAATAAACAGCTGACGCCGCTGAACCCCCAAACAGAGGCTGAGGAGTACGAGTGTAAATATTGTAAATATAAAAAACAAGGGAAGCGCAGTATATTCTCTTCACAATATCTATTCAATGAGGATGACGTGGATACGCCCGGCTATGAAATAATCGAGCCCGGCACACCGATGATGTCGCGCGCCAACGATGGTTGGTATGGTTCGAAATTATCTCTGGCTGCCGAAATGAATCCGACACGCTTACGGCACAAGGTTATGCGTCGCGCATCGGTGAAGGAGCAAATAGCCTATGTGGATGAGGATGTCGAAGAGAATGGCAAGGCGGGGGGCGGCGGCGATTCACCACCCGCCCTATGCAAGCCAAACTATTTTAATCGCGAACGCGAAGATTACGATCGTTACACCAGCAAGGCTAGTGTTTATTCAAAAGCCGCAACGGAAACATTTCACTGCACTTGTGCCGAGGAGAAGGCGCTGCTTCAAAAGATAACCGATGAGGAATTGAAGCGGGAACAGCAGAAGTTGAAGGAGGCTGAAATTGCTGAGGAGCTGGCTAAAAGTAAAATGACTTTTAAGCAAAAGTTCGTCAAGTTTTTCGATTTGAATTTGTTGCGTGACTTCTCTTTTGTCAACTTGGCGATGGGCATGACAATTATGATGTTTGCCGAAATGAATTTCTCCGTTTTGACGCCGTACATTCTCAATGAGTATGGCTATACGAATGAAGAGATCTCTATGGCTATGTCATTGCTGGGTGGCATGGATATTTGTGTACGCTTTTTGGCGCCATTTGCATTGGAAAAGGTGAAGCTGGATAATCGTGTGCTGTTCTCGTTTGGTATTATTGCTATTGCCATTGGTCGTTTCTTTGTTACGATGACCGGCTCGTATTATGTTATATTGGCATTATTTCTTCTGATCGGCTTTGGCAAGGCGTTCCGCACCATATTTGCACCGCTGATCATACCATCGTATGTGCCGTTGAAACGTTTGCCTGCGGCTTCGGGTTTGCAGCTGGTTTTCAATGTGATATTTTCGTTGGCCGTTGGTCCGATCTTAGGTGGGTGTGAAGGAATTTTATTGTGTCTGAATAAACGCAAAATTCCCTAAAAGGTTTTGGCAAAAGAACTTTAAATTGATGCATTGTGGAACGATCCTCCGTCATCCCTTGTCAAGTTTGGTTTGGAGACAAACCGGTTTCGGCTAATATGCGCCATCTTCAGTGTCTTTTTTCGTTCTGAGTTATTTTGTGTAAGTTCGATAGTACTTATAGTAACTAACTTCCATCGTTTGGTCACGTACTTAAGTAAGTAAGTAAGTTTTCCAAAAATATAACATTAATGCAGCATTTAAAACGAGGAACAGCATGGAAAAACTTCTACGAAACAACATTAACAAGGAAGACCCCTTTGACAAACAAGGCGTATACAAATAGACTTGCGAATGCCAAAATAGCTATATAGGACAAACAGGACGCCAAATCAAGACGAGATATCGAGAACACGTAAGAGATTACAATAAGAAAATAAGGAAATCATCAACGACAGTGGAATCAAATTTCGCCAACCACATGGCAGAAAACAAATGTACACCTATGAAAATAGGAAAAACAGCTAAAATTCTCCACATACAACACAAGGGAAAACGACTTAACGTATTAGAAAATATGGAGATATACAAACAGAAGACATTCGTAGGTAAAATAATAAATGAACAAATAAACACCGCATCAGATACATTATTTGAACCGCTTAAGCTATTATACCGAAAAGAGGACAGAAAACCTAAAACCGACATAAACAAAACAACACACAAGAGGACAATAACGGACTTTTACCTGCCTGTTTAATGAGGATACAAAAATAGATTTACATACCTAAACGCACAGACTCGCACGCACACACGCATGCACGTCGCTCGAACGCACGAATGCACGAACACACGAACACATCACACGAACACGAAGTACGTGACCAAACGATGGAAGTTAGTTACTATAAGTACTATCGAACTTACACAAAATAACTCAGAACGAAAAAAGACACTGAAGATGGCGCATATTAGCCGAAACCGGTTTGTCTCCAAACCAAACTTAACAAGGGATGACGGAGGATCGTTACACAATACATCATATTCCTACCCTGTCGGAAAAACAAGCAACCAAAAAGAACTTTAAATTAATATTTAAATTATTTTTCTTTTTTTTCAGGTTTCGTTACGGATGCCACAAGTTACACTGTTACTATACATTTTATTAACTTACTCACTGCACTCGCTTTGTTGTTATGGATTACTGAGTCGTTGGTGCGTCGCTGTTTGGGAAAGGAACTGAAAAAGACACTTGCGGATTAATGTTAAGATATCTCAAAATGTTAAAATAGTTTGATAGGAAAAGCGAATTTTTATTAGATACTTAATCATAACTCGAAAGCTTTTGAGTGTGTTAAGCTATTAACTACATATCTATAAATTGTAAAAATATGTTAGTGTCATTAACTGGATGCGAAATAAGCATAATAACGTAAGTGAAATGGTGGTTCATTAGTCTCTGTCATTATTAAAGGTCAATGGCACATACTTCATTTAAAACCGGGAAAAAAAATTTATCAAAATATCATTTCATTAATTATTGGATTTTCGAATATGTGAGTAAATTGATGATAATGTTTTTATATTATTTTGCTTACAAACTCTACACCAATTTATAAAAAATGCTTTCACGACCCACACCAAAATGACTCTTGCGCTCTTATTTTGGCATTACTATTAGGGGATTCACAAAGTGTCATAAAGTCATATGTCATATTAAAATATTGTACGGAAATAGTTATAAAATCTTTTCCGAAGACCTGTGAAGAAGCAGCCAACAACAGCTGATCAAATACCACGACCCAAAAACATATCGTGCATAGTTATATTTATTTAGTACGCATACAGCCTAGAATGCAACAACAAAATATTATTAGGTGATTCACAAAGTGTCATAAAGTCATAAGTATGTCATATTAAAATATTTTAGGGAAATAGTTATAAAAGACTTTTCCGAAGCCCTGTGAAGAAGTAAACAAAAACAGATGATCAAATACGACGACCCAAAAACATATCGTGCAGAGTTGTATTTATTTAGTACACCTATAGCATAGAATGCAACCACAAAATATTATGACTTATGACGATATGACGCAATATGACAGGTTGTGAATCTCCTATATGACTTATGGCGATATGACGTAATATGACAGGTTGTGAATTCCCTATATGATTCTCACTTAAGCTACTTGTACTTCATTCTTAACGGTATACTTAAATATGTAACTTAATTTTAAGTCTACAAAAAAATATTAATTCAGTTTAAATTTATCACACACAATTAAATGTACTAATACTCCAAATACTTACATATTTAAATCGGTACCTCTATTAAAAATGTTCATAAGTAATTATTAAGATTTTATGCGTTGCTATTGTCAAAACTCTCGCTTAAGAGTATTTCAAAAATGTTCACAATGATAATGTATTATTAATATTTTTTAGTAAATATCGGCAAATTTTATAATTTTACTTTTAAATTTAATTTATTACAAGTAACTATTCCTTAAGTGTAAGTGTACATTTGTATTTATGTGGTGTAACAATTGAGGAAAGAGGAAAGTCTTATATTGAGAACAAAATTAGCTCTTAGCTGTCGCATTTTATTTATATATCTCAAAGCATGCTTTTTAAAAATATTACTTTTACTTAAAATATATTACATGTAAGATCATTTTTATTTAATTTTAGTTTAAGTACTCAAGTTATATTCTAATTATACATATATGTATGTACATATTATGTACATTTTTATATATTTGGGCAATTCACAAGCTGTTGTAAAGTATTGTAATGTTGTATACTGGTAAAGGTTTACAATAGGTGTATCAGTAGGGTTGATTTTTCTCATACAAATTTCAATACAACCAATACAACTGGGCAGCCTATGTTTATTGAGTGTGCTATTTGATTTAAGTTTTTTATTCTGACTGTTAAAAAAAAATTTAAACAAAAATATGGAAGCGGTGAGACGAAAAAAAAAACAAATTACTTGCATCGTGTGTATCATATATCAATTAGGACTTGAATCCGCCGCTAACAAATCTAATAACTGTTTTTCGCTTTCGCCTGGCATTTTTTTTATTCAAATTTTTGTAAACAACAAACTGTAAACAACAACGAAATACAACAAAACACATACGGGAGTCTGTTCACAGGTACTGCGTTGTTATGCATATTTTCCTTTACAACATAAAACTTTACAACAGCCAGTGAATTGCCCAATTGTTCCGAAGCAAAAAAATATTTTTTTTAGACAATGATAAATATAAAACTACTTTTAATATTGTTTTGTCTTTTATTTTAAAAGAAAAGCTTTATGCAAAAGTTTTTTTTTTAACAAAATCAAAGCTTGACATCATAATAATAATAATACAATGGCGCTATTATAACTCTGACGAGTTTTATGGCCGAGCTTATCTCCCAATTCGAGGTGTGCTCCTTTTTGTTTTTCCTACTAATTGGGTGGACCTACAGTTTTATGCCGGCTCCGAACGGCGAATGCATTTTTTATGAGAAGCTTTTTCATGGCAGAAATACTCTCGGAGGGTATGCCGCCCACTGCCGAGAGGTGACCGCTGCTCTTAAAAAACCCAACAATTGGATTTTTACTAATTAGAAAAATTGTTATGGTGTTTTGCTCGGACCGCCTTTTGAACCCGAGACCTCTGGCATAGCAGGCGAGCACTCTACCCACTGCACCACACATCATACTCTCCGAATTCGCATGCAAACTCTGTTTCTCTCATATGCATGTATTAAAAATTATTTTATACTCTTTATTTGGCGTTTAGCTATCTTTTTTGCGCGACTCGAGCTTTTCAAATATCAGCGGACTTTTGCCAGAAGCACGAATGTGCAATTTTTCTGATTTTGTAGTTAATGGGTTGGTTTTATTAATCTATGTATGTTATACTAAAATAAGAATGTGCCTGTACAAACGAAATCACACTCTTTACTCTGAAAACTCAGCCTTAAAATGTAGGTATAGTTTCAAACTTGATTCCCCAGTATTTTAATTAACCCTATTTAGCAGACTTTTCGGCTAGCTATTTTTTTTTTATTGGGAACCTGAACTTTACTTTTTTCGCTCTCAACTAGTAGTAGTCAAATTAATTGATATTTCCTTAAAATTTTGTATTTTTTAGAAGTTAAGTTAGCTTAGTTAAGCAATATTGTTATTTTATATTTATAATCATACAAACATTTGTATGTACATATATGTAGTTTGATTGATTACTTTTATAAAGAATTTAAATTTTTTAAATATTTTATTTTCACCTGTCACTTGTCACCAATCAAATTTATCGAACATCACGCAAATCGCACAATCTGGCAAGTCAATAACCACTCGATACTGCTAAAAATGACGTCATGAATCATATGTTTTCCGCCTGCATTGTGGAGTACATGCACCTACAAATGTAGCTATGTATGTACATACATATGAGAGATATATACGATGCCATAGGAAAGTAGGTGCTCAGTTGAGAACTGCCAGTGAAACAACCGCAGCAAAGGTGGTATTGGTATAAGATTAATTTGATTATGTGAAGTGTTTGACAAACAAAAAAAAATACATACAAAATGTATAAGTATATTTTCTTTTCTAAATGGAAACATTATAGCAGTGATCTCCACAAAGCCCTTATGGAAGCGCGGGCATCGCTACTTTGAAATAAAAATAATGGCCGACAATAAGAGCAAAAAAAATTGCGGCCGCCCACTTCCTCCATTATTAAAAGTACATCCGAAAAATTTTGAAAATTTATAAATTGATATTTTTTTTATGGTGCTGGTGTTGTGCGTTTTTATATTTTTCATTATTAGCGCACGCTTAATTTATACATAGGTACTATAAATTTTATACTATAAGTTTTATAGCTAAAACAGCGCCATCTGATTGAATTAATCTCATTAGCAAATATATTGCGTATTTTTAGGCACAAAGAAATAACTCGTATGCATACAGGTGAAGCTAATAAAAATGTGTTAAAAAAATCTACATAAGTACATACATATTACACTATTGAATTCCATATCAATGCTTAATTTACAACAATTTGTCTCAGTGTGTAGGCGGCGACTCGCTGTAGCCCGCTTCTGCAGAAAATAAAAAAGAAAAATGGAAGCCAAAAATGGCGTGTACACAAACCCCGTCGGAATTGATTGCTTTGAAAGTTCAGGTTTCATTAAATACTTTTAAAAGTGTTCAATATAATAAAATAAACTAACACCATAATTTGTCTTCCAGGTCCAAAATTATTCCTTTATATGTAATTTTACATGAATTAATAGTAAATTTGCGCTGCTGTTCCTAATGGGTATAGCATTAAACTTCGTTTGTAGGCGAGAGGATAGAATCCGCGGTCGCGTTGATTTTCGGCGCGCTTGCCTATGCTTAAGCGCGGTACAAAAACAAAAATCGCGGAAGCGCGGTAGCAGTGAAGACCCATGCATTATAGTATTGCATAACAACAGCACACAAAAAAAAAAAACGCTCCAATATGCAGGTTAAAAGGTTGATTAAGTACTTATAATTTATTGATATTATTAAATCTAAGCATATGTAGTATATTAGTTATTGCAAATAATAAATCAACAGACGCCGGTTAATGTTTTCAACTCGTGAACGTGTAGTAGTTCTAGTACCCTGCAAAAATGCGAGTACTCCATTCGTTCATACATGGAGTGCTCGCTATGGACCAACCGAGTACTCCATAAACTGTCCCATTTCATACAAAAAATATGGTCCAATTAACATTGCATGTCATTGCAATAGCGTATATAGTCCAGTCACTGCATACATATGTATATATACACCTGCATCGTGGTCATGTTTGGCTAACTACGAGCCGATGCAGATACATGAATGAATCGGTGCTTGAGCTAATGATCACTTTGAAAGTACACTAAACAAGCACAAATGGACCATATAATCCAATGATTTTGCAGGGTAGTAGTTACACTTTAGTTGGATTATTATGAGAAAATAGCAGACCATATAACATAGTTATTGAAAATAGAAAAATGGGATTAGGCTTTTACCCAATGAATTCAAGGCAAACTTTTTGGGCATTAACTTGGTTTTTTTTTAGTGTCATCACAGAACAACACAAGCTGTGCAAATATGACAGTGAAAATATGCAATTTCGTGACAAACAGTCGATAAAATGTGTACAAATCTAAATTAATAGCAAAGAGTAGTACATACAAACATACATACACATTAGGCATATAACAAATTTTGACGAAAAATTTGGCATACCACCACGTGGTGGCAAATATTGCACAAGTAATGAATATCACTTTTTTATTTGATTTCGGTTCAAAAACGTTCCGCGCACAGCTGTGTTATTATTATATTGAATCAGAATTTTCTGAAGAAAAATTAGTTTGGGGTGGGTGGGGCACTTCCCTTAGGTCCATTAAAAGGCATTTGGAATAATAGGAAGATTATTAGTTAAATAAATAATTACTAGTAAACCCGGCCACGCGAAGCTGTGGCTTTCAATTACACTGTGCGACAATTTGAGGGTGGAAGACCACTTACTGCCACATTTGAAAATTTTTTGACATACCTTCATAGCTACTGGTTATTTTTATTTTCTGTGGACCTAGATTTTTTATACATAGATTTTGACCAAGGAGCCCCATAGTGAAGTTTTGTGCCGAATATTTTTCTAGACCTAACCTTAAAGCGACCTACAAAAGGCCATTTGGCGCGCTCCTCTTTTATTTCTAGTTCTCTTTCTCTTCCCCTTTCCCCTTTATTTGCGCTTTATTTTCCCTTTATCCATTTTATTTTTCATATTTCCTCTTTCGCTTCCTGTCCTTCGCCATATCCGTCCCTTTCATTTTCCTCTTCCCTTTCCTTTTATTACCCATCTTCAGTGCTAGGCCTTGCATGACACTTCAAATTTAAAAATGAGATAAACTGTAGGGTAAAAATGGATCTTTGAACAGGTGGTACCCTTTTTGTAAAAATTTTAATAAATTACTCATTTCCATGCCAAGTCCTTTCATATGACATCTCAAATTTAAAAATCAAACAAACTATAGCGTAAAACAGAATTTTTGAACAGGTGGCAACCCTTTTTGAAATTTTTTTATTAAATTGCTAAATATCAGGTCAATCCCCTTCATATGGTACCAAAAATTTTAAAATCAAACAAAGTATACAGTAAAATTAAATTTTCAAACATCTGGCAACCCTTTTCAAAAAAATTAAACCTTCCTGCACATCTACAGGTCAAGCCCTTTCATCTGATGGTGCTTATAAAAATCGCTTAGCGTAATATATATAAAGATTATTATGAAGAAAAACGTGTACACTGTTTGTTTTTTTCAGCAGTTCTGATAAAAAAGTAATTTCGTTTTGCGCGGAAACTTTTTTGCAATTTCACAAAAAAAAAAATAATGGGGGTTCATACTTTTTTATGCTCAATTCGACTATGGTATGCCGTTTTTCGTATTTGCAAAAATTGTAAAAAGTTATATGCCTAATACACATGTATGTAAAAATGTTGTTGACATCTCTTTGATTACGCGACGACTGCATATACTGCATGTTGATTTCTACTGCTAAAAAGCGCCAATAACAATTAATGTAAAAATACTAAATTTAAAATGGTAAAGTTGAGCTGCCAGAAAAAAATTTGAATAAAAATTATCAAATCGTGTCTGTGTCAAGAATTTGGCTTTGTGTCTTCACAGTGACTATTTATAATTACTTGTTAACAAATGTACATACATATGATTGGATTTACTACGTATTACGTTATTTGCGTACTTACCGGGTCCACACTTATTGAAAAAAATAAAACCAAACAAAGAACTCGCAAAGATTGCACTTTTCTCTTACTAAGTGTTGCCAGATCAGCAATTTTCTAAATAGGGTAATCCTTTATTTAACCCAATTTTATTAAAATTTTATCTGATTGCTTATATAAGTCATAGAAGTTGTGTTACCAAATTTCAGGCTTAAAACTTTTACGATAACTGAGATTTACAGGGGGTATTTAAATACCCAACCGGCAGATTCGAGTTCTGAACATAAATAAAATATCTGGTATGGCAGAACACTTGTGCCAAAACTAACATCTGATATTAGTTGCGTAATGAAAACATAATCAAAACAGAATATACATATCTATATCTTTTGTGATAATAAGGGAAGGCCAAAATTTTTTTATATATGTTTGTGATATCCAAAACCTTCCGCCGAGTGACAAATTTGCAAAAGCCACTGAAGGATATTTTTAATAAAAGATTCACGCAGTTCGGCGTATTCTCTCAAAATATGAGCTTATTATGGTAAAATGTTTATACCCAATAAACACAAAAGCGTGGATGTTATCGTGGCGAATTCGAGATGAATTCGTAGAGGTGAATTTAATTTTTCGGACTCGTATCAATTTCAAGATGGACTCGAGAAAAATCAATTATCGCAATAGCGTTTATTAATTTTGTTAAATCTTGCTTTACACGAATAAATTCCCTATTAGGATTTAATTTGCCATTTAAAACTCTTTTCAAGAGACTCGAAAGCTCGGATAATGTCGTTGTGAATTCGAGGCGGATTCGCAGATGAAGATTTTCTAGAATGTATTCGCCAATGAGCCTAAATCTCGAATCGCCGACGATCCGAGAATATAAAAATGCGCGAACCGCTAATGAGAGGTGACTCGAGTGAGAATTCGGATTCTCCGATCTATCGCCGCGATAATATAATCAGAGAAGCGAACTCGTATCGAATTCGAGGCGAATCCGTTGTGTTTATTGGGTAAAAGCCAACCAATTCAATTTGGATACAAATACTGGCGTTTACCCTATGCTGGTGCAGCTACGAAATTCAGTAATGATTATAGTCTTGGAGAAAATGTTGTTCTCCAATTATTACCCCATCCAAAAAGTCCCGAAAATCACTATATAACGTTTGACAACTTTTTTATCAGATATAAGATGATGTGTCACTTGACCTTGGAACGGATACTGTGCGTAATAACCGACTAATAATGCTCCTTTGGTGAGCATAAATGACATGAAAAGACCGAGAAGAAGCACAGATTTTGTCTTTGACAGAAATATCAAGGTACTGTTCGCACGCTGGAATGACAATTCGATAATTCCACTATACATCAATTTTTTTTTTATTATTTTCTGTTGTATAACTTTTTTGTTTTATTATGAACAATTAACAGATTGAAACTATTAGGTATGTCAAACTTTATTAAACATAATCCGTTGAATCAGAGATACGATAGCGAAAGCAGGAAACTTATCCTAAGAACTGTTTTTCTGACTATTACAATGCAGTCGAACCTGATGCAAAAAAGATAAAAAGATCCAAATAATAAATATTTTATGGTAAATTACTTAATTTATATTCATTTTTCTATACTTTAATAAAAAAAAGAACCTAACAACCTTATTAAATGAGTTATGTAAAAATCCAGATTATCTAAAAATGTATACTAATTTCGGCGGATGGGTATTTAAATACCCCCACTAAGGAAAAGGCTCAAGACTCCTAAGGTATTCACATGATCAAGTTTTTAGTTCCGGTTATTTTTAGAGAATATCATAGGCAAATTTATCTGGAAGTTTAACGCCGTTCTTTAAACTATTAAATTCTTTAAGATTTCTTAAATATACTTTTTCAATTTATTTTTAACTCGCCATATTAGACAAGAAAAAGCTATAAAAAGTAATCGGAATTTCGAAATACCATCGAAACTAGGTAATCCCCTACATTTTCTTAACGTTTAAAAAAAAAACACTATTGTGGTATCTTTCATAATTTTCAAGATATGGCTACTTGGATGAACTCTGTTTTGGGGGTATTTAAATACCCCTTCGTCGTTAATGGGTTAAACACAAATACAGACAATCTCTTATAAAGAAATCCCGACTAATCAAAGCAGGAGCGCTCTGATTTGAAGATCCAAAAGGAGTTCATGTTTAGAGCTTTTTTCGAAAGCTTTTTTTCGGAACACTCGTATCAATAAACGTTAGTCGTGACACAAATGAACATTGAAGAGCGGATTCGCAATTTATTTATTTATTTGTATTTGAAGTGATGGCAATCTTAGGGTACAATTAAATTTATATATTGCTTAGAAGATAACGCCTTTAAATGGAATTTTTCAAAGCATTTTGTAATCTTTTTATACCATTCATGAACCTGAAATGGTACCTAGATATTATAATTTTGTGCCAAAACGCGTTTGTTGAAAGTAGCAGAAGAAAAAGTGTTAGACTCAGCAAAATATATAGCGATATGATCAGAATCGTGAGCCGAATCGATTAAGCCATGTCCGTTCGTCTGTCCGACCGTCTGCGCGAACGAAAACTAGTCTCTCAGTTTTTGGGATATCTGCTTGAAATTCGGTATATGGGTAAGTTTTTGTGTACAATTTATCGGAACCGGCCAAATCGGACCACTAAAACATATAGCTGCCATATAACCGATAGTTCAGATATAGATATTTTGGAGATACTTAACTTCTTCACTTAAATAGCTAAGGTCATTACGCTTTATTATCTAATAAATCTTTGCATAAATAACTCGCAGAATTGGAATTATAAATGATGAAAAATCATTTCATGAAAGGTATGAAGTCTTCGGTAGGACCGAAGACAGCCGCGCATTTACTTGTTTTTAATTTAATGGAACGTAAATATTGTCTTTTTGTTCTGAACGTTTAGGATCAGTCGAGCGTTCGAAGTCTAGCAACTGTGATTTAAAATATTACAACCGAAAGTAAGTCAAAACTAGTGTATATTTTTATAACTTTTAGACTCAAATAAAGCTTCGGTAAAATGTCAGTAAAAGGATCTAATATCCAAAATAAAATTTAACATTTCATATATGCTGAAGAGTCATAAAACGCTCTATATTCATTGGACTCCGACTAAATTTTCATTACAAAAAAAAAAAAAGAAATTCCTTCTGATGCTATAAAAACTTCGGTAATCTTAATTAGCACCACAGACTGACCGTTGTTTTTTTTTAATAATTAAAATTTATTTGTTTTCAACACATTTATTATGGTTGAGTTTCTAAGACGCACAACTATTGAGCTCAAGTAACGAACAATATTTGTAATGAAAAAAATGGCGAAAAGTTGTCGACTGTTGAGCTCAACAGTTGCACAACCGCTACGTCTTAGAAACTTACCCAATATCGTTTATTACTATGCAATTATACATTTTTTGCTTCTTTTATCTCAAATTAAATTTTTTCCAGTTTTTTAATAATAAGTACCAACTTCGCGACGTTATAATACAAAAGTCATTAATTACCTCAAAATATGGCATTGAAAAAGTCTTTATGCAGTGATAAGCAAAACACTAGCGTTTATAATGCAACCAAAATGCCCAGCAAGAAACGACGAAGACGACGTGACAAAAGGGATGTGGGCCCCGATTTTGTGGCGCCCGATAGCGGTTGGGCGTGGATTGTTTGCATAGCAGTCGGCTGCAGTAACGTATGTTTATAGAATACACTAATTGGCATTATTCGTTGCTAATTAAAATTTGATTGAACCAAAGATGTTCCTTTAAAGCTTGCCATGTATCCACCGATGCAACAATATGGTTTGATTTATCGACAACGAATGGCTGTTTTGGAATTCTCCGCCAAAGAAATATCAACAATTGTGAATATTTTGATGAGTTTATCGTCATTAGTTGGTAAGTAAAGTTCTTTGAATTAAACAAAAAAAATTATATTTTTATTAAATTAACTTACAATAAAAACAACAATAATATGGAAAGTAATTTTTTGGAGAGAACGACAGGAACATTTGAGCAATTCCTATTCGTCTCTAGAAAGCCTAACTTTTCTAGGAAGGAGTCCAGCTCAAGCACCATCTATCTGGGCAAAGGCTGCTATATAGTGAGGCTTTCAGGAAAAGAAAGACTCTTGAAAAAGAGAAAGTTAGAAAAAAAACCAAAAATCTTACGAAGTACACCCTCCACTCATCAAAACACTCTCTGCTTATCCCATACACATAATTTTCATATTTATTTGTACACTACTTGCAAACAATCGTTGAAACTGTAGTTTATCGAAGTGTTTCCAGATTAACATTACGCACAGTTGTGAGTAGCAAAGGAATACGATTTGAAGGTTGTCAATTAAATGACAAAAGTTGTACATTTTGTGTGAGTTTTGTATGAGCTATTGGCCAGTCTTATTTAAGAAAAATTGAAAAACAATTTTTCGTAGAAGTTACGGATCCATTTCGGTGACCACCACATCCCCTCATCTGACTTCTTTAATTTTGCTTTGTTCGGTTTTGTTCATTTTTTTGACCGTCCAATACCAATTTAGTCGAGTCCAAGTGTGCTTTGTCAAATCGTACACATACATATGTACAAAGGAATAGGGCTAATATAGGAATTATTTTCACAACCCACTAAACTATAGTACCTTATTTGAACATGTATAATTTTAGTTTTTGTATCTTTACGACTTTTAGGGATTATGAATGGTCCCTTGTTTCGGCGATTCTCGTTTCGTCAAGTGGCCATCGTGAGCAGCCTTTTAATATTCATTGGAATTTTGAGCTCGGCATGGTGTACGACATTTTGGCAATATGTGTTCTGTTTATCCGTTATATATGGTGAGTTAAGATATATATCGTCGCTATAGAAGAAAAAAGACGCAAACTGTTTTGTTGAGTAAGAAAGGCGCAAACTTTTTTTCTTTCAAAAAAAGACACATTAAAAATATTTTTCGAAAGAAAGACTCTTTATTTTTTTTGATAACGAAGAAAGACGCTTTATTTTTTTTTACTACAAAGAAAGACGCATTAAGATATTTTTTAGGAAAGAAAGACGTATTCGATTTTTTATTTTTCTTTGTCAATATTAATGCTAATGCGTCTTTCTTCGCAGCTAATAATGCTAATGCGTCTTTCTTCGTCGAAATATTTTATAATGCATCTCTGTTCGTCGAAATATTTTTTAATGCGTCTATCTTCGTCGACATATTTTGTAAAGCGTCTTTCTTCCCCGACATATTTTTAATGCGCCTTTTTTCGTCGACAAATTACTGACATGCGTCTTTTTTCTTCCGGAGCGACGATATGCATGTGTATATATACTAGGGTTGTCCTTAAATGTATGGGGATAAATTCTACATCAAGAAAAAAATTTTTTGGGACAAAAATTAAAATGAAAAAAAAAAAAAAAAAAAAAATTGCTCGAGTCAATGGGTGGTCAAAACTTTGAAATCCTTGCAATACCCCTTAACCGTATCCAATCGGTAACAAAATCTGGTATATTTGACATTGCTGTTACCGACAAAGCAGGTGAGACTGAATAAAATCGATCGCTCGATTTTAAGCACCACTCTAATGTAGATATAATATATATTATGTACATACATATTTCCCCATTATCATTTTATTTATGCAAAATCTCATATTATCTTTTCTAATCCACAATTTTAGCTATCGGCCAGGGTCTCAATGCCAATGCCTTTTCATTGGCGGTAAATACTTATTTTAAAAATCGTCGTCGAATCGCAATCGGTTTTACTTGGACAATAACCAGTTTGGGACCCATCATATTTCCACTACTTATTCCTCTACTTCTCAACTATTATGGCAGTCAAGGTACCATACTAGTTTTTGCCGGAATTTCACTGAACACTCTGGTGTGTGCCATGACACTACAGCCAGTGCTATGGCATACCAAAAGGTCGGCTAATATCATTAAAATTGAGTTAAACGAGTCGGAAAAAACGCCCAAACAAAATGGTGATAATATTAATGGAGATCAAGCAGGGATACAACAAGAGTACGAGTGCAAATATTGTCGATATGTGAAACGCGAGAGAAACAGTGTGTTTCCACCACAATTCGAGTTCGACGATTATGATATGGATGAATTCAATTACAAGATCACTGAACAGGGAACAGCACTAATGCCGTTGGCTGGTGATGGCTGGTTTGGTTCCAGCGCTTCATTAGGCACTGTGAGACCCGCAAAGAACTCAATAGAGACACTTGGTATTACCAAAACGAATAAAATTGGGGGAAATGCAGTGAGAGAAGATTCCAAGATTGAAGAAAAAAGTGTCTTGAATGACGAACAAGATACCGTAGACTTTTACTGCACCTGCGCCGCAGATATAGCTTTAACACTAAAGACCAACCAAAATAATATAATGAAAAGCAATCAAGCGCAAACAGCGGCGCTTGTCGAAAGCGAGCTGAAAGTCAAACAAGAGCTGAGCTTCAAAGACAAAGTCGCGCAATTCTTTGATCTAGACCTTCTAACAGATCTCACTTTGGTCAATCTCGCTGCTGGCATGACTGTCATGATGTTTGTTGAGTTAAATTTTGCCATAATGGTCCCTTTCATTTTGGATCAGTATGGTTACAATGACGCCGAAATTTCTAAAGCCATGTCTGTGCAGGGTTTCGTGGATATTTGTGTACGCTTCTTGGCACCATTGGCACTACAACGGGTCAAAATAAGCAATCAAATATTATTCACATTCGGAATTGTGATACTGTTTGTGGGACGCATTTTATTGACACTGGCAAATTCATTTCATTTCATTTTGGCAATATTTGTGCTTATCGGCTTTGGCAGAGGGTTTCGGCAAATATTTTCAGCGCTCATTATACCGTCGTATGTGCCGTTGAAACGTTTACCAGCCGCTTCCGGTTTGCAGTTGGTCTTCAGCGCATTATTCACTTTGGCCTTTGGACCAATTTTAGGTGAGAGTGCGGGTAGTTTTTTTCGTTTTATCAGCATGGAGAATAAAATTAATTTTGTACCAATTTTTCTTTTAAGGTGTCATAACGGATGCATTTAATTATACAATAACAATTCACTTTCTTAATTTGCTGACTTCGCTTGCTCTGATTGTTTGGTTATTTGAGTATCTGGTGAAGCGAATACTGGGAAGGCAAACGAAATCTACCTTGGAAAGCTGATGCGATATTTTTTTTTTAATATTTATTTACAAAATATATCTATATCTATATCTATATCTATATCTATATCTATATCTATATCTATATCTATATCTATATCTATATCTATATCTATATCTATATCTATATATCTATATCTATATCTATATATATGTATATAAAAATGATTTGGTATTTAATTGTAACGCTAAAACTTGAAAAAGGCTGAACCAAATCAAATACTTCCTTAGGGGGGTTTGTTTTTTTGTTACCCCGTGAAGGTTTAGTTGAAGAAAAAATTAAAAAATGTTAGGGGGGCGTGGCACCTAAATTGCTAAATATCAGGTCAATCCCCTTCATATGGTACCAAAAATTTTAAAATCAAACAAAGTATACAGTAAAATTAAATTTTCAAACATCTGGCAACCCTTTTCAAAAAAATTAAACCTTCCTGCACATCTACAGGTCAAGCCCTTTCATCTGATGGTGCTTATAAAAATCGCTTAGCGTAATATATATAAAGATTATTATGAAGAAAAACGTGTACACTGTTTGTTTTTTTCAGCAGTTCTGATAAAAAAGTAATTTCGTTTTGCGCGGAAACTTTTTTGCAATTTCACAAAAAAAAAAATAATGGGGGTTCATACTTTTTTATGCTCAATTCGACTATGGTATGCCGTTTTTCGTATTTGCAAAAATTGTAAAAAGTTATATGCCTAATACACATGTATGTAAAAATGTTGTTGACATCTCTTTGATTACGCGACGACTGCATATACTGCATGTTGATTTCTACTGCTAAAAAGCGCCAATAACAATTAATGTAAAAATACTAAATTTAAAATGGTAAAGTTGAGCTGCCAGAAAAAAATTTGAATAAAAATTATCAAATCGTGTCTGTGTCAAGAATTTGGCTTTGTGTCTTCACAGTGACTATTTATAATTACTTGTTAACAAATGTACATACATATGATTGGATTTACTACGTATTACGTTATTTGCGTACTTACCGGGTCCACACTTATTGAAAAAAATAAAACCAAACAAAGAACTCGCAAAGATTGCACTTTTCTCTTACTAAGTGTTGCCAGATCAGCAATTTTCTAAATAGGGTAATCCTTTATTTAACCCAATTTTATTAAAATTTTATCTGATTGCTTATATAAGTCATAGAAGTTGTGTTGCCAAATTTCAGGCTTAAAACTTTTACGATAACTGAGATTTACAGGGGGTATTTAAATACCCAACCGGCAGATTCGAGTTCTGAACATAAATAAAATATCTGGTATGGCAGAACACTTGTGCCAAAACTAACATCTGATATTAGTTGCGTAATGAAAACATAATCAAAACAGAATATACATATCTATATCTTTTGTGATAATAAGGGAAGGCCAAAATTTTTTTATATATGTTTGTGATATCCAAAACCTTCCGCCGAGTGACAAATTTGCAAAAGCCACTGAAGGATATTTTTAATAAAAGATTCACGCAGTTCGGCGTATTCTCTCAAAATATGAGCTTATTATGGTAAAATGTTTATACCCAATAAACACAAAAGCGTGGATGTTATCGTGGCGAATTCGAGATGAATTCGTAGAGGTGAATTTAATTTTTCGGACTCGTATCAATTTCAAGATGGACTCGAGAAAAATCAATTATCGCAATAGCGTTTATTAATTTTGTTAAATCTTGCTTTACACGAATAAATTCCCTATTAGGATTTAATTTGCCATTTAAAACTCTTTTCAAGAGACTCGAAAGCTCGGATAATGTCGTTGTGAATTCGAGGCGGATTCGCAGATGAAGATTTTCTAGAATGTATTCGCCAATGAGCCTAAATCTCGAATCGCCGACGATCCGAGAATATAAAAATGCGCGAACCGCTAATGAGAGGTGACTCGAGTGAGAATTCGGATTCTCCGATCTATCGCCGCGATAATATAATCAGAGAAGCGAACTCGTATCGAATTCGAGGCGAATCCGTTGTGTTTATTGGGTAAAAGCCAACCAATTCAATTTGGATACAAATACTGGCGTTTACCCTATGCTGGTGCAGCTACGAAATTCAGTAATGATTATAGTCTTGGAGAAAATGTTGTTCTCCAATTATTACCCCATCCAAAAAGTCCCGAAAATCACTATATAACGTTTGACAACTTTTTTATCAGATATAAGATGATGTGTCACTTGACCTTGGAACGGATACTGTGCGTAATAACCGACTAATAATGCTCCTTTGGTGAGCATAAATGACATGAAAAGACCGAGAAGAAGCACAGATTTTGTCTTTGACAGAAATATCAAGGTACTGTTCGCACGCTGGAATGACAATTCGATAATTCCACTATACATCAATTTTTTTTTTATTATTTTCTGTTGTATAACTTTTTTGTTTTATTATGAACAATTAACAGATTGAAACTATTAGGTATGTCAAACTTTATTAAACATAATCCGTTGAATCAGAGATACGATAGCGAAAGCAGGAAACTTATCCTAAGAACTGTTTTTCTGACTATTACAATGCAGTCGAACCTGATGCAAAAAAGATAAAAAGATCCAAATAATAAATATTTTATGGTAAATTACTTAATTTATATTCATTTTTCTATACTTTAATAAAAAAAAGAACCTAACAACCTTATTAAATGAGTTATGTAAAAATCCAGATTATCTAAAAATGTATACTAATTTCGGCGGATGGGTATTTAAATACCCCCACTAAGGAAAAGGCTCAAGACTCCTAAGGTATTCACATGATCAAGTTTTTAGTTCCGGTTATTTTTAGAGAATATCATAGGCAAATTTATCTGGAAGTTTAACGCCGTTCTTTAAACTATTAAATTCTTTAAGATTTCTTAAATATACTTTTTCAATTTATTTTTAACTCGCCATATTAGACAAGAAAAAGCTATAAAAAGTAATCGGAATTTCGAAATACCATCGAAACTAGGTAATCCCCTACATTTTCTTAACGTTTAAAAAAAAAACACTATTGTGGTATCTTTCATAATTTTCAAGATATGGCTACTTGGATGAACTCTGTTTTGGGGGTATTTAAATACCCCTTCGTCGTTAATGGGTTAAACACAAATACAGACAATCTCTTATAAAGAAATCCCGACTAATCAAAGCAGGAGCGCTCTGATTTGAAGATCCAAAAGGAGTTCATGTTTAGAGCTTTTTTCGAAAGCTTTTTTTCGGAACACTCGTATCAATAAACGTTAGTCGTGACACAAATGAACATTGAAGAGCGGATTCGCAATTTATTTATTTATTTGTATTTGAAGTGATGGCAATCTTAGGGTACAATTAAATTTATATATTGCTTAGAAGATAACGCCTTTAAATGGAATTTTTCAAAGCATTTTGTAATCTTTTTATACCATTCATGAACCTGAAATGGTACCTAGATATTATAATTTTGTGCCAAAACGCGTTTGTTGAAAGTAGCAGAAGAAAAAGTGTTAGACTCAGCAAAATATATAGCGATATGATCAGAATCGTGAGCCGAATCGATTAAGCCATGTCCGTTCGTCTGTCCGACCGTCTGCGCGAACGAAAACTAGTCTCTCAGTTTTTGGGATATCTGCTTGAAATTCGGTATATGGGTAAGTTTTTGTGTACAATTTATCGGAACCGGCCAAATCGGACCACTAAAACATATAGCTGCCATATAACCGATAGTTCAGATATAGATATTTTGGAGATACTTAACTTCTTCACTTAAATAGCTAAGGTCATTACGCTTTATTATCTAATAAATCTTTGCATAAATAACTCGCAGAATTGGAATTATAAATGATGAAAAATCATTTCATGAAAGGTATGAAGTCTTCGGTAGGACCGAAGACAGCCGCGCATTTACTTGTTTTTAATTTAATGGAACGTAAATATTGTCTTTTTGTTCTGAACGTTTAGGATCAGTCGAGCGTTCGAAGTCTAGCAACTGTGATTTAAAATATTACAACCGAAAGTAAGTCAAAACTAGTGTATATTTTTATAACTTTTAGACTCAAATAAAGCTTCGGTAAAATGTCAGTAAAAGGATCTAATATCCAAAATAAAATTTAACATTTCATATATGCTGAAGAGTCATAAAACGCTCTATATTCATTGGACTCCGACTAAATTTTCATTACAAAAAAAAAAAAAGAAATTCCTTCTGATGCTATAAAAACTTCGGTAATCTTAATTAGCACCACAGACTGACCGTTGTTTTTTTTTAATAATTAAAATTTATTTGTTTTCAACACATTTATTATGGTTGAGTTTCTAAGACGCACAACTATTGAGCTCAAGTAACGAACAATATTTGTAATGAAAAAAATGGCGAAAAGTTGTCGACTGTTGAGCTCAACAGTTGCACAACCGCTACGTCTTAGAAACTTACCCAATATCGTTTATTACTATGCAATTATACATTTTTTGCTTCTTTTATCTCAAATTAAATTTTTTCCAGTTTTTTAATAATAAGTACCAACTTCGCGACGTTATAATACAAAAGTCATTAATTACCTCAAAATATGGCATTGAAAAAGTCATTATGCAGTGATAAGCAAAACACTAGCGTTTATAATGCAACCAAAATGCCCAGCAAGAAACGACGAAGACGACGTGACAAAAGGGATGTGGGCCCCGATTTTGTGGCGCCCGATAGCGGTTGGGCATGGATTGTTTGCATAGCAGTCGGCTGCAGTAACGTATGTTTATAGAATACACTAATTGGCATTATTCGTTGCTAATTAAAATTTGATTGAACCAAAGATGTTCCTTTAAAGCTTGCCATGTATCCACCGATGCAACAATATGGTTTGATTTATCGACAACGAATGGCTGTTTTGGAATTCTCCGCCAAAGAAATATCAACAATTGTGAATATTTTGATGAGTTTATCGTCATTAGTTGGTAAGTAAAGTTCTTTGAATTAAACAAAAAAAAAATTATATTTTTATTAAATTAACTTACAATAAAAACAACAATAATATGGAAAGTAATTTTTTGGAGAGAACGACAGGAATATTTGAGCAATCCCTATTCGTCTCTAGAAAGCCTAACTTTTCTAGGAAGGAGTCCAGCTCAAGCACCATCTATCTGGGCAAAGGCTGCTATATAGTGAGGCTTTCAGGAAAATAAAGACTCTTGAAAAAGAGAAAGTTAGAAAAAAAACCAAAAATCTTACGAAGTACACCCTCCACTCATCAAAACACTCTCTGCTTATCCCATACACATAATTTTCATATTTATTTGTACACTACTTGCAAACAATCGTTGAAACTGTAGTTTATCGAAGTGTTTCCAGATTAACATTACGCACAGTTGTGAGTAGCAAAGGAATACGATTTGAAGGTTGTCAATTAAATGACAAAAGTTGTACATTTTGTGTGAGTTTTGTATGAGCTATTGGCCAGTCTTATTTAAGAAAAATTGAAAAAAAATTTTTCGTAGAAGTTACGGATCCATTTCGGTGACCACCACATCCCCTCATCAGACTTCTTTAATTTTGCTTTGTTCGGTTTTGTTCATTTTTTTGACCGTCCAATACCAATTTAGTCGAGTCCAAGTGTGCTTTGTCAAATCGTACACATACATATGTACAAAGGAATAGGGCTAATATAGGAATTATTTTCACAACCCACTAAACTATTGTACCTTATTTGAACATGTATAATTTTAGTTTTTGTATCTTTACGACTTTTAGGGATTATGAATGGTCCCTTGTTTCGGCGATTCTCGTTTCGTCAAGTGGCCATCGTGAGCAGCCTTTTAATATTCATTGGAATTTTGAGCTCGGCATGGTGTACGACATTTTGGCAATATGTGTTCTGTTTATCCGTTATATATGGTGAGTTAAGATATATATCGTCGTTATAGAAGAAAAAAGACGCAAACTGTTTTGTTGAGTAAGAAAGGCGCAAACTTTTTTTCTTTCAAAAAAAGACACATTAAAAATATTTTTCGAAAGAAAGACTCTTTATTTTTTTTGATAACGAAGAAAGACGCTTTATTTTTTTTTTACTACAAAGAAAGACGCATTTAGATATTTTTTAGGAAAGAAAGACGTATTCGATTTTTTATTTTTCTTTGTCAATATTAATGCTAATGCGTCTTTCTTCGCAGCTAATAATGCTAATGCGTCTTTCTTCGTCGAAATATTTTATAATGCGTCTCTGTTCGTCGAAATATTTTTTAATGCGTCTATCTTCGTCGACATATTTTGTAAAGCGTCTTTCTTCCCCGACATATTTTTAATGCGCCTTTTTTCGTCGACAAATTACTGACATGCGTCTTTTTTCTTCCGGAGCGACGATATGCATGTGTATATATACTAGGGTTGTCCTTAAATGTGGGGGGATAAATTCTACATCAAGAAAAAAATTTTTTGGGACAAAAATTAAAATGAAAAAAAAAAAAAAAAAAAAAATTGCTCGAGTCAATGGGTGGTCAAAACTTTGAAATCCTTGCAATACCCCTTAACCGTATCCAATCGGTAACAAAATCTGGTATATTTGACATTGCTGTTACCGACAAAGCAGGTGAGACTGAACAAAATCGATCGCTCGATTTTAAGCACCACTCTAATGTAGATATAATATATATTATGTACATACATATTTCCCCATTATCATTTTATTTATGCAAAATCTCATATTATCTTTTCTAATCCACAATTTTAGCTATCGGCCAGGGTCTCAATGCCAATGCCTTTTCATTGGCGGTAAATACTTATTTTAAAAATCGTCGTCGAATCGCAATCGGTTTTACTTGGACAATAACCAGTTTGGGACCCATCATATTTCCACTACTTATTCCTCTACTTCTCAACTATTATGGCAGTCAAGGTACCATATTAGTTTTTGCCGGAATTTCACTGAACACTCTGGTGTGTGCCATGACACTACAGCCAGTGCTATGGCATACCAAAAGGTCGGCTAATATCATTAAAATTGAGTTAAACGAGTCGGAAAAAACGCCCAAACAAAATGGTGATAATATTAATGGAGATCAAGCAGGGATACAACAAGAGTACGAGTGCAAATATTGTCGATATGTGAAACGCGAGAGAAACAGTGTGTTTCCACCACAATTCGAGTTCGACGATTATGATATGGATGAATTCAATTACAAGATCACTGAACAGGGAACAGCACTAATGCCGTTGGCTGGTGATGGCTGGTTTGGTTCCAGCGCTTCATTAGGCACTGTGAGACCCGCAAAGAACTCAATAGAGACACTTGGTATTACCAAAACGAATAAAATTGGGGGAAATGCAGTGAGAGAAGATTCCAAGATTCAAGAAAAAAGTGTCTTCAATGACGAACAAGATACCGTAGACTTTTACTGCACCTGCGCCGCAGATATAGCTTTAACACTAAAGACCAACCAAAATAATATAATGAAAAGCAATCAAGCGCAAACAGCGGCGCTTGTCGAAAGCGAGCTGAAAGTCAAACAAGAGCTGAGCTTCAAAGACAAAGTCGCGCAATTCTTTGATCTAGACCTTCTAACAGATCTCACTTTGGTCAATCTCGCTGCTGGCATGACTGTCATGATGTTTGTTGAGTTAAATTTTGCCATAATGGTCCCTTTCATTTTGGATCAGTATGGTTACAATGACGCCGAAATTTCTAAAGCCATGTCTGTGCAGGGTTTCGTGGATATTTGTGTACGCTTCTTGGCACCATTGGCACTACAACGGGTCAAAATAAGCAATCAAATATTATTCACATTCGGAATTGTGATACTGTTTGTGGGACGCATTTTATTGACACTGGCAAATTCATTTCATTTCATTTTGGCAATATTTGTGCTTATCGGCTTTGGCAGAGGGTTTCGGCAAATATTTTCAGCGCTCATTATACCGTCGTATGTGCCGTTGAAACGTTTACCAGCCGCTTCCGGTTTGCAGTTGGTCTTCAGCGCATTATTCACTTTGGCCTTTGGACCAATTTTAGGTGAGAGTGCGGGTAGTTTTTTTCGTTTTATCAGCATGTAGAATAAAATTAATTTTGTACCAATTTTTCTTTTAAGGTGTCATAACGGATGCATTTAATTATACAATAACAATTCACTTTCTTAATTTGCTGACTTCGCTTGCTCTGATTGTTTGGTTATTTGAGTATCTGGTGAAGCGAATACTGGGAAGGCAAACGAAATCTACCTTGGAAAGCTGATGCGATATTTTTTTTTTAATATTTATTTACAAAATATATCTATATCTATATCTATATCTATATCTATATCTATATCTATATCTATATCTATATCTATATATCTATATCTATATATATGTATATAAAAATGATTTGGTATTTAATTGTAACGCTAAAACTTGAAAAAGGCTGAACCAAATCAAATACTTCCTTAGGGGGGTTTGTTTGTTGTTACCCCGCGAAGGTTTAGTCGAAGAAAAAATTAAAAAATGTTAGGGGGGCGTGGCACCTCCCATACAACCTTAATTTTTAAAGCTGATTATCTCTAAAACAGTTTAAGGTAAGGAGCTGAAAATTGGTATAGAGGTAGGTGATATCAAACCCCTTCTCACTCAGAAAAGTGGGGGTTATCAGAAAAGGGGGCGTGGCACCTCCCATACAACCTTAATTTTTAAAGCTGATTATCTCTAAAACAGTTCAAGGTATGGAGCTAAAAATTGGTATAGAGGTAGGTGATATCAAACCCCTTCTCACTCAGAAAAGTGGGGGTTATCAGAAAAGGGGGCGTGGAACCTCCCATACAACCTTAATTTTTAAAGCTGATTATCTCTAAAACAGTTTAAGGTAAGGAGCTGAAAATTGGTATAGAGGTGGGTGATATCAAACCCCTTCTCACTCAGAAAATTGGGGGGTTTCAGAAAAGGGGGCGTGGCACCTCCCATACAACCTTAATTTTTAAAGCTGATTATCTCTAAAACAGTTCAAGGTAGGGAGCTGAAAATTGGTATAGAGGTAGGTGATATCAAACCCCTTCTTACTTAGAAAAGTGGGGGTTATCAGAAAAGGGGGCGAGGCGCCTCCCATACAGCCTTAATTTTTAAAGCTGATTATCTCTAAAACGGTTTAAGGTAGGGAGCCGAAAATTGGTATAGAGGTAGGTGATATCAAAACCATTCCCACGCATAAAAGTGGGGGTTATCGGAAAGAGGGGCATGGCACCTCCCATACAACCTTAATTTTTCATGCTGAATAACTCTAAAATTGTTTACGCTACGGGCGTGGAAATTGGTGTGGAGATAAACGATAACAATTCCATATTAACGCAAAATAAAAGGAGTTATACGAAAAGGGGGCGTGACACTTCCCAACAACACTTAATTTTTTAAGCTGAATATCGTTAAAATGATTTAAGTCAGGGACCTGGAAATTGGTACAGAGCTATATGATATCAAAAAAATTTTTGCGAATAAAAGTGTAGGTTATCGGAAAAGGGGGCGTGGCACCTCCCATACAAACTTAATTTTTCAAGCTGAATATCTATAAAAGCGTTTAAGGTTGGGACCTGAAAATTGATCAGGAGATTAACGATATCAATAGCGTGCTTATGAAAAAACAGTAGTTTTGGGAAAAGGGGGCGTGGCACCTCCCATGCGTTCTTAATTTTTAAGGCTAAATATCCTTAAAGACGTTCATGGCATGTACATAGAAATCACTATGCAGATATACGATAATATACCATGTTCACAATACCATGTTCACCCAAAAAAAAGATTTATCGAAAAATGGGGCATTGCACCCAGAGCTGGGCGCTAAGGATTACGATTACATTTTGATTACTTACGATTACAATTACTGTAATTGTAATCCTTAAATTTTTAGGATTACGACTACTGTAATCGTAATTGAGATTTTTACGATTACGATTACTGTAATTGTAATCCTTAAATTTTTAGGATTACGATTACTGTAATCGTAATCATAGAACGTACGATTACAATTACTGTAATCGTAATCGTTAAATTTTTAGGATTACGATTACTGTAATCGTAATCATAGAACGTACGATTACAATTACTGTAATCGTAATCGTAAAATGTTTAAGGATTACGATTACTGTAATCGTAATCATGGAAAGTACGATTACAATTACTGTAATCGTAATCGTTATATTTTTAGGATTACGATTACTGTAATCGTAATCATAAAACGTACGATTACAATTACAGTAATCGTAATCGTAAAATTTTTAGGATTACGATTACTGTAATCGTATTGGTATATTCAATGATTACGGTTACAGTAGGTACTGTTGATAAACACATCTCACACTGAAAAACTCTCATTCAGTTTATACATATACTTTCCCCATAAAGGAGCCGTCTATATACATACATATATGAAGATTTAGAAATTGAGGAACAAATGCCCTATTTCAAAGAAATATTGCAATTTTTGCCCAAGCATCAGCGCTGTGCAAGTCACACTCTGAATTTGCTGGCTAACACGGACTACCTCAAAATTCTCAAAGAAAGCAACGATCTTTACCAAAATCACATTCAGGTATTAAGCAACTAACTAAAACTAATAATACATAAAAATAAAATAGAGATTCTCTTGAACTGTATATCGAATCTTTTCGCCTCATAAGCAGAAAATTAAATATTTTTGAAAAGGAATTTTGATAAATATAAATTTTCGGACCAAACTAGTAAGCGCCCAAAAGGAAGAGAGGTGATATAGTAAACCGCTGTGCGATATCCCTTAACCATCTCCGATCGGGACCAAAATATATATTTGGTATCCTTTAGTGCAGGACTATCGATTTTGGGCATTAGATATACGAGAAATTAAATTTAATTTTTTCAGTCTCCATAGAGTTTTCTGAAATTTGACCCTGTGCGACACCACTTAGCCGTCTCCGATCGGGACAAAAATTTATATATGATATGTTCGACTATATTAGCATCGACCTTGGTGGTGAGGTTCACGAAATATGATACGCAATTTGTTTCCATACATTTGGGGACCACCCTAGTATACATATATGTACATTTACCCATTTGGCCCAACGGTACTACAATCATCAATACTTTTCTCCTTACATTTCCGTTAGGGAAGATAACAACTTCCATGACTATGCCCCATGACTATGATCGCCTTTGCATGAATGACTTTGTATAGTAAAAAAAGCAATGAAGCGAAAGCGTAAGGTTTTCATTCCAAGCCGCATGCTTCTTTCATATGGTCGTTATTATAATCTTGTTAGGTATTCACCATGAATGGTAGCATTATTGTGGTGCTGAATATACATCTGTCTACCATCTAACTTTGTTATGTACTTCATTCGTATTCATTTTTCTGTTTCGGTTTACTCTTCTTAACTCCTACTTTAACAAAAACACATTCCTGGGGTTTGTCGATACGAGGTATTGCAATTTAAACGACGATATGTAAACGTTATTTAACTATGTATATCGTACTACTAATTTAATTTTTATTATAAATCTTTGTCATACATATCTAAATACATACATACATTTCGTCGTACCATACGAAAACTAGCTCACAATTTTTCTGGCTGACGAATACAAGCACATTAAATTTTTGGCTGACAAAAAGTAGAAATTTTGTTTAAAAACAACAATTTTAATGTAAAAACAATATATACATACATATGTTTGCTACTTTTCGTCAGCCAAAAGTCAAATGTGCTATTTTTCGTACATACGTGTATACAAACTGTCTATGTAACCACATATGTATGGATATATGTACATACATATGTATAAGCAGTTAAGGGGATGTTCTGGTAATGTATAAGAAGTTTTACTGTACAAAATATAATTAAATCGTAATCAAAATTTTTACAATTACAATTACTGCAATCGTAATCCTAAAAATTTAAAAATTACAATTACTGTAATCGTAATCATAAAACGTACGATTACAATTACTGTAATCGTAATCGTTAAATTTTTAGGATTACGATTACTGTAATCGTAATTGAAATTTTCGCGATTACGATTACTGTAATTGTAATCTTTAAATTTTTAGGATTACGATTACAGTAATCGTAATCATAGAACGTACGATTACAATTACTGTAATCGTAATCGTTAAATTTTTAGGATTGCGATTACAGTAATCGTAATCATAGAACGTACGATTACAATTACTGTAATCGTAATCCTTAAATTTTTAGGATTACGATTACAGTAATCGTAATCGTAAAAATTTCAATTACGATTACAGTAATCGTAATCTTTAAATTTCTAGGATTACGATTACAGTAATCGTAATCAAAATGTAATTGTAATCCTTAGCGCCCAGCTCTGGTACTAAAAAATAAAAAATATGCGCATAAAAAATGCAACAAAAACTGAGAAATATGCATGAAAAATCAAAAAAAAAATGCATTAATTCAAATTTTTTCAACTTCAGATAATTCATTTTTATTGAAGTTACAATAGTTAAATAAATTAGGTACAAACAATTTTTAATTCAATTTTGCTCTTACGTTGTACGTTTATACATATGATGTTTATATATATATATATATATAGATACATAAATTCAGTCTTGAACATTTCATAATTTGCAAAGGTTAATCCTTATTCACACAATGAAATATTTTTTCATATTCTCAAAAAGAAAACTGCCGATTCGGTCGAAAAAAGCTCTTATACATAGAAAACGAACGTTCTACATCCACAGAGGTAATAGGAGCATGTTTGAAAACAGCTCTTTGTCGACAGGTATGCACCGTCTCGAATATACTAATAATAGCCGTGTTCACACGAAACTCTATTCGTCGTCTGATGGCTGTTATGCATTAATTTCGTTTGTATAAAACTATCAACTAGCAAATTACAAAAATAGGCAATATAATGCGAAATCTATATATATAAAAATGATTTGGTATTTAATTGAAACGCTAAAACTTGAAAACGGCTGAACCAAATGAAATACTTCCTTAGGGGGGTTTGTTTGTTGTTACCCCGCGAAGGTTTAGTCGAAGAAAAAATTAAAAAATGTTAGGGGGGCGTGGCACCTCCCATACAACCTTAATTTTTAAAGCTGATTATCTCTAAAACAGTTCAAGGTAGGGAACTGAAAATTGGTATAGAGGTAGGTGATATCAAAACCCTTCTCACTCAGAAAAGTGGGGGTTGTCAGAAAAGGGGGCGTGGCACCTCCCATACAACCTTAATTTTTAAAGCTGATTATCTCTAAAACAGTTCAAGGTAGGGAGCTGAAAATTGGTATAGAGGTAGGTGATATCAAACCCCTTCTCACTCAGAAAAGTTGGGGTTATCAGAAAAGGGGGCGTGGCACCTCCCATACAACCGTAATTTTTAAAGCTGATTATCTCTAAAACAGTTCAAGGTAGGGAGCTGAAAATTGGTATAGAGGTAGGTGATATCAAACCCCTTCTCACTCAGAAAAGTGGGGGTTATCAGAAAAGGGGGCGTGGCACCTCCCATACAACCTTAATTTTTAAAGCTGATTATCTCTAAAACAGTTCAAGGTAGGGAGCTGAAAATTGGTATAGAGCTAAATGATATCAAAACCATTCCCACGCATAAAAGTGGGGGTTATCGGAAAAAGGGGCGTGGCACCTCCCATACGTACTAAACCTTTGAGGCTGAATATATCTAAAAGGGTTGGAGGAGGGGCCTGAAAACCATTATGGAGGTATACTATATCAATCCTCTTACTTACTTAGTGAAAATAGCCAATACTCAGTGAAAATAAATATCCGGAACATAAAACTAAAAATGTTGTGTATCGTGCAGCCTTAAACTGAATACTAAAATTATATATTTTTGAAGTTGTAGTAGTAGTGAAAAATCGTTAATTTTCTATTAAAAATAATACCGGTGTAATAACAATTTTTGAAATGAATTTAATAAAAAAATCTATTTTGGGCAGAACGAAGTTTGCCGGGTCCTAGCTGTGTATATAAATGTTATGTTAGTTTATTAAGTAGATAACTTAGTATTATACATCAGGGAAATTTTTATATATGTGTACTCTAATGGCGTTTGTTTTTTCTGAGAAAAAAAACTTATTATTTCGAGAAAAGAAAACAGCATAAGTTATAAAATTTTTGTATAATTAATATAGTAGAAAAAAATAAGTAATAAGAACATTCATATAAACAGACAAGTGTATCAGTTTAGTATTTTTTATTGAAAATGTATTTGTGTAACTGTTTATGAGGTTATTTTTATGAACAAATGAAATAAGGTAGCCGAGGTAGTTACCAAGCTTTAACGTAACGAAATCAGTGCTTATATTTCTCAAGCTTTGGTAAAAGAGTTTTAATAAAAATGTTGGCCGTTGCTTTTATCAGGCTGTTAAATTTATCAACTTATCAGGTTTATAAAGCGTTATCATGAGTATCCATAATATACTAAGTATAATAAACTTTATAAAAGCCTTAAAAAATTGTCTAATAAAATAATAAAAACAGGTCCCTTTTAAGAAATAAAAGAAGAAATGATTTTCCACAATGTTGAGTGGATTCTAGGAAAGAGAGAATTCATATACATATTGCATAGGTAAGTATGTTTATTAGAGTCATCCACAAAAGTATGGCGACAAATTTTATAGCATATTTTCTCAACCTCACTGCCTACGTTAATGCTAGTATAGTCTAATTTTTTGTATATCTAATGTCCAAAATCGTTTGTCCTATACCGAGAAATACCAAATAAAAATTTGGTATCGATCGGAGGCGGTTAAGGGGTGTTGCAGAGGGGTCAAAATTGAGATTACCATATAAAGACCAAAAAAATAAAATAAAATTTTTTTCATATCTAATGGTCGATAATCTTGTACTCAAGGATACCAAATATAAATTTTTGTCCTGAGCGGGGTTAAAGGGTGGCGCACGGGGTCCCATATGGTTAACTGAACTTTGACCGCTTTGCGACTGTGCTGTAGGCGGTGAGACCGAAGAAAATCACTAATTTGCTTTTAATGATCACCCTAATATTCATATGTACATATTTAATCAATACGTTGCTCTCAAAAAAAAAAAAAAAAACAAAAAAAAAAACAAAAAAAAAAACAAAAAAAATCAGTGACTTTTTTAGAAATATTGTGGGCACAGAAATTGGCCACATAAAAAGAAAATTATTTCTAAAAAAAGATAAAAAGTGCCTGTAAAAAATTCTGATGATGAAGAATTTTTGTTCTTCGATATATGTATGTATGTAGCTATCATATCTGCCATTGCTGTTCAAAGTTGCTTGTATTTTTTTCGCTTACCCCAAAACTTTAAAAAATTATTCTGATATTATATTGACATTCGATTTTATAAAACCACATTTAAATATGATTGTATGTAGGTATAATACCGAATTAAGTTCGTTGTATCGAAGTTGGCATTTGGCATTGAAAAAGATGTACGGTATAATTACATGCATACACACATGCATACATATGTGTCAGCTGATAATTAAATAATGGTCGTATGTCTAGGCTTATGAGTGACATTACGGCAAACTGAGACAGCATGTTGCTAAGAACTACAATTCGCGGACCCACATTGATGGAAATTATTGTTCATACATAAATACATGCATATGTATGTATTATTTATGTATGTATAAAGACATGTTGTCTCATTCGAAAACAAAGAGAAGTAATGAAACAAATTCGTCAGCAACAAGTTGACATTCAAGCTATGTATAATAAATGTTTTTAAAAGAGAGCGCTTTTGTTTGTTTATTTGCGTTTTATGCCGGCAAATGTTTCTCTCTATCTACCGTGTAATTGGCACTCGGAGCGATTCATTCAACCTGCCGCTGTTACTGACAAAAGAAACTTACAACGGCACTTTTTCATATTATTTCCCCTTTATAAATATTCTTATACACTCTATTAAATATAGCAGGGACCGTAACGGTTATAAGTGATATCCAAAAAGTTGATTTTAACGATTATTTTCTGAGTTTTATTTTTTGCTCAGAAAATAAAAGTTTTTTCTTGAGTTTTATTTTTTGATCAGAAAATAAAAGTTTTTACTTGAGTTTTATTTTTCGATCAGAAAATAAAAGTTATTTTTTGAGTTTTATTTTTCCCTCAGAAAATAAAAGTTTTTTTCTGAGTTTTATTTTTCGATCAGAAAATAAAAGTTATTTCTTGAGTTTTATTTTTCCCTCAGAAAATAAAAGTTATTTTTTGAGTTTTATTTTTCGATCAGAATATAAAAGTTATTTTTTGAGTTTTATTTTTCCCTCAGAAAATAAAAGATATTTTTTGAGTTTTATTTTTCGATCAGAAAATAAAAGTTATTTTTTGAGTTTTATTTTTTTGCTCAGATAATAAAAGTTATTTTTTGAGTTTTATTTTTTTGCTCACATAATAAAAGTTTATTTATAAGTTTTACGTATTTATGTGACGCGAGCACATATATACTATTAAAAATGTAATTTTATGTATGTATGTGATTAGGTACACAAAGTTGTTGTATGTGAAGCATTTACTTAAATCTAATAACTTTAAACGAGCAATTCTTGTACATATATATATATACAAGAATTGCTCGTTTAAAGTTATTAAATTTAAGTAAATGCTTCACATACAACAACTTTATTTCTGTCCTTCTACAGAGTTTCTAAATGATACATATTTATGTACCTAATCACATACATACATAAAATTACATTTTTAATAGTATATATGTGGTCGCGTCACATAAATACGTAAAATTTATAAATAAACTTTTATTATGTGAGCAAAAAAATAAAACTCAAAAAATAACTCTTATTATCTGAGCAAAAAAATAAAACTCAAAAAATAACTTTTATTATTTGAGAAAAAAAATAAAACTCAAAAAATAGCTTTTATTTTCTGATCGAAAAATAAAACTCAAAAAATAACTTTTATTTTCTGAAGGAAAAATAAAACTCAAATAAAAATAGGTAAAAAAACTTTTTAAGTTAAACGGTTTTATGTTATACATACATTGCAATGTTTAAGATAAATGTACTAAAAACCAAAAAATAATAAAATAGATACAGTCGTGGGAATTATAAACATTTGCATAGACTAGACTAAAATAAAACCGTGGGGCACGTCAATTGTCTACAATCGTTGATTAAAATGTTTGTTTTGTAATGTTACACTATAATTAGGCAGTTGTTCAACCGACAACGATGGACGTGTGATAAGTAGGGCTAGAATGTGGAAAAAAGCTAGCAAGCTCGATTATAAGCGAGTTTTAGGGTTTCATAGTGGTGAGCGAGTAGTACTTTTATGATATGTTTTGTCGATTAAAGACAAACTACGAGCAGTGAAACGATTCCTCGTGTGAATGTCCAACGATAAACTAGTTGAAACATCTCTTTTATTAACATGGAGTGTATAACTATTGGAATTTCCATGAGCAAGAAAATAGTAAGTATTTTCCTCACCGTCTGCGGGCCAACTGCCCAACGACGAATTAAACGATTCTTCTATCGCACATTAAGTCGATAATTTGTAGACAATTGACGTGCCCCCCGGTTTTATTTTAGTCTAGTCTATGCAAATGTTTATAATTCCCACGACTGTATCTATTTTATTATTTTTTGGTTTTTAGTACATTTATCTTAAACATTGCAATGTATGTATAACATAAAACCGTTTAACTTAAAAAGTTTTTTTACCTATTTTTATTTTCTAGTTTTTAGTTTTTATTTCGCATTCTGTTTAATTCATTTAGTGCTTCATTATTGCAAGGTTTCTTGCCCGTTAGTTTATTGCAGTCCAACGCCTCTATAGCGACCCACGCGCCACCTATCGGAAGTTTTTTTTTAGGAAAATATTTCCTTTCAAGGTAGTAATACATGTTCCGAATTTCAGCCAAATCGGACCATAAATGCGATTTTTGTAAATATAGCGACCCACCCGCCACCTAGCGGAATTTTTTTTTAAGAAAATATTTTTTTCAAGGTAGTAATACATGTTCCGAATTTCAGCCAAATCGGACCATAAATGCGATTTTTGTAAATATAGCGACCCACGCGCCACCTAGCGGAATTTTTTTTTAAGAAAATATTTCTTTTCAAGGTAGTAATACATGTTCCGAATTTCAGCCAAATCGGACCATAAATGCGATTTTTGTAAATATAGCGACCCACGCGCCACCTAGCGGAATTTTTTTTAAAGAAAATATTTCTTTTCAAGGTAGTAATACATGTTCCGAATTTCAGCCAAATCGGACCATAAATGCGATTTTTGTAAATATAGCGACCCACGCGCCACCTAGCGGAATTTTTTTTTAAGAAAATATTTCTTTTCAAGGTAGTAATACATGTTCCGAATTTCAGCCAAATAGGACCATAAATGCGATTTTTGTAAATATAGCGACCCACGCGCCACCTATCGGAATTTTTTTTTCATAATATTGCATTGTCATCGGGGTTATACATGCGTGCAAAATTTCAGATTAATCGGTTGACAGGAAGAGGGTGAAATTTGAATTACTAAATTTGACCCAAGAATAAAGAATAAATAATAAATAATAAAACAAACGGGGTGAGCTAAATAAAACCGTTTAAAAATAACTTTTATATTCTGATCGAAAAATAAAACTCAAAAAATAACTTTTATTTTCTGAGGGAAAAATAAAACTCAAAAAATAACTTTTATTTTCTGAGCGAAATATAAAAACAATAAAAAAATAACTTTTATTTGCTGAGGGAAAAATAAAACTCAGAAAATAACTTTTATTTTCTGAGCGAAATATAAAAATCAAAAAATAACTTTTATTTGCTGAGGGAAAAATAAAACTCAGAAAATAACGATTAAAAATCAATTTTTTTATAAAAATCGAAAAAATAAAAGTTAATGCACCTAGAGGTAGTCTGCGTTATGGCGATTACATCTGTGTTCTTCTTTTGCGTTTAGCGTTTCTCCTTAAGTATGATTTTTTTAGTCAAAATTTAAAAAATAACGATTATTTGCAATCCCTGAAATATAGCGATAGAGATAAGTTATAAATGAAAGACAAAAAAATGGGCCACCCAGTGTACCCCATGTTTCTCTCTGCGCATGTACCTGCCGCAATTGGATAGTTTCTGTTATAGAGCTGTCAAGCGGTAAACAACAAATAAAATGAGACATATTTTAAACATTTAATGTGTAGCATAATTATCGGCGATTTCTTTTTATCATACGGTGTTAATAATCCACCAATATATACATACATACATATGAGTAGTCCACTTTCAAATAGTTATGTGAATTTTTCATATTAAGCTGCATTTTATTAGGATTTTTTTTTAACTGAAATGTTAAATATTTCACATAGCTAGCTTTGAGACAGTATTTTTTAAATTTGAAATTGAAACGCACAATAATTACACCAATGTGTGCCTAGGCGTATGAGCAACTTTTTTCAGATAGAGCGTTTTGAAAGTGTATAAATAAAATCAAAGAGATTCTTGAAATTAGCTTCGTATACTATTTTGTTTTGTCAGAATATTACAAATGGGCCTAGTAGATAGCTCTCAAATTAAAATGCTGAAAATGTTTTTTTTTTGTTCGAAAGCACTTTAACCCTAATCACCGAATTTTAAAAAGTTGCGTAAAACCGAGAGTGAGACTCTGAGGCTCACTTTAGAGGATTAGGATTAAAAGAATATTTGAGAAGCTGTGCGGGGTACTTATGTACGCTTTTTTCTGATACGATCTTGTATAAACGCATACATAAATAAGTGTTCGACAAAAAAAAAAAAACAAAAAAAAATTACAAAGCAACAATTTCTAGCAACACGATTGAGGATTCGATTATTTGAGAACAAAAGCAAGCAAATGTTCATATGTCGCGAAGGTGGCATTTTTCTACGCATGCGCTCTCTTTTTTTGTTAACATTAAGTAAAAAAATTTTAATAGCAAATTGTTAATGTTATTCAAAGTGGCGATATGTTGAAACAAATGAACAAATGGTAAACTTGCAGTTTGTAAAAAGAATTCAACCGATAAAGTCATAAACAATTGAGTCAATAGAAAATTTGTTTGGTGTGAAGCCGTGGAAAAGAGGGATAAGGCAAAACGGAAGGAATTTAAAAAAAATATAGTAATTATGTATGTTTGTACATTTGTGTATATCGTCGTACCATACGAAAACTAACATATTTAAAATTTCTGGCGAAAGCTATAAAAAAAAAATTCTGTACGAAAAGTAACATATTTCACTTTTGGCTGACGAAAATTAACAAAATCGACTTTTGGCTGACGAAAAGTAATAAGTTCGACTTTTGGCTGACGAAAAGTATCAGTAATTATATACTGTTTTTACATTAAAATTGTAGTTGTTTAAACGAAATTTATAGTTTTCGTCAGCCAAAAGTTGAACTTATTACTTTTCGTCAGCCAAAACTCGATTTTATTATTTTTCGTCGGCCAAAAGTCGAACTTTTTACTTTTCGTCAGCCACAAAAAATATGATGTTAGTTTTCGTATGGTACGACGATATGTGAAAAGGCTAATTCGATGCGGATAAAGTAGCCAATATTTAATTTTTTTTTTTTTTGAATAAAGCTTAAGCAGTGAAAACGTGAAATTGCTAAGTTTTTCTTAATCAAATTATACAACCTAAAATAGTGGAAAAAATAGAAAATGGATGGTGCACAAAAGCACTTAATCGACATCATGTCATATCCCAAAAACACGTGCACATATGTCTCTATAAATACAAATTTATATAGAGTACCTATATGTATGTATCTATTTATATCATAGCCAAAAAGTGTAGTGAACTTGAAATAGCCCCATATTAACCGGCGCGTGTGAACTTGACCTCGACAGTCATGCAAAGAATCGAAACACTGATAATGCTGCCTTGAATGCCACAGAAAAAATAACAAAAAAAACAGAGTAGTGTCGTCATAAGAATTTCGTTAAAGTAGTAGTTCGCTGTGCTTACATACATACGTACATACCTACCCTGCAAAAATATGTGTGATTAATCCCGAAAGAGATTTGTCCCGGATTAATCTCTTTCGAGAACAATCGGTCCACAATTAGTCCCCGATTGTTCCCGTACGGGTATAAATGTAGACTAATAATAATTTTAACAAAATACCTAAAATATCCTATGAAAAAATACTTTACATTACGCTCATATAATGCATACTCAAAACTTACGATTTTTTATTTATTTATTTATTGAGATTTTTTTACAAAAGTAAAACATATACATATACGTATACATATAATCCTTATTTAAATACGCATGGATATTTAAAATTTTTAAAGATTTTTATTAAAAATTGCCTTGGCTAACAACTTGGAAATATCTACATTTTTACCCGTTCGGTATGTTAGTGATTAATCTACATTGGCACCCGTTCGGGTATACAAGTTGAATAATTAGTCTCTTCATAGGACATGTTCGAACAAATGCGATCAATTCACTCCATATAAAGGGATGTAAAATTGTATTAGTCGCATGCTCCCTTTCGATTGATCCCGGACACGTCCCGGATTAATCGCATTTTTTGCAGGGTATATACATACATACATATATACATACATATGCAAGTTCGCATTTTTTGCCGGTGGTTCCCGCTACCTTAGCTAAAAAGTGTTGAAAGTTTATAAAAATGAAATAAGGAACAAAAATCAGCTGCTTAATTCGAAATGCTTCAACGCTCTAGCATTTTATTGTTTTATTTTTATTTTTAAATAACTTTTTCTTGTTTTTTTTTATTTAATTTTATTTTTAAAAACATTTTTCTTGTTTTTTTTACTTTCCTTTTGTTTTCTTGTTCTTTCTAGTTTTATTATTGTCTCTTTTGACGGCTACATTCGTGATGCGGGCGCATCCGCCAAACTTTTTTATAATTTATAAAATACGATTGTGAATTTGAGTCGGAATGTGTGAATATAATCTTCACTACAGTGAGTACATATTTGAGGTAACACAACGAACAAAGGAATTACAAATGTGATACCTATTAGTTAGTAGTTGGTGATAGTTTCTTGATTTGCTGATTATTTCTTTGTTGGAAACTAATTTTATGTGTGAAACAAAATATGAAAAAATTAGTAATTCATACATTTCGGAGCAGTAAAATCTTAGTGTGCAATAATAATTAAAAACAAAAAGAATTAAAAAACAAAAACAAGTTCTATACTAAATTTATAAAGCTTGATGCTGAAATACAATATCGTAGAAAGTCAACAAAATACTGGAGAAACACACACAAATTTTGCGACTAAAACCAATAAGTAAACATACATATGTACATAATATGTATGTATGTCTGTATAATAAAAAAGTGATGCCAAATAACGAACGTTTTATCTATACTTTTAATCGTATAGATTTTTACCCTTATCTAAATAAAAAAAAATTTAAAAATGATTCTTTGCTTACCGAAAACTAGCATACAATTTTTTGTGTCTGACGAAAAGTAACAAGTTCAAGTTTTGGTCGACGAAAAGTAATAAAATCGAGTTTTGGCTGACGAAAAGTAACAAGTTAGACTTTTGGCTGACGAAAACTATCAATTTCGTTTAAACAACAACAATTTTGATGTAAAAACAGTATATAATTACTGGTACTTTTCGGCAGCGAAAAGTCAAATGTTCTACTTTTCGTACAGCATTTTTTATTGATAGCTTTCGCCAGAAATTTTAAATATGTTAGTTTCGTATGGTACGACGATATGATATACATATGTATATACATACATAGACAATTTGATGGCATTTAATCGCTTAACTTATCACATCATATCTACAAATATAAATGATATTGATGTTAAATATTGATAATGTTATTATCAGCGCCGATATGCTATTATATTGACATTAATAGCGTTTTCGATTCTGGCATAAAATGTTACCCTTTAATATCTCAATTATCAAATTACGTAACCTGACTTCTTTTTAAATAGCTGGATTTGTAGATAATGATGTCCTCTGACTTAGTTAGAGGTCAATATTCGCTGAAATGACCACACAATCTTACAAGATGGCTAAGAAAATCAAGCAGGGCGACATTTTTTCGAGAAACGAAAACGGCATAAGGTAAAATTAATTATTAAATTGTGTGTTGCAGTTAGTAGCTAGTAGTGGTATGTCATATGTATGTAACTACATACATACATATATTCAAAGCGTTTTCAATCTGACTACAACAAAAGGGGACTATCTAGGTTTACAGACTTCATTTTAATATTTTATTTATATTTTTATGGTCCAGTCCCAATAAGAATCTATGTGCTCAAACTCATCAAAACATTTACAACTTTGCTCCCTTATAATTTTCAGGCCTTATTTCGTAAGCCTTTAAATCTACTGTAATAATGTTTAACTAAGGCGTAGATTTTTTGCTGGGAATAAACACATATGAACTCGGATTTGTATCTACAAGTACGTCATGCAGAAAATTTATAAACCTATGCTAACAGATTTTTTGAGTTTGAATAATGCAACATATTTTACAATAAATGATCAATAGAATTAAGTGGAACTACCTATTAAAGTCAGAAAGGACGCAGTACCAGGACTCAGTCAGTTATCATGCAAATGGTATTTATCAAGTTAAACTTAAGTAAAAAAAATCTTAAAGAAAATGATGTATTCATTGATTGCTACAATTTCTAAATAACATTAACAAAGCTACCCTGCAGTAAATTTGTTTCACTGCTGAAGGATCAGTGATGATTCTTTGTTGAATATTCATCAGTGTCGTCATAACTCAGTATATTTTTATTTGTTCTTGTTTTTTTTTTCTGAGGAAAGCAAACCATTTATATGAAAAATTCATCAGTCTTTATATGAAAGTATTCACTGATGCCTCCTCGTCATAGGTGAATTGCATCAGTGATTCATTAAGGATTCATTGCGGATTTTTACTGCAGGGTAAAGGCACAGATTCAAACACTCATATTAGTTTTTTATTTTTGTATAAATTTAGATGATTTCATTAATGTTTCAATTTAAAATTTTTCATTCCTACAGGTATTACACACAATTTTCTGTGCCATACTCGTAATAAAATCATTTTGCATTGGCAGGTTGATAATGCATTATTGAAGTAGTTATTTAGTTGATTAGAAATACAAACAACTTCTGCTTTTGTGCTACATTTTATTTGATACCATACAAACATACCGATGTACATACATTGCTGCTCTTCAGTATTACCAAAGGCCAAAATATATTCGCAAACTCATTAGGGTAGTGCTTGAAGTGCTATTAATATCTGATTATTCAATTAATTATGTATTTTGTGCAAATTACTATATAGGTACAGTGCACTCGCGAAAACTCGAACTAATGAAAACCAACCCTGTCCGAGTTATCGAAATGTTCGAGTTTTCGAACGTTATGTATTTTTAATATACAGTAGAATCGCACAAAAGTTAACTCGCGAGAAAGTTAAACCCTCGGGTAAGTTAACCAAATTTGAGCGTCCACGTACGGCTCTAAAAAGTTAACTCTTGGTTAACTTTTCTGAGCTTATCGAATTTTTTTCAAATCCAACCGTTTATTTCTCAGCAAAAACAAGCTCATTCCCCTTGTTTCTATGTATTCCCGGAATTTGCGTGCATTCCCCGAATTTCTGTGTAAAAAATTATTGTCGGTGTCGCGAGGTACAAATGTAGTTAATCGTTTGAACTACTGAGTGGTGTAAACATAGTTTGTGCGTTAAAAATGACAACAAAGCGGAATAAATCATCGCAAATTACATTGAATTTACATCAAAAGGCTGATATTTTAAGAAAACTTGATGAAGGTATTAACGGAAACCGCTTGGCATTAGATTATAGTGTATCTAAAGTGGCTATCTCAAAAATAAAGAAAAAAAAACGATATGAAATTTTGAAGGCAGTGGCAACCAAGAAAACTTTGCACAAGTCGGAATATCCCGTTCTCGAGGCAAGGTTGTATAAATGGTTTTTGAACCAAAGGCAACGCCTATTGTGCAATTAGTGGTCCAATTTTAAAATCAAGAGCTAAGCTCGAATTTGCCAAAATGTACCCTGGAAAAAATTTTTATGCAAGTGATGGATGGCTAGAAAATTTTATGTATGTAAATTAAAGCTAAGTTTCTGCTTTGTAATGATTAAAACTGAGATATTCAAATAAATTTGATATGTTATATCCCAAAAATTATGTTTATTACCGTATTCTATCAAATTTAAAAACCACCTGGAAAAGTTAATATTTCGGAAAAGTTAAATGCCCTTGGGACCATTTGGTTAACTTTTGTGCGATTCTACTGTATTTGGTTGTATGTATGTATTCGTTTTAACAGTTTCCATTCCCTGTCCATTTTTATGGCATAGTTAATCAAAAAGATTCTCTGGTTTCATATTTTGTAGCTCATTGCCAGTTCATTTAATAAAAAATGTTAACAAATATGAATGTTGCTTACAAATTATTAGAAACAAGTAAAAGCGCGGCTGTCTTCGGCCGTACCGAAGACTTCATACCTTTCATGAGTGGGGAAATGAAAAGTTACCTATGTATGGAAAGATTTATTAGAAAAAATGGTGTCTTGGCTATTTAAATGGAGGAGTTATTCACCAAAATGTCCATATCTGAACAATCGGTTGTATGGGAGCTATATGTTATAATGGTCCGATCTTGACAATTTTCGGTAACCCCGTTTGTGCCCATATGGGTACAAATACTTCAAAATTTCACGCCGTTAGCTGTGAAAATAGAGGAATTATACACCAAAATGTCCATATCTGAACAATCGGTTGTATGGGAGCTATATGTTATAATGGTCCGATCTTGACAATTTTCGGTAACCCCGTTTGTGCCCATATGGGTACAAATACTTCAAAATTTCACGCCGTTAGCTGTGAAAATAGAGGAATTATACACCAAAATGTCCATATCTGAACAATCGGTTGTATGGGAGCTATATGTTATAATGGTCCGATCTTGACAATTTTCGGTAACCCCGTTTGGGCCCATATGGGTACAAATACTTCAAAATTTCAGACCGTTAGCTGTTAAAATGGAGGAGTTATACACCAAAAAGTGTATATCTGAATAATCGGATGTTGTGGAACTATATGTTATAGTGGTCCGATATTGACAATTTTCGGTAACCTTGTTTGGGCCAAAATGGGTACGTCTACTTCAAAGTTTCATGTCCTTAGCTGTTTAAATGGGGAAGTTATGCACAAATTACATCCAAAAGTTTCATGTATATCTGAATAATCGGTTGTTTTCTATATGCTATAGTGGTCCGATTCGGTCGGTTCCGACAAATGATCAGCTGCATATAACAACATGTCTGTATTCCGAATTTCATTCAGATATCTCAAAAACTGAGGGACTAGTTTGCGTTCACACAGACGGACGGACGGACAGACGGACAGACGGACATGGCTTAATCGACTCAGCTCGTGATTCTGATCATATTGGTATATATTTTGGTGGGTCCCCCACGCTTCCTTTTGGTACTTTCGACAAATATTTTTTGGCACTAAGTTATTATACCATTTCATTCTCATGAAAGGTATAAAAAAAGGAGTGATCTTGGTTTGATGTTTCTTATTTTCTAGCGCATTCAATGCAGCCTTTTCGCGCAGTGATTGTAGCACATTAACTTTTCTTGGGCTAATTTTTTCAGCAGTTTCCCATGCTATAGCTTTGTTGAAAATTGTTACGGCTTCGAATGAACTTATGCGTTCTTGTTCATTTCCACCTGAGATTGAAATCAATCTTATGCCATGCCGTTTTTTTAAATTTTGTAGCCATCCATCGCTATATTTGTCATGTAACTCCTTAGCTTTCAAAATTAATCCATTTATAGGATAATTCTTGCTACGTTGTAATAAAAACCACTTGTAAAGCTTTTTTTTTTTTCCATTTTTGGCAATTCTGAAGCGCGAAGCGTTTTACGTTTCCAGGGCCCGATAGCGTGTTATTAACGCATTCCAAAATTTTGTTTTCATTTTTGACAATTCCACAAATTGAGGACTTGGCAGTGTTATATTTTTTGGATAGAGCAGTGATACATACATCACTCTTGGTCTTGTTAATTATTTCAGCCTTTTTTGCTAAACTCAAAACATTTAGTTTTCGTCCTATTATGAAACGCAAATAAATTTGATGTTAACCGCGAAAAATCCCGTGTATCACTGACAAATATCAATCATTTTAAAAGAAAAGTTCCGTAATTTGCAAGAAACCTAGCCAGTGCGGCGCCTTAGAATGAAACAAAAGATGCATATAACGACAAAAATTTGAATATCGGTCATTACAGCACATGCGAAACGACAGTTTCTCACATGTTTTTCCATGAAAAAAAGAAAATAATTGTTCGAGTTTTAGAGTAGTTGCATTTTGTTCGAGTTTTAAAGTAGTCAACGGAGAAAAAAAAATGTTCAAGTTTCCGAATGTTCGAGTTATCGTGTGTTCGAGTTTTCGCGAGTGCACTGTATGTGCATTTTAGTGAGAAATCAAACAAAAACTCTCTACATGCAACGGATTGGTATTTGATTTTTTTTTCAATTGGTATAATATATTTTGTCGCTATAGACGAAAAAAGACGCAAACTGTTTTGTTGAGGAAGAAAGACGCACACTTTTTTTCTTTCAAAGAAAGACGCATTAAAAATATTTTTCGAAAGATTCGCATTTAAATATTTTTTAGGAAAGAAAGACGTATTCGACGTATTATTTTTCTTTGTCAATATTAATGCTAATGCGTCTTTCTTCGCAGTTAATAATGCTAATGCGTCTTTCTTCGTCGAAATAATTTTTAATGCGTCTATCTTCGTCGACATATTTTGTAAAGCGTCTTTCTCCCCCGACATATTTTTAATGCGCCTTTGTTCGTCGACAAATAACTGACATGCGTCTTTCTTCTTCCGGAGCGACGATTTCTTTTTACGGGATAAGGAATTATTTTTTGTCGGTTGATGTGAAGAAGAGAGGGCACATTACTTTTGTATTGCGCGCCGAATCGATCGAACTTAATTCATATTTAAATTCTCAAATGATTAAGTTCACAGATCTGATTTTAATCTTTAGCGCGCATATTAACTGAAACAAAGCAACAATTATGTATGTATGTATACATATACATATGTATGTATGGTACTTATAAGTAATATATATAAAATAATATATATATATATACTGACTAAGGAAATTGCAAATTGCCGATTTTGATTTATTAATAATATGTACATAAGTATATAATAAAGAGCTGCGCAAGACATCTCGATATCGAACATGCTGTGTTGCACTCGCTGTAGCACATGTATGGTTTTCGAAGTGTTCGATCAGTGAAGTACTTCAGTGGCGTAAAATTTTGCTTCAGCACCGAGAATGAAGCATTTCTATCTCAATGCTGCCCGTTCATGTTCGATGCTGTTCCGACGATTCCATGCTGTTCCTCGTTTTTCGTTTTTCGTTTTTTGTTTTTCGTTTTAAATGCTGCATGGAAAAACTTCTACGAAACAACATTAACAAGGAAGACCCCTTTGACAAACAAGGCGTATACAAATTGACTTGCGAATGCCAAAATAGCTATATAGGACAAACAGGACGCCAAATCAAGACGAGATATCGAGAACACGTAAGAGATTACAATAAGAAAATCATCAACGACAGTGGAATCAAATTTCGCCAACCACATGGCAGAAAACAAATGTACACCCATGAAAATAGGAAAAACAGCTAAAATTCTCCACATACAACACAAGGGAAAACGACTTAACGTATTAGAAAATATGGAGATATACAAACAGAAGACATTCGTAGGTAAAATAATAAATGAACAAATAAACACCGCATCAGATACATTATTTGAACCGCTTAAGCTATTATACCGAAAAGAGGACAGAAAACCTAAAACCGACATAAACAAAACAACACACAAGAGGACAATAACGGACTTTTACCTGCCTGTTTAATGAGGATACAAAAATAGATTTACATACCTAAACGCACAGACTCACACGCACGCACGAGTTATGTTATTGTATGCATTTATACATAGATATATAAATACAATTGTTGCTTTTTAATAGTAATTTATTTATAGTTCGGAAAATTAAACACCTTTACTCGTTCAGGTCACTTTTCAATGTGTTCAGCTTAATCCTAATATTTACATAACTAGGTGAAGAAAGTATTAAAGCTTAAAGTTATATGGTAGAAGAGGTGAATTATTGGGAGGTAAAGTTTAATAATAAAAGCTTAATTTGACTATGTAACTCACGTATGCACGAACACACGAACACATCACACGAACACGAAGTACGTGACCAAACGATGGAAGTCAGTTACTATAAGTACTATCGAACTTACACAAAATAACTCAGAACGAAAAAAGACACTGAAGATGGCGCATATTAGCCGAAACCGGTTTGTCTCCAAACCAAACTTGACAAGGGATGACGGAGGATCGTTCCACAATACATCATATTCCTACCCTGTCGAAAAAACAAGCAACCAAAAAGTATCTATATTTTTATATTTAATTAAATAAAATTTACAGAAAAAATTTGGTTGTTTTCAATAAAATAATAATAACTTTTATACCAAATTTTTCCCTCTCCAAAATTTCTTGAAAGATGTATTTAAGTATTATCTAAAGAATAACTTTCAAGTGAAAAAATAGTGTAGATGAATTGATCACGGTGAAAATCACTTTTCCCTTGAGAGTTTTGGGTTTAGGTAGACGAGAACTGTTGATCATAAAACAGGTCAGTGAAATTCTAGGCTAGCAACGCCATTTTTATGAGTTAACGAGCTAACTTCGGCCTTTTTTACGACTTCAGGCTAATATCTTCCTTTCGGGCCTAAAAATCGATGTTCGGTTATTTTCTTATTTTTACTATTTAAGCAATGGATTGTTGGAAACAGCAATTACTTATTGTATCAGACAATATTTTTGCGCCAATATCTCTCAAATAATAATAATAACTGAAAAGGGAAGCTTTATCAGATTCACGTTCTTCACAACTTCAGAACATTACAGCCCAACTACAAAATGGATAATATATATTGAAAGAAGTACAAGGGAGAAGCAAGGTGTGGAAAGTGCAAAAATTGTTAAGAGTAATGGGGAAGAAATACTTTTTGGTTGCTTGTTTTTCCGACAGGGTAGGAATATGGTGTATTGCGGAACGATCTTCTGTCATCCCTTGTCAATTTTGGTTTGGAGACAAACCGGTTTCGGCTAATATGCGCCATCTTCAGTGTCTTTTTTCGTTCTCAACGCTGCATTTAGTACCCATATATATTCACCAGTTAATAACAGGATGGCAGGATAATAATGAAGATATCAACGCAGTTATGAATTTTAAACAAAGGCTGAAATCGGCATTTGCACACATATCTATAATATGTACTACACTTGTAAACGTTTTAATAGCCCTGTTTTTTATTTAAGCGCATATACATACATCTGCGCTTAAATTTTGTATGGATTTCTAAGCGCACATCTCTTTCCGCGCTTAGCAGTCCATACAAAATTTAAGCGCAGATGTATATGCGCTTAAATAAAAACAGGGCTATTATTAAGTATAAGATTTATAATTATGTTATGTAAAAATAGTAGATATAAAATCAATGCTTTGAAACATGAAACATTGAAATGAAACATTTAGTATCTAACTTAATTATTTGCCCCAAGTATTTAGGTATACATAAATTCATATAAATATGTAGATATGTGTATCCGTTCGCAAGTAGGTATTAGGTATGTACTATCTAGGTACTAGATATTTAATATAAAATAAAATTAGTGTTTACGCAGGGCACTAGTATATAAGTATTCCGTATATTGAACTCACAAAATATGTATGCCATCATTATAAACATGTTTGTATCAATAAATTCTGGCTTGTGGCTTGTTCTATGCAATTGAACAATTGATCAATGAACTGTAATTGGAATTTTTCTGATTTTATGCATATTTCGTTTTGTTTTGACATTCCTTAGCCAATCGATTTATAAATGTATGTTTGCATACATAGTTATTTGAGCGGTAAATCAAATTAATCACATACTTACTTTGTAATAATTACAAATGTTCTTTTCGTTGAAGTAAAGCAGAATGCAAATTAAAACTTTGTTTTGGTAAATTAGCGAGCACATTAATTGTTATTAAGTAGTTCAAATGTAGTGCTTATGTACCACAATATTTGCATAAGTATTTAGCTTGTAATGGCGCAATTAACAAAGCAGCTGTTATTTTGTATATATAGGTAACGCTTCAAAAAGCACATATGTATTGTCTTCCAGCTAGCAAATGGGTCCATAATGCACTAATTCAATTGTAATTAGAATATAATCAGTTCAAAAGGTTTTAATTACTCATTAACTTTTGGTTGCTCTAAATAATCAACCATTACAAAATAGTATTTAATTTATATAAATTTTCGAAATTAAAACAAATTCAATGCTACCACTCTGTTATAGATAAATATTGGAATATTTTTAAACTTTGATTTGGTTTGAAAGGAATTTAAAACTTTTTTTGGGTTAAATTTTGAACTTTTGAAAGCTTAAAAGTTTCTTTATTCGACCAACAAAGTTCAAAATTTATACCAAAATTTATTTGAGTGCAGCATTAGCGATGAGTCATTTTCGAAAAGAAATAGCACATTAAAGTAGGTACATATTTCCTAGCAAATGGAAGTGTTCATGCCAAAGAGGAAGTGTCGATCTTGTGTGATCTTCGAAATGCAATACTTCAATCAAAGTAAAATGGGCAGCACTCTGCCTAGCATATCGTCATGTTAAATTCTATGGAAGAGTGCATTAGCTCACAATTTTAGTGACGGAGTATGTTCAAGTAGCACACTACTAGTTCTGAATTCAGAGACTTTCTCTACAGGGCGTGTACTCAGTTGTACACATAGGTATGTATGTACTTAGCACAGTATTTCCCAATTGGAAAGTTCGTCATGCATTACCTTTAAATTGCATGAAAAGATGTGTGAAATACATTATAGAATGCACTCCAAAGTACTTAAACGAAGGGTTCAGGTATCGGCTATCAGCTATCAGCGTTGCCGTTGAAAAATTTTCGTGGTGGCTAGATTTGATTTAATTTGTGGCTAAAAATGGCTAAAAAATTTGGTTCGTGGCTAAAAATGGTGGCTAAAAAATTTTGTTTCAAATTCACATGTTTTAATTTTATTTTTCAAATTCAGGCACAAAAGTATTGCATGCCATATAAGGAAAAAATCATATGGCGTTTTCTGGATTCTGGTATAAAATGTTATGTAATGTAAATAATGATGCCCTCTGACTTAGCTCGAGGTCAATATTCGCTGAAATTACCACACAAGCTTACAAGATGGTTAAGAAAATCAAGCAGGGCAACATTTTTTCCAGAAACGAAAACGTCATTAGATTTGTCTAAAAATAAAATATTCATACATACATAGTATGTACTTAACTACATCAAAAAAAATAATTAGATATCACATTCAATATCTATCATTATATTGTCATCACTAATTGAATCTTTCTCTTCATAAATTAATTCATTCTTCATTAATTTAATGAGATCTTCTGTTATTTCAAATTCATTGCAACATTAGGGGTATTCGCTATCCATAGCACAACCCTAGCACGTAGGACGGATTGCACGGATTGCAAAGTTTTACAACGCACAACACCAAAATATAGGCGCACAGAAATATGCTAGACCTCAAAAATATGCTACACCAGAACCTATGTATATTTATTTGCTATGAAGTGTAGGAAATTAATTGCGACCCTGGTCAGCTGACATTTACCAATTGCTAATTTCATTTTCAATTTGAGCATCCGAATTTTGCTTAAAATGTTGTGTTTTGTGTGTATTTATTAAATTTACTAAAATAAAATGATTTATTTATTAAAAAGTGAGTGATGAACGCGTCCCTTTGGCTAAAAAGAAAAGCTGCTTCTTAAAATTTCCTACGACTGTGCAATGGGGTGCTCTCGATGTGTAGCATATTTTGGTCTAGCATATTTGCAATCCGTGCTATCTTGCTATCTTGCTAGGGATAGCGAATATCCCTATTGTTTTACATTCTTTAAGCCATATCTTATTCATTAGGGAAAAGGTTCTTTCCACTTCGGCGTTGCTAAGTGGTAGAAGTAGCAAACAATATACAAAGTCAGTTAGATCCTTATACGGACTTTCATCGACAGCCTACTATTCCACTAGCGAGTATAAACAGGCATTTATCGATAGTTGCGTTACTTGTTTTTTTAACACTTAAATAGATTTGTGATAAACGCTGAATTGAATTAGCGTTACCACCTTCCTATGTGGAAAATTATGGTTCATTACACACGGTAGGCAGGAAGCGACGATAGGTTGCATGAAAATGTCGAGAAAAAAGGAAAGTGGGGTTGTGTTATGTGATGTTTATAGATGAAACATCCGTTGAAATTAAAATCCGAGCTGCTCCTTTTTCAAGGATATCCACATTTTTTGTTTTTTTTGAAAGGATCAAATATTGAGGAAATCGAAAATTCGCCACCGTCCAAATTTTTCCGATTTCAATACATTATTTGGTCGCTAAGGGATACAAAAAAAGGTATTAAAAAGAAAAAAGGCCACCTGTAGTGGAAAGATCCAATGTGAACAGGACCTAAAGGATAACCACTGAAATATAAAATAACACAAAAAGTACCCACTTTAATTTGCGTATAACTCCTAAAATGTTAACTCTACGTGAAAATTCCTTATTATATGTTTCATTCAGAATAAATAAGGGAATATTTCTCTGATATACAATTTTGATGTACCTGCAGTGGTTAATGCACTTTGGTCCATCTAAAGTGAAAATTTCAAAAAAAAGTACTTTTTTTATGGTGCTATTTTAAGTTCAAATATTTTTCTAGTTTATGTAAATATTTTAATCTAATGATCCAATTCTCATTCTTACATATCTATACGTTAATATTAAAAAGAATTAGAGCTGAAATACGCGCTAGCTGTGCACGGTGGGCGGTAAGCCACAATAGGTTGCATGAAAATATCGAAAAAACGATGGCCGGCTAAAAACTTACGTAAAATGATATTCTAATATACTTCATAAACACACAGCAAGCGTCAATAAAATCTCCAACATTTTTTTTAAACGAAAATTAGTACCAGCACACAGCTAGGCACATATTCGTTGGGTCATCGTTTTTACGATATTCCCATGCAACCTATTGTTGCTTCCCGCCCACCGTGGACAGCTAGCGCGTATCTCAGCTCTAACTCTTTTTTAGTATTAACGTATAGATATGTAGGAATGATAGTTGGATCATTAGATTAAAATATTTACATAAACTAGAAAAATATTTGAACCTAAAATAGCACCATAAAAAAAACGTACTTTTTTGAAATTTTCACTTTAGATGCACAAAAGTACATTAAGCACTGCAGGTACATCAAAATTGTATATTAAAGAAATATTTCTTTATTTATTCTGAATGAAACATATAATAAGGAATTTTCACGTAGAGTTAACATTTTAGGAATTATACGCAAATTAAAGTGGGTACTTTTTGTGTTATTTTATATTTCAGTGGTTATCCTTTAGGTCCTGTTCACATTGGATCTTTCCACTACAGGTGTCCTTTTTTCTTTTTAATACCTTTTTTTGTATCCCTTAGCGACCAAATAATGTATTGAAATCGGAAAAATTTGGACGGTGGCGAATTTTCGATTTCCTCAATATTTGATCCTTTAAAAAAAAAACAAAAAATTTGGATATCCTTGAAAAAGGAGCAGCTCGGATTTTAATTTCAACGGATGTTTCATCTATAAACATCACATAATACAACCCCACTTTCCTTTTTTCTCGACATTTTCATGCAACCTATCGTCGCTTCCTGCCTACCGTGTACAAGCGGTGGCTAAAAACGTGGCTAGTGGCAAACCCGAAATTTTGGTGGCCAAAAAAACACGGCGGTGGCTAAATATAGCCACAAAATGGCTAAAACGGCAAGGCTGTCAGCTATAGCTAACTTGAGAAAAAAAGAAGAGCCATGTTCGCGGTAGCCTAAATGAGAGCAACTTTAAGAATGTAATATATTCTCATTTCCGTAAATAAATATCACATTGTAGTCTGAGTTTAGCTATCTAATAAAACTATGTACGTGTTAATTGTTGAATCCATTTGTTTTTTAATTATTTAAGTTTATGTTTAACTTTATATATGTATATTTATGTACTTTTAGTGTTAGTTATGTATATTGTTTTAACTTCGTTAGTAAAAATTCTGTATTATACATCTATGTTGTACTATAAAAGATCAGTTGATCTTACTGTACTAATGTATTACTGAATAAATATGAAATATGAAATATGAAAACATTGCATGCAGCAACAAAAACAGTTATGAGAATAATTTTTTTTAATTTTTTTTTTTACAATGATGAAAACAATGAAAATAAAACTTGATCAAGAGAAAAATGCAAAAAAAATAATTTTTAGATCATATTAGGAGGCAATTGAGCTATTTTAGTGAAAAAATAAAACGAAACATCGACATCACGGCCGAGAGCGACTTTGATCCAAACATTACTTCTTGGCTTACCCTGGAAGGCAAAGGTGGATGGACGCAAGGGCGTAGCCAGGATTTTATCCAGGGGGGGGGGGGGCAAGCACATCAAATATTTGAAGCAGTCAAACATCAATTTGTTTGCGACTAAAATCAAGTGTTGCTGTTGCGCTCTTAAATGTCAAAAATAATACTGATTTGTGAGTGCGACTACAGCAACACTGCTAATATAAAAATGACAACAACAACTGTCAAACCAACTGGGTTGCGCAAAGTCAAAAGGAAAATTTTACTTTCTTATTTTATTTTAAAAATATAGACAATTTTTCAATAAAAATCGTTTTAAGCAGGATTTCTGAACTTATGGAAAAAATCCGGAAAATCGTAGAAATTTCTGAAAGTGCATTAAAAATTTCAAAGCAAGGCCACATTTCTAAGTGTACTGTTATGTAGCCAACCAATTTTAGTGTAAAAGGTGAAATTCTCAATGCTGTGAAAAATTCCGTCGATTTGAGAAGTTTTTTTTTTCTGTAGGGTGTTTGCCTTATACATATGTACGTGAGACCGTTCCAATTAAAATTTCCGAAAAGCCAATGAAAATTTTCAAAAAGTTGTATATGTATGTATCTACTTATTATTTTTCTGCAGTATTAAATATAAAGATATAATTAACGGAGTAACAAAAAACGCTTATTTTTCCACTCGCGCTTTGGTCTTTACTGTTCCAGAATTAGAGCGGCCTAACTATGCTCTTATTCCACAATGAGTGGCGTCGTTAAAGACACGCAGTTAATTCTCGACATCGGACCTGCGTCAGTAGAATTGAAATAAACCGTTCTTCCTGATAGAATTTAATCTTCTATCGCCCACGGAAATGGGTATTTTTAAGCTTTTCGCAAAGCAAAGTTTTATTTCTTTAACCCTTAAACAACTCTAATAAAATATCCAAAACTCTCAGAAACTTTTACAACTTGCAATAGGTGAAATTATAACAAATAAACCATTACATTTTATTCCCAAATTGCATCTACCATCAAAGGCAACATACGTACATATGTATGAATGTAAATGAACAATGGAAAAACCCGCTATAATTGTCACAAGTTATCGCGTCTATCGCGAAACGACCGTACCTGATGTCAAATCCAACAAAACAAATACAATCCTGCAAAGCATTACACGAAAAGCGGATGAATTTCCGCAGTCGAAACCAAAGAAAAAGCGACGCGACAAAAGCGATTTGGGCGAAAATTTCAAGGCGCCCGATGGCGGCTGGGCTTGGTTGGTGTGCATCGCGGCGGGTTGTTCAAATGTGAGTGCCACGATTGTCTGCCATTCCACACCAACTATCTGCGGCATATTAAATTCATGTGCATTTTTACAGCTTTCCATTTATCCTTGTCTTCAACAATTTGGTTTCATATTTCGTGAACGTTTGGAACTTTTGGGGCTTAGCAATTCACAAATAACGACAATAATCAACACAAATCCAGCCGTTTCAGCGTGCACAGGTATCGCTGGAAATACTTCTGTTTGGGAGGGCTTTTGTTCGGTAATTTTCATTTTTTATTTCAGGTCTCTTAAATGGTCCTATGTTTCGGCGCTTCACATTTCGTCAAGTGGCTTTGGCTGGTTCGCTTTTCATATTTACTGGCATCATTCTGACGGCGTTCGTTGAATCCTTCGCCGGTTATATGATAACATATGCTCTACTTTACGGTAAGTGTAATTAGCTGAAAGATATTTACGTGGTATACATATTTACTTTGTATCAAAGAAACATCTGCCCTCTCTCTCTCTCTCATCTCTAACCACTATATTTATATAAAGGCTTCGGTTCCGGCATTAGCGTATCTGCCTCCTCCCTCGCCATTAACACCTACTTCAAGAACAAACGACGATTTGCCGCCGGTTTCTCATGGACCCTCACCGGCTTGGGTCCAATCGTATTACCCCATATAGCCACGCACTGCGTCGCCTATTACGGTGTGCAAGGCACTGTACTCATATTTGCCGCTCTCTCACTGCACTCTCTGGTTTGTGCGCTGATCTATCAACCGGTACGATTACATGCGCCACCACCCGACGGGCTGCAGGCGACGTTAGGAGGCGGAGTAGGAGATTCGGGCATTGGTTGTGAACAAGCAGACAATCTATGTGAATATTGCCAGCAACAGCACAAACGTAACGGTATATTTTCCAGTCAATATTTGTATCAGGACGATGACGAAGCTATGCCTGGGTATGAAATAATTGAGCCCGCCACGCCAATGTTGTCACGCGCCAATGATGGTTGGTTCGGTTCGAAGTTGTCGCTGGCCTCAATGCACAAAACGGCGGCGGTGGCGCCACGCTTACGCGCCGTCTCCAGCTCCAAGGATGCCAACGCAGAGCACACAAATCGCTCGAGTCGTGCCATTGACGACGAGGAACTGAAGACGGCCGAGGTTTACAAGCCGAACAACTTCAAACGTGAGCGCGACGAAGTTTTGCTCAAACATTCGAGCAGTAATGGCAATTTTCGTGGCGGCGGCGGTGGTGGTAGTGGTGGTTGCGGCGCAACAACTCAATTGCATTGTACTTGTGCTGAGGAGCGTAAGCTACTCGAAAAGGCACAGCTTCGTCCGTGTCTTGGATTGGATAGAAAACTGGCAACGACGCAGGAAGAGGACGAGGACATGGCAATGTCGATGAAGAGTTATACATTTGCACAAAAGGCTGTCGCCTTCTTCGATTTGGATTTGCTGCGCGATTTCACATTTGTTAATTTAGTAATGGGTTTGACGATCATCAATTTTGGTGAATTGAATTTTTCCATATTGACGCCATTCATATTGAATGATTTCGGACTTACAAACACACAAATTACTTCGGCGATGTCACTACTGGCTGGAATGGATATTATCGTTCGCTTCATTGTGCCTTTTGTGACGGAGAAGATACCGTGGGATAATCGGGTGTTCTTTTTGTTAGGTAAGCAATGAGGCGGGAACTGACTAGACTGGACGGCAATACTTGTTCGAATAGCATGTCGTACGTATTTAAATAGAAGTTCGCCAATTTAGTTAAAAGGTTTACGAAAAATTTGGGTGCCACCTCTCAAAGACCGAATGGAAGGTCAACAGCAAGACACTGAGACTTTAGTTGTAAATACTGACTAAAATTGATGTAGGAAAATATTTCGAATGGAAAAACTTGATCTAAATCCAATCATGTTACAGGTGTTGTTGGAATCGCACTCGGACGCACCGTGGTCGCCTGCACACGCTCCTATACAGTTATTCTATGCACTTTCGTGTGGATCGGCATGTGCAAAGGTGTACGTACAATTTTTTGGCCACTCATTATACCCAGTTGTGTGCCGTTGAAACGTTTACCCGCCGCTTCCGGTTTGCAGCTGCTCATATCCGGTTTATTTACATTTGCTTGTGGACCATTTGTGGGTGAGTTGAGTATGAAATATGTATATTATATTTGCGAGCAAAGTTAAATATAGAGAATATTTCTCTTTTTTCATTCATTTCATCTCTAACTACATTTAATTTTCAGGCTTGATACGCGATCGTTTCGATTATGCGATCACCCTGCATTTCCTCAATATGATGTTGTTTATTGCTGCGATTTCGTGGACGCTAGAGGCGCTGGTGCACCGTTTCCGGCGTCGTCGATGCGCAAATGAACAGCAGCGATCTTCCGCTACGTAACATTTAGTTCTAAGTGATTGCCGAAAGATGGCGCCCATTCAACGAAGACACAAACCAAAGTGATCTTTCGTATTAAATATCCAAATATTATGGATAACAAGCGTTTTGGCAGCTTATGCAGATCATTTCTATAGTCGATTGTAAATATACATATATGTAGGGGAAGTTTTAGAGAAAAGTTAAACGTTTGCATACAAAATGATTAAATAAATCGTTTAGTTAAAGTGCATAAGTTATGTGTTTTCACACATATACTTATAACGAATAAATTAGATCTATTTTTCCATTTGTAGAAATTTCTAAATGTACATTTGTAAGTTATACTATTGTTCATGCTTTAATTTTTTAGTACTCGTACATTATAAGAGTTTTATGAATTACCTACATAAAATTATTAATTTCAAGTTTTAAAAATTGTAAAAAAATCACTTGTAAGCTAAGTCAGGGCTAAGGTTTATTTTTAATTAAATTTAAAGTTATATAGCGTTTGTATATATCATTTTAGGTTTATTTTAAATTGTTTGTTATCTTTCCCTTTACGAGTGCTCATTCGTTACAGCATATACATTAGGGTGAATTGGGGCTTTTTTGGAATCATTATTGCTCTACCTGCAGAAAGTTGCCTTTCTAGTACAGAAGTAAGACTGTAAAATATTTTTGGCCTAGTCTTTTATTTGGAGGTGCCCCAATTCCATTAAAGAATGGACAAAATGCTCCAGATGCATAAAATTAATTTGCTAGATAAAATTAATTTGCTAATTTCTCCTAAAAATATACGTAATTTTCCGATGAAAAGTGTTTAAACCAGTGTCTGCAAGCTTATACAAAAATTCTGAAAATTCGGGAAAATTTTTTTGAAATTTTGGAAATTTCACTCCACCCTAATATACATACATTAGGCCGTCTCGCCTTATATGGATAAAAAAAAGTCCACATACGCCCTCCATATGATATCTTTTTCGAAAACAATTTTGGAACATTTTTTTCTTTTTTTTTTTTTTGGACGCCGCTAGATGTCGCTAAAATTCATTTTTTCATACCTTCGGTATTTATGGTCCGAACTCTAAGTTTGATACACCAATCGCTTTGACTTGAGAGGAGGGTTTCTAATTTTTAAATACTTTTTGGTTGCTTGTTTTTCCGACAGGGTAGGAATATGATGTATTGTGGAACGATCCTCCGTCATCCCTTGTCAAGTTTGGTTTGGAGACAAACCGGTTTCGGCTAATATGCGCCATCTTCAGAAAAAAGACACTGAAGATGGCGCATATTAGCCGAAACCGGTTTGTCTCCAAACCAAACTTGACAAGGGATGACGGATGATCGTTCCACAATACATCTCTAATTTTTAATTATATTAACCCTGTGTGTGCCATTGGGGTCACTTCCACCCAGTGCTTAGTTTAATTTAATTAATTGTTCGCTTTACTCTTTTCCTTCACTTTCCATTCACAATACAGATTTTTCGACAGAGATGTCATTACAAAATGCCCTAATCCGCCAAAATTTTAAGGACTGTTTTTAACATCCCAATAAACACAACGGATTCGCCTCGAATTCGCGTCGGATTCGATTTCTCTGATTATATTATCGCGGCAATAGTTCGCGGCGATAGATCGGCGAATCCGAATTCGTAGGCATGTCACCTATCACTAGCGATTCGAGAATTTGTTCATTCTCGGATCGCTGGCGATTCGAATTTTTTTACATTAGCGATTCGAGAATTTTTTATTTCTCTGATCTTTGGCGATTCGCAAATTTGTTCATTAGCGATTCGAGATTTTTTTATAAATGGCGTTTCGAAAAATTAAAAGTTTAGTTTGGTTTACTGGCAATGGGTTAAATCCTTATAAAATAATACAAAGCACTTAAAATATTTTTATAAAGAAAGCTTAACTTTCATGAATAACAAAAGCTTTTCAAGTTCAGATATAAATGTAAAATTTCAGAAATATAATGATTTTTTTAGTGCAAAACAACTTTAAAAAAATTGAAAAAAATACTATCGCGAAAAAAACTCGAGGCGAGTCCGAGAAATTACGTTCGAGATAATCTGCTTTCGCGAACTCGCCCCGAATTCGCCGCGATATCATCCTCGCGTCTGTGTTTATTGGGATCATATAGTTATCATAGACCCATAATAATCATTATTCGTTATATTTTTAGTGAAAAAAATGAAATACTTGCAAACATCGTAGAAGAGTATAGAGTTTGTGTGTGTGCATGTCTGAAAGAGCACTATCCGAATCCACTATGATCGAAAAATTTTTAGCGATATCCATAAAAATCATCAAAAATAACAGGGACGGTAATCATTATAAGCGAAACAATATAAATCACCGTATAATCATTTTTCTTCGATTTATATTTTTCTGATTAAACTTAATTATTATTTTGTAAGTGTTATTTTTTCGATCGGAAGTAATTATTATTATGTAATTTTAATTTTTTTTGATCACTAATAAGTATTATTCTTGGATTTTAATTTTTTTACTCGATCATAATTATTATTTCTTGATTTTTACTTTTTGCATCAAAAATAATTATTATACTTGATTTTTATTTTTTCCCTCAAGGCATAATGATTATGTGTAATTTTTATTTTTTTTACTCAAGAATAAAAATTATGGTCTGATTTTTATTTTATTATTCATAAAATAAAACTCAAAACGTCATACAGCCTTAACCATTATGATTTTTGGCTTAAAATTTTGCATGCACACACCTTCTACTCTGCTCTAACTACTTCCGAAGACAAATCGTTGGAAATTTTGTTATAAATGGTGGAAAAAAGGTGTTGAAGTATGCATGTAATTTGCTTTAAAATTCATACAAAAATGTTACGTATACGCCACGGCAATACGCTCATATGTAAAACTAGTTTATATCCTTGGGTTTCACGCCGCGTTTCTATAAAATATGCAAAATAAATGAAAAAAGAATAACTTTAAATTTTTTATGCACCCTTTCCAGCTGTATTTCAGAAAATTCTATTGTATTTCAATGCGTGTGTAAGATGTATTTATCGGCCAATCCGTTTAGGACGCAACTTGATGCATATCTTCAGACATATGTACATTTGATGCGTGTTTTTAGATCCTCTCTCCTTCTCCGGAATATAAAAATAGGGTGTTTTAGAGTAAGTAATCTGAAAAAAAATTTCACTTTTCCAAAAACTGGATGGAGCTACACCAAAAACCGCGCAAATTCCCGGAATTTCAAGGTATGTTTAGATTTATGTATGGAAAAGTTAGGATTTTGCACAAGAAAAAAAATGATATCTACCCAAGGCGTGAAACCCAAGGATATAAGCTAGTTTTATATATGAGCATATTGCCGTGGCGTATAAGTAAAATTTTCGTATGAATTTTAAAGCAAATTACATGCATACTTCAACACCTTTTTTCCACCATTTATAACAAAATTTCCAACGATTTATCTTCGGAAGTAGTTAGAGCAGAGTAGAAGGTGTGTGCATGCAAAATTTTAAGCCAAAAATCCTAATGGTTAAGGCTGTATGACCTTTTGAGTTTTATTTTATGAATAATAAAATAAAAATCAGACCATAATTTTTATTCTTGAGTAAAAAAATAAAAAATTACACATAATCATTATGCCTTGAGGGAAAAAATAAAAATCAAGTATAATAATTATTTTTGATGCAAAAAGTAAAAATCAAGAAATAATAATTATGCTTGAGTAAAAAAATTAAAATCCAAGAATAATACTTATTAGTGATCAAAAAAATTAAAATTACATAATAATAATTACTTTCGATCGAAAAAATAAAAATCAGGCTGTAATTATTACTTTCGATTTTTATGGATAAAACTCTTAAAATAAAAATCATTGCAGATAGCCGCAGATTATACAGAGATAAATATAGTGGTATATCCAAATTTATTTTGCGATAGTGGGAACATACTGATTTTTTTGGTCAAAATTTTAAAAATAATAATTATTTTCCATCCTTGAAAAATAATCATTATTTTTTTAGTTTTATTTTTTTGATCAAAAATAAAACTTATTGCTTGATTAATATATTTATCGCTCAGAAATAAAAATTATTCTTTGAGTTTTATTTTTTTGCTTAGGTCGAAAAACTCAAATTTTTTCTGAAGTGCTCTGGAACATAATTATTAAAAAATTCCCATCGATATAACTTCGTGAATGATCGAAAAAAATAAAACTCACACAATAATGATTATTTCTGAACGATAAATATATCACTCAAGGAATAGTGTTATTTCTGATAAAAAAAAAAAAATAAAACTCAAAAAATATTGATTATTTCTGAAAAATTAAATATCGCTCAAGCAATAAGTGTTATTTCTGATAAAAAAAAAATAAAACTCAAAAAATAATTATTATTTTTGACGAAAAATAAAAAAAATCAGCATATAAGGATTAAATTGCGATTTTTATTCTAAAACTCATAATGATTATGGTCCCTGATGGATACTCATAGTATTTAGATCGATTTATCCTAATTCATGTGTGGTCCCAATTCGCAAAAAGCATTTCAGCTACAATTGTTGAGAAGAAATTGTGTAAATTTCTAGCGATAAAAGGTAAATAATTACAGATTCATGTAAATATATACATGCACATATGTACATATGTATGTACGTATTTCCGCAAGTACTCACATAATCTATCAGTGATTAGCGTACAACGAGAATGGAAAGGTGAAGCTTGACAGATCTCTAATATAATATCGGTGTTGAACAACGCACCCAATTTGACACAAAGTTCCGCATCTTTTATTAATTTATATAAAAAGAAGGCGCAACGTTTTTATACTCAGCTGTACTAGTACACAGAGTATTATAGTTTTAATCACATAACGGTGGATTGTAACACCATAAAATAATCGAGATAGATATTGACTTATATATATCAAATTGATCAGGGTGAAAAAAGAAATCGATTGAGCCATATCCGTCCGTCTGTCCGTCTGTCCGTCTGTCTGTCTGTACGCACGATAACTCGCGCAAAATTGAAATATTTTGATGAAATTTGGAATGCAAGTTGGTATCAAGACTGGAACGGATGGTATTGAAAATGGGCGAAATCGGGCCATGACCACGCCCACTTCCCCTATATAGTAAAAATCGGAAATTTTGTATCTCAGTCATTAATAGAGCTAGAGTGATAAAATTTCACCCACGTGTGGAGCTCAGGCCCTTACGAAGAAATTTGGTGAGATTTTGAAAAATGGGCGGTGCCACGCCTACTTATTAAGGGCCAAACATTGAAAGTTTTATATGTCATAACTCAGAAACCGTTGAAGATATATCGATGAAATTTGTTAGGCGTGATATACTTACTTAGGAAAATGTTTGGACGAAAAATTGCCAAAATCGGTTTACGACCACGCCCACTTTTATATATGGGAACTATAAAGGGGCCTAATAAAAACATTTTAAGCTATATCTCTGTCAAATATAAAGATAATTCATTCAAATTTTGTGGCATGAGTTCCACAATAGACCGGAAACAAAAAATATAAAAATTTGGAAAATGGGCGTGGCACCGCCTCTTTTTAGACAAAGGAATATACGAAATTTCGGAGCCCATAACTCGACAAATAATTGAGACATTAAGACGAAACTTGGTTTATGCACTTTTATAACTTGTGCTAATAGACACGCAAAAATTTATTCAAATCGGTTTATGACCACGCCTACTTTTTAACAAAGATATTTCTGGAACACCCTTTGGGAATTTGTAACGTGACATCTTTGCAATTCGAAGTCATAAAGGAATGAAATTTTGCACAAAGAATAATATTCATATGCTTAGTTGGATGACTGATAAAAATGTTGAAAATAGGCGTGGCTACGCCTACTTTATGCAGCACTCGCTTTATATAAAATACACCGTGTTTTCATCAAACGCAAACAAACAATGAAACCATACAGCTGAGTATCTAATGTTCGATTCCACTCGAACTTAGGCTTCCTTACTTGTTTTTATTTTGTTTTCATTGTAGCATCTTGTTGGACATGTACATTTTCGAAATTATTTTGTGTGCAAATATGCCTTCGAAAGTATGTGTGTAAATGGCTCACTGTGTGAGCAATAATTTCGCCACACCTTTTATTACCACATACCTTAGAGCACATAATTACTTTTAGCTACTATATTTTACAAATTCTCTGTTTAGTTAACCTATCATTTCGAGAAAATTTAAAATTGCAATTTCTATGTAGGTATGTAGATGTGTATATAAATTAATTTATTATAGATATTTTCTTTACATCATTTTTACTTTTAAAACTAAACAATCATACACTTAAAATTAATAATTAAAGCTAAGTACTTATTAAGGCTCTAATATACCTGGACATACAATAATTCGATTTCTAAATATTATGCAGGAAAGCATATAATTTTTATTATAAATTCATTCTAAAATAAATAAACTCGTAAGTAAATAGGTAAGTACTCGTACATACATATGTTGTATCGTTAATTCTCATACACATTCTTACGCTTTGGTTATATTCATATTCGAAAATGGGGTTTGAATAAGCAACTAGCAAACAATTATCCTTTTTTTAAAACCTTAAACTAATAATAATAAAATGCAATAATTTTTCGAAGTCATTTTAACTAGACTTACTTGCAATAATCTATAGCATACTTACAATATGGGTATCTATGTATTTACTTAAACGCAAGTTATCATTAGGGATGGCAACAATAACCGGAAAAACGATTATAATCGGTTAATTTCTTTCGGTTAACGGTTAAAATGTATCGGTTTTTTCCTTTTGATTATTTTTTCGATTAACCTTTTTCCTCTCAAGTCGAAAATAATCGAAAAGAAATAATCGAAGTTGAGAATTTCCGCCTTTTCATCCGAGTCCGAATTCGGTTACCTACGGTTTTGTGAGTATATCCAAAAAAACCGCAATAAATGTTCCCTCCAGTTCCCGAATAGACGATTTTATCGTCATTTTGACGATTTTTCTTAATAAATGACGATTTTTTTCGTTTATTATATATTTTTTTTAAGGAATAATTGTAATCGAAAAACGGTTATAATCGGTTAGTTCCCCACAATTATTCGCGATTAATAATCGAACGCTTTCGATTAACCTAAAAAGCGGTTAATCGGTTATTTCATTTTTTTTGCCATCCCTAGTTATCATAGACGAACATCGTTTTTGGAAAGGTATTTTACAAAAGTTATGTATCTACATGGGGAACCTATGTATACCCTGCTTGATAAAATAAGATGCAGACCAAGGCAACACATATACAGTATGTACGAGTATGTACATATATCTCTCTCTTAATCATAATTGAAAGTTGCTGCTCTAATAAATTCCGACTCTTCGCTGTCGAACACTTTTTAAGTAGAGTTTTCACATCATTTCTAATCTCACCAAAACTCCAAAAGAAGAACAAACCGCAGACTATTCTCGCACAATTGCTTGCGGAGCAACGCTGCTAACATTCGCTACCGAGTTTCCAACTCCAAATAGAGTTTGAGCACTGCGTTTATCTCGGTGATGGCAACATTGTTGATCTCGTTCGTCGACCCATTCTCATCGACGACGATGATCGTTTAGCGAACTCCATTGGCCTGAGGGTAGTGTCGTTGATGCTGTCATTTTCGTTATTATTTGCTGGTGTTGTTGTAACGATATTGAAGACCTACATATGCATGTAAGTAGTTAGGTATGTATGCAGTTTATTAGTGAAATGTGTTTCGTGGAAAGTTTCATAAAATTTTGATGAATTAGAGTTTCAATGACATGTAATCGTGTTATTTTGTGCGTTTTGTTTGTGTGATGTACAAATGTGTGTAAAGAAGAAGAGAGAGCACACCAAAGTTGCATGAGATTGATATAATTTTTTGATTTTCATTTCATTTTAAAATGATTTACTTTTGAATTGCCATCGATTATCTCCACCGGCTTTGAAGGCACAAAAGCCGACAGACCCATTAAACCGAAAAGTTCTGGATTGTAGAGGTTATGCGCTGGCGTTGATGAGTTGCTGCCTGAAATGGAAAGTAATGTGAGTGTTTAATAGTAAAAAAAAAGCAACTTACTTATAAGGAAGATTATTCAACAGAACCAAGTACTGCATATTCCCCCATATGTAGCCAATAATTTAGGCGATCAGCAGATTCAAAATAAATCGCACTACCAGCAAATATAAGAAGCACTTGCAAATCATGCATGGATAACAAGAAAATATTCCACACCACTGTTGCTCAACGAAAGAAAGACAACTTTCAGTTTACTCACCATTTCCAGGCGTTGGTCTCATCAAAACACGCGGCGATTTGTCATTTCCATATGCCCGGCCTGCATGCTCCTTAGTCGTACTAATCAACGCTCGCAGTGGAAAGAATCGCGGCTGTGGTGTTACCACATAAACTTTCTCATTTGTTTGCGGCGAAATGGAAACTTTCGCTTTACGCCAAAGCTCTGCCGGTTCTGGTTGCTCAACTTCGGAACCGAAATGCATGAAACTCGGCGCCGCATGACCATTACTATTCGTCGGATGTGGCGTAGTGGTGGCGCGACTTGTTGACAGCGATGACGATGCCGATGACAATGACGATGAGGATGCAAGCGTCACTGTTTCGCTACCCAAAGTGTCCAATAGATTCTTATCAACTTCATCGTCCACTTGATTCAATTCGAAATGCTGTGAGCCACGCTCCAAAAGCAACGCTTGCAAATCATTAACCGATGTTGGCAATTCTGATGAGCTTCCTCCGGCAAACAGACTGATTGTGGTTTTAGGACGGCGCGGTGAGGTTGTGGTCATTCTTGTCGTGGGCAAATATTCAGTGGGTATGTGTTTGGAGCGACCGCGTATGGTCGGTGTGCTAGGACGGTGCGATAGCGAAGTGTATTCCTGCTCCGTCCAATCGTCGATATTCCGCTGCAATTTGAGCAGATCGAAACCGGTGGAGTTCATGCGATGGTGCCGCACTTCGTGCTCGCGTCTCAGCAAATCGCGTAAATTGGATGCTAGAATTTTTGTGATGTACTTGGTGGTGCGACGCGGTGGCACCGGAGTTGGCGAGTGATTCGGTGCTGACGTAGCCACCTGTGCGCTCACCACCTTCGATTCCTGCTGTTCGTGTATGTCGATGCTGTTCCGCTGCGCCGACCACTTCTTGAAGTGATTGTTTTGATTATCCGTGGCCGCTGTGTTGCGTGTTGGCTCAAAAGGACGTGGCTTATTTCTGGTCGTATACGGAATAATGATTTGATGCACATTTTTGTGTTGTTGTTGCGCTTGTGTTGCAGGCGGTTGAGTGCGTGCCGTTGGTGGCGGCGCCATTCCCGCATATTGTCCACTCGCATCTATGGCACTGTAAGTGGAAGTGGGTGTGGGCACAGCGGCAGCCGCCGGGCCTCCGAATGGCAGCAAAGCTGGTTGTGGTGGTGTCACCAAGAGCGGTACAGTACCGCCACCTGTGATGGTGGCTACAACGTTAACAGTGCTTGGCTTATGATTGTGATGGCTCTCGGGTGGTGTTACAAATGGACCAGCCGGTAATCGCAAATTCAATTCACCAGGGTCACGTGTGAATGGTCGCGGCTGATTTTGTAAGCCATTTGCATGTCGAATGGGCGAATCAAGTAAACGTTTTGGTGTTTCGCGTGCATTATGTTGCCCTTCGCGTTCCTCCTGCTGCTGTCGATTTGGGGTTGAGGTGGGGGCGGAGTACTGTACTTGTGTGGGTTCATGCGTATGCTCTGTAACGTAATTGATCTCGCTTAGCTCGGGCAGTTGTGTAGACAATGCAAACTCCGCCGTTCTTTCGGTAGTTGTATACGGAAAGGTTTGCCAGGGAGTGTAGTCTGGCTGGTGCTGCCGGTTATGTTGCACTTCGGTGAGATTGTGTGAAGAAGCTGATGGAAAGTTATCCTCACCGCGGGGAACAACGAAGGGCGCCGGCTGCAGGTCGTAGTTATGTTGCGGGTATTGAGTTTGCGGCACGTAAGGGGTTGTATAGGAGGGCGTTGAAGGTTCATAAGCTTGAGCGAAATGTGTTTGACTTTGTTGTTGTTGTTGTTGTTGTTGTTGTTGTTGTTGGTGATGCTGTTGTTTTTGTTGTTGTTCAGATGTCGTTTGTGTTTGTTGATATATTTGCGGCTGAATATTGAATTGCTGGTTTTGATAGGATGGCGGCTGAGTATTGAATTGTTGATCCTGATAGGTTTGCTCCGTCTGTTGCACATATGGTGGCTGTTTCTGCTCCGTCTCTTGCACATATTGTGGCTCTTGCTGCTCTGACTGTTGCGTCTGTTGTGGCTGATCAATTTTCCTATCATCTTTGAAGCCTCCCAGTTCGGTAAGTATCTGCGAAGCTGGCAGGTGTTTATCCAAATTTGGACCGAAGGTCTCATACCGATATGTGGCCGTAGATACACTCTCTTCCACCGGTGCTTGACTAACGGCCACCGGCTGGTGTCCCAAATCTATAGACTGTGCTTGTTCATACCTTATCGGATATTCGACCGAGGAAACAAAATGCGTCACTTGATGGCTTTGCACAATCTCAAAGCTGGGATCAGGATCACGCGCTTGTTCTGGTTTCATGCGATCAGTTTGCGGTTCTGATGGTGCACCAATACTTTCCGTAAAATGCGCCGGCACTGTAGACGGTAGTTGCTGTTCGCCGGCTAGGATGGATTCGGTAGTAGTGGTTGTTGTTGTTGTTGTAGAAGACGGCGCCAGTGTTAAGTAGGGTAAACGGAATGGCTGCGCATTAAAAATGGGCGGCATCGCGGTCAAACTGAGCATCGGGTTCGGTAGTATGGATATTGGTAGGAATGGTGGAGGTGCGGCGCCACCATTTACAGCCAAACCCTTTTGCGCCGCCCCGGACTGCGATCGATACACTGTGGGAAAGTGAAATTGCACAGCGCGCTGCCTGACCGGAAAATGTTCCTGAGGTGCGCTGAGACCGAAAGGCGCTGCTTGCTGTTGCGGATGTTTCTGGGATGCTTGCGCATCGAAATGATGATCGTGTAATGGCGGTTGCTTTGCGAAATGACTGCCAGAACCAGCCGCGGCAACGTGATTTGGCACTGCCGCTGGGAACATGGGAATCCATGGATATTTATTGCACAGATTGCATGGTTTTCCGTCCGCCCCAAGCGGTTTTGGATAATTGTAAGCTTCTTTGTTGTCGGAGGAAAAGCCATTCGGGAGTTGATTTTGTTCCGCTGCTCCGAGGCCAAACCAACGTGCTATGCGTGTCATGAAGCCGGGTGGCTCGGCTGCACTAATATTGTTGGTTGCAGTGTGACTTGGCGCTGGAGCAGATGCGACTGCTTGCTGCTGCTGCTGCGCCGGCGCATTCTGATGTTTCAGATGTTGTGGTGTTGGTAGCGGTGGAGGTATAAGATGATCCGCCGGAAAGGGTTGCTGTCTGTGGTGCGCAGCGAGCGCTGGCGGTGTGTGTGTTACTATGCTGATGGCAAGGAGATTTAGTAGGCATAAATTGTGCACTAGGCGGATATTGCGCGCCTGGAAAGAGAAAACGGAAAAAGTGTTTAGTTTTGATGGAAATCGCTCGAATGATGTATGTATGTACATTAAGGTGGAGTGAAACGTTTTTTTGGAAATTCAATTTGTTCCAAATCCAGAACGGCACCTTTCTAGCCCAGTAATAAGCCTGTAAAATTTTATTGACCTACTCGCATGTTTAGAGGTGCCCCCAGCCCCACAAAGTTGAAAAAATAGCACGATCTGGTACAAATATAAAATTTCTAAAATTACACTACCCGACAAAAAAAATATCCTCGACATTTGATACATGATTCCTATGTAGAATTTTCTGCTGATTCCAAATATGTAATCAGATGGTTCAAAAGTAGAACAGTTTTCGAGATATTTTGAAATTTCTGTTTTTAAGCTAAGAAAAAAAAGTATGATTACTCATCTGTCAATATCTCCGCCATTACCGTCTCGATTTTTACGTTATTTAATTTTGTTTTGAGAGGATGAAATACCCTTTCCAGCAAAGCCAAAATAATTAAAATCGCCGTTAAAGTGACGGAGTTATGGCGAACAAAAATTTTTTTTAATGAAAATTTTCAGGTCTTTTTCGAAATTCATCTTCTATTTTGTAATTTTTTTTTAAGAAATATTAAATATCCTCCTGGTTTGACATTTTGAGTCAATAACCTATTTCTTAGTGAACATTTTGGCACTTTCCGGATTATAATCTGTGGAAAAATGGCAAAGTTATAAGAGATTAAGTGAAGAAACCTATATATATATTTTCATTGAACTTCCAAATCTGGCAAATGTAAACCACTATAACATTAACACTAGTTTACAGCAAAAAATACCAAGAAATCGGGGTATAGGGGAAAATTGGCATGGGCCCCGTGAGCTCAAAACTATTTAGTTTTATTTTTTGCACGGTTAGGCTTTTGAGATAACGGTAATTTTGTGTTTTTTGGTTATCACTTCATTCAAAAATATTTTTCGCTAAAGTTACATGTGCGATAACAGCGAACCGTACCTCGTTCTAAACGTAATTAAAATACGCTTTTAACGACATACAACTTGTGGTGGTTGAGTAAAAACTCACTGAGCCATAGCTGGTCAAAGTCAAAATTTTGTGGATTTTTTGCAATTTTTTTTTTTAATTTTGATTTTGAAAATAAGTTTTTTATAAGAAGATGGGAAAATCAGCAAAAGATTTATTTTTAAAAATTAGCCTATTAAATTGCAAACACTTTAAACGTAATGTTACCAAGATCCCATTAGTACTTTATTTTTAGCGATTTTTTTCAGGTGAAACGAAAAGGATATTTTATAGACGAAAAACCTGGTTAGGTGACCCAACTATGTGAAAACGACTTCATAGCTCAAAAGGACATTGGAGCGATATATAGAACTCCACCAGACTAAAATAATGACATATCAATTTTACAAATCGGATGTCAAATAAAAAAGTTGCAAAAAAAAAAACATTTTTTCGCGGTATTTCGTGGTGTAAAAAAAAATTGTCCCGAAACCCTCCCAACATAATCTTCATATATGTGATGACTTTTACAACGGTGAGCGTTCTCACGGAGAAATAAAAAAAAAACATGGGATTGCGATACCAAGGCCATTGGAATGTCAGGGACATTGAATGATGAGCCATTTTTGCTGGTTCCTTCTTCGAGAAGAACAAAATGTACCAAAACGGCGAAAAATATCAACATTTAAGCACTTTTAATATACATAAAAATAAAAAAAAATGGAGGTTAAGTACAAGATTGTGATAAAAAATAAACATAGGTTTGTTCATTAAATCTCTTATAGCATTGTAATTTTTCTACGGATTATAATCCGGAAAGTGCCAAAATGTCCACTAAGAAATAGGCTGTTGACTCAAAGTGTGAAACCAGGAGGATATTTAATATTTCTTTAAAAAAATTACAAAAAAGTATATGAATGTCGGAAAAAAACTGAAAATCTTCATAAAAAAAAAATTATTGATCGCTATAACTCCGTCAATTTAACGTCGATTTTAATTATTTTGGCTTTGTTGGAAAGGGTATTTCATCCTCTCAAAACAAAATTAAATAACGTAAAAATCGAGACGGTAATGGCGGAGATATTGACAGATGAGTAATCATACTTTTTTTTCTTAGCTCAAAAACAGAAATTTCAAAATATCTCGAAAACTGTTCTACTTTTGAACCATCTGATTACATATTTGGAATCAGCAGAAAATTCTACTTAGGAATCATGTATCAAATGTCGAGGATATGAAAATTTTTGAAATTTTGTCGGGTAGTGTTATAAAATCAAAAAAATAAGTACGAGGATTGATAAACATGGCTAAGCTGAGTATTAAAGAGAATTTTTTTTTGGAAACAACAAAAGTTTTCAAAGGTCAAAGTTTATATTGTGCATTTTTTAATTGCAATTACTTAAAAACTACTGAACCGATTTCGAATATTTCCATAATACCCCCCTGCGGGGGTTAACCCCCCTTTTACCTCCCTTACTTTTTATATATAAAATGTATATCAAATTAAAGGGAATCATAATACCTATCGAGTGGTATAAAAATATTCGAAATCGGTTCAGTATTTTTTAAGAAATTGCAATTTAAAAAATGCATAATATAATCTTTGACCTTTAATAACTTTTGTTGTTGTTGTTTCAAAAAAAAAAAAACAAAATTAATTTAATACTCAGCTTAGCCATCTTTATCAATCCTCATACCAGGGCTGCACATTAACGTTATTTTTTATCAATAACCGAAAAAATATTTTGCTTTCAATTCAACTTTGAAAAATTTTAACGTTAAGTGCTGAACAAAAAAATACTGTTTTGATAATTATCAAAAAAAATTATGAAAAAAAATTTCGTTTTGTTGATTATCAAAAAACAGATATTGAAAAAATTTTGTTTCGGTAGCCAACAAAAAAAAATTATCAAAAAAATAACGTTAATAAAAATTCAAAGTAAAATGAAGCCGTAAGCCCGAAACAAATTTTTATTATTATTTTGTTTTTGATAATCAACGAAACAAAATAATTTTTATAATTTTTTTTTGATAATCAACGAAACGAAATAATTTCAATAATTTTTATTTGATATTCAACAAAACAAAATTTTTTTGTTAATTTTTATTTGATATTCAACAAAACAAAGTATTTTTGTTGATATCGTTGTGCAGCCTTGCCTCATACTTCGTTTTTTGATTTTATAATTTTCAAAATTTCATATTTGTACCAGATCGTGGTTATTGCTTTCAACTTTGCGGGGCTGGGGGCAGTTCAAATCGTCATCCTATCGCCATAAAATTTTGTGGGGTTCATTAACTCGTATAAAGGCACATTTTGATTGCTGGTACGTTCAAAAAAAGAACAAAAAAAAATCTCCATATGATTTCGCTCCACCTTAATGTACATTATATGAGTTTTTTTGTATGGGATTCTTTAAACCTTCTCAGATCCTCCCTCCGGCACCGGAATATGAAAATAGGGTGTTTTAGAGTAAGTAAACTGAAAGAAAATTTCACTTTTCCAAAAAGAGCGAGATGGAGCTACACCATAAACCGCGCAAATTCCCAAAATTTCAATGTATGTTTAGATTTATGTATGAAAAAAATTGGACTTTTCCACAAGAAAAAAAAATTGATATCCACCCATACGTAGAATTAACCGCTAAATCGAATGGCGTATTCAGTTTTTTGGTGCACTACCCAGGGAAGGTAATATCGCGGCCTAAAATGATCATCTTCTTTTTTTTCTGATGAATCTTCAACTTCTTGCCCTATACTCTTCCCGAAAGGCGACATCATTTTTTAATTAAATTACACGTAATGATTCTGATTATTTAATGCGCTTTCCAGAAATGTATAGCTATTAAAAATCTAATAAAATTTGGATAAGTTCATTAAGTTTAAGTGAAGTAAAGTTGGGTATAAAAGGACTGATATGATTTTAAATTTCTAAAAAATTTCAACAATTTTTCTCTTGAAGGCGGTTTTTTGGGTTATTAGTGATAGTTTTATGTGGATGGATAACTCCACAAATGCAAAACAAAAATAGAAAGGTCGAGACCGCGGATAACGGACAGAAAGTGGAGCCAGTAACGGGAAAAACCCTATTTTCATATTCCGGTACCGGGGGGAATATCTAAAAAAACGCATCTAATGTAAATATGTATATTAAAAACGCATCTAATGTAAATATGTATATTAAAAACGCATCTAATGTAAATATGTATATTAAGGTGGTCCTCAAAAGCATGGAGACAAATTGTATAGCATATTTTCTCAACCTCGCCCTCTAGGCTAATGCGAATATAGTCGAATATACCACATAAAAATTTTTGTCCCGATCAGAGGCGGTTAAGGGGTGTCGTATAGGGGTCAAAGATAAATACTGTATTTTTTTTAAGAGCATAAAATACTACTTTTCAGTCATTCATGTTCATTCTTTCCTTGTTCAATTTCTTTGTATCATGGTCATTGTCAATGCTTAGAAATTCAAATAACTTCCTTCCCGCAATAATCATCATTTTGCATGCCCAAATAAATGCGCATATTTATGTACTTATGGACATACGTGTAAGCCACATTTTTGGAAATAAAAATCACGAACCGGTATTGCGGCAGAAAAAATGCAAATAAAACATACAAACATACAATAAGTGAACACTTTTTCGCCTCAACAAATTTCACTTTTCCAATCACGCATCAACTTTCTGCATTTATGTATGCATTTGCGCCAGCCTCCAGCGCTCTGCAGCAGACGAACATACAGCAGGAAAAAACACAAGCTGCATAAGTTCGCAAGCCAGTTTAAGTAAGTTGCCTTATGAGTCTTACACGTTGGTCATCTGCTTCTGCCAACTGGACTGATGAACCGCCCGCTCGCTCAACTTCCCACCCAACCAACAGCAAACAGCTTTTTTTTCTATAAAATGTTCGATTGGCAACCGGAAAAATAAGTAAAATAAATAATGCGGCAGCTAAACTATAAATTAAGTGATTTTAGATCACTTTTTTTGAAAACACCACAATGAAAATTATAACAACACCAACAACAAATAGTTTTTTTTAATATAATCAACACTACCTCTACGGCACATACATATGTATATACATACTATATGCATTCCAAATGAATTCGCCAATCGGGAAGCCGTTTGACAGCTGACAGTTGACAGACTAGAGAGAAAATTCCACAGCGCGCAACAAATGAGCGATCAAGCCTGAAAGCTGAATTTAAAATTACACATGTATCGCTTTTTTTGTGGGCATGTGTGTAGCTGAAATGATCCGGTTTCCGTTTTGTCACGCGTCCACTTTTTTTTACCGGCATTTTCATAACATTAATTATTTTATGCCTTTATTATTAACAGCTGTATGCTGCGTTATAAACAGTTATGCCTCAGACACACATGTGGTAGAAATATTATAATATCAATACTATGATTTGGCTTTACTATGAAAATTTTCAATTAAACTACAATATGAGAGTGACACATATGTGGTATAGATCGCAATATTTCTACTATACTACGATGTGTGTCTGTAGCATTAGCCTATGCAATCGTTTAGCATTGGCTAGGTCAGTTTTATTGATTGTGGTATATTTTGATACAAAGCAAAAGCAATCAACTTTTTACTTTATTAGCAAATGGCTTGAAGGGTTTGCCATTGAGGTAGTTAAATTTGTACAGTTGCGCAAAACTAAAATGGTACAAAGACTGCTCAAAGTTCAGCTACAGTTTTTAATTATGAATTAGAATGTAAATTGTATGAAACATATTGGGAAAACAACGTGAACTACACCTTTTCCAGTTTACGTTCAGAAAGTTACAATTGAAGTTCAGAAAATTACAATTGAAGTTCAGAAAGTTGCAATTAAAGTTCAGAAAAGTTCAATAGAAGTTCATTTGGAAATTCTGAACTTCAATTGTAATTTTCTGAAATTCAATTGTCAGGAGTCAGCATCACTGTCCAGCTGATTTTCCCAACGCAGTAAAGGTCTCCCTTTTCTTCTGCATTCAGCGGGTTTCGATGGAAATACTTCCTTGACCGGAGTACATTCATCCATTCTCAAGACATGGCCTGCCAAACGCAGCCGCTGGATCCTTCTTCGCTGAACAATGTCGATGTCTGCGTACAGCTCATTGTTATATCTCCGTCGATACTCGCCCTCGCCAACGCGCAAAGATCCCTGATTGCCACTACTTTTATTTTTTAATTAAACAATTATCTACTAATTTACCGTAAAAATAATCGGTCGTACAGAGGACCTTATGCCTTTCATGAATGGGAAATGAAAACTTTCAATTCTGTGCTACATACTTATGTAAGCAGAGAAGCTACACCCCAAAAAGTCCATATCTGAACAATCCGTTGTACGGGAGCTAGCTATATATGTAATAGTGGGCCAATTTTGACAAATTTCGCTAATATTGTTTAGGTCAGCATGGGTACAAATACTGCACAATTTTATTTCCTTAGCTGTTTAATTGGAGAAGTTATGCGCCAAAATGTCTATATCTGAACAATCGGTTGTATGTGAGCTACATGCATAGGTATATGTGGTCCGATTCCGACAAATGATAAACTGCACATAAAAACTCACCCGTCCCCAAATTTCATTCAGATATCTCAAAAAATGACAAATTTGCGTTCACACAGACGAACGGACAGACAGACGGAAATGGCTTATAGCATTGACAGACGGCAGTGATAATCCGGACTATCTAGCTAATCGCAATTAACTTGAGAATTAATTGGAGGTAAGCCGGACTATCTATTGAGTTAGTCCTCAAAATTTTAGCGGATTTGAGCATTTTGTGATGGCAACTCTGTCGAAAAATCTTTACTGTGAATCGAAAGTGAAGAAAAAGAATAACCAAAAGTAAACAAAACCATCCGAATTTAAGTGCGAAAAGTAACAAGCGAATAATTTAGCAGTGTAAGTATTTTGAAATTATTAAATATGTATGATATTTTTTTATATAAAGACATAATATGACAAAACTGATTTTCGTATATTTTAGATTTTAATTTGTAAAAAGCGGTCAGTGTGGACGGAGCAGGACGATCGAATGCTAATAGAAAAATGTATAGAGCGTTGGTAATCCGGTTTATGTTTACGTCTGTCAGGGTAAAATCTGAAACGAATTAAGTATTATGGTAATCTGGTTTATCGCTGCCGTCTGTCAAACCCCTTAATCTACTCAGCTCACGGTTCTGATCACAACGTTATATATTTTGGTGGGCTTAACTCTTCCGCTTCTGGTAATTTCGACAAAACCGTTTTGGCACAAAGTTATACATAATACCATTTAATGTTCATGAAAGGTATAATAATAATCGCCAAAATATATTATTATTTTGGTAAATAATGTAATAAAATGGTTTTAATGCGATTAGAAATTTCAATCGTTTGTCTGTCAGTCATTTGTTATTTTATGTTAAAATAATCGTAAACTATAATTTGATTATTTCCATATATGTATGTATATGTATAATCAATACACTGTAGGTAAATGTCTTAGTAAATTAATGAAATTAATTTCCATATTTGGACGCTTACTTAGAAAGTGTTTAATCTATTAAATAAATAGCTTAGTCAAATCGTTAATGTTATACATATTTATATGTGACTAATATAACACAATTTCTTTTCTTGAATTGGCTTAGACTAAATTGTTAAGGATTTTCAATGAAGATATATGGCTAGCGTAGAACTAAACTGGTCTATCTAACATTTTTTCAGAAATCGAGTTATGCACATTTTTGAATTTGAAAATCATAAATTTATCCGTGCAAAATTGATGTAGGTCTTATTTCTTCACCAAAGTGTCCAAACGCTAAAAATATCACTTTAGAATTCACGTCCTTTTATCATTTCAAGAAATTCTAAAGTGGTCCAACTAGCATAGACTACCATAGACCAGTATGATCTTACACCAGATGAGTGGATGGAATTGGTTAAAAATTGTAGAAAGCATGCTCCTTTTGATGTTAATAATATGGTGAGGAAATTTATGTCATTTGACGAACGACGGCCAATGTTCAGGGACTACCAGAGTATAGTAGACGACGGTGGAAAAATTTCCCAAATGCGAAAGGCAAAATTTGTCAAGGGTGAATCTGTGATGCAGTTTAACGATGATTATTGTGAAACATATAAATCCGTCGATATAAAGAAATCTAGCGTGAACCTACATGATTTCATAGAGTTCTTGCAGAATTTTACACCAGATCAGGGCAGCGACATACGCGTTTTGAAATTCAAAAAAATGCAGGACATAAAAAAAATGTTGAAATTTGTACCACCGATTCATCGTCCCTTTTACCTGCCTCTCCACATGTAAACCGCAGAGATGAAACTGAAAACAATCCAGAAGATTTTCTACCAGCCCGCCGTGGAGAAAACTAGGTTACTTTTACTTTTAATGCAGAGGTGATCATTTACGAACATGTGTATGTTATTTTTGTAATTAAAGTATGTACTTCCTTTCACATATTTTTTACTTTATTCATATAATTTTCAATTTGTAGTTCAAACTTCCTTAAAAATTTAAAATTCTAAAGTGGTCTATGTAACAAGTTTTCTTGTTATATATAAATATTATATAAAAAACTTTTCTATAATAATTTTTTTTTAATGCAGAATGTTAAGTTAACTATTAAGCTAACATAATAATTTACAATATTCACTTAACATACATCAACAATCGCACATCGCATTAAAACGCGTTTCATCTGTTTTCTCCAATTTTGTATTTTGTTAGATAGACCAGTTTAGTTCTACGCTAGCCATATATAGGTGTGTAGGTATATGCACATACATATTTCTTAATACGTTTTTTTGGAAGGAATCGAATTTTTCTTTATGTTTTGCAACTAATTTTCACAATATCAAAGCAAATATTGTTTGTTTAAAAATGTAAAATTTGAATTTATTAAGTTATTTTACATACATACATACATACATACATGCATATGTACCTATGCATACATATAAAAATGTTTATAAATTACGCTATTACGTTAGCATATTACGTATTCAGGTGTAGCTGATTTGACTACAAATTCGCAGTTAAGTGTCCAAATGTTGTATTTAGATCAAAAGAAATGCGCAAACTCGTACGTGTGGTTTGTCATACATATGCACATATGTACATATGTATGTAGGTATATATTTATTTACCGGTGCAAAACAATTGCTTTTGTTTTCATTTGTGTGCAAACAGGTGAAAGTGTTGTCGTGTAAACAACAAAACTTCGCAAACAAACATTGCGCGCTCTTTGCATATTTTGCGCCGAAAATTCGGTCAAGACTCGCTTCGCTGATGAGTCGTACCTAGTTGTGTATGTACAGGCATAAATTTAATTTAACGGAAAACCCGCGTAGCAGCTTTTTTTGACAATTCGGTCCACATTATGTGGACAAATTTTGCTATTTATATTTATAGGTACAATTGTTATATTAATTTTAGGTTTATTTTCAATTTCCTTTTATTTAGCAGAAAAGACCTTTTCTCTTCTTTTCCAGGCCCATTAAACAAGATTAAACAACTCATACATTTGTATCATAACCGTTTTTATTGCACTGATACATGCATTAATGGGCTAACTCTATTTAAAAACATACATATTAACGGGACCTTGTATAGAACCATCAAATATTGATAAAAATTGTGTTTAATAAAATTTATTGTTGCGGACTACCTCTTAGTATATGTATGTACATATGTATATACTTATAATCAAACTGACTGTAAGATTTTCTGAATTAATTTACCTTACTCACTCTATAAGTATGCTATAGTTATACATATACATAAATCAAGGTATAATTTTCGTTATCAGATTATTAGGAATTAAAAAGTAAAGTATTTAAGACCCATGCATATCATATAAATTTCTTTAAGCCATAAGCTTCCGCCAATATTTTCTTCATTGTGGTTAAATGACTAAATGAGCAGTTGTTTTTATAAATTATATATACTGATAAACGACAAAAAAGTGGTCGGAAGGAAATGTGAGTAACCACAAAAATAATGTTATAATTGTAATCATTTATTTTTAATTGAAAATATGTACATATGTATGTAAAATATAATTCTGCCTGCAATTTTTTGAACATGTCGTCCCCTCAATATAACAATATTTTTTTTTTGGGTTTTGAGAAAATCGAGTTTAAAGTTTTTGTCAAATCAGATATCTATTAAAATTTTGAACAAGAAATTATACACCATTTTTTCCAATGACATTTTGACCCACTTTGTGGAAGTAGAATTTGACGAAATTTTGACCAGACATAAAATCAATGATGAAGATTCTAAATATGCAATAAAAAAATAATGGCGTATGAGCACATACGCTATTGTTATATTGAGGGGACGATATCATGCTCATGAATGATAAGTAGTTCGGTTTTATCTTATTTCATTTTGTGCTCAATAATAACACAATGGCGCAAATATAACTCTAATTCATTTTAGGCCCAGATTTTCTCTTCCAATTTGCGGTGTGCCCCTTAAATTTATCTTAGAAGAATTGAGTGAACCAACAATGGTCTTATGCCAACTCCGAACTGCAGATGACCTTTTCGTGAAAGCGTTTTCAATACAGAAAAACTTGCGCTCAGAGAGTATGCTGAGTTGTACATTAATCTGCATGAATTAAACTTCCTTTTTCAAAAATCATCTCTTAAAGAGAAACTCATAAATTACTGAAGAATCCAATAATATCATACCCCATTGATATATGTATATATGTATTTATATGTTATTTCATTTAAAAAATTGTAATAGCATTGATATCCAAACTGTTAATTAAATGCACTAAAATTAATGATGTAAACCATAGATGCTCATGCCTATGCCCTTGAATCACATTTGTTTTTGTTTTTCCCCCAGACATAGGCACAGATACAAAATTCGCCCTTTGAATATAAAAATAAAATTTTCTTCCCCTGCCATATGCCCACAGGTATAAAAAATTTCAAATGAATGTGATTGAGTTTCTTATGGGAAGGGCGAAGCTAACGTAGCTGCGTATGAAGCTACGTTGGCGTCGCCCTTCCCATATGAAATTGAAAATTACACTAACAAATTGAAAATAAAATTTTTTTGAAAAAATTGAATTCTTGAATTGAAAAGCGACGTAACTCAAAACCCAAATAAATATAAAAGAAATAGAGGTAATGCAAGAAAACCTTTTTCTTTACAAACGAAGCTTTGAAGTAAAACCTTGGGTAAGGAAGAAGGCTTTTGCTGGGAGGAGACTAACATTTACCAGTCCCTAAATACGTTATTCATGGATTCAAAAAATTTTGAGTTGTGCAATTTTTTGATTTAGGGTGCGATTTGTAGGCAAACGAAAAAACTGAACAAAATTTCTAGTTAATATTGAAAAATGTGTGGCAAAAGTGTATTTCAAATTATTTGAAGAAAAATAAAAGTAGATTGTAATAAGAATAATAGGAATTAGAGCTTTTTTGCTGAAATATTATTGCGAGTCACAGTCTATGCTAATTAATTATAGGTACGTATATAAATTAATAATTACGGTAAGTTACACATATGACAGAAATAAAATATGACAAGTATCCACTCATAAGGAATGAAATTTTAAAATACTTATCCATGTTCGGAAGCACTTATATTTGCGAAAAAGCCTTTTCTAGCCTTAAGTTAATCAAAACAAACCAAAGAAAGCTTTTATCACAAAAGCATTTGGAAGCAATTCTGCAATTATCCACCTCTGATTCGACAATAAATATTGACAATTTATTAAACAGCCTTGAATAAACTTATCTATCACTTATTGTTATTATGTAATATGTAGATACATTTTTTTTATATGTACGAGTTGATATATTAATTTAATATAAATAAAATATGTTGTAAATATTGTACATATGTATGTATTTATGTTGTATGTAAAATTTTCCAATCGTATAATAAAAATTTACTTTTAGTTTGTAACTTTTTTTTTTAAATCTAACGCAAATTTTTTCTGAGTGCACTAATAAATTTTTGTAGATGTATTGGAGTTTCCCCATTCAATACGAGAGCGTTGAGCACCCTTGATGTAAACTCACATTATCCATTAATAGATTTTTAACTAACAATCATCTTCTTACATGTACCGATTTGTAGACTTAAATATGGTTGTAAAAATGTTGTGCATTCAATTTACAATTGACATTGGCCATACTAACCCGCCGACAAGAAGCAACAGCAATAAACAGTCGTAAAACAACCAAAAAACAATAAATTGCAAGTTGGAAGACAGACAACAGACGCAGATTGGCAATCCATCGATAGTCGAATGCCAAGGCACACAAAAAAATAATTACTATTTACAATATGCCCCCACCAAAAAATCTAAGCCTTATTAAAGAATTAAAACAGCAGATTTAAAGGCTTACGAAATAAGGCCAGAAAATTATAAGGTTTGCAAATTTGTATGGCGTAAGGTTTAAAATAAGGCTGATTTTGCTGTGTTGACGTCAGCAGGCTATAAGAAGTAGGTACACTCTCTCTCTGAGAGCACAACTTATTCCAAATGCTTATCCGCCATGTGAAATAAGGCCTAGATAAGTATTAGAAATTAAAAAGTTGGGAGCAGACAGAGTGAGTGCAAAACAGAAGCAGCGCTGCCAGAGTACTTTAGACCTGATTTGTCAATAATAAGCAAAACTTTTTTGCAGGGTAGGTATGTACATATGTATGTATGTATGTTGGCAACGATTTGGCCAAGCAAGACCATTGCCGCCAGGACCTGTTTTGTTGCAAATAATAAAAAGACTGCGATTTTATTTGATATTTGTTTAGTATATGCAGACAATGATACATGCTACGTATGTATATAGATTTGTATGATGTATGTATTTATGTATACTTATTGCTTACAGCACTTCTTTTTGTTATAACTGGCGAAATTTCATTGATTGACGTGATTGATAAAATGCAATTTCTACTCCTACGATTGCGAAATGTTTTGTGTTTTGATTTTACTTTCGATTTCGATTGTAGTGTTTAGTTTAATTCATACAAAAAAGTCTGATGAAAACAATTTTCTGTTTTATTGAGTGCACAACAATGCGCATAACACTGCTATTCCGAACGTTACCGGAAAATTACTTTACTGGTAATTTATGTTGCTGAAAATTGTTACCGTCTTTTCAATTGGTATTCTGGCACAAATGGTAACGCTGTCAAAGCATTTCCATACGAACGGAATGGAATCGGGCTGAAAATGGTAACAAAATATTACCACGTATTGAGGTGGTAACTTAATTTTCTGCTGCCAGAATATGAAAAGAGTGTTTAAAGTACCAGATTCTTTATTTAACCAGTAAATTATGTTACCACACCGGAATAAGGCCGTAAATATATGTTTATACTCGTATGATAACGAATGGTAATGAGATAAATTTAAAGATGATATAAACTGTTATACATAAATATGAAGAGGATACCCGTTACGACAAGTTAAGATAGGACAAGATAAGATGCGATGTGATTAGATCAACTAAGATGAGATTAGATAAGATAAGGTAAGAATAAGTAGATATGATTCGATTTGTCCTATAAATGATCAACTGAGCGTATTATTTATTCATGATGAAACTATTAGCAAAAGGTTGGAAAAGAGCCAGATTCCGCATTACCTAATATTTTTCCACTTTCTTTGAAGCTTATCTTGTGAAAACTAAGAAGAAGACGAAGTAAGGAATAAATATTCTTTTTTTGGTTGTTTGTTTTTCAGAGAGGGTGGGAGCACGATATACCTATTGTGGAGCGTTCTCAGAGAGCGAAAAGCCGATACTGACGATGGCACATAGCTGAAACCGGTTTATAACGAAATCAAACTTGAAAAGGCATGACGAAAATTTGTTCCACAATACAAAAGAAAAAAAAAACGTTTCTTTTCGACATATTATTTTCTAACTGAGAAGAGATCGTTTTTTATGGTTTGAACTCGTCGGTCTATAAGACCCACAAACCAGGGACGTAACGGTTATAAGAGAAATAGGGTAAAAGTCATATTTAACATTATCATGAGAAAAAAAAACCGTTTTGGGCCTGAATAACCGTTATGGCAACCAAAAAATCGTTTTGGGCCTGAATAACCGTTATGGCAACCAAAAAACTGTTTTGGGCCTGAATAACCGTTATTTAGATTTTTATTTTTTTTTGGTCAGCTATAAAAATCAAGGCTATTTATTTGTCGATATTTCTGGACGATATTGGTATCAAATGAAAGGTGTTGAGCAGAGATTGTATCTCTGATTACTTTTCACCCATAACTGGGAACCCGACCTACGAATCCTAACAAATACACCTCTATGTAAAAGCCCTGCTCAACACCTTTCATTTGAAATATTGACAAATAAATAGGCTTGATTTTTATAGCTGACCAAAAAAAAATAAAAATCTGAATAACGGTTATTCAGGCCCAAAACAGTTTTTTGGTTGCCATAACGGTTATTCAAGCCCAAAACACTTTTTTGGTTGCCATAACGGTTATTCAGGCCCAAAATGGTATTTGGTTTTTATAATGGTTATTAGGGAGAATTACATTAGATTTGGATGCGAGAATTACTTACAATTTCGTCTATTTGAGAACTATGTACCATTTTGATTGAGAATGCTATGATTCTCGACAGATTATCGAGTCGTGCTCTAACGTTAGAGTTTTGAGAAAAGGGCTAGTTTTCGAGTCACTCTCAAATCGATCTCTAGGCAGAAGCAAGGATGCACGAAAGAATATTAAGTAGTTATTGACTCGAAAATAACTTTACTCCCTGCTACTCGCCCCACCAAAAATCACTAGCTCTATCGTTTGCAGTTCACTCACCCACCAACACGCTTGTGTGTGGCTTGTTCATTTGCTTGGGTTGGAACTGTGGACAAACAAGTATTTAAGACAAAGCAGCTTCTACTTCTCTCCATTTGCGTCAAGGAAAGTGAAATGCACTAAAAACAATAAAACAACAACACAAAAAAACAGCAACATCTGCCGCATGTAGTGAATTTGGCATAACGGAAAAAAAAACAAGCCGGCAAATGCAACTGCAACTGAAACAACAACAAAGAAAAAAACCAAAAATAACAAAGGAACAGCAACAAAAAACAACAATAACAAAATAACAAAAACAAAAAACAACAATAACAATAACAAAGTAACAACAACAAAAAACAACAATAACAAAATAACAACAACAGCATGCCATTGATGAAATTAACCTACACAGATCGTCCTCACCTCCAAAGCGTTGCGTGCGTGCACAGCAGCCAAAAAAAACAATAACAATAACAACAGCAAAAAAGGCAAAAGGCAAAAGAAAAAAAATTGAAATGAAAAAAAAAATAATAATAATTTTACTGTGCGCCATTCCTCCATTGCCACAATTTGTTGCAGTTTCAGTTGCCTACAACTGCTGTTCTTCTTCTTCTTCTTCTTCTTCTTCTTCTTCTTCGACAACTTCTTCTGCTTTAGCTCACCCAATTGCATGCCGGCGCGTCTTCTTCGGCTGCCTTAAAATAGCTAACCAATTGGCTGGGCTGGGAAAGTGGAAAACTTGTTGAAGACAGCAAACGAACACACTGAAATTGTCGCCACCAACCAGTATTGTTTCTGTTTTTGTTTTTGTTTTTGATTTTGCTGGCTGCTTCTGCTACTGTTTATGTGAAAATGTTGCTGTTACCGATTCTTCGGTTCACTGTGTTGGTTTTCGATTTTCTTGCCTCTAATTTTTTCCCATTTCTTTGAATGCCAACATTAGCAAACTAGTTCACCCAGCTCTGCTAACCAACAGTAGTTGCATACGAAAATTGTCTGCATTTATGAGGCACATCCACCAAATAGCTTACAACTTGGTGATGGGAGTGATTTGCCATATATACCTACCCATATGTATACTAGGGTGGAGCATTTTTATAATGTAATTTCTAACGGTCTCCAATCGGAAGCATAGCGTATATGTATGTGATATTTTAGACTGTGTTAACTACTGCGAAAGAAGCAGATAACACTGCTCTACAGCCAAAAAATACTCTGAACGCGACCATCCTATTTATATGTAAAATCGGTCGCTGATTCCGAAAATCGGGTTCATTTTTAATTCTATGGGAAGGTTTTTGAGATATCGGCAATTTACCGTTATTTGGCTAATTGCTCCACTTAATCCTTTATACCTCTTTAACGCAGTAAGCTATCTTCCTTGGAGTGACACCAAACGAAAGAAAATTAAATTTCCTTTTCACGGCTGCTATAACATTTTTCCCTAGCTCTTATAGTTTCTGAAATATTAACGATTCAATTTGAATTTTTTCGATTTTTTACGATTTTTTGAAGAAAAAATTGACTTTGTCAGGCAATATCTTTAAAACCAATGTTTTCATCTTCGGTTTTACTCCTCTACGTGAAGCTCCATTCTATTGGGAAAAAGATAAGCTATCAACGAAGAAAATCCATGGTAAAATGGAAAAGTTATAGGCGATCAAGTAAATACAGCCAGGTCGCGCAATGCCTCTGCACGGGTATATTCTATGCATGTTATACCCGTAAATGCGCTGTTACCTACTGCGCTGCCAATGTGCTGCTACTGCAGATGTGTAGGTATTGGTATAATATGCATAGAATATACCCGTGCAGAGGCATTGCGCGACTTGGGTGTATTTACTTGATCGCCTATAACTTTTCCATTTTACCATGGATTTTCTTCGTTGATAGCTTATCTTTTTCCCAATAGAATGGAGCTTCACGTAAAGGAGTAAAACCGAAGGTGAAAACATTGGTTTTAAAGATATTGCCTGACAAAGTCAATTTTTTCTTCAAAAAATCGTAAAAAATCGAAAAAAATCAAATTGAATCGTTAATATTTCAGATACTATAAGAGTTAGGGAAAAATGTTATAGCAGCCATGAAAAGGAAATTTAATTTTCTTTCGTATGGTGTCACTCCAAAGAAGATAGCTCACTGCGTTAAAGAGGTATACAGGATTAAGTGGAGCAATTGGCCAAATAACGGTAAATTGCCGATATCTCAAAAACCTTCCCATAGAATTAAAAATGAACCCGATTTTCGGAATCAGCGACCGATTTTACATATAGGTAGGATAGTCACGTTGAAAGTACAGACAAAAAATTTCATTTTGTGATCCAGTGTAATTATCGTTGATTTGATTCTTTAAGGACCACCCTAGTATGTACGTAAATATGCATACGTACATTTATGTTTAATAAGTAAGACATATGTATGTATACCGACAATTTTGTTTGCATGCATGCACGTGTGTGAATGACAGTTGCGCGCTTACTTTATCATAAATGCATTTGTTGCTACTGCGGTTGTTGTTGTGGTTGTTAATGCTTTTTAGCCTTTCTCGCATCTCACCTTGTGGTGGTAGGTAGGAGAATTATCCATCATTTTCTTCTACAACATCAAGCAACCGCAGCAATTGCACTTATTGCAGCCAAAGCAACCAGCAGAAGCCAGCAGCAGCAACAGTTGCTTACAAATTAAAATGTGCAATTTTGATTGTGGGAATAAATTTGCGATGCGGCATAAACAGCAACAGCAACAAAGAAAAACAGCGAAAATAATAAACAATTTGCGGCGCAATGCCAACCACTGGTTAAATTTGTTGGTTGGTTGGTTGGTTGGCCAAAGTGAAAAGGGCAGCGGCATTGGCAATGAAAAATCATGCATATATACATACATACATACATACATATCTATGTATGTTGATGATTAAATGCAATTGCAATGAAAATGCTACACACAAACACATAACGATTTTTTTATCTATGCATATGCACGTATGTACATTAGTGAAAACGCCTGCCAGCCACTTTGATGGGGTGGTTGCCTCTTCTTGGTTTTATCGCTGCGGTCGTGAGCCAACTATTCACACAAATACATAAAATAATCACATATGTATGTACATACATGCAACAACAATGCAAATGCAAAGAAAAAATTGAATTGTTGCCCATTTGTTCGTGAGTTATGCGCATTTCAATATCACAAAATCACTTTCGCAAGTGCCATCGGTCACAATTCGCATAAATATGCATAGAGATATACTAGATATATTTACAAGTATATATGTATATGTAAATTCATAGATATATTTCTACATGCCGTCTTGCCAACAACAACAACCCTATTATGTATGTATGTATGTATGCCTTACGCATTTTGATTACATTTGTCATTGCTTAATTATTGCATTTCCTTTCGTTTGAAATCGTCATTGTGGCTGAGAAAAGCGAAAGCATGTACTCAACTTTGAAACAATTTCCATTTCAATTGAGTTTTCGCTTTCATTTTAACTTTATTATTTTTGAAAAATTATGAATGCAACAAAAATGCATAACTTTTTTTTTATGTCTTTACATTAGCGGTTAACTAAAGCAGCGGAGTTCAAGAACTTACAAAAGAAAATGAACTTTTTCTCTTCAAATGCTGAAGAAGATTTGGACTCTCGATAAAGAATTAGAAACAGCTATAAAGTGTAGTTCCAGGGAAGTGAGTTTTGAGGTCATTTATAACTTTATCCAAGAAACGATGTTTAAAATAACTGATAAACCCATTAAAATATAAACCGATGTGAGCAGAAGCTGCTACTTCCGCAGTTTTAACAATATCTTCAAGTGTTTGTTCATATGTATATCGTAACATGTTAGATTGGACTACTTCAGAATATAATTCCCATAAAAATGATGGACATTTAAACAACAAAGAATATGAACTTTTGCATATTTAGTTGCGTTTTCTATTCTGACAAAAAATATAGCATTTGTTCTGCATTTTTTTCGGGTCGTAACTTATTTTTTTTTGTTCTGTTCCACACATTTTTTCAGTAAGTAAATATGTTTTAATCTATGTATATATGATAGGCTTTTAAATCAAAATCTTGGAATTTATCAAATTTCCCAGTAAGCAAGTTCGTTTCTTAAGTCTTTCGTCTATTTTTGACTACATTTATACGAGTATATACATATGGATATGTTTTTAATTCCCTTTGTTTTTATAATTTTTTGGAAAATGAAATCTATAATCAAGAGGGAAGTAAGTTCAAGAACTTACAAAAGAAAATGAACTTTTTCTCTTCAAATGCTGAAGAAGATTTGGACTCTCGATAAAGAATTAGAAACAGCTATAAAGTGTAGTTCCAGGGAAGTGAGTTTTGAGGTCATTTATAACTTTATCCAAGAAACGATGTTTAAAATAACTGATAAACCCATTAAAATATAAACCGATGTGAGCAGAAGCTGCTACTTCCGCAGTTTTAACAATATCTTCAAGTGTTTGTTCATATGTATATCGTAACATGTTAGATTGGACTACTTCAGAATATAATTCCCATAAAAAGGATGGACATTTAAACAACAAAGAATATGAACTTTTGCTTATTTAGTTGCGTTTTCTATTCTGACAAAAAATATAGCATTTGTTCTGCATTTTTTTCGGGTCGTAACTTATTTTTTTTGTTCTGTTCCACACATTTTTTCAGTAAGTAAATATGTTTTAATCTGTGTATATATGATAGGCTTTTAAATCAAAATCTTGGAATTTATCAAATTTCCCAGTAAGCAAGTTCGTTTCTTAAGTCTTTCGTCTATTTTTGACTACATTTATACGAGTATATACATATGGATATGTTTTTAATTCCCTTTGTTTTTATAATTTTTTGGAAAATGAAATCTATAATCAAGAGGGAAGTGATCAGCTAATATTTATTCCCATTATATGGCGGAAGATTAACATGGATAGCGTTGTTGTGCAGTTTTCGTGGAAGGGTACACCGCAAAAAAACGCGATTGTTGTTTTGGCAGTTACCAATGCGCTTTTTTGAAATTGAAAATTTATGGGGGCCAACAGAGGCTTTAACCAGGCTAGTGCAAAATGGTTCCAAACTGCCAAGCAACGAGTTGCCAAGAGGGAAAAAAGTTAGTTTGTACAACAAATATACAATTAATTAAAAAATAAAAATTTCGTGCTAAGCACTAAAAACTCTTTCAAGTAAAATTGTTAACGTTGTTTGGTATATACATAAAATAAATACCAACAACAATGTTCATTGCGAACTGCCTACAACAAAAATTCAGCACGTTTGTGGAGAATATATGCAAAAGCATATACACACTAACGTTAATGTTGAAAATGAAAAAGACAAAAGTGGGGAAAATCCAACAGCTTGCACAGAGTCTCAATGGCCGAGTGTGTTTATCCGTTGGGTCATTGCGGCTGAAGTTGGAATGGACTCGGGTTCAATCCCCGGTGCATCCACTTCCGAAAAGAGTGCTGATGATCGAAAATGGTTTTTCGTGAAATAGCTATACACTCAACCTTCGCTGCGCTAATTACATTTAATGCAATCCCACATTTGTATCATGAAGTAATGTTGAATGCTGCAAAAAAAGTACAAAAACCGGGAATGCGGAAAGGTGTGGTAATTAAACACATTTCCAAGCATTTGCATATGCATGCATGTATTGTGTGTGTGTGTAAATATAAATCATGCTTATGCAGAAATAATGCACTTATGTTTTGTTTTGTTAATTTTGCTGTTTTTGTATTGCTTCGTCGCATTTCATAATACTTTTTTGCGTTCGATCAGCAACATTTATTTAGATCAGCCGATAGACAATTAAAGGCAAATTCATAAGTATACAAATAGGTACGTATCAGAGATGTTAAGTAATGCAGTTCTTTGTGACTGCGCAGTCTTTTGATTGGGTCAAAATGACTGCTATTCATTTTTTGTCAGTCATGACTGGGAATTAAAAAATTTAACCCTTCATTCTGACTGGTAAATTTTAACTGTGCAGTCACATGGCTGCAATCTACCCCGTTACTGCAATCATTTGATTGCAATCATGAAATGATTGCAGCTACAGTCTTTTGCCATTCTTCTCATAGGGGTTACCAAGTTTTTAAAGATTAGATCCCTTAGTTTGATACACCAATTTCTTTGGCATGAGAGGAGGGTTCCTACTTTATAATTGTATTAACCCTACATGCGCCATTGGAGTCACTTCCACCCAGTACTGAGTTTATACCACCTTAATGTAACGTTTTTTGCCACCATGTTAAACGTCGTCAATAAGCATTCATTTTTTTTCAAAAGAGGTATTTCGATCGATTCAGTAGAACCGCAAATAAACCACATTTAACATTCCGAGGAATATAACGTCGCTATGGAAGAAAAAAGACGCAAATTGTTTTGTTGAGGAAGAAAGACGCAAACTCTTTTTTTCAAAGAAAGACGCATTAAAAATATTTTTCGAAAGAAAGACTCTTTATTTTTTTTTACTATAAAGAAATACGCATTCAAATATTTTTTAGGAAAGACGATTTGCGTCTTTCTTCGCAATTAATATTAATATTATTATTAATTAATATTCTAATGCATCTTTCTTCGTCGACATGTTTTGTAAAGCGTCTTTTTTCCCCAACATATTTTTAATGCGCCTTTTTTCGTCGACAAATTACTGGCATGCGTCTTTGTTCTTCCTGAGCGACAATAAGTTTGTCGCTGTGGTCTTTTACATGTGGTCCATTTTACAAAGATTTTTTTCTGAGGAGACCCCTAATGAAATTTTAACGCGAATAATTTTCTGGAACATTTTAGCCCTCTAGCGACCTTAAAAATACTATTTCCTGACTGTACAAAAAGGGGTCAAAATAACCCTTTCTTAGGGGTGCTAGATGGTTAAAATGTTCTAGAAAATTATTCGGTATAAAATTAAATTTATAAAATTAACCTAGAAACCACAGAAAGCGAAAAACGCATATTCCTCGGAACGTTAAATGTGTTTTATTGCGGCATCGATCGAAATACTTCTTTCGCATAAGGTTAATGTTTTTTGACGACGTTTAACATACCGGCAAAAAATTTACATTAAGGTGGTATAAACTATGTACTGGGTGGAAGGGACACCAATGGTGCACACGGGGTTAATACAATTATTAAGTAGGAACCTTCCATAAAACCGAAGATATGACAAATTGAATTTTAGCGACATCTAGTGGGGTCAAACAAAAAAAATATTCCGGAAATGTCTTCGAAAAAGAGATCATATGGGGGCGTACGGCGAACTTTTATTCTCGATACGCTCTAGTGTACATATAGCTAGCTTAGAGTGCAAATTGCGTAAGTCCTTTTTTTCAAACTTTGTAGGAGAGATAAAAACATAAAAATAAAAAAAATTTCGAAATGAAAAAAAAAATGTTCATGTAAATATTTTGGACTTACACAATTTTCTTCGCTTTTTCAACTTACACAATTTGCGTATCACTGAATAACAACGAGTACAAATATGACAAGAGTCACCGACTTGTTTAGCGCGGTGCGTATTTGATTTTTCTAGCGTTGTACATAAAAATACACTTTTTCATAAAAATGGACTTACACAGTTTGCACTCTAAGCTAGCGATATGTATTTCAAAGATTTTATAAACTGACCATTTTAGGTATATGCAAAATAAATACTATTACAGCTAAAATACATAGAGAGCATATTTTTGGTAGTAGTTTACGAAATGACTGCTTAAAAAATATCGCCATCAATGAATGAAAAAAATGAATGGTCAGTCATACTTGCCAAAAATACTGGGGACTTAAAATTTTAAATCATCAGTCAAAAAAAAAAGACTGAAAGGCTGCATTCAAGACTTCAAGAAAAAGAATGGGACTTCAAGGGCTGAAAGTCACTATGATTGCAATACTTAACATCTCTGATTATAATGTATATTAACACTACATTGTGTCATAAATGACAATTACTACTGATTTTTTTCGCTTTTGCAAATACGATTATGTGGGATAATTACATATGTACATTAATACATACGTATGTATGCCATAAATGAATGCTGCAGCAAACAAACGGAACATTATTATTTATATAAACCGATTAGGTAATTAATCAAGCACTTAAACGTAGATTATTTCTTCACACATTTTAATAAATGTCGTACCTATTTAACATTCGGATCGAATAGGTTTGGAGAGCCCTCGACTTTCTGTAGCTTCGGGAGCATTTCCCACATAGTTCAAATGTAGTTAAGAGTATCTACAACTTCCAAATCAAATATATTACATATATCCACCTATGTATCATATATATCGCCGTTTAAACTTCATAATCGCCTAAGTGAGACTTACATAACTGCCTAAACTACATTTGTGCTAAACATTAAAATTGGATTCCTGACGCCCAAATCTACGACTTCAGAGCTGAAAAGGACATTAGAAGAAATGTAGAGCTTGCTGTACTTCCCAAATACCAAATTTATGATAAGACTCGTTAGAGGTGGGCTCCAGGAGTTAAAGTTTGGCTAATTTCAATTTTGGCATAGGCGGTTACGAAAATTTCACTTAGGCGGTTATGAAGTTTAAACGACGATATATATATATACATACATTCATGTTTCGGAACGCGTTAAATATCTATGAATGCAATACATTTGTTAAACGGAAAAGTGAATGAACGTCTAGTGGAAACCGCAATAATTTGCAAAAAGAAAAAATATTATATTTTTAATTCAAGTGCCACATAACTGTATTATTTTTTTCTTTTTACTTTTGAGAAAGTAAATTGTACTATAACTATACAAAGTTGGCGTTTTCGATTCGCCATCGAATAAGCGAGTTCGGATCTAACAAATGTTCGAACCCATAATGAGTAGTAGCCATACTCGCTAGCTGGTCGATATATGTAACATTCTCTCTGCTCGCTACCATTCACATATAAATTTGGCAGATAAAAATTTATAGCGAGCAGAGAAATTGTGAATAATATAATATAACTAATATAACTATATACAGTTTTTATGGGAAATTCACTTCTAGAAATTAACAAATTGCACCTCTAAGAAACACTTAAGAATAATTTTGTAGATATATAAGAGTAGACCACTTTCAAAAGTGGCTATGTGAAGCTTTTTCGATATTGAGTTTTTGATGGTATAAAGGTGTAAAACGTCCATTAAAAACTTATTGCAAAATCCTTCCGTATTCTGAAAAAAAAGCGTTAAATACAAATACATTTTCAAACGTCTCTATCTAAAATATCTAGGTCACTCATACGCCCCGGCACACATTGGTGTCACCTGATGTACAGACGCTTAAAATTCTAAAACTATTTTATTTCCACCGGAATCGCTCGATCTATACTATAAGATTAAATTTTAAGTGTCTTCACTCATTAATGTGCGTTTTTTAGTCCACGGATGACCTTTAGTTTTGAAGTAGTATTATAATATTCTTCTTCTACTTAATTGGCGCGTAACCGTCTAGACGATTTTGAGCGAGTACAATAAACCACGTCATTCACTTCTGTTTCGTGATGCCTGGCGCCAATTGCAAATAGCAAGTGAAACAAAATCGCTCTCTACCTGTGCAGCCATTCTGTAGCCAATTTGCGATAATTTTCGCATAGATATCTTAAGTTTGCCATCAGTATATATCAGTATATATGTATGTATTTTGTATTTGTATTTATGTTTATTAGAAATCCTAACACAACAATTTTAACAAAAATTATCTTAAAGTGCTAGTCATATAAAAACACTAAGCAAAATATAAAATGTAAAACAAAATAAAAATGAAAAATATAAACTACTACGTATAGATACCTATGTATTAATATAATAAATATAAAACATAAGATATAAAGTTATGTATAAATATATTTATATGGACAGAGTATGCTTAAATTAACGCTACAAAGTAGGAGAAATAGAGGGAAGATAAAGAGTAAAAGAAAAAGGGACAATAGGCTAATTATATATATTCGCTGTTATAGTAATTTGTTAACTCATTTTTGAAAGGCAGTGCATTCTTTAAAAGTCTCAAGTTTGCGGGAAGAGAGTTCCAGAGACGTACAGAATTAATGAAAAATTGACGTTCAGACATGAGACTACGATATTTTGTATGAACTAGAAGAGGAGACCTTGGAGATTGGAGGAACTGAAGTCTGTCATGAAGGTATTGAGGTTCTCTCGTATGTATAATTTTATGCAGGGTCATTAGTGTTCTGACTTTTAAAAGATTATCAAACGAGATATTTAAAATATTTTTAGCAGGGCCTGATACGTGGTCAAGTCTCTTTAGCCCATACACATACCTGGCAATGTTGTTATATACAACATTTAACTTCTTCCTGGAGACAGAGTCACAATTACAATAAATTTCACATCCATATAGTAGCGTAGGTATCAAGTACGCTTTAGCTAAGAGTAATCTAATGTTTAAAGGAGTAAAGTATTGTGTTGACCAGAGTGTACGAAGCATACCATACACTTTTCCTACGTTATGAAAGATATGTTGTTTCCATGTCAAGGTGTTGTTAAAAATGACACCAAGGTTTTTGGCCGTGTCCACGTATTTTATCACAGATGAGTTCAACTTAACCTCGGCAAATTTACTTACGTCAAGAGATTTTCTAGAGATTACGATACATTTAGTTTTGTCAGGGTTAAGACATAGACCATTAAGAGTTGCCCATTTCGACACACATGCTAGATCAGAATTTATATCACTAATACAGCTACTAATACTATCAATCGGACAACACACATATAGTTGGACATCATCGGCATAGACATGAACATTACATTTATTCAATACGTTCGGTAAGTCATTAATATACATCACAAACAGCATAGGGCCCAGGATTGAGCCTTGAGGTACACCATTAACTACAGGCAGTAGACAGGACGTTCTTTCTCCAACGCAAACAGCCTGGGATCTGTTCGTGAGATAAGACCTTACAAGATTAGTTGCTTGACTCGAGAAATTGAACAGATTACTCAGCTTACAACATAGTAGGTTGTGGTCAACTGTATCGAAGGCCTTAGAATAGTCAAGCAGAGTTAAAAAGCCTATATAATTTTTATCAATTTGTGACCTAATGTGTTCAGTTACATCTAAAAGCGCCGTGGTACAGCTTCGCTTTGGCCTAAACCCAGACTGGCGGCCAGTAAGGATACCATTATCATGCACATACGTACTTATTTGATTGCAAAGTATACGTTCGACCACTTTAGATAAGAAAGGAAGAATGGCTATTGGCCGATAGTCATTACCAGCCTTATGAACTGGAATTACCTTGGCAACTTTCCAATTGCTTGGGAAAACGCAGGTTGTTAGGACGGTGTTTATTAGATAGGTCAGGTGCGGTAGAATCTTCGGTAGAATTATTTTAAGGAAGCATGAGTTAACGCCATCAAATCCCACCGCACTTGATTTAATAGACAGAATCGCTTGTAATACGTCACAGTCATCTACACATACAAATCCAAAAGAACTGTCACTAACATTTAAACGGTCACTGTAATACTGGAGACATATATTAGTGTTATGACTAGATGTTTGCACAAATTTCTTATTTAAATCGTCGATATCACTTATGAGAGTTGCAGTTTGCTTGGATTTGTAAAGGAATTAAGTTCAGAAATTTTGAGCAAATCTTCAGTGTACTTCAATGGAGTTATTGATAGCAATGCAAGAAGTAACAGAATTATTTTAAGGTAACTTTTCCATTTATCTTTGAGACACACATCTATGCATTTTTCATTGAACAACCACTTCGACAGGTCTAACCAATTCTTTTTTATGCGGCAAGGAATTCAAAGAGAGACCCAATATTATGACTTGCACCTCAACAACAGATTACACTGCTCTACAGCCAAAAAATACTCTGAACGCGACCATCCTTTCTATATGTAAAATCGGTCGCTGATTCCGAAAATCGGGTTCATTTTTAATTCTATGGGAAGGTTTTTGAAATATCGGCAATTTACCGTTATTTGGCCAATGAGTCCACTTAATCCTGTATATCTCTTTAACACAGTGAGTTATCTTCCTTAGGGTCACACCAAACGAAAGAAAATTAAATTTCCTTTTCACGGCTCCTATAACATTTTTCTCTAGTTCTTATAGTTTCTGAAATATTGACGATTAAATTTGAATTTTTTCGATTTTTTACGATTTTTTGAAGAAAAAATTTACTTTGTCAGGCAATATCTTTAAAACCAATGATTTCACCTTCGGTTTTACTCCTTTGCGTGAAGCTCCATTCCATTTCCAAAAAAATAAGCTATCAACGAAGAAAATCCATGGTAAACTGGAAAAGTTATAGGCGATCAAGTAAATACAACCAAGTCGCGCAATGCCTCTGCACGGGTACATTCTATGCATATTGTACCAATACCTACACATCTGCAGTAGCAGCACATTGGCAGCGCAGTAGATACAAGCGCGTTTACGGGTATAACATGCATAGAATATACCCGTGCAGAGGCACTGCGCGACTTGGCTGTATTTACTTGATCGCCTATAACTTTTCCATTTTACCATGGATTTTCTTCGTTGATAGCTTATCTTTTTCCCAATAGAATGGAGCTTCACGTAAAAGAGTAAAACCGAAGGTGAAGACATTGGTTTTAAAGATATTGTCTGACAAAGTCAATTTTTTCTTCAAAAAATCGTAAAAAATCGAAAAAATTCAAATTTAATCGTCAATATTTCAGAAACTATACGAGTTAGAGAAAAATGTTATAGGAAACGTAAAAAGGAAATTTAATTTTCTTTCGTTTGGTGTCACCCTAAGGAAGATAACTCACTGTGTTAAAGAGATATACTGGATTAAGTGGACCCATTGGCCAAATAACGGTAAATTGCCGATATCTCAAAAACCTTCCCATAGAATTAAAAATGAACCCGATTTTCGGAATCAGAGACCGATTTTACATATAGATAGGATAGTCACGTCCAAAGTACAGACAAAAAATTTCATTTTGTGATCCAGTGTTATCAGAAAATCCCTTTAGCACACTTTTAAATGGGAACTAATTAAAATAACTCAAAATGTTTGCACTTGTGTGCTTTGTGAAATTATAAAAACTAAAACAATTTCACATACTTACAGCAACTGCGTTCGTGCATAACTGAAGGTGTTGTTGCTGTCTGTCGCTGATAACACTGGATCACAAAATGAAATTTTTTGTCTGTACTTTGGACGTGACTATCTTATCTATATGTAAAATCGATCGCTGATTCCGAAAATCGGGTTCATTTTTAATTCTATGGGAAGGTTTTTGAGATATCGGCAATTTACCGTTATTTGGCCAATGGCTCCACTTAATCCTGTTTATCTCTTTACCGCAGTGAGATATCTTCCTTGAGGTGAAACCAAACGAAAGAAAATTAAATTTCCTTTTCATGGCTCCTATAACATTTTTCTCTAACTCTTATAGTTTCTGAAATATTGACGACTCAATTTGAATTTTTTCGATTTTTTACGATTTTTTGAAGAAAAAATAGATTTTGTCAGGCAATATCTTTAAAACCAATGTTTTCACCTTCGGTTTTACTCCTTTACCTGAAGCTATATTCTATTGGGAAAAATATAAGCTATCAACGATGAAAATCCATGGTAAAATGGAAAAGTTATAGGCGATCAAGTAAATACAGCCAAGTCGCGCAGTGCCTCTGCACGGGTATATTCTATGCATGTTATACCCGTAAACGCGCTTGTATCTACTGCGCTGCCAATGTGCTGCTACTGCAGATGTGTAGGTATTGGTACAATATGCATAGAATGTACCCGTGCAGAGGCATTGCGCGACTTGGTTGTATTTACTTGATCGCCTACAACTTTTCCAGTTTACCATGGATTTTCTTCGTTGATAGCTTATTTTTTTGGAAATGGAATGGAGCTTCACGCAAAGGAGTAAAACCGAAGGTGAAATCATTGGTTTTAAAGATATTGCCTGACAAAATAAATTTTTTCTTCAAAAAATCGTAAAAAATCGAAAAAATTCAAATTTAATCGTCAATATTTCAGAAACTATAAGAACTAGAGAAAAATGTTGTAGGAGCCGTGAAAAGGAAATTTAATTTTCTTTCGTTTGGTGTGACCCTAAGGAAGATAACTCACTGTGTTAAAGAGATATACAGGATTAAGTGGACTCATTGGCCAAATAACGGTAAATTGCCGATATTTCAAAAACCTTCCCATAGAATTAAAAATGAACCCGATTTTCGGAATCAGCGACCGATTTTACATATAGAAAGGATGGTCGCGTTCAGAGTATTTTTTGGCTGTAGAGCAGTGTAATTGTCAACGCCGCCACACACCAACCAGATCCTACACGACTGTGAACTAAAGTAGGCAAGCACATTTAAAATTTTTCACAGGGACCCATAATAATCATTATTCGTTATATTTTCAGTGAAAAACATCAAATACTTGCAAACATCGTAGAAGAGTATTGAATTTGTGTGTGTGCATGTCTGAAAGAGCACTATCCGAATCCACTATGATCGAAAATTTTTAAGCGATATCCACAAAAACAAAAATAGTCATTATTTTTTTAGTTTTATTTTTTTGATCGAAAATAATACTTATTCCTTGAGTGATATGATTATCTTCTTTGAGTTTTATTTTTTTGCTTAGGTCGAAAAACTCAAATCGTCCCTGAAGTGCTCTGGAACATAATTACTAAAAAATTTCCATCGATATAACTTCATGAATGAGTGATATTTTTGATCGAGAAAAATAAAACTCAAAGAATAATGATTATTTCTGATGAAATATAAAAAAACTCAACATATAATGATTAAATTACGATTATTATTATAAAACTCATAATGATTACGGTCCCTGATTTTTCACTTTTTTGTGTTCAATTCATTTCTTTTAAATTAAAATTTCTTGTTTACTTTGCGTGCTTTGCTTTTCTATTTGTTTATTTTTTTGTTTTTTTGTTTTCTTTCTAGCTTTTTTCTTTGTTGCTTTTGGAACTAAATTACTGCGCAAACAGCAGCAAATAATGATGTACACAGTGTAATCACATTGAAATGCCTGCCACCGCTAGCGCCACCATCTGTTGCTGACATGGTAAACAGTCAACCAGCCGTTGATTGTCGTCGTCGATCGTCGCCGGTCGTCGGTCGTTGGCCGTGCGCGTCGACTTTTTCTTCCCACACTTTTTTGTTGCTGTTTGTATCGTCGAAACATTGGTTTGTGGGTCTGATTGTTGCCTCTTCGCGCTTGGTGGTGGTGGTGTTGGCGGCGTTAAATATTCCCAACATTGGTAACCTAATCACATTATGGTTGTTGTTGTTGTTGATCACAATGAAAAAATCTTGCTTGCTTTTAAAATGAGTGTTGCTGCTCTCGAATTGTTGTTGTTGCTCTGCGTATTGTTTCATATTGCTAGCTGCCGCTGTTACAACTGGAGTACCTAGTTGACATAGTCGCTTGCTTGATTTCTATTGCTTTCTCGGTGGCATGGCAAGAAAAAAGTTATAATTGCCGCATGCGGTTCTTCTTCATTCACCCACAACGAAATTTCAATTGTTTATACAGTCTTTACACGCTATTACCCAGCAGTATTTGAGGTAAGGAGGTGCATATTCAATAGAATATTCATTATGAAAAATAGCCTGAAAGTAAGTTCAAAATTCATTGCTGAAAAAATAACTGAACACGCAGTGAAGACATCAGGTGTACTGAAATACATGCTATGGAAGTTCTCCCTGCGTATTCAGGCCTTTTTTCCTACAGAAACTCTCCCTTCTCGTTCGGCAGGTTTTAGGTAGTTGATTTTCGACGCCACCTCTATATAAAAACGAAAGGGAAAGTTCAGATATTAGAACTACATCTCTACTGAATATTCAGTAGGAAATATGTGCTGTTTTCCAGCTGATAAATACTGCTGGGTAGGTACGTATATATGTAAGTAAGTATGTATGTAAGCATGTAGCTGTCGTCTGAACGAATGTTTGTTTGTAACTAGTACCTTTAAATAATTACTTGACTACTCTCTGGGTGTACATGACAAATGCTTTGTTTTTTGGTCCAGCTGTAAGCAACAGCAGTCGCAACGGTATTGTTGGTTGCTTGGCATGACAGCAATTACACAGCACCACTGCACTGTATGTCACCAAATTACAAGTACAATGAATAGCAAAGAAAAGAAAAACAGAAAAGCCGGGCAAGAAGCCAAAAAGATGACTGCCGCACTTCGCTTCGAACTTACCCATACATATACCTATTTACTTGTACATACATTTGCAAAAAATTTTAAGTTTGGAAAAAGTGAAAATTCGTTGGCGCATCCAAAAATTATGCGCTCTTCACACGCGCTGCTATGGCACTGCCATGGCGACGTGTCGCGTCGCGTAGTCATCATGTTCCTGCCTTGCCGCCGCCAATGTCAAGTATAAGTAGGTACACCCCGACACTGTTTTGGACAGCAGCAGCTGTTGGCAATAATAAGTGTTGCTGCCTTTTGTTGTTGTTTGCTATTGCGCCAACTGCTACTGATGTGCCTTTTGCGTAAGCGCCGCTGGTGGTTGATAAGCTGGCGGGGCACCACCACTTGTTGGCCCAACATGAGACGCTGTGATTTTACACGCGTGCTGCGTTTATTACAAGGTATCATTATTTTATTAAGTTTGTCTAAAAATCTCATTTCGTGGCTTTAAAGATGTCCATAATTTCTTTAATTAGTCTTTGTCGTCGGTTTTTTCCAATGCCGTTTGGTTAATTTTACATGCAGAGTTGAGCAATGCGAGTGTAACTTAAACTTTAAGAAACAACTTTAAATTCAAATAGTAAGAGCAAATATCCTATGGGCATCGCAATTTGCAATCTTGATTTATAGACTTCGCAGAAAGTCAAAGAAAATTTTATAGTTTTAGCTGAAAGTGCATTTAATTACTCTATCGAAAATATCTTATAAAAAATGACTTCAAATGAAGTTTTTGAGCTCGGAGTTCTTCTACAGAATTTAATAAGCAATTTCCTTGCTCTAGACCTGCACGAAAATGGTTGTTTTTAACCCTTTTTGGAAACACATTGAAAGAATAACAAATGCAGATAAAGGGTTAAAATGTTCTAGAAAATTATTCACCATCAAATTTCACTAGGGGCCCCGTCAGGGATAAGGGGGAGAGCTCGGTAACAAAGGAAATGGAAGGCTTTAACATAGAACTCTTTTTTATTGAGATGGCTAAGCCGGTCTGTAGAGATGGGGCAAAGTGTTGACCCGAATGACCCCAGAATGTTTCTGAGCGATATTGGTTTCAAATGAAAGGTTTTGAGTAGGGCTTTTTATAGATTTCGGTTCTCTGTGGAAAGAGAAACCCTTTCGGGTCGAGGAAGGTTAAGGTAAGTAAATGGGAAAGGGAAAGAAAAGGAAAACGAAAATGAAAAGGAAAAGGAAAGGGAAAAGGCGAATGAAAAGGAAAATGAAAAGCAAAAGGAAAAGGAAAAGAAAAAGGAAGATGAAAATGAAAAGAAAAAGGGAAAGGAAGAGGAAAAGGAAAATGAAAAGGAAAGGGAAAAGAAAATGAAAGGGAAAAGGAAAACGAAAAGGAAAATGAAAACGGAAAGGAAAATGAAAAGGAAAATGAAAAGGAAAAGGAAAAGGAAAAGCGAAAGGAAAAGGGGAAAAGGAAAAGGAAAAGGAAAAGGAAGGAAAAAGGAAAAGGAAAACGAAAAGGAAAATGAAAACGGAAAGGAAAATGGAAAGGAAAATGAAAAGGAAAAGGAAAAGCAAAAGGAAAAGGGGAAATGGAAAAGGAAAAGGAAAAGGAAAAGGAAAAGGAAAAGGAAAAGGAAAAGGAAAAGGAAAAGGAAAAGGAAAAGGAAAAGGAAAAGGAAAAGGAAAAGGAAAAGGAAATGGAAAAGTAAAAGGAAAACGAAAAGGAAAAGGAAATGGAAATGGAAAAGGAAAAGGAAGAGGAAAAAGAAAAGGAAAAGGAAAAGGAAAAGGAAAAAGAAAAGGAAAAGGAAGAGGAAAAGGAAAAGGAGAAGGAAAAGGATAAGGAAAAGGAAAAGGAAAAGGAAAAGGAAAAGGAAAAGGAAAAGGAATAGGAAAAGGAAAAGGAAAAGGAAATGGAAAAGTAAAAGGAAAAGGAAAACGAAAACGAAAACGAAAAGGAAATGGAAATGGAAAAGGAAAAGGAAAAAGAAAAGGAAAAGGAAAAGGAAAAGGAGAAGGAAAAGGAAAACGAAAATGAAAAGGAAAAGGAAAGGGAAAAGGTGAATGAAAAGGAAAATGAAAAGCAAAAGGAAAAGGAAAAGAAAAAGGAAGATGAAAATGAAAAGAAAAAGGGAAAGGAAGAGGAAAATGAAAAGGAAAGGGAAGAGAAAATGAAAGGGAAAAGGAAAACGAAAAGGAAAATGAAAACGGAAAGAAAATGAAAAGGAAAATGAAAAGGAAAAGGAAAAGCGAAAGGAAAAGGGGAAAAGGAAAAGGAAAGAAAAAGGAAAAGGAAAACGAAAAGGAAAATGAAAACGGAAAGGAAAATGGATAGGAAAAGGAAAAGGAAAAGAAAAAGGAAAAGGGGAAAAGGAAAAGGAAAAGGAACAGGAAGAGGAAAAGGAAAAGGAAAGGGAAAAGGAAAAGGAAAAGGAAAAGGAAAGGGAAAAGGAAAAGGAAAAGGAAAAGGAAAAGGAAAAGGAAAAGGAAAAGGAAAAGGAAAAGGAAAAGGAAAAGGAAAAGTAAAAGGAAAAGGAAAAGGAAAAGGAAAAGGAAAAGGAAAAGGAAAAGGAAAAGGAAAAGGAAATGGAAATGGAAAAGGAAAAGGAAAAAGAAAATGAAAAGAAAAAGAAAAGGAAAAGAACAGGAACAGGAAAGGGAAAAGGAAAAGTTGTGGAAAAGGCAATGTGAGGCGGAGAGAAAGAGAGTGAAAGGTAGAGGTAGAGGTAGAGGAATAGACTCATTGTAACAAAAAATACTTTAGTCGCTGAAAAGCGGGACGTACATCTGCTACTATAATACATATAATACAAATAGATTAATAACAAAATTAATTAATTCTACTTTTTAGGTTTTGACGTTCGAACCCGTTCACTGGCTTGGAAGGCGGCCACTCTACCCAATCGTACATAAAACATTCCTATAAACAAGCAGACTGAGTCATTCTCCCCAATTATTATTATTATTTTTTTTTGTTTTACAATCACTACAGGTGAACGTTGCTTGAGAGTTTAGTTTTTTGTTTGTTTTTTATTTTTTTTTTATTTTTTTTTTTGTATTTTTGTTTTTTTTGCTTTTCTTTTTTTTGGTTTTTTTTTTTTATTTTAACACGATTTGATTGGCTTCTTTTTGTTTCACTTAAATTTTTGTTCTTTTGTTGTGTTTACTGCTCTTTTGTTTATTACGTGTATTTACATATACTTAGTTAATTGCATATATGCATATGTACAAAAATACATTTCTACGTACGTACCAAACTGTTGTTGAACTTGAGTGTCAAGTAAGTGAAAACAAAATCATTCACATAATGAAAATTAAGAAAGAAAAAAAGTAAAAGTTTATGAAATGTTAAGTCACATTTTTTGTGTGTTTGTTTGGCTGTGGCGCAAATGGTCAATTGGACGTAATACAAATGTACATATATACATACATACATACATTAAAATTTAAGCTGGGGCAGGGTAAATGTTAATAAACACATAAACATATACATACTATAAATATATAAATGAATGTACATTTGTATATACGCATTAAGAAAATATGCAAATCGCATACATACATACACGTTGTTTTTATGTAATTGCGTCTAACTATGACCGGCCCCTGCGGTTTCGGCATTAGTAATTAAGATAATTTCGCGTTAAATACAAGTGAACTTATTTAATTTACCTGTGTTAATTTTTTTATTTTTAGGGGAATTTTACAGTTCTTTTTTTGTGTGTCATACCCAGTAGCACTTCGACGCTTCCAAACAATACTGTACTAAGTCTGAAAACTGTGTTTTGCAGGAGAAGCTCTCAAAGTTTACACTCGATATGAAACTTCAGTTGTCTGCTTAGTATATTTTGACTTTTACCTTCTGTTTGGATTGAACGATCAATACCAAAACTAGACAATATCAAAGTTAGGGTACGCTTTATATAAAACCGTAGTTTTTATTCTGCAAAAATCTCGAGTTGTACCTATTATATGTACACTTTTGCTTATAACTTTTGATTGGATTGTCCGATTGATACCAAAATTTGACAGCATCCAAATTTAAGACACGTTATACTTGAAAAACACCATAAATGGGAAAATGTACTAAGTCGACTTAGTACAGTATTGGTTGGAAGCGTCGATATATGAGGCCGAAACCTTTCCAATTCAAACTTACTTCTAACCCAAAGAGCATCACTCTAAGTGAACTCATTAGGGAAGCGTCGACTTGCAATTGTGGTAATTTGAAACAAATCGTAAGGAGCCCGCATAAAACTGTAGGTCTAGCCAATTAATAGGAAAAATAAAAATTAATGATCACACAATGAATTGGGAGACAAGCTCGGCCTTAAAACTCCTAAGAGTTATTCCCAAGCACTCAGTCATATTTGCACATTGTACTTTAGGCATTTGGAAAGGATCAGGATGTAGGGAAATTGTGTGATAGTGGAATCAGTGTTACCTTAAAAACCTCCCAGATTCTTTATTAAATCTGAGAAGTTTGTCGAATAGTAAATAACTAGTAAACCCGGCCACGCGATGCTGTGGCTTTCAATTACACTGTGCGACAATTTGAGGGTGGAAGACCACTTATTGCCACATTTGAAAATTTTTTGATATACCTTCATAGTTACTGATTATTTTTATTTTCTGTGAACCTAGATTTTTTATACAAAGATTTTGACCGAGGAGCCCCTTAGTGAAGTTTTGTGTTGAATATTTTTCTAGACTATGGTAACCTTAAAGCGACCTCCAAAAGGCCATTTGGCGCGCTCCCCTTTTTCTTTCTAGTTCTCTTTCTCTTCCCCTTTCCCCTTTATTTGTGCTTTCTTTTGCCTATATCCATTTTCTTTTCCGTATTCTTTCCTCTTTCGCTTCCTTTCCTTCGCCATATCCGTCCCTTTCATTTTCCTCTTCCCTTTCCTTTTATTACCCATCTTCAGTGCTAGGCCTTGCATCACACTTCAAATTTAAAAATGAGATAAACTGTAGCGCAAAAATGGATTTTTGAACAGGTTACACCCTTTTTGTAAAAATTTTAATAAATTACTCATTTCCATGCCAAGCCCTTTCATATGACACCTCAAATTTAAAAATCAAACAAACTATAGCGTAAAACTGAATTTTTGAACAGGTGGCAACCCCTTTTGTACAAATTATAATAAATTGCTTATTTTCAAGCAAAGCCCTTTCATGTGACACCTCAAATTTAAAAATCAAACAAACTATAGTGTAAAACTGAATTTTTGAACAGGTGGCAACCCTTTTTGTAAAAATTTTTATAAATTACTCATTTTCAGCCCAAGCCCTTTAATATGGTACCTGAAATTTAAAAATCAATCAAACTATACAGGAGAATTACATTTTTAAACAGGTGGCAACCCTTTTCAGAAATATTAAACCTTCCTGCACATCTACAGGTCAAGCCCTTTCATTTGACACCACATTTTCGAAAATCAGTAAACGGCGTAAAAGTTATGGTGTGTACAAAAAATCGCTTAGCGTAATATATATAAAGATGAAAAGATGAGATAAACTGTAGCGTAAAAATGGATTTTTGAACAGGTGGCACCCTTTTGTAAAAATTTTAATACATAACTCATTTCCATGCCAAGCCCTTTCATATGACACATCAAATTTAAAAATCAAACAAACTATAACGTAAAACTGAATTTTTGAACAGGTGGCAATCCTTTTTGTAAAAATTTTATTAAATTACTCACTATCAGGTCAAGCCCTTTCATATGACACTTCAAATTTAAAAATCAAACAAACTATAGCGTAAAACTAAATTCTTGAACAGGTGGCAACCCTTTTGTAAAATTTTTATTAAATTACTCATTATCAGGTCAAGCCTTTTGATATGGTACCAAAAATTTTAAAATCAAACAAACTATACAGGAAAATTAAATTTTCGAACAGCTGGCAACCCTTTTCAAAAAAATTAAACCTTCCTGCATATCTACAGTTCAAGCCCTTTCATTTGACACCACATTCTCGAAAATCGGTATAACGGTGTAAAAGTTATGGTGTTTACAAAAAATCGCTTAGCGTAATATATATAAAGAACTAGCTGACCCGGCAGACGTTGTTCTGCTAAAATTTATTCCTATGAAGCCTAAAGAAAAGACTTTGATTATCGTATTGCTAACCATTTCTTAGAGTCCATCCTAATGACTGCAAATAATAAAAGTGTCTATTCTCTGAACAAAAGTTATATTCACCGCGACAAACCTACTTCCCCCGATCCCTATCTCTATCTCAATCCCTATCTCTATTTCAATCTCAATCTTTATCCCTATCCCTATCTCTATCTCTATCTCTATCTCTATCTCTATCTCTATCTCTATCTCTATCTCTATCTCTATCTCTATCTCTATATCTATCTCTATCTCTATCTCTATATCTATCTCTATCTCTATCTCTATCTCTATCTCTATCTCTATCTCTATCTCTATCTCTATCTCTATCTCTATCTCTATCTCTATCTCTATCTCTATCTCAATCCCTATCTCTATTTCAATCTCAATCTTTATCCCTATCCCTATCTCTATCTCTATCTCTATCTCTATCTCTATCTCTATCTCTATCTCTATCTCTATCTCTATCTCTATCTCTATCTCTATCTCTATCTCAATCTCAATCTCTATCCCTATCCCTATCACTATCCCTATCCCTATACCTATCTACCTTTACCTTACCGGGACCGTCCATCACCATCCGGGCCCACTACTTTAGACATCTCTGGGAAACAGCCTTAGAAATCACAATGAAAATAGCTGTATTTGGAAGCCTGCTCAACGCTTTTCATTTGCTACCAATATCGCTCGAAAATATTCAGGGGTTATCCGAGACCACGCTTTGGCCCAAATCTTGGAACCCGGCCTAGGCATCACTATTTAAAAAGCTCTTTGTTGAAGTCCTCCTCAACAGATTTCATTTGATACCAATATCGCTCAGAAACTTTCCAGGGTCACTTGGTCCCACGTTTTAACCCATATCTGGGAACCCGGCCTAGGTATCGCAATGAAAATAACTTTATGTTGAAGGCCTGTTCAACACCTTTCATTTGATACCAATATTGCTCGAAGACTTGCTGGATCCACATTTAGTCCTGTATTTCGGGAAGCTCCCACTTTTTCCAAATTCTATATACCCTACTATGTGCACTGACGCCACATGAATCTACTGTGAAAATTTCATAAAGAACGGTTGGCTACTTTGGGAGTTTATAAAGGACACACATCCACAGATGTACACATACACACATACACACCAATTTTTCCAGTTTTCGAACTTTTCCGGAGGGATTTTCCAAAATTTTCTTCCGTACGAACCATCTCCTCGAGAATACGAACAACTGACAAAAAAATTTACAGAAATCGGCCCAGCCGTTCTCATCTGATGAGGTTAGTAACATTTTTTACACCATTTTTATATATATAGATATAGATATATAAAGATGTGCATCCACCATTCTCAATACATCCAACCCGAGAATGCGGAATCTTAGTCTAGCGAAGGCCGGACAGCTGCAGAGAAAATTATATGTGCTATCGTCAAGATAAGCATAATGAGTTCTCGATGATGCCTACGGTGACCATGTGCGGTACCCATGGATTGTGTCCTGTAATCACCCCCACAAGGGTCCGAAGCTCTCAAGGAGGGATGTAAGGAATCTGCTGTAGGCTTTTTCAGAAAGCACATTGTAATTTTACAGGAATCTGCAGAGTTCCAGCGTTTTCTGTGAGTTTCCCTCATGAAGTGTCTGATATACTTCACAGTATCCGCTATAGTTGGTCCTATGATTTGCTGCGGTCCAGTTGCCTTGTTCCGCTGATCCGCAATTTGTCAATTCATCGCTCAGTTTGTTACCTTGAACACCGCAGTGTCCGTGCACCCACATAAGTTGAAGTTTACTCCATTTTACTACGGAGCCATGCTTCAACTTATATTCGTGCACAATCTTTGAAGAGGTTCGCGCAGGTGGCTGCGCCACCTTTCACCAATTATCCATTCTGCTGTTTTTTAGTATTGCATAAATTTCCGATTGAAATACCGACGCCATTTTACCTAAAGTATAATGGCACCTGAAATCGGCCTCCAGGTGCCAGCCGCATCCAGTACCATATTCTGTTTTTGATCCGTATGTGTAGAAGATTTCCTTCGGTCCTCCCAGTAGAGTTTCTGGATCTTCCTGGATTTCTTGTGGGAAAATCGTCAATGTATCGTCTACCAAAGGATACTCGGAATACGAGCAAAGAATATAAGCTATTTCTTTTTTATTTTAAATTGTACGTATCAAAGGATGGTATGCTCTTGATTTGAGCTATGTATATCCTTTCGTCAAACAAGTGGTTTTCAGAAAGATATGTAATGAACACGGTTTTGATGGCAAACGCCTCATGTATACAATTATGTATTACAAACTGCTACAGGCTATACGTACATGGCATGCCCTTAAATTTTCTTGATTTGTTTTTATTTCCTATTTTCTTTTTCTGTTTTTTGCCAACTTTAATTTATGACCACCATATCTACTCTGCATACATATCTATCTCTCACCGTCTGTCGACATAATGATACTCAAAAAAAGTAATACTTATCGTTATTGAAGACACCAAAGACAAATTACATAAAACCGCATGTAATAAGCACACAGATACGAACATTGACCTGGCCACCTCCGCTGACAATTATGCATAGCAACAACAACAACAACAAACACGAAATAGCAATAGAAATAAGAAATGACACGCAATTAAAACTAAAATGTTATTACATTTAGTGGCAAGCGCAAAAATTCTGGTTTTTAAACATTTCCAGTTAGTTTTATTGGTATAATTTTATTATTATTTATTTTTTTTTCCTTAATCGTAACTCATTTCCATTTTTTTCTTTGCTTTATTGCCGTGTTGCTTGAGAAAATGCGCAATTGTGGCGGCTGGAAAAATGATAAAATGCGCTAAAGATTTATTGGCTGATCATTGTGCGAGAAATATGAGTGATACAACATACATACATACATACAGTTTTAACTTTCATTGGCGATTTTCTCAGCATGTACTATTATTTTTCACACACAAATCCCTCTACTCCAATTGTCTCACTTGCTTGTTTTTCGATGTAATTTATGTATGTATGTTTTATTTACTTTCAACTTAATTTTAGCCTTTCTTAATGGGCGTTTTTCAGTTTTGTTGTTGTTATTGTTAAATGAGCGCTCGAAAAATTTTTCACTTTCATTTGTGTGTTGAAAAGGGGGGTACTGCGTACATGTGTAGATCGGCTTGTTCAGACTGAAAATATGCAAATTTTAAACACACATTTTTATTTTAGGTTCATTCATTTATATTACCTAATTTGTGAATTAAATAGGTACCAAATATTTGCATATTGCTAACAGAAAATGAGTTGTATTTGCCATATGACTAACGACTCTTGCTAAGTAGGCCTTGCGGAAACAAGTAAGATCACGGCTGCCTTTTGGTCGCATACCATCGTTATATTTGTAGCTGTAACTAATCTTCTTCCGGTACTTATTTATGTACAAGAATCATAAAGTTATACACTCAATGGCTGGAAATAGCAACAACAGAGACTAGTCCAGTGATTAGGAAGAAGGAAACAATCTCGATCTACACAGATGGGTCCAAAATGGACACCGATGTCGTTTCGGGGGTTTTCTATGTGCAACCAAATATCTCGCTCTCTTTCCGTCTGCCAGACTCAGCCAGCATATTCCAAGCGGAGTTGCAAGACATAGAACGGGCCTGCGAGTTCAGGGGACGCGCGGTACACAAATACTCAGCCAGTCAAGCGGCGCGGTTTTAGCGCCCAACTCTCCTATAACAACATCAAAGACCGTCCGAAATTGCTAAAATACTGTTGAAGCAATAGCGGCAGAAGGCGTGGCAATCTCGCTCATCTGAGTTCCTGGTCAGAGGAATATTGAGGGCCATGAGATGGTAGATGAACTGGCTAAAGCCGGTGCGTCTGTTGACCTATCAAGAGCAGTTACGCTAAGCTGCCCCCTATCAGCCATTAAAAGAGACATCCATAACAAACATAAGGAACTGGTCACACTTCGGTGGAAATCTACAGCAACATGCAAGATCAAGAAGCAGCCCTGGCCGGACTACAACATAACAAGAACTATGGAACTCGTTAGTAGATAAGGAAAAGAAAACTTCAGTATTATAGCCACTATCACGGGACACTGGCCTTTTGGAAAACAATCCGAACGGATTGGAATCCCATTCAACACTAGATGCAGAAGCTGCAACCAATACGGCAGCGAGGAATCGATCACACACTTTATATATATGAATGTCCTGCACTGTCTCATATCAGATATAAAGCCTTTGGTAGCTTTGAATTCCAAAGCCTAAAGAACCGTTTGCCCCCTAGCCGACTTTCAGAGGTTCATGGAAGGAACCAAATGGTTCGAAAATGCTGATGAACCGCAATAACAACAACCGGTCTCAGAAGGTTTATCGAGGGAACCAACTGGTTCGAACTGATGGTGAACGGAGACGACAGGGATTAAGTATTTGGTCCATGAGTACGGGCACCAGGGCCGTGCGCACGGGGGGTTTGGGGGTTAAAACCCCCCCCATGACCAAATCTAAGTTGCAATGATTTTGCAAAAATTTTCAAAACACAGTTTATAAATTTTGCATTGAATCTTGACTCATAATTTTTGACAAAATTAGTACAATAATTCATAAAAGTGCGAATAATATGCCACCATATCACAAATTCTCTATCAAATACAGAAAAATTTTTACAACCAAAAAAATTTCTTGGGTATAATTTTAAGCATCAGAGTATGCAGTTTCAGAAAAGTTAGAGAACATTTAAATTTATGATGTATGGGTCTGGATATCTGTTTCAGCAAATATGTTTATCTTAGCGAAAATTGTATGCGAATGCAAACCAAAATTAACCCCCCCCCAAGGCTAATTCCTGCGCACGGCCCTGACGGGCACCAAAATGGCGCCTACTGCGCTAATTAAACCTGGCTAAATCCGGGCAGTACAGCAACCAACCAAACAACCAACCTGTGATTAGTGACTAGGAAACTGTATTCGATGCACATTTAATATTTAGGCGTAACGAATTTATAAAACCCATCAACATCATACGTTATGTAAGTATGAATATCCACACATATTGTGTTGAAAAAAAAAACAGAAAATTCCGGAAGATGGCCTTTTTATACAGTTGAAGTTGAAGAGCGGGAAAAATGTAAAGACAGCCCAAAAATCTATTTTTTAACACGCTTTTATTAGCTTCACCTGTATGTATGTATGTATGTATGTATGTATATATGTATGTATGTAACTTCATCCCATTCTAAAAGTTGCAACATTTAACTAAATTATTATATCTTTCAAACATTCACTTTTTTGTGTTCCCTCTATTATTTCTATTCTCCTCCGGATTCGAAACATGACATCAACAGCCCAACGCCATCATATAGTAGGACATTCAACATTATATTTTACGCTTCATTGCGGCTTTTATGTTACCTTTCTTCAAAATAGCCTCTATGAATTTCAATTCACTCCCGTATACAAGCCAATAAGTAACAAGCTTGCAGGGTACGGAAAAACTCACTCACGAACGCTCAAAAATACATTCTTCTCAAATCACAAACAAATGTTCAAAGAAAAACGTATAACCACTCAAATAGCGAGCGAACTAACGCACAACAACCAGCGATCGCTCATAGCGATGGCGATAAACTCAATGCATAAATTCACTCAAAAATAAAGCTTGAAGCTTTCTGTTTTGGGTTTGTTGTATTTGCAATGAAATCAATCGCATGTACAATGTACATACATACGTATGCAGAACAAGAACTGGTTTTGTGTTTTGTGTAACAAGCTTTCTGTTTTGTCGTTGTTGTGTTTGCAATAAAAACAATCGCATGTACATACATATGTATGCAAAGCAAGAACTGGTTTTGTTTGTAATTCATTTAATAGTAAGTGCTGAATCAACGAAAAGGAACCCTAATTACATTTTTATACAATGTTTTGTAAACGTGAGGTGAAAAAAATTTCTCTAAAAATAAAAAAATAAAAAATAAAAATAAAAAAAAAAAATGCGCCACTCGGGACTCGAACCTGAGCTCCTTGGTCCGTAGGCAGCATACCTCACCATTACGCTACAAACGTATTCGGAGCTTTATTGTCTAAATTCGAATTTATTCAATCAGGTTTCTTTTTTTTTTGTTCTTTTCAAATGCTTCACCTCAACTTCTCTTCACTTCCTGATTGTAAAATATAAAAAAACGTTTGGAAAACCTTGAATAAAAGGGTTTGGAAAATATTGCATAATAAGCTAATTTACTTCACTGCATATTGGGATTTTTGGTAGAAGTTATAAATACATATGTATGTAGATCTATTTCGGAGAACACCACATCCCATCAGACTTCTTTTTACTTTTATTCTTGCGTCCGCATAAAACATCCTTTAATGAAAAATTTCACTAAAAAGTTAAAAATAAATAATAGCTTAAAAAACTAAAAAACACGCTTTAATCTTAAAAATTGTACTAAAAATTGAGAAATAATTTAATTAGAAACAAAATGATGAACGAAAATATAAGTATTTAAGGAAAAGCGTGGGGGTGCTCAATAATATTTGAACATGAAAATATTCTATTCGTACAACTAGTACAAAAATATACCCAGTTGCGAAATTAAAGAGTACGATACATGAAATCACAAAAAAGTCAAAATAAAATTATTAGTAAAAAAACACCGATTTTAAATATTTTTTGACATACTGAGCACCCCACGCTTTTCCTTAAATTCTTATATTTTCGTTCATCATTTTGTTTCGAAATTAAATTATTTCTCAATTTTTAGTACAATTTTTAAGATTAAAGCGTGTTTTTTAGTTTTTTTAAGCTATTATTTATTTAATACAAGGGTGTGGATAAACTCTGATACGGTCTCATGTAATAACTATAACATGTATTAACGAAGTTATTTAGTGGCGTTATGTTTAAGTAGACATGTATTTTAACTAATGTAAGTTGGCGTTTCATCATCATTAACCCAGTGCAAAACGTAAAGAATTAGAAGCACTTAAAGAAACTCTTCCAATGTCTAGAGTGCCTTACCATCTGAATAATATCGTTAATTATTTTTTATATGAAACGCGGCCAATCTCAAGGATAGCTTAAGGAAGGAATTTATTTTAAGATTTTAATAGGTTTTGTCAGCTTATTTGCTAAACATCTTGCCAACTCGATTATCGAGGGTGACGGAAATACAATGCTACATGTGGGGCTGAGTGGAGAGGTGCATTTCAATTGCTTAGCATCTGTGTATAGATAAAAGCTTAACCATTTCTCTTCTGAGGACTATCGGCAGTAAAAATTTCCCATTAACGAATTTCGTACCCGAAATCGTCTTGAACACAACTCTTCGCGAGATTTTTGCCAGCAGATCATTCCATTCGCTACTGGGTTTGTGTTCATAAGTGAAGTAATAATATACCCGGTTATACATACACACAAATGTACATTAGTACTTAGTACATGAAGTTATAAAGTAAGCAGTTATAAAAACTGATTTGTGCGCATTTAGACGACAATTGCAATGCACATGCATATATAATACACACATATGTATGTATGTACATATATAAATGTGATCTTGCATTGCATAATTGTGCGCGCATTAAGCAGTCAACGACTCCGGGATAAATCGCAGATAGTGCGCGTCACGTCGCGCCACAGCAATTAAACGCAACTAACATGGCATACGACGAATGGACTTGACTGCAAATACATACTTAAGTAACTATGGCTGGAAGCTGGCCAAAAACTTCACTTGCTGGAATTTTTAATCAATCCATCAAAACGAGTAAAGATTGGACACAGCAAGGTGTTAACGATTAGGTACTAAAAACGATTATGCAAAAAAAAATTAAAATTAAATCCAAAAATACACCAAAGAAAGCTATCATTAAAGAAAAGAAAAAAATCAATTGTACGTTAATTTGGTAAAGAGGTGAAATAAGTAAAAGAAAATAAAATAGTTGCCCATATTTGTATTCACATTCAGCGCAACGCAATTTTTGAACATTTGTGCGCAGGTTTTTTTTTTTAGGTATTTATTTAACATGAAAAGTGAAATTTCTTCTCATTCAACAAAAAAAAATGTAAATAAATAAACAACTAAAAACAGCATGTATAAAAAGCTCAATGAAAGCATCAAGAACAAGTCACATTTTATTTAATTTCACTTTATCTCTTACGATTTATTTATGCGAAATCCCGCTTAGCTTTTATTTATTTACTTATTTTATTTACTTCTTCCTCTCAGCGGTGTACGATTTTGTGGTTGATCATCTTTTGCGTAAATAAACATTCGCTCGCGTACTTTTGCTTTATACTGTAAAGCAGTGGCGTAGTAACGGGGGGGCTTTGGGGACAAAACAACCCTCCCCCCCCCGAAAGATTCGTTTTGACCATAAAACCATCTTTGACTTTATTAGCATACATTTCTTTTTCAGGAAAAAATCAATGAGAATATTAATTTTTCGAAATTGGTAATTCGAAATTTAGCGCTTTTTCACGAAGTATTACTTATAATTCTAGCGTTTGTTGAGCTGTAGGAAAGTGCAAGAACCGCAGGAATTTTACCACAATTTACATTCTTTGTACTTATATTCGCTCTTTTGTGGTAAAATTCCTACGGTTCCTGCACTTCCCTACGGCTCAACAAACGCTACAATTATTATACGGTATTGCTGTTATTAACATGCTAATAACAGAAAAGTAACGCCAATTATTTAAATTTCAAGTTTTCTTTCAATTACTTATCATCTTAATCAAATAATATTAGTATAAAGTTTATAGTTTTTATACTATAAACTACAATGGGAATAAATATACAATGTATAAGAATATCTGAACTTGAGATTTTACTTAATGTCTGTCAAAATGGAATATTAAAAAACTAAATTATATAAGAAAATTATTATTTATAACCGTAGCACATAGGTAGATTTTCAAGTTTTATGCGGCCAAAAATATTTTATTGTGTACATCTATTCCAAATTGCTTCTTTAATGCAAAATTTTAATAATTTGTGTTAAAAGTAGAGCTCTCGATTTTTTTTTTTTTGAACATTTTCGAGTAGCCCGAACAGTTGTTGTTCAAATGCTCGAAGAGTTGTTTGTTTGTTTATTACCCGTATGTTTGTACGGGCATTTGAACAATTCGGGTATTTTGAAGTTTGTTTTTTTCTTTTGTTTATTATTATTATTTTTTTTTTTTATGTAGTTTTTTTTATTTTTGTTTTTCCGATACACATTTCACACACCAAAAATGCTTTTCTACAGGGTTATTTAATATTAACTAACGCCTAAGACCCATGCTAATCATGCAATTTTACCTAGTTTGTCATTTTGACATTACTCTTTGCTGCAAGGCTAAATGTTTGTGCAACTCTATCATGCATTTCATTTTATTAGCTTAACCATTCGTCACATAATAAATGTGGTGCCTGTCACTTCAAGGTGGCGCTTCATATGCAGAGTTCAACGCTTTTATGCTTGAGTGCAACATATATTTTTTTTTGCTAATCCTCATACTTGTTGGCAGAGTTGCTCGTTACTTAATTTTCACAACAACTTTTAAAAGTGTGCTTTAACGTTTTTTATTACTATAACTTAAATTTTGTTTTCACCTTGAGCTATAAATTCTTGTTTTTATTTTATAATGCAGACCAAGTGTTTGTGTGCTTAGGATTTATTTGAAGATTGGATTTAAGTACTACTTTGACATGCATTAGTGAAGGGTGCACGTTAATCAAATTACATACGTATTTTTATGAATATACGTATGTATTTATATTATACATATGAGTATTTCAACCACTTCATATGCCATCTAATTTTTCATGTCGCCAAATATATTTTACAAATATTTTACAATTCGTTTTGTTTACTAGATATGTACAATTTTGTACTTTACTTGATTTGTTACCATTTTACGGTTAACTACGTTGGTAATTGTGATAAACAAAATTAAATTAACTTTCAATTAAAATAAGGCATGTGTTTAAAACAAATAAAAAGTTACACAACGATATGCATTAAAGAGTTTTAAAAGCTGCAAACTTATCCATGAACTACTTAGAAGCATCGCTCCCATTTGCCACGCTTTACATTATAATTAATTGTGATTAACATACATTTTTTTTTTTTACGAGGAGGAAGCATCGAAAGCCTTTATCCCGTATATGTATGCAATTAATTATGCACCTGAAAATATATCGAGCCATAATGGGTTCAGGGAAAATGCTAAAACGGATGTTATTTATACTGACTTTAGTAAAGCCTTTGACAAGGTTAATCACAATTTACTTATCCACAAGCTTCAACTACTGGGTTTTCACCCTATCCTCCTAAACTGGATTTCTTCTTACATTTCTAACAGAACACAAAGAGTTGTTTATAAGAATGCATATTCATTTAGTATTTATGTGTCCTCTGGGGTTCCTCAGGGCAGCCATCTCGGACCGACTCTGTTCTTGTTGTTCATTAACGACATCTCATGTGCTATAAATTATTCTAAAGTTTTAATGTACGCAGATGATGTGAAACTTTTTAGGTCCTACACCACACCGGAGGAAAGATCGCTCCTTCAAAATGATTTAAACGGTATGGTTACGTGGTGCAATATAAATCTTATGCCACTAAATCTAAATAAATGTAAATTTATGTGCTTTTCGCGGAGTAATGTCGAACCCATAGCTTACGCCATTAATAATCATGATCTGGAGTGAGTTTATGAGTTTGTCGACTTAGGTGTAAGATTCGATTATAAACTTAATTTCAACCTTCACATCAACGTCATGATAAATAAAGCTAAAAGTGTTCTAGCGTTTGTAAAACGTCGGTCTAAGGAATTTAGTGACCCCTACGTAACTAAAGCCCTTTTCACAACCTTAGTAAGACCGACACTAGAATACGCATCTATAATCTGGAATCCGAGTTACAAAATTCATTCTGATCGACTTGAATCGATTCAAAAACAATTTTTACTTTTTGCATTAAGAAATTTGAATTGGAACCCTCATTGCAATCTTCCTTCGTACACTAGTCGCTTAAAGCTTATTAACCTTCCAACTTTAGCTAGTCGTAGGGAAACTCTGGGTGTAATTTTCGTAACGAAACTGCTGAAGGGATCAATAAATAGTCCATTTCTTCTTTCTGAAATAAGTTTAAACATTCCTGCCCGTCCATCAAGACATTACCAGCCCATATTTTTAAAACAATGTAAAACTAATTTTGAATTATATGAGCCATTCCGATATCTATGCAAAAGTTTTAACACATACTCTACCTACTTTGACATCTCTGACTCTCTATCCATTATAAGGAAAACTCTTCTTTCAATTCTTAACAAATAACAATTTGTCTACTAGATATAGTTTCCTTCTACTAATTTAGGATAATATGTATTTTATTGTTAACTAAGTAATTGCTTCTAAGTGTATATATAAACTTAAGTATGTGTAATCAGCTGATGAATTTATATTCTGTAGCTGAGCAGCATAAGAACTCGACGTTTAACAAACTCCAGCCACTTAACACCTTGGCAAAATTAAAAATATATATCCGTGCGTTATGCGTATTGCGCCCCTCGCGGCGGTCGGGCGGGATATGGAGGGTAAACCGTTGGGAATTATTATTATTTATTATTATTATTATTATAACGGCCCAATTGACTTAAGGAGCAAATAAAAAAATGTTACAGGAGAACGTTTTCTTTTGTAAATATCTACGCACTCCAGTGGAATTTTGTATTAGGATTTAATCCATTTTTGGCACATAATGCAGCAAAACGTTGGAAAAGAGATACTGAAGATGGCGCATATTAGCCGAAAGCGCTTTCCCAAACTTGACAAGCGATGGCTGAAAATCGTTCCACAATACATCGTAACTGGTAGTGTTCCAACAGATAAGTTTGTACAAAAAAAAATTCAGTTTCTGGCTTTGAGGAAGTCTAGAGTTTCGCAAACCAAAAGCTGGACTCTAAACTCGTAAACGTGGTCAAACTTTGGGAAGCCGAAACGTAGCGAGTTTTAAATTATTCCATAGATACTCAATTTATCTTGCGAGCCGAAAGAACATCCATTTAGCTGTATACCAATTCCGAGTAAGTTATAAACGGAAGGATTAATTGCAGGGCAGAGTGAAGCACAGTGGAGTGAAGAATGCCTAAAACCGTAGACTTCTTAGAGTGCGGTACACCTATCTAACAACAAATTCATAATGAAAATATGTATATCGGTAAGACTGATCGGAAAAAAATGAAAAATGTGTCCTTCTTTGAGGTTTGATGACTGATTTTAATGGATTTTGGGATGCTGCTTACGAAAATCATACTGAAAAAGTCCCATCTCGTCAGTTTTTTAAGTTATTTAGCAAAAAAAAAAAAGTTTGGCGAAATTAGGCTAGGTCTTCCTATTTTTTAATTTATATTATTTTTTGATCGTCTCTTATTAAACAAAACACGTAGTGAATGGTTGCATTATGGGCAATCAAACTCATGTTGATATTATAAACAGAGAAAAGTTATGGTACGATATATGACTGAACCTATAAAACAGGGGCTTTTGGCCCCTATATCCAGATATTGAGGGTGTATTGAAAATTCTATGTATGCAGTTTTTGTGTACTTACTTGAGGTATGTCTCGCAAAAAGTGCCCTTTTCACTGTCACACGGAATTATTATTATTATTATTATGTATTTTTATTATGTCTTTCTTTATATGCACTTTTTTTTCGCAATTTTTATTTTTTTTATACGTGTGACTAATGTGTATGTAAGGGAAGTAAATACCTATTTATATTCCTTCTATAGAAAAACAGAACAATAAAAAAAAACTGCAGCATCTTACCATTTTTCTTTGCTTATTGTGCGACGCAGCCATCCTCTGAACAAATCCCAAAGGAAATTATTTTTTTTTCACAAGTTTTTCACCTCAGCCTTCACACGCTAACACGTTTGTTTTGGTTTTTATTTTATATTCTATTTTGTTGTTAGTTGATTGATTTGCTATATTTTGAGCAGGTAAGAAAACGGCGGCATAACAAAAACACTACATGCCTACCTAGGTAGATATGTACATATGTATGTATGTATGTAGTAAATACAAGTAGGTATAACGCCAATTCTTATGCGTTATACATATGTATATATATTTTTACGCACTTTTTTCTGCCTTTGTCAGAAGTTTTCTTCTTAATAACTTCACTTTCTGCACATAAATATGTTTAGCATTTGTGATAAAATCTTTCTACACCACATTTTTATTCATTTATTTATTAAGAATGTGCCAAACAAGCGCTTAATTAAAAAAATAGCAAACAATTTTATTTTAATTTTGCTTCAGCTTACATTTTATTCACCACAAATGCGCCAAGCGAAAACCAAACTGAACCGTCAATGCGCGCATGCGCACTCGTACTAAGTGAATACGTTTGTTGCACAGCAGGTAGAAGCCGCCAACACACATCAACCGAGCAACGACTGCAGTACACTGTGGCAACAACTGACAATTGGAGAGATTTTGACCAAAAAATACAGCTAAAGCAAAGCACTAGTCGCGTAGCAGCGTGTTGTTCATTTGTTCACTCAGAAAAAAAATCATCAACACGATTCATGTAAAATTAACACGATCGATCTTTACACATAGAACAGCAACAATTTTTTTCAAATTACACGATATTTGAAACATGATTTTGGCTTTGTAACTGTCATCTGAAAATTTGGTAAATTCAACCAAATTTTATTGTTGATACAACATGAAGAAGTTTTAAAATATACAAGATGATTCAAATATAAAATTTTATTCCTAAATGTCATTTGGAATTTGGTTTATTTAACATGATGATAGTGTCAATATAAACTAAAAAAAATGTTAGAAAAATGACGTCCCAATTTTAGTGTTAATACAACATGAAAACAAATGTGAAAACAAAAAGAACCACAATTAACAATAAAATTTGGTTGATATAACACGAAACAATGTTCAAACATAAACGTCATTTGTAATTTTGGTTTATTCAACACGATCATAGTGTCAATGTAATCTAAAAAAAAAAGTATTAAAAAAGAACGTCAAAACTATTTTGAAACATACATAATTTTTTTGATTATTTGAAGTCTGATTTTCGTGCAAAACGCAAATTATAATTTAAAAAAAAAAAAGGAAAATTTTGTGCCGTGGCAGTGATGCGAGTTTAGCATCATTGTCAGTTTGCGATAGTGGGTTTTCGGTTTATATTTTCAGTTTGCAGGTGAGTTAAAAGAGGATTACATTTTTGTTTCTAAAAGTATTTAATGTTCAATATTTTATTTTTCCTCTTCAAAGGTTGCAATATCACGAGGAGGTTTTTTAGCGAATGGGGGTTTGCGTGCAGCATGCGGTTGTTGCATTAGCGGCCAAACATTACTCGGTGCAAGTGATAGTACTATCGCCCATGTATAAACTATCGCGGGTACATTTGTGTTCGTATGAGAAGGACGCCATCAATTTGGTCAGTTGTGCGGGTGATGTACGAATGTGCTTAATTGAACTTCAATTATTGAAGTGATGATTATATATTTTGTTTTATATGTTTTTTTATTTAAAAAAAAAAATTGTACAATCAACAAGACTTTCTAGTTAATTTAACAATAAATTTAATGTAAAATCAAAAAGATGTTATTGTTAATTCAACAGGACCATTTCGTGTTAATTTAACCAGCTTTTATTGCAACATTAACTAGTTAAAATTGTAAAATCAACAGGAAGACTCTTTAGAAGAACAGGAATACTTTTTAGTGTTAATTCTACAGTTGTCATCCTGTTAAACTAACACTTGACAGTAGTGTTAAATTTACACGATTACATGATGGCATACATTAAGCATCGTGTTGAAAAAAATTAACCACAAAATTTGTTGATTTTTGGTTGATTTCACACTATTTTTTTTCTGGGTGTTTACCTGTTTGGTTTTGTTGGTTTTGGAGAGTTTGGAAGCTGTTTTTTTTTTTTGCTTATTGAGACAACTATATTTGATCCACTGTAGACCTGTAGGCGAGGTTAGGTGAAAAAGAAAAAATGACGGAACCCATTTAGGTGAATATAGAAGACAGTAGCAGCACAGAGTTGCATTTGAATTACTCTTAAAAACTTAAGAGCTTGAAAACAAAACAAAACTAACTTTTAACTTCAGCTATCCTTCGTTGATCACTTAAAAACACTTTCTCAATCTGTTTTAAAGAGTGCACTTTGATATAATTATTTATTATACAACTCTACCACGATCTTAAAATATTTTTTTCACACATTTTCGCTGCGCCGGCAACCCTTTTCTGTCAATGGAACCAATTTTGGTGAATTTCCCAAAATCCCATCTCAAAGCTTGCCTACAGTTCTACAGTGGGGCTACTCTAACAACTGTCCTTCCAAATACAATTATCTTTTAAGAAGAAAATTTCCTTTTGTCTTTGGAAAAACAGTTGCCAAAAGATATATTCGGCAGATCCAAAGAAGTTGTATTCAACTGCTCGTGTCCTTTATCTTATACACCATGGTATAAAAAATACAGGTATGTGCATTATCATTTTGACGCTGTCTTTTTGATTAAAAAGCAGATTTTTGAAGTTTGGTCTTATGTCAGTTTTGGAGTATAGCGATGCCAGACTTTTATTTTTTGAATGCGTAGATTTTTGTGTGAAAGTTTGGGTATTTCAGGAATCAAAGGACAGAAATAGAAAGGGCACTAGTGAGCAGATTTATGGAACTTCCGGTAGCTCCTCTTCGCTCACTCCACAAATCTTCATCCACTCTCCGTGAATAAAAGGTATCGTCGCCATATTTGGTATTATTGCATCGCGGAAATAAGCAACTCATATTGTTAAAATCTAGGGTACATATTTTTTTGTAATTGGATTGGACATATGTACATACATACATATATAGACTGAAATGCTCACTTGGTATGGTGGTGTACATACATATCGTCGTTTAAAGTGCAAAACCGCGTGACATTTTTGCCAAAAATGAGATTTCATCAAAAATACATTCTTGGCGTCCGTCCCCATCCATTCATGCAACAATTTTGAGATTCACACAACGCAATTCCAAATAATGACACAGTTTCAAAACCGCTTTTTTTAAGGAAATTTTTCGAACCAATACCGCGAATAATAGGTGTTATTGCTTTATAACTGTACTGTAATGTACTAAAGTTGATTATACTTTCATAAACACGAAATGGATTATAACTTTGCTTTATTGAAGAAAAGTTTTTAAGTACGCCTATAAATACGTCACTATTGAACAAAATAAAAGACGCAAAACCGCTTATAAATACATAAGTAAGCCAATAACTGCACATTTAACTGTTTTTCGCCAAAATGATATTTGAATTAAGAATATAATCCAAAAATCTACCTTGGGTTGGATGTGGGTTTGCAAAATTCCGAACCGTTTTGAATTAAAACAGTTTTTACTGTCTCCTGTAAAATTTGGGTGGTAGCGGATACGCGGTATTACACTTTATGCGACGATATGGAGTTATAATAGATCAATCTCCGAAACCTCCCCAAACTATATACCAGAGTGATCACAAAGCCTAAATTAAGTGATCGTAACAACTAAACTAAATTAAAAACTCACCGAGAATAAAGGGGCTACTTTGTAGTACGGCTAAACTGATATTCCGCGAAGTAAAAATGCGAAATGAATCTTTTATGAATCACTGATGAAATTCATTTATGACTGAGGAGGCATCAGTGAGAATTTTCAAATAAAGACTGCTGAATTTTTCATATAAATGGTTTGCTTTTTTCAAAAAAAAAAAAATAATAATAATAATAAAAATTGTACTCAGAAGAAACATCAATGATCATTCAGCAGTGAAACAAATTTACTGCAGGATGTGTAATTTTTTCAAATTGAAAAAATTTCTTCCAATTCAAATTGAAAAAATTCGTTACTATGAATACCATGGTTACAATTTATTTTTAAAACAAAGCAGTGAAAAATACCATTAATGGAGGATTTTTATCATTGAGTATGGCAGCACGAAATGTCATAATCTGCTTAATTGTCAGGTGGTTAATATGGCGACGAAAACTTGACGTTTGTTTTACCTGGTATACTTATACCATGTTATACACTAAGAAAATGGAAGTAAAAGCTGTCGCACTTGAAACACTAGAAAATCCTGTATAACAAACGGTAGGGTCCTGAAGCATTCACACAACCTCTTAGAAATCTTGTAGCTAAGTCTATGTATGTATTTTTTTTTTATCATTTTTTAATCATAAATTTTTAAGCATTAAGCCGCAAATTAGTGAAAGTTGCAATTACTTAAACAATTGTTAAAAAAATCTTTTTTATCTACATATTTAATGAGTGCGAATTCTTTGTGCGATCATATTTGTGTGTGTGTGTGTGTATGTTTGAAAGTATTAGGTCTGTTTGGTGAGATTTTGGGTAGAATGCTATTTTATGTCAAACTGAAGATGATAGGAAAAGTTCAACAAACGCATTTGTGCGAAATGCTATTTAGTGTCAAAAATGACGCTTAGGAACAGTGTTGCCACAACCTCAAAAATTTTGCTATCACAAGTTGATGCCTTCATGGTTTTTTTTTCGTCGTCACGCTTTCCTTTACCGATCCAGGGGCGTAAAAACTGTTTATAAAAAGGGCGTTGCACCGCCCTCTGATCCTATGTCTGAAGTCGGAATAGTCCGGAGGCCGATAGTTTTCGAAATATAAATATTTGTATTTTCAGAATATCTTTATTTTGGTGCATAACTGGTTGAAAAGACCACATAATCCTCTTTCTGGGGCAAAATCTACGTACCCATCCACAGTAATTCTGCGTGGAACACCTTTATTTTTATCAAACTTTTGGTAGGACCACTGCCCATAGCAGGCATTTTGATTTAAAGGAGGACAGCGCGATAAATATTTAAGAACTGATTCAATGACTCCAAATCAATTCCACCCAGCTCGTTTGGCACATTGCATTTTATAGAACATTTATATTACTCGGTACAGTACCCAAGTATTCATATTTATTTGCATGTAAAATTTAAGCATCTTTATATTTTTATATTATTAAAAAAACTATATCGTTAAAACCACGAAAGTAGCTTACTTTATTAATTTTAATTTTTTTTCTGAAAAATTTTTCGGTGATACGAAAAAAACATGTAGGTATCAAATTGTGAAACGGGTTAGAACCCCAAAAGCAGCATATTCTACTCTGAAAAAAAAAAAAAACGTTGTAAATACAAAGACTTTTGCAGTTAAATTAACAACTTTCCGCAGTTGAAATGTGCCCAACAACGCTCCGTTGTTGTTTCAAAGATTCGAGCGTTTTTGATTCAAATACTTTTCGTATTTAATTAACAACGGAAACTGTTGAATGAAATACTTTTACATTTAAGTTAACAGTGTTTGCTTTTGAATTAACAGCAAAACTTTTTAGTCCAAAAGCGAGCACCGTTGATTTAAATACTTTTCGTATTTAAGCTAACAATTTTTGCTTTTGAACTAACAGCAAAAGTTTTTGGTCCAAAAACGGGCACCATTGAAGCAAATACTTACGCTTTTAAGTTAACATCAAAAAAATTGTAAACAATAGTAATTTTTTTTAATATAATAGATATTGGGTCATATTAAAAAAGCCGAGCATTTGCTTTTGCTTAAAAATTTACACCTTTTACTCAAATTTTGAAATTTGGTTCAAACAAATTGATGTCAAATTTCCAAAATCTTGAGTACAAGTATTTGTTTCGTTTTTATTAATACGAGCCATTATTTTATTTTATTTTATTTTATTTTTTTTATATAATATATATGTTTACATAGTATGTAATATTAATACTAAGGCCCGGTTTCACCAAAAAAGTGATGGTCATTTGATACATCATTTGAACAAGGCGATTGATGAAAAGAGACACGGACACAAAGGTTCTCATCACATTTTTCACATCGTCCATATAAAAATTATGGAAATTTGTAGGCAGTGTGTGACAGAATTATCCATCAATCGTGCGCCTCAAATGATATATCAAATGACTATCACTGTCTGCAGGGCTTTTTACACAAACACAAACACATAAACTCAACTTATTTTTTTTATTATTTCATAAGACATTCCTTATTGTTTTCCGACCGCCACATTTGTAGGTTTGCGGAATTTTATCCTGTCGGCGATGAGTTCTTTTTACAAGCTTTTATTTAACTTCACTTTTTGTATGTATGTCGTGGAATTTTGCAACGAACATTTAAGATACTTCTAGTTGAGCTAGGTACTTGAAATTTGGAACATAGTTCAGGACCCGAAGACAATGCAATGTGAAATAAAAAAAAATCCGATAGATGGCGCTGGTGTCGAGATATTTGTAAAATTCGTATTTACCGACCGAATTTGTTCATATTCGGTATATATATTGCCTATGAGAAAGTAAATACATCCGAGGAAAAAAATCGCCGCTAGGTGGCGCTGGTGTCAAGATATTTGTAAAATTCGTATTTACCGACCGAATTTGTTCATATTCGGTATATATATTGCCTATGAGAAAGTAAATACATCTGTGGAAAAAAATCGCCGCTAGGTGGCGCTGGTGTCAAGATATTTGTAAAATTCGTATTTACCGACCGAATTTGTTCATATTCGGTATATATATTGCCTATGAGAAAGTAAATACATCCGAGGAAAAAAATCGCCGCTAGGTGGCGCTGGTGTCAAGATATTTGTAAAATTCGTATTTACCGACCGATTTTGTTCATATTCGGTATATATATTGCCTATGAGAAAGTAAATATATCCGTGGAAATAAATCGCCGCTAGGTGGCGCTAGTGTCAAGATATTTAGAAAATTAGTATTTATGAACCAGATTTGTTCCTATTTTGAACACGTATTACGAAGTAATCTATTCACAAAAGAGTATAGTAAAACCAGATATTAGATGTAATATGCATTGTAAAACTAAAAAGGCAAAAATAAAACAAAGTAAAAAAATTTTTTTAAAAAAGCTTTTATTTAATATTAATATAACAATTTACTAAAAAGGAAAAAAATAATTTTTTTATATTTTTGAACAAGATTTATATTAGTCCTTAGTTCATTTGGATCTTAATTTCAATCTAAACATACATTTAACGTATTTCTTCAAAGCATTTCTGTATATGTATCAACATAAATAAAAGCGCGGGTACTCATTACATATTCATGTTATAAAACCGTATTGGCGAAATGGAAGGAAGCGATAAAAACTTTAAATTCCAATTACGTAAGATATGCATTACGTAAAGAGCACCCGCGCTTTTATTTATGTTGATACATATACAGAAATGCTTTGAAGAAATACGTTAAATGTATGTTTAGATTGAAATTAAGATCCAAATGAACTAAGGACTAATATAAATCTTGTTCAAAAATATAAAAAAATTATTTTTTTCCTTTTTAGTAAATTGTTATATTAATATTAAATAAAAGCTTTTTTAAAAAAATTTTTTTACTTTGTTTTTTATTTAATATTTCGTCGATGTCGTGGGAGTGCATCATTGCAAGCAGTTCAATATTTTTGATACCGCATTCATTGAACTGCATCAATGCACCTGTACATAACTCCCACGACAAGAATAACTTGATTATTTTCTCATCACCGACAAGTTTTACCTGCAGATTTGGCTCGTTCGATTGCTCGCTATCGGAAAAACGGGATAATCAAACATAATTAATCTGAAAATACAAAATAAATTTTTCAACGTACAATATGTATGTACATATAATTTTAATATATTATAATAATATATAAATAATATCATTATTGTGACTTACCTTTATTTGTAGTTATATATTGCATATATGTACATATGTACATATAAATTTTTCCCCCGAAAATTTAAATTAATTGAACGAGTTTGAAAAAAACAATTTTCTATTTTTTATTTACTTCAAAATTTTTCAACAGCAAGGGAGTTTTTGAATCAAAAGCGCCCGTCTTTGAATTAACTATGGAAAGTTGTTGAATCAAAAATTTTGCCGTTAAAACAAATATTTTTGCTGTTGAATCAAAGACGGAGATTCAACAGCGGAAAGTTGTTGAGTTAACTACGGGTATTTTTTTCAGAGTATTAATTTTAATTTTTATCACACATTTTTCGGTGATACGAAAAAACGATGAATGTATCAATTTGTGATACAAATTTTTTGAGGCTGTGGCAACACTGTTCACAATTTGACACATTCTAGGAAATTACCCACACAAATTCTGTGTGCGGATTCCTACAAATAGCTAGACTTTTTTCTCGCTCACATCCTCTGATCCTCTCGCTCTTTTGTGGTAAAATTCCTGCAACTCATTCACTTTCCTACCGTCAACAAACGCTATTATTATTTATGCATGTCTGTAATCCATCGGCAAGGACAAAAAAAATATTGAGGCAAATTATATTTAAACATCATATTTTCGCAATTTTGTTAGTACGTTAGCAAAATTTTCAAGTCTCACAAAACAACGAAATGACAAAATTCTATTTAAATATGCAAAACTCGACAATGGACATTGGAAATTTATGCATATTTTGTGGCCTCGATGGCTTGACTCGCTAGATATGTACATATATAAGTACATACATACAAGTGTGAATATATATGTATGTAAATGCAAGACACGTCCATAAATGTTACAGGGTATTACGTGTATTGGCGATGAGTTGTAACGCGCCAGCTGGACCGCAGGGATCGTAAGAAATATAAATGAATGAATTTGGTTGAAAATCAATCTCTAAGAAGCTTTTTCATGGTTGAAATACTCTCGGAGGGTATGCCGCCCACTGCCGGGAGGTGACCGCTGCTCTTAATTGGATTTTTACTAATTATAAAATTTTTTTTTGGTGTTTGTCCGCACTGGGGTTTTAACCCGAGACCTCTGGTATAGCAAGCGAGCACTCTACCCACTGCACAACAGCGGCCACAGTTAGGCATAATGTCAACAGTAAAATCCTAACTTTATTTATTATGGCACGACGATGAAGTACCCGCAAAGAAGTATCTCGCTATGGGAAACTATGTATTTCTAAACAATAATACTTAAAGTGTGGACGAGTATGTTGACGTTGGCAGAAAAAAAACAAATTTTTATAGTAGGCTTGCTGAAAGATGGAATAGTTCCGAATAATTGTATTTTCACAAACAAACATATTTTTTTTCGAAATATTTATACAGTGAAATTGAATTAATAAAACAAAAAAAAAATAAATAAAAAAAATTAATAAAAAAACATAATTTTTAGAGAAATTTTTATACAATGAAATTGGATTTATTAAGCAACAAAAAATAAATAAAGCAATTTTTTTATAAATTTAAAAAACATTTTTTTTTTAAATAAGAAACCCATTTTTTTTAAATAAGAAAAAAAATTTGAATTCCTTGGTGTTTTTCTTAATTAATAAAAAAAGCCGCTTGAAGATATTTTCACTGTAAGTTAGTTTTCCACCGCTAGCGAATTCGAATCGCCCACTGTGCGTCGTTATCCAAGGCGTGTTTCCTTTCGTTTTTCACTGGAAATGTAGTCCATTCTCGAATTTATGTGAAAATATATGGTTAAACTAAGTTTTTCAGACCGTGCCCTGGATGTATATATATATGTACATATATTCAAATAGATGCATACATACAAAACATATATAAGTACATGAATATGCATAATTATAGCTTACAACTGACCTGCCAACAGTTTAGGCAGATCCAACTAAAATAACAATTTAGACTATTTTTAAATATGTATATTCAATTGTGCTTGTAACAATGTACAACATACTTATGTACATACATACATATATACACTTAAATTACGGCTTGCCCAGCCCATCGGCGCTTTTTAGTGCACAACGGTCCACCGGGAAATGAAGATGAAATTGTCAAATTTTTGTACAATTCGCTCGTTAGTTTTAGCCTCATTTTAGTCTAATATATATCTAGGTATATACATATGTACAGCTATTTGTTATTGTTATTATTCTTCTTGCAACAATTGTTCGCGGTTACGCAGTGTTAAACGATTTATGTTTTTCTTTTTTATTCGATTTACGTGAGAGCAATTTCAAATGGTCGCTTCTGTCGTATCAAACGGCCAAGCAGGTGAATAAATGAGCATCTAGCCAGACGCACTACAGTGGTTTTAACAAAAATGGCAATTGCACGGAGCATGACATATGTACATTTATGTATACTAGAGTGCTGCCTACTGTTGAAACTCGACAGTTTTTCTAGATGTTTTCTTATGACTAAGATGCAACTATAGCTTTTGTATAATTGTTTGTTGTTATTGCCACTGTTACTATTTTGTAGTTGTTGTTTTTGCTGGTGTTGTTGTTGTTAGTCGTCTTCACAATTCTCCTACCTACTTCTTTCTTTCTATTTCTGCTCTTTTCTTCCCTCAATTTCTTTCCTACTTATTCTTTATTATTCTTCGTATTACTGGACTTTGTGTTTTCGTTGTAGTGCTTTTGCTATTTTTTTATGTTTCTACTTCTTTGAAACTACGCATCACTTCCAGCCAAACATGTTCATAATTGCATGCTAATTTTGGTGAGCATGCACAAACTCACTTATGCATGTGCATTGTCACAGCTCTGTAGCGTTCAAAAGCATGCAACAACAACCACACGGCAATTTTCCAACGACGATTACGGACGCATTTTCCAACCAATTTTAATGAAAATTGGTGCAGTTCTATTTTAGAGCAATATCTTTCTAATGGTGTGCTTAGTTTTAAAATCGGTTCAGTAGTTTCGACGGAGAAGATGGAACAAAATTTATGTTAGCGTATTATTAGCCCTGTTTATATTTAAGCGCATATATACAGTTTTTGTAATCACGACTGTGGTTACGTACATACATAGTATGTACAATATTTATGAGCGCACAACACGGCGCATCTAATAAACTACTAACTTCAAATGAAATGCTTGTAATACGTTTGTTAGTACGCAAAGTAATGAAAATCTGCGAATGCGCATAATTATATGATTATGTTTATACATATATGGCTATGTACAAATATATGTACATACATATCTACATACTTATCAATGTATATACAAATGTACATATGTATGTCATTAAACATAAGTATGTATGTACGTGAATATATCTATACATATGTACATATGTATGTATGTATGTACGCATGTACCTACTTTTGCGTCTATGCGATTTCAAAGACCGCACTATGGTTCAAAATTCAGATTTTGAGGAATAAAGTAGTTAGAGTTAAGATATCAGTCTAAAACTTTTCATAGGGTATTTAAAGGTAAAAGTAATGTCTCATGACGAAAATGGGCGAGCCACGCCCATTTTTCGCTGCTGCTGCCATACATAGTGGAAACTGTAAATTTAGGTTGAATTCCAAATAGAGATAAAACTTTACTTTTCTAAAGGTTTCCGATACGCTGAATCTGAAGTCAGATTTTCGATGCTACGTGTAGTTTTGGAGATAATATTATTTTAAGTTCATTTTTTTGCGATAGGAAATTTTAAAGTTTTTTATTTTTTTAGCAAGTTAATGAAATTAAAATAACAATATCTCAGGTACTAAAGAAGATATCCGAAAAAGTGTAACGTTATTTTCAAGGGAAATTATTAGGTTTTTAAACCCTATATGTAAATGAGTTTTATACTTTTATTATTATCAATACAAAATTGTAAAGTATTGCCATTTTCGAAGTTTACTTTGCTCTGAAAAAAGTGAAATTGTAGCCTCGCTTGCAAATTCCCGCAGATAAAATAACATTTGTATTAAAGAGGACACTATTAGCTGTAACAACATATATAATTTTTATTGATCCTATTTGATCCAACTTTTTTATATTCTATTTAACACAGAAAAAACTCACAATCAAAATACAACACGGCTTAAACTCAAAAATATATTAACGATTATTATTGTTTCAGAAAAGAGTTTGTTGTTCTTGATTTTACATACCTTTATTAATATTTTCCATCTTATAAACACATTTTATTCAAATTCGTTTTTATCACCACTTGAGATTTTTATATAATTTGAGTAAAATCTTTTTTACGAATACAAAAATCAAAACCAAGACTTTGAAAGCTTTCTGATAAACAAGTGATCGCTAGCTGACATTATTTTTTTTTATTTTTTATTTACTACAGTAAAGCTAGAAACGCACCATACTACGCTACACTGCCGCGACACTTCAATTTTCGGTGCGACATTTTTGGGTATATCGCACCGCGCGACACTTTGGTGAACAATTTTTTTAATTAATTTCTCTAAAAAATTAATAATTTATTTGTCACTCACTGACCAAATTAACTTTTCTTCGTCAAACAACATTTTGCATTCATTACATTGTGAAGTGCAGTTGGCTATACCGAACTATGCGACGGTGTAACTCCACAAATTTCTGTCGTACGACGAAGTTGCCTAGTTGGTCAACTTCGTCGCGTGGTGTCGTGCAATTCACCTCAATTGCAGCGTAGTGCGGTCGCTTCCATAAAAATACATGCAAAGAATATTTTGTCGCGTCTTGCAGCGTCGCGTAGTGTAGTATGGTGCGGTTCTAGCTTAATGTGTAATGAAAGGTAATTTTTTTTGGGAAAATCAAAAGTTCATTCCTCAATATTTCGATTTTGAACCATAGTGGACCGGCCAGTTTAAGTGAAGCGCGCCGCTCCGCTTTGCCAAAAACGGAATACGTGCCTTAAACAATTATGATTGTTGTTAACGCTTTACCCATCCATCCCATATCAACAGCAATAACAACGAATTTAACTAACATACATACATACATCTGTATGTATGTACATACTTATGAAAGTATTCTGTTCACATCCATGCAATGTCATTCCATCCCACATTATAATTCCCACTTTGTCGTGGCTCTCTGTACGTTAAATGTACATTTGCGGATTGAATTGTTATTGTTGTTGCGTAACAACGTTACTTGCGGAATTTCTCGAAAATTTACCGTTAATTGTTTGCCTTTTAGCATATCATAATCTAAATGTTAGCGATTTGCAAGTGATATGTAGGAGGAGCATTTGAAATTAAAAATTGCGCACAGACTTATGTACATACCCTGCAGGGAACTCAATAACTAGTGAGCAAAATTTCTGGTTCCAAACTAGCGAAAAGGTGTCAAAAATGAACTAGATCAATTGTAGTTAGACCCTCACCAGTTCAGAAGCCGTAAATTGCGTAACCATTATAAGACATTTGTATGCAATTTCAAATTGACAAAAATTCTATGAACATTTTTTGTTCGTTCAATTGCCGTCGGCCTTATATACATATGTATTTCTGCAATTCAGTTATTTAGTGAAGCATTTTATATAAATATTTTTCTATTTGCATCTTAACTTGTATGAAATGAAATGTTCCCCTAATTATGCTTTTCCGATCCCTCAGGCTTATTTTAATTATATTTTATATTTTTATTACGTTTTAAATATTTTTGTAAATTTTTATTAAATAAATAATTAAAAAATAGTTAAAAAAAATACAAAAAGAATAAAAAAAAATTATCATCCACCTCGACATAGACAGGATTTGAACGCGCGCCCCTCAGATGAAAGGCACATGCGTTAGTCACTTTCCATAGCGCCACTTACTTTAAGCGTATCAAATGCTGCTCTTAAGTGGCAGACATAAAACTGTGGTATTTGTAGGAATTTTTTATCTATTTCAGAACTATCGAAATTGTGTCAGCAAGCGAACTAGTGCAAACTGTAGAATTTAGTACTAGTTCAGAACTATCGAAAATGTAGTGCACAGAGTGACAATTGATACCGCCTAGGACATCGCCGAGTTAAATTCGCCAGTTGATAACATGCTAAAGAGATTTAGCTCGCACTAGTAGCGGCGGAAAATGCATTAGAAGCGGCCTAATTCGGAAGTAGAGATTTTCCCTACAGGGTAGGTCTGTAGGCATATATGTATGTATGTATGTTGAAAAAACTTATTTGGCAACCTTTAGGTTGCGTTATGATGGTTGCTGCCGCAAATGTTTATCTATATTTAAGGTCCCAGATCCCATTATGCTTATTGAGCTATAAAATCACAATCAGTTTCATTCAAATAACTTATCAGTTTCAATTAAAATAATTTCAAAATTTAAAGAGAATAAGAAACTTATTAATGAAATTTTTAGACAATGATTTTCTTTATTTTGATAAGATATGTATGTTCTTATACTCAGAAAGTAAAAAAAAAGATTAGGCGGACATATCACTAGATACGTGGCCGCTGTGGTGCAGTGGGTAAGTGCTCGCCTGCTATGCCAGAGGTCTCGGGTTCAAACCACGGTCCGAGCAAAACACCAAAACAATTTTTCTAATTAGTAAAAATCCAATTATTGAGTTTTTTAAGAGCAGCGGTCACCTCCCGGCAGTGGGCGGCATACCCTCCGAGTGTATTTCTGCCATGAAAAAGCTTCTCGCAAATAATGCATTCGCCGTTCGGAGCCGGCATAAAACTGTAGGTCCACCCAATTAGTAGAAAAAACAAAAGGAGCACTCCTCGAATTGGGCTCGGCCATAAAACTCGTCAGAGTTATATTATATTATTATATATCACTAGATACATAGATATATAAATATAGAATGTGCGTAATGCTAATAACCCGTAATGGCCGTGAAAATTACGGAATTATGGTTATTGTTGCTTTATTTAAGTCTGATTTTAATTTAGATAAAGTTAATAGGTACCTACTTTTCTTCTGAAAACAAGGAATTGCTATCATTTTGTAATTAACTTTGATAAGCCACATTTCTACGAAACAGTTTATTTGGAAAGAATAAGGCAAATATAAATTTATTATTACAAAAGAACGAAGTTAAAGGTAGATAGTACATTTACATTAAGCCTTATCACGTTATATTATGTATGTATGTACATTAGGGTGTTCCAAAATTGTATGAAGAAAATAAAGTTCTACCGAAATCCGCGGAGCAACCCGTATTCCATGCATTGTAAAAAAAATTAAATCTTTTTAATATAAAGTTTTGTTACATTATTATTATTCGTGGCATAAATGACAGTAAACACGAGAGAATTTGTTTATTCGCAACTTTTTTTTAAATTTATTTTTTATCATTTTATTTTATTGTTATTTGGGAAAAGCACTTGTAGACTCACGGTTCTCCCTCTCTTTCTCTTATAATTTCACTGTTGTTTATTACAATCAAACTTGGCATCACAAAAGTAAGCATTATAATTGAATTGTTGCCCCTTAGGACAACTTAGCAAAAACGGCTTTATTTGACCACCAATATCGGCACAGTAGATATATTGAACACAAGTACCAGATTTTGGATAGAAGCCTTCATCGGGGCATTCAAATACTGGTGCTGTAGTGGTGCTAGTAGTTGACTCTTCAGTCGTCTCTGTATTTTCAGTTGTTTTAGTTTGCTCGGTGGTTTCTGTATTTTCAGTTGTTTTAGTTTCCTCTGTGGTTTCTGTATTTTCAGTTGTTTTAGTTTCCTCGGTGGTTTCTGTATTTTCAGTTGTTTTAGTTTCCTCGGTATTCTCTGTTGTCCCTTCAGGTGTTGTAACTTTTTCGGTGCTATCCGTGGTTGTTGGTTTCGTCTCTGCAGCTTCAGTACTTTTTGTTTCTTCAGTTGGCCCCTCTGTAGTGATTGGTGATTCACTAGTACCAACAGTGGGGTCTTCAATGTCATTCTCTTGACCTGTCACACAACTGACAGCAATGAATGCCAAAAGTAATCCAAAGAAAGTCCACTTCATTTTTACACACGTTAAATAAATGTTCGTATGTACGTTTTTGTATTCTTCTAATCTCTTTTCTCACTTTTGACTGGTTTTGTAATTGCGGTTGAATTGTTTAATCGCAAATAACCGATTTATTAGTTTGGTAAATTCTTTTATAGTAAATTTGGCTGTGATTCAAGCACATACATATTTACCTCTCATTGTTCTATTTTTTTAATTAAATGATAAATGTATCCGTCGCAGAGGCAATTTTACAGATACTTATTTATTATCTTTGTTTTGGCTGATAGGTTTTTTGAACTTCAAGCTAGTGACTATATGATTCATTCAAATAAATGGGTTTGTGTGATTCATATCGGTATGTGTTGTTGAGTTCAATATCCACTAGCACCAAATTTTACTCAATAAAACTTTATATCAAAAAATTGGCCGGCCTTACTTTTCCTCATTTTTCAAACGTAAAGCAGAAGCACACACGTCTATTTTAGCATTGGTCTTTAAAAAAATTTTTTAAGTTGATTAGATGGAGTGTGTTAAATTCACTTGAAATGATTTTCATGGCACTGAAAAATTCCCTGTTTCATGGGCTACCCTTAAAATTAAACGCAACAGAATAAAAAAGGAGATGATGACTTATACTTAAATTATTTCAAAGCTCTTTATAGTTTTGTGAAGTGCGATCCCTAGGAAATTTTTTATTACTGTTAATATGTTTTATTAATGAAGTAAATTTTAGTGAAAGAGCTCAATATTTTGAATGCAATTTTCAGATAATTTATCCTTGATACTAGTTAACTTTACTAAATAAATCTTTTTTTTTGTTTGACTGCACTTTCCATAAAATTTAATTTTTTAGTCTTTTCTTTTCTCACAGCTATAAAAACGTCTTAAATTACAATTTATAACTACATAACATTTCGCATTTTTTTTTATTATTATCTAAGTACATATATTCCACAATTTGCATGCAAGATTGCCATAGTATTTCGAACCAATTGGGCGTGTGGAACAAGTAACTATTGCTTCTGGTGAGCATCTTCGAATGTCTAGGTGAAACACTTCACCGCTGGGACACGTACTGGGATATTGCATAAAATCACCTTTCCCAGTATTCCATTGGCAAGCGTAGTATTTCCTGCAATCACTCCAATGTGGGAAGAAGCCCCTTAAGAAACATTGGAAAGGTTTGCGATGCTCAACTCCGAATTTATTACCCACAACTTGACACTCATATTCCGGATCACAGTAGTAGGTATCCGCGTTGAATCTTTCACCCATATGGCAATCGAGCTCATACTCTTTTAACTAGCCGTAATGATTTGTACAGAAATAGAATTTTGAACAAGATGTTTCGTGTGGAAAGAAGCCTTGATAACCGCATGTGAAAGGCTTTTGTGTTGTGGTGCTGGGAACAATCGTGGTGCTCGGTACGTCACTAAATACTTGGGTAATGTCGGCACGAACTGTAGTGCTTGCTTCTTGCGTTGAGTTGTCAATGGTGTTCGATTCAGCAGGTAAATCAGTGATGTTCTCTGCAATAAGAGTGGTGGTGGATCCTGTTACTTGTGTTGATTCACCAGTCACGATTGGAACTTCAATTATTGCTGTTGTATCTTCCGCACTCGGAGTAGTACCACCGTCCCCTGGACCGCAACCTGTTTTTTGTGTGGACTCACCAGTGACGCTTGGCCCTTCACTTGATTGTATGGTATCTTCTGCACTCGGAGTAGTTCCACATTCCCCTGAACCGGAACCTGTTTCTTGTGTTGACTCACTAGTTACGCTTGGCCCTTCACTTGGTTGTGAGGTATCTTCTGCACTCGGAGTAGTACCACCTTCCCCTGAGCCGGAACCTGTTTCGTCTGTTGACTCACCAGTGACGCTTGGCCCATCACTGGATTCTGTGGTATCTTCTGCATCCGGGGTTGTACTACCTTCACCTGTACCGAAACCTGTTTCTTGGGTCGACTCACCAGTGAAGCCTGGTCCATCACTGGATTCTGTGGTATCTTCTGCACTTAGGGTTCTACTATATTTCTCTGAACCGGAACCTGTTTCTTGTGTTGACTCACTAGTTATGCTTGGCCCTTCACTTTGTTGTGAGGTATCTTCTGCACTCGGAGTAGTTCCACCTTCCCCTGAACCGGAACCTATTTCATGTGTGGACTCACCAGTGACGCTTGGCCCTTCACTTGATTGTATGGTATCTTCTGCACTCGGAGTAGTTCCACATTCCCCTGAACCGGAACCTATTTCTTGTGTTGACTCACTAGTTACGCTTGGCCCTTCACTTGGTTGTGAGGTATCTTCTGCACTCGGAGTAGTACCTCCTTCCCGTGTTTCGTCTGTTGACTCACCAGTGACGCTTGGCCCATCACTGGATTCTGTGGTATCTTCTGCATCCGGGGTTGTACTACCTTCACCTGTACCGAAACCTGTTTCTTGTGTCGACTCACCAGTGAAGCCTGGCCCATCACTGGATTCTGTGGTATCTTCTGCACTTAGGGTTGTACTATATTCCGCTGAACCGGAACCTGTTTCTTGTGTTGACTCACCAGTGACGGTTGGCCCTTCACTTGATTGTGTGGTATTTTCTGCAATCGGAGTAGTTCCGCCTTCCCCTGAACCGGAACCTATTTCTTGTGTTGACTCACTAGTTACGCTTGGCCCTTCACTTGGTTGTGAGGTATCTTCTGCACTCGGAGTAGTACCACCTTCCCCTGAGCCGGAACCTGTTTCGTCTGTTGACTCACCAGTGACGCTTGGCCCATCACTGGATTCTGTGGTATCTTCTGCATCCGGGGTTGTACTACCTTCCCCTGAACCGAAACCTGTTTCTTGTGTCGACTCACCAGTGACGGTTGGCCCTTCACTTGATTGTGTGGTATTTTCTGCAATCGGAGTAGTTCCGCCTTCCCCTGAACCGGAACCTGTTTCATGTGTGGACTCACCAGTGACGCTTGGCCCTTCACTTGATTGTATGGTATCTTCAGCACTCCGGGTTGTACTACCTTCCCCTGAACCGGAACCTGTTTCTTGTGTCGACTCACCAGTGACGGTTGGCCCTTCACTTGATTGTGTTGTTGGCTGTGCTCCTGCAATTGTACTCGTTTGCAACGGCTCTCGAGTTACTTTAGCACTGCTAGTGGTTTCGCCTGTGATGTTTGCATAAAGTGTCGTTGTAGTTTTATCGCTTGTTGTTGGAAGTCGAGTGGTTGCACTTGAGCTTGACGAATTATTACCGCCTGTTGCTGGTTCTTCTGAAACCGATGCATCTGGTGCACAACTGCCGACGCTCTGTCTAAATACGTAACCAATTGGGCACACCAAATACTGAATGGTAAAACTGCCATCGGCATTTTCTTTGCACGCGTAAAAGGCGCGCGTATTATCGATGAACGAAAAGTAGCCTGCTTGTGTGCATAGTTCCTTTATTATCTGTGCATCAGCCGCGACGATTACCGCTAGTAATCCAATAAAAGTTAATTTCATTTGTTTGAAATTTCGCTGCTTTAATATCTACGATTTTTTTTTGTTCTAACCCGGAAAAAAATCGTTCGAATCGAATTAATTATGTTTTCACATTCACGACGCGGTTTCTCGGGGCACGTATTTCGTTTGGTCGTTCTCAGTTAAGTGACTGCCAAATCTTTTCTATAATTAGCCTTTATATTTATAAAATTGGTTAAAGTGCTCGACGTCTAGCGAATAAACTAGGGATTATAGCGCATTAACTGATAAAATATTTTAGTGATAATAATCAAGTGCGATATACATACGTACATATGTACATATGTACATACATACATATCACCGTAAATAAATAATAATTTACACACTTTTTCCTTTCTAAGTACAGGTGTACAGACTATGTTTTAAATGTATTTGTGTATGTGTGTATATATATACATATTTATGTCCCAACTTCCGTGGCAATTGAGGATTCATTAATATAAAATTGATATTAAACATTTCCTTACTGCTAAATTACTACCAAATACTTAAATGGCGGGCGATCTTTAACGTACAATACAGTTATCTGTATAAGCATAACTGATGTCGATCACATTTCATCCATTCCATAACAGTAAAACCTAAAACTTTATTTATTTCTTGGAATGCCTCGGTGGTTTGTTGACTAAAATTACATATTAAATTAAATTGTAATTAAATGCAAAACTTATTTGTTATTTTGTCTATCTTATCTCATGCTCCAAGTTCATGGTGCTTTAACCACTTCAGATGATTACGTTGTTTAACGTAGGCAGAGCAGCAACAGACGGATAATAATAAGTAAACAAAAACAATTCTAACAAATTTGCACTATACTTTATTTAAAAAAAAACAAAACAATAATAAAATAATCGCGCTTAATTTTATCTGTTTATATAGTTTTGCAGTTATATGCTTAGGTATATTAGAAAGATAAAATAAAAGAATTATATGGCTCTGCAATGATAAACACAAAAATATAAAAAGATAGTAGCAAGAAAAACGTATTAATACCTGGCGGTTACCCCACATAACTTAATTCTAATACAATATACACTGGCGCTATTATAACTCTGACGAGTTTTATGGCCGAGCTTCTCTCCCAATTCGAGGTGTGCTCCTTTTTTTGTTTTTCCTACTAATTGCATTATTACAAAGCAACATTATTAACATGCGCCCTGTGCCATAAGAAAATGTTGTACTTTTCATGTGATGTATGAAACAAAAACAATCCAACCCCTTGGTTATATTAAAGGGAGTATTTGTCTCTTTTCAACCTATAGAAGAATTGTTTTTGTATTTTGACTTTCGGTGGGTTTTCCAAACCAAAAATACCAGGGAAAAAATGTAGTGTCATATAGGCACAGGGGAAACTCATTGCCAGCTGCAACGCGGCAAGGCTCAATGCAACCGAACCCTGGAGGGACACCAGATTCGGGCACGCTCAAATTTTTAGTAACGTCCCTGCCCAGCTGGACTATGCAATACCAGCCTTCTGTTGGGATAACAAATTCTCCACAAGAATCCCGGAGAGGAGCGAGTGGAAGAACTTGGGGGATGCCGACCCTAATACACTGCACCTTTACACGGACGGCTCCAACTTGAACAATAGAGTTGGAAGTGGGTTTTTCTGCGAAAAGCTTCATCTGAAAGTAAGTTTGCGCCTACCTGACCACTGCAGCGTCTATCAGGCTGAGCTCATAGCCATATGGGAAGCTGCGCGTCGCCTGACAGATCTGCCAGATATAAATTCTATCAAAATCTTCTCTGACAGCCAAGCTGCCATAAAATCCTTACAGAGCACATTGGTCCCAATTCCATTTTTTATACCTTTCATGAGAATGAAATGGTATTATAACTTAGTGCCAAAAATTTTTTGTCGAAAGTACCAGAAGGAAGCGTGGGGGACCCACCAAAATATATACCGATATGATCAGAATCACGACCTGAGTCGATTAAGCCATGTCCGTCTGTCCGTCTGTCCGTCCGTCCGTCTGTGTGAACGCAAACTAGTTCCTCAGTTTTTGAGATATCTGAATGAAATCCGGAATACAGGTATGTTGTTATATGCAGCTGATCATTTGTCGGAACCGGCCGAATCGGACCACTACAACATATAGAAAACAACCGATTATTCAGATACACATGAAATTTTTGGATGTAATTTGTGCATAGCTTCCCCATTTAAACAGCTAAGGACATGAAACTTTGAAGTAGACGTGCCCATTTTGGCCCAAACAAGGTTACCGAAAATTGTCAAGATCGGACCACTATAACATATAGTTCCACAACATCCGATTATTCAGATATGGACATTTTGGTGAAAAACTCCTCCATTTTAACAGCTAACGGCGTGAAATTTTGAAGTATTTGTACCCATATGGGCCCAAACAGGTTTACCGAAAATTGTCAAGATCGGACCACTATAACATATAGCTCCCCTACAACCGATTGTTCAGATATGGACATTTTGGTGTATAACTCCTCCATTTTTACAGCTAACGCGGTGAAATTTTGAAGTATTTGTACCCAAATGGGCCCAAACGGGGTTACCGAAAATTGTCAAGATCGGACCATTATAACATATAGCTCCCATACAACCGATTGTTCAGATATGGACATTTTGGTGTATAACTCCTCCATTTTAACAGCTAACGGCGTGAAATTTTGAAGTATTTGTACCCAAATGGGCCCAAACGGGGTTACCGAAAATTGTCAAGATCGGACCACTATAGCATATAGCTCCCCTACAACCGATTGTTCAGATATGGACAGTTTGGTGTATAACTCCTCCATTTTAACAGCTAACGGCGTGAAATTTTGAAGTATTTGTACCCATATGGGCCCAAATAGGTTTACCGAAAATTGTCAAGATCGGACCACTATAACATATAGCTCCCCTACAACCGATTGTTCAGATATGGACATTTTGGTGTATAACTCCTCCATTTTTACAGCTAACGGCGTGAAATTTTGAAGTATTTGTACCCAAATGGGGTTACCGAAAATTGTCAAGATCGGACCTTTATAACATATAGCTCCTATACAACCGATTGTTCAGATATGGACATTTTGGTGTATAACTCCTCCATTTTAACAGCTAACGGCGTGAAATTTTGAAGTATTTGTACCCAAATGGGCCCAAACGGGGTTACCGAAAATTGTCAAGATCGGACCATTATAACATATAGCTCCCATACAACCGATTGTTCAGATATGGACATTTTGGTGTATAACTCCTCCATTTTAACAGCTAACGGCGTGAAATTTTGAAGTATTTGTACCCAAATTGGCCCAAATGGGGTTACCGAAAATTGTCAAGATCGGACGATTATAACATATAGCTCCCATACAACCGATTGTTCAGATATGGATATTTTGGTGTATAACTCCTCCATTTAAATAGTCAAGACACCATTTTTTTCTAATACATCTTTCCATAAATAACCCACAAAATTAAAATTATAAATTAAACTTAATCCGGCTATGTACATACATAGGTAGCTTTTCATTTCCCCACTCATGAAAGGTATGAAGTCTTCGGTACGGCCGAAGACAGCCGCGCTTTTACTTGTTTGGCATAAATTCAACTAATACAGCTACGCAGTTGAAAGTTGACAAATCCTATAGCAATGGCATATGGAAGAAAAATAGCAAATATCTGATCAATCAGACCACGCCCACCGTGACTGCCAGTAGGGTGGCCCTTCCAGGTATGAGAAAAATTTCCTTTTGAGATACTATATCGCAAAAGGTGTCAAAATTAGCGTAATTGAATACAGAGTTCTTATAATAGAGAATGGCGCCCAACGTGGGGCCAGACGTGTGTTTCGCTGTGTATATATTAGTACAAGCGAGTAGAGATTCGTCTGTCCCATATTTCATTTGGAAATATCCAGTTTATTGTCAGTCTGCTGTTTTGTATAAAAGATAGAAATTCTATAATGGAAATCAGTACGAAGCAGAAACTTATAGTTTGGTACTTGACCGTATAGATTTATTTTTGGAAGTAGTTGAGAGTAAGTTAGTTTACAATCTGTTGTGCTAACTTCAGCATTGGAACTGCTATTTTGGAAGCTACATGCTTAACCAAAATAGACCACTGAGGAAAGTACAATTTTGATATGTAAATATGGTTTGTGTGAATCCCTTTATGGAATTTTAGTTTATTTTGGTTTTGCCACCAGTTACTAACCGGAAGCGGATTAAACTCAAACTACAATCTCCTTCACGGAAATAGTAATTATATTATTTTTTCTGAATAAATCCAGGAAAATGTAACTTTGGAAAAGTACATATACAAATTTAGTGTAACCAGAGTTTTATTTTCACCAATCAGTTTCTTTTGCAAACCTATTTGGACCTTTATCTATTAACCAGAAGGATTAACCCTAAACCACCAACAAAACCCATAAGGAGTAAGACAAACATTTTTTATTGATAACTTGAGAAAGAAAGTCTATAAAAACGCATTTTATAATTAGTTGAAAGAAAAAAAAATTAAAATTTCAATCTATCTATTTTTTTTAAGTATTGCAAATTTGTTAAAACAAATACGCAAAATGTCGACGAGGCACAGTAACGAAAACTTACCAGCTGCTATCGATACCTGTTTAGTATGTGGCGAAAAACTTGTTGAAGGTGAAGAATTGTTGAAGACCGTTTGTTCCCACATATTTCACAGGGCATGCCTAATCGACTGGCTTAAAAGTAACCCCACATGTCCCCAATGCAAAGCTAGGTGTGTTAAAAGAGATGGTCCGCAAACGAGATCGCAGACCGTACCTTTGTCAAATACCGGAAACAATAGTATGACCAATCGAACGTTAACGAACACCCAACAGGACAATTTAGATATGCAAGGAGCTGCTAGTTTGCCATTACAAAACCAAGCAGTTAACCTTAATCCACATACTGGTAGCAACATAGATGAAGAAAATCGCCTACATAATATAGTATCTGCAATGATGTCGGCTAGACAGGAAACAATTTTTGAAAATTTGGACAATCGTATATCGCAAGTAATTGAGCGAAAATTGGAAGATTCTCTCGCTAATGTTTTGGGTAGGCTAAATTTCCTTTCTGTTCCGAATGTACCTCCACCGAACGTTAGTTCTCAGCCCGTAATAGCACAAAACACAAACCAAATTCCTAACTCTCCCTTACGTGATCGCACTTCAATGTTGCCTAATCGTAATGGACATAACTCAACACCTTTTCTGGCTCGGGACAACCCTAATCATTCAGATATGTTTAATAGGCAAATTGACCAATTTCGATTTAGTGATATGTCTAACGTCCCAAACACTGGCAGGATAGCGCAACTTATAGCCAGTTGGGATATAAAATTTGATAGTTCATCTAAACTTTCGGTAGACAATTTTATTTACCGAATTGAGTCACAAGTGGTAGACACGTTAGCAGGCAATTTTAATTTACTTTGCGAGCATGTTCAGAGCCTTTTTCTGAAGGATGCCAAAGACTGGTATTGGCGTTATAGACGCTCCGTTGAACGTGTGACTTGGCCAACTCTGTGTCAAGCACTTAGGACCAACTTCCAAGAGCACAGAACCGATACCGAAATCAAAGAACTTATTCGAGCTAGGAAACAAGGTGCAACTGAAAGTTTCGATGACTTCCGTAACTCAATTTTAAAGTTAGTTGAAGGTTTAAAGTGTCCACTACCTGAACCGGAATTAGTTGAAATTATTCAAAGAAATCTACGTCCGCATATCCGTCAGCAACTTTTGTACGTACCCATTAACTCACTTGCAGGTTTACGTGAGTTGTGTCTTAAAGGCGAAAATCTTTTAAATGAGATTTCAAAATCCAGCGTTGTGTCAAATCCTGTTCAAACTTCTCGACAGATACCACGTCGTCACATAAATGAGTTGAGCAGTGAGTTAGTAGAAGACATAGCAACAGAAGCTGAAGTTGATGAAGTCGATGAAATTATTAAGCGAGCGAATAGTGGCAAATTGCTTTGTTGGAATTGCCGCAGTGAAGGGCATAGATTCTTCGACTGTTTAGCGGAAAGGCAAGTTTTCTGTTATGGTTGTGGATTACCGGGTATATACAAGCCCAATTGCAGTAGATGTAATTCGGAAAACTCTCAAAAGAGCGAGGCTTCCAAACAGAATCCTCGCTACGACCCAAACAAGAAGGCATAAATAAAGCACTCATACGCCCTGTCGCACCATCGCACATAGTGCCGTATGAAATCCGTTTACAAAATTATAACAATATTCGAGCAAAAATTTTTGGCAATGATAAAGATAATACAATTAACCCTAATAATCGTTCATCCAATAGAATTAAACAGTTTTGGAACACAGTGAAAAGCAATAGGAAGACAGTTGATAACATCGTATGTTCAATCCATCAAAATAAGAAAGACATAAGACCTTATGCAGAAGTTGAAATGTTTGCAAATAAGTATTTAGGATTACTAGATAGTGGAGCTCAGGTTTCATGCATAGGAGATTCGTTAGCAGATGAAATATGTAACAAGAATCAACTGCGTCAACATAAAGCGTCCGTTTGCACAGCAGATGGTCGTCGACAAGTTGTATTTGGTAATATTAAAGTTAAAGTAAAATTTAATAACCGGGAAGAAATTATTGATTTTTTTATTATACCTAGTATTAGTCAGAAAGTTATTTTAGGTGCAGATTTTTGGATGAAATTCAAAATCGCTCCTAACCTTATTCCGGAAATTAATTGCCTCAAGGAAGAGAAAACAAGAGATGAAAATAAACTCGATTTGTCAGATCAACAAGAGCGAAGTCTTGATGAAGTCATAAGTCGCTTTCCCAGCTATGAAAAAGATGGATTAGGGAAAACAGATTTAATAGAGCACGTCATTGAGTTAGAGCCAAACGCTAGACCTATAAAGCAGCGTTATTTTCCTATATCGCCAGCTGTTGAAAAGCTTGTACATGCTGAAATCGACGAAATGCTTCAGTTAGGAGTAATCGAAGAATCACCTCACAGTCCATGGTCCAGTCCGGTAGTTTTGGTTAAAAAGGGAAACAAAGTCCGTCTGTGTCTAGACTCTAGAAAAGTCAATTCCTTAACTATTAAAGATGCTTATCCGCTGCCACATATTGATGGTATCTTAAGCAGGTTGCCAAAAGCACAATTCATAAGCTCTCTTGATCTTCGGCGAGCTTTTTGGCAAATACCTCTGTCGGAGAAATCAAGAGATTATACATGTTTCACAGTTCCAAATCGCCCGCTTTATCGCTATCGCGTTATGCCATTTGGTCTTTGCAACGCACCGCAAGCCCTCTGTAGATTAATGGATAAAGTTATACCAGCAAACCTTAAGGACCAAGTTTTTGTATATTTGGATGATCTCTTAGTAGTATCTGAAAATTTTGAAAATCATGTTTACGTACTTAATGAAGTTGCGAATCATTTGAAGAAAGCTGGATTGACTATCAACATAAGCAAAAGCAAATTCTGCATTCGCGAAGTGAAATACTTAGGATATGTAGTAGGTAATGGTACACTACGTACAGATCCCGACAAAATAGCGTCTGTCGTAGATTTTCCTGCACCATCGAACGTAAAGCAGCTAAGAAGATTTTTAGGTATGGCAGGATGGTACCGTAGGTTTGTCAACAATTTCGCTGCAATCACAGCTCCTCTGACAAATCTGTTGAAAAAGACTACAAAATTTAACTGGAATGCTGATGCACAAAACGCTTTTGACACTTTGAAAGAAAAGTTATGTTCGGCTCCAGTTTTAGCCAATCCAAATTATTCGAAACGTTTTATTATACAGTGTGATGCTAGTAAACTTGGTGTTGGTGCAGTCTACGTTAACTGATAAAACTACTTATCTTCAGTTACACTTTTTGTATATACATTGCATACTTAGTTAATATGCATGAATATAAAGATATATCGAGGTTAGGAAAATAGACGGCATAATTTGAATTTTCAGCATCACCGCACAGCGAGGAGGCCTCAACGCTACGTGGGATCTGCATAATATACACTACATGTAAGTAAGACTGCTCTATTATTTTGTACGCCGCTGTAATTGTTTTTCCTATGGTCATCCATATGCACATACATATATTTGTATGCTCATGCATTTGTTAGTGCACTTGAGCGCCCGAAAATAGTGGGCTTAGTTGTTGTTGCGATCCTCTCCTGAAGATTCGCAATTGACATACATATTTACATACATATATGAACATATGTAAATATGTCATAACGTACATACATATGTACATATGGATGAGCTGGCTTCGATCTATAGTTGTTGATATGCATTTTTATCTATGTTTGTTTTTGGGATTCTTCCTACGCTGCATATGACAAAGTCATAACTCTTAATTTTGCTCCAGACTTCTCTTATAGTTTCTTTAATTGTGTTTGCATATTTTCTTTTCTTTGCGCGAGCAAGTTATATGTAGGTACTTATGTAAATTTTACATATGTAAATGGGTCATTGAACCAACTAAAAATCAGCTGTTGAGGTAGGTCAGGATTTTACTTTCATACACTGAAAGAAAATTGTTAATACAAAACTTTAAAAGATTTACTTTTATTACCATAATGAAGTTTGAATAATAGGTAATTTTCTTTGTATTATTAAGACTAAGAAAAATTAGTTAAGTATAGATATGCCTTGAAGTTGAAATAAATATTTGTACATAAATTATAATGAGTAGCTAAATTGAGTCGTTTGGTCTGAAATTTATGGAATTTTGGTTGGTTGGTTTGGAGTCAAGGCGGTTAACTAAGGGTTAAAGCCTTAACGCTGAATATTGGGGCTTAGTTAACATCTAATAAGCCATGGTAGGGAGGGCTAGGGGCAGCCAATAACAATTTCTGGAGCTGCCGCATAATGGTTGATCGTTGGTTTATGGATTTTGAGGGATCAAATAGGGTTTGTCGTGTTTCTCTTTTAGTGTGCAATTTCTTTTTTTATTATATCGTTTGGGCAAACCTTGGTGTCTTGCCACAAAAGCTACGTTTTCAGGACCCTCGCTACTGAAGCTCCGGGCTGATGCCAGTGCACACGCCGTAGCTTAAGAGACGCCATTGCGCAACATCTTCGGAGGCTGTTGCAACAAGGGTAAGTTCATAACATTCTATATATTTATGTATGTTAAGGTAAATTTCAAATAAATAAGCGAATTTAAATTTCGAAAAAATTAGCCACTAATAGGGTGTGTCGAAATACTTTTTTGAGGATTTTCTTAACGCAAGACCCGTTAAAACTTGCGTATTTCATAGCAGATTACGAAATAGTATAATAAGTAACATCCGCAACTCACTTTTTGTGGTTAAGACAGCGACATCATACTATATTAGCGCGGAATTGCTGAGATAGAAGTTCACTGGAAAAATATCGAATTTTTTAAAAACGGCAATAATATTTTTGCATGGCTTTATTAAATACACTTTACTTAATAATATTGCGTCTTTACTTTTGTGAAGAATTGTGTAGTTATATAACCTTTTGTCTACGAAACACAAAAATTATAAATTTTTTTTTAACATAATATACCTTTCGCAAAGCACTTCAAAGCTACCCTAATACACTTAGAAACAAGGAAAAACTTGGTAAGAGTAAATTCTACATACTTTTTCCTACGTTATCCATAAAAATGTGCACTTGTTTTCAATCAAGCTTAATTTTCCAATATAAAAAGTTCACAGCAAAAAAAATGAATATGGCGAAATAGCTGACTTTGATGGCTTGTCAAAAACTAATGGTAGCCAGATGTATTGAATTAAACTGGTTTTTATGTACTATTGGAAAATGCATGCCTTTTTTGAACACTTAAAAGTTTAAAAATTGGGTTTATGCCAAAAATTTTAGATTTGGGACCAATGTGCAGAGTAACAATGCTACATCTGTAGTTGCAATGAAATGTAGGGAGTCTTTGAACAAACTAGCCGAAAGGTGCGACCTGAACGTCATTTGGGTTCCAGGCCATAGCAACGTTCGGGGCAACTGCATTGCAGATGAGTTAGCAAGGGAGGGCACAAGCTTGCAGGATATCACATCTGCGACATGGGTTGGCACCCCGCTTAACTCATGCAAGCATTGGTTGAGATCTCGCTTCATTGAACAGGCTAAAGCTAGATGGGCCAAGGAGTCAACTTGTGTGATTTCTAGGCAAATCTGGCCTAGACTCGACGAGGCTAGATCTGTATCGGTGCTGCGTCTGTATCGGCTCTCTATAGGTCCGCTGGTGGGACTTCTAACAGGCCATTGTCTTATGGGACTCACGCCTCTCGCATGGGCCTATATAAAAACGACTTCTGCCGCAGCTGCAGGGACGTGGAGGAAATAGAGGGTGTTGAGCACTATCTATGCCACTGCCCCGCACTGTCGCTATCCAGGTACCGTTTTCTCCATAAACACTTTTTCGAGTGTCTGGCGGAGATGGAAAATGCAAGGACACTAGATTTTCTGCGCTTCATGAAACAAACGCGCTGGTTTATCTTCACGGGCATCTAATCTTATCATACTATTGGATCTAATTTTTCCGGAAAGGTTTGTAAACAGGGATAAGGAAGCCATGGCTCCCGTGTGGTATCACAATGGGCCACCTCGGCCTATGTGTGTCCCCGTTTTCATGAATTGCGGGACAGCCACCTCAACCTAACCTAACCTATAGGCATAAGGCAAGAAAATGCTGCCCTGTGGTCGGGGAGAGTGCAACATTTTTAGCAATAGAATAATCAACCCTGAAAAAATGTGTGGAATCTATGTGGAATAGAACAAAAAATTTGACAGCCCGATAAAAATGCAGAATAAGTGCGACATTTTTGCCAGAATCGAAAACGCCATAAGTTTTCTCGGGGACCAAAACACAAGAGCAGCAATGCAATCTCAATCAAAGAACTTAGTGAACGAATAATCAGCCTCGCGCAGTTAATTAATGTTTTTGTGAATTGTTATTTTCTTAAGGTGCGAATAACCGCAAACAACTTGATGTAGGATCTTTGGAACACAAGGTCCACAATAATAACTTGAGGTTTTATTTCTCATAGTTCCGTTTTTAAGAAAAATTATACATATGTACATACGTGCGTATTTAAAACGGAATCTGCATTAATCGAAATTCTTAATAGTTCACATACCTCTATTGAATACAAATTCAACAATTTCCCATCAAAAAACTCGATGACCGTGGAATTAAGAGGGTAATCCAGAAAAAAACTGGCAATCGCTTCCACATTAGTTGGAAGAATGTCTGACATTAGCATGGGCTTGTCATTGGAGGGAAGGACTTGCCCACTGCATTACCGCCGAACGAATAAATCACACAATACCGCAAGGATTCTAGCGAATCAAATAAAGAATACCTTACAAGGAAGCAGAGAAAGAAGGCGAAAAATGTAAGGCATGATGGAAATTTCCACTGAAAATAACGGTATTTATTGCAGTTCATTTTTCGCGCTCCATTCTACTTTGCATTTCGTGAAATGGGTAATGGAAGCTCATTCCACTCTACATTACTGGCAATGCGTGAAGTGAAGTGATGAAGTGATGAACTCGTCAGATTTTTGCTGGGTTCTAGCCAATCACGTAAACATACATACATATACATAAGTATGTACCTAAATACCCACCAAAACATCTAAGCCTCATTTAAGAATTAAAACAACAGTTTTAAAGGCTTACGAAAAAAGGCCTGAAAATTATAAGGGTAGCAAATTTGTATGGCGTAAGGCTTAAAATAAGGCTGATTTTCTTGTCTTGATGCCATCAGGCTATAAGCAGTACTCTCTCTCTCTCTTTCTGAGACCACACCTTATTTCAAACGCTTATCCGCCATGCGAAATAGGGCCTAGATAAGTATTAGAAAGTTAGGAGCAGACAGAGTGAGTGCAAAACAGAAGCGGCGCTGCCAGTGTACTCCTCTTTTAGACCTGATTTGCCAACAATAAGCAAAACTTTTTTGCAGGGTATGTACATATGTATGTACATATATGTGTATGCAATTTTATTAGCTTATCTTCATTTATATTCTGGTCTTCTACTCATTTCGAACATTTTTTTTATATCGGGTTTGATTGACATCATTTAAAATTAAATATTGTTATCAGTTTTATTACAATTGTTTTACTTTTTGTTGCGTCACCTACTTATGTATGTAAGTATGTATGTATCTACATTAGGTTGGTCCTTAAAAGCACATTAAATTTTTTTGCTTTCAGTATCACCTCCTAACTCGGTTAAAGAACATAAGGTCAGAGGTACCACATATCAATTTTAGTCCCATTTGGAGACGGTTAAGGGGTGTGGCAGAGGCGTCAAATTTCAAATAATCATATGGAACCCCTATTAACCGTCTCCTATCGGGCCAAAAATTTATATATCAAATCGTCTATATACATAAGTATTAATCTAGGGGGGACGGTCAGGAAATATACTATAAAATGTTTATATTTTGCGACCACCCTAATATATATATGAACATACACTCATATATACATGTAGTTGTGGTAAAGGAGAAAAATATGTTAAAAGTGTAGCATAAATTTGTGCGCACAATGATCTAAAGATGAGTTTTTGTTGTTGTGAAATAAAATAGCAACAATAACAACCCTGCAAAAAAGTTTTGCTTATTGTCGACAAATCAGGTTTAAAAAAGGAGTACGCTGGCAGCGCTGCTTCTGTCTGCTCCTAACTCCCTAATACTTATCTGGGCCTTATTTAGCATGGCGGATAAGCCTTTGGAGTAAGGTGTGCTCTCAGAGCGAGATAGTACTCGTATGGCCTGATGACGTCAACACAAGAAAATTAGCCGTATTTGAAGCTTTACGTCATACAAATTTGCTACGCTTATAATTTTCAGGCCTTATTTCGTAAGCCATTAAATCTGTTGTTTTAATTCTTAAATAAGGCTTAGATTTTTTGGTGTGAACTAATAAACACATACATACATACATCTACATACGAATCGTGGCAATCATAATCCGCTGCCGCCGAAGCAAAACCGGCAACATTCATCAAAAGTGTGCCGTCGAAAACGTCACCGATGCCAACGTCATCGCAATCACACCCGCACAGTGGGCGATTTCGCAGAATTTTTTTTTTTTTCAGAATCACAAAATTGCTTAATAAATAAGATTAAAAGATAAATGTATTCGAGTTGATTGAAATTTATAAATCTGGTTTGCGGCAAGTGAATGAAGTCTTGCAAAATGAGCTCGCAAAGAAATAATTTTCTGTCGATTTCTATGTAGTACATTAAATGATATGAAAATAAAGCAGAAGGCTTATATTATGAAACAAGTTGCTAGTGCTAAAAACTTGATTTCATACATAGTTTCATACGAATTGTCCCACCTTACACTGTCGTTGCCAGGGAAAATGGCTTCTTCCTCTTTCAACAGACAATTCAATTGTGCACTGAGGGGGTCGGTATACAAATATATGTATACAAATATACTAAATACCTCTGTACATTCATAAGCATGTGATGATGCGCAAGTAGTGAGAGCGTCATCATCAAAACACTTGATGATTATGATGATAATTGTGTAGGGAGCAGCGCGATGATAGTGAGTGAATTTGTTTTATACTTTTCAGTACGATAAGTTAAACGATCAGCTGCAGTTGTGGATAAGAAGTCAGGAAGTGAAGCATTTGCTGTGGAGCGGTGTGATCGCTGTGCGATAAATTAATACATATACATATACATACATATGTATCATATAGTACATACATGGATTACATATGTACATACGTAACTACACATGTACATACATATGTACGCGTTGTTGTTTGGTGAAGTGAAATAATTAGTTTAATTAAAATTCCACGCATCTATGTACATATGTATGTAAATTCATACATATATATATGTATATAATTCAAGTGCTTTTCGAGAAAGTGAAAAATCGCGAACAAAGAATTGGCCAAACATTAATTTATATACATATGTATGTACACACAAATATAAATAATATTATCATGTTTTATATTTAAAGAGTATGCAAATATGTATTAATATCTACATATATATTATGTTCATGAAGAACTCGATTTCAGTGGATTTTCATAGAATAGAATTGCTTACAAAGAGTGAAAGAAATGAAATAAGAAAAAAAATACAGTGACAAAATGCTAAATATGTACATACATACTATATAAAAATGTCTGTCTATCCGCAGTGCTAATCTCAGCTGGATATTATCTCGTCCGATAAGAACATCTTCTATATTATCAGTCTTCATATGTATCTATGCATATAAGTGATGCGCATGTGTGCGTGTGTGCGTTTGTATGCAACATTTTGCGATGCTGATGATGATTTTGACTTTAGTTGGCGTGATGAAAATTCATCAAAACAAATGTATGCAACTTGGCCGTTAAGTGCCACCAAAAACACAAAAATATCAACAAAAGAATCCGGAAGAAAATTTGCGTATAAAGATTAAAGAAAAGGAACCAAAAAAACCAACTAAAAATATCTACATATACATATGTACATTGTCTAATATACATATGTACATCCAGTATACATATACATATGCATATGGGTACAAAGAAGAGATTCTCTGCGCCTATTCCACTGATCTCAGTGCTTGAGTATTAAAAATTAAAATCCCCTTAAAACCTGCATTTTTCCAATCTTGCGTGTTTTTTTTCTTCTCGTTTTGCATTATTGTGTAGTTAAAGCACAATTACACGCATGCAACCCCATTGTATGCATTAAACCACCACCATCACCACCACCACCATCATAATATTGTGGCAACAACACAACAGCAATGAATATATCGGCGCGCGGCAAATGGACTTCAGCATCGGCTGTTGCAACGGCGGGCGTACAGCGCAGGCGTGTGATCAATAAACACATACAACAGAAGTATCTGTTATGTGGGTTTGCTATACATGTACATACATACATAAATATAAATTAATTAACATTATTACATATTAGCATTACATTTATTTATGTACATATGATCAATTTTCTGACTGCTAACGTTACATTCGCATGGAGTTTTTATTTAGTTTATACGAAATAATAACAAAAATGTTAGAAATGTCCAAGGTTCTGCTACTTATGCTATCAGGTAAACCTATACCTTCATTTTAAGAGTAAAATTAGTCTGATGGCTACCATACCGTAAAAGTTATAAGCGCGTGAAACGCACTGCTAACGTTACATCATTTGGAAGTGAGATCAAGATACAGATCATGTTTGGTTTAATTTCTGCGAACTTGCTGAGACAATCATCCCAATTTTCCTTCATGTTATATAGCAAGGATGTCACAAGGTCATGGCATACCGCTTTACCAAAATCTTTAGGATTTTTTAACGTAATTTAACATAAATTAAGGCACTGCCTACGTTACACAAAGCACTGCTAACGTTACACGTGCGAAAACTGAGTATCTCTACATACACTCAAAAAAAAAAATTTCTCTCGATCAAAGACATAATTTTCCTTATTTTGAACACGCGTCCCAATACAAAATTTTCTTTGTTTTGTGTAAATTTTCTCAAAAATGTGGAAAAAACATAAAAAAACATTCAAACAAATTCGTTGCCATGGGGATTTGTATGGGAATTTAATTTCTCAAAATTATAGAAATCAAGTCTTCAAAACAAGGAAAGTTGGGAATGGAATGGCGCTTAAAGAATTTTTCATTATTTTAATGTATGAATTTTTTCAAAACAAGTATATGAAACCATGGTAACGCATGTAACAACAATATTTTATAAACCTTTTAACATGTTTTAAGGAAAATTTACTCAAAACAAAGAAAGTAGTGTTCAAAATAGGTAACCAATTTCTTTGACCCCTCCATATATTTTTTTTCTCTCAGTGTATAATAAAATTGTAACCGTTGATCACTGTACATTGCAGATATACAGAAAATAAAAAAAGGAGCCAGAGGAATCCAAATGAACTGTTTTTAAAATTTCTGTGGGTCTGTCTGTCCTTATGTTTGTGCGCGGGTCACTAAAAATTGGAATGATGGAATTGAATGAAACTAGTCAGAGTTATAATAGCGCCATTGTATTATTATTATTATTATAGATGTCTACTTTAAGATTTAAGATATCCCTTATTTCTATAGCTCAACTAGTTTTGGAGTTATCAACCAATATGTGAACCAAGGGTGATCCAAAATTTGTTAGTACAATATGGGTATCAAATAAAAGGTGCAGATGAGTGCTGCAATAAGTAATTCTATTAAATTTAATATCTCGATTGGTTTCGGAGATATCTCCCTATCCCTATCCCTATCTCTCCAAGTTTTGATATCCTACGGAAAACACTTCCAGAGATATTCAACATGAAAGATTAAGTTTGTATGGGTTGTGCCACGCCCCTTTTCCAATAGCTCTCATTTTTTCATCCAGAAAATGATTATTGAAAGTTTCATTCATTTTTATGCGGTCGTTTTTGTGTGACGCGGGCGTTATGGTAAAAAAACACATTTTGGTCACATTTTTCCCACATTGTGGTCAATAACTCGGGAACTGGATGAGATATCCAAATGAAAGTTGTCCTGAGTTTTAAGTTAGGCGTTAAGTAATAGAATGGTGAAAGTTTCATGCAATTCTATTCAGTAGGTTTTGCGTGATGCGCGCACAATCATACAGACGGACAGACAGACAGATAGACTTCTAAAAATTGTAGATTTGGGTTCCGCTGGTCCAATAATGACCTCTCCTATCAGTTTTTCTTGAATATCTTCAATGTACAGACATCGACCTGTTACAATTTTATTATATGTATAATATAGATAAAAAATCACTGCTAACAATTTCTTCAAATCTTTGGAAGTTTAACTTTTTTTAATTGGAACGGGAGATATACGTATAGTATTAAGAAAATATATAAACAAATTAAATTAAAACGTATTTTAACATGTCTTAAAAAAACTTTTTTGGTTTTACACTGCTAACGTTACATAAGATTTTTGCGGCACATTTACTTTTCACATAACTGCTAGTTGGAACATAACTTTTTTAAAAGCTTTAGGTGTTATGATATTTTAACTAATTTTCTAATAGATTAAACTTGAACGGCTAAATTTAGTCGCAACAAACATGTTATATTTAACTTTTTGTTTACTGAACTACTTCCGATCATATTTTTTTTTAATCACAACGTTTTATAAAAAGAGCGAAAAGTTTAATTTAAAACGACTAAAATTGAATGCCACTGTTTTCAACAGCTACTATAATATGTCATGAACCCCGCAAGACCCCAGTGCTTGCAATATTTGACAAAAAAAAAGTACTTGGTTTACTTTCCCAGAAAATCGGCCATATGTATAGTAAATAATGGTAACAAAAGACCAAAGCAGACAGGCGTATCATCAAAAAAATGTCAATTGGTTTCTTGTTTGCAAATAAAGACTCTGTGAGAAGCACAATATGTAATAGTAGCATTGACAGACGGCAGCGATAATCCGGAATATCTAGCTAATTTGGAGTTAGCTTGAGAATTAACTATAGGTAATCCAGATTATCCCTTGTGTTAATCCTCAAAATTTAGCGGGTTTGGGCAGTTTGTAATAACATCTCTGGCGAAAAATCTCTATTGTGAATGAAAGTGAAGAAAAAGAAGAATCCAAGGCAGATCTAGGAAGTTAGGCGCATAGGTGAATTGAGAAATGTCCAATCTAATTTGTTATTGTAATTGGTAGAGTGTAATGTCAAAATGATATTTCACCTTGGTTGAAATCTGAATTCGCTTGGCACTCGCCATTCCTATTGACCATGGTGTCAATTCGCTTTAATTTTGACATTACACTCTACTTTTGGAACAATGCAAATTCATTATATGGTAATGACAGGGCGAATTCGGCACAATTAGCCTCGATTCGCTTTAAGTTTTTGTCCATGAGAATGTCAAACTCAAAGTCAAATATTTCTTTCTATGACATTCTTCTGTACACGGCGAGTTGAAAACGAGAAGAAGAAGTAGTCAGCTGTTCACTTACCATATGAATGAATTTGCCTTGCTATTGACCATGATGTGAGTTCGCTTTGATTTTGACATTACACTCTGCCTTTGGAAATAAAAAAAGGAGTTTTTGAATTCGCCGCTGCGCCTATCTTCCTTCAGCTGTTTTGTTAATCTGCATTATTTGCCGTCTGTCAGGGTAAAATTTTAATCGAATTAAGTGTTGCGGTAATCTGGATTATCGCTGCCGTCTATCAAGCCTATTAGTTATCGAAATGCCTCTGGGGAAAAACGGGAAGAAAGTGTTTTCAGTCTGAAAGCAGAAGAAGTAAAACATATAGTGAAGGACTTTTCCAGTTTAAGTTTTCAGAAGGCTATTGTAAACTCCGCTGTGTGTCTCGGGTTCAAACCCCAGTCCGGACAAACATAAACTCATTTTTCTAATTAATTAAAACCCAAGTTTAAGTAAGTTTAAGTTTTCAGAAGGCTATTGTAAACTCCGCTGTGTGTCTCGGGTTCAAACCCCAGTCCGGAAAAACATAAACTCAACCCAATTGTTGCGTTTTTAGAAATAGCGGCCATCTCTCGGCAGTGGGCGGCATACCCTCCGAGTGTATTTCTGCCATGAAAAAGCTTCTCACAAAAAATGCGTTCGCCGTTCGGAGCCGGCATAAAAACTGTAGGTCCACCCAATTAGTAGGAAAAACAATGGGGGCACACCTCGAATTGGGAAAGAAGCTCGGCCATAAAACTCGTCAGAGTTATAACAGCGCCAGTGTATTATATTATTATATTATTGTAAGCTCCTCCGCGCGTTAATCGTTAAGCATCTAAATATTTGTGGTTTCAGGAAAATTCTGGTATGTCTACCAGATCATATTTAGAAAGCGAGCATGACCAATCGATTGGAATATCGTTATACGAATATACACACAAGTTTGCTTCGTTTTTATTAATACGGCCCAATCTATGGTATACACTAGGTTCTTAAATATTTCTAGTTTTGTTCTTTCTTGTTACACCTATTTTTTAAATATGTTTCGTACCCACCAGACTTAATTTTACACATCTGCTTCGGATAAAACTTTAAAATTAATCACGCCTCTTTATATTTCAAGGCATTCCTCGCTACACCTGCCTATCTCTACGGTAACGTTGTCGAATCGGATAAGGATTTGGTGTTGCGCATATGGCCCGCCATTGTCTATCAAGCCACCGGACAGATTTGTCTTTCAGTATTAGAGCACTTAAATGCTGAATATCGGGGTCGTGAACGGGAGACGAACGCATATCGTCGTTTCTTTCTTAGCGCCACGCTCATGATTTGCATTTCGCTAATGATTAGCGGTACACTGTTTTCATCAGCATGGGTTGTGGTTTCAACAACAACGCAGGCTATAGCTATAATATTTTATGGATGTTTTGCGGGTAAGATTTGTTTTTTTTTTTGTTTGTTTTTAAGATGGCATACATAACAGTATTTTATAACACTCTTTCATTACTTTCAGGTATCGGCTCTAGTCTCTTCATCTGGAAGACTCACGTTATTTTGGAGGCCGTACGGCCACGCGAAGATAAATTCGTACGCAAAACGATACATCTTTGTGGTGAGGCATTCTGTCAACTCTTTCTCTCCTTCGTATTCACCAGTTTGCGTACACTTTACGGTACAGCACAATCGATCGTTTTGATGTCTGCATTGTTGGTGAATCTTATACCAATTAGCTTAATTATTACACGTCATCGTGAGGGAGCGATTACCAAGCGAATATCGCTGATTACAGCCGAGAGCTCCTTTCCACCACTCCACCATCAATTGGGTGCATTCCCACCCAGTATTGCCGATCAAATCGATGGCATTGATGTGTCAGTGCCGCGCGCCTGGAAGAATCCCTTGCGTGAACAACATCTTCCGGGCGCAGCGACAGCTGCTCTCTTTGCTGCAGCCGCTGCGGAGGCGCGCAGCAATTATATGTTGGCTGCTGACGAGGCGTACGTCACTTTCGTCAATCCGAATGGTGTGGAGATTATGGAAATTATACCCGAAGAAGATGAGACCGTTTCGATAATGCACGGCAGTTCGGCAACTATCGGCAAGAGTCATACGAGTGTTGCGACATCACAGAAGATACCACCAAATACTTCCTCGAATGGACTGCAGCAACTCGATGAGGTGGGTGGCGTTACTAGTACCGCAACTAATCGGACAGGCGCGGGCGGGAAAATTGTAAGTTCGCAGGAGCTCTTGAAAATATTAGCTTACTAGAAAAGCTGCTGATTCCAATGATTTCAGTACAAATTTCATAAATTCTCACTCAATGCTATCGCACACATTTGGGAAAGTTTTAGAGATATCATCCTATTGCCGCTGCAACATGCTTTGATCGTTCCCAGGCTTTATTCTACAACGCTGCTCATGTCAGTCGACATATTCTCATATGTCATGTGCTTAACGGTGTTACCTGGCTTGGCGGGGACTCATCATGCCATCAAGAATGCGGAAATACCATTTCTCTTCTCGCTGATAGCTTTCCCATGGATGTGCTTCTCGCTGATGACGCCACGTTTTGGAAACAGCTTGTATAAGCGTAAAATTGAATGGCATACGTTGGGTAGCGTTTGCAAGGCATTGTCATTGATTCGTAAGTACTACATGGGAAACATTGTAAATCGGTTTTTATACCCAGCTGTGCCAGCAAGAAAATTCTTTGTATTTCACACTCGGTTACAACCGATTTATACTTTCTATTACATTTTATTTGAATTAGATGTAGGTACTTAAAAAATTTACAATTTTCCATGTAGTCATCAGCTTCTCTACCTCAAAATTGCAACTGAGCGTCTCCTCCGTCTTGCTGGGTTTTGGCCAGTCAGTGACGCTCTTTTTGCAGGATGTCGTCTTTCAGCGCAGCATGCCGCGCGCTCAATGGAATGCCATACGGCTACCGGTGCATTTCACCAATGGCCTGCTAATTATTTTGTGGGGTGTTTTGGCTCACTGGGTGGTGGATCAATTTTCATTTCAAGTAAGGAGGCTTTTTTTGTTACAAACATCATTATTAAACTTTTTTTATTTATAGGCGAGCGTCGGCTTGGCCGCCTTCCTTTATGCCATTGGAATGTTGACATGGAATATGATTTTTGTATGCTGTAATACTAGAGATTGAATGGATCAATTGGACTAGGTTTTTATTTTTGTTTGTGTTTTTTTTTTTTGTTACATATGATTACTTAATTGCAAATAGCGCTGAAAATCAAATTGTAAAGCAGGCTTTTACACTTTAAACTTAACTTTAACATGCATATCGTTGTTTAAAGTGCAAAACGGCTTATCAACCAAGTACAAACCGTGCGAAAAATGAGATTACCCCAAAAATATGCATTCCTGGGGTCCGATCCTATCCATTCATACAAAACGTTAACACTGGGACTACGCGCCAAAATCCTTGTATGAATGTATGGGGTCGGACCCCAGCAATGTGTTTTTGGGGAAATCTCAGTCTTGGCAAAAAAGTCACTTACGCGGTTTGTATTAGTAATGGGACTTTTTTCGAATAAATATTATTCGAATAAACGAATAATAATATTCGTGGGAAAAAATTCGAATAGTATTATTCAAGTAGTGTAATTCGAATAGTATTATTAAATTATGCATGTACATTAGAGTGCGTTTAAAATTAAAATTAACGATATTTTAATGTATCGCTCTCTCAATCGGCAGTAACAATGGTCAAAGATGTCACACATATATTTTGGTCCCCATTGGTGGCGGTTTAGGCGTGGCGCATTGAGGTCAAAGTTCAGAAAACTCTATGAAGGGTGAGAAAATCAAAATATTTTTTTTTATTATCTTATACACAAAATTAATATTTCTATACCCAGGGATAACAGATATATAATTTGATTGCCATAGAAAACTTACATTTTTAGTGTCGCATAAGGTAATCCGAAATTTGACCCCATTATTCCAATAGTATTTATTCGAATATGCGAATAAATTATTCGAATAAATATTATTCGAATTACGAATACATTTCGAATAAAAGGATTATTCGAATAGTCCCATCCCTAGTTTGTATTTGGTCGATACGCGGTTTTGCACTTTAAACGACGATAAGTATGTATATAAGCGGACTGCACTTAATTCTAAAAACTGAATAAAGAAAGTTTTTTTTTAAATTAATGGTAAGAAGAATGGCTTTAAATTTATGCACGTGACATTTATTAATCCCTTGGAATTAGCCCTTAAATACATGAGGTCAGCCCCCAATATTGAGATGTGACCCTATGTAAAATCACCCACTAAACATGAAATAGACACTTGATTTTCGATTAAATGCGCCGTTTTCCAGGAAAGGCTGAAATTTGAGACCAATAGCATTTTTTGTGTGCAAATTTTAAATCAGTTATTTAAAATGATAGCCGCTTTCGACAGTACGAATAATTCCTTCCAATAAATGCTAATTTGGACTAAGTAGGTAATTAAAAAGTAAAGTCTTCTCTCAACGAAAAAAAATCCCGCTCTACAAGACGCTCATCACAGCCGTCCTCATGTAAGGCGCAGAAGCATGGACGATGTGAAAATCAGATGAGATGAAACTTGGAGTACTCGAGAGAAAGGGAATCGCCATCGTTGCAAAATCACAATCGAGTCAAAAGTTGACTCGCTCCTCGACTACACAATCGAGATGTTTTTGCGATTGTTCCGAGTCAGCGAGTCGGAGGTTGTTTCGATGACATCTCGACTACATAACCGAGATGTTTTTGCGATTGTTCCGAGTCGGCGAGTCGGAGGTTGTTTCGATGACATCTCGACTACACAAGCGAGATGTTTTTGCGACTGTTCCGAGTCGGCGGGCCGGCTGTTGTTTTGATGATTTGTTTTAGTTGATAAAATAAACTGAATGAGTGTTGTTGATGAAGAAAGTAGGATTGTTAATGGAAGTGAGGCAAATACATATGTAAATAAATGAACCAAATTGAAAAATATGCTATATATAGACGCTGCATTTTTGCAATCACAATTTAAGAGTGTCGTGCTTAATAAATACAATTAATTATTTAAACATTAATTAATAAATTGTCTGAAGTGAGACGCTTACGAAACAAATTCATTTTACGAGCAGTAACAACGGCAATAGATTTGTACCACTGTATACTTTTTTAAGCAATTTTGATATTCAAGCGGCAACAACAAATGTTATGTATTTTTTGCAGCGAGTCCGAAATGTAGGGTTGCTTTGAAAACGAGAGGAATCATTGGCGAGTCCGAGATGTTTTAGCGATTGTTTCGACTGACGGCCATTTACGACCAGCGTTGCCATTCTAGCTTTTTTCAAGCTAGATTTAGCTTTTTTTCTTGTCTTTTAGCTGCAAAAATTCTGATTTAGCTTTGGCTTTTTTTTAGCTATTTTATTTGCTAAAACTCCCCAAAAAATGAGCGCTGCTCACTGCTCATATACATTCATACAGTCATTATAGTTACCATTATTTGAATGTAAAACATTTTTTTTTAACATTTCGTTATTTTTATTGACTTTGAAGTACAAATATACATATATGTAGTATATGAAAATAAATAACTTATGCAGGCTCCACTAAACACGTCGGTTCTTCAGATAAGCTGACTTCTTGTTCTTCTTCGACAGCTATCCAATTTGTTTACTTCTGCATATTCTATACATGCATTCGCGCTTAAAATTCGTCAAATTCTTCATTCTCTGAGTTTATCCATCATTCGCACGTGAGCTGAATGTCAAATTATTTCGTCTTCCTTACAGTTTTGACATCTCGGTCACGAGAGTTTGACATTCAGCCCACGGCGTGTATGTGTATATGTATCTTGAACCTTAACAGGTTGACCTTGAATTTATGTGTGTTTTGAAAACACTTTGGCGAGTTCCCCTGGCGTTGATCCAGATCCGCATAACAATTTTGCATGCAAATGGAACAACAATTTTGTTATCCTGGTGTTTATCTGGATCCATTTCGGGTCCGTATAGATTGTAATAGATTTTGTTGTTGTTGCAGCTGCTTGCAAATTTTTTGTCCGATTACTGCCCCGGGAAATCACCTATTAATAAAGCATTGAAATACGCAGTAGGACTCGTTTTATTAATCCGGGAGTACAAGTCAATAGATACTCCATTACTCCCTGTACCTCTTGTATAAGTATACAATTTTGTATACTCGCTTTTAACATTGTATGTCCTAGGAAGGGAAGTAATAAACACAATCAAAATAAAACAAAACTGAAAAAATTTTGATATTGCTCGGAAAGGATATCAAACAGAGTACTTTTCTGCTCTCGCTTGGGGAGATCTCGCTCCAAGTTCTACTTCGTAATTTTTTTAGCTTCTTTTTTTAGCTTTAAATTTTTTTTGATGTGTTTAACAATTTTTTTTAGCTTTTTCTAGCTTTTTTTTTTTTGATAATCTAGCTGGAACTCTGGAAAAGTTCTGGCAACACTGTTTACGACTTGACTCGAATACGAATGAAAACCATCGAGAGCATTCGAGATGTTTCAACAATCGAGAGAATCGAATAAAACATCTCGGACTCGCCCATCACTAAGAGTGGCACATAAAGTATGTGTTCGGTGAATGCACTAAAAGTGTAGGGTAGAACAATATAAGACATTTGTCACAGAAGTTTTAGGTAAAGGCGTCAAAAAACGAAAATTAACGAATTGCTAAGAGCAAAATCCATTGGAATATGTATTAATTTAATACTAATATTTAATTTTAAGTTGATTACAAAACACAGTTCTGCACAGTTTAGTACAAACAAGAGTTATCGAACGCAATTTTCTGCACTAGAGTACTCAAATGCCTTCACCGAACATATCTTATATTACTGACGTACGGCAAAATAGAAAATTGGCAAAGTATGCCGGATCCGGTGACTGATACGTTGCCAATGTAGTGTTGCATAGGGTTGGGCGATATATATCGATATATCAATATATCGATATTTTTAAAATAGTACAGCCGATAATATCGACGATATTTTGAACTACCGTGCATCGATAATCGATAAATTTTTGCCATTTCGAGCCAAATTCGATATTTTTCATACATTTCTGATTCGCTTCGAATTTAACAGCAGAACATTTTTTAAGAAGTGGTATAACCATAATGTCCGGGTGCTTGAATTTACATTACTTTCTTCTTCAAGCAATTCTTAATGATTTTTATGTTTATACTTCAGGATTCGTAGAATATCTGTAGATCCATCCAACTTTAACAACAAATATCTAGTAAACTATAAGTCTGCGGCAAGTTTGGATTCCAGTTTTCAGATCTGTGAGAGCACCTCTAGCCCCGTGAAGAAGTGGTTTTTCGCGGGGCGTGGTTCCTTAATGTGAAGCCAGCCCTTTCGATATATTGATATATCGATGTTTTTACACGGCATAAATCGATGTTTTTTTAAATATCGATACAATATATATCGATATATTTTTCCAATTTGCCCATCCTTAGTGTTGCACGAGCAAAATATACACAGTCTACTCAGCTGTCAGTTTCTTCCTTGTCCGTCATGACGGAGAAGTACTAATTCTGTTTAGCCCATTTGAATCACGATCTACAAACAACAGATATGGCAGTTGCCAGCATGCTGAAACTCGCAAACAGCTTAGTATGCTAGAAAAAGCATGCTTGTACTTTTAGCAGTCTTCACATTAGGCGAGTTCCCGTGGCAGTGATCCAGATCCGGATACAAATTTTGCAAGCAAATGCAACAACAATTTGGTGATCCTGGTATTTAATAATAATATATAATACAATGGCGCTATTATAACTCTGACGAGTTTTATGGCCGAGCTTCTCTCCCAATTCGAGGTGTGCTCCTTTTTGTTTTTCCTACCAATTGGGTGGACCTACAGTTTTATGCCGGCTCCGAACGGCGAATGCATTTTTTGTGAGAAGCTTTTTCATGGCAGAAATACTCTCGGAGGGTATGCCGCCCACTGCCGAGAGGTGACCGCTGCTCTTAAAAACCCAATAATTGGATTTTTACTAATTAGAAAAATTTTTTTGGTGTTTGCTCGGACTGGGATTTGAACCCGAGACCTCTGGCATAGCAGGCGAGCACTCTACCCACTGCACCACAGCGTTGTGAATCTAGCATAACATAAACGGCATACCGTATTTTCCAGCAGATGAAGACTGGCCGTAAAATAAGTACGTACTTCATCTGGCAGCATTGCCTTGTATATAAATTTCCCTTTGGTGCTGCCAGATGAGAGAAAGAGGTTTGACACAATAGGCGAGTTCCCGTGGCAGTGATCCAGATCGGGATAAGAAGTTTGCATGCAAATGCAACAAGAATTATGTGATCCTGGCGTTTATCTGTATCAATTTCGGATCCGTATAGATTGTAATAGGTTGTTTTGATCCAGATAAATACCAGGATCACAAAATTGTTGTCGCATTTGCTTCCAAAATTTGTATCCGGATCTGGATCACTGCCACGGGAACTCAGCTAATTTTCGTCAAGTATTTTTGTTACTACACGTGTACATACACGTTTTAAAATATATCTCGAAAAGAGTATTTCTGTTAAACTTCGCTTTTTTTCATGAATGTCAAAATTATACCGTACCATTTCTTTGCTTCATGAAAATTATTTCCTGTCAACGAAAGCATGGAAATAAATATCCCTAATCCATTAACCTGGCAGCACTCGTAGTTTAAAAAATTTCCCTCATGTGCTGCCGGCTGCAAATAATTTTGTATAAAACAACTTGGTCTTTCCAAATAATGATGCTTATATAATAATATATATTTTAAAATAAAGGCTATTGAATATTTCACTAAGAAATTAATGCATCAGAATGCAAGCATTTATAATAGGTAATTAATACCCACTACCAGACTCAGCGCGTGCAAAATTTCCCTTAAGTGGCAACAAACGCGAATACGAATAGTACTGCCAATCGTAAAAAGCCGATTTCCATGTGTCACTTTTTCACAATTTTTTTGCGAACGGCGGCTATTTTCTCGAGCAAAAAGTGAAATTTTTCTCACAAAAACAAAAAAATTGCATTTATAACATACCATAAGAAAATTTTAATCTAAAATATACAAGTTAAAATAAAAAGTACTATATTTACTTGTTTGAAAGTGTTAAGATAACAAAAAAGGTGATTTCTTTGCTTCGGCCAATTGGCTTTGCTGTAGCCATCAATAAATTAGTGCTACAAATGTACATTTGGATTTAGCGTGGATCACCAGCTGCTACCTTTTTTCCATATAGGGGTGCATTTGTAAATGGCTAAAGAGATTTCTAGTTCTAGTACAGCGAATAATATTATACGGCGTTCACATTGATGATGTACATTGAACATTCGCCCTTGGAAGATAATCTACAATTGTTCCTGAAGAGTCACATTTCCACCAGTGACGCCAACTCAATACTGGCGGCGCATGTTCGCGAAGTTGGCGGAACTGGTGTTGGTACACAACAACTACGGCAACAGTTGCAACGATCGCAGTCGCAAGCCGAATTATCTGTACAGGATAACGACAACGAATACAGGAGAGCTGCGTATGACGATTATACGGGGCGCATAAGATTTGGTCCAACCGATAAAGAAAAAACTCCTACTAACGGCACTGGCCCCACACCATTTGAGGATACAGCTGCGGCTAAGCCAAATTGTATTTCGAGTAAAAAAGTATATGAAGAGTTGAGTGGATTAATTGAACGTAACACAGTGACGCCTAAACTTAACGGACACAACGGAGATAGAGCATACAACAGCGACGAGGAAAAGGTATCGAAGGCAGTGGAGGTGTCAGAGGAGGTAGAGGAAAATTATGAACTAATTGATATAGTCGATGATCAAGAAGAAGAAGCAGGCGACGAATATAGTGCAATTCAGCAGGAAACGAGCAAACTAAAGAGGGGATTTGAATTAAGCGAGGAGGAAAAGAAACATAATAAAGGTGACGTTGTGTCAGGTCGTAAAATTGTTATAGAAATAGAAGAGGAAGAGGATAATTACGAATATTTTGTTGAACCTGCACCTCACAAACAGCGGAAAATTAGCGAAAGTGAAATAACCGTAAAGGTAAGTAAATATATTGAACTGACAACTCGTAACATCTAACCTAATTAAGTTTTGTCAAATATTTAAAATAAATAAAAACATATTTTTATTTATTTGCAAAAAGGTTTTTGGTCATCGCAGTCAGACACACGTTGTACCACAGCAGCAATCCCGTAAGCGTCCATTGCGTCCTGTACCGGCTGCAATACCCATTAAGAGGAAGTACTGGGAAACCGAGCTAGAATTACCGCCTTTGGAACTCATACCACCAAAAACTTCACGCAAACAACGTCTTTTGAATGGTAACTTGTTACAACGAAGTGAAAGCAGTGAAAGTGTGGCCAGTAGCTGTTATTTGACCGAGCACGACACTGACTATCCGAATCGCATCTATTTGAATGGCTATCAAGGAGCTGAGGAAGTAGAAGAAGACAACGTGACAGAAGGGGGAATAGAGCCAGAAGAAGCAGCAGAATACTACGAAAGCTATCATAGTGTGCCCAAATTAATACCGGGCATTGTTAATAGACCACAGATGGGTATCGATATATTCAACAGGCTTCGACGTTTGTTGAATTTGAATTCGGATTCTGCAACAGCCAATAATACACAAGGAGACGAAACACGTCAGAGGTAACTAAAATGTCAATTATTGATAGTGTTGATAGACTTAAATACTTATTTTGTTTCGTTACTAAATGAATAATTTCAGATCAGGAATTTTTACAACAGCGGATGCCAATCCTAATCCGATAAAATATAAAAAAGTACAGAGTCGGTTTCCTAAAATTATAACACATAAATTGGACGATGGTGAGTGATTTTAATTGATTTAAAGGTTGAAACTCAATATCGGCGAATAGCTATCATAAGTCGAATTTTTTTGCCTTTCAAAATATTTAGTGAACTCTTTGAGTAATACTTAATTTGTTTTTGTTTGTCTTCATATTACGAAATTAAGATTTATATTTTTTGCAATCGAGCTTCAAACGCTTCAACTTGTTTTTTGTTAATATAATTCGCAACACTGCTGTCAGCTTTTACAATAAATGTGAACGCGAAAAGTAAATATGTACATATATTAATAAATAACATAATAATAAAAAGACTGTTGTCTTAAAATCTGCGTAATAAATAATTAATTTATAATTTTTATTTTGAAAAAAAAAAAAAAAAAAAAATTGAAAAAAAAAACGTTAACGCAATTTTAGGCTCAGCTTGTATATAATGAACTAATTTCATTTATTTACAAACTTCTGGGAATTTTTCAGTGAAACTTTCAGGAGATATTCTGTAGATGATAATTCCAGGGACCGTAACGATTATCATTTTTATAAAAAAAAAATCATTTTTAATCCTTATAGTAATTTGATTTTTATTTTTTCGATGAAATTTGATTGATATTTTCTGATTTTTATTTTTTCGATGAAAAATAATTTTTATTATTGGATTTAAATTTTTCCGATGAAACCTGATCGATATTTTATGATTTTTATTTTTTCGATCAAAAATAATTGTTATAATTGGATTTAAATTTTTCCGATCAACTTTAATCAATATTTTTTTATTTTTTCTATCATAATAAACTTTTTCAAACGTTAGTGAATCCTATATTTGATGACCGAAGTTGACGATTGCCAACATTGTGCTTGGTAAGTTTAGAATACTATGCGTGCACATTGCCATAGCTCTGTTCTGTTCTGCTCAAAAGCATACAACACCCATACAGTAATTTTTTCAACGGCGATTATGGACGCATTTTCCAACCAATTTTAATGAAAATTGGCGCAGTTCTATTTGATAACAAAATTTATGTTAGCGTATTAATAATATAGCGTATCGTACAAAAGAAACAATTTTTTAGAGTTTATTATGATCGCAAAAAGGAATAAATAAATATTTATTAAAGTTGATCGGAAAAATTTAAATCCAATAATAAAAATTATTTTTGATCGAAAAAATAAAAATCATAAAATATCGATCAAGTTTCATCGGAAAAATTTAAATCCAATAATAAAAATTATTTTGGATCGAAAAAATAAAAATCGTAAATAATGGTTATTTAAAAATTTAAAAAATAAAAATCTTCAGAATAAAAATGAGGTCATATTTGGATAGAATGTGCTAAAATCATTAAATTGGCATACTTGCATTTTATTGTTAACCAAGTTTTCATAATGATTTTTCCATCCGAAGAAATGCAAATAACGATTAAAATCGGTCCCTGGATAATTCATCTAATTTTAACACTTTCAACTATGTATTATTAAATTATAATATTAAAGTTATCCAGAAAGAGAATTCTGCCGGCTGAGGGTTATTTTTTTTAAAGCGCGGCCGAAGGCCCCCAACGCAAAAAGGTGTTCTACACCTACATTGCTTTAACAAGGAATATCTCCTGAACTATAAGCCTCCGGCGGGTGGAACTGTGTTTTTTGTGATCTGTGAGACCACCCCTACCCTCCGGAAAAAGTAATTTTTATTGGATCGTGGTTCATTATATACAAATTTTCCCCAATTTTACTTACATTTCCTCGATTTTATATCGTTTTATTGTGTTATGCACTTTTATGTGAAGGAGTCACAATTAATTTATTCTTTTTTTACTGTAACACTGTGTTGAGGCTGATTACTGCCAACTCGACTAGTTTATGCAGTACTTTTGATTTCCATGTTATTCGTTTAGCTATCTACCGTTTTTTTCGATTGGCTTACAAAAAAAATGCATCTAATAAGTATATCGTGTTTGGTTAGTTAACGCAACAGCACGGAATAAACCGAGAAAGCTGCCCAGCTGGTTAGGGGGCTTAGAATATAGCAAGGCCTGTTATATACAAGAGGCGAAAAAAATCCAACGGCTTAGAAAGTTGATAATGGCAAAGAAATCGTTCGCACGATAGTCGAGCTAGCGCCGGAAGGGACTAGTACCCAAGCGTACCGTCCGGCAAAGGACTGTTGCTTCCCCTACACTCGCCAAAACCTTCGGGTAGTGTGTTGGGGGCTACAACAACAATAACAACTCTCAATTTTCGTTCAGTGTTTCTCAATTTTCGTTCAGTTTTTCTCAATTTTCGTTCAGTTCGTTCTCTTTTGCTGGAGGGAAAGTAAAGAAACACGAATTAGCTGTTAAATTTAAATACATAATTAGCAATAATTAACATTAGTTAGTGGGTAGAGAAACACTCCTAGTTTTAAAATCAACACAGCTGGACGGAAAAGATATGGAAAGAATAAAGGAAAAGTGAAAGTAAACTTAAGATTAGTACATTTGTATTTATATACCCAGCAAACATTCGGAGTCATAAAAGAATCAGAAAGGAATCCTAAACTGGAGTGTTCACACACTCATTTTGCAGTCCGAAATGTATGTATATCGTCGCTCCGGAAGAAGAAAGACGCATGTCAGTAATTTGTCGACGAAAAAAGGCGCATTAAAAATATGTCGGGGAAGAAAGACGCTTTACAAAACATGTCGACGAAGATAGACGCGTTAAAAAATATTTCGACGAACAGAGACGCATTATAAAATATTTCGACGAATAAAGACGCATTAGCATTAATATTGACAAAGAAAAATAAAAAATCGAATACGTCTTTCTTTCCCAAAAAATATTTAAATGCGTCATTCTTTATAGTAAAAAAAAAAATAAAGCCTCTTTCTTCGTTATCAAAAAAAAATAAAGAGTCTTTCTTTCGAAAAATATTTTTAATGCGTCTTTCTTTGAAAGAAAAAAGTTTGCGTCTTTCTTCCTCAACAAAACAATTTGCGTCTTTTTTCTTCTATATATATATTTCTGTACGTAAGTTGGTCGCCCGATACGAGCCTAATTCCATACATCATACATATGAGCCTGAATAATAGTCATAAAAGACTCTTATTGGGTTCATATTTATGGCTCTTTTTTTCATTCTTCTATGATTAGCAAAACGAAAAAATAATTATTTTCCATGCATTTTACTTCCGCTGACCCAGTTCTATCCAAACGCTTGTTATCGTCTTTTCTAGACCTTCTTCACCTTCACTGCTTGCTTCATCGCGTTGTCTATTTTGTATTCTCCTCCTGATTCGAACCTGACATCAACCTGAAATTCAATACAATGCCATCATATACTGGGACATTCAACATTATATTGAACTTCAGTTATACTTTTATACTTCCCCTTTTTCGAAACCGCATCTATGAATTACAATTATCATTTGAAAAAAAAAAAAAAAATCGTAAAAAAGTTCTTGAGCTCATATTTCACACATATTCGAATTTATATAGGAACCGTAATTATGAGGGTCATGTTTCCACATATTTCGGTGTAAAGCTGATTCCACATAAAACTTTTTTCGCTTTGCGTTCTGCCTTTTTTAAACGGTTTTATTTAGCTCACCCCGTTTGTTTTTTTATTTATTTATTATTTATTCTTGGGTCAAATTTATTAATTCAAATTTCACCGTCTTCCTGTCAACCGATTAATCTGAAATTTTGTACGCATGTATAACCCCGATGACAATGCAATATTATGAAAAAAAAATTCCGCTAGGTGGCGCGTGGGTCGCTATATTTACAAAAATCGCATTTATGGTCCGATTTGGCTGAAATTCGGAACATATATTACTACCTTGAAAAGAAATATTTTCTCAAAAAAAAAATTCCGCTAGGTGGCGCGTGGGTCGCTATATTTACAAAAATCGCATTTATGGTCCGATTTGGCTGAAATTCGGAACATGTATTAGTAGTACCTTGAAAAGAAATATTTTCTTTAAAAAAAAATTCCGCTAGGTGGCGCTTGGGTCGCTATATTTACAAAAATCGCATTTATGGTCCGATTTGGCTGAAATTCGGAACATGTATTACTACCTTGAAAAGAAATATTTTCTTAAAAAAAAATTCCGCTAGGTGGCGCGTGGGTCGCTATATTTACAAAAATCGCATTTATGGTCCGATTTGGCTGAAATTCGGAACATGTATTACTACCTTGAAAAGAAATATTTTCTTAAAAAAAAAATTCCGCTAGGTGACGCGTGGGTCGCTATATTTACAAAAATCGCATTTATGGTCCGATTTGGCTGAAATTCGGAACATGTATTACTACCTTGAAAAGAAATATTTTCTGATACCAGCTGATATCAACAAAACTGGGGGTTTACCAGCGGAACTGGAAATATTTGTGGGGGCAAAAGTCATGCTACGGTCCAATATTGACGTTTCAAAGGGATTAGTAAATGGCGCTATAGGCTACATCAACGAAATCATTTGGCCTCAATTTCGTCGAACTCAGATGTATGCAACAGATGTACCTTCCGTCCGAATTGATTTCGCAAGAGACGGAGTACATCTTATACACCCGAAAGCCATACAGTTTCCAGCTAAGTACAATTACGGGACGGCTGAAATAAGAATGTTGCCTTTAATACTATCATGGGCTTCTACAATACATAAAATGCAGGGCAGCACTGTGGATCACGCGGTCGTATACTTAGGTGCGAAACTGTTTGAAGAAAGTCAAGCCTACGTGGCTCTTAGTAGAGTAAGAACTTTGCAGGGACTACGTATAGAGGCGTTGGACTGCAATAAACTAACGGGCAAGAAACCTTGCAATAATGAAGCACTAAATGAATTAAACAGAATGCGAAATAAAAACTAAAAACTAGAAAATAAAAATAGGTAAAAAAAACTTTTTAAGTTAAACGGTTTTATGTTATACATACATTGCAATGTTTAAGATAAATGTACTAAAAACCCAAAAATAATAAAATAGATACAGTCGTGGGAATTATAAACATTTGCATAGACTAGACTAAAATAAAACCGTGGGGCACGTCAATTGTTTACAATCGTTGATTAAAATGTTTGTTTTGTAATGTTACACTATAATTAGGCAGTTGTTCAACCGACAACGATGGACGTGTGATAAGTAGGGCTAGAATGTGGAAAAAAGCTAGCAAGCTCGATTATAAGCGAGTTTTAGGGTTTCATAGTGGTGAGCGAGTAGTACTTTTATCATATGTTTTGTCGATTAAAGACAAACTACGAGCAGTGAAACGATTCCTCGTGTGAATGTCCAACGATAAACTAGTTGAAACATCTCTTTTATTAACATGGAGTGTATAACTATTGGAATTTCCATGAGCAAGAAAATAGTAAGTAATTTCCTCACCGTCTGCGGGCCAACTGCCTAACGACGAATTAAACGATTCTTCTATCGCACATTAAGTCGATAATTTGTAGACAATTGACGTGCCCCCCGGTTTTATTTTAGTCTAGTCTATGCAAATGTTTATAATTCCCACGACTGTATCTATTTTATTATTTTTTGGTTTTTAGTACATTTATCTTAAACATTGCAATGTATGTATAACATAAAACCGTTTAACTTAAAAAGTTTTTTTACCTATTTTTATCTATGTCAAAAAACGCAAAACTGAAAAACTATGCCACAATCAAGCCACAATGAACGTTGTAACATCACTCAAAAAGTATTTATTTTCTGAAAAATCTTTCATTCTCCGTTTTATTTACAAAAAAGTAAATAAGAAAATAAAAATCTATTAAATTATTTTTTAATTGTGTGAAATTTAAATTTGTTTATTTACATTTGAAGTAAAGTGAAACTGAAAAAAAATTTCAACGCACCCAAAAGTTGTGATTTGGGCAACTTTGTGCTTTACGTAACTTCGGCGTTGCGTTACTTTTTGTTATGTGAGAAACCTCATATAGATACTTGTATTTTAATCTCAGCTGTCACGCAGAAAGTGTCACGTAGAGCAACACAAAGTTCTATGTGGAATCAGCTTAATACATGATTTCAAAAGTTTAAGACTCATACTCATAATATACAGATATTTCGGACTCATAATGTGCTCCAAATTATGAGTGCTCCGAGAATGTTGTCTGGGTACAAACATTTGTGTTTGTTTTCTTTTTTTTATACCTCTTGGGTTGGTATACTGCGGACTGGTGATGTGGTATTTTGAGTTCGTTGAGTTTTTCTTTAAATTGTGATTAGTTTTTATCATTGTCCTTTAATTTTTAACAAATTTTATTATTTATTTATTACATAATATTTTATATTGTAATAAAAAAAAAATAAAAATAAAATCCCTTAAAAAACTAGTGGAAATACGTCACTGTTCGTCGATATTTTGTTTCAGCCTAAAAATAAAATATGTTGTACATGCATACACACATTTACCATGTGTTTATGTTTACCCTTTTGTATACTCGCATGCCACTCCCAGGCGACTTTGATGTGATCTCAACGTTTCCTAAGCACGAAAAGCAAGTTTTGTCGTGCAAGTCGCCTAGCAGCGCTTCCAAGCCAACACTTGAAATGACTCAACGAAAATCGTTACACTCCATTGGTTAGTTAAGCTAAAACTGCATTTTGTTCACTCACTTTCATCTACATTTCAATTTTTTCTCGAAAATGTAGAAAAGCCCAGATATCGTAAATCAATATTCACTGCTCCCACCGTGACACACCGTTTAGTTAAAAATACTTCCTATGCTGATGTGGAATTTTCCGATGATGATGAACCGGAGTTAGTGAAGGGTTTCGGTATTGGGACTGGGGCGGCTGCGAGTGGGTCTATGTTGGGCAATGGACGTGTTCTCAAGAAGTCAGCACGCGTTTTCAATGTACCAATTTTGCGTGAGGATGAAGCGTCCGCAGCAGCTAGATTGGCGGCTTCAAAACCGCCGCCACCACCACTCATTGAGCCACGTACCGGTAACATCCTAGCAACTTCACTAATACCTGAGATCGATTTGACGAAGCGCAAGCCAATGATGTCTATGTCCTATTCGGATGCATTGCGACAGAATTTGCAGTTACCCGCTGGTGGTGGCCATGTCTTGGGTAGACGATCGGCCAGTTCAGTGTCATCGTCAGGTGGCACCTGTAAGTGCTTATTTGTTATACGCCATTTTTTTGTTTTTACATTTGTATATTTTCTCATACATACATATTTACCATACCTTCAGCTGCTTCGAATGCTGGCTTCAACCTTCTGGGAAATCTTCGCGCCAGCATGTGGTCCACCAATGCTCGTTCAATACTCACACAGGAAAAAGACACCGCAGAGCACGAAAAGTATCAGCAACTATTGGAGCAGGTTGTTCCTTGTTTGTACGGCTCACCAGAGCGTACAAATGCGTTTTCCTCACAACCGGCAAAGCCGCCGTTTAGTTTTGATCTGGGCGGCGGAGTACAGAGCCGAGGTCCCCTACAAAGCAGCAGCATTGTACAGCAAAAACAATTGGGAGCACAACGAAAAACTCTCGGCATACAAAATAGCTTATCACGTCCACTTAAACGGCCACCACTTTCATCAACTATTAATTTGGACGACGATGATGACGACGAAGAGAACAATGAAGATGTCACATTTGTTAGTGTGAAGCAACATCGTCCCGTGTTGCAAAATGGTCCGTCAACGGTGGTTGTGGATGACGAGGATGAGATAAGCGAAATTATTGATTTGGATGAAGATGAGCGGCAAGTTGTAGCGGCATGCACAAAATTAAAAGGTCAAAACGCCACCGATATTGGCGCGGGCATAAAGGAGAAGAAAATATGTGCAACGCGACTGTAAGTTTTGCTATGCAATTGATAAACTTCATTCTGAAACTTTTACAAATTACAGACCCTACGTTGAGCCGGTTAATACCTTGCAAGAACGTTTCAACACTTCTCCGCATCTTAAAGCAAATTGGCTGGAGGCATTGCAGACGAAATGGACTGAAAAGAAGAAGAGTCGCCTACAGGAGGTTCACGATACCAAGAATGTGTAAGTTTTTTTTTTTTTATATATTTAAAATTGCTACGGTTTTGCTAACCATTTGCAAAAAATACCCTTAGGGTGGAGAAGTTGACAGCCGAGCGACGTGCGGCTGAAATGGAAATGCAAGATCGTTTGCGTAAAATACAAATAGTCGATCCCGATTTGCTAGTAATTGATGATTTTCTACAACCCGAAATAGAGGAAGAGCCCGAATTTGTCGAACTAAATGCAGAATACCAAGCACAAATAAAAGCAGCAATTATCGGCTCACCCAACGAGGTAAATTTTACTGCTTCACTTCTCACTAAAATTGCATTTGCGCTGCATTTGTGTAAAAGGCAAAGAATTGCACTTCAAACTGAAAGCAAAAACATACCAACATTTACACAAAGTGAATTTAAAATCATGCAAAACTGTAGCGAATAAATCTCTTCTGTGTTTTTTTTTTTTTGCATTTTCAGGTTCTCGTTTCTAAATTCAATTTGAATATCACCCGTCGCGATATACACACGCTGCTCGGCAATAATTGGCTCAACGATGAAGTTATAAATTTCTATATGAATTTAATTACCGAACGTGGTGACATCAAAAATGAAACGCACGGCTTTCCCAGTGTCTATGCAATGAACACTTTCTTCATACCGCGCCTACTCTCGGCTGGGCATAGCGGCGTTAAGCGTTGGACACGTAAAGTTGATATATTTTCCAAAGATATAATTCCAGTGCCGGTGCATGTGGGTGGTGTGCATTGGTGCATGGCCATTATACATTTGAAGAATCACACAATTAAATATTATGACTCAATGGGCACACCCAATCCGAGCGTACTAAAAGCACTCGAACAGTATCTCAAGGACGAATCGATGGACAAGCGAAAGCAACCGTACGACACCAGCGGCTTTGCTGTGGAGTCGGTGCGCGACGTGCCGCGACAAATGAATGGCAGCGATTGCGGTGTATTCAGTTGTATGTTTGCCGAGTATATAACAAGGAATCGTGAGATAACATTTTCGCAACAGCATATGGAATATTTCCGTCATAAAATGATATTAGAAATTGTGCGCGGTGAATTGTTGCAGTAGTTAGAGGTGAATGCAAAGATAACATCAACAACAACAACAACAACAACAACAACATAGTAAATATAGCTATGTAAATATGAGTACATAAGTTTTATATTTCGTTATACATAAGAGATCGTTTGTGTTGGTGGGTAATTACCTTAGTGTGGATGGTTGGGGGAAAAGGCATTTTGCAGCGGAAAATGTAAAATTAAAACAAAAACAAAAAAAGAAAAAGAAATGTCTAGAAAAAAAAAAGAAAACTGAAAGGAATGACTATTATTATTTTGTGTAGTAGCGTATGAATCAAGAAAACATAAAACATTTACATATAGACACATGCACATGCGGACATACATACATACGCTCAAGGACAAAGGTATTTGGCGCATTTCTTATTACAATATGCATCAAAAAATTGTAAAATTAAAAATTAAATATATTTTTTTTTGATAATTTAACTAAAAAATTCGCTCAATTTTAAATACAATTGCCCTTTGATTAAAAATAAAAAAATCATTTTTTTATTAGCTGCTTTCTTTTGCATGCAAGTTGGAAAAAACACTAGCTAGCTTTTGCGAATAACATGCAAAGCAACAACAAAAACTAAGGGCCGTTTACTCAACCTCTGATTAACGCTAACCGGAGGACAAAGGCCCGGTTAAGCGATGGACTGCATTATCGACCATGTGTTAAATACATACATGGTTTGATGAAGTCGATAATGGTGTTTAACCGAACTTTAACCGTGGTTAGCGTTAATCAGAGGTTGAGTAAACGGCCCTAAGCTAGCTAATTGCTTAAGCGAGTTGAGTTGGAAGCGCTTAGCGCTTTGTCGAACTCAACAGCAGTGTTGCAAAGCAAAATAATGAAGCTAATGTGAATAGCACATGAAAGTGCATAATTAAATACGCATTTTGTTGCTTTTAACAATGTTTTTTTTTGTTTTTTTTTGGCTACATACATACATATGTTTCTCTTTACCTATTTTATGCAAAATTTATTAATCTATTTATTTAATTTTGATAGCTGACACCACAGGCTTGCCAATAAGCAAGCAAGTGCTTGTTTGGCAAGTTGCAGCGTTTTTTTTCGCAAGGTCGTTAGCAAAAGAAAATCACGATTTTGACGAAAAAATGTTGTTTGTATTGTAAATAAATCACGCATACGAATACTTTTGTCACGGAGCGTTCAACTAAATATATACTTATGTATATGAATGTATGTATGTATGCACATATGTACATTGTGTCTTTGATTTAGCTAAGTTAAATGCTATGTACTATTTATTTTCTCATTTAAGAAGGCAAAAGCAAAACAGAAAAAAAACATAAAATTTCCAAAGCTAAAAGCCGCTACGTTGAAATTCAGCAGCAGCAGCAGCACTACTAAACTAAATACTTACATACATACATACACCCAAAAATGCATATATGCACATATGTATGTTTGCTGTTTTGTCAACCAAACGTTAACTTGTAAGCGGTTCCATTTCCATTTCATACAATAATTTCATCAATATATACTATGGTTTAATTACTTAGTTTAGTGTAATTTTGCAGAAAAAAAGAACAATAATAAAAAAAAAATTAAAAAAATATTGAATGTAATTCAAGGTCTTTCTTTTTGCTCACATTACTTAATTGTATGTATGTAATCTCTAATGTTTATCTTCGCTAAGTTTATTGTATGAAGTTGCCACTTAAAATGTTAATTAAATAATCTCTCTTTAAAAACTTACTTACGAGCCGTTTTCTCAATCTACACTTAAAATAACTCATAGTTAAAACATCATTCACGACTTAGGGACGTTTACTCATCCTCTGATTAACGCTAACCACGGTTAAAGCGCGGGTAAACGTCATTATCGACTTCATCAAACCCACACATTTAACATGCGGTTGATAATGTAGCCCATAGCTTAACCGGACCTTTATTCTCCGGTTAGCTTAATCCGAGCTTGAGTTAACGGCCCTTAATCAAACTCATACATTTAACATGTGGCCAATAAAGCAGACCATATTTTAACGCACACTTTGACCTCCATTTAGCGTTAAAGGGAGCATGAGAGAACGGGCGCTTAAAACGTACGCTCTGTTCAGAAACTCAGTTTGAATCGCAACCTGCGTTCATAAACGTAAATTTTTCATCCAACGTCCGTCGTATTTATTTATCACAAACATCAAAAAAATATGTAGGTACTACCGCTGTTGCGATTCATGCTGCGTTTCTGAACATAATCGTATTTTGTAACCATTAATACCAGATTGTAGAAACAATTATTTTCTTATTAAATATTTGTAAGTATTTAAAACTTGTGAGTAGCTAAGAAATTATGCATGTGCAGCACATGTATAGATAATGTGGTGCTTAAATGTCCGATTTACTTAACCTTTACTTTAGCAATACTACAGCCGAAAATATTACAAGTACATCTTAACTACGGTCCCGATTGCAGACGATTAAGGCGTGTCACATAACAATTCATGTTCATTTTAAGCATCAAACAAATATACATACATAATATGTATATTATACAGTTACCGACATTTAAAAGGGGTTAGCTTGGTTTTTTTTTTTTTTAATTTCAGCATAAAATTCCTTGAAAATTGTAGGTAAATAAAGCAAGAAACCTTTTTTTTTTGAATGACAGCAACTATACTGCCTTACATTCGGCCTTATTCTCGCGGTCATTCTTGTTGCAAAATTAAACATAAAGGATATATTTTTCAAAATTTTTGCTTTAAACAAATTTTAATAGCAACGGCCGTTTTTTTTTTTGTATTAGCGCACGGCAACTGGAATAGAGGCGATTATGTGCTAATTGTAATAACAAAATTAAAAATAAATAAGTAATAATTTTTTTTGTTTTGTTTTTGTTTTTTCAACATCTTAAAATTTCTTATAATTTTTTTTGTCTTACTTCTAATAAATTGTATGTATGTAAATTTACCTTAACAAAAAAGTTGTAAACAATCACGTACATGAGTGTGTAGTGCGCGTTGCAAAAAAAAAAACAAAAACAAAAACCACAATTATGACAGCATAGAGGCGTTTTATCTTTACTACATTTATTTTTTTTTTTTTTATTTTTTAGAAACTAGAAAAAAACTTTTTAAGCATGGATGTAACTACAGCTGTTTCACCTTAGATCCCTCTAAGACTCATCAGGTTACTTTTGCTTCTGCCAAGACTCGAACTTGCGCACCTTGCAGTACAATAACTACAGTTCTAACCGCTGAGCTATTGCCTGCCTTCGACATCTGATAGAAAATTTGTTGCTAGTTTCTTTCCTACTATAATTCGTTTCTAACTTATGCACATACATATGTACATATTTACATATTTTTGTATGATTAAACATAAGTAGCGAATAAAGTGTAGGGATGTTCAAATGAACTTAATTTTTTATTTTAATTTATTTAATTTAACGATTTTTTTTGTCTTTTTTTTAACTCTATTTTTCATTTAATTTTTGCAGGCAAAATCATCTCTCTCTCTCTACCACATACATACATAATACAATAATAATTAATTTATCTGTCTATTATAAGCTGTTTACAGTTAAATGTAAGTTAGCATTTCTGAATTACTACATACTATGTATTTACGTATAGTTTTTAAAATGAATTTGTATGTCATTGATAATAAATATATACAATATAAAATAAAGTACATACTAGTATACATAGCAAAGAGTGTTACTTCAAATTATGTACATGCATAATATGTACGTTTTGGTAGTTGTGGTTTGACTATCTCAAATAAAAGACTGCTCTACACGCAAGAATTCCTTCATTATGACCATATACAAACACTACAGCAGCTCAATAATGTTCAATGTGCAGAATGGTGGTCGGAATGACGATCCAAGTTAATGAAAGTCAAGTCGAAAGTCAACAGTAGTGGCTATTTCGCGCTTTACAAACGACATCCGATTCAAAGGAATATATTATGTAAGTATGTATGCACATTACGGTGGTCCTCAAATGTATGGAGACAAATTTCATAGCATATTTGCTTAACCTCACTCTCTAGATCGATGCTAATATAGTCGTATATCTATTATTTATATAAAAATGAATATGTGTATATGTGTGTGTCCTTTATGGACTCGCGAAATAATCAATCGATCTTATGTGTATAGGGTATATAGAATTTCGAAAAAGTGGGAACTTGCCGGAATATAGGCCCAAATGTGGACCCAGAGTGACCCAGCAAGTGTTTGAGTAATAGGGTTATCAAATGAAAGGTGCTGAGCAGGCCTTCAACATAGAGTTATTTTCATTGCGACGCCTAGGCCGAGTCCCCAAATATGGGCCAAAACGTGGACCCGTATGACCCTCGAATGTTTCTAAGCGATATTGGTATCAAATGAAAGGTGTCGAGCAGGGCTTCAAGATACAGATATTTTCATTGTTACTTTTTAATTCGGTTTCCCAGAGATGGTTGAAGTAGTGGGCCCGGATGGTGATGGATGGTCCCGGTAAAGGTAAAGGGTCTCTGCGAAGCGGGACGGGTATTTGCTAGTGCTATATATAATTTATATATATAATTGTCGTTTTCGATTCACCATAACACAAGCGAGGTCGGATCGAACAAAAATGTTTGAACCCATAATGAGTAGTAGCCATACTCGCTAACTGGTCGATAAAAATTTCCCTCTGCTCGCTATCATTCACATACAAATTTGACAGAAGTAAATTTATAGCCAGCAGAGAAATTGTGAATCGAAAGCGGCTATTATAAATCTTTGTCCCGATCGGAAACGGTTAAGAGATATCGCATAGTGGTAAATTTTGTTCCCGATCGAAGATGGTAGTGGTGTCGAACAGGGGTCCCATATAGTTATCTGAACTTTGACGCCTGTGTGACAGCCTTTAGCTATCTTCGATCGGGACTAAAATTTATATGTGATATCTTTGACCGTTTTAGGAGGTGGAACTGAAAAAAAAAATGTTCATTTGATTTTAAGGGCCACCCTGCTGTACATACATACATATGTAGTCGTACTTCAGCGATACGCTGAGCTTTCTTTTTATTTCGAATAGACACCTTCTCCACATGCTACATATGTACCTAGATATGTACATACAACATTTATATACATAGTTACATACATACATACATACATACATATGTATGCAAGCACACGATCCTTCCAGCCAAAATATCTGTCACGCCCCCATTTCGCGATTTTCTTTTGGTTAAAACAACACATGTTTCTCTTGCTATCGTCATAAAGATCTTAATAGCTAAAATTGTTGGCAGTGTCGTTGGACATCAACTTAAGAAGTGAAGAGAGAAGAATCTGCTAAGTCAAAATGTTTACCTTTTTCTATCTATTCTTATTTATCTTTCTACTTGAAAGAAAAAAAAAACAGTAATGATAAAATAAGCGGAAACCATAAAAACAACCAAGTTGTAAACAATGTGTTAAATTTTGCATATTTTAATTTCATTTTCTTTATTATTACCGTTTTAAGTGACTGTGTGTATTATTTGAGTGATTTCGTTGTGTTAATATTTGTTCGTTTTTTAATTGTTAAAAAAAAAACATTGAAAAAATACCTCACTAATGACGGCATCATTGCTTAGCCTAAGAACAACAATTCCCATTCTCAGCTCATTAGGCGGCAAAAACGTGCGAATTAGAGTCGAAAGCCTCAAAAGCAGGGAACGAAAATATGTAAACTTTTTTTCTTGCAAATACGGTCAAAATAGTAGCAGTGCTAGGAACTCAAATCTGCAAAACAAAAATAGGATTGCTTCTCCGACATAAACTTCATTGGATGATGAATACAATACTAAATCTTATACATATACATATAAATTGAATCAGTTTTCAAATAATATTTACGGTTTTATTCAAGTTACCCTAATATGAGGCGGTCAAAATAACTAATAGCAGCCTTTCAGCGAGTGTTTACTCTTTAAGCTCGTAAAGTTTTTAAAAGTTTTCTTTTTAGAAAAAAAAAAAATTATAATACAAGTAAGATTAATCAAAATAGAAGAAAGCTGAACTATTTTTGCTATTTTTTTTTTCTCATAGTGGGACTCGTAGAGCATTGGGGAAAAGGAAAATCTTGTGCTAACTAAAAAACTTGTTTCAACAGTTAAAAAATCTAGAACTTCAAAATTTGATCGGGTTTTCAGCCTAAATGATTTGAAACAGGGACTTGTAACGCGTTTCGGTTTCTGTTACACAGCTAATTAACGAAACTGAAACAGAAACCAAACTCCTTTGTAACAAAAGTCGAAACAAAACTCCGAAACGGTTCCAGCAGAAACAAAACCTGTAACGAAAATAAATTAATTTTTTTCCTTGTAACAAAACCCGTAATTTTAATTTGTTTCTCAGTAGCAAAACTATATTTGAAGAAACAAAATTAATTTTATTACAAAGGAGTTTTGTTTCTGCTTCAGTTTCTGTTACAAGGAACAAAATTAATTTAGTTTCGTTACAGGTTTTGTTACTTATTGAAACCGTTACAATAATTTAGTTTCGAATTTAATTCTATCCTTTAATGTTTCTTGGAACAGACACGTCAGAAACGTAAGTTTCGTTTCGTTACGAGTTTTGTTACAAGTCCCTGATTTGAAATGCTTTTAGAATCCAAAAACAAGCAGAGGAATCGTGGAATAAAGTTTGGGATTTCTTCTTGAAACTTGACTGGGTTGGTACCACATACCCAAAATAAACCTTTTGATAACTGCTACTGAACTGAAGACGGAATGAAATATGGAAGAAAGTCTAGAAACTATTAAGTAGCTGAAGGTTAGGATAATGTAATTAGTATAGTATAATTCAACGAAGAGTATCGGTATAGACAATGTGGCACATTACACATAGATTTTGCTTCGCATAAGAACGTTTAAACTTTAAAGTGATCCATTAAGAAATAGCGACCATAAGGTTAAGGTTGGGTATTATTAATGGATCGCAGTGGAGCCCTTCTGCATCAACGCCGTTTTACAAGTGCCAAAGATTAAAGTACATCCTGTTTTACTCAATACTCAACGGCTCTTAAAAATAAAAGCAGAGCTCATACTCAAGAAACTACTCAAACTTCATTTCAGGTAATTATCGAAAAAATTAAGTTGTCTTGTTTGAATTGGTTGAATTTTAATGGCTTGACAATGCTAAATTCATTCCTATTTGCAGAGAGAGTCAAGCGTTGGACTTCTATTTTATACCGCTTTTGATTACCTCTATGTCCGATAGAATCGTTTAAATAATTATGTATTTTAAAAAATCACAAGCTTTACGTTCCCTGGTCAAAAGAGATAACCGCTGTTTATTTGGAGTATATGTATGTACACATATGTATGTATGTACATATGTAATATAAATCGACATATATATATATATATATATATATATATATATATATATATATATGTTAGTGGGAATGTGTATATATTTCGCGTCTAAACCTAATTAAGTTGTTGATTTTGAAAAATAATGTGCCAAATGTCGTTTGTAAATATGTATATATGTATGTGCATATTGTGTATGTACATACACACTTGGTTTACTTATTTACTGTGCAAATATATGTACATATGTACCTACCTAAAAACAATAACATCTTTGTGTCAAAGTAAAATTTTTTATACAACTCTATACTTTGTTCACTCTTCGAATTTGGATAGATCGGTGCACTTCATAATGTACCCAGTAAACATTGATAGTTACACCTGAAGTTCGGAAAAATAAAATTGAAGTTCAGAATTTCCAATTGAAGTTCAGAAAATCTAAATTGAACTTCAGAAAGTTTCATTTGTAGTTGAGAAAATTACAATAGAAATTCAGAAACGAGACGCCGGGGCGTATGAGCAACTTTTTATCTAAATTTTATTTTCTAAATAAAAGAAAAACATACATACATATGTACCAGAGATCAGCAGCGGTGCACCGCATTTTCTAAAGCACCGCAAAAATACTTATTTTTTGAGTGGCTCAAAAAATAAGTACCCAGAAAAAAAATTCGCCGCCACCGCATTGATTGAAAACCTAAATGATATTGCGGTATTAAGTGTTGTTTACACCGCCTACCGCAAACACCGCATAACGCAAACACCGTATACCGCAAACACCGTATATCGCAAACACCGTATATCGCAAACACCGCAATCACCGCAAACACCGCATTTGTTTATTTGTATACTATTCAGTGTTGCCGGAAATTTTTCACACACTGCAAAGGTATCGGCAATTGAAATTTCATTTTTGTTTGTACATAAATACATAGATATGTGTTACTGAATATAAGATACACAGCAAATTTATTCTCAAGTATTTTTTTTGTGCTTTGTTTTTTGTGGCAGTTTTTTGAATAATAAAATATTTTTCAATAATGATATAATCAAAAATTCATTTTTGAAATCCAATACGACTAATAGGGCCATCAGAATGAATACTTTTCCGTCAAACTAGCAATCCGTTTAATTGACAACATAGTTGAATTAAATGTATTTAAATGACGATCGACACATTCAGTACTTAGGCTTTGCCGTAAAAAAGACATCTAATTCAACTATGTTTCTAAGTTAAACGAATTGCTACATTGACGGAAAAGTATTCATTCCGACGGGCGCATAATAAAATGTATAAAAATAAACATGTGTATTGTTGTTGCTCCAATAAAATGACAAAAACTTCGGTTTCAATCAATGTATCGTAGCCAATTTTGTCGATTGTGAAAATTGAATGAATGCCTCGTTGCAAAATAAAGAATTATGTCACAGACAAACAAAAATGTGTAAACAAACTTATGTGTATCACTAAGAAGCCATAAATGTGATTCAAGGATTTTAGGAAAAAACTCTAATTCATGTAAATAGGACATATTTTTATCTTGAAATTCATTAGTCAAATTATTTTGAATGTAAACAAACTCTAAATTTTAAGTGGCCCTTTCAATGAAAAAAACCAATCCTGAGAGTTTTCCTGTATAGATATTCTTTGGTTAAAATCAATTTGTAATCAGTAGTATTTTTCATTAGAAATCCATAAGACGGCAAACAAAAAATCGCACTGGCAACATTGTAAATATCTCTATTTGGGAAATGCGGTGTTTGCGGTATGCGGTGTTTGCGATATGCGGTGTTTGCGATATGCGGTGTTTGCGGTATACGGTGTTTACGATATGCGGTGTTTGCGGTGTTGTGATATACATACTACCGCATACCGGAATTGATCAAGAAAATGCGTTACGGTGTTTATTGTGATCGCATATTTTGCGGTTGCGGTCATACTCCCACCGCATTTTTTATGAGTATACTCTAAATCACAAAAAATGTATCGCATGCTGATCTCTTATATGTACCTATCGCTAGCTTAGAGTGCAAATTGGCTAAGTTTACTTTTATGTGAAAGTATATTTTTATGTAGAACGCTAGAAAAATCAAATATGCACCACGCTAAGCAGGTCTGTGATACTTGTAGTATTTCTACTCGTTTTTATTCAGTGATACGCAAATTGGCTAAGTTCAAAAGGCGAAGAAAATTGGCCAAGTCCAAAATATTTACATACATGAGCAGAAAACTTCATACAGACATTTTTTTGTTTTTGTGCCTCCTGTAAAGTTTGAAAAATGCCACTTTGCTAGCGCTACGTATACATTAGACCGTATCACAAAAAATAAAGTTCAATGTTAAATATTTCACATAGCTGGTTTTGAAAAAGTATTTTTTTTAATTGTTGGGGTAAGTGGAAAAAAATTCAACAACTATTTACAGCGAAGGTTGAGTGTATAACTATTTCACGAAAAACCATTTTCGATCATCAGCACTCTTTTCGGAAGTGGATGCCACTAGGGATTGAACGCGAGTACATTCCATCTTCAGCCGCAATGTTCATTCCACTTTCGAAAAGAGTGCTGATGATCGAAAATGGTTTTTCGTGAAATAGTTATACACTCAACCTTCGCTGTAAATAGTTGTTGAATTTTTTTCCACTTACCCCAACAATTAAAAATTGAATTAAAATAAATTTCGTGCTAAGCACTAAAAACTCTTTCAAGTATTTTTTTTTAGTTTTGAAATTAAAATAATAATTACACTAATGTGTGTGTCTAGGCGTATGAGTAACTTTGTTTAGATAGAGACTTTTGAAAGTGGATATGTAAATAAAATCATAAAGACTTTTGAAAGTGTATTCGTGTTTAATGCTATTTTTTTTTTTAAGAATACGGAAGGATTTTGCAATATATAAAAAATCCATCAAAAACTCAAAATCGAAAAAATCTCGCATAGCCCTCTTTGAAAGTTATAATTTATCTGCGCTGGAACTTATCAGCTGCTTTTTAATGTGCAAACTTCTAAACATGAACTCTCGCCTATGCGAAATGACACTGCGTTGTCTCACCTTTTACATACATACAAATGTACGAGTATGTATATGTGCATTTGATTCTCATGCCTATAAATAATTTTCTTTTATTTCAGTTGCTTGCAATTTTCTTACTTGTAAACACTTGCATGTGTGATGTTTGCGTGTGTGTTGGAATATTTGCTCTAATTTTCTAAAAAAAAAAAAAGAGCTTCATTTATCAGACGCTAGAGCGTATAAGCGATAATTTTCGCTTGTGTTTTGCTCAGCATCCCTGCAAAAAATGCGATCACTCCGGGATACATCCGGGACAACTCGCAAGGGAGCATGCGATTACTACCCATTTGTATCTCTTTATATGGGTTGAAGTGTTCTCTTTTGTTTGAGCATGTCCTATCAAGAGACTAATTGTACCCAGTTTGTACCTGAACGGGTAGCAAAAGCGCACAATTGTACCCGTTTTGTACCCGAACAGGTAGCAAATGCGACACATCCATTTGTGCGACTAATTGTACCCGTTTGATACCCTTTCGGGTACAATTCGTCTACAATTAGTATACATATGAACCCGTTCAGGTACAATTGGGAACAATTGTAGACTAATTGTACCCGAAAGAGAGCGCTCCCGGACAAATCTTTTTAGAGACTCGTCGCACACTTTTTTACAGGGATTAACCGTCGCTGTAGCTGGTGCCACCAAGAACGCCGCGCCGCCAACGTCGCCAGCTGCTGTCCGTTGCCTTGAACGGCAAAATCACTCGGGCGAACGTTTATTCTCATGTTTCATGCGCCAACCAATCATGTACTCATTTACTCAATTCTTCTCTAATCGCAATTGTGCGTCGATGATCATAGAACTTTGATCAATTATACACGCATAAATGAATGAAACGATGTTTTTGGTAAGCTTGTTGAAGGAGATCAATGTGTACAGTATTAGACATTAGGCAAGGCAATCTAATATAGGCGAAAAAGTAAATTATAATTTAAAGTATTCTTTCTGTTTCGATATTTGGTTTTTGCGGTAGAATTTCATAATTTTCGTTGTACAAAGAGATAAAATAAAAAAGAATTGTTGTTTCCTTCTCATGCAAAAGTACTTTAAATAAAAACTTAAATTGGCACGGTCTAATGTACTTTGCTAAATCGAAACGATCTCATCTCTGTGTCAAGTTTGTAGGTTTTATGTGTTAGGTACATACATATGTGTACAACAAACTGCTACCTATTCTCTTTTGATCATTTCAAAGACAATTGCCATATTTCTTATGTTGTTGAATTGTAGAGCAATCGGGCGGGTGCCAATCATATGCTATTTTGCAACATCTGTACAAAATTAATTTCGTATATTTATGTACATAAGTATATGTATGTAGATACTTCCCAGCAAAAACATGATTACCTCGGAAATGAAAGTAGAATGGAAATAAACGCTGGCAATCGCTTCCCCACTCGCTTACGGAATCCATTATTTTTACACGGGCATGTCATTGGCGGTAAGGTCTAACTATCCCTTACGTGGAAGCGGAGACGGAATGCCTTGATCTATAGATCGGAATCTTATTCTACTATGCACTACTGCTAATGCGTAAGAGAAGGGAGACAATCTTCAGACATTCTATGGCAATGCATTCTGTCATGCAATACATGCAGCAGCGATTACCAAATTTTTGCTGGGTTATGTCTATTTATATAGAGTCATGTTTGTGCGCATAAGATAGAACCACTCTACATACATACATATGTATGTGTAGGTGCCATGTGGGATGCTAAAACTTATTTCAAAAAGCTCAATTTTGCAATTCATTTTCTCTTTTTTTGTTTTTTTTTTGATTACACTGTGCCACAGGATTTACAATCGATGCATACTAATTGATGAAACCAAAAGAAGAGCAAACTTCATACCTCTTATATCAAAACCTCATACTGGATTTTTGGTCTATAGGTCTGGTTTCATTTTTATTTGTATTTAAAGTAGCTAACGCCATGTATAGCGAAAAGTGAGCAAAGCTTGATAAAATGAAAGAATTCGTTACGAAATGTTTTTTTTGGGTCAGGCAATTCCTCTTTGAAGTTTATTTTTACATAAAACTTACTGTAGAATGGCGTGCACATTTTAAGCAGCAGAAAAACAATGTTGCTAAGACATCAAGGGCAGCCATAAAGTTGCTGGCAACATGTTGCGCGTGGTTTTTTGAAGGATAAACATATCTATTAGATAATTTGAGCGTAAAACGGCGCATTTTTAGTAGATTTTTGGCGTTGATTGAGCGAAGAAAAAAAAAACAAATAAAAAAATATAGATAAAAAGTGTTGTTGTTGCTGTTATTGATATTGCGACATAAACACAGGCAAATAAAAATGAAAACAGACCTATAGGCCAAAAATGCTTTACGGGGCTTTTTTTTATTGGAGGTGTCAGCTTTTCTTTTCTTTTGGTTTCACCAATTACGGAGAAATGAAGCGTCATCTTGTAGCACAGTGTTATTTACATATTTAGCATGAATTCAAATAAGTTCTTAAAAATGGAATTAATTTCAAATACAAGTTTTGGCGCAAAGCGCCATATAGGAGCATACATACACATAAATTGGTTTTTGGATAAGTATGTATGTATAGTAGTTATTTCATATGCAAATCATATGTCATTTAAAGAACTTTATTTAGGTCGTCAGAGAACGTGTAGAAAGACCAGAAGATACTTGATTGTCCTGCGATTACAGTATGTCACACTGCAGTGCTTGATGTTTAAATCTTAGAATAATTCTTGATATCCTTAATAAAGCCGACACGATTCTGAAATCCAAATCTCGGCCTATTCATTTTCACTTTGTTTCCTCACATCAGTTTTTGTGATTCTAATTGAAGATACATAAAAATAAAAAATAAAAACAAAATTTGCAACACGCGTAAACAAAAAAAAAATATTTATTATGTATGTATTTGCAAATTTTATTTCGGTGCTGTCAATACGACGAACTCTCCTACCTACATTTCATTTGAATTAATTTTTAATTGTATTATATATATGTATGCTTGCACCCAATATATTCACCACCAACAACCATAACTAATAGATAACAAAAACAACAATATTCTAACCACCAACGCTAGCCAAAAAGTCAGCAACCACACACAACAACCACCAAAACACCGCCAAAGCCAACATAATTAAGAGCATTTATTTTGTTATTGTTTGTATGCAGGTATGTACATATGTATGCACGTAACCAATGTGTAGCTATGACTAAGGGCTAAAGCAAGCAACAATCTGCCAACAGCAACAGCAAAAGCAGCAGCAAGAATATTAATAACAACAAACAACAATATTGGCAACAAACTAAAGTTACTGCCTCTAAACAAGCGCAGCACACCGTCAGGTAAGGCGCATTAGTGTGGGTACGCCTTACTCTGTGCATGAACGATGAGGCAGCAGCGACGTTGACTTCGACGTCGCTGACATTGGCGTCGGCGTCGGCAGCGTGCGCGTTGCTTGTGTTGCTTCCAAGTTTATGCGCGATTGGAGAATGTTTCAGTTGGTGTTGAAGTCTCTTGGCGGTCGGTCCGATCAGCAGCAGTAATCAATTAGATAACGGTTTTGAGTAGTAAATAAAAAATAAATTAACGTTCGAAATTGTATATATACTACACTATTTATGAATAAGTTAATTTTCGAATACATATAATAAATATACTTTATGATTTGAAGGTAGTGTTTTGTTCTTTTTTGCAGTGTTTGTTTTCTTGCCTTTGTTCATAAATGAATGAAAATTTAAAAAAATATGAATATAACCTTCATATAGTAGAATATGCTATATGGTATGTTATACATGCTTACATATGAGTATGAAATCATTAGCACACGCAATAAAGGTGGAAATACATATGTAGATAGATATGCACATATGTACATACATAGAATAGAACGAAGTGAGATTCTGAAAAAGATTTCGAAAATATCTCTGTTGCGATGCTCTGGAGTGGTTCGTGCAGTGTCGATTCGGAAAAGTTATTTATAATTTGAATTTTTTGTTGGTATTTCCTTTTTTTTAAATACTTGTGCGTGTGCTGCACAGATGTGTTAAAAATTGTGTATGAAAATAAGTGCTAAAGGTACATACATAGATAGCGCATTCTTTATTGGCTTAAAATATGTAAATTTTGTGTTGAAAGAAATAAAATATTGAAAGAAAAAAGTATTTGTAATGAAGAAAACTGAAAAAATTAAGAAAAAAGACAAAACAGAAATTAATAAAGAGAGGAATACAAAGGAATTAAAGAAAAATAAGACCCAAAAGTGAAAAAAAACGAGAAAATAAAAAAAATAATATTAAGGAAAAACAGCATTTCTAATAAAAAGCAGAAAAAATTAAAATATAATAAGGAAAGCAATCAAAGCAATCGAATAGAAGAAAAAGAAAGAAAAGAAGGAAAACCTCAAAAGTGCAAAAAACGAGAAATTAAAAAAAAAAAATATTAAGAAAAAAACCGTATTTCTAACGAAAAAAAATTTTAAATATTAAGAAAAAAAATATTATTTCTAATAAAAAATAGAAAAAACTAAAATATAATAAGGAAAGGAATCAAAGGAAATAAAAGAAAAAGGAGGAAAACCTCAAAAGTGTAAAAAACGAGAGAATTAAAAAAAAAACGAAAGAAGCAACTCAGCAGTATTTTAATGTTGAGCAGTGAAAGGCTTTAGAGCAAAAGCTCCAAAAAGCTAAAATAATGAAAAAGATTAATAAAAAAAAAACTAAAAAACTGGAGCAAAATTAAAAAAAAAACCATACAGAAACAAAAAAATTAAAAATAAGAAAGCAGAAACAAAAAAAAATTGCGAAAAACTCAAATACATTTTTTTTTACATGCATACATAGTACATATTTATATATTACATTAGCATCATCTGCAAGTTAACATGTTTAAAAAGATATTTTATGAAGTGCTAATAATTTACATTTTGGCTTAAGACAAGTGCAATAATCAGCAAAAATATTGTAAATAAAATTCATATTACCTATGTATGTATGTATATATGTACGTACATTAGATGCGTTTTTTCTCAGATCTTCCCTCCGGCCACAGAATATGAAAATAGGATCTTGTAGAATAACTAAGCTGATTTTTGTTTTTTTTTTTAAACAAAAAACTGAGTGGGCTACTCCAAAAACAGTGATTTTTTTAAAAATTCCATGATAGGTTTAGATTCATATATGAAAAAAACCACAGAATTAAAAATAAAAAAACAAAAGATACATATTCTCATGTAAAATTAACGGCTTAATCGAATGGTGTACTCAGTATTTTAGTGCGAGCCATAGGGAAGGTACCAAGATCGCCCAAATTGGAATTTTATTTTTTTAAGTCACGGATTTTCAAGTTTGGACCCTGGTATATGTGGCCGGAGGGGTATGTTAGATCAAAAAAAACGCATCTAACGTACATATATATGTATAAGTACATATGATATGCATCACTGTTTGCATGTAAAAAGTGATTTTTTTTTTGCTTTTTCAAAATAAAGTGCAACAATTCAGCACGTCTGACCTCATCTCTTCCATTTTTAAGGTGTCAGTTAGTCAGACAGCATCAGATCGTTTCAATTCGGCGACTTGCTCACAATCCCACAAACAGACAGAGCCACAGATTCAGATACAGATACACTGAAACATACATACTTACATATGTATACATATGTATACATATGCACAACTAATGTATGTTTCTTTACATTAGAGAACAATCGGTTTCTATGTATATACATACATATGTACATATGTATAAATAAGTATATACAAGTACATAAGTGTGTACATATGTTTCAAAAACTTTTTGCTTTTAACTACATACATATGTATGTATCTATCTGCGATCTTTGCGATCGGCAATCTTTTTTCGCTGCCTTCTCTGTCGTCGCGACGCTGACTAATTCTTATTTGCCTACGTACGAATGAGTCTATTTTTAGACGCTTGTTTAAATGTTGTTCAAGCAAAAGATTCACTTCAGAAACAAAATTTCTTCTTTGTGTTATTTTAGTTTTCGTTTACTTTTTGTTTTTTGGTTTTTAAAAATTTGTCTGTGATTTTCTTGCGTTATATACATACCTACAACGTTTTCCAAAAAATTGTGTGTATTTTCAAAGCTTCCCAGCCAGCAAGGTTCCGTACATTTTACGAACATTGCGATTTACGAGCTATTCTCGAATAAGAAAACAATAACAAAAGAAGCTTTTTGCTATCATGTCAAAAAAAAAAAAAAGAAAACGAAAAATTTCAAACTCAATATTTTAAAAGTAAGTATGTATGTTTGTAAAATTTCTACATTTACGATAAAAAAACGGACGTAAAAAGATTCATATACGAGTGCTTTTTCGATACATTTACGACACTCGTAGGCAATGAACATTTTAAAACGAAACAGTATTCGTAGGCGAATCGTAAACGGATTTCGTAAACGATATTTTATTAGAGTTTTCTTCGAGAAAACATCAGTTTACGAGCTCGTTTACGATGATTTTGCTGGCTGGGTTTATTCAAAGAAAAAAGGGAAAGTTAATTAAATTTTCAATTAACAAATATTAAAACTATACGATTAAAATTAATTTTCATGCGGCTAGCATACGAGTGGTAGTCTAGTGGTGATGCCATTAGACTACCAATCCAACGAGCCGAGTTCGATCCTCGGTGAGGCGGTCTAGCGAAAGAAGTTTGATGAGCAATTGTGGTCATCTTCGAAATAGATCTATAACTTCCACCAAAAATTAAAAAACAATTATTTTCAATTTTCCTTAATTAAAAAGTGGGAAATAGCTCTAAAAAAAAGGCAAGATAAATTTAACTATTTTTAATCCAATTTTATTTTATACCTCGCCATGTGTTGCAGAATGTACTCGTAGTCATGTTTTGATGTTTTTAGGGACACGTACCAATCGGTAATTTTTGTTCTCTTTGAAAATATCTTATTCATTCGTTCGATAGTCTGTAATTTTACGACCCACCCAAAATACTCGCATACATACGTCACTTTAAATATAAAACCAACAACAATAAAACTCAAAAGGGATAAAAAATCTCACTAAGGACTTTAGTTAAGTTTAAGTGGAATTAAAAGTGAGACGAATAACTTCAACATAGTATTTATAAGGCATAAAATTTCAAGAACGTTGAATCGACATTGGAATAGTGACCGAAGTTAGAAAATTATGAAAACACCAATGTAGATGTTACATACAATGGGAAGGCGAGGAGTTAGACCCACCAAAATATAAATAAATCAGAAATGAGTCGAATAACTTCTCGAGCGAATATCATTGAACTTTATAGTATTTAGTTGTAAAGAGTTTTACTAAAGATTATAATGATCGGATGAGTATAATTTATAACACACATACAACCGATTATTCAGATGTACCTAGGTAATTAGGGGTTTAACTTTTATTTTACTTTTTCCCCCAAAACTTCTCACTTTTTATCTAAATAAAGGTTGCTAAAGTATTCATTACACACACATGTATATTTCTATGTACATACATAGGTACATATTTGTGTGTGTAGATATGTATATTTTAATTTTGCATTGTGAACTTCTCGATTATTGCTCCTTCAGCTGCGAGTGCACGGCAATTGATTGTTATCGTCGCGAAGGTGTTGCTGCATTTCAATTGCCCATTTGCATAAAAATAAATATATGTGTATGTATGTATGTATGTTCATGTATGTTTCTTCATAAAAAATTATTTAAGTGCGGATACATACGTACATACATTGTAATGCAACATATTTTGATCATACGTATGTACATATGTTTGCTTAAAAATCCCATTTCACACTTGAAAGCGAGAATTTGCATTTATTTGTGTGCAGCCTGAATGTGCTCTTGTGTGTGTTTGTGTACGAAATTGTTTGCAAAGATGCCACAAACAGGGATGCCGTTTTTGGGCTTTTCATACCAAAATTGTTAGTTTGTTTACCTGTTGGTAGGATGGTAGAACGACTTGAAGTTTGGTAAGGATTAACCTTCGTTCAAGTAACATTATTGGTTTGCAGCATTTGCCACTTTGCCCCATTGCTGTTGAGAAAACTTTTGAAGGTTTATGTGTTCATGTCTCTTTCTGATAGCTTATTTATCGATACCGGATCGGAAGTTCACCCCAGTTCGTAAAAGTTTTCAATAGCTTCCGAGTACAAAATTTGCTTCAAGAACGCCCAGTTCAAAATTGAATTCTGTCTTGATATTAGTCAGTCCTCTTAGTTTTAAGACATGTCAGCAACAACATGGCCGCTGTGGTGCAGTAAGTAGAGTGCTCGCCTGCTATACCAGAGGTCTCGGGTTCAAACCCCATTCCGAGCAAACACCAACAAAATTTTTCTAATTAGTAAAAATCCAATTATTGGAGTTTTTATGAGCAGCGGTCACCTCTCGGCAGTGGGCGGCATACCCTCCGAGCGTATTTCTGCCATGAAAAACCTTCTCACAAAAAATGCATTCGCCGTTCGGAGCCGGCATAAAAACCGTAGGTCCACCCAATTAGTAGGAAAAACAAAAAGGAGCACACCTGGAATTGGGAGAGAAGCTCGGCCATAAAACTCGTCAGAGTTAAAATAGCGCCATTGTATTATATTATATTATATGTCAGCAACAACATCAACAACAACACGTTAGACCGTGTGTATGCTTCCATAGCAAAGAATAAGTCATAAAATAGGTTTGGAGGAAAATTTTTTACTAAAATTAAAATAATAACACGAACGAAAATGGATTGCTAAGGCGGCTTAAATGTCACATTTGTGTAAAAGAAATTTGGTACCTAGGTTTAAAGCCATTATGGTAGGTCTTTGGTAGAAAAACATTTCGTTAGCGGCAACGCTGGCCACAAAGTCAATGGAAATATATTTAAAAAAAAAAAACAAGCATGCATTATGGACTGAACGCTTTATTTACGTGTTTTTTTTGGCTTAAATGCATGCATTCTTATGAGCATATGCAAATAAGTATATATGTATGTATGTATATGTATGTGCTTATTTGCTTGCACTCACGTTGTCGAGTGTCACGCGGAGGTGTTGTTGAATTTTTTTATTTGCTTAAAACAACAAAAAAAGGCGCGATCGCAAGCCGACCTTCATTTAAGTGTTATGAATGAAAACATTCTGAAGTCAATCTGTCGCATATGGCGAAAAAAATTTTTTCGGCTGTATGTATGTATGTATGTATGTAAATATGTATATACGTACATATGTATGTACATATGTACTTATGTATATATCTACATATATTTACATAGTATTGCGCAAGCGTATTAAGGTGAAGTCGAAAAGTAAACGCTAAATTTTTTTGTTTACTAATTTACTATCGTTGGCCATCGCTCGCCTTGCAATTGCACTTGAATTATTTTATTTTTTTGCCTCAAAGTGCAACTAGATATTAATTACTCGTCTCACGAACTCGTTTTTATTGCTGTAATAAATTATGTATTCTATGACAATTAAATGGCATATAAATTTACGACAGATTTATTTTTTTTGTTTTTGCCTTTGTTCATATTAGCTACTCTTTTCCATTTCCTCAATTTCTGTTTTGTTCATTATTTTACTTCTTGCATTTTGTTATTAATTTACGTTGATTAGTTACGGCCTAGAAAATAGTTTCAGTGTCCCATTTTTTGTTTGAGGATTTGCAATAAGTTTCAGCAATGAAAATTACAAAAAAAAATTGATTTGAAAAAAAAAAAAAAAAATGTAAAATTGCACCATTTTAATTGCGTGTTTGTAGAGAAAGTGCGCCACTGGATGTCTTTGATGAAGAAGTTTAATTGTTACGATTGTTTGTACATATATACATACATATGTATGTACCAGTGGCGGACCTAGCATGAATTGCCTGGGCAAGCATAACCATTAGCCATTTATGTAATTTCCTTTGCTGTATTATTTAAAAGTCTGATTGCGTTCCGTCATTGACTTTGATTTAGAGTTCTCGATTTCTTTTTAACATTTTCGAGTGGCCCGAGTAAATGCTTTTCAATGCTCGAACGCTCGTTTATTTGTTTATTACGCGTATGTTTGTACGGGCATTTGAACAATTCGGGTATTTGAAGATCTTTTTTCTCGTTTATTTTTTTTTTTTTTGTTTTTTTCATATGTATTTTTTATTTTTGTTTTCCTGATACACATTTTTTTGTTTGTATACACAGAGAAAAGCAATCAAAAATAAAATTTTTATTTTTATAATGCACGTTTTAAACCAAGTCATTTTTATTTTATAAATGAAAATTTTTAAATTAAAAATTAAATTTTTTAAATTAAAAATTAAATTTTTTAAATTAAAAATTAAATTTTTTAAATTAAAATGTATCTAGGATTTAAAAAGAAACATGTTTACATTAAAAATTAAAATTAATGGAATAAAAACGAAAGTTTTTCCTTCAAAATCTTATAGTGCTTAAAATAAAAATAAACATTTTTAAATTAAAATTGTTTTTTCTTCATTTTGCAATTTTAAGCCTAGTACTGAGTTCACAGCTGTGAAATTTCGCCAGCAACATGCATTTATTTTGCTGTGAAATGTTTCAAGAAATTTTTTTTGTCAAATGAGAATAAATGCCAAAACGAAAACTGAGCAAATGTAAAAAGAAAACTTTGGAGCATCGCCTCAGAACCAACTTTCAAATTTTGGCCAATAAAAAAATTTTATACAAAATATAAATTTCAATTTCAACAAATGTCAGTTTTTACTTGAAAATAAATAGCACTGTATATTTTAATTGTCGTTAAAAAATGTTGCTGGCATGATGTTGCTAGCATGTTGCGCAACATTTTCACGGCAGGAACTCAGTACAACTTTGGCGTGAAATATCTGTGAAATTTCACAAATGTTTCACAACCAGTTTTTTTTGTATGGATTTTGACAGCAGTTTCACGTGAAACTCGAACTCAGTACTATGCTTTACTCTGAACACTTTTAAAATAAAAAAATTTTAGTTTCCATATACCGACGGAAATTTCAGCAGTAGCAAGTGTATTTGCTTATTGCTTGAAAAACTGAGGTCCAATTTGATTTCCACCGCTTTTTAAAATTATCTTGATATTGTGCCAATAGTCGCCAAAAATCACAATCAACCCTTTTATAATCTGGTATTTGATATTTATGTTTGCATGCGCATGCAGATGTAAGAAATTATGTGCATAAGTATGTACCTACATGCAAACGAAAATCAAATCAAATATGCATATGGCTGTGAATACTGAACTTTTGAATGCCGAAGCCAGCTTCATATTCGCATAAAAAATTTGATGTGAAAAATAAAAAAAGTGCTTTGCTAGTTTTTTTTACAATTTAATAGCGTTTTCTTTTCTACACAAAAATGTCGCACTCATGTAGTGCCTTCAAAAAGTTGTGTTCTTTTGTTAAATGAGTGCAATCATCGCAGTCCACATCGCTATCTTTTCTCAAAGGGCAATCCTAAAAAAATTCGAAAGGGCAAGATTTCTTGCCCTCTGTGCTATCGACGGGGCATACAATGACCCTGTCAAACAGCTGATCAATAACAATAACGAATAAAAAGTATACCTTTTATGTCTCTTTCTAGCACACATAATATGTATTATATAGATTGCGTCATACCAGAACAGCTAAAGTATACACAATTGTGACATTTAGAGTGTATTCTATTGTACATACATATGTGAAGGGCTGCACTGAATATGAAGAGGACCGCAATTCGACAGGGTGTAGTGCAAATCTGAGCTATTATTGCGCTTCGCCATGACAACCCTTTTGTGTAGAAAAGAAAACGCTATAAGTCTGAAAATAAGCAATTGGTTTCTCCTTAGCGAAAGCGAGAAAACAATCTATGTTATTCTGGTTTGAAAGCCACGTAAAAGCTAATGTGTGGAAACGTTGAAGCATGCTCACTGTGGTGTGATTGGCTGTACAAACAAAATACACATTGTGAGGTGGATTGGTGGTGTATTTGCGCTATTTGCTTAGCAGGCTTTTAGGGGCATGTTACAGTGGGGGCTATATTATTGAGAACTAAAATAGTAAACACATTTAAAACGTAAAATAACCAGATTTTAAAGAATTTCGTATGAAATGAACGAAAATGTGTACGTAAGCCGGGCTTCTCGGCTTGTATGAAGCGACCGCCTCTGGTATGTACATACCTTTGTACATACCTTTGTACATATCAATGTGCATATGAGTTTTATGAAACTTTCTTATTGTTAATTTAAGTAAAATTATCCAATTTATTGAACGCTTAAGAAAAAAGTGTAATCATAAAAACATACACACATAAAACATCTGAGCTGAAGTGTGGAAAAATGGGTAAATATACAAGCGTACAAACACAAATTTATCTAATTGTACGTATTTATATAAATTGGCTTTGAATTTGGCAAGAAAACGCTTAGTAAAGAATAAAATTGCTCAGCAACATAAAGTTATGTACATATGTATGTATATGCACACACATAATATTACATTTGTACATAGTCATGTGCCTCAGTATTGATAGTCTAGAAGTCAGGCGGCATCGCACCATATGGCCCAAGAAGCGCCTACATTTTTATAAAGCAATTCCAATTCTGCTACATTAATTTATACACTAACATTAATAAAACTATACAATTGTACACATACATACATCTGTATATGTATTTTATAAAAAATAAATTGATATGCGCGACGTGAAGGCGAAAGACAATGGCACTGGCAGTGGATACTAAGGCGGCAATGATCGCCCGCGCGATTACACACTTGCATGCAAAATTTAATTAAATATATAGAATACATAAGAACATGAATAAATGATATCATAAGAACTTTAAAAGTTCACGTATGTATATAGATTTACATTGAATGGCTTATGCATAAGTACAACTTTTATGGTATATTTTTCTTTACTGAATTTAAAGCTTTCCCCCAGAAATTTATCAACAAAAAAAATGCTTACGCTTTCTTTTGACGCAAAAATGTACCTACTAGTACAAACAGTCTTTACCACATTTCTTTAAAGAACGAAAAAAAAATCAAAACTCAACACGCTTGACAAATTTAGCAAATGATAAAATCCATTGCTAATCTGTAATGCTAAAAGTCACGTCATTGCTATGTGATTTTTATCTTTCAACTTCATAAAAAAAGCTTCTTAGGTTGGCTGACCTTCCCGTGTATACACTCACAAGTATTTACTGTATTTGTTGTGTTTTTGTTAAAAAAAAAAGGAATGTTCTAAAAGCAATAAGTGTTTTTCACGTAAATGCATATACATTAGATGAGTTTTTTTTTGTATGGGATTCTTTAAACCTTCTCAGATCCTCCCTCCGGCACCGGAATATGAAAATAGGAGTTATCCAATAAAATAAAACAATCACTAATAACCCAAAAAACCGTCTTCAAGAGCAAAATTTAAAAAAAAAATTGAGAAATTTTAAGGTATGTTACCCTTTTATACCCGACTTTACTTCACTTAAACTTGATGAACTCATCCAAATATTATTCGATTTTTAATAGCTATACATTTCTGGAAAGCGCATTAAATAACGCAGCCTACCGTGTGATATAATAATAATAATACAATGGCGCTATTATAACTCTGACGAGTTTTATGGCCGAGCTTCTCTCCCAATTCGAGGTGTGCTCCTTTTTGTTTTTCCTACTAATTGGGTGGACCTACAGTTTTATGCCGGCTCCGAACGGCGAATGCATTTTTTGTGAGAAGCTTTTTCATGGCAGAAATACTCTCGGAGGGTATGCCGCCCACTGCCGAGAGGTGACCGCTGCTCTTAAAAAACCCAATAATTGGATTTTTACTAATTGAAAAATTGTTTTGGTGTTTGGCTCGGACCGTGGTTTGAACCCGAGACCTCTGACACAGCAGGCGAGCACTCTACCCACTGCACCACAGCGGCCACCGTGTGATATAGTTAAAAAATAACGTTCGCTTTCGGGAAGAGTATAGGGCAAGAAGTTGAAGATTCATGAGAAAAAAAAGAAAATGGTCACTTTAGGCCGCGTTATTACCTTCCCTGGGTAGTGTACCAAAAAACTGAATATGCCATTCGATTTAGCGGCTAATTCTTCGTATGGGTGGGTATCAATTTTTTTTCTTGTGCAAAATCCTAACTTTTTTCAGACATAAATCTAAACATACCTTGTAATTCTGGGAATTTGCGCGGTTTTCGGTGTAGCTCCATCCAGTTTTTGGAAAAGTGAAATTTTTTTTTCAGTTTACTCACTCTAAAACATCCTATTTTGATATTCCGGTGCCGGAGAGAATATCTAAAAAAAACTCATCTAATATACATACATACATAAGCATGTCGATAATCTTAGTTGCAAACTCTCAAATTACCAGCAACAACAACGAAAACGAAAACTACACGGAAAGAAATACATATTATGTATTTTATAATTCAGGAACACTAACAAAACCTACAGAAAAAAAATTTTGAAAAAGTGAAAACGCAACAGCTTTTCTAGATATTTTCTTATGACTAAGGTGCAACTATAATTTTTGTATAATTGTTTGTTGTAATTGTCACTGTTACTATTTTGTTGTTGTTTCGATTGATGCTACTCTTTCTGTTGCTACTGTCACAGCTACTACTACTATGTTGTTGTTGTTGTTGTTGTTGTTGTTGTTGGTGGTGGTGGTGTTGTTGTCGTTAATCGTGTTCACAATTCTCCTACCTACTTCTTTCTTTCTATTTCTGCTCTTTTCTTTCCTACTTATTATTTGCTATCCTTTCTAATCCTTCTTATTACTTGACTTTGTGTTTTTGTCGTAGTGCATTTGCTACTTTTTGTTTTCACTTCTTTGCAACTACACACCACTTCGAGCCAAACATGTTCACAATTGCATGGTAAGTTTGGTGAGCACGTACAAACTCACCTATACATGCGCATTGACACAGCTCTGTTGTATTCAAAAGCATGCAACAACAACCACACGGAAATTTTCCAACGACGATTGCGAACGCATTTTCCAACCAATTTTAATGAAAATTAGCGCAGTTCTATTTGAGAGCAATACCTTTCTAATGGTGTTAGTAGTTCTTGCTGAATTTGAAAATAAATAAGAAGCTGATCTCTTGAGCGAAATAAAATATTTCTTGCTGAATTCGCATCGCCGAAATACCTTGAATTTTTTTCATTTGCCGTCAGCTTTACATATTTCTGCAATTCTTGTTAGTGAAGCAGTTGGCATATTCACTTACATATATGTAATGAAATGTCGCCTTTTCATTGAACACGTCCTAGGAAAATAAAAGTTGACTATGTATGCTTTTCTGATCAGTAATCACTCAGTCTGATTTTTCATTTTCTTCATTATTTACTTTTTAAATATTTTTTCTCACATTTTCATTCAATAGGAATAGGTCCACTAACATTATTATCAGGGCCGCGGAGAGGGGGGGGGGCAGCCAGGGCAATCGCCCTGGGGCCCGGAAGGTTTTTGGGGGCCCGGAAAGGCAAAGCAGTATTGACAGTACTCGAACTAGGATTTCATAGATACATACATAGGTTTTTTATTGCTACTAAAAATTATTTTAAAATTGAAGTGTTTAACTTAACCAAATCACCAAACTAAAATTATAAGCATCCAATCAAATATTTACCTTGTTTATACATGGGCAAATCCTAGAAAAGTGAGTTGAAATTGAGGAAAATCGACTTTGATTTAGAGTTTCCAAAGTACCGCAATTGGCATGGTGGTGAACCAAGCTTCTCAGAAATATTTGCTTTTTTAATGAAAAATGTTGGTAACCCTGTCTAAATTGATTTCAAAAAGTTAAGGTATACAAAATTTAAAAAATTATTAAAAACAATACCATTATCTATCCACTATTATTTCCATGAGTTTATAGTTAGATACTAGAGTTATTACCAGGAACAAGTGCAAGAAGGATTAAATAAATAAACTGACATTGCGATTAAATTTAGTTTTTTGTGGAAGTATCAGGATCTGTCGGAAGAAGAGCTCAGAGAAAAGGCAACGGCATTCTGCACGATTTATGGCATAGATATTTCTACGGATCTAATAGGTGAAATAATTTATCTCAAAGCCATCCAATAACAAATTTGGGATGTGATTCGCTGCCACCATTACAACTTCTGAACAAACTTCATAACTTGAAGATGGAAGTATTATTTCCTAACATCTGCATAGCATTAAGAATATTTTGCACACTTCCAGTCAGTGTGGCTGAAGGGGAGCGTTCTTTCAGTCTATTGTCTCGCGTGAAAAATTTTTTGCGTTCTACTATGAGCCAAAATAGCTTCACAAGCCTTGGAACATTGGCATTGGCGTCCAGCCTTGCTCGCAGCATTAGTTTTGACTCAGTAATTTCCATATTTGCAGACCAAAAAGCACGAAAGGTTTTCCTTGAATGATTCAAGCTCTTAAAATGTATTTAAAAAAGTTAATGTAAGCAAATCAAACAATGAGATCTAACATTTCATTTATGTATGTATTGGGGTCTATACACAGTGCTTCTGACTCGCGAGTCATCTGTGTACGTGTTGACTCGCTGTCATTCTGGGCTCACTTGCGTCATTCATTTGTGAATAGTTTTCATTGCAGAAGGTTCGAAATTAATATCTCAGACGACCTGTATACTTCGATGAATTCAAGTAAAAAAAATTTTATCTTCCTCAATATCGCACTTATTGGCAAACATTTTTGAAAATAAAATATATTTTTTCTTTTCGTTATTTATTTTTTAAACGGTTTGGAAATTAACTGACAAAATTTGACAGGCGAGTCACAGCAAAATATCAAACTAATTTTGATTTTCTTGAGTCATGCCAGAGTCATGTCGGTGTAACTACTACATGCGCATTTTCGCTAATACACCTAAACTGACTCTTGAATCAGACGCATCGTGCATAGACCCTATATGTAAGTGCTCTAGTAAATCTTATTTTATATGAAATAAAACTGACAATGTGAATTGAAAATTTTTTGTATGTTATTTTTTTACTAGATTGAATTTATTTTTTAGGAGGGGGGGGGGGCGTAAGCGCGAACTGTCCTAGGGGCCCGGCTCGGCTCTCTGCGGGCCTGATTATTATGTATGTTAGTGTCTAGCAAGAAATTGATATTTTTAATTCCAATTTTTATACTTGGCAAAAAGCGGTCCACTAAGTATAGAAAATATTTATTTAATTTAAGTAAATATTTTCCTACTTACTTCAGCTCTTGTAAGAAAAATTTTACTTGCAGCAAAAGAAAATGTTTTCTTATTTATTTAAAATCCAATTTTCTTAGATTGTCTTAATATTAAAAAATGATTTTTTAAGTTCAAAATCAAGTCTAATTTTTCGTATATCGGCATTGATTTTAGGAAAAAATTCTTTCCGTGTACTCAACCTCCACCTCGATGAGCAATGAATGTAAAATTTAATATTTGTTGAGTATGACAGACAAGCGACAAGTTATACATATCTACATATTTATGTACATATATTAGTGCAAATATCTATACATATGTACCTGCATTCATATCTGCATATCTATCTACTCGTTCATATGTAACATAAAAGTTTATGTACGAGTATATATGTACCTACACGTAGTCAGCTGAGATATTGGGTGAGTTTCTAAGACTGAGCTGTTGTGCAACTGTTGAGTGTTTGTCTTAGAAACGCACTGTTGTGTAATTCCGCTCAGCTCAACAGTTGGCAACTTTTCGCCATTTTTTGCATCACAAATTTTCTTCGCTACTTGAGCTCAACATGTTGTGTAAAGCCAAACAGCTGATAAATTCATCAAACCGTTTCTAAGACGTAGCTGTTTAACTCAACTGCTACACAACTGTTGGCAACTGTTCAGCTCAACAGTTGCGGAGCAGCTTTTTCTTAGAAACTCACCCATTGTAAACGTTCGACTATTGCAAATTCTTTAATTTTTAGCAATTGGTTTTTAAAAAAAATTTTGCATGAAATGCAATTCGAAAGCATGTTTTCCACTTTTGGTTAAATACCAAAAACAGTGAGAAATGAAAGTTTAAATTTTTGAGACATCAATACTTAAGGTCGTAAGCGAACGTGAGTTCACGTGTAAACTTTAACATCGGCATGCTTAACTTTAAAAGCACTTTACATAATTACATACACACATACATATGTACATACATACCTAAATTCATATGTAGAGACGTATCAAAAAAAAAAGTAAAAAGTTCAAGGAGAAGAACTAAATTTCATTACCACAACCAAATTGTTTGCCGCCTAGCTCTGCCTCAAATTAATAAACTCACAAATGAGTGAAAAGTTTCAAATTTTGTAAATTAATATCCACTTATACGCTAGTCAAATTAGTTGGCTGTTCTTTTAACACATTTTCCATTTTCCGTCATGCAACATGAGCAGCATAATTAGCACCTCATTTTTCAGCAGTTATCACACAGTCGAAGGGCCTACTGGCTTTTGCTTTTGCTCGCCTTTCGCGTTTAGCCGAGAAATTTTCTTTAATTTCCTTTTCCTTGCCTTGTTCTAACTATGTACATATGTACATATATATGTTTTTGTGTTTATTATTTTGTGCTTTGGAATTGGTTTCTTCTTTAAGTTTTTGTTGAGCCATGTAAAAGTAATCAGTGACATTGTGCTACTTCTGGCAAATCGTTGCTCTGCAATGAGGAAACATGTTGATGAAATCTGTGCTAGTAAGCCAGAGGGCTTTAAATGTACATATGAACATATGTATGTATATTTTATATGTATATACAAATATTCCTAACTACATATAGGCTACACTTAAAACCCTTCTCTTCTTCAACTCAATTAGTAGTAAAAATATTAAAAACAATAAAGCGATACACAAGTGTACAAACAAATGTTGCAAAGACGATGCACATACGGAAAAAGTATATGTACGGAACACTTGAAAGAAATGTTAAATTTCGTTTTATTAAATACATCCGCAGCAGCATGCTTTGAAAGCAAATAAAAACTGAAAATAAAAACAATCAAGTACACAAAGTAGAGACGACAAATAACTTTACGCTGTTTTGATTGTTTAGCAACATTTGTTGCTCAACATTTTCGTAATAGTTAGTTTAGTGGCAGCATTGCTAAGAAGCTAAATATTCAAATACATATATGCTTTTTCAATGCGGTGACACATGTGATGTAATTTTGTGAGCCACATTAATATCCACTTTATTTAATTAATAAATATTCCAATATTCTAATGAATATTAAACAAAATTTTATCAAGTTTGCTATACAATACGATATTGGAACTTCAATTGTTTGGAGTTATAATCATCTTCTTTCGAAGATTTTTCATTCAAGTTTCAAATTGTTGCACCCTGTATGAGGGTTTTTGATTTCGTACAAGCACATAATATTTATCTATGTATATGAACAAGTATAACAATGTCATGTATTTTTTTTTTGTTACATATACATATGTATGTACATACATAAACTTGTATACTTCTTGGCATTGAAAATCAATTCTATTCACTCCTCATCGCATTTTGTACTTTTAACATTTTCGCTGTTGAAGCTGGAAATAAAAAAAAAATGCATTGCTTTTCGCAAAATTAATTGATTAATTTTTTCTAAAGCTCATAGTTGTTAAATTGTCGGGCGATTTCATTTTAGATATCTACCTACAAGCACCCAGCAGGGCTTTCTCTTACATGTAATGGGTAAAATCATCGAGAAATCTTCATTCATCGCTTACACTTTCGAATACGGATTGCATTACTTTAACATAGGCATGTCATTGGCGGTATTGTCTTACAATATTGTAGACAATAATGCATTATATAATCGCTACTAATATTGGAAAAAATAAGCTGTTACAAGTAATAAGTTCTTTCACTGGTATAAGTAATTGCATATATCACACAATCCAGTATAGTAATCTATAATGTATTATAATAAAAACTGGCAAAATAAACAAGAAAGAGGGTGAATTGCTTTACAAAATTGCTATTTACAAAAATCTAAATCAATATAGGCTTTGCAAAGTATATCGGCAGTGTTCCAAATCTTTTAGCTTATTTTATGCAATACCGGTAAGCGAAAAAATAATTTTAAAACTATGAGCAATTTATGCCGAAAACAAAGAGCATATAGAATGAATAAAGAATCAAAACATTACTTGCAAAATGTATTAAAAAAAAAAACACTATTTGAATAATAATTATTACGCTATGTATTTGCACAGCTGTTGGCTTATTTAAAAAATTTCAACGATGGAATAACGCGACTAACCACGGCAGTTTTATAATGAAAACTGGCAAAATAAACGAGATTGAGGGTAATTTGCTTTAAAAAACTGCTACTTAGAAAAATTAAAATCAAAGCAAAGCGTTTGCAAAAAAATAACGGCAGTACTCCAAACCTTTTCGATTATTTTCTGCATTACCAATAAGCGAAAAAATAATAATTTTAAAACTGTCCGATTACAAGTAATGAGCAAAGTAAGCGAAGGAGTGTTTATTAGCTATTTGTAATGCGTTATTTCATTGAATACAAGTTCAAGCCATTACCAAAATATGGAAAAACCCTGCTGGGCAGGCGTGAAATATCATTTATGTATCTATGTATGTGTGCATGTACAAATATAATGTTTTGTGTCTGTAAAAGGGCCCATATGCGCCGATGTTTTTCAAAATTGTTTCACGAAAAAATACGTATGTATGTACATACATATGTATAAGTAAGTATGTATATAAGAAAGAGCATGCCAACATATATATGTATATGCATAGGTATATGTATGTTTTTAGATATTATTAAATTACATAAGTCATAAGATTCTGTGGGCGCTTTTATTCTTATGTAGGTATGTTTCTACGTAAATATGTTTGTATATTTCTTTTAATTCTGAAAATTAGTTTCTTGATCTTGTTTTTAACCAGTTGTTGTTCTTCATTCATATCCCACACATATCACGTATGTTGTTACGTTCATACATACATATGTACATATGTATGTAGGTATCTACAAAGTTTGTTTGCTTTTGCGTTAAATTGCTTGCCTTGCCCGTCTTTTTGTCAACCTCTGTGTTACGTCAGCAATATTCTGTTTTTTTGTTTTTATAGCTTTTTTTGCTCGTATCTCTGCGACAATTGCAGAAATTAACAGCAAAACAACCGGCCGACTAGATAAACTGGAAATTGAAATGAACGCCGAAATATGTACCTACTTTATTAGTGTCTCGTTTTGGCACGATCTTATTGTGTATTTTCTAAAACAATTTTTGAGGCATGATTAAAATATGTATAAGTACATATGTATGTACATATGTACCTATGTATTTTAACAATCACTATATTTAGTATTTGTTTACTTTAGGGCTGAAGTCATCTTACGTCAAGGTTACAAATGGGACAACCTAGCTGACTTTAAGCTTAAATAAATACATATGAATATTTACCTATATGTTTTATATTGAATGTTTAGATATACAAACATACATATGTGCATATACATACATACATATTTCTGGTTCATATATTCATACATATGTATATAAGTATTCATAATTGTTTTCTTTCTGCGCTTACTTAGCCTTTAAAACTTTTGACAGCGCATTATCAAAGAAGATTTTAAGAAATTACTTGATATCCACATTTTTTTTTTTTTTTTCAAAATGTATATGCATACATACATATGTACATGTACTCCTGTTGCAGTGCAATCATACAAAATAAATTAATAAAAATTATACACGAAAAGCAAATAATAAATACAGCAACCAATAAAAGAAAATCGCCCACCCAAAAAAAATAAAAAACAAATAGAAAGGCACACTTAGCCAAAATATAAAATGTGTTAATATTTAGCTGTTCTCTAAATCACTTTCCCTTTTATTATATGCATTTACTTCCTTGCAGTGCTATCTACTGCCATACCGACGAAATAACCACATTATGTTCATATTTATACGTAAATCAACGCTATTAACAACAAACTAAAACATTTACAAAAAAAAAAATACGCCAACTTCAATGTTAATGTGACAAAACTAAAAAAAAAAAATCGAACACAACAAAAATTAAAAAAAAAATACCTTCAAACACCAACAAAGAAATGCAATTAAGTACTACGAAACGGCATAGAGAGCGGCACACGCCGCGGCCCAACATAACCAATCCAACTGCCACCAACACCCACGTATGCAGCAGCAGCAGCAATCACAACAACAATAACTTCAATAGCATAGCACACTTAACGCGATTACCGTTGACCGGTGTGATGCGGTTGACGGCGGTGCTTGCGCTGCTGCTTTTACTTGCCGCAACCGGCAGTCATGGCTATAACATCGATTTGCCCAGCTACATAAGGCACGAGCGTGAACCGAATACGATGTTTGGCTTTAGCATTGCATTGCACAAGGGACGCAGTGGATATGTACAATCGAATTCGTAAGTATTAAATTGTATTAAGCATTTACGCATATCTACTATATACATATGTACATATATTTACATAATTTAAACTATATGCATATGCATGTAGGTAGATTTATTTAATATGCGGAAGCGTGTCAAAAATAAATCGACAAAGATAAAATTAAAAAAAAATTACGTATATCAGAAATAAAATATATTTAAATTTAAAGCAGATTTTCGTTAGTAACAGAATGATTTAACTTATGTGCGTTATACACAAATATATATGTATTATTTATTTTATCGCCATAATTTACACTTTGAAGAATTATCTTGCTTTCTTTGATATTTTTTATGTATGTATGTACCAAAATCACTAAAGTTACAGTATCAGTAACATATGTATGCATCACATATGAATGGTTCCCATGGAAAGCTGAGATTATTCTACTTAATATACTAGCATATTTATTTTCTTTCTAACAAGTCCCTTTCCTTATGCTAAAAATCTTTATAAAGAAATACTTTAAGGAAACTCAAGGTTACTCATACGCCATAGGGTACGACTGGAAGCAACAAAAAAGCTGAAATATCATAAGTCTACGTTTTTGGGAATAACTCTTCCATTTATGCAGCTAAAATTCTGAAATTTTGTAATCTCAACTTTGTACTCAAAGTGCTGTCCCCAAAAATCATCGATATCGGATGACTATAACATATAGCTCCCATACTATGTTTTTGTGCTAAAGAAAAAATAGTATTCTAGTTTTCCTAAGCCGGAAGCTAAATTATAATTTTAAAATATTGTTACTATATTTACTTTGCTTATATTTAAGTAATCTACGAGAAAATTTAAGATACACTATACACAACAAAATACACTTAATTGCGAAAATAGTATGTAATTTAAAGCATTCAGCCTACAAAACCGGATATAAGGCTCTATCTCGAAAACGACTCATATGATTTTAATTCTGATTTCATATTTGGATGAAGCATAATTTTGTTTGAATTTGATGTGCAAATTGGCGTGGTTTATTTTTTGGCGATTTTTTGTCCAGTTTTGATTTTCGAAAATCCGCCTTGGTCCATGAAAACAAAATTCCGCAACTTTAAAATTAATTTTAGACAAATGTCGTGGAAGAGTTTCCTACTCAGAAAAATGAGAGGAATCACAATTTCGATGGCATGACATCGACTAATTTTGCTCCATACAAATCGCCCCGTCCTAATATAGATATGTACATACATACAAAAATAGTATTTTATTAAGATTAGCAACGTTGGTCTAGGAACAATTCCACAAAAAAAAGCAAAAACAAAAACAAATATATTCCGCCTTAGAGTCTTAAAGGCATGCCTTTGTTAGTCATATTCCCTAGATAAGATAAAGCGAGAAGATTTTCCGATCTAATCTAACATTATTCAGAGGCTGGAGAGTGATAACCTCCTCATGCATTGCTTACACATATGTACACACATTCTCTTGAAATAATCTTAGAGTGCTGTTATACATATGTACATACGTAAGGATACATATGTACATACATATATCAGCAAAATAATTGTAATTTAAATTGCAGGGAGTTAGTTAGAGCGCGATAAGCTTCAGCCGGTGCTGATGAACCAACCATTCGAGTTGTGATAAGAATGCTGTATAAGATTAGGGCGTTCTCACTAAAGGCTTATCTGTGTGTGTGTGAAGATTCATATATGTACATATATATATATACATATTGTACATTGTACATATATATATATATATATATATATATATATATATATATATAGATATAATATATTAGCATTGATGTATTGTTTTTTTGATGCTAATGGTACGTATAAATTAAGGTGGTACAAAAAAATTAAAACCCAACAAATCATTGCGGAACAGGGCTATATTTGTGCTATTACTACTAACACAATATGTCTTCCCGATTTGTTAGTTGGACCAAATACCTATATACATATATACATACGTATTTGCTTTTTAATGGTAAAAAGCGTCTTCCTTGTTCATTGAGGACTCTCCAAAAAATTATGTTTCATCCCTGCAATTTTATGCAGAAGGAAAGTTGGAGGCATTTGCGCGACCTTTAAACTTTAATATATAGCATTTTCAGATTAAACTAAACCTTTTAAGTCATGTCAAACCTTTTTCAATTGAAATTAAACTTTTTTCAATTGAAACGATATTTAAAAAGGTTTAATTTCAATTGAAAAAGGTTTCAATTCAACTGAAAAAGGTTTCAGCTTAACTGCATAATTTTCTGTATAGATTTTCGTAGTACAGTCGCATGAAATGCAGATTATTACACGGATTTCGGGAGAACTTTATTTTCTTCTTACAATTTTGAACCACCCTAGTATACATACAAGATAAAGATGAGACCCATTTGGAATTTTAACGCCTTGTAATTTAAGTATTGGAAAGTGATTACAGATAATCTAAATAGTTTCATAATTGTACGGCATCCCAGTAGAATTGGGCTAAACATGCAATTTATTGCAATTTTATGAGACAAGTCGGCACATATTCTATTTAAAATATGCCCTAGATGCATACTTAAGTATGTGTATTTAAATCGTTTAAATGAAAATTTATGGTTTGCTGCAAACATCGCACTATGGTTCAAAATCGAAATATTGAGGAATTAAACCCAATTATCGACTTTTGATTTTCCCAAAAAAAGTAATTACCTTTCATTACACATTACTGTAGTAAATAAAAAATAAAAAAAATAATGTCAGCTAGCGATCACTTGTTTATCAGAAAGCTTTCAAAGTCTTGGTTTTGATTTTTGTATTCGTAAAAAAGATTTTACTCAAATTATATAAAAATCTCAAGTGGTGATAAAAACGAATTTGAATAAAATGTGTTTATAAGATGGAAAATATTAATAAAGTTATGTGAAATCAAGAACAACAAACTTTTTTCTGAAACAATAATAATCGTTAATATATTTTTGAGTCTAAGCCGTGTTGTGTTCTGTGTTAAATAGAATAGAATAAAAAAGTTGGATCAAATAGGATCAATAAAAATTATAAATGTAGTTACAGCTAATAGTGTCCTCTTTAATACAAATGTTATTTTATCTGCGGGAATTTGCAAGCGAGGCTACAATTTCACTTTTTTCAGAGCAAAGTAAACTTCGAAAATGGCTATACTTTACAATTTTGTATTGATAATAATAAAAGTATAAAACTCATTTATATATAGGGTTTAAAAACCTAATAATTTCCCTTGAAAATAACGTTACACTTTTTCGGATATCTTCTTTAGTACCTGAGATATTGGTATTTTAATTTCATTAACTTGCTAAAAAAATAAAAAACTTTAAAATTTCCTATCGCAAAAAAATGAACTTAAATAATATTATCTCCAAAACTGAACGTAGCATCGAAAATCTGACTTCAGATTCAGATTCAGCGTATCGGAAACCTATAGAAAAGTAAAGTTTTATCTCTATTTGAAATTCAACCTAAATTTACAGTTTCCACTATGTATGGCAGCAGCAGCGAAAAATGGGCGTAGCTCGCCCATTTTCGTCATGAGACATTACTTTTACCTTTAAATACCATATGAAAAGTTTTAGACTGATATCTTAACTCTAACTACTTTATTCCTCAAAATCTGAATTTTGAACCATAGTGCATCGCTTCGTTGTGGGTCTTTGCAAGATGATCTTAGTTCTAATTTCGCTAACAGTTTACTGTAGTGCAACTAGCGCTAGATTTCAAATTAGTTCCGCATTGGTGTGTTTTATGGTCTTACCCTGTAGTAAATTTGTTTCACTGCTGAATGATCATTGATGATTCCTTGTTGAATATTCATCACTGTCGTCGTAACTGAGTACAATTTTTATTTTTTTATTTTTTTTTTTTTTCTGAGGAAAGCAAACCATTTATATGAAAAATTCATCAGTCTTTATATGAAAGTATTCACTGATGCCTCCTCGTCATAGGTGAATTGCGTCAGTGATTCATTAAGGATTCATTGCGGATTTTTACGGCAGGGTATATCTGCACACTTATGTATGTATGTATGAACATATTAGGCCGTCTCGCCTTATATGGACCAAGAAAAAAAGTTCACTGTATACATATATCCATTTTATTAGTTTGGTTCTAGTACTAAAACAGCTTACTAAGTTGTTAATGTATGTTTCATTACCGCTTAAAGCAGATGGTTAACTGCTCTTTACCTTTAAAACCGTTTGTTCCCAATTGATTACATATTTGGTGGGATCAATTGTGCAAATAAATATTTAAAGAAAAACATATGTACATGCATAGTTAATATCGAATTTCAATTCATTGAATTCCCACAAAAATGGCAAATTTACCAAATTTTTTGGTATAAAAAATATTTTTGTTTATCTTTCTTGGTAATAAGTGCATGTATATGTACCTATTCGTTTGTAGGAAAATTAAAATGGGTACGTTGCTTACTCAATAAAAAAAACCATAACAAAAATGTACTAAAAAGCAGTACTATTTGAAAAAAACTAGACTGCATACTAAAAGCTTTTGAATGCATACACAATTTCACTTTATAGTAAAAGTAAATAAAAATAAAAGATGTTTTTTTCCTGTGTGCATTTAGGGCACTATATAAAAGCTATATCCATTTGACTTGAAGCAGCAACACAGCAAATATGCACACAATAAACAAAGAATTAGGGCGAAAAAAAAAAAAAATAAAAAAATAAAAGAAACCAAATATTTAACTTATTTGTTTATGCTTGGCTAGGGAGGCTGTATACGAGCCCCTGGGCCTAAAAGCAAGTACACACATAAATAAGCGTGTATGTACAAATGTGAGTTAATTTAAAAAGCCAACAACATCTGCCCACAATAAACAAGGGCGACTACACTTTGGCCAGCCTGTGTAAATATAAGGAGATGCATTCGTGTAAAATGATGATGCAGTTGAGCAGATTTGTGAAACGAAAAAAATAAATAAATAAATATAAATACCAACCAAGTCATAATGAAAAGCGTTTATATGTAAACTCACTTCTTAATACCTGCTGAACCGATTAGAAAATGTTTTCTCACATTAAATCAGCAAAGCCACCTCATTTTTCGTTATTAATAAAATTTATCTGTTGCTAGACATGTGTGTATGTACGAGTATGTATGAATGTACATATGTACTTAAGAAGCTTTTATTAAATACCACAAAATATCTTATTTAACAATTTACGGTAAAAAAAAACGTAGAAGATTGAGATAAATTTATTTGCTCAGCATGTACATGAGATGGATCGCCGCCAGCACCAGCACTGCGAACCACCTACCTACGCCGCCACGTTTTAAATTTATATTGAAATCTCTCACATTCACTAAAATGATTTTAATTGTTTTGTTGAAGTGCTATCTACTTAGTTATTTGTATGTGCGAGGTTTTAATTCAATGTTTGAGACGCATTCTAATTTCGTTTGGTTGAAAATGAACGAGCGCGCGTGGGATTTGTTCCACACACAAGAAAATTTCCCCCAACTTCAAGGGGTCTTTCATTGCACATTAGAGTGATTTACCTACTACCACTTTTTATTAATGAATAATAATATAATATAATATAATATATAATATAATACAATGGCGCTATTATAACTCTGACGAGTTCTATGGCCGAGCTTCATTAATGAATACAATACTGAAATAGAGATATGTTTTCGGATTTTTATTGAATCGTAAGCCTAAGAAAAAATGAAAACGCTTGAGTTCCGAAAGTGGTCTCTTGGACGATGCTGGTTTTAATAGAAAAGCAACAGAGTCTGATGCCCTCAAGTCATAACATTTTGCCTGAGCTGGTTCCTATTAGATATGATGTGGAAAAAAGTAAGAAGTAGAAGTTTCAAAATCTGCTTAAAGCAGCAGGAAAGGGAAATCTCCCCTGCATTGGAAAGATCAAGTGGAGAGCGACTCGACCTCCATTGGTGTGTCCAATTGGACTCTGTCAAAATTGTCAAGACGTTTACGCCCCAATTAAGAAGAAGATGAAGAAGTAAAAGTAGTTACCTCCATTGTTTTTATAACCAGCTCAATCTTAACTTATGTTACTAAATAATTTTCATTATCTGAATAAATTATAAACAGTTTGCAAGACCTTTCAACATGGGTAGCGAACAATTTTCTATCACTTGACGGAAATTGTAGTTTTGCTGTTTTCGACAATGAAAACAACTTGAATCTTTTCTAAAATTTAAAAAACCCAGCTATACCTAATGTATATTTACGAGTATATTTATACCTATGTGCATAATGTTATTTAATAATAGATCTTAGTGCGGCATTGTGTTGTGTGATACGCTTATCGCGAGTTGAATGTGCTAAGTGTTGCAGCGATTAAATCAAAAAGTGTTATTCACTTAGCGTGGAATTCGAGAATAAACAAGAAAAGAAATCACTCAATTAAGAGAAAATTAAAGAGAGAAATTGAGTAATGAAATTTCACTTGTGTATGCATGTATGTATGTATGTACATACCTACAGCAATTGACTGCAACAATAACACAAAAACAATTTATAGGTAGCAGCTGGTGAATAGCGGACATTTTTTTTTGGCAAATCAACCATATAGCAATATTTAGCACAATAAAGCACAGAAGAAGAACAAGAAGAGAAATGCAAGAATAAAGCGAAGTATAAGTCGATGCAAAACAATCAATAAACAATACAAATCAGATATATATACATATGTATGTATGCATGTAGGTATGTACTTTTAAGGTCAAGTAGTTCAATTCAGTCCAGTTTAGTGCGATTTAGTGCAGCTAAGTGAGTTAGGTGGAGTTCAGTTCATTGTAATGCAGTTATTACATTTATTGTGAATTTGGGGCAGCCAACGCCAGAGATGGTTATGAAAATATATATGTACTTGTAGGTATATAGTAAATCTGTTAAACAAAAGTAACTCACCCAATTCGCAGTTGTTGTGACCATAATAAAGTGAATAGTATGCCATGGCTTGCCATTCAATGCACACTTGCTGTACCAATAGCAAAATATTTATTTATTTTCTAAGTTTAACTTTATAACTCTTTTACTTTTGGCTTTGTTTGCTTTCATTTACAGTGATTCTTCGCTCGATTAAGCCATATTTACACACAATGATGTACATATATGTATATGTACATTAGGGTGTCCCGAAATATTTTTTTTTGGGATTTCCTTAACGCAAGACCCCCCAAAGTTTGCGGTTTTGATCTCAAATTACGAAACATGTTTTAAAAACTAAATACAATTAGATCTTCAGGGTTCTACCGATCTTTAAAGTTTTGCGGTTTTGTCGTTCATGCAGAACGCCCACTCACCACAACATATATTACATCCGCATATTCTTTGCATGTTTACTATGTAATTCTTTTCGTTCTTTTAAGTTCTATTCGCTTAATTTTTTATGCAACTTACTTTTAAGTGCAAAAATCTGAATTCCAAGTAGTTACAATGAAAATACTCGTACATACACATATCAAGGCTGCACAACGATATCAACAAAATTACTTTGTTTTGTTGAATATCAAATAAAAATTAACAAAAAAATTTTGTTTTGTTGAATATCAAATAAAAATTATTGAAATTATTTCGTTTCGTTGATTATCAAAAAAAATTATCAAAATTATTTTGTTTCGTTGATTATCAAAAATAAAATAATAATAAAAATTTGTTTCGGGCTTACGGCTTCATTTTACTTTGAATTTTTATTAACGTAATTTTTTTTGATAATTTTTTTTGTTGGCTAGCGAAACAAAATTTTTTCAATATTTGTTTTTTGATAATCAACAAAACGAAATTTTTTCAATATTTGTTTTTCGATAATCAACAAAACGAAATTTTTTTTCATAATTTTTTTTTGATAATTATCAAAACAGTATTTTTTTGTTCAGCACTTAACGTTAAAATTTTTCAAAGTTGAATTGAAAACAAAATCTTTTTTCGGTTATTGATAAAAAATAACGTTAATGTTCAGCCCTGACACATATTTACTACAATGGGTTTGATTCGGCTTCTGCATTTTATTTGCCTTTCAATCGTGGAGAATCAGTTCGATAAAAAAAAACAACAATACGGTTCTTTAACTAAAGCATAAATTTCTTATTTCCCTAAAGTTTAATTTTATAACGTTACGAATATTCTGGAATCAGAAAAGATTTAGAAGAGACTACAAACTGGGCGAAGGTACTAGTATGCAGTGTTGTCACCGCAAAATGGGTTTTCATACGTTCAGTGTTCCCGCGAGGTCAAGAAAATTTAGATCGTAAAAACAGAATAATATATGTATATTGTTTTTAAGTGTCATCTCAGAGAAAAACTATGTAAACATTTTTCTTTCGCAGCCTTACAGAATTCGCAATTAAAATTATATGAATAATGTACTTTACTAAAATGAATTATATTAAAATTATTTCATTTAATTTATTTGAACGAAAGTCATATCAGATAAACAAAAATCCCCCGAGCACAGAAATAGGTTTGCAGCACTTTTTTTTCTTTATTTTAAAAATAATTCAGTTAAAAATTCTTTATTCAATTGATTTTTTTAGGTAGTACAGTCATATGAAAAATAATAGGGACGCTTGCCTTGAAATATTTCAAAGATCGATCCTGCTTCAATTTCTAAACAATGGTCAAAACTTATACATTAATTTCTTGCTCAGATGTCTCCGAAGTAAAGAACAGTTATTTAATTGGCCATTTTTGCGTCGTTTCATAATGGCTGATGATTTTGTGGAGTGAGTTCGTTTCAGCTTGTGAAAAATAATAGGGACACCAAACTTCAAGTAAATTTTTTTTCGAAAGGGTGGAGATTTTTGTAGATAATAAAAAACTAATTGACTGAATATCAAATAAAGTTTTATAATATACTAGGTTTTAACCCTATAATACCATCAGGGACTCAGAATGGGTCGAGGAGACCCCTGCACTATTCAACTTATAGCAAAAAGAAAAAATCTCCAAAATAAGTGTTTTTCGTGCCGGGACATTGACGAAATGTGAAATTGCTTTGAAATAATAGTTGGAAAATGCTGTAAAATATAATCCAAAAGTATAAACACGCTGACGGAAGCCAAAACTATCCCCACTGGTTCAAAGGAACCGTTATGTCTTTCCACGACAAAAAAAAAATTAGTTTTGTTTAAATCTCCCACAGGCCAAGAATAGCGTCCTTTCTCCAAACCATGCAATTCTGAACATGTTTGGCTGCAAGTGGTGTGTAGTTTCAAAGTAGTAGAAACATAAATAAAGAAGCAGAATCACGATACCAAAAACAAAAAGGACAAGGAATACATACGTTATAAAAAATAAGTAGGAAAGAGAAAATATAGAGGGAATATATGAAATAAGTAGGTACCTAGAATAATTAGTATATAATAGCAACCACAAAATAGTAGTGGCAGCAATAACAACAAATCTCAAAAAATACTATAGTCGCAATCTCAAGCAGAAATACCAAAATTTGGACAGAAAAATATATTTGAATTCTAAGTTTTTTAAATTAACTAAATGCAATAAATTTGTTTCTCTGTACTTATATGGTTAATCTCAATAATAAAATAACTTTTGAGTAAGACATTTTTATTATTTTAGCTCTAAAGAAACCTATTCTAAATATATGAAATTAACAAAATTTCAGATCTCGGTAGAGCCCTCAAGATCGAATTCAATTCCGGGTTTTTTACTTTTATTGTGATCTGTATTCAATTACGCAACTTTTGATACCTCTTGCGATAGCGTAGCTCGAAAAAAACTTTCTTTCATACATGAACGGGACACCCTAATGTGCATACCCACTAGGCCCGTTTGTAAGATAATGCGATTGTCAGGATACTTGCTTTTGTTAGATATACCGCAGGTTCTTCTAAAATATGTTAACAGTCACGTGCAAATTGAGCAAAGATCATTTCTCCAGTGACAAAATAGGAGTTAAGAAGAGTGAACCAAAACAGACAAATTTATATGAATGAAGTACATAACAAAGTTAGATGGTAGGCAGCTGTATATTCAGCACTACCATAATGATACAATTCATGCTGAATACCTAACAAGATTATAATAACGACTATATGAAAAAAGCATGCGGTATGGAATGAAAACCCGACGCTTTCGCGTCATTGCTTTTTTTACTATACAAAGTCATTTATGCGAAGGCGCCCATCGCCGTGCGATAGTCATGGGGCAAAGCCATGGAAGTTGTTATCCTCCGTAAAGTATACATAAGAGGGAAAGTATTGATGATTGTAGTACCTTAGGGCCTACTGGGTATATACATATGTATACATATCTGCTTACGTACAGAAATCATTTGCTGCTACATAGAATTTCTTGTGTGCTTTTGGTGTCATCGCGGCCGTGTCTAGTTACCATTTGCGGGCGTTTTACGGCCATTTGGCATTTTTGCTTTTTTTTTTGTCGTTTTTGCACAGTTTGCAAGCTTGAAATCCGCATTGTGGTCCGGTTTGGCCTTAGCGCAGCATTCATATGCACCCAAGTTTCCTTAAGTAGCTTAGGAGAAGAAGAAGTATTGGGAACATGATATTGGAATACTTTTTATAACCAACTGAGCTCAGCATCAGAATGCGCCATTTCCATTTGTTTGCGTGGTTACCAAGTTTCATTAACGGTTCGGTGGTTATACAAAAATAATGTATTGATGAAATGAGGATTTGGTTTTTCAAAATTCCTTTTAGATTTGGATTTTCACATACAGTTTCTATAAAAACATTCAGGGATCACCGTATCTGTAAGCGATAAGGAAACTCTCGGTGTTTGCCAAAAGCACGGGGTTGTTTTCAGTTTGAGTACAGGCGTTTAATGTAGATGTGTTCATGTTGAAAAACTCTTCTGGTAACACTACGAACTTACCTAGTCTATGTGCGCTCATTAATGGACAGCCAGTTTAACCTAACCTAACCTAACTTAACCTATAAAACATATTTCATATTATATATGTATATTATTATACATATACATCTGCGCCTAAAATAAAAACACGGCTATTATATAATGCCCATTTAGGTATATAACACTTCACATCATACAAAATCTAATACCATGTCTCCACATAACGCGTTTCGCTCTTTTTTCTGTATTCTCTCTCTCAATCTTGTTTCGACACGGAAACAAGTGCCGAAACTCGCCAATTTCCATAAAAATTTCTGAGAGCTAGTGAAGATTGAAACACTGTTTCATTCTGAATCATCTTGCCAACCTCGATGATATCGATGTCTTCTCTAATTTTGTATCTGTATCGAAATCTCACACAGACCAAAACAAAGACGCAAAAATAAGCAAACATACAAACATTTAAGAAGAACAAGAAAGATAAATGTCAAACTGAATCACGATTAGCCACGTGGAGACGGGTTATTGAGCGAGATGTTTTGCTACATGTTTCTCTGGTGAATCAAGTTATGTGGAGACGGGCTTTAAAACTTATTTACTACGTTCCTCTTGCTACAGCTTGTTGGCACAATTCAAGCTCTGCCTTGTCGCATTTTTTCTTCGTTTTCGGCATTCTCCGTATATGTATTTATATTTTGACAAATCTTTGCATCGATCCGCGATCGGTAATCATTGACTTTCATGGCATTGTTTGCAAATATCTATGACTATAAAAAAAATAAATAAATAAACACCAAATCAATATTTGTTGTGTAATGCACACAAGTCGTTTGTTAGACATCACCATGAAAATGTTTGTTGACTTTGCTGTTGGTGTTTGTGCTGGCGTTAATAGTGTTGTTGGTGTTTGAATATTTGCCATAGTTGTGGCCAAAACAATGCGGCTGCGCCACCGTGAAATGTGTTAATAAATGGCGAGGCAGTTATTCATTTACAGAAACGACGCCACGTAGTATCGACGAAGCTTTACGGCTTTGTGACTTGAATTATTGGCGAAATAAATATTAAAAATTTATTTGCAAATGATTTATAAAAAAAAAGGGTACTTTATGAGCTTTGTAGTGATTTTGTTTAGTTATGTATTTTTTTGCAATAATTGTTACTAGAGGCACAGAGATTGGCCGATAGGAGCAAGCTGTTTGGTATGGTGGCAATTGAGTGCTCTGAAATTATTTCAAGTCAAAGAGCGTTATTATTGTTATTGTTATTGTTGTTGTTACTAAGAAGAGAAAGAAGACGAAGAGGACCTACTTTTAGTTACATAAATTCTGTTCCGGCTTGGCAGCATTATGAAAATTTGAATTATCTATTCACCACACTGCGCTTTGTATCTGCAATATGTTGCTTTTGTCGGGGTTATTGTTGGAAATATAGCAAGCAACATATTAAATGTATGTATATGCTGCACTTCTCCTTTTATTGCTGTGATGGCGATAATGTTATTATCGTTGCGCCTGCGCTGTTGCTACTATTGCTGACGCTGCGGTTGCTGTTGTTGTTGCTGCTTCTGTCGTTGATGTTGCCAGTGCTGTTGTTGCATGCTGATGCATTTACCTTTTTTGTCAACAGCTAGCAAATTATTGCAGACAGCCACATGTTGTTTGTTGACTCGAGATGAATTGGTCAAGCGGGCGAAGGCTGATTGTAAATTTGCAATGGGAGACCTGTTGTAATGTGACCATTGGCCATACGTGAGTGAGGATGTATGAATATTTGTATGCTCAACAGCTGTATATGTACATATGTATTTGTAGGTACGGCAACACACAGCAAACGTAACGGATACGAACCATTTGTGGCGTTGCAACATTAGAAATTGCAACGATGATGAAATTCTAGAAGAAAAAAAAAGAAATCAACTTGGCAGAAAATAAATTTTTTTATGTGCATATGTAAATATATTTACTATACAAAAAACAATAGAATGCATTTTTATACATAAATTTGTACATCTAAAGATTCTAAATTCACTATTTGGCATATTTTGTGGTTGCTTTTGTGCATTTTCAATAAGTTTGACTCTTAGCTGTTGGATGATATGTATGGTCGAGGTAGAGATAGAACTGTTGAAAAATTTTATTTTTATACCCAACTGTGCATTATAAGCCTGACAGTGATAAACATAAGAATGCATATCTGCTATTGTTCACAGCTGAGTATATGCATTACGTTTTCAAATTTGGATTAAAATAAATGCGAAACGTAGAAAAATATAAAATTAAAGGCGCAAGAGGATGTGAACGCTCATGATGTTTATCGACAATTACCGAAATGCATAGACACTTTTGGTCAGCTATAAACACATTTATGTACATATATACATACATATGTATCTGCTAATACGATAAAGGCATCAGCCGTGCGTGCATGCGAGAAATTAGAGGACACCTTAAATGCCCTAAAACCGCAACACACAATCAAAAATTAATTTTTGTTTCCAAATACATAATAAATACCTAGATATTATCAATTCGAAAGGCGATAGATAGAAAGGACAACAAAAGCAAAGGACGTGCCTAACGTTTAACTACACACAACATATTCAACTTTAAAATGCTCACATACCAACCTACATAAATACATACATACATACTTACTACGCGCAGCTAAGCATTAAGTTTTGTTTTTGTTTTTATTTTTGTGCCTTTTACGCACTCTCGACGCTGACCAGGGCCACCAAATTGTACCCTAGGGCATACTACCCGCACCACCATCACCATCACCATCAGCCAGTCAGCCAGCCAGCCAACGGCCGAGAGCCACAGCCACATTCACATTGTTATGCCACATGCCAGCTGAATTGTATGCCCATTTATTTCTACTATTTACTTATAGTAATTTTATTCTTTTCTATTTTCTATGCTGGAATTGTCCACACGCACACTCAATGCGCAAGCGGAAGTGACTTTAGGTTGAAATTAGACAACAACAAAACAACGTAGCTATTGCATGGGAAATTTAATGCAGCGAGGGGCACTACTATGTGCTGCGTTAAAGAGGGAAAAGTTATAGTGAAAAGGGAGACAGACAAACAATCACCGAACAAAGTCAATCAGCAGCAGCGGCCAAGAAGCCAAGCAGCTAGACTAGCAGTGCTGGGCGTAGTGTTAGTAGTTGACAGCGAAAAAATTTAAGCGCCTGCAGCGTTGGCAGTCAACACAAATGACATTGAGTGTCTCGAGGAAATGCATACGCAAAATTTGAATTAATACAGGGTGCAGAAGGTGTTTGAATGAAGAAAATAATACACTTCGGATTACACATTAGCTTGAACTATGCTCTCTTATAGGCTTGACAGCGATAAACCGGATTACCGCAACATTTACTTCGATTCACATTTTACCCTGACAGACGGCAACATAAACCGAATTACCACAGCTCTGTCTATTTTTCTATATACAGTTTGTCAATTAATTCTTTGCAAAATGAAAACAGTTCAGAAATTTGTTTTCATACTGGTATTTGGTCAACTAAGCTTAACTTTTTAATTTTTTTTTTAATGCTAATATTAAGTTAAATATGTTTACAACATTTAGGACCAAAAAGATCCAAAACTTAAAGCATAGAAAGAACAGAAAAAACAAAAGTTCAAAAAATTATAAAAAACATTTTGTCAATTAATTCTTTGCAATTTTTTCATATGTGACAGAAACTGAAAAAGAAGCAGACCGGATCGTTGAAATTTTGGTGTGGCGGCCACTAGCCTCAACCACACATTGTAGACGAAGGGTTATGGAATAAATCAAGTCCTTCAGCCCATAAATTTAGCGTATTTTATGCCACTCTTCCTGAATGGCATTAATTACAACATTTTTCGCTAGTAGACCTTGGTTTTCTGCCCCGTTATTTCAAGAAAGGCCAAAATTTTTTGATTGGGTTTAAGCTAGGACTTTGGGCAGGTGCATAAATTGCTTTGGTGCAATTATGCAGTACCAAAGTCCTGCACAGGAACGATTTATATTTAGTATCGTTGTTCAGGTACAGCGTTTACTTGAATTTATTGGCGCTTTTTGGTTAAAAAATGCAATTTTGCATTGCGATTCTCGACTACTCGTGTCAAGCTAAAACTCCTTCGTCATCAGGTCATTAAAAATCCGCAGTCCGCCTTCACCCTTTTTAGAATAACGAACTCGACATTATTGCAGACAATTTTCGAAACATCACATCGAAACATTACATCTTTTTTCTGTTGTTTCTATGCTTTAAGTTTTGGATCTTTTTGGTCCTATGTTGTAAACATATTTAACTTAATATTAGCATTTAAAAAAAAATTAAAAAGTTAAGCTTAGTTGACCAAATACCAGTATGAAAACAAATTTCTGAACTGTTTTCATTTTGCAAAGAATTAATTGACAAACTGTATATATTTTTTTTTATATACAAAAATATATTTAATAATACATACATATCTACATATGTATTGAATAATTTAAAAATACTTACATTGATACATTCTTCCCTTACTACTTTACGCACTTGAGATCAGATAATTTTGTTTACTTTTGGTTATTCTTTTCTCCACTTTCCATTCACTATAGAGCTTTTTCGATAGAGTTGCCATTAAAAATGCCCTAATGCGCTGCAATTTTGAGGATTAACCCAAGCGATAGTCCGGATTATCTCTAGTTAATTCCCAACTTAACTCCGAATTAGCTAGATAGTCCGGATTATCGCTGCCGTATGTGAATGCTATTACACTCTTATCTTAATTCTGACATTTTTTTTCTTCCTTGGAAACGCACAGTTAAATTTAAGATGTAAAAGATGCGTTCTTTTCATATCGAACAAGCGAGTTCATAGTCATAGCCATACTCTCTGATGGTCTCTTAAGATTTCTTAAAACTGCTTGCTACATTTGACATGCTGATTTGGCAGCTAGTAAACAGACGGAAATTTTTAGAGACCAGAGTAATGGCGAAAATACGTTTCTATAGCTATTAAATAGATAGTATCTACATATTTTCAGAAAAGGGGTTGTTGCAATTTTTCCACTATATCAAACGAAATTTTTTTTCTTTTTTTTTTCTTGACCGAATTATACACAAGCCACCCTGTATAAAGGCGCACACTAAGTACCTATTTGAGCTATTTGAAAATGCATACATATGTTCATAGTTTCAATGTTTGCTTACCCACTAGATAGTGATTGAAATTGCATTTCACATTTTTAGTGCGTCAATCGGTTTTGTTGTATTCACATGTGTAAAAATGTATGTACATAAGTGCTACATATGTATGTACATATATAAATATGTACATTTAAAGGTGTGCAACGCCTGCCAAACATATGGGCGTGAGTTCTGAACGAATGTGCATTGCATATGCCAAGATCTCGCACATACGAACATACAAATCTTGTTTTATTTTCAGCGCATGCGCGCACATAACATAATAATATGTGAATATGTACATACGAATGGGCTGTTGAACACTTTTGTATTCTTGGACTCGCTCAAGTCGTAGAATTTAATTATATGGCACTTTTCGGCGCTTCCAGGCGCACACATGTGCAATGCGCATCTTATTGCCAGATTGTGTGCATTTTTAGTCTTTGGGTTTTATTGTTTTTATACTCAGCTGTACTAGTACACAGAGTATTATAGTTTTGATTTCCTAACGGTGGATTGTAACAGAATGAAATAATCGAGATAGATATAGACTTATATATATCAAAATGATCAGGGTGAAAAGAGAAATCGATTGAGCCATGTCCGTCCGTCTGTCCGTCTGTCCGTCTGTGAGCACGATAACTCGCGCAAACATGGAGATATTTTGATGAAATTTGAAATGTAAGTTGGTATCAAGACAGGAACGGATGGTATTGAAAATGGGCGAAATCGGACCATGACCACGCCCACCTCCCCTATATGGTAAAAATCGGAAATTTTGTATCTCAGTCACTAATAGAGCTAGAGTGATAAAATTTCACACACGTATTGAGCTCAGGCCCTTATGAAGAAATATGGTGAAATTTTGGAAAATGGGCGGTGCCACGCCCACTTATTAAGGGGCAAACATTGAAAGTTTTATGAGTCATAACTCAGAAACCGTTGAAGATATATCGATGAAATTTGGTACGCGTGATATACTTACTTAGGCAAATGTTTGGACGAAAAATTGCCAAAATCGGTTGACGACCACGCCCACTTTTATATATGGGTATTATAAAGTGACCTAATAAAAGCATTTTAAGCGATATCTCTGTCAAATATAAAGATATATCATTGAAATTTTGTGGCATGAGTTCTACAATAGATCGGAATCAAAAAATAGAAAAATTTCGGAAAATGGGCGTGGCACCGCCTCTTTTCAGACAAAGGAATCAACGAGATTTCGGAGCCCATAACTCGACAAATAATTGAGATATTATGACGAAACTTGGTTTATACACTTTTATAACTTGTGTTAATAGATACGCAAAAATTTATTGAAATCGGTTTATGACCACGCCTACTTTTTAACAAAGATATTTCTGGAACACCCTTTGGGAATTTGTAACAAGATTTCTTTGTAAGTAGAAGTCATAAAGGAATGAAATTTTGCACAAAGAATAATATTCATATGCTTAGTTGGATGACTGATAAAAATGTTGAAAATGGGCGTGGCTACGCCCACTTTATGCGGCACTCGCTTTATATAAAATACACCCTATATCGAACAAACGCAAACAAACAATGAAAGCATACAGCTGAGTATCTAATGTTCGATTCCACTCGAACTTAGGCTTCCTTACTTGTTTTTATTATTGTTGTTCTTGTGCAGTACTATTTTTCTATGCCTGCGGATAGTACGTGCTGGGCCACACTGTGAACTGAAAACCCAGGCTCAGGCTAAAGGTTTGAGGAAATGCATGGAATGACAATGCGCCGCGGCGCGCCATAGCGCCAGCACGCAAGGCCGACTTTATACATAAAAGGCGCTCAAATCGCTCGAACCGTGTGTTGACAATCAATTGGAAACTTAAAATGCATACATAGTAGGTATGTGTTTGGTTAATTATGTTATTTTGAGGTAGTAAAATAAATGTTTTTTGAAACTGCAAAAAAAAATAATTCAATAAAATAAAATGTAAAGAAATAAAGAAGTTAAATTGTATTGAAAAACACTAAATTAATTGAATTTCTCAATTGGAAAAATAAAATAAAACGTATGAAGTTTTACGTGAGACGATTTAGAAAAAAATACATATCATTGACTTCGTGAGCAAATGTGCTAAGTCCACTTTTTATGAAAACTTAGATTTTATTGCAGTAAAATGGTACAACTAAAAATACACCGTCTGCCAAAAAGAAGTGACCATAACTTCTATTTTTCAGGTTGAAATCCAGTTTTATGCAAATGTCCACAAACAAATTTTTTTTAATCTGATCTCTGACCCCTGTGCGAGACACCCCTTTGCTGTCTCCGATTAGGACCGAAATTTATATTTAATATTCTTTAGTGTAAGAATATCGATTTTACGCGTTAGATATATATAAAAAAAATTTATTAGCCCCTACAGAGTTTTCTGAATTTTGACCCCTGTGTGACAACCCTTAACAGTCTCCGATCGGCTATGTGCCATCTTCAGTATCTTGTTTCGTTCTCTCGGAAATTCGTTCCACAATACATCGTAAGTCTTATTAATTCTTTTTCCGAATACTTTTATTTACAGTATTTGCATTCCACAAAGAAATAAGTCTTTATGTTTAATGACTTATAGCACAGCCAGACGACGCAAGAAATAACTTTCAGAAAGTGAAAAATTAAAATTTTTGTATTTGTTTTTTTTTTTTAAGAAACAATAATAAAAATTTGAATTTTTCACTTTCTGACGCAAGAAATTATTTTCAGAAAGTGAAAAATTCAAATTTTTGTTATTGTTTCTTTTAAAAAAACAAATACAAAAATTTTAATTTTTCGCTTTCTGAAAATAATTTCTTGCGTCAGAAAGTGAAAAATTCAAATTTTTATTATTGTTTCTTAAAAAAAAAACAAATACAAAAATTTTATTTTTCACTTTCTGAAAGTAATTTCTTGCGTCGTCTGGCTGTACCCTTATTTTGCGGCCCCTTAATAACGGCAACAACTCACTCAAACTGTTAATTTTTCATTCACTTCCATTACTATTTTGATCAATGTTTAATTAATTAATACAATTAATTTCATTTTAGTTGTTTTTTAATTTTTTCAGTCCCCATAGAGTTTTCTGAACTTTGACCCCCGTGTGGCAACCCGTAACAGTCTCCGATCGGGACGAAAATTTATATGTGATATCTTCGATTATATTAGCATCGACCTAGGGGGTGAGGTTCGAGAAATTTAATATACAATTTGTCTCCATACATTTTGGACCACCCTAATATACTTAATTATATTTTCAATACATATCATCGCTCCGGAAGAAGAAAGACGCATGCCAGTAATTTGTTGACGAAAAAAGACGTATTAAAAATATGTCGGGGAAGAAAGACGCTTTACAAAACATGTCGACGAAGATAGACGCATTAAAAAATATTTCGACGAACAGAGACGCATTAGCATTAATATTGACAAAGAAAAAATAAAAATCGAATACGTCTTTCTTCCGTAAAAAATATTTAAATGCGTCTTTCTTTATGGTAAAAAAAATAAAGCGTCTTTCTTCGTTATCAAAAAAAATTAAGTCTGTTTTTCGAAAAATATTTTTAATGCGTCTTTCTTTGAAAACTAAAAAGTTTGCGTCTTTCTTCCTCAACAAAACATTTTGCGTCTTTTTTCTTCTATAGCGACGATATGTACCTATGTATGTCTTATTCTCTGTTTTGTTGTTTGCTTTTCCGACAGGGTAGGATTGCGTTTTATTGTGAAACGAATTTCCGTCATCCCTTCTCAAGTTTTTTGTGGTTATAAACCGAGAGAACGAAACAAGATACTGAAGATAGCCTAAACCGGTTTATAACCACATCAAACTTGACAAGGGATGGCGGAAATTCGTTCCACAATACATCGTATGTCTTATTCATTCTTTTTTCGAATACTTTTATTTACAGTATTTGCATTCCACAAAGAAATAAGTCCTTATGTTTAATTCCGTTATTTGGCGGCCCCTTAGAAATGACAATACGCTCAAACTGTTAATTTTTCATTCACTTCCATTTTTATTTTGATCAATGTATAATTAATTAATACAATTAATTTCATTTTAGTTGTTTGTTTTGTGTGTGTGTAATTAAGTCGTCAAATTTGAATTCGACACCTACACCAGCACCTTTACACAAAGAACATAAAAGACAATACATTATATTTTTTGTAACTATTTCAATTAATTACACTGCTCTACAGCCAAAAAATACTCTGAACGCGACCATCCTTTCTATATGTAAAATCGGTCGCTGATTCCGAAAATCGGGTTCATTTTTAATTCTATGGGAAGGTTTTTGAAATATCGGCAATTTACCGTTATTTGGCCAATGAGTCCACTTAATCCTGTATATCTCTTTAACACAGTGAGTTATCTTCCTTAGGGTCACACCAAACGAAAGAAAATTAAATTTCCTTTTCACGGCTCCTATAACATTTTTCTCTAGTTCTTATAGTTTCTGAAATATTGACGATTAAATTTGAATTTTTTCGATTTTTTACGATTTTTTGAAGAAAAAATTTACTTTGTCAGGCAATATCTTTAAAACCAATGATTTCACCTTCGGTTTTACTCCTTTGCGTGAAGCTCCATTCCATTTCCAAAAAAATAAGCTATCAACGAAGAAAATCCATGGTAAACTGGAAAAGTTATAGGCGATCAAGTAAATACAACCAAGTCGCGCAATGCCTCTGCACGGGTACATTCTATGCATATTGTACCAATACCTACACATCTGCAGTAGCAGCACATTGGCAGCGCAGTAGATACAAGCGCGTTTACGGGTATAACATGCATAGAATATACCCGTGCAGAGGCACTGCGCGACTTGGCTGTATTTACTTGATCGCCTATAACTTTTCCATTTTACCATGGATTTTCTTCGTTGATAGCTTATATTTTTCCCAATAGAATGGAGCTTCACGTAAAAGAGTAAAACTGAAGGTGAAGACATTGGTTTTAAAGATATTGTCTGACAAAGTCAATTTTTTCTTCAAAAAATCGTAAAAAATCGAAAAAATTCAAATTTAATCGTCAATATTTCAGAAACTATACGAGTTAGAGAAAAATGTTGTAGGAACCGTAAAAAGGAAATTTAATTTTCTTTCGTTTGGTGTCACCCTAAGGAAGATAACTCACTGTGTTAAAGAGATATACTGGATTAAGTGGACCCATTGGCCAAATAACGGTAAATTGCCGATATCTCAAAAACCTTCCCATAGAATTAAAAATGAACCCGATTTTCGGAATCAGAGACCGATTTTACATATAGATAGGATAGTCACGTTCAAAGTACAGACAAAAAATTTCATTTTGTGATCCAGTGTTATCTACATTAAAATAGTCACTTCAGCGAACAATGGCAGTTGAGTCTATAGAATTTTACGATTAAGCATTTGTGGCATGCAATAAAGTAACCAAGCAGGAAAACCGGACACCAATATCTGAATCGCCATATATATGTATATTATCTCTGGTATTCAAAACTGCAATATATAGATAGGATGCCAGGTTTGCCTTGTACAAGGGGCAGGGTTGCCTTGTTGAAACATTTGAAGATTGGTGTTTAGGAACTAAATAAAAAGTGATCGTCAAATACATTAACTCTGAATTAAAAAATTCCTAGCGGGGCACGTTTATGCTTGAAAATCTATTTTTATTCAGCATACAAATATTTTGCTCATCGAGCGACATCACGGCAAAACAAACATTGAATACTAAATATTAACAAAAAAAGGCGTACATATATCTAAATATATATTTCATATCCCAATAAGCACGAATCCAATGTTGGAGAAAAGTCTCAATTCTCAAGTTTGCATCCAACATGTTTTTACAATTGAGGCACAAGATTTTTTCCAAAGAAGAGAATTAAAAAGCGTGTGAAGAAGAAAATATAAAAAGGAATTTATAATTCAACTAATTTTTGTATATAAAATAATATTATTGTTAAATGCCTAATAAAAAGTGAAAAAAGAAGTTAAGGCAGACAATCATAATTGTTACATTTTTTGTTTCTTTATTTCAATCGGATGAGCTTTTGTTGCGTAAAAGCTTTATTCTGACATTTGATTTTAGTTGGGGAATATCGATGGAATTGAAACCGAATTCCAATATTTTTTCAAGTGGAGAAACAAGAATATTTTCACATCAAAAAAGTGCCCTTTTGGTGGAGAATGGGCTGTTTCTCTAATTGAATTCAAGTTAAAAATTTATGATCTCAAATGGAATTCAAATGCATTTCCAACAAAAATGCTTATTGGGATATAATAGGTATATAGATATGGTATATCTATGTATGTAAATAAGGGTACCCAGCAACAATAAGAAGCGTACAATGCGCCGATAGTTATAGAAATTTTATGGTATATATTCTTATGGTTGTATATATCGCATGTTCAGCAACCGGAACGTTTAAAATATTAAATGCACCCAACGAGCTACGACAGACAAATCAGCAAACAAACATATGTACCTACATATGTACAAAGTAATACAGACTATATGGTCTAGTAAATCTACATATGTATATACACATGTACCTACATTTGTAGTGATCCCTTACATGTGCTCAACATCCGTTCATGAATAAATGCACCATGAATGGAACAACTCAGCACCCAAACGCTAAACAAAAAAAAAAACAAACAGAGAAGCAAAAACTGAAAAAAACACAAGAAAAACTTGAAATCCAAAAAAAAGTGCCTAATGAAAAAAGGGGAAACTGTAACTGGAAATCGTAAATAAAAGGCAACTAGAAATGAATATTAACATTTTGGCTATTTGACTAAATTTTTGGAATACCAACCACGTACTTTACGAGCGAAAAAGTATCTACATAAAAATGTAAGAAGAACCTGGAACTAAGTAAAAACACATGTGTGTAAACGTTTGAGTACTTAGAAACATAAAATCGTAATTAATGAATGTCATTAAATGTACTCGTAAGAGAAAACTAATTTAGAAAACATTTGCATAGAATGGGTTGTCAATTTAGCTAGAAAACATTTTTTTAAACCAAGTGGTTGGTATATGTATAAAGAAGAAGCTTGGTATATGCAAATTCCTGGAGGTTGCAGCAATTTAAAGCGACCTACATATGTACATAGTAGGTACACCACTTTTGCCAATAAGTGCTACTTTGAACTAAGCAGGCAATTTCAAAGTAAAGTCCTCTCTCGAAGAACAAAAATCAGACCTCATTTACGGCGCAGAAGCATGGACGATGTCAAAATAGGATGAGATGGCACCTGGAGTATTCGAGAAAAAAGTTCCTCGGAAAATTTATGGACCTTTGCGAGTTAGCGGGAGCGAGTATCAATTGAGATTTAATGAATTACGCAGTCATCGACATTGTTCAACTAATAAAGGTCCAGTGAATGCGTTGGGCAGGTTATGCCGTGAGAATGGTTGAAGGTGCTTCGGCCCGGGAAGATCAGGTGAAAACTGACTCGTCCTCAATTGTCATTTGCAATTGGCGCCAGGCAGCCCGAAACAGACACGACTGGCGCGTTTTATTGGACTCGAATAAAGTGCAGGATTTACAAATATATTCAGTTCTAATTTTTTCGAAGCAGGTGTAGTCACGTGTATTAAAATTGAAGTTTACTTAAGCTCAATTGGCGTGCCACTCACTTTTTTTAGCGAAATTGCTAAATAAACAAATTACCTATGTATATATGTAGTAACTTACAGTTTATCACTTGACTAGCGACTTATTTATGATTACAAACTATTTATGTTTCATATATCGATTATAACTTCTAATAAATTTGAAGTAGATGTACTTATATTTCAGTAAATATCATTTCTAGTTTTGACAATATTAATTTGATAGTAGTATAAATATATCTATTCAAGACCAATTAGCTTTTAACACTCAAGTCAAAGTGTTTACGCAATGTAATTATCTGAAGACAACTTATTTCTGAAAACAAGTTTAATAATTTAATGTATAGTGTTTTGAAGTTTACTGGGTGATATTTAATTGCAGATATTTCTAAGCAGTAACTTCTTTTCAATAACAGCCTTTTAAGTTACGTATAATTTTTTGTTTATTTAAACCCTTACTTTACTTTTAACATTTTTCTTTTGTGCTTAACGGAACTAACACTCGAATTATTATTCTTACTTTAGTTTAGTTTTTGTCAAAACTTTCCCCATCATATCATGACTACTTTCGGTCCCTGCATATTCAAACTATTTTTATATCTTTCTCTTTTTTAATAATTATAAATTTTATTTTAATTAGCCATTCGATTTGCAAATGATTAATTTAATTTTGCCTGTGGGCAGAATTGTATTACTCGTACATATAGCATGACTTCACATCTATCTATGAGATCATTAACGATTCATTATTGGCTACCAAGAAAATCGAATGAGATACAGTGAGCGAGTGAATGAAAGAGTTACGTCAAATACGAGAAACGCGAATAAACATAAAATAAATGCTGCTTAAGTAATTTTATTTTGTTAGACATGACTAATATGCAAATAAAATTTGTTAAATACATGTGAACTTATATACATATATTTTTGAACAGCTGTCATTGTAACAGCAACGCTAGTAATTGCTGTTGGTGGCGCTCTCTTTGGGCTTCTTTTGACAGATATTCATTTTATTGTATGCAAGGTTGATATATAAGATTGTCTTGGTAGAAAGAGCTATTTTTTTCATTACTTAAATTATCAAACTTTATGTGTTTGTTGCTTTTCTTGTATGCATGTGTTGCTTGGCCAATTAAAAGTGGACGTTTGACAATTGAGATAGCAAAACGGGCAACTACAAAATGTATTGCAAGGTTGCTTTTCCGCACCGCGGTAACTTTATGAATCAACCTTGATTGTATGTATTGCTCGGTTAAGTTGTCAAAATAAGTTCTATGTAGTCATCGCATATCGGCCGTTGATAAGATATTTTCGATAAGATTAAACATTTTTTTTGTAATTATCGCCGTGACATTGGCAGAGTGCCAAAAGAAGATTATATTGGCGGCAAAATAGCAGGAAAACAATATCTTGAGACAACAGGTTTCCAATATACGTATGTTTGTATGTTTTGTGAATGTGTTGTGTTTAGTATGTTTTATTATTTCACGTATTTTTTTTAATTTTAATTTTATACTATTTTTTTGCATCTCATTCGAATATTGTATCTAAACAAAAATGAGTCATCAGTTGTTGCTGCCGCTGAAAAGAAAGCAAATTAAATTTTTGGCACTATTTTTATAATGTTTATTCCATATACTTACATATGTACTAAGTTGACGCTCAAAAATTGTGAAACAAATAGAAACAGAATTTACATCTATTTTGTTTTTTTTTATCTTTTTTTAAGAGGATATGCCAATCGATGACTCAATGCTGCTAAATACAGTACTTAATGTAGTAGAACAAAAAGAAAAACTGAAATAAAAAATAAAGGAAAAAATGAAAAAAATAAAATAAAATTAAACAAAGAAAGATAACTTAAAATGAAATGAAATAAAATAAAGTAAAACAAAAAAATAAAATTAAAAAAAAAAATAAAATAAAAAAAAAAATAAAATAAAATACAATGAAATAAAATAAAACAAAATAAAATAAAGTGAAACAAAAAAATGAATTAAATAGAAAAATAAATTAAAATAAAATAAAATAAGATGAAATAAAATAAAAAAAAAAAAAAAAATAAAATAAAATAAAATAAAGTGAAACAAAAAAATAATTTAAATAGAAAAATAAATTAAAATAAAATAAAATAAAATAAAAAAGATGAAATAAAATTAAAGAAAATAAAATAAAATAAAGTAAAAAAAACTAAGTAAAAAATAAAATTATATAAAATATAATAAAATAAAATAAAGTGAACCAAAAAAAAATAAATTAACACAAAATAAGATAAATTAAAAAAATTAATTAAAGTAAAAAAGACAAAATAAAATAAAATAAAATAAAATAAAATAAAATAAAATAAAATAAAATAAAATAAAATAAAATAAAGTAAAATAAAAAAAAAATAAAGTAAAATAAAATAAAATAAAATAAAATAAAATAAAATAAAATAAAATATAATAAAATAAAATATTAAACTGGAGGAAAAAGAAATAAAATAAAATAAAATAAAAAAAATGAAATAAACTTCGGTATAAAAAGAAATTAATTTCAAGATTGACACAACCGTGTTAGATTTGCTGCTTCTTTTTAAGCGAGAATCAAATCCAAGGCCGCCAAATACAACTTTTATACAGTAAAAAACTGTACAAACCTTTTTTTTTTTAAAACAGTATTAATTGTTACGCCGCGGCGCGCCGTTTCCTTCATTCGGAAGTCAAGATCACCACAACAATAAATTCTAATAATAGAAAATTTTCTTTCTTTTACACAACTACCCAACTCAACAAAAACTACCAAATTTGATAAACTTTCAAAGTGACTAATTGTGCATGCCACCCAAATGCTAAAAAGCATCACCATCACATCACACTTCACTAATTAAAATTATGATTATTTAAGGTCAGCTGTGAAACTAATTGACGATTCGGCAACTCGGGCAGCTCTTAATACATATTCGACTTATATAGATACATATATAAATAATAAATAAGAACAGTAGCCGAAAATATTATATTGAATTCACGCCATTAATAAGATGCGTAAATCCACCCCTACAATTCTTTATCTGATACACAGTGACCGTTCGGTTGGTTAGTAAGTTAATCAGCGCGCCCTTGACATTGAAAAATAAATGAAACGGGTGGCAGTGCGTACGGCCGGCTGCTTTCAATTTAATACAATTTTATGCTGGATTAATATTTACATAAAACTACATCGAAGTGTATATTGACTTATCAGTAAATAAATACCCAAAAGCCAGTGAAATACGCCCTGCGAAAGGCAAAATAAAATTGAGCACGAATGGGCATAAATACAAATCTCCCTTCCGGTATCCCTTGGGATGCAGCAAAGCAAAGCAAACATTTTCGCATTTTGAATTGGAAAAGGGACTTACTTAGGCTGATGATGGGCGGCATTCTACATTCACTTAATCAGTCAGTCTGTCAGTCATTCATTCTGTCATTCACTCATTTATATATTGGCAATGTACATGTAAGTAAGTTGGGATGCATTTATAGGTCTTTATATAGGGTGTTTCAAAAATTAAATTATAAGGAACAATTGGCTACCTTTTTGCATTTTCTATGAAAATTAAAAGTGGGCGACAACTTTATATAAACAACTCCAGCGAGAAGACAATGATTGCTTAGCAAATACTTTAGAATATCCAGCTCTCGATCTATCAGTGTTATTTATGGTCAGCTAGCGTTTTATATCACCTTGTTTTATTAAGTGTATGCGGAAGTAGAAAATCGGCAGTATGCCACATGCAGAAGGAAACATGCTGCGTTCTTGCAACAACACCATCCATAGTATTAAGCAATACATATTCAATTTCTGTTGCTTTGCTTTGACTGTTCGTATGATGTTGTTGAAAATGTGAGGAGGGCGTTTGAAATTTTATGTAATTGCGAATTTATATGATTGCCTGCTATCACGCAACATACTTACTTATGCATGTGTGCTTAAATAAATATAAACGTACATATCGTCGTTTAAAGTGCATTTTTGCGTAACAGGTATTTTCATTTTCGAGTAAGGGACATTTTTGCCAAAAATGAAATTTTCCAACCCTGAGTTCCTGACGCTCAGCTCTATCGATCCATACCAAAACATTGCAATTCTAACAACAAAAACGCATAATAACAGTAAATTGCATAATCGCTTATTAAGAGTATTGTTAAAATTTGGCAGCATTACCGCGTATGATTTCAGTTCATTCATATAAGCGAAGTTATATGTTATTAGATAAATAAATTAAATGGCGAATTTTTATGAAAGGGAGCAAAAGTTAACTTATTTCAACAAATAATGTCAGGTAAATATCAAGCAGGTATTATTTTAAACAAATTAATGAAGTTGCTAATTGGTAAGCTACGTTTTTTTGCTACAATCTTTACAATTTTCCCAACCAAATTATGACTAAAGGTATCAAAAATTAAAAAACAAAACAAGAAAGGAAGCCTCAGTTCGAGTGGAGCCAAATATTATAAGCTTTCATAGTTTTTTTACGTTTTCTGGAAACACGGTGTAATTTATATAAAGCCCGTGCCGCACAAAGTGGCCGCAGCCACGCCCATTTTGAAAATTCGTGTCAATAATTTGACTAAACGTATAAATATTCTTGTTATTATAAAATTTCATCCCTTTATGACTTTTAGTTACAGAGATGTCACGTTACAAATTTCTGAAGGGCATTCGAGAAATATTTTTACTAAAAAGTAGGCGTGGTTATAAACTGATTTCGCTAAAATTTTGCACATATACTACCGCAAGTGGTAGAAATAAGTCCACCAATTTTCGTCATAATATCTCAATTATTTGTTGAGTTATGGGCTCCGAAATCTCGTAGATTCCTTTGTCTAATAAGAGGCGGTGCCACGCCCATTTTCCAAAATATTTCTGTTTATGGTTTTCTATCTATCGTGGTACTTGTGCCACAAAATTTCATTGAATTATCTTTATAATTGGCGAAGATATCGCTCAAAATGTTTTTATTGGGTCCCTTTGTAATACCCATATATAAAAGTGGGCGTGGTCGTGGTCCGATTTCGCCCATTTTCAACCGCCCCAGTCTGGATAGGAACCTATATACGAAATTTCATAAAAATATTTAAATCTGTGTACTATTACAGCTGTGTATAAAAATTAATGTATTACATTGCGATAAAAACATGTTTTTTGTAGGCCATGATTCTTATGCGAAAATTTATAAGACATTCAAGTCAGGTTATAAACCAGATAGACACGGATATTCCTAATCCAATCCACAAAGGTCACCTCAATATTACAAAACGTAAATATCAACATTTACAAGAACTTAAAAGAGTGATGCCGTCCGATTGTCATAGCTCTTATGACAATTTACTACATTTACCTTAAGAGTTCTCCACCTATGTGTAAACAAACTTACGTTTTCTTAATTAAAAATATGAATTTTAGTTTAAAATGTAATATATGTACAAGTTTTGTTACTTTTTTTCTTTATAAAATGCTAAAATAAGAATTATATTGAACATTTTGCCATTTCATAACCGATTTTGCGTGATTTTTGTGCCAAATAAAAATTGCACAACCGCACATGAAAAAAAAGAGTCCTAATAATTCAATTTGTTTCTTTTTTACACTAAGTTGATGTTATGGCTAACAAACTGATCTACGTAACTATTTAAATTTAAGTTTGTACGCAGAAATAAGTAACGGTTTTTAAATGAAATAGTTTTTTTGCTCTCCTGTAAAGTTCAAACAATGTCCGCTACGCGAAAATGAAAATACCTGTTACGCAAAAATGCACTTTAAACGACGATATGTGTGTATGTAGGTACATCGGTAGGCATACATATAAGTATGTGCTTACACATAGAATATAAATAAGTACTTTCGTTAATCTCTTCAATTCTGCCCTTTTTCGGCATCGATCAACTTTTATCCATCCTCCACCACCACTCTTTTGTTTCTCTTCCGCCTATGCAACTTGTTCACTTCGCCCATCGCTTTGTTTGTTTGTCGGCAACTGTTTGTGACACAGCGCTCCGCTGAGCTGTGCTGAGGAAGCGAAGCATTTAAGTGCGTCTGTGCGTCTGATGAATTACTTTTGTCCAATTGAAAACGTCAACGCCAATTGTTGGTCTGTTCCACGCTGTGCTTGCGCGCTCTGGCTCGGGATCGAGGGTGTATAGGGGGGTAGCTAACCTCAATTGCGAAAATCACAGAGTCTGCTGTTGATTGAACTTTTGCTCTATGCACAAATGTATGCACGTATGTGTGTATGTATGTAAGTAGGGAAATTTTGGTACTTTGCAGTGCCGAATGCGTATTTCAGCATTGAAGCGATGTTTGCGAAAAAAAAACAGAAATTAAGTTGTCATAAGTTAATATTGATTAATTATTTGCAATCGATAATAAATATGTACATATCGATGTGCTAGTGCACAAAAATGTTCAGGAGAGCAAATTTTGTGTTTAAATAGCATTAACTTGTTATCTGTCAAATTTTTTTCAGTTACAACGATTACGAATAGTTAATTGGAGTATGTAAGATCCAAATGTGCTAAAATTATATTGATGGTTTCAGTACCTATACTATTTTTTAGTGATTAAAATTTGTTGGGCACTTAGCCCGTTTGGCGCTAACTTTTTTAATTTCAAATATTTTTGTTAGAGCTCTTCTATGAATAATTTATTCAATTTATTTCTGTTAGTACATATTTTATTGTTCATTTAAAACACTAACATAGTTATTAAATTCAAATAGTACATTTTTATGGGTTATTTAAATAGGATACGAGCATAAATTTTTATTTTGTGGCACTTGGAATTTTTGTGCACAAGAAAAATTATGTTTATAGAAAATTTGAATTTCTAAGCGCGCTTATCCGGTTTGTGCACAACAAATATTTCATTTTCAAAGCACTTGACTGATTATGCCATCGCATATCTCCTTCATTATTGATAATTTCTTTACAAAAATTGCAAACGAGGTAGGTATTGTGTTGATGATTCCAAAAATGCAATTAACTCAGTTTCGGCAAAACCCGCACTTATCCGGTTTGTGCACTAGCACATCGATGTGTATCTTTGAATTTAAAACTTTAAGAAATGTATCTAGGTTTAATAGGGTTGTGCTTATTCCTTTAAAGATATCACATATGTATAAATTTTGATCCTGATTGAAGACGGTTCAGACGTGCCACATAGGGTAAAATTTTACATTCTTTCTTTTATCACATGTAAAATTTCGTCCCGATTTTGTATGCTTAAAAATATTTTGTCCTCTATCTTGACAGATTACTTTTCAATTTGAGTTTTATCATCAATATACATATACATATTTTTACTCAGTACAATCGCTGTCTAAACTTTCTTATACACATGTACATTAGACCGTATCTCAAAAAATAAAGTTCGTCGTACGCCCCCGCATATGATGTCTTTTTGGAAAACATTTCCCGAATTTTTTTTAATTTTATCTTGAGTATTTATAGTCCGATCTCTATGTTTAATACACCAATGTCTTTGGCTTGAAAGGCCGGCTTATACTATGGAATATTATTACCCCTTAACCTTAGCCTTGACCTTAAAAATACTATTTTTCCTGATTTTCTAAAAAAGGGGGTCAAAATAACCCTTTAATGGCGGGTCTAGAGGGTTAAAATGTTCTAGAAAATTATTCGCCATAAAATTTCAGTAGGGGACTCCTCAGAAGAAATCTTTGTAAAATGAACCCAAAGGACCAAAAGAAGTCAAAAACATACATATATTCCAAGGAATGTTGAACGTATTTTATTTTGGGTTTTACTGAAGCGATCGAAATACTTCTTTTGCAAAAGATCAATGATTTTAGACTATGTTTAACATGCAGGCATAAAAAATTGCATTAGGGTGGTATAAACTAAGTGCTGGGTGGTAGTGACCCCAATGACGCACATAACGTTAATAATATTCCATAGTATAAGGCGTCCTTTCAAGCCAAAGACATTGGTATATTAAACATAAAGATCGGACTATAAATACCGAAGTAATGAGAAAAATAAATTTTAGCGACATCTACCGACGTCAAAAAAAATATAATAAAAAACTTTTCCGGAAATGTTTTCTAAAAAGACATCATACTTATGCGGGGGCGTACGGCGAAATGTATTGCGTCCCTATAAGGCGAGACGGCCTAATGTACATATGTATGAGGCCAATGACTTTATATTACAATCTATATATAATATCTATATGTATGTATGTACATTGTATATGCACGTACATATATCATATTATAATATAAAATTAGCTGTATAGCTTCAATTCAGTTCTGGTTGAGCACATTGCACCTATTTAATAAACTTTTAATTTCCCTCATTTACTTATTTCTCTTTCTTTAATTATATTTCGTTTCATTTTAGTTTAATTGTTGGCGCTCCTAAATTCGATACCTCCGCTTATCAACAGGGCGTGGTAGAGGCCGGTGCCGTTTTCAAGTGCGGTATGATTGACGGTGACTGCAATTTGGTGAAATTTGATTCCTCAGGTAAGTGAGTGACCGTTAAAGTAGCGAAAAGAAATTGAAAAAAATTGCGTTAAAATTTCAAAAAACAAAGAAAAAAATATACATATATGTATGTATGTGAAAAAATAAATTAAAAGAGGGCTAACTAAACCACTTAAATAACTACGAAAGAAGTGTAATGTTTCAAAACCATAAAAAAGTAAGATTAAAAAATAAAATATAAAAAATAAGAAAGAACACAAAAGGAAAAAAAGTCAACAAAAAAATGGCATAGTGTGTCATATAGCTAAAGCTAAATTTTTGAATGAAATTCTTCATAGCGCAACCTAAATCATAAACTAACACAACTCAAAATTCAAAATTTTTCAGCAGAACCAAAAAAAAATTTTTTTTCATTTTTTATAGGCAATGATATGGAAAAATGCAACATATAATCGTCATATTTCAATCAGAAAAGACACTGGTTGAAAACATTTTTTTGGCTGTACCTAGAGGTATATTCTGTTGCCCGGTTATGAAAGATATGCGATTGCGGAAAATTTTAAATTGTGTCACTTTATAATTTAGGATGCGTTATGTATATTAAGTATTGTAGTGCTTAGTAAATATTGTTGTAGCTTTTTTGACTCGAAAATATCTACAGCAATGTGTAGTTAATCATTCAAAGCCATCGAAATTAATAAAGTGGGTAGATTAATTAATTTTGTAGAACTTTTCAATATTCGGCAGATGCGTTAGGCTTTCAAAGTGAAACTTAAATAAAGCTTCTTCGAATTTGACGCTGTTAAAATTCTTCTGATTAAAATATTCCATTCAGAATCATTAGTACCTCTTTGGTTTCTAAAATAAATAAAAAGTCGTAATATAAGTGTTAACCACAAGTTTTCTTCTTGAATTTTTTCTGAAGGTCTTATGAGGGTTAAAATCAAGTCGCTGCACACAGAAATGGCACGTTTTCCATGTGTGATATATTGCTGCTATTACCGTGTCATTTTTGACATATGCCTGCTTTAAAGAAGCTATTATGAATATGCACGCCATAACAATTTTTAGTAGCCTCAATGGTCTGTTTTTGAATTATGAAAACCACAGACTCCCAAGCTGATATACATATGACTAGAACTTCAATAGTGGTTTTCCTTTTCTGCCGACCTTCAGAAAAAAAAACGCTTTAACTTGCTAAACAACTACTTCCTTGCTTACTTATTTGCAACCCTGTGTTATCAGCTATCAAAATTAAATACTGTGCACGAGAAAAACAACTAAATAGATTAATAAATTTTGCATAAAATACATAAATAGAAACATATATTTTCATATAGCCAACCAAAAAACGATTGTTAAAAGCAACAAAATGAGCATTTAATTTCGCACTTTCAAGTGCTATTCACAATAGCTTCATTATTTTGCTTTGCAAAACTGCTGTTCAGGTCGGCAAAGTGCTAAGCGCTTTCAACTCAGCTCGCTTAGCGAATACAACTGGCCTAGTGTTTGTTATTGCTTTCCATAATATTCGCTAAGCAAGCTAGTGCTTTTTTCGAACTTGCTGACAAAAGAAAGCGACTAATGCCCAAGGAACATATTTCTTTCAAAGTAAAAAATGCATCTTGCTTGCAGAACACAAGAAACCCAAGAAACCGCAGTAATGCCAGATTACGTGTGTACGAGTATATCATCAAATTGGTAATAAAAAGTTTTTTGTGTTAGAAATTTGTTTTTTGATTATTGTTTTAAATTCTATTTCTGTAGTTCTTGTAGTAACCTAATTTTTCATGTTTTCTCACAAAAAAAAAAAAAAAGAACAACGAAAAAGAACCTAATTTGTTGCTAGATAATAATTTATAGTCAAAACAAAAGAATGAGAAAAGCTAGCGCCTGCTTTTAACTTAATTTTAAATTAATTTTTATGCCAACTTTGTTGCTTGTTGTTGTTTTCTTTTTGTTCAAATATGCTATGGCATATACATATGTATGTATGTACATATAATTATCTGCAGGCGCATAGCGACTGAATAGCATGCCACACACGGCTAAATGTGTGCCACATACCGTGGCATTTGACACGAATGAGCTTCCACATTTTTAAAAGAGATCTTTGTGTTTTCTTCTTTGTACCACAATCATTGAATCGTGCGCGTTTTGAATCATTTGTCAAACAAATGCGACTTTATTCAATGGTGCGATGGCGGCATCTTGCACGGCATTGCAATGCGCCGCGTAGCAAACTAAGAATAAAATCCTATAATTTAAATTTTCACGCCACCTTACGTGATTGGCAAGCTGCGATGGCGAACGGAAAACGGCGAACGCAGCAAAGACATCTTCATCTTGCATATTTAATCTTTAATCTTCAATCTTCCAATCGCACCTATCATCATCAACGACCAACGATGAGATCGCATGCTGTGCGACTGGCGGCAACGCCAAGCGTATGCTTTTGATATAATAGCCGCCATAAAATATGAATGGCTGGTGATGTACATATGTATTTACATATGTACATATGTGGCAATGAATTGCAACGAAATTTAAGAAAAATGGAATGAGAAAAAAACGAAAACCACAAAGTTAGAAATTGAAATTGAAAGCTTTCATCTTCATTCGCCATGGTCGTGGTCGCGGTCGCCTTTTCGTAATTGCCTTTGCACTTTATTTCAGGTGTCAGCAGAAGAGAAATGGGGGTTACATGCACGCACACACGCACGCACAGACTCACACTAAACCTCTGCTAATGCAACGGCCGCCTCTGACCCCTTAACGTCTTCTCAGAGCACTCAGTCAGCCATCCGCTATGGCTGAACTGATTTATGTACATACATACATATGTACGCTATTTCTAAAATAATAAAAATAATCTAAGATGAAAGTCAAAAAAAAAATAAAAAAAATTGTCTATCCATAAAGCAACCCACATGACAATAAAGGGGCGAGCGGCACGCGGCGTTGAAACGGAACTGTGGAGCCGCGTGCCGTGTGCACGGCCCACGTATGCGTTGAGGGGCAGCCCACACAAAACAAGCTGCTTAGATATGTAGATACATACTTACATACTACTTATCGCCCGGCTAACGTACAAATACGAGTATGTGCATACGTACATATGTACGAACATAAATATTTCCGATATTTTAAAGGTAAAAATGGCAATAAAACGTATCAGAGCGATCTCAACGATCGAGTATCGACACATTTCAAACACATTTCGCGGTGAATTCAGCGGGACAGACTAGGGTACATGCTAGATGGACGTGGCAAAGGCAAAGGCATGTAGTGGTGCCCGGTGTGCGTTGGCCCTAATGCCTGGGCGTAACGTAACTGCTTAGTTAGTTAGCGTTATGTGCGTTGAAAGCCGCTTAAAGTGATCACATCCATTGTGGCCACTTTAACGAAAGCCTCTAAAGAATGCTTATAAATATAGTAAATCTCTTTACGTACATATGTACATTAGATGAGTTTTTTTTTTAGATATTCCCTCCGGCACCGGAATAAGAAAATAGGATGTTTTAGAGTAAGTAAACTGAAAAAAAAATTTTACTTTTCCAAAAACTGGATGGAGCTACACCGAAAACCGCGAAAATTCCCAGAATTTCAAGGTATGTTTAGATTTATGTATGAAAAAAGTTAGGATTTTGCACGAGAAAAAAAATTTATATCAACCCATACGTAGAATTAACCGCTAAATCGAATGGCGTATTCCGTTTTTTGGTACACTACCCAGGGAAGATAATATCGCGGTCTAAAGTGATCATTTTCTTTTTTTTCTCATGAATCTTCAACTTCTTGCCCTATACTCTTCCCGAAATCGGAAATTATTTTTCAACTAAATCACACGGTAGGCTGCGTTGTTTAATGCGCTTTCCAGAAATGTATAGCTATTAAAATCGAATAAAATTTGGATGAGTTAATCAAGTTTAAATGAAGTAAAGTCGGGTATAAAAGGGTAACATATCTTAAAATTTTTAAATTTTTTAACAATTTTGCTCTTGAAGGCGGTTTTTTGGGTTATTAATGATTGTTTTATTTGGTTGAATAACTCTACAAATGTAAAAAAATATAAAGGTCGAGACCGTGGATAACGGACAAAAGGTGGAGCCGGATAGCGCCAAAACATTTGTGGGCAATATGGGTATCAAAATAAAATTTTACCTAGGACTTCAATGTGAAGCCATTCCATTTTTCTGTGTCCACCGTTTTGACACATATAAATCAAAAATTAGACTCAAATGTCGCCGATATCCTTTAAAATATTCTGTAGTCAACCTGGACCACTTATTCGCCAGTATATGGGAAATTGGCTAAGAAATTGTCATATAATGAGTTCCATATTAAAGCCCTAGTTAAGACCTTTAATTTAATACCAATATTGCCCAATAATATTTTGGGGCCATCCGCGTCCACGGTTTTTTCCGCTATCCACGGTCTCGATCTTCCGAATTTTTTTTTACATTTGCGGAGTTATCCAACCAAATAAAACAATCACTAATAACCCAAAAAACCGTCTTCAAGAGCAAAATTTAAAAAAAAATTTAGAAATTTTAAGGTATTTTACCCTTTTATACCCGACTTTACTTCACTTAAACTTGATGAACTCATCCAAATATTATTTGATTTTTAATAGCTATACATTTATGGAAAGCCCATTAAATAACGCAACCTACCGTGTGATTTAGTTGAAAAATAATTTCCGATTTCGGGAAGAGTATAGGGCAAGAATTTGAAGATTCATGAGAAAAAAAAAGAAAATGGTCACTTTATGCCGCGATATTACCTTCCCTGGGTAGTGTACCAAAAAACTGAATATGTCATTCGATTTAGCGGTTAATTCTTCGTATGGGTGGGCATCAATTTTTTTCTTGTGCAAAATCCTAACTTTTTTCAGACATAAATCTAAACATACCTTGAAATTCTGGGAATTTGCGCGGTTTTCGGTGTAGCTCCATCCAGTTTTTGGAAAAGTAAAATTTTTTTTTCAGTTTACTTACTCTAAAACATCCTATTTTTATATTCCGGTGCCGGAGGGAGGATCTGAGAAGGTTTAAAGAATCCCATACAAAAAAAAACTCATCTAATGTACATAGCTGCGTATGAGTGTGCGTGCATGTATATAGCAAGCATGCCTGTAAATTTTTCATTTGTAAACAACCGCAAATCATAAATATTGCAGAAAATGCCCATACGAGTAGTGAGCAAAATTGCTTCGCGCTGATTTGTTGCACATTACAATTAATGGACTATGAATGGATGAACGGATGGATGGATGGCGACCGGTGGAGACTGGTGTCAAAACAGCAGCAACAACAAACGAATGTAAATGTTTGTAGCTACTGCCTACTGTAGCTACTACCGCACAGCTCCTCAGTGCGTACATCGGCACCGTAACCGCCGCCACCGTCATCGTCCGGAACGCCGCCACCGCATAGCTACCGCCAATTTGTGGCGGCTCGGCCAAGGCACGTCTGTGCGGATGTATGACTGTGCAGCCATCACGCCATCTGATTTTTAAAATCGCGCAGCGGATGCGCAAATAAAATTATACGCTTTGTGGTAATGTAGCGATTTCTGGTTGGTGGCTATTAGCTATTGCCTCTTGGCTTTGCGTCGCTTCATTCAGGAAACCGGGTGCTGACACTTCGCAAAGAAACAGTGTACAAAAAATTACAAAAATACTAAGTTCGACGGTTATATACCCACTGGTCAAATTTTAGCGAACATCGTTCTCTGTGATTGCTGACATGGAATCCAGAAAGTCTACTGGGAAGAGCGAAGGAAATCATCTACACAGACGGATCAAAAACAGAATATGGTACTGGAAGCGGCTGGCACCTGGAGACCGAATTTAGGCGCCATTATGCTTTACGTACCATGGCGACGGTTTTATTTAGATTTATTCCATAATAAACTTTTGAGAACGAGTAATTGTTGAGAGGAGGATATCAAGTTTGTATTTGCAGTGAAAGCCAGGCTGCACTGAAGGCACTGAAAATTGGGCGAACATCTTAAAAAATGGTTCACGAATATAAGTTGAAGCTTGGCTAAGTAGAAAATTGGAATAAATTTCAACTTATGTCTGTATTAGGACACTGAGGTGTTCAAGGTAACAAACTGGCCGATGAGTTGGCGAATTGCGGATCAGCGGAATAACGAACTGGACCGCATCCAATCATAGGACCAATTATAGCGCGCACTGTGAAGTACATCAGGGACTCCATTAGAGAAACTCACGGAAGACGCTAGAACTATATAAGTGCCTATAAAATTACAAAGTGCTTTCTGAAAAAGCCTAACAGGGAGGTAGCAAACTTCCTGCTCAAGAAGAGAAGGATGGAGCTTCAGGCCGTTGTGGGGTTGATTACAGAACACAATATATGGGGACAGCTCATTATGCGTATCCTGTCTGGAGGAGGACGACGAAGACACCGAGCATTTTCTATGCACCTCGGCCTTCGCTAGACTAAGATTATGCATTAAGGTGGACCTTAAAATCAAATTAGCGATTTTCTGCGGTCTTACTCCCTAGCAGCATAATCAAAGATATCACATATAAATTTTGGTCCCGATCGGAGCAGGTGAAAGGGTGCCGCATACGGGTCAAAGTTTAGAAAACTCTATGGCCCGGTTTCACCAACGTGACTAAAGCTAAAACTAAGTTTTGACTAAATTTAGCCCAGATTTGAGGCTAATTTACTTTTGGGTTTCACCAAATAGTCTAAGAAAATAGCTTTGTAACCAACCTTTTATGGCCAATACTGGTTTTTTTGGTTGTTTTGGTTGCTGTATTTGCTCATTTTTTTGTCATATTCGCTCTTTTGGTAGTTGAATTTGCTAAAGCGACTCAAATTCTTAGTTTATTTTTAGTCAAGACAAAAGCTGACTAACTTGTGACTTAGCTCAGTTGCATGGTGAAACTGAAAACGTAAAAAAATCGGCTTAACTAAGTTGAGACCGGTTGGTGAAACCGGGCCTATGGGGATACAAAAAATTAGAGTTTTCTGAAGCATCGACCTGGGGGTGAGGTTGAAGAAATATGATATACAATTTGAATCCATACATTTCGGGGCCACCCAATTGCGCATTCTCCGGTTAGATGTATTGAGAGTGGCGGATGCACATTCTCCACTGCCCGATAAACTTCTCAGATTTATTAAAGAATCTAGCAAGTTTGCAGAGGACCTACGATTCCACTATGCCACGTTTTCCCTACATCCTAATCCTTTCTAAAGGCCTTAAGTGCAATGGGAAAATATGTCTGAGTGCTTGGGACATAGGTATAGGTTTTCCCGGCCCACCACAATTCCATTCCATTCCGTGTCATGGAAACACTCTTCTAGTGCATGATATGCGTTGGGTACAGCAGGCCTCTGGGCTGTTAAGAAGTTTCTAAAACTAATTGATATTTTGAACCAGAGCTCTACAATGCATCTACGTTAAATAACTCAGAGGTCTAGTCTAAGCACAGTTGGGTATAAAAAGTACCCCAAATCAAAAAAAAAAAAAAACACAAGAAGCAACAGTAACAGCAACAGTGAGCAACAACACGCAATGGAGCGTGTGAGCACTCATTTGCATAGTTTGCGCATAAAGTGCGTATAAAATTTATGCCGAACATCTTGTCGATACAAACGTCTCGACGGCACGCCTCACTATTTAAGTTCCTTGATGCTGAAGTTCGTGCTTCTTGCATGTGCTTTCATCTTTGCATACACCAACTTTTGTTGTTTCTGTTGCATTGATTTTTGCATGGCATGCAAGCAAACAGAGTTTCACCGACGCCACACGACGCAAAATAGAATTTTATTCCAAAACATTTGGTATTTATGCGAACAGACAAGTGGGGGACGACAGACGAACAGAGACGGAAGCTCTTTTGTGTTTGTATTGGAACGTGCGATCAGCAGACGAAGATGCATCATGACGTAGTGCTGCGCAACGTGGCACTATGTAACATAAAAATCGTGGATTCATTGAGACAAATATGGTCTGCACTGTGGTATGTTTTTAAGATAGAATTGGAAAAAAAAATAAGTTGATAAAAATTTAAGAAACATAGTAGGGGATTATGCTGCAAGATGAAACTTTTATTATACGATATATTTTCTCTTCTTTATGAACTCAATATGCAGCCCATTTTTGGCAGGGCATTTAAATTAGATAGAGAATACGTCACGCTTTCTTCTATTTCTATCAGGGACCGGGAGTTTAATTCCTTTTATAATAAAACGCCAAAGAAAAAAATTATATTTGGAGGAATATTTTATTTGGACAAAAATAATCAATCAACTCGGAGTTTTCTTTTTTAAGGACAGCGATAAAATAAAAATTTGGTGTTTTATTTTTTAGCACCAGCGATAAAATAAAAACCTGGAGTTTTATTTTTTAACTCCAAAATAAAACTCCAGGGTCAATAACTAGCGAACCCCTTAACCGAATTGCATAAATTTGGTATCAGACGAAAGGTAATTCAGTAAGCTTTTTAGTGGTGGTACCCATACCACGGTTACCACTCAAACCAAGGTTGCCACCAATTTTTTCATTTTTTCCAATTTAGCTGGTTTTTTACGGTCCATATAAAACACCAAGGCCAATAACTTGCGAACCCCATAACCGAATTAAAAAAATTTGGTACCAAATGAAAGGTAACTGAGTAAACATTTTAATGGTGTCCATGCCAAGGTTGCCACCTATTTTTAATTTTTCACAATTTAGCAAGTTTTCTACGGTCCATATAAAACACCAAGGCCAATAACTTGCGAACCCCTTAACCGAATTAAATAAGGACAATAGCGTCAAAACAATAAAATAATAATAATAATAAGGCAATCAACTTGTGTGATTTCCAGGTAAATCTCACCTAGACTGGATGTGGAGAGATCTGTATCGGTGCTACATCTGAAACGGCTCTCCATAGATCCGCCGGTGGGATTTCTAAAGGGCCATTGTCTCATAGGCACTCATGTCTCTCATATAATACAATGGCGCTATTATAACTCTGACGAGTTTTATGGCAGAGCTTCTCTCCCAATTCGAGGTGTGCTCCTTTTTCTTTTTCCTGCTAATTGGGTGGACCTACAGTTTTATGCCGACTCCGAACGGCGAATGCATTTTTGTGAGAAGCTTTTTCATGGCAGAAATACACTCGGAGGGTATGCTTCCCACTGCCGAGAGGTGACCGCTGCTCTTAAAAAACCCAATAATTGGATTTTTACTAATTAGAAAAATTTTTTGGTGTTTGCTCGGGCTGGGGTTTGAACCCGATACCTCTGGCATAGCAGGCGAGCACTCTACCCACTGCACAACAGCGGTGGACCTCTACAAAAACGATTTATGCACTGTCGTTGGTTAGTTATCGCTCCTTTCATAGATACTTCTTCGAATGTCTGGCGGAGTTGGAAAATGCTAAGATACTAGATTGTCTGCGCTTGATGAAGCAAACGCGCTGGCCTAAGTGTTCCACCCCCACTGCAGGGGCAGCCACATCAACCTAACCTATATTGTTCTAGAAAAATAGGGAAAATCAAATTTCTAGTTCGTTATCTGTTAATTAGGTCCCAAAAAGGTTCCTCAGAGCAAATGCTTACAAACAAACTATGTATGTATGTATCCCACTGTGCCACGGCAATTGTATGCAAAAATTCGGCAGCAACTTTGTATCAGACCAACTGAGTACATATGTATTTATGGCTGTGCTTGACTGTGTTTGCTTCGTAGTATTTGTGGTGATAGTTGGCATCTTTAACCGTGCCTTAATCGAATTGCGTGCAGTGTATTCATCTGGGGATTACAAAGTGCCTGCGTACATAAATATCGCACGGCATGGCAATTGCTAGGACTGGGCACGGAATTTTGGTGATCTACACGATATGAAAAACATTTGTTACTTAATTTATTTATTTTTTTTTTTTTCATTTTGTAATTGGCTATTTTTATAGATGTGTTGGCTTTGTTGTTTGATTTTCATTTCTTTTCAGTTGCGGTTTTGATTACTATGTATGTACATATGTATGTATAACTTTGTGCCGCGCAATCAGCGCAAAAAATCGGCGCGAAAGAGCAAGCCAATCCGAGACATATCCGACATTCGACAACTAGAAGCGCTATAAAAATGCAAATTCATGTTTATTAGCTATTCAATTTAGTGCACGCGCAATTCATGCTCGTAGCATGAGTAGTACTCAAGCTCAAGCCACAGCGGCCGCCACCACCACCACCACGCCCCCTGCGAGTGAATATTGCGAACAGATGTGCACATTTTGCTCGGTTGCGGATGCTGCACCTACATATGCACATACAAATGTAGGAATGCTGGAATGGTTTATATTGGACGGCTGGCTGCATGGCGGATTGGCGTGCGGTCTCACTATTAACTCCACACTCCGTATGTTTCTGCCTCTTGGCTGAGTTTATTTTTTTCTGCAGTTTATTCTTTCTTTCTTCAGCTGCTGAAGTGTTAATGAAATTCTTTCAGTGCGCATCAGTTGGGGCGGTTTATCGTAGCTCGCGGTGTCTGATTGCGCGTCTTGTGACTTAAGTAGTTGGCAGCTTGTTGCATATTGACGGCACTTAATACACACATAGATAGATTTTTATGTGTGTGTGCTTCGCGAGCTAATTCACTTTCTCGGCTGCAACTCCGTTGGGTTATTTGTGGGTTATCATTAGTGTTGTTGCACTTAAGTGCTTAATAAGGCAATATACATACATATATTGCCATTGAGCATCAGCACTTGTGAGCAGTCAAGAAGAAAAAGGTGAAGAACAATTGCAAATTACGAGCATAAATATTTACCGTAATTTATAAATACACGGTGGCTTAATATATGCATTGTGGAACGATCTTCCGTCATCCCTTGTCAAGTTTGGTTTGGAGACAAACCGGTTTTTTCGAAAAAAGACACTGAAGATGGCGCATATTAGCCGAAACCGGTTTGTCTCCAAACCAAACTTGACAAGGGATGACGGAAGATCGTTCCACAATACATCATATTCCTACCCTGTCGGAAAAACAAGCAACCAAAAAGTATTTAATATATGCATATTTGTGTACTTGTGCTTTTAGTAGTGGTAGTTAATACGTATGTAGATTCTAAACAGTACCCTGCAAAAAAATGTGCGATCAATCCCGAAAGAGATTTGTCCTCGATTGATCTCTTTCGAGAACAATCGGTCCACAATTAGTCCCCAATTGTTCTCGTACGGGTATAAATGTAGACTAATTGTAGACCAATTTTTCCCTAACGGGTATAAATGTAGATTAATCGCTTTCATTCCGAAAGGGTACAAATCTAGATTCCTTAAACTGTAGAACAACCGGTAAAACGAATTGAACACCCTTTTTTAATAACAATTTTAACAAAATGTTGCCTAAAATATCCTATGAAAAAATCCTTTTTATTACGCTCATATAATGCATACTCTAAACTTACAATTTTTTAAATTTATTTATTGAGATTTTTTTACAAAAGTAAAACATTATATAATCTTTATTTAAATATGCATGAACATTTACAATTTTTTAAGGAAAAATCTACATTTGTACCCATTCGTGCTGAAAGCGATTGATCTACATTTGTACCCGTTCGGGATGAAAGCGATTGATCTACATTCGTACCCGTTCGGGATGAAAGCGATTGATCTATATTTGTACCCGTTCGGGTATAAAAGTTGAACAATTAGTCTCTTGATAGGACATGCTCGAACAAATGCGATCAATTTACTCCATATAAAGGGATGTAAAATTGTATTAGTCGCATGCTCTCTTGCGATTGATCCCGGACACGTCCCGGATTAATCGCATTTTTTGCAGGGTACCTGCAGGCAGACCAACGCTGTTGGCATCTTCGTTTTTGGTGCGATTGATAAATGGACAAGCGCATGCGTTAACGTCATAAATGCCGCCGCGTTGCCGCCAAGCGGTCATTGAAGAATCAGACAAGCGCTACCGGTGCACAAATTACAAACAAACATAGTTAGGAACATGACTCAGTGTATAATTTGATAGGTTGTTGATTCTTAACCCTTTGTTAGATGTTTTCGATAAAGTTTAAAAGCCTTGCCGGACGGCAAAGCTATCCCGATTAACTCAACGCTTAATCCATCTCAAATTTTATGCTGACGGATGACAATGTAGATGATAAACAAATGACAACATAGATGATAAACAGAAGCGCTGCTTAATATTTTGGGTTAATTGTTTTGTGACTCAGCGCGCAAAATTCTATAGGCAATTGAAATACATATAAAAATTCTGAGGGAAAATTTGCGATTAAGGAAGCAAGCTCCGAAAAAAATGGCTTTTTCGGGATGTTTTGCTCTCACAGATCTCAGAACTGAAATCAAAACTTGCCGAAGACTTATAACTTACGAGATATTTGTTGTCAAAATTGTAAAATTTACAAAAAAAAAAAATCCCAAAAACTGCGCATTATAAACACGCACACACACGCACGTATAAAAACACGCACACACGCATATAGAACAACCTTTTACGTGGGCGCCCTTTGGCCGCGCTTTAAAAAAATAACCCTCAGCCGTCAGAATTGTCATTCTGCCGTAATATCTATGGACCCATCCAACTTTAACAACAAATATCGCGTAAATTATAAGCCTGCGGCAAGTTTTGATTTAAGTTTTGAGATCTGTGAGAGCCGCTCTACCCCCGAGAATAAGTAATTTTTCTAGGGGCGTACTTCCTTAATGCAAAGCCGACACAATTCTTGTGTTAACTCATTTCGGTAATACCATCTTAAAGAGTTAATTTTTTTTCTATTATAATCTTCACATTGCGAGGGTTAATAATTAGCATAGATAGTGTACGTTTAACTCGCTTACAGCAACAACTACGTGCAACGCATCATCAATCGCACGCGACACACGACGACGCGCCGTATTGCTCATTGAATTGCGAATTTGTGGCGCATTGAAAGCGTCGCGACACAAAAAAGGTGCTGACGACAACAGTGACTGGCGCGCATACGCAAATCCCTAATTTATTTATAACAACAACACATGTACATACCTTTGTGTTTGTCGATTTTACGCAATGATGCGAGCAAAGGAAATGAGCAAACGCATGCGCAAAAGTGCATGCAAAGGCAAAGCGGTTTTAGCAAAAAAAAAAAAAAAACAAAAAAAAAAAACAACAACAAGGCAAAAAATACAAATAAATTTTATAACATATTGTAAAAAAAAAACATTTTAATTTATTTTATTTTCGAATTTCGCTAAATTTCTTTATTGCTTATAAATTTTCTCTCTTCCTTCCGGCCTTTAAAACAAAAAACGGAATTATATAAAAAAAAAATCTAGAAGGATTACCTAAATGCTTTATACGCTTGAAAGGTAATGCTAATAAGAAACGTAGTGATTTATGTGTGTAGTTATGTGTGCTTATATTTTTTAAGTGTTTTGCACAAAAGTTATAGAAATGAACACAATTGCACCATTACAAAAAAAAAAAAGAATTATGTATTTATATCTGCACAGAAATAGTATTTAAAGCTGAACGTACATATATCGTCGCTATAGAAGAAAAAAGACGCAAACTGTTTTGTTGAGGAAAAAAGACGCAAACTTTTTTTCTTTCAAAGAAAGACGCATTAAAAATATTTTTCGAGAGAAAGACTCTTTATGTTATGTTCAGACACAACCTTAATTGAACATTAACAGCCTTCATTCAATTTTCAAGCCCAATGATTCTCAATTTACCATACAAAAATTGACCAAGTTAATGCTTCATTAGAAATTAATGAGTTGTTAATGAAGAACAATTCTGCATGCAACCCTGTTAAAAGGCTTGTTTCATAAGTAAAATGAAATGTCATGAAAAGAGAAATGTGATTAGCGTCAGTGTCCACTAAACAGGTTGGTTCGTCAGATCAGCTGCATTCTTGTTCTTCTTCATCACCTACCAAATTTGTTTTTATTTCTGCTTATTTTATACATGCATTCGTGTTGCGATTGGTAAAAATTGTGAGATGAATGTCAAATTATTTCGTCCTCCTTGCAATTTTGACATTTAGGTCACGAGAGTTTGATATTCAGCTCACGGCGTGTATGTGTGTATGTATCTTGAGCCGACCTGTTAAATGGGCCAAGTAAATTAAATATGTCTGAACACCAAATCTAAAGATGTTCAATCAACCCCAATTGACTTAATTAATTTTTATGTCTGAACATGATATTATTTTTTTTGATAACCAAGAAAAACGTTTTATTTTTTTTTTACTATAAAGAAAGACGCATTTAAATATTTTTAGGAGAGAAAGACGTATTCGATTTTTTATTTTTCTTTGTCAATATTAATGCTAATGCGTCTTTCTTCGTCGAAATATTTTATAATGCGTCTATCTTCGTCGACATGTTTTGTAAAGCCTCTTTCTTTCCCGACATATTTTTAATGCGCCTTTTTTCGTCGACAACTTACTGACATGCGTCTTTCTTCTTCCGGACCGACGATATGTAGTTGATATCATTTTTTAATATATGTATGTATGTATACATATATAAAAAAAAAAATAAAAAGATTATGATAATGATTTTGTACGGGCAAATGCTTATAATAGGGATGATTTTCGTGTTGATACCATTAGGCTGTAAGAATTACTCTCTCTCTCTCTCTCTCTCTCTCTCTCTCTCTCTCTCTCTCTCTCTCTCTCTCTCAGAGGAAACCTTATTCCCAAGGCTTATACGGCATGGGAATAAAGCTTTGATAATGCCTTATAATAAGGCCTATTCGCCATGGGAAATAACGCTTAGATAATGACTGATAATAATGTTGTTTGTGGTAATTAAAAGCCTTATAATAACGGATAATAAAATACATTTTTTCTTTAGCTGCATACTTCAAAATTTTTGCGCGACTTAAGCGTTACGAATTACATATTTAATAATAACAAGTAAGGAAGCCTAAGTTCGAGTGGAATCGAACATTAGATACTCAGCTGTATACTTTCATTGTTTGTTCGATATAGGGTGTATTTTATATAAAGCGAGTGCCGCATAAAGTGGGCGTAGCCACGCCCGTTTTCAACATTTTTATCAGTCATCCAACTACGCATATGAATATTATTCTTTGTGCAAAATTTCATTCCTTTATGACTTCTAGTTACAAAGAAGTCTTATTACAAATTCCCAAAGGGTGTTCCAGAAATATCTTTGTTAAAAAGTAGGCGTGGTCATAAACCGATTTCAATAAATTTTTGCGTGTCTATTAACACAAGTTATAAAAGTGTATAAACCAAGTTTCGTCATAATATCTCAATTATTTGTCGAGTTTGGGCTCCGAAATCTCGTTGATTCCTTTGTCTGAAAAGAAGCGATGCCACGCCCATTTTCCGAAATTTTTCTATTTTTTGTTTCCGATCTATTGTAGAACTCATGCCACAAAATTTCAATGAATTATCTTTATATTTGACAAAGATATCGCTTAAAATGTTTTTATTAGTCCACTTTATGATACACATATATAAAAGTGGGCGCGGTCGTCAACCGATTTTGGTAAAATTTTGAACATGTATTACTACAAGTAGTGAAAGTGTATAGACCAAGTTTCGTCATAATATATCGATTATTTGTCGAGTTATGGGCTCAGAAATCTCGTATATTCCTGCTTCTAAAAGGAGGCGGTGCCACGCCCATTTTCCAACATTTTTGTATTTTTTGTTTTATGTCCATAGTTGGACACCTTCCATAAAATTTCAATGATATATCTTTATATTTGACAGAGATATCGCTTAAAATGCTTTTATTAGGTCACTTTATAATACCCATATATAAAAGTGGGCGTGGTCGTCAACCGATTTTGGCAATTTTTCGTCCAAACATTTGCCTAGGTAAGTACATCACGCCTACCAAATTTCATCGATATATCTTCAACGGTTTCTGAGTTATGACTCATAAAACTTTCAATGTTTGCCCCTTAATAAGTGGGCGTGGCACCGCCCATTTTCCAAAATTTCACCATATTTCTTCATAAGGGCCTGAGCTCAATACGTGTGTGAAATTTTATCACTCTAGCTCTATTAGTGACTGAGATACAAAATTTCCGATTTTTACTATATAGGGGAGGTGGGCGTGGTCATGGTCCGATTTCGCCCATTTTCAATACCATCCGTTCCTGTCTTGATACCAACTTACATTTCAAATTTCATCAAAATATCTCAATTTTTGCGCGAGTTATCGTGCTCACAGACGGACGGACGGACAGACGGACAGACGGACGGACATGGCTCAATCGATTTCTCTTTTCACCCTGATCATTTTGATATATATAAGTCTATATCTATCTCGATTATTTCATTCTGTTACAATCCACCGTTAGGAAATCAAAACTATAATACTCTGTGTACTAGTACAGCTGAGTATAAAAAATATATTCTGCTAGGTTTGAAAGCTTAATAGAATGTAATATACATATATGTATGTATCGGAATGTGATAAGCGTGCGCACTTAACCAACCACTCAATTGCGTGTGAGTTGAAAATACACTGAATATGTATTTATTGATTCGCTATTGAAACTCACAGAAGCTCTTACGGGACGCTGTATTTCAGGCAAATTTTTACAACGACTTCGCCACAAGCACCCATTCCATTAAAACGAATTCAATTAAACAACCGTTATTAGTTTAGCAAATGTTGCTTTTTTGACACTTTTTATTTTTGCCTGCACTACAAATTTCCAACGAAACTTTGTTGCGCTTTAAGTTAAGCTTTACATATAAACCGCTTTGTAATTAAGCAAAAAATGCTACCAAATTGTATCGCTAAATCGATTTTCATATCTTACAGGTAATCATCGAAACACATATGGTGATGTTATCGAACGAAAATCTCTTCAATGGCTTGGCGCAACGGTGTCCACCAGCCGGGACAACGACTTGATTGTGGTAAGTTGAATGAATAAACTAAATAAAACTTGGGAAAAGTAAAACTGAAATGCAAAACTAAAATCATAATCAAGGCATGAATATTGGAAAGTTGACATTAAAAACGCATAAATCGCCTAAATAGCATTGTTGCAAAATTAAATCAGCAGCGCGGATTGAGCAGGAATTACCTAAAATAGATGTACGAGTAATTGTGTGCAAACCTTGAGCGCAAGCGAAAATTGTGTTAACGACGGCCGAGGTTGAGACAGATAAAAATGAGATTTAACGACGCTGCTTTATGTACTATTTACTTGCCTTACTTTACTTTCTTGTTTCGGTTTTTTTTTTCTTATTTTGCGCTCGCTTTATTGCACTTTCATTTTCACTAAAATGTGAACAGTGAAAAGTTAATGAAAATAAAGTTTGTAAAAATCGAACGCCAGCGGCGCTTAAAAGGCTGGCAACAGCTGTTGCAGCGTTAGCGCTTTGTTATGGTAGACAAAAATGTTGACAATGATTAGTCATATCGCTGAACTCGAATGCACATAAGCTCGTAACTTTGTACATACATTATTATTTTGGGGCATATGTATGAAGTTTACAGAGGCGTTAGGGTGGGCCTCTTAAATATCGTTATCTTATTACGAGGCGTTAGAGTGGGCGGTCTTTTAAGTCTCATTTTAGCATTATGAATATTACTTCAGGCGCCTCAAGGTCGATACTTTTTCGAGGCGGAGCGGTATTTATCCTGCAGGTAATATAATGGGCAGTCCCGAAAAACAATGTTCTAGAACCAGGGAGCTCACAACTTAGTCAGAACCGGTTCTAAAGTGATGCCGAGTTGGGGTAATTTATTATTGTGGCTTCATGAAAAGTTTATGTTTACAGCGGGTGTGGTGCAGTGGTTAGAGTGCTCGCCTGCTATGCCAGAGATCACGGGTTCAAACCCCAGTCCGAGCAAACACCAAAAAAAATTTTTTCTAATTAGGAAAAATCCAATTATTGGGCTTTTTAAGAGCAGCGGTCACGTCTCGGCAGTGGGCGGCATACCCTCCGAGTGTATTTCTGCCATGAAAAAGCTTGTCACAAAAAATGCATTCGCCGTTCGGAGCCGGCATAAAACTGTAGGTCCACGCAATTAGTAAGAAAAAACAAAAGGAGCACACCTCGAATTGGGAGAGAAGCTCGGCCATTGTATTATTATTATTATTGTTATTATTATTTTAAAGTCGACTGTCTTTTGCTGGGTAGTATCAAATGGAACTTGGTTAAAAGGACTTTCATATAACAAAATATTACTTGGCAATTGTATGCACAGTAAAAATTTTAGTTTAATTTTAATACTATTTTGGTATTTATATATAACAATGCCAAAAAGTATAAAATTAAAACCATTCTGGATTAAAAAAAAAGAAGAGAATATGAAAGAAAAATTATTCTTGGTGTCAAATTAATACTTTTTGGAATTAAATAAAAACCAAATTTTCATTATTTTTAGAATATTTTTGGTATAAGATCTATTCGAAAATTGGAATAAATTCTATACTGTTTTGGAATTAAACATGTAGAAATTCTTATTTTATTTCATATAATATATCGTTGGCTTCGTGAGCAAATGTGCTAAGTCTATTTCTGGTAACTTTTCAGGAGAGACAAAAAACCTCCTAACTTTTTTTGTTGTTACTATTTTAATAATCTGAGAATGCAGTTTTCTTCCTCAGATGACCGTGCTAAAATACCAGTTATCGGCACATTTTAATATAAAGCTTGTATAAAGTTATGAGCTTCTTTAGGACTTAGCACATTTGCTTTCTATGATTTTGTTTTTTTAGGTGGACTTAGCACATTTTCTCACAAATTATTATACTCAACTGTACGTAGTAAAATTGAAATTTTATTTAAATTGAATTTTAAGCGATGTCTTTGTCAAATATGAAGATAATTCATTGAAAGTTTGCGGCATGAGTCTAACCATACATATTTTTGAAAATGGGCGTGGCATCGTGAATCTAAGAGATTTCGGAGCCCATAACTCGACAAATAATTCAGATATTACGGCGGAACTTGGTGTAGGTACATATGTAATTTTATTACTTGTAGTAAAATTTTAGCAAAATGGATTTGTAACCACGCCTAATTAAAAAAAAATTGTAAAACTCCCTTCGGAAACTTGTGACGTGTAACGTGGCATCTTATAAAGGGATGAAATTTTGCACTAACAAGAATATTTTAGGCTGGGTCTGATGAGAGATAACACTGTTGATAATGGGTGTGACCACGACCACATTATGCTGTACCCTTTCTGTAGAAAATATAATAAAATGTAAAATTGTATAATAAAAATGTAAAAAGTACCGCAAACTATTAACATTTGCAGTCCTAAGCCATGCTTATTAAAGCAATGTAGTAATAATTCTATATCATTCTACAAAACAAATTTAAAAAAATTAATAATTTCTTATTTTCACCTGGACTTAGCACGTAGATTTTTGAAAAAAAAAATTTTTTTATGGACTTAGCACATTTGCTTAACACTGCATTACACCATGAAAAACAGACATTATGGTAACTTATTTTTGGCAGACGATGTATTTTTAGTTGTACTATCTTACTGCATTAAAATCTCAATTTTGAAAAAAATTGGACTTAGCACATTTGCTCACGAAGCCAACGATATGTAATATTACAATGATACGAATTATCACATAGTCTTTGTTGTTTGTATTCCTCGATAATAGGGTGGCCTGCTCCCTTGTCGAATTGTACCACCGTCAGTAGAAAGACTGCTACAGCTACTGGCCTTTGCCGTGAAATTTCGGCACCGTCGCGGTCTTGCAGGGATATTGCGGTATCAGGAGAGACCATCAGCTGCCTCAGACTGCAAAAAAAAATAAATACAACAAAATTTACCCTCAAGATATTCACTTAATCTCCTGTATTACTTACTTGATACAATTGTTCCACCAGGCTTGTAAAATTCACTTTGCGGGTAATTTTTTCAATGAATTTAATTTTTCCATTGTACCTATTTCACATTTTGTATTTAAATATTTACATATTTTGGCAAATTGTTTCTAATATTTTTTTGGTTTTGATTTCAAACCAAAAGTGAGAAAGAGAGAAATTTAATACTTTTCAAGACTTTATTTTTAAACTATTTTGTATTAAATAAAATTGTAAAACTTCTCATAGTTTCAAAATAAGAATTTTTGGCATTAAAATTCGTATTTAATTCCAAGAATGATTAAATTAAGTACCAAATGATATTAGAAATAAACTATTATTTTTTACTGTGTGTGAATCGGTGTAATTCCACCTTTTGTACGGTTTAGTTTCAAAAAGTTGGTACGTAAAGTGTTCTGGCGGCTGAGGATTATTTTTGGAAAGCGCGACCAAAGACCGACCTTTTTGGAACTAGGCCTGAAGTGCTTACTTTTGAACTATCTCCGAACAACTGATTTTTTAACCATAACAGGACTGTCCATATAGGAAGTACTTTAGAACGCGTTCCAAAGCCGCAAAATTAAAGAGTTTTCCTAATTTCGGCCCTCGGCATACCTTTTAACAGCATTGCTATTTACCTACCACGAAAGGCTTTGTTTAGTAAAAAGCATGTATACAAATATACACAATAAAGCAGAAAAGAATTTAGCCGGTTGTCACGAAATTAAAGGATCAAAAAAAAATTTTAATTCCATCATTTTGCAATTATTTGGACTTTTTTAGACAATTTTTAGCCCACCCTAACTTGGTAAACATTTTCAAGATGTTATCTGCATGTAACAAGGCATAAGCTTGCATTTTTTCCCTAATAGAACACAAACTTTCCTTTCAAGGCGCACCCTAATACATACGCACGTGCATATTAATTTGTTTATCGTATTCATTATATCTATAAGATTGTCTGTGACCGCCAGCCGATTACCTGCTGAACTAGTTTCGAAAATTTTGTGGTCGGTCACTCGGTGACGGGCGTGTTAATTTGCTTATTTATTACTAAATAAGTTTGTACATATGTATGCATGTATGTATGTGTGGTATTCCTACATGTATACAAGTATATTTGGGCACCGTTTTGTCGCCGTTAATGTTGGCCACATTATCATCGTTGTCAATAAGCTAACAACTGTGTTGTAATGCCAACAGAAACAAAAATTGAAAGTTTGTGTTTTTTTTTTTTGATTGAAATTAAACATGAAAATCACGTCAAGCAATAAGTTAGCCATTTAACGGGAACAAGTGGGCGCAGTAAAACCAATCAACCTGCGATGCTTAAGTGGGTGGGCGAATATTTAACATGATCAACAGAATCGACTATATGTGTGTTTATATGTATGTACATACATAAGTTTTGAGTCTCTTATATAGAGATCTGTGAGTAAGCTGTAGTAAAATGTGTAAGTCAATCAGAGCGGGCGGCCGATTTGACTTATAAATATAAAAATATTTTTAAATAGTATGTATGCATATACAATAGAAGGCTGCACGAATGGATTCGAAACGGCCAACAAAATATTCGCGGCCGTCCAATTACAGTACCTACTTATTTCTGTCGTTTTAGAATAAACGCAAGTAGAGCACAACCATAAACAGAACCAATACAATTACTTATTCGTAGCGACAATTACATGACCTTAAAAAGGTTCTGCAAATAGTGTACACTACTTGCGAATACTTCGAATATAATCGAAATATATGTATGTACATACATATTTTCATAAACACACATCCAGACGTTGTGTTCAGCAAAATTACGCTGCTAGTGTGAGTGTGTGTATGTGCATATGCATACACACTAGGGCGGGTCGATTGGTAGGGGCCAAAAAAAAAAAATTAAAAAGGACACATCGCAATTATAAAAATTTGGGTAATTTCAAGCTTTTTGCCCAAGAAACCATATGTCTAAAATAAATTTCGAACCAGAGCTTTTTACGATCTACATATTTCCAACTGTTCTATATATTTTAAAATAACTCGGTAACCAATACTTCGATTCTTTTGATTTTTTCCGCATTAGTTAGGAAACTTATTTGGCATATTAAGGTGGTTTTATGAAGGAAATAAAGTTCTCCCGAAATTCGCGGAACAACCCGATTTGGAATATAATACGGAAATCTATACCTATAATTTTTCCTTAATATATTAAAATTTAGAGGTCGTGCAAATGCCTCCAAATTTCTTTCTCCTTTTATATCAGTGATGATACACAATTTTTTTCAAAGTCCTTAATGAACAAGAAAAATATTTCTTATCATTAAAAAATGGAACATATGTTTGTTGGGCTTTTATTTTTTGGTCCACCTTAATGTCATATGCACATTAAATAAACAAACAAACCAAAGAAGCAACAAGGTTTTGTGAATACTTCATAACATGGTTATTATTATGTTCTATTCTATCGTGGCGAATAGTGTACACTAATCGCTCCAACAGAGCAAATAGAAATAGTATTTGTATTCCAAATGAAAAGTATGGGTTATATTCGTATCTGCATTGAAATTGTGCTGTGACTAATTGTACAATGCATAGAGTATTCGAAAATATAGAAGAGGCAAATGGTATTGTGCAGGGGTCTAATATACAACTGTATGCCTATATGTATGTATGTACATTAGAGCGTATCGCAAAAAAAAGTTCGCCGTACGACCCCCCATATGATTGCAGGAAATATTTTATTGTCAGGAAATAGTATTTTTAAGGTCGCTAGAGGGCTAAAATATCCTAGAAAATTATTCGCCATAAAATTTCGGTAGGGGTCTCCTCAGACAAAATCTTTGTAAAATAAAACTAAAAGACCTCTGAATGTTATTTATGGAAGGATTTATTAGAAAAAATGGTGTCTGGGCTATTTAAATGGAGAAGTTATACACCAAAATGTCCATATCTGAACAATCGGTTGTATGGGAGCTATATGTTATAGTGGTTCGATCTTAACAATTTTCGCTAACCCTGTTTGGGTCAACATGGGTACAAATACTTCAAAATTTCACGCTTTTAGCTGTTAAAATGGAGGAGTTATACACCAAAATGTGTATATCTGAACAATCGGTTGTAGGGGAGCTACAAATTTAAAAAAATTTTACTCAACACGAACAAACGCTATTAATTATGAAAGAGGATGTCTCTCAGACCAACTTTGCCGAACAGAGTACTAGTCCAGAGGGTCTGAGTTTTTTTTTAGAGGGGGTTAAAGTTTTATGGATTTAGCTGGAGGTGCAATTACTTTATAGAAAATATCTTATAAAAATGACCTCAAATGAAGTTTTTGAGCTCGGACTTCTTCTACAGAATTTAATAAGGAATTTCTTTGTGGAAGACGTTAACCCTCTAACGCCCACACAAATGGCTGTTATTAACCCTTGTTTGGAAGCACATGTAGAAAATATCAATTTACAATGCAGATAGAGGGTTAAAATATTCTAGAAAATTATTCGCCATAAAATTTCACTAGGGGTCCCCTCAGACAAAATCTTTGTACAAATAACGCAAAACACCACAGGATATAATAATCACAAATTGCGATATGAAATATGCAACAAATTGTATATGTATACACATTAGATGCATGTTTTTTTTCTTTAGAACCTCCCTCCGGCACCGGAATATGAAAATGAGTTGTTGTAGAGTAAGTTAATTGAAAACAAGTAAGGAAGCCTAAGTTCGAGTGGAATCGAACATTAGATACTCAGCTGTATGCTTTCATTGTTTGTTTGCGTTTGTTCGATATAGGGTGTATTTTATATGAAACGAGTGCTGCATAAACAGGGCGCAGCCACGCCCATTTTCAAAATTTGTATCAATCATCCAAATAAGCATATAAATATTATTGTTAGTGCAAAATTGCATCCCTCTATGACTTTTAGTTACAAAGACTTCACGTTACAAATTCCAAAAGGGTGTTCCAGAAATATCTTTGTTAAAAAGTAGGCGTGGTCATAAACCGATTTCAATAAATTTTTGCGTGTCTATTAACACAAGTTATAAAAGTGTATAAACTAAGTTTCGTCATAATATCTCAGTTATTTGTCGAGTAATAGGCTCATAGATTTCTTTGTATAAAAAGAGGCGGTGCCACGCCCATTTTATAAAATTTTTTTTTTTTGTGTTTCCAGTCTATTGTAGAACTCATGTCACAAAATTTCAATGAATTATCTTTATATTTCACAGAGATATCGCTAAAAATGATTTTATTAGGTCACTTTATAATACCCATATATAAAAGTGGGCGTGGTCGTATACCGATTTTGGTAATTTTTCGTCCACATATTTGGCTAAGTAAATATATCACGCGTACCAAATTTCATCGACATATCTTTAACGGTTTCTGAGTTATGGCTTATAAAACTTTCAATATTTGCCCCTTAATAAGTGGGCGTGGCACCGCCCATTTTCCAAAATTTTTATATGTTTTGTTTTACGTCCGTAGGTGGACTCGTGCCACAAAATTTCAGTGATAGATCTTTATATTTGACAGAGATATCGCTTAAAATGTTTTTATTAGGCCCCTTTATAGTTCCCATATATAAAAGTGGGCGTGGCCGTCAACCGATTTTTATAATTTTTCGCCAAAACATTTGTCTAAGTAAGCAAATTACGCGTACCAAATTTCATCGATATATCTTCAACGGTTTCTGAGTTATGACATATAAAACTTTCAATGTTTGACCCTTAATAAGTGGGCGTGGCACCGCCCATTTTCCAAAACTTCATCAAATTTCTTCATAAGGGCCTGAGCTCAATACGTGGGTAAAATTTTAGCACTCTAGCTATATTAGTGGCTGAGATACAAAATTTCCGATTTTTACTATATAGGGGAAGTGGGCGTGGTCATGGTCCGATTTCGCCCATTTTCAATACCAACCGTCCCAGTCTCGATACCAACTTGCATTTCAAATTTCATCAAAATATCTCAATTTTTACGCGAGTTATCGTGCGTACGGACGGACGGACGGACGGACGGACGGACGGACGGACGGACGGACGGACGGACGGACGGACGGACGGACATGGCTCAATCGATTTCTCTTTTCACCCTGATCATTTTGATATACATAAGTCCATATCTATCTCGATTATTTCATTATGTTACAATCCACCGTTATGAAATCAAAATTATAATACTCTGTGTACTAGTACAGCTGAGTATAAAAAAGTTCACTTTTGCAAAAACTGAATGGGGCTACTACACAAACCGCGCGATTTTCAAGAATTTCAAGGCAAGTTTAGATTTATGTATGAAAAAAGTTATAATTTTGCACAAGAAAAAAATTTACATCTACCTATACGTAGAGTTAACCGCTAAAGCGAATGTCGTATTCAGTTTTTTGGTACACTCCCCAGTGAAGGTAATATTCAAACCCTAGTTTGATGCCAATATTGCCCAAAAATATGTGGGGCCATCCGGGTCCACATTTTTTTCCGCTATCCACGGTCTCGACCTTTCTACCTTTTTTTACATTTGTGGAGTTGTCCACCATCATAAAACCACCTTAAAGAGCAAAAATTGTTAAAATTTTTTAGAAATTTTAATCCATGTCAGCCCTATTAGGGCATATTTTACTTCACTTAAACTTGATGCGCTCATCCAAATTATAATAGATTTTTAACCAGAATTAGTTTTTGAAAATCGCATTAAATTAAGCAGCATCCTGTGTGATTCACATAAAAAAATGTCCGCAGTCAGAAAGAATACAGGGCATGAAGTTGTATGTTGGCGAGAAAAAAACAAAATGTTCTATTTAGGCCGCGATATTACCCTCCCAGGGAAGTGCACTAAAAACTGAATACGCTATTCGCTTTTGCGGTTAACTCTACATGTAGATGTAAATTTTTTTTCTCGTGCAAAATTATAACTTTTTTCATACATAAATCTAAACTTGCCTTGAAATTCTTGAAAATCGCGTGGTTTTTGGAGTAGCCCCATTCAGTTTTTGGAAAGTGAACTTTTTTTTTAATTAACATACTCTACAAAAACTCATTTTCATATTCCGGTGCCGGAGGGAGGATCCAAAGAACAAAAAGTGCATCTAATGTATATAAATATAAAATTTGTTGCATATTTCATGGCGTAATTTGTGATTATCATATCCTGTAGCCTTTTGCGTTATTTGTACAAAGATTTTGTCTGAGGGGACCCCAAGTGAAATTTTATGGCGAATAATTTTCTAGAACATTTTAACCCTCTATCTGCATTGTAAATTGATATTTTCTACATGTGCTTCCAAACAAGGGTTAATAACAGTCATTTGCGTGGGCGTTAGAGGGTTAACGTCTTCCACATATAAATTCCTTATTAAATTCTGTAGAAGAAGTCCGAGCTCAAAAACTTCATTTGAGGTCATTTTTTATAAGATATTTTCGATAAAGTAATTGCACCTCCAGCTAAATCCATAAAACTTTAACCCCCTCTAAAAAAAAACTCAGACCCTCTGGACTAGTACTCTGTTCGGCAAAGTTGGTCTGGGAGACATCCTCTTTCATAATTAATAGCGTTTGTTCGTGTTGAGAAATCACTGTTGGACAGTGTGATCAGCTGCATGCAACAACATACCTGTATTCCGAATTTCATTCAGATATCTCAAAAACTGAGGGACTAGTTTGCGTTAACACACACGGACAGACGGACATGGCTTAATCGACTCAGCTCGTGATTCTGATCATATCGGTATATATTTTGGTAGGTCCCCCACGCTTCCTTCTGGTACTTTCGACAAAAATTTTTTGGCACTAAGTTATAATACCATTTCATTCTCATGAAAGGTATAAAAAGCTGTACAGCAAAGAGCTACAGGAATCAGAGAACTCATAAGCATTAAGTATAAAATACACTGAACTTAGTGTTAACAACTGCTCAAAGATTCTTCATTATACTCTTCATAACTTTGATCAAGGAAATGATTCTTGTAAGTCCCATGAAAACATAAACCGTTGTGATCAGAAAAAGAAAGGCATGAAGTTGTGGGCACGGCCGAAGACAGATGCGGTCTTACTTGTTAACCCCAATTTCGCTCCACTTCTTTTCACTAAACAATTTTAAATTGTCTTATTACTTATTTTCGTGCATCTATTTGAACTCAGCGCATAATTCTAAGTAAAAACAAAAAAGAAGAAACTTTCGGTAGATTTCAATTGTCACAAAAAGTCATTACTCAACAATGCTGACTTACCACACACTTGCCAGATTTTCCACATTTCCAATGTTGCAACTTGAATAATACATAAAAAATAGCGGCGGTATTGTATTTCATTTTAGATTTTCAATTGATTTTTATGCGTTTGAATTTTAAATTTTCTATGTAGTTCTGTTTTTCTATGTTCACATTTTTGTTGTTGCTACTTTGTTTTATTTGTCTTACCGTTATCTTTTCGCCCGCCTTTGGTTTTGGAAAAACCGCATAACCAACAAATTAAGGCACACAATTGACGTTTAATAGATGCCTCGTGTCAGATTAAGGTGCGGCTGTATGCCACATTGATTTCTTGATTTCTCAACTATTTAGGTTTTGCGCATTTACACTTACAAACAAACATACACTCACAAACACGTAGATATTTTTCCTTTAAACTAATCTCTGTGTAGCATGAAAGCTTAAACGTTTTTTAATTGTCTAGTCATCGATCGCTTTTTGGCTGGTTGCTTGGCTAACTGACTGACTGGCTGACGAACTGACTGTTTGGAAAAATTTATGTGCGAGCCAAAAATTTTTATGGCGCCTTAAATCGACTGAATTGACCTGCTTCACCATGTGGACACATTCGTTGCAAGCGTGTGTGTTTGAGTTTATGTACATATGTGTTGGTGTATGAAATAAATTTTCTAATCAGATATAAAATACATTCTCTCTGTTTAATCGCCAATTAACTTTGATTTTAATGGCATTCCTTTTTTTCTCTCAGCCTGTTGGCCAACTTGCCTTAAATTGCGCCGCGCTCTCCTTCCATTGCCTACTGCTTGCCCGTGCTCGCTAAAATAACATGTTACCCAGTTGGAAAAGTTAATGTATGTTCATCTATAAATGGATATAAAGGCCATAGGATCTATGTATACATTCCGAAATGCATGATTTTTTTTTCTCATTGCGATGTCCTAGGAAAGTCATGCATCCACTTTTCCCCTGCCAAGGTAAGGCAAACAAGTAAGGAAGCCTAAGTTCGAGTGGAATCGAACATTAGATACTCAGCTGTATGTTTTCATTGTTTGTTTGCGTTTGATGGATTTTATATAAAGCGAGTGCTGCATAAAGTGGGCGTAGCCACGCCCATTTTCAAAATTTTATCAGTCATCCAACTAAGCATATGAATATTATTCTTTGTGCAAAATTTCATTCCTTTATGACTTCCAGTTACAAAGATATCACGTTACAAATTTCCAAAGCGTGTTCCAGAAATATCTTTGCTAAAAGTAGGCGTGGTCATAAACCGATTTCAATAAATTTTTGCGTGTCTTTTAATATAAGTTATAAAAGTTTATGAACCAAGTTTCATCATAATATCTCAATTATTTGTCGAGTTATGGGCTCCGAAATCTCGTAGATTCCTTTGTCTAAAAGGAGGCGGTGCCACTCCCATTTTCCAAAATTTTTCTATTTTTTGTTTCCGGTCTATTGTAGAAATCATACCACAAGATTTCAATGAATTATCTTTATATTTGACAAAGATATCGCTTAAAATGTTTTTATTAGGTCACTTTATAATACCCATATATAAAAGTGGGCGTGGTCGTCAACCGATTTTGGAAATTTTTCGTCTAAACATTTGCCTAAGTAAGTATATCACGCGCACTAAATTTCATTGATATATCTTCAATGGTTTCTGAGTTATGACTCATAAAACTTTCAATATTTGTCCCTTAATAAGTGGGCGTGGCACCGCCCATTTTCTAAAATTTTTGTGTTTTTTGTTTTATGTCCATAGTTGGACTCATTCCACAAAATTTCAGTGATAGATTGAGTGAAAAGTAAATTTAATTTTCTTTCGGCTGGTGTCACCCCAAGGAAGATAGCTTATTGCGTTAATGAGATATACAGGATTAAGTGGAGCCATTGGCCAAATAACGGTAAATTGCCGATATCTCAAAAACCTTCCCATAGAATTAAAAATGAACCCGATTTCGGGAATCAGCGACTGATTTTACATATAGATAGGATAGTCACGTCCAAAGTACAGACAAAAAATTTCATTTTGTGATCCAGTGTAATTGTTTAATGTTATAGCTGAGAACCGATACCTAAACTCTTCACTTAACTTGGGTTGCATTATAGAGTGTATCCGATTTCCTGTAAGTTGGCAGCAACACAATACAGAGTCTAAATGAAATCATATTTTTTTTTTTTGAATACATACTTTAATGCAAATTTTTCGCACATATTTTCATACGTTCCACTTTTCCTACTGGGTAGGTATGCATGCTTTCACGTCACATGAAAAACTTTGTTGTGTGAGGTGCTGATGAGTTTGACCCGCCGCACAGTGGGGGCACCTCCATACAAACGCGGCCAAAAATAGTAATAATTGAGCTAGAAACTTTAAACTCGGAACTTAAGCTTGAAGATAGTAAACTGTGAAAATTTGAACAAAATCGGCCCACAAATACACCCCCCTCCCATATAACGGTATTTTTGAAATTTCAATATTTTGTTAACTATTATAGCTAAAATGCTCAATTTTAATAAGAGCACACATTTTTTAAATATAAATAATATACAGTAACCATTTTGGAAAAAGCGCAAAGTATTCCATGGTTTTCAAATTAAAAATATATGCACTTTTGAGCATTTTATAAGCATTCATCATAAAATTTTCCTTCAAAAAAATCACATTTAAAAAAATTTTTATACCACAAATGAAACTATACTTTTATAAAGGATTTCAGTGTGCTGAATCTGAATCTGAAGTCAGAATTTTCAAATTGGTTCTAGTTTTTGAGATATTCATGTCCAATTAGGCAAAAAAACACGTTTTTGACTATATTCCCTGCTTAATATCTTGTATGTAATATTTTTTTATTCAAAATCAAATACACCTTTAGAAAGCATAAACCATCCCCCTGAATATGGCGTTTAAATTTTTCAGATATCTTTATTAGAATTGGAGAAATTGTTGTTTAAGTTTCATTAACTTGGCAAATTTTCCCCATACAAAATTATTAATACTTTTTGAAGCATACTTTTGGGGATTTTGTATGGGAAAAATGTATGAAAACTTAGAAAAACTCACTCCATAAAAAAGTTCATAAAACAAAAAAGCGCAAACGAATTTTTAAGATTTCTTCACCTGTTTATAAAGCACGTTCACTAGCACCAAATATTAAAAATTTGGAGAGGTCATATTTTGCATTTTTTTTTTATTTCATGTTGAAATTTTCCAATTTTTACACAATTTTTTTTTTCTGTTCGAAAAGAAAAAGGCTGCAAAAAAATACACGGTAGGCAGGAAGCGACGATAGGTTGCATGAAAATGTCGAGAAAAAAGGAAAGTGGGGTTGTGTTATGTGATGTTTATAGATGAAACATCCGTTGAAATTAAAATCCGAGCTGCTCCTTTTTCAAGGATATCCACATTTTTTGTTTTTTTTGAAAGGATCAAATATTGAGGAAATCGAAAATTCGCCACTGTCCAAATTTTTCCGATTTCAATACATTATTTGGTCGCTAAGGGATACAAAAAAAGGTATTAAAAAGAAAAAAGGACACCTATAGTGGAAAAATCCAATGTGAACAGGACCTAAAGGATAACCACTGAAATATAAAATAACACAAAATGTACCCATTTTAATTTGCGCATAACTCCTAAAATGTTAACTCTATGTGAAAATTCCGTATAATATGTTTCATTCAGAATAAATAAAGGAATATTTCTTTGATATACAATTTTGATCTACCTGCAGTGGTTAATGCACTTTGGTCCATCTAAAGTGAAAATTTCAAAAAAAAGTACTTTTTTTTATGGTGCTATTTTAAGTTCAAATATTTGTCTAGTTTATGTAAATATTTTAATCCAATGATCCAATTCTCATTCTTACATATCTATACGTTAATATTAAAAAGAATTAGAGCTGAAATACGCGCTAGCTGTGCACGGTGGACGGTAAGCAACAATAGGTTGCATGGGAATATCGAAAAAACGATCGCCGGCTAAAAACTTACGTAAAATGATATTCTAATATACTTCATAAACACACAGCAAGCGTGAATAAAATCTGCAACATTTTTTTTAAACGAAAATTAGTACCAGCACACAGCTAGGCACATATTCGTTGGGCCATCGTTTTTACGATATTCCCATGCAACCTATTGTTGCTTCCCGCCCACCGTGCACAGCTGGCGCGTATCTCAGCTCTAACTCTTTTTTAGTATTAACGTATAGATATGTAGGAATGAGAGTTGGATCATTAGATTAAAATATTTACATAAACTAGAAAAATATTTGAACTTAAAATAGCACCATAAAAAAAACGTACTTTTTTTGAAATTTTCACTTTAGATGCACAAAAGTACATTAAGCACTGCAGGTACATCAAAATTGCATATCAAAGAAATATTTCTTTATTTATTCTGAATGAAACATATAATAAGGAATTTTCACGTAGAGTTAACATTTTAGGAGTTATACGCAAATTAAAGTGGGTACTTTTTGTGTTATTTTATATTTCAGTGGTTATCCTTTGGGTTCTGTTCACGTTGGATTTTTCCACTACAGGTGTCCTTTTTTCTTTTTAATACCTTTTTTGTATCCCTTAGCGACCAAATAATGTATTGAAATCGGAAAAATTTGGACAGTGGCGAATTTTCGATTTCCTCAATATTTGATCCTTTCAAAAAAAAACAAAAAATGTGGATATCCTTGAAAAAGGAGCAGCTCGGATTTTAATTTCAACGGATGTTTCATCTATAAACATCACATAACACAACCCCACTTTCCTTTTTTCTCGACATTTTCATGCAACCTATCGTCGCTTCCTGCCTACCGTGAATAATGATAACGCTGATAAAAAAAATTCTTTCATAATTTGAAATTGTGAACCATTGCCTACAACACGGTGAACAAACTATACGATTAGTCGCCTAAGAATAAGATTTTTCATAATGTCAAAAGTAGCCTAATTATTGCGTTTTGAAAAAGGCACTTTTAGTCAAATGGGAAAAAGATTATTTAAGCGAAAATCGCAGGTGGATTTCAAGAATTAAAATGCAGTTTGATTAAAAATATATCATTTCAAAACATATGAAAAAATTGGGGAGGTCATATTTTTTATTTTTTTTTTTTTTTTGTTTAAAGTTGAGCAAAATTTTTTTTTTTATGACTTTTTTTTGTCAATATTTGAAAGTTCATATAAATCTAAGAGTTACCGCTGGTTACAAAAGGCTTATTGTTTCTAAAAGGCCAAATAAATATCTATGTAATGATGTATCACTCGATTAAATACGTTAATAATTGAATGAGTTACAGCATTTTGTTTAAGGTGTAATTGTTGAGAAATAAAAGGACCTATTTTTTGCTCAGTTTTTAACACCCTGTACGGCTAAACAAAACGAGACTCAAAAAATTTTGTATAAGCTTTTTTTTACAAATTGTTATATCTGTCAACCACTTTCAAAAAAATTTGATTTGCTAATACCAGGGACGGTAATCATTATAAGCGAAATAATATAAATCACCGTATAATCATTATTCTTCGATTTATATTTTTCTGATTAAACATAATTATTATTTTGTAAGTGTTATTTTTTCGATCGGAAGTAATTATTATTATGTAATTTTAATTTTTTTGATCACAAATAAGTATTATTCTTGGATTTTAATTTTTTTACTCAATCATAATTATTATTTCTTGATTTTTACTTTTTGCATCAAAAATAATTATTATACTTGATTTTTATTTTTTCCCTCAAGGCATAATGATTATGTGTAATTTTTATTTTTTTTACTCAAGAATAAAAATTATGGTCTGATTTTTATTTTATTATTCACAAAATAAAACTCAAAACGTCATACAGCCTGAACCAAGAGGATTTTTGGCTTAAAATTTTGCATGCACACACCTTCTACTCTGCTCTGACTACTTTCGAAGATAAATCGTTGGAAATTTTGTTTACGCTCATATGTAAAACTAGTTTACATCCTTTAGTTTCACGCCGCGTTTCTATAAAATATGCAAAATAAATGAAAAATGAACAACTTTAAATTTTTTATGCACCCTTTCCAGCTGTATTTCAGAAAATTCTATTGTATTTCAATGTGTGTGTAAGATGTATTTATCGGCCAATCCGTTTAGGACGCAACTTGATGCATATCTTCAGATATATGTACATTTGATGCGTGTTTTTAGATCCTCTCTCCTGCTCCGGAATATAAAAATAGGGTGTTTTAGAGTAAGTAAACTGAAAAAAAATTTCACTTTTCCAAAAACTGGATGGAGCTACACCAAAAACCGCGCAAATTCCCGGAATTTCAAGGTATGTTTAGATTTATGTATGGAAAAGTTAGGATTTTGCACAAGAAAAAAATTGATATCTACCCAAGGCGTGAAACCCAAGGATATAAGCTAGTTTTATACATGAGCATATTGCCGTGGCGTATACGTAACATTTTTGTAACATTTTTGTAACATTTTAAAGCAAATTACATGCATACTTCAACACCTTTTCTCCACCATTTATAACAAAATTTCCAACGATTTATCTTCGGAAGTAGTTAGAGCAGAGTAGAAGGTGTGTGCATGCAAAATTTTAAGCCAAAAATCCTCTTGGTTCAGGCTGTATGACGTTTTGAGTTTTATTTTGTGAATAATAAAATAAAAATCAGACCATAATTTTTATTCTTGAGTAAAAAAAATAAAAATTACACATAATCATTATGCCTTGAGGGAAAAAATAAAAATCAAGTATAATAATTATTTTTGATGCAAAAAGTAAAAATCAAGAAATAATAATTATGCTTGAGTAAAAAAATTAAAATCCAAGAATAATACTTATTAGTGATCAAAAAAATTAAAATTACATAATAATAATTACTTTCGATAGAAAATATAAAACTCAGGCTGTAATTATTACTTTCGATTTTTATGGATAAAACTCTTAAAATAAAAATCTTTGCAGATAGCCGCAGATTATACAGAGATAAATATAGTGGTATTTCCAAATTTATTTTGCGATAGTGGGAACTTACTGATTTTTTTGGTCAAAATTTTAAAAATAATAATTATTTTCCATCCTTGGCTAATACTTTAATTTCGATTTTATTTTTGGCCGCTATCACCCAGTGTGCGCCGTGTTGTGCACTTTTTATCGCTTCGAATAGTTAACGTTGTGACTTGCGATTTGTGGTAGCTTTAATTTGCGATTGACCCTACACCCGCTTTTTTGCCTGGAGAACGCAAAGTAGAAGGTGTGCCGTGTGATGCGTGGCCTTCAAAAAATCTATTGACAGTTCGCAATCGATCCAATTTTGTTAAGGTTTATGGCTTGGCACTTTGATTTTCATTATTATTGTTTTTTGTGTTTTTTGTTGGTGTATGAACATTTCATGACTATCTATGTACGTATATACGAGCATGTACTTTAGCTTTGGCTTGTTTGCTCATTTTGTGTGTTGATGGACCTAGGTCATTTTCGTTTAGTTGCAAAATTGGTTGTATGTTGTTTTTGTAGCTGCTCGCTTAGGGTCACTAATGCCTTTTTGCAGTTTAAATGTCAATACATACATATATGTATATTAACTGGGTCAGGATTGCAGTTAAACTTTCAGTGAATACCTTTGTGCTTTCGAAAACGAACGCACCCTAAATTGAGTGGTTTGTTGCAATTTAAATTTTAAAGCTTTATTTGGTAGAGTACCTATTCTACGTGTTTATTTCCTTATATATCCATTCCATACATACATATGTATGTACAGTGAAAAATTGTTTGACTTTCCTGCAAATCGACAATACTTATGTTTGTGGTGTTCAAGGCCATGCAAAAATAAGAAGGGTTTTCAAAGGCGCTTCATCAAATTATTGAGAAATTTTTTCTGGGTAAACCACTTTTAACTTTAGAATAATTATAATGCTAAAAGAAAAGTTGTATTTATAAAACTCTAAAATTTATTAGGCCCGATTTCTTCGCCAATTTGCGGTGTGCTTGTTAGTTTTTTCCCACTCACGAATGGGTAAGACATAAAAATGGATGGCGGAGACAATACTTGCCTTTGTCTGTGCATTTCATAAAAAAAAAAGAATCAGTACAGTTGCCCTAAAATGTGTTAAAACAATCCCTCAGCGTGTTTACCGAACGACCAGTGTCTTGTAATCGTGGCTGTGAACTAGATGTCCTCTCTGGATGTTCTGATTAGCTCGTTGCTTCTTGTTGGCGTCATAAGGCGGACATGTTTTCTTCGTGGCATTACAAGTACGCGCGGAGTTCCATTGAAGTGTTGCTGTCGGAATTTTACGTGGATGTCTCGTTTTATAGCTGTGAGTGGGCAGCTCAGGTCCCTTTTTCGTTATTTCGTCAGTCTTCTCATTACTATCGATGTTCTTGTGACCCGAAAGCCATATGACGAATATGGATAATCCTATAGCGGCCGCTGTTTGAAGCATGTTTTTTCAGCTTTAATATAAAGTTTAAGTCAAACCTTTAAAAATAAACTCTTGATTTCTCACATCTCATCATTTCCATTGAAGCCTTGACCGTAGCACTAATTAACACTGCTGCTCATAAAGTTCGGTTTATATCGTTTGAGCGAACGCTCTTATGTAAGATGATAGATATATGAAAAGCCTTTAAATAACAGAAACTCAGTCTCAGTGCACTGCGAGCTGTACGGAAAGCAAAATACTCTTGCAAGCAAATTTAACTCGGGATTTTCGCAGTCTCGTGAATACTTTGAGATTATTTAACATCAGAAATCGCAAAGTATGTTATCAATATGGTGTATGGGCCTGTAAGAAGGTACATACACCTTTCCAGTGGCGGACCTAGCGTAAATTGGCTGGGCAAGCCTAAGTATGTATGAAGCATATCCATTAGCCATTTATGTACGTAATTTTCTTTGCTGTATTATCTAAAAGTCTGATTGCGTTTCGTCATTGACTATGATTAAATGTGGTTTGCATATTTGGCTTATGGTTTATATTCCTACCGTATGAAACTGATAAAAAATTATTTATAAATAAATATACAATAAAATGAAGATGTGACTGTTATTGTTTTAGCTGTACTTTTGGTCAGCACATCAACAAGCCTGACTCTTTCAAAAGCAAATTCAAGTTTTTCACCATCAGAGCCTGAATTATATACAGAAGCAGAGGAGAAGTTATTATTAGAATCATTTGGGAAGAATTCAACAAAATTCATTTATGACGCCAAACTTATCTCTAAGCTGACGCGAAATCGTAGATGTATTTTTAGTTTCCTTATACCGACGGCAATTTCAGCAGTAGCAAGCGGAGTTGCTTATTATGCTTAGCATTACAAGAGAATATCTGTGTGCTTTAGCTTAACTTTTAAGCTGTGTTTGAGAAATAGAAATCAAAGTAACAAAAGTCGCGAAATGTTTCATTTTATTTGATTTTGAATTTCGTCGCTTTTTAAAATGACGCTTTTGGCTGCTTTTGATATTGTGCTGATTTCATATCATTCAAAATCAACAAGTCGCACAAACACCAAAATCAATGCTTTCAAAGTCTGGTATTTGTTATTTACTTTTGCATCTTTCCTTGAGGGCTTTTAGGCGCAAGCTGTCGGATGTTACAGTGGGGCTGTATTATTGTGACGCTACGCTACAACGCGAACGTTGTTGGTGGGCTTGAATAGTAAACATATTTCAAGCGTGAAATAAACAGGTTTTAAAGAAATGCGTAAAACGAAATGAACGAAAATATTTGGCAAGCCGGGCTTTTCGGCTTGTATGTAGCGTCCGCTACTGGTGACCATTCGTTCATGCACTTCTCATGCTTCCTTACGCGTAACTTATGTGCATATCTATTTTTTTTTATTTTTTTCTTGATATTTCTTTTTCAATTTCATTTCACATTTTCTATCCTTGCTATCTATATTTAATACATAGGTACATATGTACACTCAAATATTGTCCATTGTTCCCTTGAATAGTCAAAAAATCACGATCGATCTTCATGCTGTTGACGTTATTGGCTTGTTTTACTTAATCGTTCATGCATGAAAATGTACTTGGGAAGACTAGGAAAAACAAAAAACAAAATACTTACAACAACAAAATAATCGCTATCCATTGCCATCGAATTATGCTGATTTTTATTGTGATTGTTTGTCTGTCTGTCTGTCTGTCTGTCTGTCCTCCGTCAGTTTGTCTGTGCTCTCCGCTTTATTTATTAATATTATTGTTTATTATTTTATTGTACGAAATTTTACTTTATCTCTGTAATACACATTTAATCCGTTGGCTCGTTGTTTGGTTGGTCATATCGGCACAATATATCTTACACTCAACAAGACTGCACTCGACTCCATACATTTGGATTCGACTCGACTCGACTTACCTTCCCTTTTCTGGCAGACTTGCTGACCATCGTTTTTTTTATTTTGTTTTTTTTTGTGCGGCTTTTGCAGTTGTTGCTAAAAGTCTGCTGCCACTTTTTTCGTTGCTGTGTTTATGTGTAGGCTCAGCGCATGCGCGCATTTAAAATTCATGTACCTATTTGCGTTTGTTTGTTGTTGGTGTTCATGTTTGCTTACGGCTGCGCTGTTGCTCACACTGTTTTGGGTGTTTTTTTCTTATTTTTTTTACGCTTTTGCGGTAGATTGTGGGTGTTTTTTTACTTTTTTCTCTTCGTTTCTTTGAGCGTGTTTTTTTTTCTTTTTTCTCTTCATTCCTTTTTTTATCTGCTTACCGACAAAAGCTAGCTGACATCCGTCGCTTTGGCATTGTACACAACAATAAAGTTCTGAATATACACATGCCCTGCTCTTTTAACCTTCCATACCTTAAATGGTCAATATGACTTAAGCTTATTGAACGTATGAATCAAAAAAAGTGTGTTGAATAGCATAAAAGGCTCTAAAAGAGCAGCTATATTTTGTTGGTCCATTTTTGCTTAACTTTATATTCTTTATCTTTGTACTTGTGATCTTAAGATGCGCAAATTTGTGTTTTTCTGTGTGAACAACTTATTCTCCAAACTTTAAAGCTTATAACAAGAGGGTCGCACCATCAGCAGGAGCACAGTGTTTTCTGATTGAACGATTTTAGAAATTCAATTAAACATGATTTGGTAGTTTAGTGGCAAATAATTAATTGTTGCATATTTCTAGGCTCATATATGTTTTTTGTTCAATCGTTTTTTTTTCACGTTACCTACGTTACGTATGTTCACCTACCTACATACATACTTCCAACTGTGTCGTTCGTACTAAGCTCGAGTTCGTTGCTTAAGTCTTTCGTTAATTTACAATTTTTCTTGCTGCCTTAGCAGGGCTGAAAACTGAACACGAAAATCAACTAAAAATTATCAATCTGCATTACGAAACTGCTCACATATGCTCCAAATACGAGACACTGTAAGCAAACCCGTCAACGCTATTGTCCGAGCCATCAACGTCTTTTCGCTGAACTGTTCTATTTCTGTTATTGTTTTTGACTTTTTATAACCTTTATTTTTTATGCACATAAATGCGCATTCAACGTGAGCGCATAACATGACAGCTACGTACGCCAGCACTTCCAGCAAAGGATAAAAAATAAAAAAATAAAAATTAATATATTTTTAAAGCAAGTCAAATTCAAAGCGCTGCTGGTAAGTTCTGAGGTAGGCATATCAAAAAGCAGCAGACCAGACAAAAGGTACCTACTTTGCAAATATTTTCAGACATGAAGCATTTAAAATTCACTAAAAAGCAGCAATAAAAACAACAACAGAAAAGGCGAAGCATAGCCAAACTGCCAAGGCAAGGCCAGTGAGGTGGCACACAGTCCTAAAGTAAGTGGTAAACAACACAAAAAACAGCAGAATGCTTCTCACGTGCGCTGACCGAGACCGAGGCCGAGACCCCGAAAACATGCATGCATATGTTTGTAGAAGACAGCAGCGACTTGGAGCGCTCGCGCTTCTGGCTTCACGTCAATGGAGCGCATCATGGTCACCATAGTACATATAAGTACATACATGCCTTGACGTTTGCGCATATATATGTATGTAAGTGCGCGCTTTGAAAACTTCCCCATTCTTTCCCGCTTTTTTGTTGCTTTCTATTCTTGTCCACTTTTTTTTTGTATTGTGCAAATTGTTCACATTGTCTTTGTCGCTTTTTTTTGTTTGCCGTTCAATTTTTTCGTCTGGCCCATATAAGGTGCGGATGCGTAACGTAAGCGTTTTTAAAGCACCGCATTTGGTATAAGTACTCGCGCACTCGTATTGTATAAATTTGTAAAAGTAATTGCATTTGCCGAATATGCACATCAAGCAAAATGCGCTAAAGAATTTGCAATGCGCATACATACAAACAAGCCAACAAGTAAAATATCTTAAAATTTATGTAGAAATTTATTAGAGATGAGAAAAAAAGAAAGAAAAAAAAAGAAAATACAAGCCATACATATATTGTACAGCTTGCCAGCACTACCGGGTATATCACATAAATAAAATAAATGCGTTTGCTTTTCAAGCCACTTTGCATTGAATTAGAATTTGACGAATATGGACGAAGGTGCGTGTTTGCGTGCTTCTGTGTGCGTGTGAGCGATGGCATTGCAGCTGCTGTCTAATAATTTCACATTTTACATACATACATACATACATATATTCAAATTATTTAGTTTGCAATTTATGCATTGCACATTAAATTTAACCTTCTCATGCATTTCATTTTATTTTTGTACATATTTATGCAATTTATATACTTTGGGTTTTTTTGTGAGATTTTTCTCTATGCATATTTATGTACATGTGTATTTATATACTTGCAGGCCTGCGCACCGCGTTATGTCTTCCATACGATGACACCAAATAAATCATTGCGTTATGATCCAGTCGGTACGTGCTTCACATCCAGAAATTTTACGCATTTCAATGAAGTCTCGCCGTGTCGCACAAGTGAGTATACTTAGATGAATTATGTGTGTACGTAACATTATATATGTATATTCTACATATATAAATAAATTATTTATTATATTCCAGTTTTATAAATTATTTTTAGTTTGATTTTATTCCATATCTACGATCTTGACGACATACATTGTACAATCATATATACGCCTATCCGAAGCCATATCGGTTAAGCACTTTCCCTGCATTACCATATATGCAAAGGGATTGTATATGCATTTTTTCTAAAATGCTTTTCACCTTTGCCTTTAATTCTCTCTTCTTCTTCTTTAGTGATTTACCTTATCCATTTACAATTTGGTTACCCTTCCAAAAACAATTGCTTGCATGGCTTACTATGAAAGTGAGCTCTTTTGTGCTTTCTTGTAAACTGTAAAGGCAGATTGACGGAGAATATATCGCACCCTAAATCAAAAAGTGGCACAACTCAAAATTTTTCGAAATCGAGTGTTTTTCATAAACGGGTATACGGAACATATCTCTAGCGATTGCCAAAAAAAACTTTTGAATAACTGTCTCTTTCGACTGAAAAATAACGATTATACCTGGCCATTGGCCATTTTTTCGAAATCGAGTGTTTTTCATAAACGGATATACGGAACATATCTCTAGCGATTTCCAAAAAAACTTTTGAATAACTGTCTCTTTCGACCGAAAAATAACGATTATACCTGGCCATTTGCCATACGATTGCTTGTCATGAAAAAAAGTTTTTTGGCTCTCCTGAAAATTTTTGAATTTTGAGTTGTGCCACTTTATGATTTAGGGTGCGATATGTATTTAATTTTAATATTTAACCGTAATCACCGAATTTTGAAAAGTTACGTAAAACCGAAAGTGAGACTCTGAGGCTCACCTATGGAGAAATTTTGAAACACATTATTTTGGTATTTGTTTTTTATTTTTATTTATGCAGTTATGAATGCAGAATCATTTTTATACATTCTTATAACGGTTTATGACAATTTTTTTTAGTATATAAAGCATAGATGCCCAAGCCCTATACTCGCATACACATTTTGTTTTTGTAATGCTCGTAAGTATAGGATTTTACTCGCCTATACACTTTCATAAGAAATTTGTGTATATGGCGAGCATAGGCGAGCATAGGAAAATAAAATTTGTATACTCCCGAAACGTTTCTAAGGAAATACAAAAACAATTTTTTATTTAGATTCGAACATATCCAACCCAGCAATGAAAAGAATGAAATGTGGGACATATATGTATGTATGTACATATGTATATACATATGTATACTAATTTGATTCGTTCATATTTTCGATAATGTTATCCATGTCTATTTAAACATTTGTGGTTGATAGTTGCAAAACTGACTCGAGGTGTTTGTCTGAGATCCGGTTTCTGTGTTTTGATTTTACAATTTTTAATTTTGAAAATACACTTTCACATTTATATGTAATAAAAACATTGACGAAAATTTTAAAATAAACGCTCGGAGGCAAAGATATTTAATTTTGTCACACTAATAATTAATTAATTATTTATTTATATATTTTGAAAAATTTAGAGGGCATTGAAAATTAATTAATAAATTCAGTAATTGTAGCCAAGGTCCATAAATCTGGTATTAAAGATGTTTTTTAAGCTTTCTAAAACCAATCCACTTTTCAATATTAATTAATTATTTATTTATAAATATTAATATTAATTTTATTAATTAAAAATGTATACATATATTCAAATTCATATTCAATAGCTTTGTTTGCATAACATAAATATATGTAAATACAAAGTTGGATTTTTAGTTAATTTCGATCATCAGTCTGGTTTGTGTCCTAATTTTTTTACTGGGTTATCGAGATGTCAATCAAGTTGTAAAAAAATACAAAAACAAACATATAGAAAAACAATTTTTTTTTCTTTAAATTATGACATTGCTCGCCCGTAAGAAATGTTTGGGCATCATTGATATAAAGATAAAAAATGTAATTTTATAAAATAGGGTATATTAATGAACTGCAATTTTCACACATTTTTGTAGTTGTTGAATAAAGTTTTCATATGATCGCCCCTAATATATATTTTCCGCGATCAAATTTAAAAGTTTTAAAACGCGACGTTCGTGGTGAAATTACTGACGCATAAAAGCAGACGCTCGTTCGTTTCTCTATCTGAACGCATCTTTTCCGTAATTTAGAATCTCAGTAAACAGAAAATGATAAGATTTTAATGCTTTTGAAATTGCTGACTTCACCGTTCTCCATAATTTTATGATATCATATGATCTAAAGATCTATGGTGAAATACGACGAATTCACCAAAATCCGGAGAAGTATGGTGAGTTCACAATGTAAAAACCTCACTGGATAAATCTTGTAAACAACAGATTCAAAATTTAGTTGAATTCTAGAAATGTAAGCTTATTACGGTGAAGATACTTAAGGTGAGTCTTTGAGGCTCACTTTCGGTTTTTCGTTACAATTTTATACGATTGCAAAAAAAAATGGTTAAAATAAATAAATAGCCCAGAGATCAAAATTATTTCATAATTTATGAACACAAATGGAGGAATACCCAAAATTTCAAGCAAAAAGCTTTTTTGGTTTAGGAATAATTCGCTTTTAAACTTTAAAGTGAGACTGAGAGGCTCACTTTAGAGGATTAGGGTTAAATGTTATTCAATTTGCATTTAAACTAATTACACTTTCCAATTAGCCTCAATAGGTTCCTCGAAGTTAGCAGTGCAAAATTCATGCTGCCTTTTGTGAATGTCATTGGAAAAGTCATTAAAGCCACAATGCATTTTTTTATGTCACTTTCAGGCGATATTAGTTCGGTTTAGCTCTATTAGTTCTGTTTAGAAAGTATTAAAATTGTGTGTAATTTTTTTTGTTTTTGGTTTTGTTCTTGTTTTGTTTTTTGAACATTTAGTACATGTATATTATAGTGAAAACTTCGCTAACTAAAATATACATACCTACATACAGCCATACAAACATATATTTATGTATGTATATGCACGTATGTAAGTACCCAACAAAAAAAAGAAAGAAGTAAGAACCACCTATAAAATCTATTCTGCAGTAATTTCGTTTATTGTTGTAGGTACAGGGTGTGTTGTGGAACGACTAGTTATGACGGAAAACCGTTCCACAACTCCTCTGCAGTGTCTAGAAAGTCTTGCCATCTGCTAGAAGTGATTATTTCGAAGAAAAAACACTTTTTTTCATAATCAGACTTCTACTCGGGACCACACTAGGTATTGAACCTACGCTCCAGTCATCAGTAGTCCAATATTAGCGAAGCGCTAAGCACCGCGGCTACCGATGATTCTGCTTTCATATTCGAGGGGAGAATACATTTTCAGATTTGATGGCATTTCTCGCCTATATATATGTGTTTATTTACATATCTAAATATTACACAAAATCTATTTTTAAAATAAAATACACATATAAATACTGGTGTATGTTCTTACATCACTGTCACAAGGCTCACGCTGCTGACAGTTGTCAAAGGAATTAAAGTTGCCAGAAATAATTCAACAAGCAAAGCATTAATAATTCATCGATATTTCCGCTTCGTGGTCATATCATAGTGAATAGCTTACATTTACATACATTTGTTAAATTCTTTAAAATTAAATACATAATACATCCCAACCCAATAAACACAAAAGCGAGGATGATATCGTGGCGAATTCGAGAAGAATTCGCGGAGGTGAATGTAATTTTTCGGACTCGTATCGAGTTCGAGATGGACTCGAGAAAAATCAATTATCACAATAGCATTTATTAATTTTATTAAATCTTGCTTTACACGAAGAAATTCCCTGTTGGGCTTTAATTTACCATTTAAAACTCTACTCAAGAGATTGAAAAGCTCAGATGATATCGTGGCGAATTCGAGGTGGATTCGCAGAAGAATATTTTCTAGAATGTATTCGCCAATGGGCATAAATCTCTATTCGCCAACGATCCGAGAATATAAAAATGCGCGAATCGCTAATGAGGGGTGACTCGCCTGGGAATTCGGATTCGCCGATCTATGGCCGCGATAGTTCGTAGGCATGTCACCTATCACTAGCGATTCGAGAATTTGTTCATTCTCGGATCGCTGGCGATTCGAATTTTTTTATCATTAGCGATTCCAGAATTTCTAATTTCTCTGATCGTTGGCGATTCGAAAATTTGTTCAGATTTTGTTATAAATGGCTTTTCGAAAAATTAAGAGTTTAGAGTTTGGTTTACTGGAAATGGGTTAAATCCGTATAAAATAATACAAAGCACTTAAAATATTTTTATAAAGAAAGTTTAACTTTCAAACAAAAGCTTTTCAAGTTCAGGTATAAATGTAAAATTTCAGAACTATAATGATTTTTTAGTGCAAAACAACTTTAAAAAAATTGAAAAAATTAATATCGCGAAAATTGATTTTCTCGAACTTGCCGCGAACTCGAGGCGAGTCCGGGAAATTACGTTCGCGAAAATCTGTTTTCGCAAACTCGGCTCGAATTCGCCGCGATATTATCCTCGCGTCTGTGTTTATTGGGATATTATGTCCATATTTACATACACAGGTATGTATGTACTTTTGTACCTTCGTCATTAATTCACACTGAAATCGAGCGCTCGTATCTTTCGTTCATCTACCCCAATGCTCGATCGCTGAATCGCGCGCACGTTTGCATACATTTATATGTAAATATTAATACATATGTACATACATTACGTTTCAATTGATTTGACAACTTCCTGTGGCACTTGTAGGGTTAAGCGCATAAGATAAACAAACACATTAAAATATTCAATTATGTTATGTTATTCACGTGAATTGGATATTTTCGGTAGCATTAAATACAATTTCTTTATTTGACTTTAAAACGTCGAGTTTCTTGTGTGTGTGCGTGTTTTTTTTTTAAATATTGACATTTGACACTTACAAAGTATTTGATTACATGTGTTTGTATGTTTGTTTGCATTTAAGTAGTATTTTTATACTCAGCTGTACTAGTACACAGAGTATTATAGTTTTGATTTCCTAACGGTGGATTGTAACAGAATGAAATAATCGAGATAGATATAGACTTATATATATCAAAATGATCAGGGTGAAAAGAGAAATCGATTGAGCCATGTCCGTCCGTCTGTCCGTCTGTGAGCACGATAACTCGCGCAAAAATGGAGATATTTTGATGAAATTTGAAATGTAAGTTGGTATCAAGACAGGAACGGATGGTATTGAAAATGGGCGAAATCGGACCATGACCACGCCCACCTCCCCTATATGGTAAAAATCGGAAATTTTGTATCTCAGTCACTAATAGAGCTAGAGTGATAAAATTTTACACACGTATTGAGCTCAGGCCCTTATGAAGAAATATGGTGAAATTTTGGAAAATGGGCGGTGCCACGCCCACTTATTAAGGGGCAAACATTGAAAGTTTTATGAGTCATAACTCAGAAACTGTTGAAGATATATCGATGAAATTTGGTAGGCGTGATGTACTTACCTAGGCAAATGTTTGGACGAAAAATTGCCAAAATCGGTTGACGACCACGCCCACTTTTATATATGGGTATTATAAAGTGACCTAATAAAAGCATTTTAAGCGATATCTCTGTCAAATATAAAGATATATCATTGAAATTTTATGGAAGGTGTCCAACTATGGACATAAAACAAAAAATACAAAAATTTTGGAAAATGGGCTTGGCACCGCCTCCTTTTAGAAGCAGGAATATACGAGATTTCTGAGCCCATAACTCGACAAATAATCGATATATTATGACGAAACTTGGTCTATACACTTTCACTACTTGTAGTAATACATGTTCAAAATTTTACCAAAATCGGTTGACGACCGCGCCCACTTTTATATATGTGTATCATAAAGTGGACTAATAAAAACATTTTAAGCGATATCTTTGTCAAATATAAAGATAATTCATTGAAATTTTGTGGCATGAGTTCTACAATAGATCGGAAACAAAAAATAGAAAAATTTCGGAAAATGGGCGTGGCACCGCCTCTTTTCAGACAAAGGAATCAACGAGATTTCGGAGCGCATAACTCGACAAATAATTGAGATATTATGACGAAACTTGGTTTATACACTTTTATAACTTGTGTTAATAGACACGCAAAAATTTATTGAAATCGGTTTATGACCACGCCTACTTTTTAACAAAGATATTTCTGGAACACCCTTTGGGAATTTGTAACAAGACTTCTTTGTAACTAGAAGTCATAAAGGAATGAAATTTTGCACAAAGAATAATATTCATATGCGTAGTTGGATGACTGATAAAAATGTTGAAAACGGGCGTGGCTACGCCCACTTTATGCGGCACTCGCTTTATATAAAATACACCCTATATCGAACAAACGCAAACAAACAATGAAAGTATACAGCTGAGTATCTAATGTTCGATTCCACTCGAACTTAGGCTTCCTTACTTGTTTTTACTGTTGCTGCTTGCTGTCAATATTCTCCCCATACGAAATTTCAAGTGATTCCGAAAATGTTTGTAGGTATGTGTGAGTTGCGTGTGGGTGTGAGATTTCTCACATTGCATTCAATTCGAGTAGCTGGGGTTGGGGAGTTCTTACAAGTGTTTTATGTGAACTTAGTTTGAAATAGGGCCAGTAGCATTACACACATTTAAGGAATATTTTTTGAATGTCTTATGAGGATTTTCTCTTTCCTTGTCACTCTTTTTGACTTGTTAGGTATGTGGCTTTCGTTGGTTAAGCACAAATTAAACTTTTTCCTCTGCGGTTTGTTTACTTTGGATTGATTGAAATTTGAGCTCGTTTGTTGTAAAGTCTCTTTTAAATATACATACGTATGTATATACATATATAGAGAAAAATAAGTTTACTTCTAATCGGGTAGTCCTGGGAAGAGTTCAAAATTGAGTTGAGTCTATAGAGCGACTAAAGCTAAAGGTATTAATAAAAAGTATGAAAAATCATCACTGCTGTTTCATCAGTATTAACTAATCTTTCCTTTATAATGACATTCATTACAACCTATAGAAGATTAATGCCAAAACAAGAAGCCTCTGCACACTTAAGTAAATATTTTTATTGCGATTTTAAGTTGTTTATAATTGATGTCGGTTGAGAGGATCTTAAAAATTCTATAACAAATTTGTGAAGTCTATAAGAATTGAATGTCAATTGTAAAGTTAACTTTACACTACTAAGCAGGATACGTTCGTTACATGTTTTCGTTTAAAACACTGTAAGAAAATCGGTGTTCAATCGTTGTCTGATATTTTTATCTGCGCTTTTGCCCAAATTCATACATAGTACACTAGCAAATACCCGTCCCACTTCACTGCGAACTGCCACTCCCTTCCCTATCAGTCTCCCTACCATTCTGCATCTTCCGTTCTCTATATCTCTTCTTCCCTTATATTACTCTCTCTCCCACTCCCTCTGCCTCTACCTCTCCCTCTCCCACTCCGTTCCCCTTCTCCTTCTCCTTCTCCTTCTCCTTCTCCTTCTCCTTCTCCTTCTCCTTCTCCTTCCCCTTCTCCTTCTCCTTCTCCTTCTCCTTTTCCTTCTCCTTCTCCTTCTCCTTCTCCTTCTCCTTCTCCTTCTCCTTCTCCTTCTCCTTCTCCTTCTCCTTCTCCTTCTCCTTCTCCTTCTCCTTCTCCTTCTCCTTCTCCTTCTCCTTCTCCTTCTCCTTCTCCTTCTCCTTCTCCTTCCCCTTCTCCTTCTCCTTCCCCTTCTCCTTCTCCTTCTCCTTCTCCTTCTCCTTCTCCTTCTCCTTCTCCTTCTCCTTCTCCTTCTCCTTCTCCTTCTCCTTCTCATTCTAATTCTAATTCTAATTCTAATTCTAATTCTAATTCTAATTCTAATTCTAATTCTAATTCTAATTCTCCTTCTCCTTCTCCTTCTCCTTCTCCTTCTCCTTCTCCTTCTCCTTCTCCTTCTCCTTCTCCTTCTCCTTCTCCTTCTCCTTCTCCTTCTCCTTCTCCTTCTCCTTTTCCTTCTCCTTCTCCTTCTCCTTCTCCTTCTCCTTCTCCTTCTCCTTCTCATTCTAATTCTAATTCTAACTCTAATTCTAATTCTAATTCTAATTCTAATTCTAATTCTAATTCTAATTCTAATTCTAATTCTAATTCTAATTCTAATTCTAATTCTAATTCTAATTCTAATTCTAATTCTCCTTCTCCTTCTCCTTCTCCTTCTCCTTCTCCTTCTCCTTCTCCTTCTCCTTCTCCTTCTCCTTCTCCTTCTCCTTCTCCTTCTCCTTCTCCTTCTCCTTCTCCTTCTCCTTCTCCTTCTCCTTCTCCTTCTCCTTCTCCTTCTCCTTCTCCTTCTCCTTCTCCTTCTCCTTCTCCTTCTCCTTCTCCTTCTCCTTTTCCTTCTCCTTCTCCTTCTCCTTCTCCTTCTCCTTCTCCTTCTCCTTCTCCTTCTCCTTCTCCTTCTCCTTCTCCTTCTCCTTCTCCTTCTCCTTCTCCTTCTCCTTCTCCTTCACCTTCACCTTCACCTTCACCTTCTCCTTCTCCTTCTCCTTCTCCTTCTCCTTCTCCTTCTCCTTCTCCTTCTCCTTCTCCTTCTCCTTCTCCTTCTCCTTCTCCTTCTCCTTCTCCTTCTCCTTCTCCTTCTCCTTCTCCTTCTCCTTCTCCTTCTCCTTCTCCTTCTCCTTCTCCTTCTCCTTCTCCTTTTCCTTCTCCTTCTCCCTCTCCCTCTCCCTTTCCCTCTCCCTTTCCCTGTCCCTCTCCCATTCATTATCAACAACTTTCTATGACCATCCTTGTCCACATATTGGTCTATATCATTTGAATCGGTTTAGGTGTCGAAATAAAATAAGTTGTATATTGGAAGCCTGATTACTACTATATTTTTTATACCAATATTGTTCAAAATTGGGCTCATGTTGCGGCCTCAATATCGGAAATCGATTGCGATATCTGTATAGCGTTAAATTTTTTTTGGAAACCCTGTGCATCAGTTTAATTTGAAATCAATTTTGCGCAAAAATATATGGGGCCATCGCGGTGCACGTTTTTGGTTTCTATCTGGGGAACCGACCGGAAATTGGGATTGGAACGAGCTCTGGGTCGAATCTCCAATGTATACCTTTAATTCGTTACCAATATTCCTCAAAAATATTATAGAGACATCTGGGTTCATATAAATATATATCTCGGGAAGGGGTTAAGGTGGTCTAGATCCCAATTTAATACCAGGTGATGATAGTTGAGTATCGAATTAATTAACTGACCATTGCCATTTTGCCTGTATGCCTGTAAGCGCCTATGTACCTTTTTTTCAGAGCATTTATAGTACTACAAGCATATTCATATGTAGCTGTATTTGATAACTTCTAAACCAAACAATATATGAAAAAACAGCAAATGCAGAAATGTTGGAATAGGGTTAGTAAAAATGCAATAAAAAAATTCGAAAAATTTGCATAGCCCTTTTTGTATTCGCAGTGACTATATACAGATATACTCTCATCAACTTATTCTGAAGCCCTTACTTTCACAGACTACTCGATTTGTCTTCGTTCAACTAAGAATGGCTAATTCGGTGGTTAGACTCAAATATGGATCCTCATATACCCTTTTATATCAATACCAGCATTTTTCACTGTGTACATATGTATGTATGTATCCTCAATGTATACCTAATTCCACATTGCTCATCACGTCAATTAAATGCAGTACCTACATCCCCGCAAACATCTGCAAGGATACATATACATACTCATATGAACAAAAAACATCTCAAAACAGCTAAGTATTGGTTCTTGGTGTACATTCCGATGTTTCTCAGAGCAATAAATACCAACTTAACGCACCAAATGCCATACTAATAGTTCTAAGGAATTTTATTAAAGACAGACTTGACAAAACAAAAAAGCATTTACAAAAAATGACAAACGGCGCAATAACAAATAACTACGACAAAAAGAATAACAACAACAGTACTGATAATAAGAGTAATAAAAAAAAATAGTTGTCGATAAAGGCAACGTGGAAATGACAAGAAGAACTTGGAGTTGAAATGTTGTACTAAAAAGTTAAAAAAAAAAAAAAAACAAAAATGAAACTAAAACCAACGAATTGAAACGAAATGAATTGCTCGAGAAAGCTAATTTAAATTCTACACGGAGGCGATTTTATTATGAGAATTACTTGAATTACCTACTAGAATGCTACAAAAGTTACATGCGTTGTAACAAAGCCTATGGCAAATAAAATATGTTCGTAATAAAGTGAGATCCAAACTCGCGTGGTAGCCAATATTATATACACCGTGGGGATACTTCATAGAAACCTTGAATGGCTGGTGGCGAAGTCAATTAAAATGGTGCAAGTTCATGCCTATCAATACACAAATGAGCAACGGAAGGTCATACCTTAAGAGCGCGCGAAACTGACACATCCAATGTAGGGTGAATGTCGTTTCTTCCCTCTAAAAACTAGTATCTAATGCAAAATTTGAAAAAAAAAAAAAGTTAAAGGTTAACCCATTCAATGCCAGGTTTTGTCAATCGGGTAGGAGCGCTTCCTTCTTCAGCTGCTATAGGCCTAAATATGTGGCATGACAAAAACTATCTATAACTCTTATAGAGGTCTGGAAACCAACTATCTTGAAAATATATATTTCTCTAGCCTTTTAAAAGCATAAGGAGGACTTGAAAATGATCTCTAACTCCCGATTTCTCTTTGTAATGCAAATAACGATTTTTCTGTGCTTGCATGTTAAGAACAACTGGGTATAAAATTGGAGTACTTCAGTAAACACATACAAACACACTTACATGCAGAGCAAACAGCGTGCACAGCCAATGACGGCATTTATGTCCAAGAGGCTATAGTCCAATCTCGTGCATGTACCACGTGGAACAAAAGTCCAACCGTGCGAAGCATGTCGCCATCGTCGTCGCCAATGTACACAATGCGTGTTGTACGGTAGCGAGTAAATGAAAGAAAGAAAAAAAACTGCAGAAGCCACAAACAATCAAAGCCCAAAGTCAAAGTCGAAGCTAAGGCGGCAGAACAAACACAACAACTCCAAGTACGACAAAGCAAAAGCCAAATAAACCAAATGCGAGTACAGGTATCACAATAGAAGGGCAGAAGAAGGAGAAGAGGGGGGCGTTAAGATTTGTTCCTTACAAAGTTGGCTTGAATATCTTTGAAAGTGGAAAGCAGGAAAAAAGTTTTATTTATTTTTTTTTTCATTTGCTTTTACACGCACCGCAACACAGCAACGACAAACGGCCAACCGACCGACCGACCACCACCGCAGCTTTAGCTGCTAACCGCTGACTTAATACCATTTTTGGGTGCTCTCAACGTTTAAATTGAAACACTTCGGCGACAAATTGTTATCGTTTAATTTGATCTTTTGCGCGGACGCGCACGCGGTGTGGCAGTTGCAACACAATGCAACTCAAGAGCAAATACAGCAAATGCCCATACACAAAAAAAAAAAAGAACGCCTGGCATGAACCGCGTGCAGCCAATAGCCAAAGGCCATCACGGCAAGTTGTGCGAAATTGAAAAGTAAAAGGAAAAAAGATTGAAGAAAAAAGTACAACGCACGATCATTGCCACTACGAGCGCCCAATCAGCAGCAGCAACAGAAGCACCACTAACAATTCACCAACTCTCCTCAACTGCACCATCTCCTTACATACATATGTACATATCTGCTGTTGTCTGCTGTGCTTTATTGTTGATTGTACACTGCCTTTTTGTTATTTTTGTTTTTGTTGTGATTGTCACCATGCGCTTGCGCAATCGGTTTGTTTAGGTGTTACCTTCGCCAACATAATCGCTATATTCCACCTTCAACACAAGTGCCTTCGTTTCAGCCGTAGCTATATAGATATGGATACATACATGGGCATATACAGTGGCGGACATAAATTTTGCATAAGCATAATACGCCTTAAATGGCAGGATCAAGCTTTTGTGCCGCTTAATTTTTTTGCAATCAAGCTAGTTTTTCAAATAACCAGAAAATTTCTTAAATTCAAAAGGTTAAAACTTACTGTTGGCACCGATAACTAGACTGCGGATCTTTATGCAATTGCATATTTTTAAGGAGAAGAGATAGCGATATGGCTCAAAAGAGAAAAATGAATGTTATTAATTAAATATTCTAAATTTACATATTTATTTCTGCATATTGCATATAACTTGCATATTTGCATATAACTTGCATATTTGCATTTAACTTGCATATTTACATAAAAATTGAAAATTTGCATATACATTTTATCGTGAGACAGGCGTTTTCATACTCCTATAATTTTTTCAAATTGAAGAATTCTATGGAGGTTTAACAGATTTAATCCGCAAGTTAGAGTCGCGCGGAGTTCCCCTAACGGCTTCAATGGCCATTATAACAGAAGCTTTTGAAAGACTTCGCGCTACGCCAGGACCATGTGGGGAAATAGTTTTGGCCAAAATGGATGCTATTACAAAAAGGAACCCTGCTTTTAAAGACATACCAAGAGTAGCCAAAATACTTTCAGGTGACAACAAAATACTAGAATCTCAAATTCAGATTCCCAGTCGATTTTGGAGCAAATTTAAGTATGCTCCGGTTACATTTTGTGATGTTGAGCGTTCATTTTCAGCATATTAACTGATATTAACCGATAAGCGTCACAATCTCGGCATTCAGAATCTGGAGAAAACAATTGGTCTTAACTACAGCTAAAATTATCTCTTTACATTAAAAATTATTATAATAAAAATTAGTTACCATTTGCAGTTTTGTTTTGGGTGTTAATGGGTTATTTATTTACATGGAACAAATCTTCCAGCATACAACAAATGATTTTTGCATTCAACTGTATTTACTTATTGTGTATATCACTTAAAATTCCATATTTTATATGAAAAAGGTGTATTTTTAATTTGCATATAACTTGCATATAACTTGCATATAAGTTGCATATATTTTGCATATTCAAAACAGAGCAAGAAAATTCGTTTTGGAATGCGAATATATAGTTTTGAATCAATATAACACTTAATAATGCATTTTAAATTTTTTGCATAAAGATCCGCAGTCTACCGATAACCCTCCTAGGAAAACTACAAAAGGTGTCGCAAAATGCACCTTGAGCTAAAATGATATAAGAAAATAAAATAAAATAAAATGAAATAAAATAAAATGGAATAAAATAAAATTAAATTAAATTAAATAAGATAAAATAAAAAATAAAGTAAAATAAAATAAAATAAGATAAGAGAAAATAAAATAACATAAAATAAAAAATAAAGTAAAATAAAATAAAATTGAGAAATAAAATAAAAAAAATAAAATAAAATAAAATAAAATAAAATAAAATAAAATAAATCAAATAAAATCAAATCAAATAAAATAAAATTAAATTAAATTAAATTAAATTAAATTAAATTAAATTAAATTAAATTAAATTAAATTAAATTAAATTAAATTAAATTAAATTAAATTAAATTAAATTAAATTAAATTAAATTAAATTAAATTAAATAAAATAATATAAAATTAAATAAAATACAATAAAAACTAAAGTAAAATAAAATAAAATCAAATCAAATCAAATCAAATCAAATCAAATCAAATCAAATCAAATCAAATCAAGTAAAATAAAATAAAATAAAATTAAATAAAATAAAATAAAATAAAATAAAGAAAGAAAATAAAATAAAAAAAATAAAATAAAAAGAATAATAAAATAAAGTAAAATACAGCAAAATAAAAACGAGCTATTTAGGAGTCCGAAAAATATACACAAGATAAATTACATTGGGAGCGATCCATCCTAGCTTGTGTAGAGTAATTGAGTGATCAATTTCCAAAAGGGCACATCCCGGATTTTTTTTTACATCAAATAATACACATTTAACAAAGTTAACATTCTCTTACTTTTATACCTTTCGATCGCTAATATGCTCCTAAATGTCACTCAATAATATTTTTTTTTTTTGCAATAGTATGCTTAATAAGTTTTTTTTTTTCAATTCCTGTAAAGTTTCAATGTTCAGAGAAGTGCTCTTCTCAAAATTGCTGATTCAATTTTACGCTTATACTTTTGAGTGTTCGAAATGGTGGTTGGCTGGGCACCAAGTGAATTACCGGCTTCTTGGTTTTTCTATACGCTGCTTGTTGTAACTTGTTCAAGAAGACAACGAACCTCAATAAAACTATTCCGCCGCAAGTGTACTACTACAGTTGTGCCCACTACTGTAGTTTTAAAAGTACTTAAAAATAAATAAATTGTATTGGCTCTAGCTTTGTGTCATATGTCTTTTATTGGCTGTGCTGTCTCAGCTGCTGGTAGGTATTCAATTCCCTGAAGAATAATTATCCTTATATGGTTTACTAGCATCTTAGCAACTCTTTTTTATGCATTTTCTTTGTCCTTTGGCTGCTGGCTAAATATTTTCGGGATTTCCATTGCCATATAAATACATAAAAGCACAAACAAATTTGTAAATGTTACACGGATAGATATTATACCTAAATAGTAAATACTGAAGATATATTTTATTGAAAGCATGCTTATTGGAAATTCTGAATACACATTAGTGTGTATTGTTGTATTTATCTAGCAATAAAACTTATTAGATGTGAGTAGTAATAACATAAATTAAATACTATGCTAAAATATCATATAATATTAAATTAAAATAAAATCGCTAATGTTTTTGTAACACCATTTTTTGTTTTGCAGACAATTGGGGCTATCACAGGCAAGGCTCCTGTCAAGCTGGCTTCAGTGCGGCAGCAAGCTCTGTAAGTATTCAGCCTTGAGATTGAATAATTCAAAAATTGCATATTTCATTATTATTATTATACATACATATATATATACATATGTATAATAAAATATATATGTATATTTGATTCTAATAATTCTATGCAATTTCTTCCAACACTTTCAGCATGGCGATCGTTTATATATTGGTGCGCCAGGCAGTTGGTATTGGCAAGGTAAGAAATTTGTTAATAATAGCCCAATAATTTTACAGTAGTTTTTTGAAAGTTTCTTTGAAAAAGTTAAAGTTTGATTTTTTGAAAGTAAATTTTTGCCCCTTTTTGAAATTTTGCTAAGCATAGGCAGTCCCCTTATAATACATAATAATATTATAATTAGTTAAAAAGGAATGCTTAAAAGTTTAGTCCTAAAATATTTTTATACTTATACATATATACACAAATTAATTTTAAAATGTGTTGTTCATATATTTAAATAACACATATGTATGTATTTTTTACTACATGAATATATAATATATAGACATTTATGTATATTAAAAACCACTTGTTAAGGAATGTATAATAAGATTTTAAAGATTTGCATAGTTTTTGAAGTAACACAACTTTCTTAGCTTAAAAGCTCCAATCTCCAGTGTACTCACAGTTTATTAGACTTGAAAAATACTTTAAAATTTAGTACATACAAACATACGTACACGCAGAAATATTTACATATCTACATCTCCACAACACATACTCGGTATACAGATTTTTGCTTTATTTTAATTTTTATGTATGTATTTTATTTTTTTATGTACATAGTTGTACTGAATCCCTGCAGTAAATTTGTTTCACTGCTGAAGGATCAGTGATGATTCTTTGTTGAATATTCATCACTGTCGTCATAACTCAGTATATTTTTATTTGTTTTTGTTTGTTTTCTGAGGAAAGCAAACCATTTATATGAAAAATTCATCAGTCTTTATATGAAAGTATTCACTGATGCCTCCTCGTCATAGGTGAATTGCATCAGTGATTCATTAAGGATTCATTGCGGATTTTTACTGCAGGGATTAATTGCGTATTTTATTGTATTGATGTATTAATGTAAACAGTATTATTAATTATAAATACATTGATATATGTATTTATTGTGAATGCTTTGTGACAACTAAACGCAACCAGATTATGTATTCATGTACATATGTATTTCGTATGTATCTATATATTTTGATGTATGTATATTAAATGTTTGTACGTAAATATGCAATCATGGGGTTTATCGCCGTTTAAACTTAAGAACCGCCTAAATGAGACTTTAATAACCGCCTAGCCGACAAAATTAAAATTGAATTCCTGACGCCCAAATCTACGACTGCAGAGCTGAAAACGGCATTAGAAGGCAATATAGAGCTTCGCGAACTTCCCAAACACCAAATTTATGGTATGGATCGATAAAGCTGTGCGTCAGGAGTTAAAGTTTGGCAAATCTCAATTTTGCATAGGCGATTATGTAGTTTAAACGACGTTATGCATTTGGGTAAAAAATTTTCATAGAATCTAAGCGCGCATGCGTACGCTGAGTAGTAAAAATATGTATTTATGTACATTTCTTGCATTGACCATATTTGTCGACTTGCCGATTTAATGTTTTAAGGATGTTTGTACAAACATATCTATGTATATACATAGGCAGTATCACGTTGGCGCATAATTTTATGAGCATAAAACGATGCGAATATCGTGATCCTGCTGTATTTTTGTAATGCATGCAGTTATTGTTGTATCTATGTACATACATGCATATATGTCGATGTATGAATGCAGCTTTCAATATTTTTTGTTGTATTATCGCGCAATAACAGGAACAAAATTTAGCCAAAATAGTATGTATAATATAGGTACATTGTAGGTACATATATGCATACCCTGTAGGTAATATAAGCGACAGTCCCGAAAAACGACAGTCTAGAACTAGATACGTTTGTTTTTACATGGCCGTTTAATTCTAATACTTATTTTTATGTGAATTTTATATGAGCTTTTGGCCAGTTTTTTAATTCAGAAAAATTGAAAAATTTTATTTGGTAGAAGTTATGGATCCATTTCGGAGACTACCACATCCCCTCATCAGACTTTTTCAGGCGGTCTCAACCGAGGATCGAACTTAAGTCGTTTCGATTGGTAATGTAATGGCATCCCATTGAGCTACCACTGGCCAATAGCTCATATAAAATTTGCATAAAAAGAACTAGAAAGTTCACAAAACTATAAAAGTAACGGTACATCTATGAACGGACTACACAGTGCAAAATTTACGGTAATTAATTGGTAGAAAAAGAAAACGTCACATTTTTTCACAACAACGGAATACTGAAGCTTTGGCAAGCCTTTGATAAAGCCTTTACTCACAGTAAGCTTTTACTTAGCCCTAGCTTATATATTAAATACCTGACTAGGCCCACAAATATACATATTTAGGTACATAAGTGATCTATTCTAAAATGCAAAATTAAGTTTTTCAAATAAATATGTGCAAAAAACACATTGCAGTCAAGGCTTGTATGATAAAATTTAATTTTGTTTTTGTTTTTGTTATTATAATACTCACCATTCGTGACTGCTGTAGCCTTTGGCTGATCTGCAATGTGATTTTTTGCAAATATTTCGTTAGTTTTATATAAAACAAGTAAGGAAGCCTAAGTTCGAGTGCAATCGAACATTAGATACTCAGCTGTATGCTTTCATTGTTTGTTTGCGTTTGTTCGATATAGGGTGTATTTTATATGAAACGAGTGCTGCATAAACAGGGCGCAGCCACGCCCATTTTCAAAATTTATATCAATCATCCAAATAAGCATACAAATATTATTGTTAGTGCAAAATTTCATCCCTCTATGACTTTTAGTTACAAAGACTTCACGTTACAAATTCCAAAAGGGTGTTCCAGAAATATCTTTGTTAAAAAGTAGGCGTGGTCATAAACCGATTTCAATACATTTTTGCGTGTCTATTAACACATGTTATAAAAGTGTATAAACCAAGTTTCGTCATAATATCTCAATTATTTGTCGAGTTAAAGGCTAAGAAATCTCATATATCCCTTTGTCTAAAAAGAGGCGGTGCCACGCCCATTTTCCAAACTTTTTTATTTTTTGTTTCCGGTCTATTGTAAAACTCATGTCACAAAATTTCAATGAATTATCTTTATATTTCACATAGATATCGCTTAAAATGGTTTTATTAGGTCACTTTATAATACACATATATAAAAGTGGGCGCGGTCGTCAACCGATTTTGGTAATTTTTCGTCCACACATTTGGCTAAGTAAATATATCACGCGTACCAGATTTCATCGATATATCTTTAACGGTTTCTGAGTTATGGCTTATTAAACTTTCAATATTCGCTCCTTAATAAGTGGGCGTGGCACCGCCCATTTTCCAAAATTTTTGTAGTTTTTGTTTTATGTCCATAGTTGGACTCCTGCCACAAAATCTCAGTGATTGATCTTTATATTTGACAGAGATATCGCTTAAAATGTTTTTATTAGGCCCCCTTATATTTCCTATATATAAAAGTGGGCGTGGCCGTCAACCGATTTTGATAATTTTTCGCCAAAACATTTGACTAAGTAATTATATTACGCGTACCGAATTTCATCGATATATCTTCAACGGTTTCTGAGTTATGACTCATAAAACTTTCAATGTCTGCCCCTTAATAAGTGGGCGTGGCACCGCCCATATTCCAAAATTTTTGTGTTTTTTGTTTTATGTCCATAGTTGGACTCATGCGACAAAATTTCAATGATAGATCTTTATATTTGACAGAGATATCGCTTAAAATGGTTTTATTAGGTCACTTTATAATACACATATATAAAAGTGGGCGTGGCCGTAAACCGATTTTGATAATTTTTCGTCAAAACATTTGTCTATGTAAGCAAATTACGCGTACCAAATTTCATCGATATATCTTCAACGGTTTCTGAGTTATGACATATAAAACTTTCAATGTTTGACCCTTAATAAGTGGGCGTGGCACCGCCCATTTTCCAAAACTTCATCAAATTTCTTCATAAGGGCCCGAGCTCAATACGTGGGTAAAATTTTAAAACTCTAGCTATATTAGTGGCTGAGATACCAAATTTCCGATTTTTTCTATATAGGAAAAGTGGGCGTGGTCATGGTCCGATTTCGCCCATTTTCAATACCAACCGTCCCAGTCTCGATACCAACTTGCGTTCCAAATTTCATCAAAATATCTCAATTTTTGCGCGAGTTAGAGTGTTTACAGACGGACGGACGGACGGACGGACGGACAGACGGACGGACGGACGGACGGACGGACGGACGGACGGACATGGCTCAATCGATTTCTCTTTTCACCCTGATCATTTTGATATATATAAGTCTATATCTATCTCGATTATTTCATTCTGTTACAATCCACCGTTATGTGATTAAAACTATAATACTCTGTGTACTAGTACAGCTGAGTATAAAAATTGTTGTTGTTAAATGTACCATTTTTTACATTGTTCTATTCTAATATTTTTTTTTGTATTTTTATCATTTTTTTCTTCTCGTTTATTGCTCGGTACCCACCAAATATCTAAATAAATAATTACAAAATTGTAAACAAACTAAAATTGCAAATGTTATGATGTTGCAACTTGATGTTATGTTGTCGTTGTTGTTGTTGTTGTGCCTACTTAAAATCAACCAAATATGCCCACTAAATTTATACAAATTAAAATTAAATAATACCCCAATCACAAACAATCCTAAAATAATTTTTGAAACTAAAACGAACCAAAAAAAAAAAAAATCGCCGAATCACCTTAAAAAAATATAAACAAATAAAATACGCTAAAATCAGGACAAGCCTACTCAATATCGCCAGACGCTACCTTCCCATATAAGCCGCCTTTTTACCAGCCCTTCGGCACCGGAGGTAAAAATCAATAAAAATAATTTTTTTCTAGAAATTAAACAACCAAAAATTATTAAAAAAAAAATACTAAAAACAAAACAGAGAAACACTAAAATTAAAATTAAAATTAAAATTAAAATTAAAATTAAAATTAAAATTAAAAAACAGATAAACATTAGTTATATAAATAGTAATTCCCGTAATCAATAATTTAAATATTAATATTTTATTTAATCAAAAAGTATTTGCTTTTGTTTAAACTTGTTTTTTTTTTTTTTTGTTGCTTTATTCTCACCTTTAAACATACGTACAAAAAATTGGCTAATCTTTTAAAAACTGCATACATAACTGTGTACATACGTACGTGCTTATTATAATTACAATTATTGCGGTTGTAAATTCACATGTCAATGGGCTTATTCACTTACCTATATATGGAAAAAAAATTAAAAAAAAATATTAAAAAAAAAATAAAATGCTGCCAAAAAGCTACATACGCGCACTGTGCTTTCTTATTGTTGTTGCTATCGTTCGCTATCATCGCTGTTTGTTATACATATACTACATATGTATACATATCGCTTCGTTTGCCGGCTCATTATCATTTTATCATATACATACAAACATTCATACAAGCATAATTTGCATACATATCCAATGTCTAAACGCAAGGGTTCTGTGGCTCCTGTAGTACCTAATTTTTGTGGTTATTGTTTTTGGCTTTTGGTTTACGGTTTCGATACTAACTCAAAATTCTAAATTTAGTATCTAAATTTATTTTTATTTCGACCTACATATTTCCAAAAGAAAAATAATTTCATCTAAATTTTTATTTTTATAACGAAATTGATTTTTATGGGCTGTAATAAGTATAGGAGTTTGCAGAGCTTTTATGTACGACTAAGCGTCGCACAAAGTGGAGCAAAAGGAGAAAATTAAAAAAAAAGAAAACAAAAAAAAAAAACATTTAAAAAACTAATAACGAAAATCTACATGCTTCACTGTTTAATTGCTTGTAAATAAGTTAAAAAAAAAAAACATAAATGCCGCACAACACAAATGCATTTTCTTTCATTCGCGTAATTAATTTTAAAGCGCTCAAAGTCATAATCCTACGATCAAGGGGTTTTATGGTTAAGTAGATTAAAGAATTAAGCTTTCATCATACACTTATGTACATACATATGTATATGTAACTATGCCATTATTACATACATGTATAAAATGAAGCTGGATACGAGTATGACTAAACATAGTTTATGTAAAGTTGCAAACTTTTTTGTAAAGATAGAAAGTACATATTATGTGAAAAAAAAAAAAAATAACTTAAATTTTTCTAAGGCTAAAATAGACCGAAGCAGCAAGCAGTAGGAATTTCAAATGATTATTTTCTCTTCTTCTTAATTGGCGCCTAACCGTCTAGAGTCGACATTGTCCGACAAGGTTCTCTCACTAATACACATGCAACTAGTAATTTCTTTGCATGCATTGGAATGCCGATAACTGGTCTAGACGATTCTGGCCGAGTCCACTAAAGCGCGCCAGTCGTTTCTGTTTTATGCTGTCTGGTGCCGGTTGAAAATATCAAGGGAGCACGAGTCAGCCGTCACCTGCACATCTATTCCGGTTTACGATCCACTTTCATCGGAGGTGAATCGGATCAAATGGCATTCTGCAATTCGATTGACGTCCGATGAACGTCAGATTTTTTCGAAGTTCGGAAATCGGCATTCTGGTTCACGATGGATCGGATTTTTGACAGTTTATCGGAGCGATTCTTTCCGCCAGCTTTTGTGTGTCGGAGGCAATACAAATTTTGATTATTTTTGGAAATAATACCAATTTATTGTAATTTAACTATGATTTTTAAATTTATGCAACATTATTATACAAATCGGGCTTGGTTTAGCTATGCTACTGGCCTTTTCTTTGGAAAATAAGTGAACAAAAGGAATCTGCTTTAGTACAATAGACTGAATAGAGGGAAATAAGTACAAGGAGTTTCAATATGTTGAACTTTTATTTAATAATAATAAAATTTATTTTCCTTTTTAGCAATATTTATATATTATTGTTTAATAAAAGCTTCTGAAAATAATTTTAAATGTGTATTATTACTACGATGATGTAATATGAGTGGGTAGTGCAACTTGGGCATAATTTCTGTGCCAGGATGTACTCCTTTAAGTATTTTTGCCCGCCTGTGTCTTTTTAAAGGTTTAAAATATCGCCATCCGACATGATTTACAAACATTTGCACGAGAAACTAACAAATCGAAGAAACGTGCTCACTTTCTATGTCCGTTAATGCTCAACGCGTCCTTGAGAATCACAAAATTCCTGCTACACGATACATATGTACATATTCATGATTTGATTGATCGCAACCTGGATCTCAAATTTGCTTTTATGTTTTGCGATCCATAAAAACTTGTTGATATGCGAACAGTGTAGAGCGTCATCCATGGATTGCATCAGTATAACAAACCAACTGCATGAGGTTTTCGCATGAAACTTTGTGGGAATAAGCTGTAAATGTTATTTTCACTAAAGTTGGCATTTCCATTGCCATTGAGTTCATGGAGTCCAGTTTTTTCATAATTTAAAATTACTAATAGTTAAAGTTGGAATCTCAATAATGTACCACTGGTGTTAAAGGAGAATTTGTATATAATTAACCACGATCCTATCACAGATCATAAAAAAAGTCGCTCCCGCCAGACGATTATAGTGCAAGAGATATTCCTTGTTAAAGCAATGTGTGTGTAGAAGACTTTTTTGTATCACCGGCCTTCGGCCGCGCTTCAAAAAAACCTCAGCCGGCAGAATTCTCCTTTTGGAGAACTTTAATATTATAATTTAATAATAGTTGAAAGCGTTAAAGGTAGATGAATTATCATCCAAAGAATATTTCCTGAAAGTTTCACTGAAAAATTCGCAGTAGTTTGTAAATAAATAAAATTGGTTCATTCTATCCAAGCTTAGCCGGTGTTAACTTCCGAATTACAAGGTATTCTCGCATGAAACTTGGTGACAGTATTCTATAAATGCCGTTTTCATATATATTGGCACTTTTTTTTTATAATAGAACGCAATATTTTGAAAAATTTAATTAAAATTAATGTCCAAATTCCTTTGTTCTTCCATTTATTTTTCCACTAAAAAAGCTGCTGCAGCAATGGAATCCATTTTTTAACCATTTAATATATTCTTTCTGAAAATTTAATCTAAAACTTACTGAAAATATAAATTTGCTGTCAAAAATACAAACGTGCTGTCAAAAAATACATATTATTTAGCATAAACGCTATCTAACACTGATTCGAACATAGTTTAACACTTAACAACACTTATGTTCGAAACGTCGTAAACCAGAATACCAATTTTCGTTTTGTCGTAGCAGTCGGCGTCGCCGCGATCGGAGTTCCGAGGGATTGTAGAATAGCTGTGCTGATCTTCTCAGCGCAGTGAAGGTCTGTCTTTTCTTCTGCCTTTGGAGGGTTTCGATAGAAATATTGATTATTTCCAACTAAATAAATATCTTCAGCTTGTATTTACTTGTGTATGTACGATTATAAGATTACAGCAATCTCTTCGGGAGCTTTTTTTTTATTTTAGCAATAAAAGCTTCTTTTGTAAAAAATTTGGTTCCAAAAACGAAATAATCATAATTTTATTGATTTGGACGACGAATTCAGCTGCTTTCGTTATATTACGGATAAGGCACGTTTGTCCAAAAATATTTTGAGCCGTTTTATGAAATTTGAGAAGAACTTGAATGTAACTGCGGCAGCGACGATGACATAAACCTTTTTAGTCTCAAAAAAAAAAAAAAATAAGATTAAATTTATCCCTTGTCAAGTTGATTTAGTCATAAACCGGTTTCGGCGATGTGCCATCTTATTTAGTTAAATTTATTATAATGTCAAATACTGTTTCCCAGTTTTCATGTTAATTTTAGTTCCTCACTACCGTAAGAGAAAGCCTTTTTGGACTGTGACAATTTTATGTTTATACATACATATGTATGAAATTCATCAAAAGTATTGCATTCCTTCTAAGCAAAATATTCCAGCAAACATTTGGAGTCATAAAAGAGCTAGAAATGAATCCTAAATCGGAGGAGCATTCATACTCATTATGAGCTCATTTTGGAGTCCGAAATGTATGTATTTTTGTTCTTAAGCTGGTCGCCCGATATGAGCTTAATTTCATAAATCATATCAGCCTAAAGAAGAGTCATAAAATACTCATATTTGACTCATATTTATAACTCTTTTTTTCCTTTTTTGTGACTAGTAAAACCAATTTTTTTTTTTTTTTTTGGGAACCTGACCCAGTTCTCTTCAAATGCAGCTTCACTCCCACTTATTTTTCTCTTTTCTAGTCCTTCTTTTCTTTCACTATTTGCTTTATAGTGCTGTCTATTTTTTATTCTTCTCCGTATTCGAACCTGACATAAACCTGAAATTCAATCCACTGTCATCGTATAGTTTAACATTCAACATTATAATGAACTTCTGTGATACTTTTATACTTCCCGTTTTTCCTCAATTTGTAGGAAATCTCCAAAGAGAGAAGCTCGGCCATAAAACTCGCCAGAGTTATAAACGCGCTATTGTATTATTATTTTGTTTTTCAAAACAGCATCTATGAATTGCAATTATCATTTTTAAAAACAAAAAAAAAAAAAATCATACAAAATTCCTAAGCTCATATTATACACATATTTCTGACTCATATCAGACTCCAAATTATGTGTGCTCCGAGAATGTTTGCTGGGATTAGCTCGTAGATACATACATTTATATAAACACAAGAGTATAAGTGTTTGTAAAAAAACATTTAGGAAGAAAATTCATAACTTTGTCTTATACGTACTATATTTAAGTTTAGATTTGGTGATTGTTACTGAATTTTTTTTCGCATTTCCATTATTCGACTTTCGTCTTCCATTCAACTAGTGCAGTTTGCATCATTTTAAATCACTGATTAAGAAAATTAACTCATTTTATGCATATATAATTTATATAATTTATATCACCCGGCTTTACTAACAGCTTTAGAGTTTTACTAAAAAAGTAAACAAACAAAACACAGCAAAAATAGATAATAACCGTAGATAAAATTCACAAATTTCATCACACAAACAAAACATCATAAGACTCACATTTTTGTTTTGGTATTTTCTATTTCATTGAAATTCACCATCAGGTCAAACTTATTCATACGATGTAACACGGCCCGAAAATCAAGTTTACTCAACCGCTGAGAGCAGCTCCCAGGACGATGACTCCTATTTGGGCTATTCAATGATTACTGGCGATTTTGATGCTGATCGTGTTGAAGATATTGCCATCGGCATGCCGCGCGGCGCCGGTTTACTGGGCAAAATTGTTGTAAATCATTGGAATATGACAAATATATTCAATTTCACTGGTCATCAGATTGGTGAATATTTCGGTTATGCATTGGCTACCTGCGATGTGGATGGCAATGGTTTGGATGACTTGATTATTGGCGCGCCAATGTGGAGCGAACAGGGTAATGTGGAGGGTAAATATGATGTGGGACGTGTTTATGTGCTGCTGCAGAAGGAAAGCGTGAGTGATTAAAAGAGATTATTTACATATTTAACTAAATAAAAATCAAATATACTGTTAATCTGCAGGGCGATCGCTGGCCCGTCGAACACATACGCGAGGGCTACAATACTAAGGGTCGTTTCGGTTTGGCTCTCACCACACTCGGCGACATCAATCGCGATGGTTATGGTGATTTTGCAGTCGGTGCACCCTACGATGGTCCCGAAGGTCGTGGCATTGTCTATATATTCCATGGCTCGCCGAATGGCCCACTACTAAAGCCATCGCAGGTGATAAAAGCCGAGGATATTGTTGAGGGTGCGCCCTATCCACGCACGTTCGGTTTTGCACTCTCCGGCGGCCTTGACATGGATGGCAATACATATCCCGACCTGGCTGTGGGCGCTTATGCTTCCGATCAAGTGTACATATTTAAGTCACGTCCCGTTGCTGCTGTCAATGCGATGACTTCATTTGTAAATCAATCGAAATTGATCAGCTTGGATGATCGTCGTTGCCAGACGGTGCGCGATGGAAAAATGGTCGCCTGTACTGAAATAATGACATGCTGGAGTTATACGGGCGAATATTTGCCGGGTAGTTTGGAGTTTGATGTGTCCTGGGTGTTGGATGCGAAAAAACCGAAGAAGCCACGTATGTTCTTCTTGCTCGACGAGGGCAAGAATATACGTAACATTTCGATTAGTTTGCAATATGGCAAGACATATTGTCGCAATGAAACCGTTTATGTGGTGGATAATGTGCAGGATAAGCTGACGCCGTTGGAGGTGGAGATGCGCTATGATTTGCGTAGCAGGCGTCGTCTAGCACCAGCGATTAGACGCAAACGTGATACGTTGGAGCCGGTAATCGATCAGAATCGTGAGATTATATTGCGTGATGCGATCAATATACAAAAGAATTGTGGTCTGGATAATATTTGTGTGCCGGATTTGCAATTGGATGTGATGTAAGCATAGGAAAAGCTTTTAATTTAGTTTACGTTTTCATTTATGCATTTTCTATTCTACTTTTTCTTCATAGCACTGTCGACAAATATCTACACGGCTCACACAAACCGCTCGTCGTTGAGGTGACAGTCACAAACCGTAACGAAGATGCTTTCGAAGCTGCCTTCTACATGGAAATGCCAAAGGATTTGGACTTTATTAAAATTGAGAATTTGGTTGAGAAAGGTGACACGCCTATTACATGTTCGGCACCGTCGGCAGCTAACAACTATACGCTGAAATGTGATCTTGGAAATCCATTACCGGGACAGAAATTTGTGAGTTTTTCTCTTAATTTTAATGCTATGTTGTTTGCGGAGTTTGAAAACAGATTACTTTCAAGGAGGTTTATAGTTGTTGTTGTAGCGGTAGTAAGCCCTGCTTAGCCGACGAGTTCTGCTCACAAATTTTCATCAATTTCACTTAAAAGAAGGCCCAAGAATGCTGCAGCTCCTTTTGTGCTTGTCCAGAGGGAAGTGAAGTGGCTTGCAAAGCGGTGCTGTGAGTTATGCTGCGTCTCTCCGCATGCCGGACATACGTTGGGTATCTTAGGATCGATTCTTGCCCTGTAGGAATTGAGCCTATTACATAAGCCCGACCTTAATTGTAATAAGCTGACTCGGGTTTCTCTGGGCAACTCCAGTTCTTATGCGGCTATTGTTGGTGGTTGGCCTCTAATTATTGTGTACGCGGGGCGGGTTGAAACGAAGGTGGAGACTGTTTCGTTGTGGATCTACCCATGCCGTGGGGTCGAGTTGTTGTTTTATATATTTTTCAAGCTCAGGGTTGGGGTTGAAGAGATGGTTTTTGATGTGCAAGGCGGGGGGGGGGGCAGTTCGGGCTCGAGTAGATGGTTGTTTGGTTGCCCTCTGGGGTAGAATTCCAGGAGAAACTGCTTACTGAGGATCATATCGTGTTTCTCAACTGGGAGTATCTGTGCCTCGTGGTGTAGGTGGTGTTTCGGCAACATTAGTAGACTTCCCGTGGCAGTACGTAATGCTGAGTTTTTGCAGGCTTTGAGTTTCTTCCACTGCGTCCTGCAAGTCCCCGGTGACGATATGTATGTATGTTGCGATAAGGGTTTCATTGTCATATCTCCAGGTGCTTCCGGCTAGCGATTTGAGGATTTTGTTGCGACTTTGAACCTTATTCGCGATCTTGGTCGTATGCACGGAGAAGCCGGCCAGACTGTCGAAGGTAATACCCAAGATTTTTGGGTTGTTTAGGTTAGGGATATGTTTATAATGGCAACTCGCATTTAAAGAAATGATCTTGCTTTAGTCAAGTCATGAACCACAGTTTTTGATGTGTTTGCTAATACTCGTAGCAAGACTTTGGTTATGTTCGTATCAACTCCTAAATTTGAATTACACAATAAAATAAGTCGGATTTTCTATCTAAGATCACATTTCCACTTTCAGTCGAAAGGTTATATAATATCTAGTTCACTTTATTCTTCGTAGCAACCAACAAAAAATTATACAGTATTACTTCGAAGATAAGATCGAAACAACCCTGCCAACAATTTTACTAGAAAATTTCTGATTCAGAAAATTCTGAAAAAAATCTGAGACAAAGTTGACTAGGTAGACATCGTCGCTCCGGAAGAAGAAAGACGCATGCCAGTAATTTGTGGACGAAAAAAGGCACATTAAAAATATGTCGGGGAAGAAAGACGCTTTACAAAACATGTCGACGAAGATAGACGCATTAAAAAATATTTCGACGAAGAAAGACGCATTAGCATTATTAACTGCGAAGAAAGACGCATTAGCATTAATATTGACAAAGAAAAAATAAAAATCGAATACGTCTTTCTTCCCTAAAAAATATTTAAATGCGTCTTTCATTATAGTAAAAAAAAAAATAAAGCGTCTTTCTTCGTTATCAAAAAAAAAAAATAAAGAGTCTTTCTTTCGAAAAATATTTTTAATGCGTCTTTCTTTGAAAACAAAAAAGTTTGCGTCTTTCTTCCTCAACAAAACATTGTGCGTCTTTTTTCTTCTATAGCGACGACATATCTTACAGATTTTTTATAGTTTTCTATCAGACTTGTCTAAGTAGTTTAACTTTTTTCCCCATCCGAAAAAATCTCATAGATATCTGAACGATTTCGTGCAGAAATATTATATTTTTTCTTTATTATTTTTATACTCAGCTGTACTAGTACACAGAGTATTATAGTTTTGATTTCATAACGGTGGATTGTAACAGAATGAAATAATCGAGATAGATATAGACTTATATATATCAAAATGATCAGGGTGAAAAGAGAAATCGATTGAGCCATGTCCGTCCGTCCGTCCGTCCGTCCGTCCGTCCGTCCGTACGCACGATAACTCGCGCAAAAATTGAGATATTTTGATGAAATTTGGAATGCAAGTTGGTATCGACACTGGGACGGTTGGTATTGAAAATGGGCGAAATCGGACCATGACCACGCCCACTTTTCCTATATAGAAAAAATCGCAAATTTGGTATATCAGTCATTAATAGAGCTGGAGTGATGAAATTTTACCCACGTGTTGAGCACAGGCCCCTAAGAAGAAATTTGATGAAATTTTGGAAAATGGGCGGTGCCACGCCCACTTATTAAGGGGAAAACATTGAAAATTTTATGAGTCATAACTCAGAAACAGTTGAAGATATATCGATGAAATTTGGTACGCGTGATATACTTACTTAGGCAAATGTTTGGACGAAAAATTGCCAAAATCGGTTGACGACCACGCCCACTTTTATATATGTGTATTATAAAGTGACCTAATAAAAACATTTTAAGCGATATCTTTGTCAAATATAAAGATATATCATTGAAATTTTATGGCAGGAGTCCATCTGCGGACATAAAACGAAAAACACAAAAATTTTGGAAAATGGGCGTGGCACCGCCTCTTTTATATAATGACGAAACTTGGTGTATACACTTTCGTAACGTCTGGTAATACATACTCAAAATTTTAGAGAAATCGGTTGACGACCACGCCCTCTTTTATATATGGAAACTATAAAGGGGCCTAATAAAAACATTTTAAGCGATATCTTTGTCAAATATAAAGATAATTCATTGAAATTTTGTGGCATGAGTTCCACAATAGACCGGAAACAAGAAATATAAAAATTTTGGAAAATGGGCGTGGCACCGCCTCTTTTTAGACAAAGGGATATACGACATTTCTTAGCCTATAACTCGACAAATAATTGAGATATTGTGACGAAACTTGGTTTATACACTTTTATAACTTGTGTTAATAGACACGCAAAAATTTATTGAAATCGGTTATGACCACGCCTACTTTTTAACAAAGATATTTCTGGAACACCCTTTAGGAATTTGTAACGTGACATCTTTGTAACTAGATGTCATAAAGGAATGAAATTTTGCACAAATAATATTCATATGCTTAGTTGGATGACTGATTTTGAAAATGGGCGTGGCTACGCCCACTATATGCAGCACTCGCTTTATATAAAGTACACCGTGTTTCCATCAAACGCAAACAAACAATGAAAGCATGCAGCTGAGTATCTAATATTCGATTCCACTCGAACTTAGGCTTCCTTACTTGTTTTTTTTTTTTGTTCGTTCAGAAATCTCCATACATTGATCTTGCAGAAGTCGTACAGAAATCTTATTGATTTCGGATTTTTTGCCGAAAATCTGATAGATTTCTAACCAATTTCGGGTAAAATTGTTAGCCGGGAAGCCAATCATTTTTTGAGCTGAAAAATTTCCTTTTTCTCCATCATATGATTCCACCATTCCTAATCCAATGCATTATGATCAACAACTTGCCATTCTTTCTGTCTTTGTAGCTAAGCTGATAATGCAGGTACTAGGTTTAGAAAATTGAAAAAGCTTATAATATAGTTGAAGCTTCAATATACGTAAACACAGTCTCTAAATGTTTTTCCTTTTTTGTTTCAGGCCAAATTCAATGTGATCATGTTGCCTTCACAAAGATTCGGTATGTCACCAAGCTATCATTTCTACATGGAAGCCAATTCAACCAATGCTGAAATCGACGGCAATCAACGTGATAATGTTGTAATTAAGAATATTGATATTTGGGTTGAAACCGATTTGGCCATCGAAGGGTAAGTTTATAATGCTCTTGCTGAAATTTTTCACATAACTAATATTTTTTTTTTCATTAACTGTCTCTGCTTCTGGCTCTTCTTCTTCTTCTTCTTCTTCTTCTTCTTCTACTTCTACTTCTTCTTCTTCGACGTGCAGCGCCTCATTGCCAGATTTCCAACTGTACAAAGCCTCCGATTACTTGGCCGTAGAGAATGCAACCAAAGAAGAAGATTTGGGCCCACAAGTTGTACATCTCTACAATATACGCAACAATGGTCCCTCATACATCGAAGAGGCCGTCATACTCATTCACTATCCCAATGAAACAATGGGCGGTGATTTGCTAATGTATGTGCTCAATCAACCCGAAACGCATGGCAACATCGTTTGTGATCCACATTTGGCTGTGAATCCATTACGTTTGAAATTGGATAATGTTTTGATGTACAAATCGTATTTGCGGGAGCAGGGCGTGACCGAAGTTAGCAGCAGCAGCGCCTCCAGTGCCAGCAGCAGCGCATCTGGTGCGGCAATTTATAGCAACATTGAAAAGTCTGATGGCAGTACAGCTGCCGGTACGGCTGTAACGATAGGTCGTGGCACCAAAGAGCTGTCGGTGGAGGAGAAGCGACGCTTAGAGCAGGAAGATGAGCAAGAGGTGCCCGGCGATGCTTCAGCAACACACATACAGCGTGCACAGGAAGCTGCCGTATCGAGTTCGCAGGCTAGTTATGGTGCTGGTGCTGGTGCTGGTGCTGGCAGTGGTTCTGATAGCACTTACCACTGGGCCAGCACGTCGTCTGGTGGTGGTGGTACTGGTGGCAGTGGTGGCGGCTATGAATCGGTTGCACGAAATCCCACGGTTATTGTACGCACAAAGAATACAACAACAAGTTACGATGCCAGCGGTCGCCCCTATGTGGTGGAGAGCAGTACCGAGTATGCGACAGATTTGAGTCTAGCTGGACAATATTACGCACAGCCATACAATCGACAACAGCATCAACAGCAGCAGCACCAACAGCTCCATGGAGCACAACAACAACAACACTTGGCAAACTATCAACAAGGCGGAAATTTCGCCGGTAGCGCCAACGTCCAAGATGGTGCGCAGAGCACACGTGGCCACATACAAATGGCTAGTGACGGTGCTGCAAGCGGCCAACAGCAACAATCGGCTTATTCAAATTACCTCGGCTCTTCGGGCGGTGCATACCGTCCGCATCTTCAGCAGCAGCAACAACACCACCAGCATTATCAGCAGCAACCGCGTGTCTATCAGCCATACGATGCACGACGCGGCTCTGTGGCACCGCCTGCTGCAGCCACCCAAAACTACAATGCCAATAACAATGCCAACGCTAACAATTACAATTACAATAATAATTACAACCAACATTATGGTGGTGGTGGTGGAGGCGGTGGTGGTGTCGCCGTTGGTGCCGGTGGCAATTTTGAGAAATCCGCTGCAGGCGGTCAAGGCTTCCAAGCCGGCGTGCTGGACTTGGGTGCCATAAATCGCGATAACGTGGACAACGAATTACACCAGCATGATGGACAATTCGGCGGCAACACTGGCAACGCCTATGGCTATCAGCAATCTTACACGCGTCGTGTGCGTCGCTCACCCAGCGGCAATAAGCCCTACTACGGAATGGAAAACGAAGACTACTACGACGAGGAAGGTCTTATGCAGCAGCAACAACAACAGCAAGCACTACAACACGAGTCTTCAGCAAGAAATACGCGCACTTCGCAGTCACAACACCACCATCAATCGACCTCTGTTTTCAGTGGAAACAACCGCCGCGAAGCAAATTCCCACTCGGCATTCACAGCGAGCTCACAAGTGCGACGCAGCGAAGATGACGCCGAAGCCGCAGCGGATGAGCTGAAGCAAGTCGATTGGGTTTCGCCATGCAAAGCAGCCAAATGTCAGACAATTCGTTGTGTGGCAAAGAATCTGCAGAAAGATGATGGCGTTTGGGTGGCGATACGCATGCGTACGGTGGCGAAGACAATGGAAAAACTGGCCGGAAACCTGCCATTGAATGTGTCCACAATGGCGGCGTCTAATGTCACACGCCTGCCCTACATTGGGGAACCGAAAGTGCCGATAATAAAGACACATGAGATATTCTATAAGGCCGAGCCCGAGCCGATACCCGTGCCGGATGTGGTGCCATTGTGGGTGGTGGTGTTGGCGGCGTGTGCTGGTGCGCTCATACTATTGTTGTTGGTGTATTTGTTGTATAAGGTAAGTGCTGTTTGTTATTTCTATGCATCTTACTTGTAATGTTTGTAAATTTATTTGATGTGCCTTTTGTAGTGTGGCTTCTTCAATCGCAATCGTCCACGTGATCACTCCATGGAGCGCCAACCACTGCGTAACGGTTATCATGGCGACGAACATCTGTGAGCGCGCACACTCAGCTCGGAACGCGCGACATTGCCTTCAAATCAACCAGCAGGAAACCTCAAACATGTCCTTATCGAATTTATGCTGCCTTGCGGCCAACTTTTGTATGCAAATAAGGGCGGCTTTGGAATGAGATTAATTTTTTTTGGGTGTTTTAGACATGGTTACGGGCAACTGCTGAGGTTGACGCATGCGATACATTTTTTAACGACAAATACCTACGACGGTGCTTGAATTACAGACAATTTTTTCAGCGGCTGCGATCTGCGCATGCGCAGCAACTAACCAAAAACCACGAGCGAAGTGCGAACGACAAAGGTTTGGCTTGGCACAAAGTTTGTGTCTACATACTACGTAGATTAAGCATAACAAAAAAAAAAACAGAATTAAAACAAAAAAAAAAACAAGAAAAAACACATATCGGTTTAACTTTCAACAAATTTAATTTTTTAATTTTAATTATCTCTTTAAATAATATATTTAATAACTTTGCTAGTCAAGAACAATTTGTATATTGATGCTTTTTCTCCTCGCCATTTACAAAAAAAAAAAAAGAACACAATAATAATAAAAAATAATATTATAACTAAAAACATAAAATAATATTTGCTGTTGGTTGACGGAGAAAAAGGAAACAGTTAAACGAAAATGTTTATATAAAAATAGCTAATTTACATATGTTTGTAAAGAAAACATGTATTTTTAAATAATCTGTAGAAATGTGCTAAAAATTAAAAAATTGGCGCACTCTAATGCAGGGCTGCACATTAACGTTATTTTTTTTTTTATCAATAACCGAAAAAAAAAATTTGTTTTCAATTCAACTTTGAAAAATTTTAACGTTAAATGCTTAAAAAAATACTGTTTTGGTATTTATCAAAAAAAAAAGTATCAAAAAGAATTTCGTTTTGTTGATTATCAAAAAACATATTGAAAAAATTTCGTTTCGGTAGCCAATAAAAAAAATTATCAAAAAAAAAAATAACGTTAATAAAAATTCAAAGTAAAATGAAGCCGTAAGCCCGAAACAATGTTTTATTATTATTTTGTTTTTGATGATCAACGAAACGAAATAATTTTGATAATTTTTTTGATAATCAACGAAACGAAATAATTTCAATAACTATTTTGATAATCAACTAACGATATAATTTCAATAATTTTTATTTGAAATTCAATAAAACAAATTTTTTTTGTTGATATCGTGGTGCAGCCTTGCTCTAATGTTGCCTTGTATATGATAAAATATGTTCCAATAGAACAAACAAAGAATTAACAACTTTACATAGTTGTTTGTTATTTTATAAAAAAAAAAAGAAATTATTAACTAATATTAAATGTTATAAAACAAATGCAATAATAACGAAATGTAAATGGAAATGTGTGCGCTAGCATGTCAATGTATGTGTGTATGAATGTGCAATGCTTGTGTCTGTGTGTGTTTGCTGTTGTTGTAGGGCAATGTTATGTATGTAAACTAAGTTTAACTAATAAATTAGGGGACTCACAACGTCATATCGTCATAAGTCATAATATTTTGTTGTTGGATTCTAGGCTGTATAAGTACTAAATAAATGCAACTCTGCACGATATGCTTTTAGGTCGTGGTATTTGATCGGCTGTTTTTGTTTACTTCTTCACAGGGCTTCGGAAAAGTTTTTTATAACTATTTCCGTACAATATTTTAATATGACATATGACTTTATGACACTTTGTGAATCCCATAAATGTATATTAATAATAATAATAATAATAATAATAATAATAATAATAATAATAATAATAATAATAATAATAATAATAATAATAATAATAATAATAATAATAATAATAATAATAATAATAATAATAATAATAACAACAATAACAATAACAATAATAATAATAAAATTGAAACGAGAAAACTACGATTTGCATAATAATATACCTTTGATTATTTAACAACCACTAACCAATTGTTTGTATATACGAAAAAAAAATTAAACTTAAAAAAAATTATATTTCTTTCAATTCGGCTTAAGTTTAAAAACACTGCCTTTTTCTAACATTTAATTTTTACAAAAATAGCAATTAGCATGTTTTGTTATTGCAATGTTTAAATGTTTTTCGAATCTGATGCTTAATTTTTATTAAACGAAAGCAATAAAAAAGCAACAAAAAGAATAATTTTAGCCATTTGATATTGCAGAAAATTAAAACAAAACTAATCAACTAATCAAAATTATAATACTCTTTGTACTGGTACAGCTGTTTAAAAAAAAATACAAGTTCATGCAAAAAACTCAAAATAATAATAAATGTCTGTCTGCAATTTAAAAAATATTGTTTTGTAGTCAGGCACGCTTTTATAACTTAATTTTAATTATTCCTAACTAATGTAATTTAATTTTAAATTTTACTTTTGCTTGTAAAATTTTATTTAGTTACTCTCTTAACAGCAAATTTAAAACCAAAAAAAAAAAAAAAACAGCTGGCTTAATTAATTTATTAACTGTACTTATAAACTGCTGATAATTATAATTTTTGTAAATTTAATATTTATCTTTATTTTAATCTTAATAAAGTGTGAGTTAATTTTGTAAAAAAAGGAAATTTTAATAATTAAATGCAACCAATAAAAATTGTATTTGTGTAATTAATTAATAAAATTGGAATTTTCTTTTAAATATTGTCTTTCGTTTGCTTCGTTTTCGTATTATTAAAATACTAGAGTATATCCGTCCCTATCCCTATCCCTATCCCTATCCCTATCCCTATCCCTATCCCTATCCCTATCCCTATCCCTATCCCTCTCCCTATCCCTATCCCTATCCCTATCCCTATGCCTCTCCCTATCCCTATCCCTATCCCTATCCCTATCCCTATCCCTATCCCTATCCCTATCCCTATCCCTATCCCTATCCCTATCCCTATCCCTATCCCTATCCCTATCCCTATCCCTATCCCTATCCCTATCCCTATCCCTATCCCTATCCCTATCCCTATCCCTATCCCTCTCCCTATCCCTATCCCTATCCCTATCCCTATGCCTCTCCCTATCCCTATCCCTATCCCTATCCCTATCCCTATCCCTATCCCTATCCCTATCCCTATCCCTATCCCTATCCCTATCCCTATCCCTATCCCTATCCCTATCCCTATCCCTCTCCCTATCCCTATCCCTATCCCTATCCCTATCCCTATCCCTATCCCTATCCCTATCCCTATCCCTATCCCTATCCCTTTCCCTATCCCTATCCCTATCCTTATCCTTATCCCTATCTCGATTCCCGGGGTCACCAGGGCCCATGTTATGGCCTATATATTGGGAACCCGCTCAGACTTAACTATACAAAAATTTCTACATTGAAACACTGATTAGCAAATTTCATTTAATACCAATATTGAAAAACAATCCGGCTTATATATCGGCAAGCTTCCATTAGTCCAACATACCCTATATACCCGGTTTGATGCATTGGGTATCGTTTATCCCATACAAGTTTCTAGTCCTTCTTAGAGATATTAAGAACTCAATTTTGTTTGTATGGGATAAACAAAAATAAAATGCTGTTGTTTTATTGCTGTATCTATATTTATAATTTTTTTTTTAAATGAACATACTGTAGTTACGGTTATTTTATTATGGTTCCCTTCATCCTGATACTTTGGTCGATCACGAATCGGTCTTACACCGTTACTAGGCAGCCTGATATCTAACTATGTACATATTAGATCTGTTTCCTCCCAAGTGATTTTCGGATGCAGAAAATAAGAAATAAAACTTAACAATTTGTACGAATTTTTGTCTACGAAAATATACCCATTTCGAGCAAAAGCTGTACCATGTATGTATATCCCCGAAATTTTCTGAATCTGGTTTTTTGTATTAACAACTTTGGCACAATTTGTAATGGACAATTTATTAACGTCCCCAATCTCAGCGTTGCCAATTAAATTATAACCGTTTGGCGCAATTGGCAACGCCATAGATTTCCTTTTCCGTTTTCATGGTGAATTTGGATTGTTGATGAACAGGCTTGCCGTTGAAAATGTTCGTGGTACGCGGTGTCTAAAACAAAAGTGGCTAGTAATATGTACGAAATTTTGTTGGCTAAGAGCGCTTTCACATTACTCGGTGCGGTATCGGATCGACATTTTTGGTTTTTACCGAAAGTATACCGAAACCTTACTGACCACATGTATTTCAATTGGCACTTTCACATTAGTGTTGCATACATGAAATCGGAGCGGATTAATTTCGGTATACCGCAACGCGGTAAGACCGGTCAGTAAAATTTGAGGAATTACTGCATACATTTTTGCGGCGTGATAAAAGAAGAAGAACAAAGTCAGTAAAAAACTCGTTTCGGTAGTAAATGTAGCAAGTTATAATGTCTTCGTCTTCGCTAGAAGACATTATTGTTTTTATTGAGTGATTTGTTGAAGTTAAAAATTTTGTTTTGCAAATTTCGATGTTTGTTTTCCTATTTTCTGCCGATTACGCACCGAAAGTATTCCCACAAGTGTGAAAAACACAGCAACGCGGAATCGTTTCGGTAAGCCGAAAATACCGAGCAAAAAATGTCGATCCGATGTCGTACCGAGTAATGTGAAAAGGCCCTAAAAAAAAGAAGACGGTAGCTATATGCCACCAAATAGCTAAAACGGCAACGATAGTGACGAAAGCGTCACTCATCCACAAAAATTTTCTCCCATCCGACACAGACTGCGTCTCTGCAACCGGTTAACACGTTTTATCTACACGTTTATGTATGCAGCTCTCATCAAAAGCCATGTTTATAGAGAAATGGCCAAAAATATTGTTGCAGTGTATGTTTACATTTAATACCTTCCACAATGCGAAATACATTCCACACACAAACCCATTCAAACCGATTTAATGGAGAGAATGCCAACCAACCTCCAACTACCCCCCAAACCTCCAACGAAACAAAAGTCAGCTGAGCTGAATGAGCTCCACACTGGAGCTGGTGCTGAGTATACGGTAGTGCAGCGCCAGTCAAAAAGCCCAAACAGTTTGCGTACGAAGCTTGTCAAGGGCGGTTGGTTGCTGGGAATTGATGTGGTAGAATGTAGTGCTATTACGCGACGTTGTAATACTGAAGAAAGCGGGAACGTTGGAATAAAAACTTGTTTAATGATAAATATGTACACAAAAGATACATAAATACATATAAAAACATAAAATGTTGCAAAGAATTGACGAGAAAAATGTATAAAAATCAAATCTTCCGTGTTGCAAGCTGACATTGTTGCATAAAGTTTTCCAATTGAGGAAACAACGGTAATAACAACAACAATAAAGCAACAGCAAATTTTTAAATCTAATTAAGCGACTTTGTATACACGCTCCATTCCGCTACGCTATACACCAGACAATTGCGTGTGTGTCTTATACAATATCTACAGTGGTGCGTAAAATGAAAGCAGCGCCTTAAATCGAATGAAAATTGTGTTTGAATTTATTGAAGCCATATAGTTGTATGATATTCTGACGGCTCCAACACACCAGATAGTATGGAGGGAAATTAATCGATATAGTGTCATCGAAATTGGGATTCCTCTCAATTTTCTGAGTCGAAAATTCATCCACGACATTTGACCAAAATTAATATTGATGTTCCGGAAATAGTTTTTTATAGACCAAGACTGACTTTTGAAAATCAAAAATTGTCAAAAAAATACACGGGCCAATATGTGCATCAAATTAAAAAAAATAATTATGTTGAACCCGAATGAATCGTTTTCGAGATATAGCCTGATATTCGATTTTGGAGGCTGAATGCTAAAAATCGCATATGTTTGCAGTTATCTTCTCTGTATTATAATATATCTTAAATTGTCTTGCATATTATTTAAAGACAAGTAAATTCAATATAGTAACAATATTCGAAAATTATAATTTATCTCCCGGTATAAGAGAACCAGAATGCTTTCTTCTTTTCTTTAGCACAAAATCATGGTATGGATCTATATGTTATAGTAATTCGGTATCGATGATTTTCGCTGAAGGCACTTTGTATACAATGCTCCAAATAGAAAATTTCAGAATTTTAGCTGCATGAGTGGAAGAGTTATAGCCCAAAACGTAGACTTATGGTGGAGCAAATTGATTCATCACTTATAAACTTACACCAATGTAGCGCAAATCTCTCCCAGATCACTAACACAATATCACTTAAAATTTTGCCGTTCTCTGGTAACACGATATACCTGAGCAGATCTTAGCGGTAAATACTTATAGGGAAGTGAATTGGAAGAGTGGCTAGGTTTATCTTGTGAACCGTAAATCTGCATTTGAAGTAATAAGGGCATTCAGAAATTGAATTGAATTTTATTCCTAATTCAGTTTCAACAATCTGTTTGTTTGCTTTCTAATCCAGAGCAAAATGTCCAAACAAAGCGATTTGTTGCTTTTATTTTCCAAATCACTGTACTAAATGCTCTTCTACTACAATAATACCACATACATACATACAGATGTACATATTTGTTGTGATTACCGTGGAAACCTCAGGCAATTGCTGATTGCTCTGGGGCAAAATTGTTGCTTTAAATTTAGCAAAATTTAGTGAGTTTGTTAAGCAAATCATTATTATTGCTGAAAATTCGTATTGCTGAAAATCTTCTCTAAGCAAATTGTTTATTAGCTCAAGTGAATTATAGAGAAAAGTAATACTACATCTGCTGTTTTTGTGCCTGGGGAGCTCTGCAAGTGGTCCGCTGTGCGTGTATGTTTAGCTCTCGTTGGGATGCCGTAAATCGATTATTCACGTTTTTATTGTGGCACTAAACTGGTTTTTGGTGATAAATTGAATGATATTACATACATTATTTTCAATAAAAAATCAATTGAATATACTTTCTTAATGGAGAATTATTCTTAAAAATATGTGAAATTAGTTGGAACAAAATTACGCTCTCTTTAATTGCAGAAATTTTACGTTCAGCAAATGTTTATTTTTGTGCTCGTGTATCAAAAGTGACGTATTAAATTAAGGTGACCAGATATGTAAAAAGATTATGATTATTGGAATACATATTGATAATATTTATGATTGAAGAGATAAGGTTTGTAGGTAAAAAAACAAAAAAGTGGGATATAAAGTGAATGAATTAAACCGGCTTTGCATTGCACGCCATCACCGAATATAAATTTATTAAAATTCGGATAAGTGGTTCGCTAGTAAATGGCTATGATTTTTTCTTTCTGACTTATAAAATAAAACACCGCATGTTTAATATATCACCAGACGTTTTTCAAAAAAGTCAGAAAAATAAATAAGATCCATAATTTTGATCCTAGAGATCCCTGGATTAAAGAAAATTTAATATTTTATTTTTTCAAGAACACTATATAACCCCGGACTTTTACAACTGCGATTAAAATAAATAATTTTTTTTTCTGTCCCTGCAAAGAAAGACATGGGAAAAATCTCCGAATATTATAACGAGGAAGTGCAACAAAATTTGGTAAAACTATACTGCTCTAACTGTTGTTGAGTTTTTCTTTTTGGTGGATTCTGAGATTCTCAAAAACCAACAATTTTTGCATTTAATTTGCCCAGCAACTGTTATAGGATTTTAGTTATACCAAATTTTGTTGCACTGCCTCTTTGCTCTTTTCGGCGTTTTTGACCATATCGAACCCTAACCGCCAAAAAAGTGTAACCAACAAAATTATCGTTTTTAGCTTTTTTATGGAATTCAATAATTTATTATCACACGCATCAACTCCCAAAATTTGATGGCGGTTTAATGGTTTCGAAATTAGATACTAAATAAATTTCAAGGCTGCATATAAACTGTATGTAAAGAAAAAAAAAACCTCCTATAAAATTTACTTTTTGTTGGATACACTTTTATGGCAGTTAGGGATCGATATGTAATTCACACTTGGGTACAGAGTTTTCTCTACTTTTTTATCTTTTTAGAATTTAGATTAATTATATATGCATATATATAATTTACACTGCTTCCTTTTTATGGGTTTTTATCGCCCTAGACTCTTATAATCTCGTCCGATAGCCAACTATCGCCTTAAAACTCAATAATATAGATAAGGATACAGAAAAATCTGTATGCAGTATTGCTCAATTCAGCATGAAGGGAAAGCACATTATGTAAGCTAAGAAACTGCAATAGATATGTATATTAAGTATAACTCTACAACTTAATTAGCTATAGGGAGATATTGATAAAAAAAGGGCATTTTCAGTGTCACTAACCCATGCTTTAATTTATTTCTTAATAGATATATTTTCAATTTCAAACTGATAAATAATTATAAATTTGCCAATCGATAAAGTAAATTTATATGTATGTATCTGCAAATATTATTAAGCAGGTATATAAACACATTTTAACCTTTTAATAGAAAAAAGTAGGTACACTCAAAAAAAAAATTACTCAGATTATGGAAAAATGGGAATGATTCGGCGCTAAAGACATATTTCCATATTTTGATGTACAATTTTCTTTAAAACGTGGTTTTTATTCCTTGATTTGAAGAAAATCGTACATCAAAATATGGAAATATGTCTTTAGCGCCGAATCATTCCCACTTTTCCATAATCTGAGTAAGTTGTTTTTTCAGTGTATATAAAAGTTTCGTTGCCCAATTCATTCTCATGTCCACTTATGCGGTTATCGATTGTGGCCACAGCCTGATAGGTATACTAAAATGTATATAATAAAATAAAATAAATGAAAATTGTTTTAAATTGATTCAGAATGCAAAAAAAAAAATCATGAAAAAGACGGGGAATGAATTAATTGGGGAACAAAGAATTCCTTGGCCTGCATTTATGGTCATATTTATTGTATTCATAAATTTCTATATATTGTATTTAAATACCTACATGCATACAAATTTACGACTATGCACATCCTACATTTCGATATACCTTTGTACATACATACATATACATATACCTATACATATTTTTATCTTTATCTGAGTAATCATAATTTAAGTATTAGGTATAAGTATGTTTTTTTTTTTGCCCATATTTCATGAATCATGATTAATGAACGTATTTGATTTATTTTTTTACCTTTTCTTGACGTCTGGTTACCTGTCTCGCATCTGAATGAAAATCACTAAATATGCACTTACTTTCTCTCACTTTCTCTTCGGAGAGTAGCTGACAAGATATTCTCCCTTGTGCTCTGCTCGACGTTCTCTATTTCGGCGAGCACGGCTCCAATTTCATGAAGTGGAGTAAAAATGGAGTTACATCCAAATATACAAATATGTATCAAAGATTATGTGTATGTATCAGGGATGCCACTTTTGGGCTTTTCCTACCAAAACTGGTAGGTTTTATTCCTTTTGGTAGGTTGGTAGGACGATTTGAATTTTGGTAGGTTTTTAACTTCGTTCAACTAACATCACGGATTTGGTACATTTGGTCACTTTGCCACAACACTATTGAGAACACGTTTCTTCTCAGTGGGGTTTTCACAAAACTCTGCTGAATAGAAACGTTTTCTTTGAGCTTCAAGTACCTACACTTGCCCCACAGACACAACTGGAGGAGATTGAAAACAGAAAGGCATCTGACATTTTACGCTATATGAAGCAAACAAGGTTGTTCGTCTACATGGTGTATAATAAAGAGCTCCATGTGGTATCACCATCAGGCCTACCTAGGTAGTAAATGTGTTTGCTGTACCAAGTGGAAACAATGTCCGCTATTTGCCTCGACAAATCTTCTTACGTTTCCTTCAGGATCAGTTGCTTTCCCTCATTATTCCTCAATTGTTATTCCACAAAATATAAATCCTGATTTCCTCTGCACTGGACGAGCGGTGGCAGCCACTAATACCCAATCCAACCTTGTCCGATATCATTTAACGCCAACTCAAGTTTTTGTTTATCTGGAAACTGCTGCTTTCGCATCTTTTCCTTCACATTTTAATCACTCATTCTAAAATTAATTGAAATTGTACAAATAATATTAAATTTAATACTAAAGTTTTCAAAAAATAAAATAAATAAAATAAAGTTTTTTTTTATTTTAAGCGGTGTCCGGTTACTGCAGGGTGGTCGGTTACTGGCACAGTCACCATAAATTAATTTGTTAAATATGGTTAAATCTCACATTAAAAAAAAAAAATTGGTAGGCTCGAAGCCATTTTGGTAGTTTTTTGGTAGGAAACAAATTTTCTTAGTGGCATCCCTGGTATGTATATGCGTATGTATCTTGTTGTGCAAATACCATACCATCAGTGTTGCCACTTTAGCTATTTTGTAGCTAGATTTAGCTATAACTTTTGGCGGTTAGCTACAGATATTTGCGTTTAGCTATTAGCTATTTTTGTTAGCTTTTTTTTTTAAAGCTTAGCTATTTTTAGCTATTTTTCTTAGTTTCTTTATTTTGCACATAAGTTTATCATTTTAAGCTAATAAGTCATCTGTGAGTTTATGAAAATGTATACTGATCCTTTTGATTATCAAACTATACAAAAGTTGATAATCTGGCATGCCTTCCTTATTTTACCGATTATTGGTGCATTCATAGGCAAATGCTACACTATCAATATGAATCGCGATATTTGAATCGCGATTCATATTGATGGTTTGATGAATCGCAAACTGGTGCTACACGTTCAATATGTATATTGCGATATTTTTCTCGCTCTGAGATTCAAAATATTTTACTGTGCCATATGCAAGGTTGATCAATAAGGTTTTCGCAGTGCGCAAAAGCAACTCTGCCATACATTTTGTTGTTGCCCATTTTGCTATCTGAATTCGCAAATGACCATTGGCATACGCTACACTGTCAATATGTATCGCGATATTTGAATCGGTTTGATGAATCGCAAACTAGTGCTGTACGTTCAATATTCACAATATTTTACTTCCGTCCTTTTCACGGTGTATTCGTAAAATTTTTCAGAACTTTATTATCAAGTTAATTGAGCAACTCCGCCAACGCTTACCGCAGAATATTCAATTTTTAAAAAATATTGAATTTTTTTCTGTAAATAAGACAAAAATATTTGACACTTTCAAGGATGAAAAGGACCACTTTAACACGGGGGAAATTACTATTTTAGAAATGTAATGAAAAAAACTACACGCATACCCATGGAAGGGAACTACCTCTATAATAAAGTTTTGGGTAGACGTAAGAAAGCTTAGAAATGCTCTTAACGAAAATCGGTTGGAAGAACAAAAATTTTTTGTATTTAATTTTCTAATCCTACCGCTTAGTAATGCAGAAATAAAACGTAGCTTTTCTCTTATGAACGTAATAAAAACAAAGCAAAGAAATAGAATGCAATTATTTATGTTAAACTCTCTATTGACTGTTAGGTATGGTCTAAAAGGGCTTGAAAAATGTTGTAATAACTTTGAAATTCCTAACGATATTATTAAAGCAATGACTTAAATTAATATATATGATTCAACCTGTGAATTAAATGAAGAAGATATGATTTTTGAAATGTTATTGAATCGAATTTTTATCTAAAGTTTAAATATTAACTAGTCGCTATTATAATTTATTTTAATACTGCAATTGAATGTACATACATATATAATGAATTGAATTTTTTTTTCATTGTAATAATCTTATGCGACGTATATATATAAGTACATACCAACAAATATATGTATATGGCTACAATATATAATATATGTATATATAAATATTCATATATGTGTAGTTGTTTTATGTCACGTCTTTTTAAATAAATGAATATTTGGCTATTTTTGAAAAAAAAAAATTGGCTATTTATTTTAGCTATGAAAAAAATTATTTAGCTATTATTAGCAATTTTTTTTTTTTTAATTTAGCTATAAGCTTCAAAATATTCTGGCAACACTGCATACCATACATATCGCCGTGCTATGTCGCCGTGACTAAATATATTAAGAGGGAGAAAAAACTTGATATGTAGGTACCTAGATATATTTTTAATATTCGCAATGTCTTTTAGATTATAATATAAGTATATATAAAAACAAAATCAATGTGAATGGCAAAAGAGTGAACCCGTTATTTACCTGTGCTCAGAAAGAAGTGAAAAGTGGCATGGAACGTATGAAGTACCACCGACGATATGCTGAACATACATACATATGTACGTCTTCCACAAGGTTATCACAACGGTGAACTTAACCATGATCTTCATTCATGTCCACAATTTGCAAACACATATGTAAATATTTATGTCAAATGAAACAACCATTAAAATTAAATGTACCTACTCGTAATTAAAAACAAACATTAAACTTTTGCTATTTTATGCCGTCGGAAAACTTCAAAAATAAACTAATACTTGTTTACTTTATAAAGCTTCAATTTCTCGAATTATGATGGCGATTCAGCGTATGTATGTATATGAGTTGTCCACTCTCAAGAGTCCCCATGTGAATTTTTCATGTTAACCCACAAATAAGAAAAAACAAGTAAGAGCGCGGCTGTCTTAGGCCGTACCGAAGACTTCATACTTTTCATGAATAGGTCTGATTTTGTTTAATTTACACATATTTTGACCTTGACAGTTCATATTAACATCCTTTAGATCCATATGGGTACGAACACAGCACATTTTCAAGTCCTTATCTGTTTTAATGGAGAAGTTACATCTCAAAATGTCTATATCTGAACAATCGGTTGTATCGGAACTATATGTTATAGTGGCCCGATCTTGAAAATTTTCGGTAACTTAATTTGGGTCCATATGATTATAAATAATCCAAAGTTTAAATACCTTAGCTGCTTAAATGGAGAAGTTATACCCCAAAATCTCCATATCTGAACAATCGGTTGTATGGCAGCTATATATTATAGTGGTCTCATTCGGCCGATTCCGACAAACGATCAGCTTCTCTTAAAAATACACTCACACTACGAATTTCATGCAGATATCTCGAAAACTGAGGGACTAGTTTGCGTTCACACAGACAGGCGGACATGGCTTAATCGACTCAGCTCGTGATTTCGATCATATCGGTATATATTTTAGTCGGTCTGTCACGCCTTCTTCTGGTACTTTCAAGATTTTTATTTCGGTACAAAGTTATAATACCATTTTATTCTCATGAAAGGTACATATAAAAACACTACGGCCTCAAGCTATATTTTATTTGAATATTTTTTGGTGCACGTCAAGTGAAGAATACGCAGCAAATTGAATGCTGTAATTTCGTTTTCAGCTGAGTGAGAAAACAGCATTTCAAATATGTACATACATACATACATATACATACATATATACTATATGATTAAATTGTGTATTGTACTTTAATGCTTCTAATACTGATAGCAAAATAAATATATGTACATTACAGTACATTATCATTCGCAAACACTTTCAAGCCCTCAATAATCCACTTCTTAATAACTTTTCGCAATTTAATTAAATGCCTTAAAACTCGTTTTCTCCATAAGAAAAACACATTGCTTGCAGCAATATAAATATTTTTTGTTGTTGTTGTTGTTGTTGGTGTAACATGCGCACTTTGAATGTCAAAGTTCAACTTTGCTTTCGTTTCCAGTAAATAGGTATGTAAATAAATTTTTTTTTTGCATTTTGCTTGTTGAATAGAACAACTATAAAATATTTTTTATGCATTCTTATTTACTCGTATTTACTGTTTTTCTTTTTTTGTTTAAATGCTGGCGCCTTTTATACTGGCGCGTAAAATGAGAAATGTGCAGCAAAATGCAGACCAGCGCAAAGCTTGTTTACCAAAAATGTAGTAGGAAATTGATATGAGCAAGCGGTGAAACGAGAGTTTTTATTGATGTTCATCACTTACGAAAAATTGCATTCTTCAACTGGCCATGGGTCTTGGTTTTTTTACTTAGTTGTACATATCCATATATAACACAAGCTACATATCGACACTTCCAAATAGTACTGTCCTAAGTCGACTTAGTACATTTTTCCGTTTCTGGTGTTTTCAAGTATAACGTGTCTTAATTTGGATGCTGTCAAATTTTGGTATTAATCGGACAAACCAATCAAATGTTATAAGCAAAATTATACTTATAATACAACTCGTGATTTTTACAGAATAAAAACTTTGGGAGCTTCTCCTGCAAAACACACTTTCACACTTGCTTGGAAGCGTCGATATCGTCGTTTGAACTTCATAAACGTTTAAGTAAATATTTCATAACCGCCTAACGGATATTTGTGCCAAAAATTAAAATTGAATTCCTGACGCTCAATTCTAGGACTTCAGAGCTCAAAAGGACATTAGAAGGAAATATAGAGCAGTATGAGCTTGCCAAAGACCAAATTTATGCTATGGATGGCCGCTGTGGTGCAGTGGGTAGAGTGGTCTCCTGCTATGCCAGAGGTCTCGGGTTCAAACCCCAGTCCAAACAAACACCAAAAAAAAAATTTTCTAATTAGTAAAAATCCAATTATTGGGTTTTTTTAAGAGCAGCGGTCACCTCTCGGCAGTGGGAAGCATACCCTCCGAGTGTATTTCTGCCATGAAAAAGCTTCTCACAAAAAATGCATTCGTCGTTCGGAGCCGGCATAAAACTGTAGGTCCACCCAATTAGTAGGAAAAACAAAAGGAGAACAACTCGAATTGGGAGAGAAGCTCGGCCATAAAACTCGTCAGAGTTATAATAGCACCATTGTATTATATTATTATTATAAATGCTATTAAAGATATTAAATTCGTGTTTGTGATGAAATTGAAAATATTGTGATTAAATGCAGTAGTGTACGTATGTATGTACATTAGGGTGGTCCTTAGAAAAAATCAAATTAGCGATTTTCTTCGGTCTCACCCCTTAATTCGGTACCAGCACAGTTAAAGATACTACGAGTTCCCGCTACTGTCGAAAATCGACAGTTTTCTAGTAGTTTAACTACCCCAGAATGCAAAAATATACTTTGTACGCCGTCCGAGCAACGCATCAATTCATCCTTTCCGATTTAATTCCTTGTTTGACAAACTTCAGATTGGGACTTATCAACTTATAACTTTTAAATATCTGTCCCCCTTTACCACTTACATATGGGATAATCCTGAAAAAGTCAACCAAGAGCATGAAATTAAAAATGGTCCCAACTTTTTTTTTGGTATTTGTTAGTGAAGATAATACATGTATATGTTAGAAAAACATAAGCATTTTCTATTCGTTCTTAAACTCAGGCTGAGAAAAATCGCCAAAGAAATAATTTTCACTAAGGCTTTTTTATTAGCACAGTATCATTTTTTTCTTCGCGGGTTTAGTTTATTGAAAAGAGAGTTATGTTATTGTTACACGCTCTAATCATTCAACGTAGTTTAATATAAGAGTATAAAATTTGCGAAGCTAGTAAGAATAAAGGAGTTTTTTTACTTTAAATTTTCGCTTATCCTTTTGTCGCGTGCGTTACCAAAAAACTATATAAATAGTTATTAAACCTAGGAAACCACCTGAAATACAAAGAAATTTCAGTGACAAAGTAAGCTTGTGTACCTTTTTCCAAAAATAAAATCAGTGTTGTCCGAAAGCTGAATGTTACCACTTTATGTGTGTTTTAAATTTGTCGCGTGCGTTACCGTAAGTGCAAAAATTCAATCTATATATATAAAAAAAATTAATCACTATTTCCTTGGTCATCGCATCACGCCTGAACGGATGGAACGATTTCGATAATTCTTTCTTTGTTGAGTTTAGTATTGTCTGGAGAAAGTTCTATTGGAAAATAATTTCAAAAAAGTTAAAAGGGCGTGGCACCTCCCATACAAACAAAACGTTTCATACTGTATACGTATTTCTGAAAATATTCTTTGTAAGGCTTAGAACTTGTGATGATATACTAACGAGATGCCAAGCTCACAAATAGAGATGAGCGTTATTACAACAAAGGGCGTGGCACCTCCCATATACCCCAAATTTTGTATACTCAATATCTCTGGAAGTGTTCATGGTAGGACCCTGGAAATTTGTAGGGACATAAAAAATGTCAAATGGGAGCTATTGGAAAAGGGGGCGTGGCATCTCCGATACAAACTTTATCTCTCTAAGTTATGGAAAAGTGTTCCAAACATTATCGGTGGCGACTTTATTGAGGTTGCTCGAACAGCTTATTCGCCGAAGAAAAAATTAAAGTACAACGTACCTGGTTTTAAGTTATTTTTTACTTATTCTATCAAAATACTTTAAATGTACTTTTTTTATTCATTCTTTGCTAAAAATTCATTAAAAATGAGAATTAAAAAAAATTTTTGTTTTATATTTTTTCATTGGGAAATTTTGTCGCGTGCGTTACTGTCGCGTGAGTACTACTATTATAGTCCATACACAAAATTAGAGAAATATTTTTAAAATTTCGTAAATCTACGAACCTAAGGTACTCTTCGAAATTCATTTCCTCATTTTCAGTAAACATATTATTGTGCAAAATTCGCTAAATTTTGCATACTTCCAAACACATTAAAAAATAACTTCTATTTTTTGTCGCGTGCGTTACCACTATACATTTGCGTGTATATCAGAACTTAACTGTTACTCCAGCTTAAATTTTCTCGTGAATGTAGTACTCTGGTAGTGCTTTGCATTAGATAAAATAAACATGTAATCCTCTCGTTGTTTCCCTCCTTTATCATTGATTATATGCGTACGAATGTCGCGTGCGTTACCCAGGATTAGCCCATATGTTGCTTAGTAATTCTTCATCAAGTCATTACGCGTTATTGCACGTTTTGTTGACATTTCCCCGCGAATGACCTAGTCCATATTCTATATTTGCAATACATATTAAATTTCTGTCTCCACCCATTTTTGCCATTGAAAACTTGGCGGAAAAAGAAAAATTGTGCACAAGATATGTACCTACATAACATTTCAGCACCATCCAGAGCACCAGCCACAAACACAAACACAAACACAAGCAAACAAAACACGTACACAAATCAGCTCGCACGCTTTCGCTCGCATACAACTGTACCTACCTATATGTAGTGACGTCATTAATGAAATGAAAATGGCACTTGGCGCTTTTCTGACATTAATTACGTCATAGTTTTACTCAATTACGGGCAACTGCTTTGCTGTTGTGAAGTACAAAAGTGTAAACTTGCGGCATTACACTCAATGACGTCATTGTCAATTATGTTTACTATCAGCGAATGAAAAGCGATACTAGAGCAAAGGAAGCGCGTAAAAATTACGAAGAAGAGCAGCAATAGAATAGTGGCATTTGTATTGCATAAAAAAGGCGCTGGGTGAGAGTAAGAAATGTTGGGCAAAAAGAAAGTTTGCAAAAGCTTTTTAAAAGAGACAATCACCAAAATTGAATTTTTGCGCTTCTGCGTAGTTTAGCACACAGGCATGTGAAGGGTTGCCAATTCAATGTAATAGGAAGTATCTTATTTGTTTGCATTTGATTTTTGCATAATACGAAAAAGTTATAGAAAATGAGAAAACATCGACGGCTGAGAATAAGATCGCCCTATTTCAAAAATTGTTTCAAAAACACCCTATTTGAAAAATTATTTCAATAACGTCCTATTTCAGATTTTGCTTCAAGAACGCCCTATTTGAAAAATTATTTCAATAACGTCCTATTTCAGATTTTGCTTCAAAAACGCCTCCTTTCAGAGAAAATTCCATATATATTTCTCTGAAATAGGGCATTTTTGAATAATTTTCTGAAATAGGACGTTATTGAAACAATTTTTCAAATAGAGCGTTCTTGAAGAAAAATCTGAAATAGGACGTTCTTCAAAAAATTTTTGGAATAGGGCGTTTTTGAAACAATTTTTGAAATAGGGCGATCTTATTCTCAGCTGTCGACATACAATTAATATCTTACAAAACAAACAAAATTGAAGTGTAAAACAGAAGTAAATCTTATGCAGAAACCATTTTAAAAAAAGCACAGGTTTTGAATGGTATGTTTGTTTTAGTTACAAAAGGAAATAAAAGCTTTGTATTAGCTTCAGAATGACGCAATACTTACACTGTGCCACAAATTGGAGATTGTTGTCTGGGGCGGAATAATTTCCACACAGAGCGAAAGACCATCGCCAAACCGTGTTGCAACCTGAGATCAGATTTTCTTTTTTTTGGCATTTTAAATTTGGGAAATTTTGCCTGAGTGATTTTTAAATAAATTAAAAAAGGCTTAAAATACATATCTTATAGAAATATGTTTGTTAAGAAACGTATAGTAAAATTGCACGAAATTTAATTTCGTAGAATACTTAACTCTCCAATACCTCCACAAAGAGTTGCTTTTGACCCTTTTTATAAAGTACGAAAAAATAGTATTTTGAAGGTCGATAGAGGGTTAAAATGTTCTAGAAAATTATTCACCATAACATTCCACTAAGGGTTTTCTCAGACAAAAGGAAAATTATATAGTTACTGTAAAAGTCAATAATTGAAATAAAATCGGTGTTCCCCAATTGGAGCTGTTATGTAGATACAGGTGTTGTATTGGATGATTAGATATGATATAAGGGACTCTGCTCTAAAAAAAAATATTGTAAATCAAAAGACTTTCGCTGTTAAATCAACTACTTTCTGCAGTTGAAATGTGCCCAACAACGTTGCGTTGTTGTTTCAAAGGTGCGAGCGTTGTTGATTTCAGTCAACCGCAGAAACTTTTGGATCAAATACGTTTGCCTTTAAGAGAACAACGGAGACTGTTGGGAAAATTTTCAACTACAAATAAATGTTTGCTTGCATTTTACTCTTCATCTTCTCTCCACCCGGGTCCCAACTGCAAATATGTAGCCTCCGCTTGTTCTTCTCTTCCTCTCTCCTTCTACGCCTTCACTGGTTACTATCTTCATTTCTTATTCTCATTTTTCTTCTTTATTTTAACCATGATATCAACCTGAAATTCAATTCCATCAATCCAGTCATCACATAGTGGAACATTAATCATTATATTGAATTTTAAAGCTTCTTTTTTGCTTCCCCTTTTCCGAAATAGAATCTACGAATTATATGAATCATTGTAAAGGCAAAATTTAAAAAAAATTATTCTCATTGTTGTTTTTGTTGGATTTCTCACAAAAAATGTTTTCTCACAAACAAATTTTTAACAGCAAGGGAGTTTTTGAATCAACAACGGCCGTCTTTGAATTAACTACGGAAAGTTTTTGGATCAAAAATTTTTCTATAAAAACAAATATTTTGCTGTTGAATTAAAGACGGAGATTCAACAGCGGAAAGTTGTTGATCTAACTACGGGTATTTTTTTTTTCAGAGTATTTGCTTGAAAGCGCGTTTCGAGTTTCTGTCCTGAATTGTGTGCTTTACCGATATTCTGCTCACTTAATAAACTCTGCTTCAATTCATTTACATATTTCAAAATATTGGGTGATATTAATAAAAGCCAAGCATTTACTTTTGCTTAAAATATCAAACCTTTTACTAAAATTTTGAAATTTGGTTCATACAAATTAATGTCAAATTTATAAAATCTTGAGTAAAAGCATTTGCTTGGTTTTTATTAATATGGATGATTCTCGTAGATTAGACTTAATTTTTTTAAGTATATCATGTAATGTCAAATGTGTGAATTGAATAAATTAAATATATGTATGTACCTACGCCCATTAAATACTTGAAAACCTCCAATTCCAAAAAGCTTTTGGCAACCCTATATGCAACCTGCGAAAAGCTTGCTTTGCTTACGAGCGCCGTAATTAAAAGCCATCAACATCCAGCCAAATGCAAACAGTTGCTTGTAGAATATTTCGTTATACAGTCGTTTACGCTAGGCGCCAACGGCAATACCACGCAATTTATAGTTTGGAGAACTTTTAGTGGCCAATGGAACGCACCAGCTATTGAGGTGCGTTTGTTGTGTGTGTATAGGTACATATATATATGTTTATGTGGAATGCATAATTGAAACCAATGAAATGCCAAGCTGTTAAACAATATTCGCGGTCATTCATGTAATTGTAATAAATTGGAATAGCTATTTACACAAGCCGTGTGCAAGCAAAAACTGGCAGTGAAATGTTCAAAAATAAATAAATAAATAAATAAGCACGAAGCTGTGAAAAGAAGCGTGAAAATTTTGCAAACAACAAAGAAACCAAATGCTCGTAGTATAGTGATGCATTCTTTCTCGATTCCATGCAAATAAATTGTGATTATTTCGTTCTTAAATGCAAAGAATCTTTATTAAAATAAAGTATTTTGTCTACATGAAAAGTTGAAAGTGAAACTCCATTAAAATAAAAATCAAACAGCAGAAAATAAATTTTCAGTAACTACGCAGAATGTCCTTCGTATTTCGTCAAGGGAGAAGCACCAATATCCGCCTACGCATCTGCTTGGTGAAGCAATAAAAGCAATAGCAACAACATAAATTTTTAGCTGCCAACTGACAGTTGCCAGTTGCCGACTGACGCTGCGTGTAAGCCAAAGACGTAATAGAAGGAAAATTTCATGGATGAAAGGATTTCAAAAAATAGTTTCATTTTTATTTGTAATAAATGTTAAAAAGCGACTGAATAGCTGAGTATATGTGTGTGTGCGTGCTTAAAAAAAGAGAAGAGTTGAAAGGTATTTTGATAAAAGAAGAATTGAAAGGTACATATTTTGATGTTACACAAAAGCGTTCACGGTACATTTTCTGTTAAGTATACGCCATGTAGTACTAGATATTATTTATTATTTATTTATTTATTTATTTATTTATTTATTTATTGATCTATGAAACAAGTTCTTACAGACTACTAAAAAACCTAAGTTACAAAGAACATATGTATGTATGTGTGTATCTACGTGTATGTACACTAGGGTGGTCCTTAAAATCAAATTAGCGTATTAATACGGTCTCACCCCCCTTGATCGGTAACAGCACAGTCAAAGATATTACATATAAATTTTGGATCCGATCGGAGATAGTTAAAGGATGTCGCACGGGGGTCAACAAAGTTCAGAAAACTCAATGGAAATTGAAAAAATTAAATTATTTTTTTTTTATATCTAAATCGATAGTCCTGAACTCAAAGATGTTAAATATAAGTTTTGATCCTGATTGGAGACGGTTGAGGGGTGTCGCACAGGGGTCAAAATTCAGGCCAAATTAGCAGCCAAACAATTTGATAACATTTTTTTATATCTAAATCCAAAATCTTTAGTCCTGTACCCGAGAATAGCAAATATAAATTTTGGATCCGATCGCATACGGTTAAGGGTTGCCTGACAGGTGTCACATATGATAATATGAATTTTGACCCCTAAGCGACAACCCTTAACTGTCTCCGATCGGGACAAAAATTTAAATCTGGTATCATTGAATGCAAGACAATCGATTTTAGGCATTGGATATAAAAAAAATTAATTACATTTTTTCAGTCTCCATAGAGTTTTATGAATTTTCTTCCCTGTGCGACACCACTTAGCCGTCTCCGATCGTAACAAAAATTTATATGTGCCATCTTCGACTATACATATTAGCATCGAGCTGAGAGCTGAGGTTCACGAAATATGCTATACAGTTTGTCTCCATTCATTTGGGGACCACCCTAATGTACGCATGTAAATCAGTTACTTAACATCAATTCAGTTTTAGATAACTTATTTGTACAGTTATTTCAAGTATTTTTGGCCTTTTGAAAGAAATTCTTATTCCTTTCAGTTATGAGAGTGGGTGCTTTCTGTCGTATCCAAATCAAATTTTCTTGCAATTGTAAGGCAGACAATAAAGGCAGCACCATAAGAATTTTTTGAATATTTTCTTGTATTCCATAAATCATTTTCCGAGCTGTATGTGTGTACGTGCAATTAAAAATGTATGCACAAAAGTTACAGCAAGTAGCATTAAAAACATATTTTAAACGTATGGAAAATCATCAAGACATGTTTGACTACTAACCCCTTCTGATAGAACCACCGATTTGCAGAATATAGAAATATAAAAAAAAAATTCAAAGTCAACGACTGTCATTCGGTTGCGCTTCCCATTACTTCTGGGGAGCGTTTATGCCCAAAAAATAGGCGACAACAAAACGCTTGACTCAAGATACTTCATTTTGTATGCTGCAGCATTTACTCACCTAATTAAAATGCCGAATTTTTATATTTACACTGGAATATAACACATATTTCAATACCAAATCTCCAAAGAGCGCTTATTTGCTTACCAAAATTAGTCTACGAGTATAACTACATGCTTAGAAATATATTTATTATCTACAATCTCCGATTTTCCTTAAATGTTTCTTTTTTTTTTGAATTTTTCGGTCTCAACTCTGTACAATTATTGCCCGAGATTCTATTTCTCCCACTGCGACAATTCGAATTGTAATTTTCTAGTCGTTTGTTAACTACACCAGCAGTTCATGTTGCATGCCTCATTCCTCAAGAGTACCATAAGCTGTAATTTTATTTTTCATTTTTAGTTGTTACACGACCCATTGTATAAAAAAACTCGTGTGGGCGCATTTTATGCGGGTGCCAAGCCCAATAAACCAATGAAAGCGTGAGGGTTGAGAGGTAATAAATGTTTTCAGGTATATTATTTGCATACGCATATGTACATACATATATTTTAGTGATTAAGTATTTACTGCGCACTGAAAAGCCCAAAACATATTTTTTTCTTTTGCCTGACAATCAAGTCGCCAGCGTTTGTTAAAATTTTGTGAAATATTTTGCAGTCTACAAGCTCCAAGGCATATAGAAATTGAAAACGAAGAAAGCAAAATGTATGTATGCATTGCATACAAACATAAACAAAATGAAGAATAATCTAATAAAATGCTAATGAAAAGTCAAAAGGAAATAATGTCAGAATGAGGGAATGGTTGTATGGATTGTGTGTGTACGTGTGCCTTCAAAGTGCTGTTGGCAACACTGCTATATACATACCAATTCTAGTCTATGTGGATATCTTAGGATTGGACAATTTAACATAACCTAACCTATGTACATAAATATACAAACTGCAGCCAAATCAACTACACCTTTTCCAGATTGAAATCAGAAAACTCCAATTGTATTTCAGAAAACGTTAATTGAATTCCAGAATTCATAATTGGATTTGAGAAACGGTTATTGGATTTCAGATTGTGTGAATTGGATTTCAAAATAAGCAATTGGATTTCAGAAAACTAAAATTGGATTTCAGAATATTCAATTGGTATTCGGAATATGTGAATTGGATTTAAAAAATCGTCAAGTGAATTTCAGAAAATACCTTCCGAACTGTTTTCGCCGTGTAAATACTTGAATATGTTCATATCGATGGGCTAGTGCACAAACCGGATAAGTGCAGGTTTTGGCGAAACTGAGTTAATTGCATTTTTGGAATCATCAACACTATACCTACCTCGTGTGCAGTGGCGGATCCACGGGGGGGGGGGGGGGCGGGTGGTTCAACCCCCCCCCCCCCTTGTGGTTTATCATAGATCCCAAATTAATGCCCTTATAGATTCTGCGCCCAAATTTCCCAAACTGATCAAGGAAATCTCTATCATTCCAAAAGCAATGGTTGGACCACATAACATCCAAAATATGTACCTACATGCGAAAAAAGTTCATGTAGGTACCTTTGGACGCACGTGCATAAAATCAAATTTGTCAAATGCTATTCGCAAATTGCCAAATCGCAAATTTATTTTCTTTTTTTTCATATCCCTATTTTTATCGGGATTGTACAGAATTAGTTTGGTCAGAAATGTCTGAATCGTTGGAGAAATTGCCTTTTTCAGAGGCATTTCGCAATTCTTGTTTAAATTAATCTTTTAAAAATTTGAGTATATAAAAACAAGAACAAGAAAAATTCTATTAAAAATATAAATATAACCAAAAAGTACTACATACATATATTCTTATTTATTTTGGCTTTAAATGCAAGGGTAAGTGAAATTGATGATCAATTTGCCACCAATACCATACGATACTCATTCGCACGTACCAATGCAAAAATATACATACATACGTTATACATGTTATTTAGAACTTCAATTGAAATCTCCTGCACTTTATGTGATGACATACATATTTTTAATTTGGAGGGTTTTGATTTTGTTGTGTTTAAGGTGCGGGAAATGGCGCAACTAGTATATAGAATAATAATAGTAGGTGGTATTAGTCCATATTTTCACCAGCGCACATAGGTAGATTTTCAAGTTTTATGCGGCCAAAAATATTTTATTGTCTACATCTATTCCAAATTGCTTGTTTAATGCAAAATTTTAATAATTTGAGTTAAAAGTCGATTTTATTGAAAAATATATACAGTGACTCAAAAAAAAAATCATACGCCAAAGTTTTTAAATTTATTTCAAAGAGTTCTGTCGAAAATTTCACTTTCTTATTTTAGTTTAAAAATATAGAAAATTTTTCAATAAAAATCGTTTTAAGCAGGATTTCTGAGCTTATGGAAAAAATCTGAAAAATCGTAGAAATTTCTGAAAGTGGATTAAAAATTTCAAAGCAAGGCCATAATTTATAGAAGATTGTGAGGAGATTTCTAAGTGTACTGTTATGTAGCCAACCAATTTTAGTGTAAAAAGTGAAATTCTCAATGCTATGAAAAATTCCGTCAATTTTAGAAGTTTTTTTCTGTAGGGTGTAGGGTGAGACCGTTCCAATTAAAATTTCCGAAAAGCCAATGAAAATTTTCAAAAAGTTGAATGTTGCATATTGTTATATTAAAATTGAATGAGCTGCAAAATTGCATACTCAAAACTCTTCTAAAAAATGTAGCTTTAGGATTCTTAGCCCCTTTTTATGATAAGTATTTCCTTGACTTTGAAAAATTGGACACACTAAAAATACGAAAGCAGTTAATTTTCCAAATAGGCCAATTTTTAATCCATTGTTGATAATTTCTGGCTTTGCATTTTTCCGTAGAGAAATTGACGGGTAATCGATCGGAGGCGATAATATAACTAAAATGCTTTTGAATTAAAAAATTAACAACATTTTTTCTAGAAAGGCCGATATGCTTAAAAGCTTCAAAATGGTGGGTCTTTTATTATGCTAGGTTGACGATTTCTTCAATAAATAATGATATTTACCTGAGGCACCCGAATCCATGATGTTTACTTTGATAATGATGTCTTAAAACTGAAAATATTGACGTTTAAAAATGGGTTACTTAAAATACGTAAAAAAAAATCGAAAAAGTGAGAGAATAATAAGTTTCGACTAGCGGCAGGGACACCCCCGTTGTCTATAAAAGCCGAGAAGACCGGTTTATTATCGCCCGGTCTATTATAAACGTAGAGCGATTTTGGATTTTGTATTTGCACCAATTTTAAAATTTTCAATTTTGGCCGCATAAATTCGTAAAATCTACCTATGTGCAGCGTCTGCCCTTAAAAAACATCTTCCAAAAAAAGAAATTTTCAAAACCCCCCCCTTGCCGAAATCCTGGATCCGCGCCTGCTCGTGTGTAATTTTTGTAAGCAAATTATCAATAATGGCGGAGATATGCGATGGCATAATCAGTTAAGTGCTTTGAAAATGAAATATTTGTTGTGCACAAACCGGGTTGAAAATTAAATGGTTAAGATTTCAAAAATCTGAACCATTATTAATAAAATATAAATACGGTGTATCGGATGAAGGGTTCATGGAGATAAAAATAAATAGCCAACAAGAAAGAGAAGAGGAGTTAATGAAAATACACATTTTGAATGGAACACAATAAATTTAAAACCGAAAAATTCGAGCCTCCTCCCTATTTCAAGTGAAAAAAAGAGAGACCTAATTTTTTTACTATCAAAGGGCGAAATTCCTGCAATCTATGAAAACTTTTTCGCCAATTTACCGACAAGTAATAATTTTTCAAATGATGAAAATTGATTTTTTTTTAGTTTAACTATGTTAGCATGGTAAATAACCCATAAAAATGTACTATTTGAATTTAATAACTATATTAGTGTTTTAAATGAACAATAAAATATGTACTAACAAAAATAAATTGAATACATTTTTCATAGAAGAGCTCTAACAAAAATATTTGAAATTAAGAAAAGTTAGCGCCAAATCGGCTAAGTGCCCAACAAATTTTAATCACTAAAAAAATAGTATAGGTACTGAAGCCATCAATATAATTTTAGCACATTTGGATTCTACATACTCTAATTAACTATTCGTAATCGTTATAACTGAAAAAAGTGTGACAGTTAAGAAGTTATTGCTATTTAAACACAAAATTTGCTCTCCTGAACATTTTTCAAAATATCACTTATCCGGTTTGTGCACTAGCACATCGATATGTATTATTTTGAATTGTATCTGTAGTACATAATTTATGTATATGAATTTATAATCTGAATTGAACTTCCAAATTATGTATGTATTTTCCAACTTTACGAAATAAAGTTTATGATATCTGAAATCCAATTGACGCCTTCCGAAATCCAATTGTATATTTCTGAAATCCAATTTATGTTCTCTGACATCCAATTGCCTATTCTGAAATCCAATTTATGTTCTCTGACATCCAATTGCCTATTCTGAAATCCAGTTAACAGCTTCTGAGATCCAGATAACTATTCTTAAATCCAAATGACAAATTCTGAAATCTAATTACCTATTCTGAAATTCAATTGGCGTTTTCTGATTTCAATCTGGAAAAGGTGTAGTCAATAGAGCTTACGATTTCTCGAGATCGAGCGAGACGAGATTTCTCGCGAGATTCTCGAATCTCGAAAATCTCGAAAGGCTCGCGAGCTTCTCGACATTCCACTACATCGCAGAAATAGCGGTATAAGCATACTATGCTGTTTCGTAGCTTGTTCTGCTTGTATGTACTTATGTACATGTGTATAAATATGTGCCATTTACGCCATTCCCAGGTGTATTTCACAAAATTCCGAGTGAAAAACAATTAAAATTTCATAATATAATTTTTTTTTATTTCCAATGACACGAGAAATTTTTGATATTCATATTTTTTGACACAATATGTTATCGAGAAATCCGAGAAACGAGTCCCGGTTTTCTCGATCCTCGAATTTCTCGACACTGCTCGAGATCGAATCGTAAGCCCTAGTAGTCAATATTCACATCAGAATCATGCCTCTTGACCGACTAGTCAATATTCACATCAGAGCTATACCACTTTGTTGACCGGTCAGTGTTTTCATCAAATAATTTACTATGTATACGGAATGTTTGATAAAACATCTGAGAATTGTTGGCTTAACAGAGTCGAACAAGCAAAAAAATTACACAATATAATTCAGTTGAACTGTCAGCCTCTGCATTAGCATAATACCATTTTGCTGATTAGTCAGTCAATTTACCCAAATATTCTAGTTAATTAACTAGAATGTCTGCTTACTATGTAGTTTGATTTCTAATATACATATAAGCCCAAATATACGTATAAGTATATAATACATATACATATGTATCTCCAAAGAGCACATGTCTAAGCACAAGCTGGAATACCGGCAGCAGGTGGCAGCTTTATTGTTGTATAAATACGAGTACATATGTATGAGTGCACCGCCCCCATAAAGGCAGATAAACTATATAAGTGCTCTTTATTGTCAAGAAGTGCATATGAATATGTGTGTGTGTGTTCGTATGTATGTATATGTATGTTTATCTACCCTGCAGGCAAAATTAAACTAGTATGAAAATAAACTAGTTGATCAATTGGTAGGTAAAGGAAAAAATTTAACTAGTTGGTTTTCTACTAGGTGTTCAACTGGTATGAAACGGACAAAGTTATACTAGTTGGTTTTCTACTACTTGATCAACGGGTATGGAACGGACAAAATCATACTAGTTGGTATTCTACTAGTAAAATACCAATTTATTTATTAACTAAATATAGCAGTTTGTGCAATTCTATCACAAACTAAGCTTTATTGACGATGTTGAAATAAATTTACGCTATTATTTAAGAAAAGGGTCAGAATAGTTATTACTTACTTTCATTTGCCAAAAAGAAACACTACCATTTCCCACAAAATAAATATTTTTAAGGCTTTTCATTTATTTTTGTGCAAGGGCACACAAGAACAATTACATACATACATATATGTTTGTAGCAGGTGGTAAGAAGAATTTCGGAGTTCATCCAAATCGGAGATTCTATCACCCAACTGCTAATATGTACTAAATGTAACTTTAAAAATTACTGCGCTAATTAAAGTGAGCTTTATTAAATGAACTAAAATGGTTTTCTTCACCTAGTAGATGAACTGGCATTTTTCTAGTATTATTCTGACTGGTATTCTTCTAGTATACCCTTAACTGGTATTTTTCTAGTATGAAGCTTATGCAAGGGAAGACAATTGCCATCTCGTAGGCCATCGGCATGTTAAAACTACCAGTTGCTTTCAAGTAAAATGGATAGTTGGGCAACTAGATGCCGACATTTTCAAACTGGTAGAATTGTAGTATGCAACTAGTTGTTTTGCCTGCAGGGTATCTACATCCCTGAGCAGCTTATGACATTGCCACATTCACAAATCAACGCCTTCCTTCACTGCAGCTTATTATTCTTTCGAAGACATACATAACCATAACAAAATAATACAGAATATACTTATGGAATAGACAGAAGCATGCAACTAGAAAAGCAGCGATAAGTAAGTGTGTCCTCTAAAAGTGAGCAATTGTCTGCAGGCGCTTATTTAATGCTCGGTTTTAGGGTGTGTAGATATGTACGTTGGCGTTGACGTTTGACGCCTCGCTTGCTAACGAAAACAAAATGCAGGCCATCCATGCGCAATGGTGCCTCTGCTGGTAAAACGTTGCAAAAATCGCAAATCAAAAATTAAACATTAAGAATTTCATGAAAGCGTTTGATGAAAAACATAATCGCATCTTATAGAGAGTATATAAGTTTTTTTTTTAGCAGAGATTAGTACGTTTATAGAGTTTGAGAGAGATTATCAATGCGGTTACGGAGATAAAAGTTTAGGCCATAAATGGGTTTGCTTAAATTTAATTTTATTAATCCACTTATGAAAAATGTGCATGATGATTTATTGCACTAAACTTTGGTTTTTGCATATTTCGGAAATACCTTAACATTTAAGATGTTGTTAAGGCACCCGGTTTCTGTAACATCCTGTTTTTCTACTTATTTTATCTCTATTAGTTGAAAAGTTATGATATTTAAATGCAAAAAAAGTAAAACTGCGCTACTGTCCGTTGGTGATACATGTACACATGTAGATTTAGATATACCTTTGTATCTATCTGTGTTTTTAGGTCTTATTCTAGCCCCACGAGTCAGCAGACATTGCCCTTTCCACGCTTTTTTACTTAACTATTACATCAAAGAAAAAAACACTGATTGCATTTTATGGTCGTGCGACCTCATTAAATATTGATTTCCATTAAGATACATGACATGCAATCATTCATTTCATTTAACAAATACGTTGCTAGCTGAACGTATATGAATGTATGTATGTATATGTGTGTACAAAAATCTAATCCCAATACCGTGAATCCGTCAACTTTTCACATGATTGGTTAGTTAATGGATGCATGTAGCTAGAATAAATGCAGACATCAGCGCATACTTCTTATTCTTCTTAATTGGCGCGTAACCGTCTAGATGATTTTGGTCGAGTCCTGTAAAGCATGCCAGCCGTCTCTGTTTCGTGCTACCTGGTGCCAATTGAAAATACCAAGGGAGGGCAAGTCAATCGTCAGCTGGTCATTCCATGTGTAGGTACGAAAATTTTGTCTGAGAAGAGCCTTATTGGAATTTTATGGCGAATAATTTTCTAAAACATTTTAACCCTTTAACGACCTTCAAAATATTATTTCTTTAGCACTGTATAAAAAAAGAGTCAAAGAAGTCGTGGAGTTGTTGGAGGGTTAAAGTATTCTACTAAATTAAAGCTCCCGCAAATTTACTACATGTTGCCTAACAACATACATATCGCTCATTTGCTGCAAGACCGGCATAAGTAAAAAAAATCGATTGTCCAGAAAACGCTTTTAAAGTTTTCAACTGACTCCAATCTTACACAGAAAATAGGAAATCCTACAAATTCAAAACAAACCAATTCAGTATAATATATTTAACATATCCATAAATGAAAATCAACACCAAGTATCCAATTCTGCATCATTAACTAAAAAATCACGTTTTTTGATTTATGCCGGTCTTGCAGCAAATGAGCGATATGTGTTTCTATACGGCATATATTTTAACCCTTTTTGCTTTTATTTAAAAATGACTGAGACGAAATTTCGCAAATTTAAAATGGCAATAAAAAAAATGTTGACTTCAGGGAGGAAAACGTTTTGGCGGTTTTACTATATGGGTGGTGGTCTTTTCTTCTGGGTGGATATTATTCCGCCCCCAAACAACAACAATCCCCAATTTGTTTCACAGTGTAATTTACCTTAAACGAACAATTCTTAAACTTTCAACCATTCCAGTTCCATTAAAAGAGCGCAGTATGCAATCTTAAGCTCTTTGGTTAACCTTTGAAGGCCGGAAAAGTAAAAAAAAAAACAAGTAAAACAAAACGTTACACTCAAATCTAAATGCGGTTTATGTGGTTGACGTTTAAAGCATATTTGACATACTTGCATACATAGGTAATGAACCAACATTTATTACAAAAAATCGAAGAGAGGTACTAGACCTCACTTTATGTAGTGAAAAAACTCATGAGGGTGTCAAAGGCTGGCGCGTTCTTGATGAACACTCTTTCTCTGACCACCGATATATTGAAATAATCTTAGATTTCTCCATTCAACAATCCGTTTTAAAAAGGAACCCACGTAACACGAACTGGGATCTTCACAATGAACTATTTGTTAAGGGGCTACCGGATCTTCCACCCTGTAATCCCTCATCGACAGGGGAGTTGGAGGATCTGGTCGGTACCTTCACTAATGCACTTTCAAACGCTTTTAACTTAGCTTGTCCGGAACCAAGACCGCGTGGCAAGCGGAAACCTCATTGGTGGTCCTGCGATCTGGACTCACTTCGAAAATCTTGCAGGAAGCAATTCAATAGAGCCAAACGACTCGACAATGAGCCCGAGTGGCTGCAATATAAAGAAAATCTAAGGGCTTATAAAAAAGCCCTGAGACAATCGAAGAGAACCTCTTGGAGGAACTTCTGTACCGGAGTCGAAAGCGTCGATGAGACGGCAAGACTTAGATGCGTGCTCTCAAGGACACAAACGTCATTGGGCTACCTTCGGAAGCCTGATGGATCCTGGACCAATTCGGAAAAGGAAACTCTAGAGCTGCTGCTGGACACACACTTTCCTGGTAGCTCGCGAAACGGACTGGCGATATCATCAACGGGTATCGCTGTTAATATACCTGTGACTGAGGAACGGGTTAGGTGGGCAATCAAAAGCTTCAAACCCTACAAAGCTGCGGGACCAGACGGGATCATTCCTGCACAACTCCTATATACCCTGGAGACATCAGCAAGCTGGCTTCAACGCATCTTCGTTGCTTGTCTTGCTTTCAATCATATCCCGAATACGTGGAGACGCGTCTCGGTTATATTCATTCCTAAGGCTGGGAAAGCCTCGCACTATGAGCCGAAGGATTTTAGGCCAATAAGCCTTTCCTCCTTCTTGCTCAAGACGCTGGAGAGGATAATAAGTAATTTCCTCTCTATTACAATTGATAGTAAACTTCTCTCTGGATATCAACATGCATATCTTAAAGGGAAATCAACCGAAACGGCATTACATAGTCTGGTTTCTACCATTGAATCATCCTTGACCGATAAGGAGTTCTGCCTTGTGGCCTTTCTAGATATCGAAGGCGCTTTTAACAATGTCACCCCAGAGGCGATAAGCAACGCTTTAAGTCACTTAGGCGTTGACGTATCTCTGATTGGGTTGATTGATCAACTTTTGAGGGGAAGGATTGTACTCTCATCAATGGGCGAGGTCAAATCTACACGCTACGTCTTCAGAGGCACACCCCAGGGTGGTGTCCTCTCCCCGCTGCTATGGAACCTCACTGTCAACTCACTTCTAAAAAGAGACGCAGTTTGGGGCGGCGGGAGAGTCGTGGCATATGCGGACGACCTTGCTTTAGCATACAGAGGGAAGTTCCCACAGACCTTATGTGATCTGATGCAGGTAGCACTGCGAGAGATCTCAGCGTGGTCCTCTCGTTGTGGGCTCAGTGTCAATTCAAATAAGGTGGAACTTGTCCTCTATACTAGGCGGTATAAAATACCACCGTTAAATCTACCAGAACTAAATGGCGTTCGCCTGACCCTGGCCGACAAGGCTAAGTTCCTAGGGGTAGTTCTGGACAAAAAGCTGAACTGGAAGGATAACATCATTCAGCGCCAAAACAAAGCATATATTGCTTTATACACATGCAAAAGAGCCATAGGCAAAAAGTGGGGACTTAGTCCCAGCATTTGCAGGTGGATTTACACTGCGATCATTCGACCAATCCTGCTATATGGGGTCGTAGTATGGTGGCCTGCTTTGAGCAAGGCGTCAAACCTTAATGTTCTGAGCAGAGTCCACAGATCTAGCATGATCAGCATAAGTGGCGCACTCAGAACGACGCCTAGTGAAGCTCTGCAGGCCATCCTAGATATCTTGCCATTAGATTTAGCAGGTTTTCAAGTAGCGGCTACGTCAGCTCTACGTTTAAGAGAGTCATCCGGATGGCATACAAAAGCCACAGGACACTCTAGCATTCTAAGCAAATTAGGTTTTCTACCCGGTAGTACGGACCGCTGTACTACTACAATAGTTGCAGACAGCAACTACGAAACAAGGATTCCAGAAAGGGACGAGTGGGAAGAGCCAAATCGGTGCTACCCAACCCCAGGTAGCGTTTCCATCTATACCGATGGCTCGAAACTAGACAACAAAGTTGGAGGTGGAGTCTTTTCACAGGACTTGAATCTACAGCTAGCTTTTAGGTTACCCGACCACTGCAGCGTTTACCAGGCTGAAGTGTCAGCCATAATGGAGGCTGTCAACCGTATAGGACATGAACCTATCCACAGGGATCTATTCATCTTCAGCGACAGCCAAGCAGCAATTAAGTCTCTCGGCTCCAACTCGTTCAATTCTGAACTAACACTGGACTGTCGCCGATCTCTGCAGGAGATGGCCAAACAGACCCGTCTGCACCTCGTGTGGGTCCCGGGACATAGGGATATCGAGGGAAATTGTAGGGCAGATGAGCTTGCAAGGCAAGGCACTACCGAGCAGGTTCTTCCTGACAAAGAACGCATAGGTATGCCGTTTGCCACATGCAAGCTAATGCTTAAACAGCATATCTATAAACTAGCAAGCGATAGATGGCAACAGAACCCAGTATGTCGAACATCAAGACAAACCTGGCCGAATTGGGACCACAAGCGATCTCGTCAAATATGTACTCTAAGGAGAGAGGAAATCTCGAACCTTGTGGGGGTGCTCACAGGACACTGCCTTATCGGGAAACACGCAGAGAGACTGGGTGCACCCTACCGTAGATGCTGCAGAAGCTGCAAAGATGATGAGGAAGAGGAGACAATCGAACACCTCATTTGCCATTGCCCGGCTCTTAACAGCGCCAGACGACGCTTTCTTGGGACACCTTTCCTGGATAGCCTATCTAAAGTCGCGGTTGTCGACATAAAGGACCTGGTGAATTTCATTAGGGTATCAAACTGGTTTAAAAAGGAGGAGTAATCTGTTTTCTTCTTGTGGTATCACAATGGGCCTCTGCACTGGCCTAAGTGTGCCCTCATGGCAGCCACTCTAACCTAACCTAACCTACTTGCATACAAAATGCTATATTTGTAGCCACTTAACTACATACATATATATGTACATATGTGTGTGCTTGCGTCACAATAATTCACCAACATTCAACTTGCAACATGCCGCATGCCACACGTACCACATACCGAACGCCATACTTTCGTGAAAGCTCATACATAATGATAAATAATATACATACATACGCATATCTGTGTTTTTTGAGTACATACATAAGTAGATTAAAAGTTTACACAAAATTTCTAGGAAATCGTTGTAAAAATACGCTTATCTAAATTTACATATTTAAAATTGCACACCCACGTACAAACAACAACGTTATCATTTGCTAAAATAAGAAAATATGATACCTTATAGAAATGTGAATTTAACGCTGACAAGTTTTGGGCTCAGCTTTTATGCCAGTCAATAGATAGTAAACTGTTCTTCTGTACTTGTTTCTCCAAAGGCAGTTTCTAATACTTCTAACACAGTAGCCTCTGAAATAATGACATTTGAAAGCGTAAAACACATGCTATCAAATAATACTTATAGTTGTTTGACTGGAAATAAACTCTCTGCTTTTTGGGGCAAAATGTGGTCGACATGTGTTAACTAGCCAACACCGTTCTGGGGCTTAGCTAGAAAAAAATACTGTTCCTTACATCTTCTCATGCGTTTATAAAGCTTCACTTAAACAACATATTTTATCAAAAATTTAAAAATTAAATTTTCTCTTTATTGTAGCCCGGGGCGTATGAGTAACATTATTAAACGTTAAGCAGTTAATTTATAAAATCAAATGGTTATGTACATATGTCTACATATGTATACATACACATTTCAGCAATTTTTTCGAAGGATGGGCGACATAATTCATGATTAGATTATCATAACATTAGTAAAATATTTTATTTGTATGCTACTTAAATTTTGATTCTATACCTTGGATGAAAATCCAATTCCTTCTAGAAATCAGTATTGAATGACAACTTTTATACTGTCAGTTACGTAGGTATGTAGGCGTAAATTTTTTGATATAAAACATTAAATGCCATAATCAAAGATCTTTTCATATAAACGTACATACATACATATATATATGCCCTGCAGTTATGACGACAGTGATGAATATTCATCAAAGAATCATCAATGATCATTCAGCAGTGAAACAAATTTACTGCAGGGTGCATGTAGGTACTTATATACATATGTGACAGCGCATAGAGAAATGGACCTAAGGGTAAAAAATCAATTTTTTTTTTATGTATATAACATCTGAGCATCGTATGAGACCGATCTCATGCCCCAAAAAAACCGTCACATATATCTACTTAATAGATATTAGCTATCCGTCATGTTAAATGTTGCTCATACGCCATGTCTTCAATGTTGAAATTACGTACATATTTACAAATCACATTAAAATTTGTTGTTGCTATTAAAGAAAGGCGCGACTGAAACTAATCAAATTAAGTTTGTCAAACCAAGCACTGAAATTAATTGCTTAAAATAAATATAAAATGCAAACATACAATTTTATATAAAGTCAAACTAGGTCGAGTTTATGCCTTTCACTTCTTTCGTGCTACGGTCAAAAGTATGCGCCCCATTCAAACAGAGCTGAGCATGTGCCGACTTGTGAAATGGAGGGAAATTCAACGCTGCATTTTAAACAATAGGCTGAATGTAAAAACGATGAAAATACATATTGTTGAATTATACATCTACATATCCATATATCCACATATACATATGTGTTTACAAAGCCGAATGCAAAAGTTTCAAATGTCTATTGCAGGAAAATGCATGCTCAGAAAACAAAGTGACATTGTGTTCAAAGAGATGCATGAACAGTACCTAAACAAGTAACAACGGACAAAGAAAGGCCAAATTGTTTATAGTTCCATCAGAACGAGCATCTCATAGACTCGTTAGCTTAAGAAGGGAGGACCTACGTATCTTAACTGGATACTATACGGGACACTGCTTTCTCCGCTATCACCTATATAAAATTGGTCTAGCGGAAACACATATATGTCGATTTTGTGAACAGGATGACGAAACACCGGTTCACATCCTATGCGAGTGTAATGCGCTCGCAAGGAAAAGGCTATCACACCTAGGAGGTGTGACCCTGCGTCCATTTGAAATTTGGAACAAAAGGCCTGAGGAGGTCCTTAAATTTATCAAAGGCCTCCTTTTACACTAGGCTATGAGGCATAGCGCAATAGATCTCATTGGAGGTCGCGGTGCAGTATTGCCCTATAATAATAATAATAATGCACTTGTCATGTTCGCTACAAACACATTTATACATACGAATACATGTTCTTTTTATGTTTTGTCAAATATAATGTTCATAGGTATGTACATATGAATGTGCATGTACATTCAAAACGCCTTATATAGAACTAGTAAACCCGGCCACGCGATGCTGTGGCTTTCAATTACACTGTGGGACAATTTGAGAGTGGAAGACCACTTATTGCCACATTTGAAAATTTTTTGATATACCTTCATAGCTACTGGTTATTTTTATTTTCTGTGGACCTAGATTTTTTATACATATATAGATTTTGACCAAGGAGCCCCATAGGGAAGTTTTGTGCCGAATATTTTTCTAGCCTATGGTAACCTTAAAGCGACCTACAAAAGGCCATTTGGCGCGTTCCTCCTTTTCTTTCTAGTTCTTTTTCTCTTCCCCTTTCCCCTTTATTTGCGCTTTATTTTCCTTTTATACATTTTATTTTCCGTATTATTTCCTCTTTCGCTTCCTGTCCTACGCCATATCCGTCCCTTTCATTTTCCTCTTCCCTTTCCTTTTATTACCCATCTTCAGTGCTAGGCCTTGCATGCCACTTCAAATTTAAAAATGAGATAAACTGTAGCGTAAAAATGGATTATTGAACGGTGGCACCCTTTTTGTAAAAAATTTAATAAATTACTAATTTTCATGCCAAGTCCTTTCATATGACATCTCAAATTTAAAAATCAAACAAACTATAGCGTAAAACTGAATTTTTGAACAGGTGGCAACCCTTTTTGAAAAATTTCTATTAAATTGCTCAATATCAGGTCAAGCCCCTTCATATGGTACCAAAAATTTTAAAATCAAATAAACTATAAAGTTAAATTAAATTTTCAAACATCTGGCAACCCTTTTAAAAAAAATTAAACCTTCCTGCACATCTACAGGTCAAGCCCTTTCATCTGACACCATATTTTCGAAAATCGGTATAACGGTGTAAAAGTTATGGTGCTTACAAAAAATCGCTTAGCGTAATATATATAAAGATACCTACATTTAAATATTTATATACATACAATGTGCCTTAAATAAATAAAGGATGTCATCATCCACTCATACGTTTGCCTTTATTTGCTACTTATCCACTTTGCGCCTATTTTGTTAAAACCTTGCAATAATCGTTGTATTATGTAATGCATTTGTGGTAGTCTGGACTACTTAAAAAGGTGATCATTAGCATATTCCCAAAGGCCCAATACAAGTGTATACATATTTCGTGGTTTAAACTTCATAGCCGCCTAAGTGAAATATTCATAACCACCCAAAATTAAGATTTGTTAAACTTTAATTGATGACGCCCAGCTTTATCGATGCATACCATAAATTTGGTATTTGTGAAGCTCGGGAAGCTCCATATTTCCTTCTAATGTCGTTTTCAGCTCTGTGGTCGTGGAGTTGCGCGTCAGGAATCAAATATTATTTTTTGGCACAAATGTCGGTTAGGTAGTTTAAACGGCGATTTATATTCGTGTTCGATTGGTCCATAGCGAGTACTCCATAGATGTGTGAAAGGCGCATCCGATTTATTGCAGGGATATAACAATACCACGACGAGTATGCATGTAATATGTGCGTATATTTATCGGACCTAGAATTATAAAAGCATCACCGCATTATTAACTTTCAGTGCGAGAGCTGCAGCCGAACAGAACAAATGTATGCCCTTACAGATCTAATATGCTCTAATGACATCGAAACAGTTTTAAAAGCAGTATGTACACATATATGTATGTATATATATATATATATATATATGTTTGGCAAAGTAAATACATATACTTAAGTATCTAGATACCAGTGGCGGACCTAGCATAAATTGCCTGGGCAAGCCTATGTGTGAAGCATAACCATTAGCCATTTATGTAATTTCCTTTGCTGTATTATTTAAAAGTCTGATTGCGTTCCGTCATTGACTTTTATTTAGAGTTCTCGATTTCTTTTTAACATTTTCGAGTGGCCCGAATAAATGATTTTCAATGCTCGAACGCTCTTGTGTTTATTTATTAAGCGTATGTTTGTACGGGCATTTGAACAATTCGGGTATTTGAAGATCGTTTTTTCTCGTTTATTTTTTTTGGTTTTTTTTCATATGTACTTTTTATTTTGATTTTCCTGATACACATTTTTTGTCTGTATACTCAGAGAAAAGGAATCAAAAATAAAATTTTTACGTTTGTATTTATATGGCCGTTTTAATTCTAATAATTATTTTATGTGAATTTAAATGAGCTATTGGCCATATATCGGAGAGCTTGCCGAAAAACCGAAATGGATCCATAACTTCTACCAAAAAAAATTTTTTCAATTTTTCTTCATTAAAAAAATGGCCAATAGCTCATTTAAATTCACATAAAATAATTAATAAAATTTTTATTTTTATAATGCACGTTGTAAACCAAGTCATTTTTATTTTATAAATGAAAATTTTTAAATTAAAAATTAAATTTTATAAATTAAAATGTATTTAGGATTTAAAAAGAAACATGTTTACATTAAAAATTAAAATTAATGGAATAAAAACGAAAGTTTTTCCTTCAAAATCTCATAGTGCTTAAAATAAAAATAAACATTTTTAAATTAAAATTGTTTTTTCTCGACTTTGCAATTTTACTCTGAACATTTTTAAAGTAAAAAATTTCGCATTTACATACTTCTTAAATATAAAACGTATGCATATAAAAATACATGCTAAGCATGAGATTATTAGTAATGCATGCATATGTGTGATGTAAGCAGAACTAACCTCATTAATTGGTATTTTCGCAACTTTAATGTTATTTATCGTGGTCGCTGTGGTGCAGTGGGTAGAGTGCTCACCTGCTATGCCAGAGGTCTCGGGTTCAAACCACGGTCCGAGCCAAACAAATTTTTCTAATTAGTAAAAATCCAATTATTGGGTTTTTTAAGAGCAGCGGTCACCTCCCGGCAGTGGGCGGCATACCCTCCGAGAGTATTTCTGCCATGAAAAAGCTTCTCACAAAAAATGCATTCGCCGTTCGGAGTCGGCATAAAACTGTAGGTCCACCCAATTAGTAGGAAAAACAAAAAGGAGCACACCGCGAATTGGGAGAGAAGCTCGGCCATAAAACTCATCAGAGTTATAATAGCGCCATTGTATTATTATATTAATGTTATTTATCGTTAAATAAACAAACATAAGCTAATTTAATATTGCACGATACAATAAATAAAATTAAAAAAAGGTGGGCTGAAGCATTTTAATATTTATTAAATTAAATTTTATTTTTTTAATAGAAGAAGCGGAAATTTCTCGTAAAAAAGTCAAGAAACTTTTAATGAATTCTTATAGGAGAATGTTCTGGTAGCTCGCTAGTTTCTAATAAACCTGTGATACACTTACACTTTCCTTCAATATACATACAAATCCCCTTTAGTTGTCTGTACTACTAAAATTAAAAAAAAAAGTAAGATTTTGACTGTTTGACATGCCGAAGACATATCATTAGTGCATTTTCGTTCATTTCATATTTTTAGTTGTTGAAAGCAAAATTCGTACAGAAGTTCCGTTCTCTAATTGTCTGATCTCGACGTTTCCGACAGCAAAGCGTTTGTCCATAAAAATATGTCTACCAATAAGCGGACTTTAAGGCAATAAGTTCAATAATTATTATAATAGTATAGTAATAGTAATAGTAGTATATTATTATAATAGTTTGTAACAATTCAAAGAGATTGATGGGCAGACAGATTGGCATATCAAGATGTTCATCTCTTTAACGGACTCAGTGCAATATTTTCATGATATACATATGTATATAATTTATGGGCCTATCATTTCCCAATTCGTAGGAAAAACAATAGTTAGGGAGCACACCTTGAATTGGGAGAGAAGCTCGGCCATAAAACTCGTCAGAGTATTATATTATATTTATTATTTGTCGTTTTCAATTCGCCATAGAACAAGCTAGATCGAATCGAATAAAAATGTTCGAACCCATAATGAGCACCTAGTAGCCATACTCGCTAGCTGGTCGATAAGAATTTGGGTCAAAAAGCCATGGTTTTATTTATGGCCATCAATAGAATTCACTATTACTACGTATATACGTTGGCAAATTCATGAAATCATTTCATGAATTTTCGCTGCATAAACGAATTTTCATGAATTTAATTGTTCACGAAAATTATTCATGTATTTCGCCATCATTTCATGAAATTATGAAGTACAAGTCCGGCAACGCCAAACCTACAGCTGTTCATTCAGTCAAGGCAGATTTAACAGGTAGGATCGGGCGCGAATTCAGAAATGTTCAATGTATTTTGTTATTGTAATTGCTAGCGTAATGTCAAAATTATATTCGCCGTGGTTAAATTCTGAATTCGCTTGTGACTCGTGCATTCCCATTGGCCATGATGTGAATTCGCTTAGATTTTTACATTACACACTACCTTTGTAAATAAAAAAAGTAGTTTCAGAATTCGCCACCGAGTCTACCTGTTAAATCTGCCTTGACAGCTGATGTCGTTAGAACGTTGCCACTTTTTAAAAAAGCTGAATTTCATGAGTTCATAAATGCTGCATAAACGAGACCATTTTCGAATTCATGAAATTATGAGTTCACGAATTCTGCCGTATAAACGCAGTATATGTTTGAACGAATTCGAGAAACGGATAACAAGAGGCAGCCGTAGGCATATAGTTTCACTTACCACCGATATTTATGTATACCACTCAACTTAGATGTCTCTGTTACGTTGATAAACGATCAAAGAAGAGACCGCCTGCTCAGTCTTCACCCTATTTATAGGTCCAATATAAGATTGAGCAATCATGCCTTCTATCAGCGATATCTAGAGCTGGGTCTTGGCGTAAACACACTCCTCTCCGATTAACTCTAGATGAAACTTTTATACCATGTTCACGTTAAAGAGTTAACTACTTAGAGTTAATGATTTGGAGTTAATGTATAACTGTCAAGTTTTAACGTTGAGGGGTTTTATGTAACTCAGAGTTTAATTTGACATATGCTAGGTGGCCACAATACTACATAGTATTGCAGTTGATCTTATACATATATTTGCTGTTGATCTTATGTCAAATACACAAGTAGCCTTAATAGAAGATTGACATAAGCATCTCAAATTATCCGTCTATTGCGACCAACTAGTTGTTTGATTAATGCCAATGTTTGAAAAGTGCTACTAAATTTTGGCAAAAAACAGTCTTGCATTCCATTAACTCCAAATAAAATACAAATGAAATTAGAGTTAAATGGAATTAACGGCGATTTTATCAAAATAATTTGTATGGTTAACTCAGAGTTCAGAGTGGAATTAAGTGGTTAACTCGAAATGCCCACTTAACTCCAGTTAACTCTTCAACGTGAACGTAGTATTAACATGAACAATTGACTCAAAGTTTTGGGAAAAGTTATTTACTCTCTGCTAATGTAAATTCCTGAACCTAAGGCGAATCCAGTAAGAGTTTTCGTCGATCATAACTATAAATATAATGAGTGGATTATCTGCTATCAAATGAATCGAATTCGATATACATACATATATAAATTCGATATATGTACATATATATAAACTAATATTTGATTATAACAAAAGTTTCCAGCATCTCCAGATAGTTAATTAGTCCTCACTTTTGATTTTTTTATATTCTCAAACGTTATTAAAATGTATTCCCCTTTTTTCAATTTGCAGACTTTGTATACTCCAGCGTATGTAAATAATTAAATAAGTAGATATTTTAATGCAAGACCATAAAATGTGATATCATCTATAAAACTGCGTTTGTAAAAGAACGCAAAGAACAAAAAACGGTATAGCGCCAAACAGAAAGTATATGTATATGTCCTATAATCTAAAGAGGAAGCTATACAAAGCAGAATGTTGATAAAAGAATATCGAATACCTTTGCCGCTTACGGTCGAGGAATATCGCATCGCACAGCTTTATATGATAGCGGTAAGTAGTCGTTAAGAAGATGCGCCAGCATATAATTAACCATCCGTATAATTAGCCATCTATGTACCTACACCATTCCCTACTTAGCGTTGCAATACAAGCTGTGAATAAGAAAAACTGAAAACTTTTTAATCACAATCTCGTGTTTGTAGAAAAAAAGTCGCGAGGAAAGCCATGGTGAGGGCAGTGGCGTGGAAATCATTATTAATGAACCCTACAAAGATGGTCCCGGCGGCAATGGCCAGTATACAAAGAAAATCTATCATGTTGGCAGTCATTTGCCTGGTTGGATAAAAAGTGAGTTAATTATTCGCCTGCATACATATATATATATATATATATATATATAAGTGACATTTAAGTGTGTATAAACTTAATTAATGATAATGACTGCTGCGCTGTTGTTAATGGGTGAGTTTCTAAGACAAAGCTGCTCCGCAACTGTTGAGCTCAACAGTTGTCAACAGTTGGGTAAGCAGTTGAGTTAAACAGCTACGTCTTAGAAACGGCTTGATTTATTTATGAGCTGTTTGGCTTTACACAACATGTTGAGCTCAAGTAGCGAACAAAATTTGTGATGGAAAAAATGGCGAAAAGTTGCCAACTGTTGAGCTGAGCGGAACTACTCAACAGTGCGTTTCTAAGACAAACACTCAACAGTTACGGAGCAGCTTTGTCTTAGAAACTCACCCAATGATTATGTAATTAATTATGCGGTCGTTTCTGTTGCTGTTGCTGTTTTTGTTGTTGTTGTTTCGTTTAACTGTCAATTGCACTTTTGTTCCCCTAAAGGTTTACTGCCGAAGAGTGCGCTAACCGTGGAGGAGGAAGCATGGAATGCTTATCCATACACACGTACCCGCTACACTTGCCCATTTGTGGAGAAATTCTCCTTGGATATTGAAACTTATTATTTTCCTGATAATGGCTATCAGGACAATGTGTTCAAATTGACAGGCAGTGAGTTACGGAACCGCATTGTCGGTGAGTGATTATGCTTAGATATATATGTATGCACATCTATAGAATGATTAAAAATAATCTGTATATTAAAAAAAAATGTATAATCTCTTAATCCTCTCCTTCTTTCCACCGCTTTACGCGCACAACTTACAGATTTCATTGACATTGTCAAGGATCAACTCTATGGTGGCGATTATGTGAAAGAGGAGGATCCCAAACTATTTGTATCTGAGAAAACTGGCCGTGGTCCATTGGGCGACGATTGGCTGGAGGAGTATTGGCGTGAGGTGAAGAGCAAGAAACAACCCACCGCACGTAATATGTCGCTGATGTGCGCCTATAAAATTTGTCGCGTCGAATTCCGTTATTGGGGCATGCAAACCAAACTCGAAAAATTCATACACGATGTGGCATTACGAAAAACTATGGTGCGTGCCCATCGTCAAGCATGGGCATGGCAAGATGAATGGCATGGCCTCACCATTGACGATATACGCGAGATTGAGCGACAGACGCAATTGGCGTTGGCCAAGAAGATGGGCGGTGCTGACGGTAGTGAAAGTAATGCAGAGGACGGTGAGTAGAGCATGAACCAACAGCGAGTATTCCATATTCATATTTTTATATTTTTATTATGTGCCTCAGCAGACAGCATTGCCGATCTGCACTCTGGACCAATTGTCGGCGGCAGTGAACGTAAAAAATCGAGCGGTGCACCACCACCAATTGTCACACAGGAACCGCCAAGCGCTGAGGGCAGCTCCGATGAGGAGGATGCAGCGGCGGCGACGGCGGCAGAAGAGACCACAGCGCAAGGGGAGGACGCTCGTTCGCGATCGCAAAGCATACAATTGACAAAGTCGAAATTCGGCTCAAAGGGTACGCTGCATTCGCCAGCTGGTTCGGCGCATAGTTTCGATTTGCAGGTGAGTTTTAGATATACATACATATATGCATATATATTTTTCTTTTTTTTTTTTGCATTATTTCTTGATGTGTATGTTTGTGAGCATTGTTCATTGTTAGAGATGCATTACAATGAGTTGTATCCATTTGAGTGCTTACACAGAGCCAAAAGACCACCTAAAATGCCCTGTAAATCAGAACAAAGTTTAGCGGATTTCTCTACGCTTTCTCTCCAATAAGATGTCCGTCTTATTATGACTGGATATCTCATTTAATAAAACTAAGTAGATAATCTGTAAAACTAATATGAAAACCTTTTCAATATTATTAAGAAGATAACCCGTGGATTTTAGATGAAATCATTTTCAGTAAAATTTAATGGATAACCTATAAAACTAAGATGAAAACCTCTTATATAAAATTAAGAAGATGACTCCTAGAATAAATATGGAAAACTTTTCACATAAATTTAGCAGATAACCTGTAAAATTAAGAAGAAACCCTGCTTAATATTATTAAGAAGAGAATCTTGATTTTCATCGGAAAATATAATTAGTCAACTAGTATTTTCCTAGGACTTATTCAGACAAAGGGCAACATTTCATTTCATATAAGTGCAGATGGACATAATAAACTCTTTATAGCAAGTGCTTCACTAATCGTTTGAGAATTGTAGAAATGTGCAAAGCCGTAGTGAAATTAACGAACGGAGGAAACACATAAGAGCTTTTTTAAAAATAAAACGTTCTCCCTTTTAATTTCTTGAACATGTTATTGCTGATGCAATAACTGTTATGCATATTTCCAGTATGTACGTGTATATCCATACATGTACGTACGTTAAGACGTTTTTAGCAAAATTTTAATTAATAAGGGCTCTTTTAAAAATAAAAAGTTTTGCTTTTTAATAAATTCAAAAATGTTCTAATAAAAATTAGAGGATGTCCTTATTGATTTGCTTTATAAAAATTTTCTCATAAAAACAAGCAGATTTCTTCTAACAATTTAATTTTTTTGACAAAATGACATAAAAAATGAATAAATAAGAAGCTATCTCCTCGTTTTCAGACGGTATCCTTTTCAATAAATTTAAGAAGAAATTCAAGCTAAAATCTAGAAGATTTTCTAGCAAAAATTTCTTCAATTTTGTCTCCTCTCGCTCTCCTTGGCCAAATAGCTTTTTTAGATGGCAGTCTCTTTGATTCTAGGTGAACTTTTTGGCTCTGTGTACACTCAGCGAAAAATATTATAAAATCAATCAAAACATGTTTTAAGCACAAACTTATTTAAAAGTGATGTAAATACAAACATTTTAAAAGTGCTCATTGTAAAATCAAGTAAAAAAAATTTAAATTTAAAGATGTTTATTTTTTTTTTTTTTTTTGCTTTAAGCACTATAAGATTTTGAATCTAAATTTTTATTACATTTATATATTTATGTATTTACATTTTTAATTTAAAGATAATCCTTTTTAAATCTGAAATACATTTTTTTTTCTTAGAACGTGCATGAGAAAAATAAAAATTTTGAAAATTTTGGGCCTAGTGTTTAAAAATCGAGCTATAGCTCATACTAATTTTTTCGTAAAATGTTCATTTTGTATGCATAAAAATTATTAAAAATGCTTGTTTTTACTAAACAAATTAGGTTGATATCAGAAAAAAAATAAAAAAAAAAGTAATAAAACTACATGCAATAAATTTAAATTATTTGGTTATTTATCGAGATTGAGTTTGAGTCGAGTCTCTTGAGAAAGAGCTCAGACCATTATGTTTGATTTTGAAATGCTATTTTTCTCTGAGTGTACGTGCCTTATATCTTACATGATGTTTCAAACTGTTTTTCATTGGGTCCAATCAAGGCTGCTCAACGAAATGAACAAAATAATTTTGTTTCAAAAAATATCAATAAAAAATATCCAAAAATTATTTTGTTTTGCTAATTAACAGAAACAAAATTTTTTCGTTTAAAAAATTATCAATAAATCTTTAATCAGAATAATTTTGTTTCGTTGATATCAAAAAAATTAACAAAAATTGTATTTGTTTTTATTTATGTACGTATGTACATACATACAAACATATGTAAAATTTATTTTCTTCATAGAAAACGAAATTATTGAAAAGTCAATTTTTTCGTTTAAATTTGAAACTATATTTTTTTGAAATAATTGTTTTGATAATTATCAAAACAAAAAAAATTTTGTTAATTTTTTTTGATAACAGTTGAAACCAAATAGATTTTGTTATGCTTTTTACGTTTATAAAATCGAATATTTCAACAGAAACAAAATTTTTTTTTGTTTATTGTTAAAAATAACGTTATTTTGCAGCCTTGGGTCCAATGCAGAAAATACGAGCTATAGCTCATCCTCTCTTTTTTTGGGTATAAAGATATTTATTTACACAAGTACTTAGTTTGAAAAATTAGTAAAAACTGTTTGATTTTACTCAACATCTGTGATTGATTTCATCACAAAACTTAAATGAACGAAATTCTATCAAATCAATTTACATTATTTGGTTATTTCTTGAGATGAACTTTGAGGTGATCCCATTGAGCAGAACTCAGTTTTTATGCATAAGGTCCATTATTTTAGAATGTCTTGAGGGATACAATATGAATACCCTGCAAAAAAAAATGCGACTAGTCCGGGATATGTCCGGGATCACTCACAAGGGAGCATGCGACTAATACAAGTTGTGGTCTCTTTATGTAGAATGAAGTGTTCCCTTTTGTTTGAGCACGTCCTATGGGGAGACTAATTGTACACTTTTATACCTGAACGAGTAAGAAGGTCGAATACTCCACTTTGATGCCAATCGAATAGCGAATGGAAGTTGTACGCTTTTACATCTGAACAAAAGCATACATACATATTTCAAAGTCAGTTTATAACCTTTTGAGTACAATTGTCCAATTAGTCTACATTTTTACCTTTCCGTGTACAATTGAGAATTAGTTGTAGTCAATTGCATCCGAAAGAGAGGAATCCCGGACAAATCTCTTTCAAGACTAATCGCACAATTTTTTTGTTTAAGAGCTCACTGTGAAAGCTTTACATGTCAGCTTCAGCTGCTTAATATTTAGTTGGATTTAGTATCTCACTTGAGGTGTTTGAGAAATTGCACAAAATATTGATGCATTGCATTTTCCATGAATAAAACCTCCCTTCAGGATATTCGAATTGCGATTTCTTCTCGCCAAACTTCGCATCTGTTGTTATTTACTTTAAATTGATAATTTATGCGTTTATGAAAAAATTGAAAATGTGTTTATTTATTTAAAAGCCGCATGCTAAGAGTACTCACCATAAAAGCGTAAGTTCTTTATTAAATGTTTCTATGTTTAGAACTTTTGTAGTAAGTATGTATGACGAAATGTTATTTAGAATGTTATAGTGTTCCAACAAATGGCAAACCCGCTGATGGCTACACTTATATGTGAATAAAATTTCAATAATGAGTATTTTTGCATATTTTGATATCACATATAGAAATCGCTTTTATTAAATAATACACTAAATACATTTCTTCAGTTCAGTTTGTTTTTTTTTTTGAAAACCAATTTAAATAGTAAGATATTCCTAACTCAAATCATTAAAACGTGTATGCATAATTTTCAGGTCGCAAATTGGCGCATGGAACGTTTGGAGGTGGATACCAAATCCAATTCTGATGAAGAGTTCTTCGACTGTGTTGGTATGTAACAATGCTAATGTTGTTTATTTTTTTTTTTTCTTCTTCAACTATCAAAGTCACAATCCGTTTATTTGCTACAGACACCAATGAGACCAATTCGCTTGCCAAATGGAGTTCGCTGGAGTTACTCGGCGATGGTGACGATAGTCCGCCAGCCAGCAGTGGCCTCGCCTATAAGGACAGTCAGGAGGATAGTATCTTCAATCAAGATTTTCTAATGCGCGTTGCCAGCGAGCGCGGCAACAAGCGACAATTGCGTTCCTCGGCTAGCGTTGATCGCAGTCATGATGCATCACCTCCAGGATCGCCAGGCACTCCATCCTGCTCCACCACCATATTAGTACTGGTGGTACATGCAGGCAGCGTTTTAGGTGAGAGGATGAAATAAGAGAAAATGAAAAATTTTTAAGTTATTTAATTTTGGTTCCTTTTTGCTTGTGTTGTATTAGACGCCACCAGCGAGCTGACCGCCAAGAAGTCAGACATTACCACATTTCGCGGCGCCTTTGAAGCTGTTATGCGTCAACACTATCCCAGTCTACTTAGTCATGTCACAATAAAAATGGTACCATGCCCCTCCATTTGTACCGATGCATTGGGCATTCTCTCTAGTCTTAGTCCATACTCGTTCGATGCATCGCCTTCCGCTGCAGATATACCAAATATAGCTGATGTGCCGATTGGTGCTATACCTTTGCTATCGGTTGCTTCGCCGGAATTCCAAGATACCGTCAATAAAACGATTACAGCCGCAAATATTGTTTATCATGAATTTTTGAAATCCGAAGAGGGTCACGGTTTCGCCGGTCAGGTGGTAATGCTGGGTGATTCGATGGGCTCGCTGTTGGCCTACGAGGCGCTGTGTCGCGGCAATAATTATGCGGATGGTGGCGGTGGCAGTGGTGCTATCGGTGGCGGCAGTGGCAATCGTTCGTCACGCATAGATGATGATGAACGTTTCGTTGATTCTGATTTGGATGCGAAGCGTTTATTGGTGGCACCGTCACCGCGTCGCCGACGCTCATCATCGGGTGATTCGCGTGGCAGTAAGCTGGATTTTGAGGTGGGCGACTTTTTCATGTTCGGCTCACCGCTATCCATTGTGTTGGCGTCGCGCAAGCTGCATGACGCTAAAGCGGGTGAATGCATAGTTTTCGCTTTAGATCTACATATGTGCATATTTTACGATGTTTCATTCGTTTTCCCATTCACAGCTATGGTCCGACCAAATTGCAATCAAGTGTACAATTTATTCCATCCCACCGATCCGATTGCTTCCCGTTTGGAGTCATTGCTTAGCGCCAGATTTTCCATGTTGGCGCCAGTAAATGTGCCGCGTTATGCCAAATATCCGCTGGGCAATGGACAGCCGTATCATTTATGTAAGTTTTCTATAATTAAGTGATCTCTCATCTTACCCAGTGTGCTCTTCCTTTTTTTGTACTAAACAGTGGAGGTCATACAATCGCATCCGCAGCATTTTAATGATGCCAATAATATTTTGAGTGGCCGTCGTTTATCGGATGCTTCCATGCAAAGTACAATATCTGGTCTCATTGAAAATATATCGCTAAGTACAATCCACTCACGTAAGTTGCTAGTAAATTTTAGTGAGCTTGCCCATGTAAATTTTGCGAACCTTTAGTAGTATGTACAAAGCTTTGAATTCACTGTACCAGATACATACATAGATATTACTTGCATTTACAAATGGAAACAGTTTAATTTCATTTATTGTGTAACACATTTTTCTGCTTCTTTTTTTTTTCTTTTTGGATAGTTCAAATGAAATGGTGGGGCACAAAACGTTTAGATTACGCTTTATATTGCCCAGAGGGTTTGAGTAATTTTCCAGCTCATGCCTTGCCACATTTGTTCCATGCCAGTTATTGGGAGAGCGCCGATGTCATAGCGTTCATTTTGCGACAGGTGAGTTACAACACACTCTCAAATTTCCAACCTATCGATCCCTCCAATTTCTGCTCACTAGTACATAAGCTTTGTGCATTCGATTAAGAAATTCACAATTTTCTTCCCAAGATCGGCAAATTCGATGGCATTCCATTTGGCGGCTCTGCCGATGACAAAGACACCGTCACCTTCCATCCCAGTCAGCCACGCGAGAAGTGGATGAAGAAACGTACTTCCGTCAAGCTGAAAAATGTCGCAGCCAATCATCGGGCCAACGATGTGATTGTGCTCGAAGGACGCGAGCAACGCATAAATGCGCGCTTCATGTACGGTCCGTTGGATATGATCACCTTGCATGGCGAAAAGGTCGATATACATTTAATGAAGGATCCACCTGCTGGCGAATGGACATTCCTGGCCACCGAAATGACCGATAAGAATGGACGCATTGCATATACGATACCCGAACAGGTAGCGCTGGGCTATGGCATTTATCCAATGAAAATGATTGTACGTGGCGATCACACATCAGTCGATTGCTATTTAGCCGTTGTGCCGCCAATGACCGAGTGTGTTGTATTCAGCATTGATGGTTCCTTTACGGCGTCCATGTCGGTGACGGGACGCGATCCCAAAGTGCGTGCCGGCGCTGTTGATGTTTGTCGACATTGGCAGGAATTGGGCTATTTGTTAATTTACATAACCGGACGTCCCGATATGCAACAACAACGTGTTGTCTCATGGCTAAGTCAACACAATTTCCCACACGGACTGATCTCATTCGCCGATGGCTTACTCACCGATCCGCTTGGTCATAAGACGGCCTACTTAAATAATTTGGTACAAAATCATGGAATCTCAATAGTGGCAGCTTATGGTAGTAGTAAAGATATAGCAGTGTATGCGAATGTGGGCTTGCGGCCTGATCAAATATTCATTGTGGGCAAAGTAAGTAGCAGGTAGAGAGAGGAGAGACACTCTCCTAACTGTACCTATATATAGAATGTATTTACATGTGCAATTGTTACTCACAATTTTTCACAGGTTAGTAAAAAATTGCAATCCAGTGCTACGGTGCTTAGCGATGGATATGCCGCCCATTTGGCTGGCCTGCAAGTGGTCGGCGGTTCGCGTCCTGCCAAAGGCAATGCGCGCATGGTTATACCACGTGGTTGTTTCAATTTGCCGGGACAAGCTTCGAATCCGCGCCGCAGAAGGTATGTGGCTGTGATTGGTGGTTGTATGTAAATGAGAATTAGAATGTGTAGAAGTTTTGTTTTTCAGTGTTGTGTGTGATGCTAGTGAATATGCATAAAAGTACATATGTATATTAACACTATTAAGTATTTTGTTGTACATACATATGTGTTATAGTATTTTTAATCAAAGATGAGAGCGTTGTTTCTGTTTAGAGTGGATTTTCTTCATAAAATTTCCATGTCACGCATGGATTGATTCCAACAAAGCTGTCATAGTAATTGTTATTTTCTCTAATAATTCTGCTGATTAAGTATTTACTCTATCTTCAGCGTATACTAAAAACTGTCAATTGGTTCAATTCAACCGTGGGGCTAGCAGTGTTCAAATGCTAAAAATGTATTTCTCATACGTCCTGTTCCTTAGGAACTTGTGCAATTGTGGTCTTAGAAAAAAATAAATATTCTCTGTGATCAAGCTAACAAAAATCGTTTAACAAAATATTATTATTTTTATCACAAAACCATTTATGTGCACTAAAATGTACATATTTACGTATACAGATAAATATAATAAAAGTATTTGTTTGTTTCTTTGTTGTACTGTGTTGCGTTTTAGTTTTTTTTTTTTTGAATCTATTTTTAAATTTATTCAAATATTAGCCGTTTTCGGTTCACAATTTCTCTGCTCGCTATAAATTTCTATTTGACAAATTTATATGTGAATGGTAGCGAGCAGAGGGAAATTTACTTACATATGTACATTAGAGCGAATCGCGAAAAAAAAAATTCCCATACAATTTCTTTTTTGAAAATATTTCTGGAAACAAATTTTTTTTACACTGTAAGATGTCGCTAAAATTCAGTTTTTTTTAATATCTTCGGTATTTATGATCCGATACCTAAGTTTGATACACCAATCTCGTTGTATTAACCTTATGTGCGCAATTGGATTCACTTCCACCCAGTACATAATTTATACTACCTTAATATACATAACTTTCTTTGCCTGCATGTTAAACGTCGCACTATGGCGCCTTTTGGCTTTTTCTTTGCAAAAATCATAACTTTTGAACAAATAAAGATATTTCAAAGATTTAAACTGCATCTGAATGCTAATTAGCAGAGGATGCGGACTGCAGGAGGAGACAGTGGAGCACGTTCTATGCTCCTGTCCTGCGTTCTCTAGGCTAAGACTTCGGCTACTAGGGAAAGTCTTCTTCAATGATATTAAACACGTATCCACAGTAGAGGTAAAGAAACTCTTGGCATTTGCCAAAGGGACGGGAATGTTCTTCAGTTTGCGTCCGGGCTTCGAAGTATAGGTGTTCATGTTCAATGAACTTTCTGGTAACACTACGGACTTATCCAGTCTATGTGAGGCTATTAGTAGCCAGCCAGCATAACCTAACCTAACCTGAATGCTAATTATTTGAACTTTTTGTGGTAGAAAATGCATAGGCCCACAATAATAGGGTGCCTCGAAATAATTTTTTATAAAAATGCAAAAACGAGAATTTGTAAGTAAAACCAAATTTTTATCAATCATCCGACTAAGCGTATACAAATTTCATTCCTTTATGACTTTTAGTTACAAAGTTGTCACATCACAAATTTCACAGGGTCCGTTTATAAATGTGGCTAAAATTCTAGAAAATTATTCGCCATAAAATTTCGGTATGGGTCTCCTCAGAAAAAATCTTTGCAAAATTAACCTAAAAAACCACAGGAAGCGAAAAATTTACATACATATGTTCCTCGGAATATGAAATGAGTTTTATTTGCGGTTCTACTGAATCGATCGAAATACTTCGTTTGCAAAAGATAAATTTTTTTTTACGACGTTTAACATGCCGGCAAAAAAAAGTTACATTAAGGTGATATAAGCTAAGTACTGGGTGGAAGTGACCCCAAGGGCGCACACAGGTTTAATACAATTATAAAGTATGAACTCTCCTCTCATGACAAAGAGATTGGTGTATCAAACTTAGGGATCGGGCCATAAATACGAAAATAAGATATGAAAATATGAATTTTAGCGACATCTAGCGACGTCCAAAAAAATTAAAAATTTTTCCAGAACTGTTTTCGAAAAAGAAATCATATGGGGAGCGTACGGTGCACTTTTCTTTTGGTCCATATAAGGCGAGACGGCCTAATGTACATAATTTGTACATACTACATATGTTAAATATTATTTTTAATTTTTTAATTAATTTTTTATTTTCAACATTGGTTTACCTTTTTTGTATTTATACAGCAATGCACTAGACACAAGCGAAGATGAATGAAATTCTAACCCATCTAAGATACCTAATTGCATGCATAAAAAAATATTTAAATTGCAACATTTGTTCTTCCATATGTACATATATACATACATACTTAAAGGCAAATATAAATATGTATGTACCAGGCAGCTATTAATCTACAAACACAGAGCAAGAGCTTGGCAGGAAATTTAAAAACAGCTTTTAGATACTGTTATATACATACATAGAAGTATAAATATACTATGTACATACACATATAAATAATATAATAACACTTATAAATAATAAATAATTTCATGCATTTATAGAATAAATCATTTAGTTAATAGCTTGGATAGGACAATTATTTAAAATATATATATATGTATGTATATGCATATATACGATATTTATCAATAACTACTAACCAATGCAAATATGATATTAAACTTAAATTAAAACTTAATATATACTCTTGTTTTTTTTTTTTGTGTGTTTTTATTTCCCCTTTCATACCATTTTCCATCATTCATTTTTTTTTTATTTTAATATTATTTCCATGCGGTTTTCGGTTTATGGACATAATGCAAATCTTTCCCCCCTAAATATAAACACCAATTTCAACACCAATCCGTCACCACCGTCCTGCCAAATCTTAATCCTCATCCCATTATGTGACCTTACTTGTAATGGTATTTAGGCTGCATGAGCAAACGGATGCTTTAATGTAAATTGTGAATGTCAAACTTTTGTCACCATCACCACTACCACCAGCAACAACAAGAATAATTAAACAAGCATAAAACAAATTAAAGCAACAACAAAACAAAAAAGCTATTGAAACCAGTGAAATGGTAAATTTTTAATTTTTAAGCTTTTAAAGCTATAAATTTTCCTTTAAAACCAGTTTTAATAAATATCACTTAAAAAAATATTTAAAAAATTATATGTAAATAAAATTTAAAAAATATCTTTAAAAAATTTTAGTTATTAAACTTCAATAACACAGAAACACCAAGAGTTAATTGTATATTAAATTACAAAAATCTGGCAATTTGTATTTTAACTAATTGGCATTTATTAGACTATTATTTGTATGTATAAAAATTTTCATCTATAATTTTAATTTCTATATACATAATTAGTTAATTTGTATGCACAAATGTCATCAGTTATGCTTTTAAATATATCAACAATTGTCTTTGTCTTTTTTCTCGTCACCATACTCGACCGACATACATATTTACATATGTATCCGCATATATATTAAACTTCGGCACTTGTCATCATTCGACCTCACGTGTGTACGTATTATTCTACAACAAATCATATTTATGAACCTAACCACCAATAACGGCACAACAACTGCAACTAAAAAATAAAAATAAAAAAAAAAACAATATCGAAATTTGCCGCAAAGTAGCTACGAAACTGGATTATCTTCGCCTGTGCGCAGCGGTTACCTGAAACGGAAAACCTATCTAAGTCTTCACTAAATGGAATGGAACAAATTTTCTTCCGAAGAGAGAAATCTCACTACGAAAAAAAATATATATACAAAACGCTGTACCTACTAAAGGATTTTTAGTATAAATAAGCGCTGCATGGCTTAGTAATAAAGGATGCCGCGTAGAATTGAAAAAAGAAACCTATCCAACAAAAGTATTCTGGCAGCTAATTTAAAGCAAAAATCTAAAAAGGAAAACGCTTCTTTTGTCCGCCGCCAACCACGTACTCTTGCCTGATCGCCTGATCGCCTCTTCGCCATCTTGCGCTCTTCCGCTTGCCATAAAGCTTTAAGGATATTTTTAGCTTAAAATCCCAATAAAAGCATTACTTTCATTATCTCGAAGAGCATATACTATATACATAGCAAATAGTTAGAGAATCAGCAGCGTAGTATGTATAGATATACATATTTATGTAGCTCTGCATAGAGAGCGCTGCTTAGTTAGATCTCCAACAAGTAACCTGAAATCACAAAAAATTAATACAAATATAGTATGTACGATCACTAATAATAACCAACTACATGTTTACCTGTGAAATGTACATACAAACATAAGTACATACATATGTATCCATAGCATTTTTATAGAGGATTGTGATGAAGCAACAGCCCAGCGTTTTACGCGCATCCACTAATATCGAATAGTTATTGCGAATAATCCTTTTGCATTCGCGACTAACAAAGCAGAATTAAGTGCAGCATTAAAACCACAAACAAGGAACATGCAAGACCAAGACCAAAAACAAAAAAGAAATTAAGAAAAGTATAAAAAATGAATGCTAGTATGAATACTAGTAATAGAGTTTTAAAGTATAACACGCCTAATGTGTCACGTGGTAAGTAAAATTTAAAAAAATATGTTTATAACCTGGAATATCTACACTCACACATACATATGTACATATGCTCGTGACAAAAAAAAAGTTACGCAAAACTAAACAAAAAGTGAAAAATTTCGAATAATACATATACTTAAAACTTAAAGTCTTTCTCTAACTTTATCGATTTTAAGAGTTTCTAATTTTTGGGGCCTTTTGATTTTCCATTCTCAAATTTACAACCAATTTCACGAAAGAATTTAAGTGAAAAATAATTGTATTCCCTGCCAGATTTCATATAAAATTCAAGTCAAAAAAAATAATAATAAAATTTTACTTTCGTGAAACTGGCTGTTAAAGTTTTGAGTATGTTTCTTTCCATCACAAACATTAGGCTGGGGCGATTTGTATGGAGTGAAATTAATCGATAACATGCCATCGAAATTACATTTCTCTCATTTTTCTGAGTAGAAAACTCTTCAACAACATTTGTCTTAAATTAATTTTGATGTTCCGGAATTTGGTTTTGATGGGCCAAGACGGATTTTTGAAAATCGAAAATGGGCAAAAAATACCCGGGCCAATATGCACATCGAATTGAAGCAGACTTTTATGCTGAATCCAAAAATGAAATCAGAATTAAAATCGTATTAGTCGTTTTAGAGATATAGCCCTATTTCCGGCTTTGTAGGCTGAATGCCCAAACTCGCATATTTTCGCAATTATGTATCTCTTACCATATATAACTTATCTTAAATTTTCTTGCAAATTACTTAAAGATAAGCAAAGTCAATATAGCAAACATATTTTAAAATTATTATATAGGTAACTCCCGGTATAGGAGAACTAGAGTGCACTCTTTCTTCTTTAGCCCAAAATCTATGTTATAGTTATTCGATATCGTTGACTTTCGTTGATAGCGCTTTGTGTAGAATAAATGCTCCAAGTCAAAAATTTCAGAATTTTATCTGCCAAAACTGAATAGTTATTCCTTAAAACGTAAATTATGCTGCTTCAAAAATTGTAAATCGCCCCGCCTTAACATTTAATATATGTATGTATGTACGTACCGTATTGAAGTTCCACAAAAGTAAGTACCCATCAAAAAACTCGATGACCGTGGAATTAAGAGGGTAATCCAGAAAAACCCTGGCAATCGCTTCCACATTCATTGACAGAATGCCTGACATTAGCATGGGCTTGTCATTGGAGGAAGGACTTGCTCACTGCATTACCGCCGAATGAATAATTCACGCAATACCGCAAGGATTCTAGCGAATCAAATAAAGAATTGCTTACAGGGAAGCAGAGAAAGAAGGCGAAGTTTCCACTGAAAATAACGGTATTTATTCCAGTTCATTTTTCGCGCTCCATTCTACATTACATTACGTGGAATGGGTAATGGAAGCTCATTCTACTCTGCATTACTGGCAATGCGTGAAAGAAGTGATGAACTCGTCAGATGTTCCATGGCAAGGCCTTCTGTCATGCCTGACTGGTAATAACGATGACCAGATTTTTGCTGGGTAGCTAATGCCCGAAAAAACAATAACAACAATAAAAACCTAGCAATAATAATATCTAGTAAGTAGAGTTAGTTGATTTAATTCAATTGCATAAAATAAAACAGTTTAGCTGCTTAGGAAACAATTTACTAATTGAGTGTAAGTATTTAATGATAAATCAAATAATATAATTCTTAATTGAGAGTAGATACTTCTCAACTAGCACTTTCCCAAGCTTTTCCAAAGTTTTCTTTACATTTTCACAGAACCCATGCAACTCCTCTTACTCCTTTTTAGTTTATAGAAAGCTGCTTTGAAATTTTAATTTTCTTCTTGCAAACATTTTGCTGGGAATTTGTTGTATGAAAGCCGTAATTATTTACAAGACAAGTAATCAGTATATCTCCAAAATGAGTTAGTACAATACTTATACATATATGCCGCGTTATATGGCAGTTTGAGTTTTGTAGAATGCAGCACAAGCTTGAGAACTATCTTTGACATACTTAGTTAGAAGTACTAGTCCGAAAGAATATATCGCACACTTAATCAAAAAGCGTCACAACTCAAAAAATTTGAAATATTCAGGAGAGGCAAAAAACTGTTTTTGCTGACATGGGTGCAATTTTATAATCAAATAAAGTTGCAAATGGTATTAAAGCCTGTATAAAGCTGACTTACAAACAGTTTTTTTAGTTTTGTTTGGTAGTTTTGACAATACGAGCCAATTTAGAGTTGTGACTCTTTAGTTGAAATTTTTTCTTTGGGTTTATGGTATTAAGTCAAATTGTGTCTCCTTAGTTGAAAATATGTTTTGATTTACCCTTAAAAGTCCTCAAACACTAACTAATTAGCAAAAAGGAAAGGAAAAACAAAAAATATTAACTTCACGTTGTATATTTTAGGGTAAGTATTCAATTTAAAAGGTAAGTATATAACAGGTAAGTATGTAAAAAGGTAAGTATAAAATTCAAGTTTAAGAGTAAATTCAACAAGGCAATTTAACAGGTAAGTTAATCAAATTGAATTAAATCTTCATCCATGTCTTCAACACATTTTCAAAAGCAAATGAAAACTAAAGAAAAAAAAATTTTGCATAAAATTTCTAATAACATGTTTCTAATATGATAATCTTGAAAACTCTAACCTTAATAGTAATACTTACATTGATTTAAATTATCAATTATCATAATTACTTGTATCAAAGATAATATACTTGGTTATACATACTTACTTTTTCTATAAAAAAAAATTACACCTCTGAACGATATAGCAAACTATTTCACACTTTATCAACTAAAGTGGCACAAGACGAAATATATTTCAAATTTTTTCAGCTAAAGTGTAACAAGTCGAAATAAGACTCTTTAACTGAAAATAAAACTACACTGTTGCTTAAATGCAAACTGTCACAACTATAAATAGTACTCTTTAGTTGATACTGTTCAAGCAGGTAACATAAACGCAAGTAACATCAAAACAGACATAACGGAATTTCTCCACCTAAGGAAGGCAGTGTTGGAGAAGAATTTTTCACAGTCGTTAGGTATGTGTTCTGAGAACTGTTTTATGGAAAAAAGTCGATTTTGAAAAATTTTGAGTTGAGACTGTTTTTGATTTAGTGTGCGATATCTTAAATTAATTTTACATCACTTCGCTGGGCAATCGAAATTACTTAATGGAATAGCAAGCCGTGTACAAATAATTGCCTACCATTCAAACAACTCGTACATACATAAATACATATATACATATCTACATATGTAAAAGTTTTACCAAATCTACTTAACTTTTATTTATTTGCAATAAAGTTAAAACAGGAAGATTTACAATTTGTTTATGCTTTTTAATATTTACATTTCACAGGTACCTGGCTAGAAAGACTGTTTCCTCCTGTTGTATGATGATGTTTCAATCAACATAATAAATTAATTAATATGTATTTATGTATGCATGTTTGTTAAATGGTTTAGAAACTAAAACTAACATTTAAAAAAAGTAAATAAAAAAGGAGATAATACAAAAATTGTAATGCTTAATACCGGATTTTCGAGAAAATTTGATTAAGATATAAAAAATAATACATATGTATGTACATAAGTATATACGCATATGTGTGTGTATACACATTTACATAAACATGCATACGTACACAATATATGTAAATCAAGGAACAAAGTTCAAATTATATATAATTATTAGAGAATTAATAGAAGAAAATATAACTCAAAACCAAAACAAAACAAAACAAGTAAGGAAGCCTAAGTTCGAGTGCAATCGAACATTAGATACTCAGCTGTATGCTTTCATTGTTTGTTTGCGTTTGTTCGATATAGGGTGTATTTTATATGAAAAGAGTGCTGCATAAACAGGGCGCAGCCACGCCCATTTTCAAAATTTATATCAATCATCCAAATAAGCATACAAATATTATTGTTAGTGCAAAATTTCATCCCTCTATGACTTTTAGTTACAAAGACTTCACGTTACAAATTCCAAAAGGGTGTTCCAGAAATATCTTTGTTAAAAAGTAGGCGTGGTCATAAACCGATTTCAATACATTTTTGCGTGTCTATTAACACATGTTATAAAAGTGTATAAACCAAGTTTCGTCATAATATCTCAATTATTTGTCGAGTTAAAGGCTAAGAAATCTCATATATCCCTTTGTCTAAAAAGAGGCGGTGCCACGCCCATTTTCCAAACTTTTTTATTTTTTGTTTCCGGTCTATTGTAAAACTCATGTCACAAAATTTCAATGAATTATCTTTATATTTCACATAGATATCGCTTAAAATGGTTTTATTAGGTCACTTTATAATACACATATATAAAAGTGGGCGCGGTCGTCAACCGATTTTGGTAATTTTTCGTCCACACATTTGGCTAAGTAAATATATCACGCGTACCAGATTTCATCGATATATCTTTAACGGTTTCTGAGTTATGGCTTATTAAACTTTCAATATTCGCTCCTTAATAAGTGGGCGTGGCACCGCCCATTTTCCAAAATTTTTGTAGTTTTTGTTTTATGTCCATAGTTGGACTCCTGCCACAAAATCTCAGTGATTGATCTTTATATTTGACAGAGATATCGCTTAAAATGTTTTTATTAGGCCCCCTTATATTTCCTATATATAAAAGTGGGCGTGGCCGTCAACCGATTTTGATAATTTTTCGCCAAAACATTTGACTAAGTAATTATATTACGCGTACCGAATTTCATCGATATATCTTCAACGGTTTCTGAGTTATGACTCATAAAACTTTCAATGTCTGCCCCTTAATAAGTGGGCGTGGCACCGCCCATATTCCAAAATTTTTGTGTTTTTTGTTTTATGTCCATAGTTGGACTCATGCGACAAAATTTCAATGATAGATCTTTATATTTGACAGAGATATCGCTTAAAATGGTTTTATTAGGTCACTTTATAATACACATATATAAAAGTGGGCGTGGCCGTAAACCGATTTTGATAATTTTTCGTCAAAACATTTGTCTATGTAAGCAAATTACGCGTACCAAATTTCATCGATATATCTTCAACGGTTTCTGAGTTATGACATATAAAACTTTCAATGTTTGACCCTTAATAAGTGGGCGTGGCACCGCCCATTTTCCAAAACTTCATCAAATTTCTTCATAAGGGCCCGAGCTCAATACGTGGGTAAAATTTTAAAACTCTAGCTATATTAGTGGCTGAGATACCAAATTTCCGATTTTTTCTATATAGGAAAAGTGGGCGTGGTCATGGTCCGATTTCGCCCATTTTCAATACCAACCGTCCCAGTCTCGATACCAACTTGCGTTCCAAATTTCATCAAAATATCTCAATTTTTGCGCGAGTTAGAGTGTTTACAGACGGACGGACGGACGGACGGACGGACAGACGGACGGACGGACGGACGGACGGACGGACGGACGGACGGACGGACATGGCTCAATCGATTTCTCTTTTCACCCTGATCATTTTGATATATATAAGTCTATATCTATCTCGATTATTTCATTCTGTTACAATCCACCGTTATGTGATTAAAACTATAATACTCTGTGTACTAGTACAGCTGAGTATAAAAAGAACATACATACATATATGCATACATACTCATATAAAAACATCCCAACAGACCAGGAAGTAAGCGAAATGTAATAGGACTTGAGAACAAGCTTATAACAATTGTCCATTGTAAGCTTATTGCAATACAGTTTTTATAAGCTTAATTGTAAGCTTATTCACAAGCATGATTGTAATAATTGAGGAACACTTACTTAAAAAGCTTGAAAAAAATATTACGATAAGCTTACTTTATACTCGCAATGAAAGCTTAAAAAACTATTAATAATAACATTGTTTTAAGCTTGCTGTAAAATTTTTTTAAATTTTGGTTTTACAATGATTCATACAATTCATTGATTCCTTTTTCGAAAAGGGAAGTATAAAAGCCTCAATAATGTTCAATATAATGTTGAATGTACCACTATATGATACCGTTGGATTGAATTTCAGGTTGATGTTATGGTCCGAAACAGGAGGAGAATATAAAATAAAGAACATTGCAGTAAAGGTGAAGAAGGAAAGAAAAAGAAAAAAAAAATGCAAATAAAAATTTATTTTTTTCTTTTTTCTACTATTTATACATACAATCATATTTATAAGCTTACAACAAGCTTTCACAAGTAATATTTTTCTACAATTCCATTTGTAAGCTTATAAAAAGGGTGCCGTTTTGATTTTTCTACAATTGTTCTTAAGACATTTTCAATACTTTACACAAGCTTTCCTCTAGCTTAACGCTTATATTTGTAAGCTTGTTATAATATTATTCTCAAGCCCTTTGGTCTATTGGGATGCATACCTACAATCTTGTACAACAATAAAAACGAGAAAACTCAAATATCTAGCTTCTGAAAGACTACTGTGAAAATATAAAAAAGTAAACAAAAACAAATTTTTAATAGAATTTATTCCAAAGTAACGGCTAAAGTCTCCATAAAAAATTTGAGAATGTATGAAACTAGTTGCATATTTTAGCGGGAACTTTATTTCCTGCGACTCTCCACTCCATTACATTGGAAACCGCTACTAAAAAATTAACTTACACATTGAAATTGCTTTTTAAGTAAATCACTAAAAAAAACTCTAAAAAGATTTGAATAAAAAAAGAAAATTCAAGAAATAAATTTAAATCCAAGATTTGACAACTTCTCGCCAAATAAGAAAAGTGAAATTTTAATAAAAAAAAAATATTAGATCTTTCTGCTTCGTCGTGATAGCGTTTTGAAAAGTGTGCTGCATTTACATATGAATGTACATTAGACTGGCCGCAAATTTTTTTTTCTCGAATTCTATTAATAAACACTGCCTAAAAGGTGAGGTATGGTATAAGAAATAACGTCCTATTTTTTTATTCAGATCGCACCAAGCTTTGTTGACCCTCATCAAGCTTAAAAGGTTAAAAAATTTTTTCTTTAATTAATTTTTTATTTTTTTATTTTATGAAATTTCAAGAAATTAAGAATAATAAAAATAATATCAATTCAATAAAATGGACTTTTTGTGAGACGGAAATGTCTTACGATAATGTTCAACTACTTGCAGTAGGAATTGTTTATCCTCTTCGTCATACGTTAAGGTACGGTTAAAGTCTGTTATCAACTTAACTGCCCTTTCGGCTGCATCGTTCACCACTGCCAAAGTTTGACATGCCGATTTCGCTTTGCGATAATCATCTTTGGTTTGCCACGTAGAAGGATCCGAATTTATAAATGATGTATTAATATTCAAAGAAATGCTTTCATCGAAAAATGATAACCCAACAATTTCCTCACTCAAGTACCACAAATGGTTTTTAATCTTATGCAACAAGGCATTAGAAACTTCTTTATCAAAATATAAAATGGCATCTTTTATTAATTTGAGATCTTGTGCTGGTGCATCTATTGCATTAATGCATGTAAACCAATATGGAACGTAAATGTTTGTCAAGAAGATACAAATACTGCGAAGGTTTTTCAATTCCGATGAAGTCAATTTGAACTGATCGCGAAACAAAAATATTTTATAGCAATATATGCATTTCGACATGAACCTAGCATGCGATGTTGCTCCGGGTTGGCGTACTTTAGTAAAGTTTGGAACATTTTCTCCAATAAAAAGCAATGACAGTTGGAGAAGCTCCTAATAATCGGACCTTGAACTTTTTGATTTTTCGTACAACCGATACACAACTTCATACAACAGCCCCAAAAACATTGCGATTTCCAGCGCAACATGCTCATGTTGTATAAAAAATTGCAAGGTGTGTGGCTGGCATCATGACGATCGGATAGTGTACGCACACTATTCATTGTGGTTCATGTACGAGTAACATAGTTCTCATAATAAAGCGAGTTGTTGTACTTCACTACAAGAAAACCAAACGAGTAAGGTCCGGTTATACTTGCATAGCACAGCAGCGCACAACATAAGAACTGTCACATACGAAATCTGTTTAATTGGATTTCCGTGTAATCGATTACTCAACGCATAGCGGCACAGGGCACAGCATAGAAGTCTGTTGAATTTTGATTTCTGTGTTATGTGCTATGCGATTTGACATTTGGCAACACGAATGTGTGTGTGCTGAGTGTGCGAAGGGTTGCACGCAAGGCTAATTTATACAGGTTAACTTACTAAACAGCTGATTTTTCACTTTTTTCTACTGTTTTACTTTAATAATGGTGCTTATATCAAACTGGGATCAATTTTGAGCATGGTGCAATATGATTTCTACAAAGGCGAACTATGATTTTGACAGAAGCACCACAGAATACACAAACAATTTACATGGAGTGTGTATGTATGTATGTACGAATGTCGGGATGCGAAAACTTTTATTAATTAACCATGGTTGCACGTCTATGCGAAGTATAATCAGCTCTATGCGCTATATGTTTTGCGCTGCCCTGCTTTGCAATGCTATGCAAGTATAACAGGGCCTTAACTCGTTTGGACATATGAATGTACTCATGCAACAGTCTACTGACTACTGCTGACTATTTCTGGTAAAACTGTCAAACGATCAGCTGTTTGGAAATTTACTTCCCTGCTGGAATAGTTAGACTCATTTCAACATTTGTATCAGCACGTTAAGAGCAGGGTGAAAAACAGCAGCAATAGCTTTGTTCAACAACTTTACTTGCAACAAGAGCACCAGTGACAAATTAAGAGTAAAAACGAGTAAAAGAGAAAATTATCAACCAAAGTTATTGAACACAAAATCGTAAACATTTGCAAGTAAACAGCTGATGCGCTGTTTCCACAATTTGATTTTTAGGTTAGGTTGTAATTGAAATGTTTGAAATTGAAAATGAATGTAAATATCTGAATTAGGAAGACGAAAATCTACTTTGGATATTCCACAACATCGTCAAGATTCCTTTTTGCGCTAATTTATTTAGTATGCAATTAGAAATTTGCGATTAAAATGTTGGCATATTTCCAATTGCAATTTTTGTGATCATATGTTTTTGACGCTTCTATTTTTTTAAAGCTGCAAGTAGTTGCAAGTGAAAATTTTACTTGCAACTATTTTCAACTCTCTCGAAGTCTTACTCTCCCAATTTGGGTCTCTTTTGCAAATTTTTTGGGTTATTGAACATAAAATTCGTAACTATTTGTAAAAGCAATTTAAAACTTTGAGTTATTGAACAAAGCTAATGTCTTGGAATTTGATTGTTTTTGCTCGTTAAGTACCGTTATATTCACTTAGCAACTCAAAGCAACGGTACTGATACTTTGTTTTAGGTGTAGAAAACGCAAGAAGGGCTCAGCAAGAGAATTTTTATCTCTCAAAACAGACATATTAAAAAAAATCATGTTCAAGGTTAAAAAATAAAATTTTCCATACATTGGGCTCAATGAGGGCCAAGTAGACAACAACGGATCGGGCCAAAAAATTAAGGCCGTCTTTTTAACCCTAAACCTCATATTTTAAGAACTGTTAATATACAAATTTCAACAAAAAAAAAATCCATACATGCTGCGGCCAGTCTAATGTACATAGATATACATATGTGTCTGTGTTTGTAAACTTTAGGCAAAAAATAAGTTCGATAAGTGTTAGCCAATTGAAAAACAAAAAATTTAAAAGATAAAAGTTAAATACTTCATTAAGTGAAGATGTAGTAGTTGTTGTTTTATGTACGTACTTTAAATTATGTATTCGTAATTTTCTAACTGTACTAGGTACCCACATAGTTCTCAGTGATTTCTAAAAACGCTGCCTAAAAGTAGACTACAAAAATTATGCATAATAAATAGCATATAACTTTTACTAAAAACTGCGCTTAGCTTGTAGTTTTCAAATGTACATACATATGTACGCATATTGCATATTCTGTATATGAGTAGTCCACTCTCACTAGAGCCTCAAGCTCTATTTTATTTGAATATTTTTTTGTTATTACCTTAAAGCTTAGCCCATAAGGAATTTAGGAATAAAAAAATTAAACAGTAATATGACAGATTTTCGCAAATTCGATATATATATAAAATAAAATCTATTATTTATACTATAAATTAAACATGGAGACTTTTGAAGAAGTATTTTTTATTTGATGCTTTTTTCCATAATACAGAGAGACTTTTGAGAGTGGACTACTCATATATATATATATATATATATATATATATATATATATATATGTATGTGTTCTGAATGATATTATTAAAAATATTCTATTATCGAATATGGAAAAGCCTACAAGTTATTTTCTAAGCTTATAAGTCTGTATTCACTTAAAATCTAAGTCTAAGCAAAGCTTGCCTGAAAAAATTTGCGATGATTCCTTTTTATAATACTGGTTTCTTTTCTTCCATGGGTGCTTTACAAAGTGTATGTGTTTTGAGATCACCTATTTCTTTACTCATTGCATAGAATTCGTAATATAATTTTTGCTTATCAAATATTTTTATTTTCTTCAAAAGTCAACAAACACCTTATTATACCTATTAAAATTAAGCCGACTTTCAATAAAAAAAAAATACTCCCATTGAAGCACCATATACTTCAGCGAAGCAGTGATGAAATACAAATACCAATTTTTTCTCGAAGACATCTAGTAATTATTGTTGGCTTTTTTTTAGTTAGCAAGAAAAACAAAGCTTCTTAATAAAAATTGATTAAAAATTATAAAATAAAATAAAATAAAATAAAATAATATAAAATGAAATGAAATAAAATAAACTAATTGTAATAAAAAAATGTTTAATATAAGAACAAATATTAAAAATAAAAGTTATATTAATTTAGAAATGTACATACATATGTACGTATGTAAATGGTATTAAAAGTGTAAAGATATATTCTCATAGTCATGGTATACAAACAAACATGCAAATACATCATTATTTACATATATACAGACATACATACATATATTTTCATGAAAATATACTCATTGCATAGACGAAAAGGAAAAAAAGTTCAAAATTATATTTTTAGAACGAGTCAAAGCTTTGAAGTAAAAGATGACGAAGAAGAAATTAAAGCAAATATGCACCGAGAAATACATATTTACATACAAACAAAAACACTCTGAATCTAATTCAAATAAAGTCAGTCTAAATGAAGATGCAAAAAAAAGCAAAAAATTATGACCAAAAACTAAAATAAAAAAATTAAACAACTTGAAATTTGCGATGTTTGGTTAAATGAGAGTAAAAAAAAATAATAATTAAACCAATATTTAATACCTAATACATAATGGTTCCATGTTAAAAATTTTCGAAAGAAAATCAATGTTGAGTGCTGTTACTTTATTAAAAATGAAAAATAAATAGAAAAGCAAAAGCAGAAACCAATAAACTATTTAAATATTCTCGAATTTGTGGCATTAGTGACCGCCCGCAAAAAGTATCGGTTTGAATTTCCAGGTAACATGTGCTAACATGTACATATGTATGTAATTAGAATTAAGTTTTTATGTGTACGCAATTTATGATATGGAAAGTTGCAAAAAATTATATATGTATACATATATACATAATAAATAATAAAAAAAAAAATTGAAACTACTCTTATCTTATTGTTAATTATTCTGCATTAATGTAAGATTTCCATTGTATATGTAAGTATATGTGTGGTGAAGAGAAATATTAGTAATAAAGCAAAATGAAAGTAAATACATATATGTACATATATACATGAAAAGAAATGTTTTATTTTGCGTTGGTTGCCGCTGTGGTGCAGTGGGTAGAGTGCTCGCCTGCTATGCCAGAGGTCTCGGGTTCAAACCACGGTCCGAGCCAAACAAATTTTTCTAATTAGTAAAAATCCAATTATTGGGTTTTTTAAGAGCAGCGGTCACCTCTCGGCAGTGGGCGGCATACCCTCCGAGAGTATTTCTGCCATGAAAAAGCTTCTCACAAAAAATGCATTCGCCGTTCGGAGCCGGCATAAAACTGTAGGTCCACCCAATTAGTAGGAAAAACAAAAAGGAGCACACCTCGAATTGGGAGAGAAGCTCGGCCATAAAACTCGTCAGAGTTATAATAGCGCCATTGTATTATTATTATTATTATTTAGATCTATCATCGCCAGGGTATAGCTCACCAGCGCCATCGTAAGTACTACAAATCAAAACCGAAATGCATAGCGAGTACTAAGTTGCGCTTATTTTAATAATAAATAAAATACTTAAATAATAGGCTCTTACTGGGTACAGGTTGGTTGTTTAGAGTGGCGAATTCCACTGGCTCAAATTAGCGCCGAAGCACGCATTTAATACCAAGACTCGTGACTATGAATAAATAAAGAGTAAAAGAGAACAAGCAGTTCGGAAACTAGACAAGGTCCCTATGTATATACGTACATCCTGTTAAGTTTAAATATTTAAGAAGCCCCTCTCACCTGGCGTTCTTGTGTTTCGAGAGGTCGTCGAAAACTGCCTTGGCAGTGCGAAGAACAATCGCGTGGTGGAAGATTACAGCTGCGACACAAAGTGTTATGTTCCAATCCCAATCGGGCTACCCAATCGGAATACCAATGGTTCAATATCCTGTTGCTACCGCAGTTAAGCGGAAAATATCCCTCCTGTACATCTTTAGAATGGCTAAAGATCACATGTCAATGTGTGAAGGTCAAAGACTTTTGCAGAACCTGCAGGCATACTATGTAGATACAGAGTCACACATATATGTAAATGTTTGTTGCATTTGTCTGAATGCCGACCTCTGTATTGTAGAAAAACTCTACAGGTGAGTTTTGATTACCACATCTCGATAATTTCACTTGCAGCTGTGTTTTCGTCAACAGTGAAAAAATACTTTTGCTTGAATGACTAACTTCTCTAAGCAAAACGTATCTATCTATAAATTTAAGACGCAAATATGACTAGACTGATGAATAAATTAACACAGGCGTTATTAGTACAATTAATATAAAAAAGCAAGATTAAATTCCTTTATCTATATATTAATACGCTAACATGAATTTTTTCCGTGAAATTTTGAAACGAAATGAAATTACAATCAGAGATGCCAGATAATCTCCGCTAAAACTCCCACAGAAATTGGAAAAAAACCTAATTTCCCACATTTTAAATAAAACAAGTAAGGAAGCCTAAGTTCGAGTGGAATCGAACATTAGATACTCAGCTGTATGCGTTCATTGTTTGATTGCGTTTGTTGGAAACAGGTGTATTTTATATAAAGCGAGTGCTGCATTAAGTGGGCGTAGCCGCGCCCATTTTCAACATTGTTATCAGTCATCCAACTAAGCATATGAATATTATTCTTTATGCAACATTTCATTCCTTTATGACTTCTAGTTACAAAGATGTCACGTTACAAATTTCCAAAGGGTGTTCCAGAAATATCTTTGCTAAAAAGTAGGCGTGGTCATAAACCGATTTCAATAAATTTTTGCGTGTCTATTAACACAAGTAATAAAAGTGTATAAACCAAGCTTCGTCATAATATCTCAATTATTAGTCGAGTTATAGGCTAAGAAATCTCGTATATTCCTTTGTCTAAAAAGAGGCGATGTCACGCCCGTTTTCCAAAATTTTTCTATTTTTTCTTTCTGGCCTATTGTGGAACTCATGCCACAAAATTTCAATGAATTATCTTTATATTTGACAAAGATATCGCTTAAAATGTTTTTATTATCTTTATAAAATGTTTTTATTAGGCCACTTTATAATACACATATATAAAAGTGGGCGTGGTCGTCAACCGATTGTGGCAATTTTTAGTGCAAACATTTGTCTAAGCAAGTATATCACGCATACCAAATTTCATCGATATATCTTTAACGGTTTCTGAGTTATGACTCATAAAACTTTCAATGTTTGCCCCTTAATAAGTGGGCGTGGCACCGCCCATTTTCCAAAATTTTTGTGTTTTCTGTTTTATGTCCATAGTTGAACTCATTCGACAAAATTTCAGTGATATATCTTTATATTAGACAGTGATATAGCTTAAAATGTTTTTATTAGGTCACTTTATAATACCCATATATAAAAGTGGGCGTGGCCGTCAACCGATTTTAACAATTTTCCATCCAAATATTTGCCTAAGTAAGTAAATCACGCGTACCAAATTTCATTGACATATCTTCAATGGTTTCTGAGTTATGACATAAAACTTTCCATGTTTGACCCTTAATAAGTGGGCGTGGCACCGCCCATGTTCCAAAATTTCATCAAATTTCTTCATAGGGGCCTGAGCTCAATAAGTGGGTGAAATTTCATCGCTCCAGCTGTATTAGTGGCTGAGATACCAAATTTCCGATTTTTTCTATATAGGAAAAGTGGGCGTGGTCATGGTCCGATTTTGCCCATTTTCAATACCAACCGTCCCAGTCTCGATACCAACTTGCATTCCAAATTTCATCAAAATATCTCAATTTTTGCGCGATTTATCGTGCGTACGGACGGACGGACAGACGGACGGACGGACATGGCTCAATCGATTTCTCTTTTCGCCCTGATCATTTTGATATATATAAGTCCATATCCATCTCGATTATTTCATTCTGTTACAATCCACCGTTATGAAATCAAAACTATAATACTCTGTGTACTAGTACAGCTGAGTATAAAAATCCCACAAAATTCCCACCGAATTTAAAGCATTTATTTCAGTAATATAAGAATATATAATTGTAAAAAAAGTCGGGTTTTATGAAATTTGTTGCAATTTTCAACACAAGTGTCTTAGCTTCTTGCCCTAGTCGGTGTATAAGTACATTTCGGCTTTGCAACAATGCGTTAAATTCATTGAAAAAGTTAAGAACGTACTTCAAAAATCTAAAATAAGCCTTGTTTTGAATTCTTTCCAATTCTTCATAAATAGTTTCTGCTTTTTTATGCTTATCTTCAAATGAATCCAGGCGAAAATAGCTTTTAAGTGGCTCCCAATTCTCCAAAATTCTTTCTATTATTAACAATACAGTACGAATGTGCTCAATGAAAAATAAATTACCTAAGAGTGGCGCTTATTAACACGCTTTTATTAGTTTCACCTGTATGTATGTATGTATTTATGTAAACAAGTTACGTATATGCAGTGTAGTTCACTGTATGTTTACTTGTACGCATGTATGTTTTTGCATTGCATAAGTTAACACGAAAGCGTGTGTATGGGAGTTTTTCAGTGTGAGATGTGTTTATTTTAAGTTATACTATAAATTATAAATATGTACACTGAGAAAAAAAATATATGGAGGGGTCAAAGAAATTGTTTACCTATTTTGAACACTACTTTCTTTGTTTTGAGTAAATTTTCCTTAAAACATGTTAAAAGGTTTATAAAATATTGTTGTTACATGCGTTACCATGGTTTCATATACTTGTTTTGAAAAAATTCATACATTAAAATAATGAAAAATTCTTTAAGCGCCATTCCATTCCCAACTTTCCTTGTTTTGAAGACTTGATTTCTTTAATTTTGAGAAATTAAATTCCCATACAAATCCCCATGGCAACGAATTTGTTTGAAAGTTTTTTTATGTTTTTTCCACATTTTTGAGAAAAGTTACACAAAACAAAGAAAATTTTGTATTGGGACGCGTGTTCAAAATAAGGAAAATTATGTCTTTGATCGAGAGAAATTTTTTTTTTGAGTGTAGGTATGTAAACAGTTCTTCAACCAAAAAATCCCTTTTTTATATGGACGAAAACAAAATGTCCCTTTTTCCCTCTTTAAAAATTTTGCAGTGAAATATCCCTCAAAAAGGGAAATTTCCCTCAATCTGGCACCACTGATTACAATCGATTGTATGGCAGCTATATGTTATAGTGGTCTGATCTTGACAAATTTCGGTGACATTATTTAGGTCTATATGGGTCCAAACACTTCAAAGTTTCATGCCCTTAGCTATTTAAATGGAGAAGTTATACCCCAAAATGTCCATATCTGAACATTCGGTTGTATGGAAGCTATATGTTATAGTGGTCCGATTCGGCCGATTCCGACAAATGATCAGCTTCTCCTAAAAATACACTCACATTCCGAATTTCATGCAGATATCTCAAAAACTGAGGGACTAGTTTGCGATCAAACAGACAGACAGACAGACAGACTGACAGACAGACAGACAGATGCCATTGACTCATATTATATTATAAATATATTCAACTGCCGAATTTCAAGTCGATATCTCAAAAAAAGTGAGCCTCATGGCCATTCCGATTTGGAAAATGAGAAGAATTTTTGTTGTATGTGCTATTATAAGCAGGTATTGGCGCTCAGACGTCACATACCTACGACATATGCATACTGAATGAAAAGTCGTTTATCTCCCAAAATTTTAAAGATATTCAACTTCTGCTAATTGCAAGTCAAAATATATAATATTCGCTACAGCTCGACTAAATAACAGAAAAATCTGTTGTATAGTTTTTGAGAATTTCCAATTTAAACTTTAAAGGCGATTTTTTCAAAACTATGTTTTGTAACATACGACTTCCATTTCCTCAGACGACGATATAAATATGTATGTATGTACCTAAATATTGCACGTTCATGTATAAAATTGCTTACTTTCCATACCCTAGTTAATATCGAAAAGAGTATGAATGCGCTCAAAAAAACAATGTTCGAAAGTGAAGAATGCTAAGGTCATAAAATTAATTCGTTTGTTAATGTTTCTTACGCCAAAATTTGAGTTCATTAGCCCAATTTCGGTGCACTGTGTATCTCAAAATATGCATATGTACATATGTAGGTACATATGTATGTACATAGCTAAATAAAAAGAGAGCTAAAGAGAGAGGCTGCGTATTGTTATCAGCCATGAATGAAAATGATATTGGCTAAATATTCCAGCTAAATGGGAAAAATGTGTACGAGCCAGTTGGTTTATTTTAATGCTCCCGGTCGGTTGTCTTCTATCGAACGGTTGTGCTAACAAAACAAAATATTTAAGAAATACGTTGGCCATAAAAGTTTTTTTGGTTGTTGCAAAATTTATTCATACACACCATTCAAGGTGTGTGAGAAAATATAGCCAGAATATCTATATACTTGTTTATTCAATTCTATGCACATATGTACATATGTACCCAAAAGTGCAAATTCTTTACATTGGTATAGGAATTTAGCGAATAAATATTGTACATAGGTAGATACATATGTATGCACATATGTAGGTATAAGCAAAACCAGTGGCGGATTAAAGGTCCAGAGCGCCCTAGGCAGCCACTTTCTCGGCGCCCCTGTACCGACCATAAATAGCCATCATAATACTATAAATTTTAACTACCTAGTTGTTTTACACCCTAACAATCAAAATCTTTCCTCTTTATAATATTAGTGTAGATGTAGACATAGATGATGTAAAAGCTTAGATAATTTGTTAATCTCTACATATAATAAAATTGTAACAGGTCGATGTCTGTACATTGCAGATATCGAGAAAAAAATGATTGGGGGAAGCATTATTAAGCCAGTAGAATCGAAATCAACCATTTTTAGAATTTTTGTCTGTCTGTCATAATTTCTGGCATGTTGTTGAAAGTTTTCCGTCGCAAAAAGATTAGGAAAGTCAAGTAATTGTTAACAAAGATATTTAATAATAAAAATTTCTGAATAAATGATGGCTCACTTTCACTGTGACTCACTGTATTCCCATCAAAACAAATTTCAGCCATGGGAATTGTTGTTGCAAAAAGTGACAGGCACATTATGTGTCAATGGGAGAATGGGAAACTAAATAAACCAAATATGAAGAAGAATCGACCACAGTGTTGTATTCAAACGTAGCAAAATCTTCACAAGAAAATTGCCAAAATTCCTAATAAAATCAATTAAAACTCAAAAATATGTTAATTTTTTGTTATTATTGCTACAAATATAGCATTACAAATTCAATTCACCCAATAATTTTAAAGATTTAACGATTTCAAAATTCATTTCAATTTTTTATTGTAACTTTTGCACAGCACTACATGGTGACAGGCACATGCCAAACGATCAGCTGAGAGTGTCGCAACTTATAGATATAAACTATGCTGCTAACTAGAGTGCTATTGTTTTTGATCACTTGTGATTGGAGTAAAAGAGATAAACCTATTTTGAATAGATAGCCAAAGTATATAAGAGAGAAGGTGATGCAAGATCACACGTACGCAAAACCAGGCATCACTTTTCTCACAAGGCCCTTAAGAAAGTGCTGTCGACGATGCACAAAACATATCGCACACTAAATCAAAAAACGTCACAACTCAAATTTTTCGAAATCGGGTTTTTTCCATAAATTGGTACACAGAATATATCTCTAGCGGCTGCCAAAAAATCTTTTCCATCAAAGTCTTTTTTAACTGAGAAATAACTATTATACGTAGCCTTTTCCCATATCATTGCATATAAAAATTAAAAAGTTTTTACCTCTCCTGAAAATTTTTCAATTTTGAGTTGTAACGCTTTTTGATTTAGTGTGCGATATGTCAGCGATGAACAGCACGTGCGGTGTCAGCTGAAGATCACTGTCCCGTAGGGTGTCAAAGTTGTACAGACCGTCGTATCGTGGATAGGCGAGTGTGCAGACCAAAATTTTGGTTTGCACTCAAGTGTGCAGAAAATGGTTGCCAGAGTATGTAGTATATATTTATTTTCTCAATAGATCTCTACATATCGTAAGACTTATTGGCAAAGTGGAGATAATAAACAAAAAGCAATTGCTATTTCTCAAATTTTTTGTAATTTGACAAAAATTTGAATGAAGAAACTTTCAAAATTTGAGAAAAAGGCTTGAAAAAGTAATTGCTTTTTTATTAATATAATCTAATATTTTGATAATCGCCAAAAAAGTCGCCATCGCCAATTTTCATAAATTGGTCGCCAAAGTTTGTAAAAAATCGCCAATTTGGCGACAAATCGCCAGTACTGGCAAGCCTGACGACGCAACAAACGCGCAATATTGCACAATATATCGATGCTTGTGCAATATAATCGATTTATCTATTATCGATCTATTATAGATCAGCTTTAATTCTTAATCGTCGATATGTTATTTTCTTTATTTGTTTCTGAGCTCGCGCGCCCCTTGTAACTACGCGCCCCTAGGCAAGTGCCTAGTTTGCCTTAGGGATAATCCGCCTCTGAGCAAAACAGTATTTCACGTAAGTAATTGTATAAAGTGTCATTATACTTATTCATACATTAATTATATGTACATATTATGTACATACATATCGTAATACGATTTCCCAAATTGGAGAACACTTGTTCCGAATACTTGCGAAATTATCAGCTCAAAAATGTATGTATGTACATTAAGCCGTATCACGTTATATGGACAAAAAAAAGTTTAGTGTGTGTCAGTTTTATTTGAACACTTATGTCGAAAAAATATTTTTAGTGTAAAAATTTTTTTTTTAGGCCCGCGTTAAAAACAGCTAAATCGCGTTTTTTGTAATAACTTCCTTATTTGATGTCGGATCTCTATGATCTTAATGTTGCAGAAAAGGTCTCGCTCGGCACTATATTTGGCCCATATAAAGTTTCGACCTCAAAGGTTGTCCTGAGTTTTACCTTTAAAAATTTTGGAGTTACTATCCCTAGATTTTTTTATTTTTATCACTAATACAAAGCTCTCAAAAAACCATGAGGAATCCCCCAAAGAAATTCTAGCCTTTATGCAAAAACAAAAAAGTTATAACGTTGTAAAATGAAACACTTGTTTTTATACTCAGCTGTACTAGTACACAGAGTATTATAATTTTGATTTCATAACGGTGGATTGTAACATAATGAAATAATCGAGATACATATGGACTTATATATATCAAAATGATCAGGGTGAAAAGAGAAATCGATTGAGCCATGTCCGTCCGTCCGTCCGTCCGTCCGTCCGTCCGTCCGTACGCACGATAACTCGCGTAAAAATTGAGATATTTTGATGAAATATGAAATGCAAGTTGGTATCGAGACTGGGACGGTTGGTATTGAAAATGGGCGAAATCGGACCATGACCACGCCCACTTTTCCTATATAGAAAAAATCGGAAATTTGGTATCTCAGCCAATAATATAGCTAGAGTGATAAAATTTTACCCACGTATTGAGCTCAGGCCCTTATGAAGAAATTTGATGAAGTTTTGGAAAATGGGCGGTGCCACGCCCACTTATTAAGGGTCAAACATTGAAAGTTTTATATGTCATAACTCAGAAACCGTTGAAGATATATCGATGAAATTTGGTATGCGTAATTTGCTTACCTAGACAAATGTTTTGGCGAAAAATTATCAAAATCGGTTGACGGCCACGCCTACTTTTATATATGGGAACTATAAAGGGGCCTAATAAAAACATTTTAAGCGATATCTCTGTCAAATATAAAGATCTATCACTGAAATTTTGTGGCAGGAGTCCAACTACGGACATAAAACAAAAAATATAACAATTTTTGAAAATGGGCGGTGCCACGCCCCCTTATTAAGGGGCAAATATTGAAAGTTTTATCAGCCATAACTCAGAAACCGTTAAAGATATATCGATGAAATTTGGTACGCGTGATATACTTACTTAGTCAAATGTTTAGACGAAAAATTTCCAAAATCGGTTGACGGCCACGCCCACTTTTATATATGGGTATTATAAAGTGACCTAATAAAATCATTTTTAGCGATATCTTTGTCAAATATAAAGATAATTCATTGAAATTTTGTGACATGAGTTCTACAATAGACCGAAAACAAAAAATAAAAAAAGTTTATAAAATGGGCGTGGCACCGCCTCTTTTTATACAAAGAAATCTACGAGCCTATTACTCGACAAATAACTGAGATATTATGACGAAACTTGGTTTATACACTTTTATAACGTGTGTTAATAGACACGCAAAAATGTATTGAAAATCGGTTTATGACCACGCCTACTTTTTAACAAAGATATTTCTGGAACACCCTTTTGGAATTTGTAACGTGAAGTCTTTGTAACTAAAAGTCATAGAGGGATGAAATTTTGCACTAACAATAATATTTATATGCTTATTTGGATGATTGATACAAATTTTTAAATGGGCGTGGCTGCGCCCTGTTTATGCAGCACTCGTTTCATATAAAATACACCCTATATCGAAAAAACGCAAACAAACAATGAAAGCATACAGCTGAGTATCTAATGTTCGATTCCACTCGAACTTAGGCTTCCTTACTTGTTTTTATAAAAAATTACCACAGAGGAACGGCGAAACACGTCAACTTAATTTTTGGCTCCAGATTACGATGGCGTTTTTAGAAGTGCAGTGTATGCACTCCCATTTTCGAGATATTTAAGAAAACATTTTCAGTTTTCACATACAAAGCGATCCGATGTGGGGGCGTATGAGTAACTATTGTTGAGGTAATAAAAATAAAGAAAAGGGGAAAAAACTATACGTACATAGTATATGTATATAAAATGCATATGAGAAGGAAGAGAATTCCCTGCACATAAATTCCAATTTGTTTTAAAAGTTCGAAACCTGCACTGAAAAAACAACTTACCCAGATTATGGAAAAATGGGAATGTTTCGGCGCTTAAGACACATTTTCATTGTTTTGATGTACAATTTTCTTTAAATCAAGGAATAAAAACAACGTTTTGAAAGAAAATTTTATTCAAAACAATGAAAATATGTCATTAGCGGCGAATCATTCTCATTTTTCCATAATCTGAGTAATTTTTTTTTGAGTGTGAGCAAAGTAATATAAGCGACGAAGAATTCACTTTCAGAGCTCTGAAACTGCTTTCATAAATATCTCTAAATTTGGAGGACATCGTCATTTTTGGTCTCGGTTATCATAGATAATAATAATAATAATAATAATACAATGGCGCTATTATAACTCTGACGAGTTTTATGGCCGAGCTTCTCTCCCAATTCGAGGCGTGCTCCTTTTTGTTTTTCCTACTAATTGGGTGGACCTACAGTTTTATGCCGACTCCGAACGGCGAATGCATTTTTTGTGAGAAGCTTTTTCATGGCAGAAATACTCTCGGAGGGTATGCCGCCCACTGCCGAGAGGTGACCGCTGCTCTTAAAAAACCCAATAATTGGATTTTTACTAATTAGAAAAATTTGTTTGGCTCGGACCGTGGTTTGAACCCGAGACCTCTGGCATAGCAGGCGAGCACTCTACCCACTGCACCACAGCGACCACCGGTTATCATAGATAAGAAGATGTTTTGGGGATTAAAGTAAAGTGCGTTGTTTTCAATTGTAGGCTGAATAATTAACTGCATTTCTAGGGGCAGACGACGCATCCAGCGCAAGTATTGATAATACATTTAGACTTCCGTTGTCTCTTCTTAGGCGCGTATAATTTTACAACGAACTATAGCAGTTTTTCTAAATAACTTGGATGATTTTACGATACGCACGGATGCAGAAATCGTGAAGCCGTTGTAAGCCAGCGCGTTGTGCTTAGAGATCCCACTTGAATACTTACCAAATCTTCACTACAGCCATTATCATTCAATATAAATAACGTTGATCAGCACGAATAGTCCAATCATCAATAATTTTTGGCATATCATGTATCCAGTATTGGTAGCTGTTCCATCGCGGTACAAGATTCTCAAGTCAAGCGAGGACTTAGAATACTTTTTAATCAAAAACTCATACTATATGGCGTTACTGCCTCATATAAATAAGAACTTGGGATAATTTTTCAAAAAACAGGTTCTCTGATTTTAAAACGGTATAACTTTTTTGTTTGTGAGTAAAGACTACAACTTTTTTAGCGGAGTCCTCATGGTTTTTTGAGAGCTTTGTATTAGTGATAAAAATAAAAAAATCTAGGGATAGTAACTCCAAAATTTTTTAAAGGTAAAACTCAGAACAACCTTTGAGGTCGAAACTTTATATGGGCCAAATATAGTGCTGAGCGAGACCTTTTCTGCGACATTAAGATCATAGAGATCGGACATCAAATAAGGAAGTTATTACAAAAAACGCGATTTAGCTGTTTTTAACGCGGGCCTAAAAAAAAAATTTTTACACCATAAATATTTTTTCGACGTAAGTGTTCAAATAAAACTGACACACGCAAACTTTATTTTCGTGATACGGCTTAATGTACATATGTATATATGTATGTTATAGGGCCGTCAGAATGCATACTTTTCCTGCAATCCATTGTATACGAGTATTCAAAGGTGTACAATATCCATTAAATTTTCCTGTTTTGCAAAAACCTTCCGCATTAAGGCATTAAATAAAAAATACTTTTTTCAAAAGTTTCATTTTTAGAATTTCAAAAGTCTCTATCTCAAATAGGTCACTCATACGCCTGGGCACACATTGGTGTCGCCTCATATAAGGTGTGGTCAAAATTCTAAAACCATTTTATATCCACCAGAATCGCTTGATCTATACTTTAACACTGCTATTCCGAGCGTTACCGGAAAATTACTTTACTGGTAATTTATGTTGCTGAAAATTGTTACCGTCTTTTCAATTGGTATTCTGGCACAAATGGTAACGCTGTCAAAGCATTTCCATGCGAACGGAATGGAATCGGGCTGAAAATGGTAACAAAATGTTACCACGTATTGAGGTGGTAACTTAATTTTCTGCTGCCAGAATACGAAAAGAGTGTTTAAAGTACCAGATTCTTTATTTAACCAGTAAAGTAAATTATGTTACCACACCGGAATAAGGCCGTAAGCGTAAATTTTTCGTCTTATTTCACCATAGATCTTTAGATAATAGGATGTCATAAAATTAATGAGACCGGCAAAATCAACGATTTCAAAACAATTAACATTTTATAATTTTTCTGTTTACTGAGATTCTAAATTACGGAAAAGATGCGCTCAAATAGAGAAAGGAACTATGAACTGCTTTATGCGTAAGTAATTTTACCACGAACGTCGCGTTTTAAAGATTTGGAATTTGATTACGGAAAATATATATTAGGGGCGATCATATGAAAAATTTATTCATATTCATTTGATTCATAGCTTTTCTCTTTGTGTGCACAAAAAAAAATTTATAACAGATGTAATAAAACCATTTGTAATGAACATTCAACAACTTCAAAAATGTATGAAAATTGCAGTTCATTAATATCCGCTATTTTATGAAATTACTTTTTTTATCTTTATATACTAAAAAAAATGTCATAAACCGTTATAAGAATGTATAAAAATGCTTCTCAATTCATTACTGCATAAATAAGAGTAAAAAACAAATACCAAAATAATGTGTTTCAAAATTTCCCCATAGGTGAGCCTCACAGTCTCACTTTCGGTTTTACGTAACTTTTTAAAATTCGGTGATTAGGGTTAAATAAAAATTCTATTAGAAAAAAAAAAGTGCGTAATGTTGTTTACGATTCTATATATAATTTTATATACGCTGAGGACGACTTATGTACATAATTTCCATTCAAAGGTTTGTTTATATTTTCATATATCGACGTTTAAACATTATAACCGCCTAAGTGAAACTTTCATAATTGAGATTTGCCATAGTTTAACTCCTGACGCCCAACACTATCGATCCATAGATAGTATAATTTGGTCTTTGGGAAGCTTGGGAAGCTTCATATTGCCTTCTACTATTATTCTTTTCAGCTCTAAAGTCGTAGAGTTGTGCGTTAGGCTTTTAATTTTGGCACAAATGTTGGTTAGACGGTTCTGAAAGTCTCACTTAGGCTGCTATAAAGTTTAAACGGCGATATATATGTACATATGTATGTACAAAGAAATATTTGATAAGTAAACTCGTGTTCGCAAACAAAACATTTAACGCACAAATATGAACTCAAATACCTATAGGTACTCACATATGGAAAAAAACACACAACATACAGTAGACGCTCACAAATTAGAACCACTTTGTTTTTAGGGTGATTCCAATTTCTGCAAAATTCTAATTCCTGGACGATTTTTTATTTCAATAAAACATTAAAATTTATGTCAATTTGCATTGAAAAGCTACAATGAAATTTTGTCTTATTCAATTCTTGAAAACGAGAAAACATAAGGTAACAATCCAATATACACACCCAGAAAAAAAATGGTGTGAAATCAACCAAAAATCAACAAATTTTGTGGTTAATTTTTTTCAACACGATGCTTAATGTATGCCATCATGTAATCGTGTAAATTTAACACTACTCTCAAGTGTTAGTTTAACAGGATGGCAACTGTAGAATTAACACTAAAAAGTATTGAGTCTTCCTGTTGATTTTACAATTTTAACTAGTTAATGTTACAATAAAAGCTTGTTAAATTAACACGAAATGGTCCTGTTGAATTAACAATAACATCTTTTTGATTTTACATTAAATTTATTGTTAAATTAACTAGAAAGTCTTGTTGATTGTACAATTTATTTTTTTAAATAAAAAAACATATAAAACATAAAATATATAATCATCACTTCAATTAAGCACATTCGTACATCACCCGCACAACTGACCAAATTGAAGGCGTCCTTCTCATACGAACACAAATGTACCGGCGATAGTTTATACATGGGCGATAGTACTATCACTTGCACCGAGTAATGTTTGGCCGCTTATGCAACAATCGCATGCTGCACGCAAACCCCCATTCGCTAAAAAAAAACCTCCTCGTGATATTGCAACCTATGAAGAGGAAAAATAAAATATTGAACATTAAATACTTTTAGAAACAAAAATGTAATCCTCTTTTAACTCACCTGCAAACTGAAAATATAAATCGAAAACCCACTATCGCGAACTGACAATGATGCTAAGCTCGCATCACTGCCACGGCACAAAATTTTCCTTTTTTTTTTTACAAATTATAATTTACGTTTTGCACGAAAATCAGACTTCAAATGATCAAAAAAATTATGTATGTTTCAAAATAGTTTTGACGTTCTTTTTTAACATTTTTTTTTTAGATTACATTGACACTATGATCGTGTTGAATAAACCAAAATTACAAATGACGTTTCTGTTTGAACATTGTTTCGTGTTATATCAACCAAATTTTATTGTTAATTGTGGTTCTTGTTGTTTTCACATTTGTTTTCATGTTGTATTAACACTAAAATTGCGACGTGATTTTTCTAACATTTTTTTTAGTTTATATTGACACTATCCTCATGTTAAATAAACCAAATTCCAAATGACATTTAGGAATAAAATTTTATATTTGAATCATCTTGTATATTTTAAAATTTCTTCATGTTGTTTCAACAATAAAATTTGGTTGAATTTACCAAATTTTCAGATTACAGTTACAAAGCCAAAATCATGTTTCAAACATCGTGTAATTTGAAAAAAATTGTTGCTGTTCTATGTGTAAAGATCGATCGTGTTAATTTTACATGAATCGTGCTGATGATTTTTTTTCTGAGTGCATATATGTATTTATGCGCTAAGTCATTTCAGCGAACGACTTTGACTTTTAAGGTCACCACAAACAGAAGCGATACGATACAGCCCACATATGCAATTGTGCATGACGCGATACGATTTTGCATATGTGGGCTGTATCGTATCGCTTCTGTTTGTGGGGACCTTTAAGCAAACAATGCTGAAACACGTGCACGCGTATCGAATTCAAACAAAAACTGTACAGATAGCGACGAAAATCCAACGACTACCGATCGGAATCTATTTACATATATTATTAATACGCTAACATAAATTTTGTTCCATCTTCTCCGTCGAAACTACTGAACCGATTTTAAAACTAAGCACACCATTAGAAAGGTATTGCTCTCAAATGGAACTGCGCCAATTTTCATGAAAATTGGTTGGAAAATGCGTCCACAATCGTCGTTGGAAAATTACCGTGTGGTTGTTGTTGCATGCTTTTGCACACAACAGAGCTGTCTCAATGCGCAAGCATATGTAGCTGACTTTGTGCATTTTCACCAAACTTACCATGCAATTCTGAACATGTTTGGCTGGATGTGGTGTGTAGTTTCAAAGTAGAAACTAGTAGTGGGACTTTTTTCGAATAATATTCGAATAAATATTATTCGAATAAACGAATAATAATATTCGAGGGAAAAAATTCGAATAGTACTATTCGAATAATACTATTCGAATGACACTATTCGAATAATACTATTCGAATAGTAGTATGTATGTACATGCATAATTTGTGAATTCCACTTGCCTCCGCGCAAGCCAGAGTACGTATATATGTATATGTAGAACATTGTTCAGGGTTGAAATTTTTTATTTCTCTTTAAACTAGTTCGCTGGAAGATGCTTATATGAATTGTAAGTTTTCTGTATAACTACTTGAAAAGTCGTCTTCGGGATGTTTTAGTTTTAAATCCCAAGTATTACCTATTAATTTAAAATCTTTGACGCTCAAGACTAATAACACTACCCGACAAAAAAAATATCCTCGACATTTGATACATGATTCCTATGTAGAATTTTCTGCTGATTCCAAATATGTAATCAGATGGTTCAAAAGTAGAACAGTTTTCGAGATATTTTGAAATTTCTGTTTTTGAGCTAAGAAAAAAAAGTATGATTACTCATCTGTCAATATCTCCGCCATTACCGTCTCGATTTTTACGTTATTTAATTTTGTTTTGAGAGGATCAAATACCCTTTCCAGCAAAGCAAAAATAATTAAAATCGTCGTTAAAGTGACGGAGTTATAGCGAACAAAAGATTTTTTTTTATGAAAATTTTCAGGTTTTTTTCGAAATTCATCTTCTATTTTGTAATTTTTTTTTAAGAAATATTAGATATCCTCCTGGTTTCACATTTTGAGTCAATAACCTATTTCCTAGTGAACATTTTGGCACTTTCCGGATTATAATCTGTGGAAAAATGGCAAAGTTATAAGAGATTAAGTGAAGAAACCTATATTTATATTTTCATTGAACTTCCAACTCTGGAAAATGTAAACCACTATAACATTAACACTAGTTTACGGCAAAAAATACCAAGAAATCGGGGTATAGGGGAAAATTGGCATGGGCCCCGTGAGCTCAAAACTATTTAGTTTTATTTTTTGCACGGTTAGGCTTTTGAGATAACGGTAATTTTGTGTTTTTTGGTTATCGCTTCATTCAAAAATATTTTTCGCTAAAGTTACATTTGCGATAACAGCTAACAGTACCTCGTTCTAAACTTAATTAAAATATGCTTTTAAAGACATACAACTTGTGGTGGTTGAAAAACTCACTGAGCCATAGCTGGTCAAAGTCAAAATTTTGTGGATTTTTTGCAATTTTTTTTTAATTTTGATTTTGAAAATAGGGTTTTTTTTATAAGAAGTTGGGAAAATCAGCAAAAAATTTATTTTTAAAAATTAGCCTATTAAATTGCAAACACTTTAAGCGTAATGTTAGCAAGATCCCATTAGTACTTTATTTTTAGCGATTTTTTTCAGGTGAAACGAAAAGGATATTTTATAGACGAAAAACTTGGTTAGGTGACCCAACTATGTGAAAACGACTTCATAGCTCAAAAGGACATTAGAGCGATATATAGAACTCCACCAGACTAAAATAATGACATCAATTTTACAAATCGGATGTCACATAAAAGTTGCAAAAAAAAAATTTTTTTTCGCGGTATTTCGTGGTGTAAAAAAAATTGTCCCGAAACCCTCTCAACATAATCTTCATATATGTGATGACTTTTACAACGGTGAGAGTTCTCACGGAGAAATAAAAAAAACATGGGATTGCGATACCAAGGCCATTGGAATGTCAGAGACATTGAATGATGAGCCATTTTTGCTGGTTCCTTCTTCAAGAAGAACAAAATGTACCAAAACGGCGAAAACTATCAACATTTAAACACTTTTAATATACATAAAAATAAAAAAATGGAGGTTAAGTACAAGATTGTGATAAAAAATAAACATAGGTTTGTTCATTAAATCTCTTATAGCATTGTAATTTTTCTACGGATTATAATCCGGAAAGTGCCAAAAAGTTCACTAAGAAATAGGCTATTGACTCAAAGTGTGAATCCAGGAGGATATTTAATATTTCTTTAAAAAAATTACAAAAAAGAATATAAATGTCGGAAAAAAAACTGAAAATTTTCATAAAAAAAAATCTATTGATCGCTATAACTCCGTCAATTTAACGTCGATTTTAATTACTTTGGCTTTGTTGGAAAGGGTATTTCATCCTCTCAAAACAAAATTAAATAACGTAAAAATCGAGACGGTAATGGCGGAGATATTGACTAAAATGTAATCCTACTTTTTTTCTTATCTCAAAAACTGAAATTTCAAAATATCTCGAAAACTGTTCTACTTTTGAACCATCTGATTACATATTTGGAATCAGCAGAAAATTCTACATAGGAATCATGTATCAAATGTCGAGGATATGAAAATTTTTGAAATTTTGTCGGGTAGTGTAATAAAAGTAACTTATATAAATATATAATTATTCCTCGATGACAAATAAGCGTGAAACAAGGTGTTGTTTAACAATAATGAAGGCGCATGCAGCAGAGATAACCTTGTTCACAAGGGTCAATGAAATTCTGAAGTCAAAAACAAAAGAGTACGAGCATAGTTATATTTTTTTAATGACGGAATAAAATACATTTTTTTAATAAAATAGTTTATTAGATGTTAGATGTCTATCAGTTACATATGTATGTATGCTGATGATACTAAAGCTAATGATACTCGGTACAGCTCACGTAAAGCCATGGGCGTCAGAGCAGCATATCTGCAAAAAAAAATTCAACTAACATATTGAGTATGCAGCAAATGTACATACATATCGTCGTACAACACGAAAACTAACATCAAATTTTTTGTGGCTGACGAAAAGTAAAAAGTTCAAGTTTTGGCCGACGAAAAGTAATAAAATCTTGTTTTGCTGACGAAAAGTAATAAAATCCACTTTTGGCTGACGAAAACTATCAATTTCGTTTAAACAACAACAATTTTAATGTAAAAACAGTATATAATTACTGATACTTTTCGTCAGCCAAAAGTCGATTTTATTACTTTTCGTCAGCCAAAACTCGATTTTATTACTTTTCGTCGGCCAAAAGTCAAATGTTCTACTTTTCGTACAGAATTTTTTTATTGATAGCTTTCGCTAGAAATTTTAAATATGTTAGTTTTCGTATGGTACGACGATATACTGTTCAATGGATTTTAAATAGCACAGCGCTTATACATACATAAGTTATTTTTTTTAATTTGTAAGATTAAGTGATGCTTCTTATCAACTTACGTAAAATGAAAGTCGGAGATTTAATTGTAGCAAAAACTTACTAGACACTTGATAATAACTTATCTAATCACATGGGAAATTCACGTGTGAGCATCTGTTTCAGATTTAACTAATTTATAAAATAAATTTATGGTAACGGATGGATAATATGCACGTAAATTATATACATACATACATATATGTGTGTACATACAGCCCAGCAGAATTTGAGGTAAGGAGGTGCATATTCAGTAGAATATTCATTATGAAAAATACCCTGAAACTAAGTTCAAAATTCATTGCTGAAAAAACAACTGAACACGCAGTGAAGACATCAGGTGTACTGAAATACATGCTATGGAAGTTCTCCCTGCGTATTCAGGCCTTTTTTCCTACACAAACTCTCCCTTCTCGTTCAGCAGTTTTTAGGTAGTTGATTTTCGACGCCACCTTTATATAAAAACGAAAGGGAAATTTCAGATTTTAGAACTACATCTCTACTGAATATTCAGTAGGAAATATGTGCTGTTTTCCAGCTGATAAATACTGCAGGGAGGTAAATATACACGGAGAAAACTATATTGATGTCACATCCATATGCATAAATAGATAATCCTGTCTGGTACATAAACTATGGATGACATATCCATATAATGGGTGTCATATCCCAAAAAAATTTGCAATATATAAATAGATATGGATCAGGCAGGATTACCCATATATGTACATAGATGTGACATCAATATAGTTTTTTCTGTGTATGTATGTATTTATATTGTATGCAGGCCCGCAGAGAGCCGAGCCGGGCCCCTGGGACAGTTCGCGTTTACGCCCCCCCCCCCCTAAAAAATAAATTCAATCTAGTAAAAAAATAACGTACAAAAATTTTTCAATTCACATTGTCAGTTTTATCTATATATATAAAAATGATTTGGTATTTAATTGTAACGCTAAAACTTGAAAACGGCTGAACCAAATCAAATACTTCCTTAGGGGGGTTTGTTTGTTGTTACCCCACGAAGGTTTAGTCGAAGAAAAAATTAAAAAATATTAGGGGGGCGTGGCACCTCCCATACAACCTTAATTTTTAAAGCTGATTATCTCTAAAACAGTTCAAGGTAGGGAGCTGAAAATTTGTATAGAGGTAGGTGATATCAAAACCCTTCTCACTCAGAAAAGTGGGGGTTTTCAAGCTGAATATCTATAAAAGCGTTTAAGGTTGGGACCTGAAAATTGATCAGGAGATTAACGATATCAATAGCGTGCTTATGAAAAAAACAGTAGTTTTGGGAAAAGGGGGCGTGGTACCTCCCATGCGTTCTTAATTTTTAAGGCTAAATATCCTTAAAAGCGTTCATGGCATATACATAGAAATCACTATGCAGATATACGATATCAATACCATGTTCAAATGGGGCATTGCACCTCCCATACGTACTAAACTTTTGAGGCTGAATATATCTAAAAGGGTTGGAGGAGGGGCCTGAAAACCATTATGGAGGTATACTATATCAATCCTCTTATCTACTTAGTGAAAATAGCCAATACTCAGTGAAAATAAATATCCGGAACAGAAAACTAAAAATTTTGTGTATCGTGCAGGATTAAACTGAATACTAAAATTATATATTTTTGAAGTTGTATACAAAATGAAGTAGTGAAAAATCGTTAATTTTCTATTAAAAATAATACCGGTGTAATAACAATTTTTGAAATGAAATTAATAAAAAAATATATTTTGGGCAGAACGAAGTTTGCCGGGTCAGCTAGTTTCATATAAAATAAGATTTACTAGAGCACTTACATATAGGGTCTATGCACGATGCGTCTGATTCAAGAGTCAGTTTAGGTGTATTAGTGAAAATGCGCATGCAATAGTTACACCGACATGACTCTGGCATGACTCAAGAAAATCAAAATTAGTTTGATATTTTGCTGTGACTCCCCTGTCAAATTTTCCAAACCGTTTAAAAAATACATAAATGACGAAAAGAAAAAATATATTTTATTTTCAAAAATGTTTGCCAATAAGTTCGATATTGAGGAAGATAAAATTTTTTTTACTTGAATTCATCGAAGTATACAGGTCGTCTGAGATATTCATTTCGAACCTTCTGCAATGAAAACTATTCACAAATGAATGACGCAAGTGAGCCCAGAATGACAGCGAGTCAACACGTACACAGATGACTCGCGAGTCAGACGCACTGTGTATAGACCCCAATACATAGTACATAAATGAAATTTTAGATCTCATTGTTTGATTTGCTTACATTAACTTTTTTAAATACATTTTAAGAGCTTGAATCATCCAAGGAAAACCTTCCGTGCTTTTTGGTCTGCGAATATGGAAACTACTGAGTCAAAACTAATGCTGCGAGCAAGGCTGGACGCCAATACCAATGTTCCAAGGCTTGTCAAGCTATTTTGGCTCATAGTAGAACGCAAAAAATTTTTCACGCGAGACAATAGACTGAAAGAACGCTCCCCTTCAGCCACACTGACTGGAAGTGTGCAAAATATTCTTAATGCTATGCAGATGTTAGGAAATAATACTTCCATCTTCAAGTTATGAAGTTTGTTCAGAAGTTGTAATGGTGGCAGCGAATCACATCCCAAATTTGTTATTGGATGGCTTTGATATAAATTATTTCACCTATTAGATCCGTAGAAATATCTATGCCATAAATCGTGCAGAATGCCGTTGCCTTTTCTCTGAGCTCTTCTTCCTGATACTTCCACAAAAAACTAAATTTAACCGCAATGTCAGTGTATTTATTTAATCCTTCTTGCACTTGTTCCTGGTAATAACTCTAGTATCTAACTATAAAATCATGGAAATAATAGTAGATAGATAATGGTATTGTTTTTAATAATTTTTTTAATTTTGTATACCTTAACTCTTTGAAATCAATTTAAATAGGGTTACCAACATTTTTCATTTAAAATGTAAATATTTCTGAGAAGCTTGGTTCACCACCTTACCAATTGCGGTACTTTGGAAACTCTAAATCAAAGTCGATTTTCCTCAATTTCAACTCACTTTTCTAGGATTTGCCCATGTATAAACAAGGTAAATATTTGATTGGATGCTTATAATTTTAGTTTGGTGATTTGGTTAAGTTAAACACTTCAATTTTAAAACAATTTTTTGTAGCAACAAAATACCTATGTATGTATCTATGAAATCCTAGTTCGAGTACTGTCAATACTGCTTTGCCTTTCCGGGCCCCCAAAAACCTTCCGGGCCCCAGGGCGATTGCCCTGGCTTACCCCCTCTTCGCGGCCCTGATTGTATGTATATCGATGCCTGAGTAAAATATCACCATATTTTTCAAAAACGCCCTATTTCAGAACTTGTTTCAATAATGCCCTATTCAGAAACATCTCATTTCAGAGAAATTTGTATATGTATTTTTCTGACATGGCGCATTTTCTAAATATGGTGTTATTGAAACAAATTCTGAAATAGGGCGTTTTTGAAACATTTTTGAAATAAGTAGGATGGTCTTTTACTCAGGCGTCGATATGTAAACCATATGACGATTCAATCTTCCTTATCAGTAGAAGTATAGTATGGCATGGTCATTCACCTCTGAATTTGTAAAAGTCTTTAATAATTTTAATGTTTTTGTTATTTAAAGGAGCTACCAATTTAACAGCAGCGTTACCTATGAAGGGTTTGTCTTGTTGTCATGAATTTGTCAAACAAATTCTCTGCACTAGAAATAGAGCTTTTTATTTCCACAAATCAGGCTACTCAAAAGTCTGCAATTCTAAATTTAAAAAACTCAATGCACGTATGTATGTACATATGTATGTACATATTCTTTTAATTTTTCTTAAATTTTAATCCCCTCAGTAAAACATTTGGCAAGTCATGTCCAATACACAAACAACCACAACAACAACAGTAGGAGCTAATGAAGAATGTCAATGCAATAACGCAACTCAAGCACAACACTCCAATACAAATGGCAATGGATCCACATGTTCACTGAATGATGATGGACACTTTTTAAAAATGCCACTAAAATCAATTAATCCTCAATCCGTAGATGATCTCGATAGAATTGAAATAGCACAGCAAGGACATATTACAGTGCCGCCCATGAAGCGAAATGCTAGCGATGGGAACCTGCTGAGCGAAGTGAAGGAGGCACGTGTGCGCGTTATATATACGGGTGGAACGATTGGCATGGTGCGAAATGAAAATAATGGTAATTATAGATACATATGTACATATATGTAAATATGTATTATATGTACATATGTATGTAAAATGTGGTGGGTTCAAACAACATCGACAATTATTTGCCCACATAACGATTACCCATCTCACCCATAATCTCTCACAGTTTTAGCACCCATTCCGAATGCGTTAGTGAAAACCCTACGCAAATACCCTAATATACATGATGAAATTTATGCACAGAAGCGTTTTGGTTCGTCGGCGTCTATGGGACCGTTAGTGCTGCCATACGTGCAAGGCATAGATCGACGTGTCATCTATCAAGTGGCCGAATATGTACCGCTCTTGGACTCAAGTAATATGACTATGCATGATTGGGCGCGTATAGCCAAGGATATACATGTATGTGTTTACATATGTACATATTTATTAGTTCGATTACTCTGTTTGATTTCCTCGCTACAATTTTTATGTATCTTTATCGTTAGTTTTTTTTACTATTTATGTATAATTTTACATATCCCTTTAGCAATCTTATGAGTTCTTCGATGGCTTTGTCATATTACATGGCACCGATACACTCTCGTACACCGCCTCCGCACTCTCGTTTATGTTAGAGAATCTTGGTAAGACCGTAATCATCACTGGCTCTCAAATACCAATTTTCGAGACACGAACCGATGGCAAGGATAATTTCACTTCGGCTCTAATAATTGCTGGCAATTATGTCATACCCGAGGTATGTGTCTTCTTCGGTCACAAATTGATGCGTGGCAATCGTACCATAAAAGTTAGCTCAAACCGTTTGGAGGCATTCGACTCACCGAACGTTGTGCCATTGGGACGAGTCGGCATAAATGTAGAAATCGATTATCGGCTCATCTTTCGGCAGTGCACTGTCTCACGTTTTTCGGTGCAAACGGATTTGGATGAAAACGTTGGCATACTGCGCATATTCCCGAGTATTTCGCGATCATCAATACATGCTTTTCTGGCGCCCCCCATGAAAGGTGTGGTGCTTCAATCTTTTGGTTCGGGCAATGTGCCGTCGAATCGTAAGGATTTTCTTGACGAGCTGAAGATCGCATGTGATCGTGGCGTAATTATTGTCAACTGTACACAATGTGCAAATGGCGCTGTAGCAGAATTGTACGAAGCGGGAAAGGTATTATTTGATATTGGCGTATTGCCGGGTTACGATATGACACCCGAGGCGGCTCTAACTAAGTTGTCGTATGTTTTGGGTAAAACTGGTCTAACGTTGGAGGAAAGAAAGCAAGTGAGTAAGAGTTTAGTTTTTTTTTTTAAGGTATACATACATACGTACTTATTTATTTACATACACCTTTTCTTATCATAGCTCATGCAAACGAATCTCAGAGGTGAACTTACCTCATCGGTTGGCGCGAAGATGGAGGCTTTCGATTTAGTTGATGCTGTGGCACGTTCTATGCATTTATCAACGCCCGAGGAATTGAGTCAAATGTGTGCGACACTCTTTCCGGCTATGCTGAATACAGCAGTGCAAGAGGGAGACATAAACAAGGCAAATGATCAGTTCGCTCCAGCAATTTTGGTTAATCATAATAATAATTAATTTTTGGCTTCTTTATCCCTACCTCACAGATAATCAATCTGAAAGCATATGGCGCCGATCTCTCCTGCGTAAATCACGATCAGCGAACCGCCCTGCATCTCGCCTGCAATCAGGGCAATCTCGCCGTTGTCAATCATTTACTGCAGAATGGCGTCTCCGTTCACATACGCGATCGTAACGATCGTACACCGCTACTTGAAGCGATTTCTGTTGATAATCATGATATTATTCAGCTACTCATCATCTGTGGTGCCCACTTGACAGGCTCATCTCGTGCCATTGGTGAACAGTTGTGTGCGGCGGCAGCGCGCGGTTCCATCATACGACTCAAGTCGTATGAGTTGGCTGGTGCTGATCTGGCGCAGCAAGATCCTTCAGGTCGTACGGCTCTTCATATGGCTGCGCTTCATGGACACGCGGAAGTGGTGCAATATCTGTTAAGCTTCTATGAAGATCCCTCTGTGAAGGATATGTTAGAGTTGACGCCGTTGGATTATGGACGCAAGGGAGGCAATCAAGAGGTTATCAAATTACTGGATAAGCCAGCTGCGACAGGAACTGTGAATGGAAATGCTTAGTTGGATTTGAAATAAAGGACAATAAATAAAACACCGAAATAAAGTGATTATTTAGCCAAAACAGACTTTCAAATTACTTACCTACATAAATAATACAGACCAACAGATTTACAAAAATTTTACTCAACACGAGCGAACGGTAGAAAATATTAAAGGGGATGTTTCCCAGACCAACTTTGCCGAACAGAGTACTAGTCCAGAGGGTCTGAGCTTTTTAGGGGGGCTTAAAATTTCTTCTACAGAATTTGAAAAGCAATTTCCTTGTGGTTACCCACGAAAATTGTTTTTTAACCCTTTTTGAAAACGCATGAAGAGAATATCAATTACAAATGCAGATAGAGGGTTAAAATGTTCTAGAAAATTATTCGCCATAAAATTTCACTAGGGCTCCACTCAGACAAAATCTTTGTGCAAAGAACGCAAAAGATGACAGGATATAATAACCACAAATTACGCCATGAAATATGCAACAACTTTTATATGTATGTAAGTTAGATGGTTTTTTTTTTTCTTTAGATCCACCCTCCGGAATTGCAAAAACTAAATGACGGCACAGTTTTCAATAATTTCAAGTGTTTTTATCTCACGAATATTCAGCTTCCTGTCCTATTTTCTTTCTGATGACGGTTATTTTTTTTAATTGAATGACACAGGAAGCTGCGTAATTTAATTCGGTTCTCAAAAACACATTCTGGTTAAACATGTAATAATATTTGGATGAGCTCATCTAGTTTGAGTGAATAAATTGGGGTATAATAGGGCTGACATGGCTTAAAATTTCTAAAATGTTTTAATAATCTTGCTCTTGAAGGCGGTTTTTCGGGTTATTAGTGATAGTTTTATGGGGATGGATAACTCTACAAAAGTAAGAAAAAAATAGAAAGGTCGAAAAGGCGATATTGGTATCAAATTAAAGATCTTAGCTAGGGTATGAGTATTACCTTCCATGGGGAGTGTACAAAAATTGAATACGCCATCCGCTTTAGTGCTTAACTCTACATAAGTCTATGGCAAAAATCTATTAGAAAATTAAACCTTTTTTTTTTGTACATTAACACTAAACCTCGTCTGTGTATTTTAACTTTTTTTTACGAAAAGATAATTTTTATAAATATATGAAAATATTAAATAAAATTTTAGAAACCTCTATTTATATTATTGTGGTTATTTGTTTATTTCTGGCGGTTTAGTAAGTTGGAGCGTTTTTTGCATGTTCGGCAGAAAAAGAAAACAACCAATAACAAAAAACCACATTCTGTTTCTTGGTCGTGCGTCAATTCACAATCGCTACCAAACGAAAGTGACATTAGTTGGCAACGCCGTCGAATTGACAGAATTAAAAAATTTCTGCTGACATGAAATTTGTTTCGTTGTGCGTCTTTAAATATTTCGTCTGTTTAAATTGGTAAATAAGTAAAATTCACATAAAAAATATAGTAAAAGTGTACAGAAATAATTGAAGTTGCATTAATGCATTCGATCTTTTTTTTTGCATGCATTTCGTGGATTTTTTAAGGTTTCAAGTGAGCCCTTTTTGGTGTATGCCCTGAAAACACGTACACGTCACCTTCAATACAAAGGCAAACCGAGAAAAAATTGGTGCTCCAATTGGATCATTGTTGTGAAGGCAAAAAAAAAATAGATTAGAATGATATCATGATTACATATTTACATGGATTAATAATATACATACCTGCTGTTAATGTTACTTATAACCTTTTGTTTTATTTTATATTTTTCAAGTTCAAATGTGAAATCGACTAGGTAAAGTGCCGGAAACAAGAAAAGAGTGAATGAGGAATTTAAACACGCAAGTCTTGTTGATAGCGTTACTGCAGATAGTGTTACCAGTAAAAGAAGAAGGATAGTGTAACAACGAATCAAGCCAACAAGGATAAAGCGCAAAAACTATTTCTCTGTTCGCCTTTTGTCAGTACGTAACCCAATAAAATGTCCAGCAATGACCCCAACGAGCAAGCCGCAAATATTAGTAACCTGCAGGAGAGCTTTTCCAAACAACAGGTAAGTACTTATCGTTATCATTGCGCCTAATTACTTAACTATACGAAATTTATAATGGTTTTGGTTTCCAACAAAAACTCGCTTTGTTCGCAGAAAAAGATATCGGCTTTGAAAGAACTGGTCCGTAAATCCGAGGTTGCGCATGGCAAGTCAACATCAACAGCACAAGAAAAAGTTAAAAATATTGCACAACGCCTGACGCATTTAAAAATTAAGGCACGTTCCCGGCACAGCCCGCCCGCGACCAGTACAAGTACAGTGCAAGAAAATGAAAATAAAAGCAATGCATTTGCAACAAACGCCATTTCGACGGACTCATTGGTGGCAGAACAACAGCAACTCCAAAAATCTCCTATCCAACAACCTCCACAACTTTCACATTCGTTTTCCTATGTAGAACAAAAAGTTTCACATGTACCACTTTCCCATCAGACAACGAGCGCTTCGACTAACGCATCGCAGTTAATCCCATTAAAGCAACAACAACGCAGTGAGTCAAGCAAATCGCTTTCAACGATAGGTAGTGAGAAAGTTCAATTGTTGCGTCAACAAATGGAGCAGAATAAATTGCTAATGGCTCAGCGTGCTTCAAGCAAGCAGCATTTAGAGCAGCTCGTCTCACAGTTGAAAGAGAAATTTGATACGACCCAGCAATGTTTGGAAGATACAACCGAATTGGGCAAATCTATGAGTGATCTTAGTGGATTGATGGTGTGCTCACCAACGGCACGTGAGCGACATAAATCGGCCACAGATTTGTCCTCACAACAGCCTTTCTCATTGGAAAGAGAACGCATGAAGTTTCTAGAAAATCGTTGCCGCCTACTGGAGAAGCAATTAGAAAAGGAGCGTCAATTGCACGGCACTCAAGACACTAAAACCAGTGCAAACGAATCAGAAAACCAAAAGCGACTCAAAAAATTGGAAAACAAGGTAGTTGAGTTAGAAAAAACGCTGCAGGAAAGTCATTGCGAAGTGGAAAACAAAAGCGTAGAGGCGAAGCAGTTAGCCGATGAACTAGAGCACATGCGTACCAAACTTAATGCCAAAGATGAAGAAATCTGTTTAATGCGATTTAAAGAAGCCGAAAATGCTCATGAATTGAGCAGCGAACTAGCCGATTTGGAAAAGAACGACATCGAACTTTTACGTAACGAATTAGCTGATAAGAATAAACGCATTAAAGAGCTGGAGCAGTTTATTGATATCTTGGAGAATCCGCTGAAGGAGAAGCAGTTTGACGAAGAGATGAAGCAAATGAAAGAGGAGTTGGCAACAAGGAATGAGAAGCTACAGTCACTAGAAGAAGAATTGCAACGTAGCGAGGCGAAATGTACCTCATTGGCAGAGGAAATACAAAATTTCACCGACAACAGTGTTGGTGGACCAAGAATAGTTGACGAAACTAGTTTGCAGGTAGGACAGTTTACTGAAATCGGTTGAACTACATATTTTAACTCTATATACTGAATTGTTTTCAGGTCAATGAGGAAATGGCCAAGCAAATTCAAGAACTCCGCGACGAATGTGATAGACTTTTGAAGGAAAATCAGCAATTGAAGGACATAAACAGCGAAAAGGACAGACTGGAAGTCTCAGATGCCAGTATAGCCGAGAAGATCGCCGCGCTCGAAGCCACAATCGAAAGCCAACGCGAGGATCTTAAGGAACGTCAAGCTACGGTTAGCCGCTTGGAGGAGGAAGTAATGGAAAAAACAATCGAGCTTAACGTGCTAAACGCTAACTTTAAGGTGCTTGAGGAAAAGCTTGAAGCCAGCAGCAAAAGCAAGTCGCTATTCTCTGCCAGAGATGCCGATACGGTTGATAGTCGCGCCTTGGAGGCAGAAATACTACAGTTGAAACAAAAGCTTGATGAATCCAACAAAGCGATGATAAAACTAAAGCTCAAATCTAAGCAAACCGAGAAGCAAGTTGAAAAACTGAAGAAGAGCTCTGACTTGAACGCTGAAGTGGTACGCTTAGAAGCGTTGAATGACGAATTGCAGCAGAAGGTGGCAGAGTTGGAAGACGAGAAGGGCCAGTGGCAGTTGACGCAATTTGGTGCGAACAAAGCTGTTTACGACACGAGCTCTAACGCGAGCACACCTATAACTGGCGCAAGCTCTAACGCGCCCAATCCTGCTATGGCTGAGTTAGAAGAAAAGCATAAAATCCAAGCAGGGACAATCAGATTGTTGGAAGAGCAAAAATATGAGCAAGCGCAGCACATTGAAGGAGTAGAAGCGCAGTTGCGCGATATGCAAGAGAAGATGGCGAAGAGAGAAGGCGAAGAAAGCGCACGTGTAAAATCGGAAATGTGCGAAATACACTACGAAGAGCAAATGGAAGAGCAAGAGCAGCAACTGCAGCAGCTAGAAGAACGTCTTGCCAAAGCACATGCCGAAGTTGAGGATTATAAGCAGAAATTGGCTGATTTGCAGCAACAAAAACAAGAAGCCGATAAAAAGTTGGAGAAGTACATGGTCGAGAATATTGAATTACTTGATAAAGTCGAAAAGCTCAGCAAATCATCATCCTCAGCCGAATCAATTGAGATTGTTGAGCGGCTAACGCAGCAGGAACGAGCCGAAATCGATGAATTTAACAAACGGCTCGCTGCGAATTCCGGACACACCGTCAATTCGGTAAGCGAGGTCACCCAAACCGAACTAGCGCCCGAGCTGAGCGACAGTTTGGTCAAGCTGCGCGAGGAGAGTTCGGAGCTGATGAATAAAATCGAGCTATTCACAACCGAGCGTCGCGAAGTACTCGAACGCATGGAGCATTTGACAAGCGAAAATCATGAACTCGTCGAAAAAGTCGAAGAGTTGACACGCGAGAAACAAGAATTGGAAACGAATGTGCTGGTAGCAAATGAGGCCAAAATTAAGCTGGAGGAACGCGTCAAGCAACTCAACAAAGAGAGGGACCAACTAACGACGCAAGTGGCTGCAATCAAAGCACAAGGCAATCAACTCTCGCAAGAGCTGTCAACATTGCAAAAGTCTACAGAAGTGATGGGAGCGCTGGACAGTAAAGACGACGCAGCGCTGATTGAGAAATGCGAAAAATGTCTATCGAATATGAGTCATGAGTTGGAGGTGTATCGCAGGGCCAACGATAGAAATGCCAAATTCAATGCATCCAAGAAATTGGCCAAGGAAGCCAAGAATGCGCATACGCAGTTGAGTGAATTGCTGCAGAAGGTGAAGGAGGCCAGCACGGCTGTAGAGACTGTAACTGTGGTGGAGACGGTTGTGGCGGTGACCGCACCCGATGGCAGAGCTCTAATCGAATACGAACAGTTGAGCACGCAAAATGATCAGCTCAAGCAAAGAATTGAAGAACTAGAACGTGAACTGCATGAAGCTAACGAAGCGGCTGTAGCAGATGTGTCAGCTGAAGCAGCAGCTCCAACGACGCAAGCAACAGCGTCAGCGCCCATACTGATGGAAATTGTTGACGATAAGGAACAAAAGGAAAAACAACTTGCCGAGCTCAGGCGTTACGAAGAACAATGTGTAGAGCTGCAATCCACAGTGGAGAGTTTACGTTTGCAATTGGTTGAGGCGCGTACGGCTGGCGAAGAGCGTAGCGCCGAAATAACAGAACTTAATGTTGAATTAGAAGCTTTGAGGAAAACTGCGAGCGAATGGGAGAGTTTGTTGGCCGAGGAGAATGCGTGCTATGAAAAGGAGGTCAAAGAGGTGACACGCCTAAGGAGAGAATTGGAAGGTAAATTAATTTTGGTTGTTTATTAGTATGTACTCAGCCGCCACTTTGGCGCGGATTGTAAAAGCAAAGAACTAGCTATAATTTAAGAAAAAGCTTGCTCATTTACATAAGTATGTATATTAAGGTGGAGCGAAATTTTTTTTTGGAAATTCAATTTGTTCCAAACCCAGAACGGCACCTTTATAGCCCAGAAATAAGCCTGTAAAATTTTATTGACCTACTCGCATGTTTAGAGGTTCCCATAGCCCCACAAAGTTGAAAAAAATTGCACGATCTGGTACAAATGTCAAATTTCTAAAATTATAAAATCAAAAAACTAAGTATGAGGATTGACAAACATGGCTAATTTGAGTACTAAAGTGATTTTTTTTTTTTTTTTTTTTTTTTTGGAAACAACATCAAAAGTTATTAAAGGTCAAAGTTTTTATTATGCATCTTTTAAATTGCAATTACTTTAAAACTTCTGAACCGATTTGGAATATTTTTATACTATTCGATAGGCTTTTTGATTCCCTTTAGTTTGATATACATTTTATGTGGGTTCCATAACACTCCCCCCCGCGGGGGTCAACCCCCCTTTTACCCCATCACTTTTCATATATAAAATGTATATCAAATTAAAGGGAATCAATTTACCTATCGAACGGTATAAAAACATTCGAAATCGGTTCAGTAGTTTTTAAGTAATTGCAATTTAAAAAATGCATAACATAAACTTTGGCCTTTAATAACTTTTGTTGTTGTTGTTTCAAAAAAAAAAAAAATAAATTCACTTTAATACTCAGCTTAGCCATGTTTATCAATCCTCATACTTCGTGTTTTGATTTTATAATTTTAGAAATTTCATATTTGTACCAGATCGTGCTTTTTGCTTTCAACTTTGCGGGGCTGGGGGCAGCTCAAAACGTCATCCTATCGCCATAAAATTTTGTGGGCTTCATTAACTCGTATAAAGGCAACTTTTCATTGCTGGTGCGTTCAAAAAAAAAACAAAAAAAAAGATCTCCATATGTTTTCACTCCACCTTAATGTATATATATGTATTAACTCACTTAACTCTCTATGATCCACTCACTTTTTACTTCTTCCTTTCAGGCAAATGTGATACATACGAAGCTGAAATGAACATTTTGCAAACGCTAATCGATGAACAAAAACAACAACTCATCGAAGCATATAAAGCGCATGAACAAGAAAACCACGAAAAACTCAAGGAGCTACAGCAACGCGACGAAGAAATCGCGCAGTTGCGCGCTGAAATCAAAGAGCTTAAGCAAACTTTAGAAAATGCAGGTGCCGAATTGGCCGAGGAGTTGCGCAAGGAATGCGAAAAGTTGCGCGAAGCTTTGAGGATCAATAAGAACTTGGTGGCGGAACAACTGAATGACCTTTCCAACAAACAGGAAACAATCGAAACGCTGAATCAACAAATCATAGATTTATACCGGACAATGGAGGCGAATTCAAATGGCTTAATTGATAAGGAAGACGAGATCGCGCGCCTAAATGCAGTTATAGAAGAAAATAGCAAAGAACTTGAAGAGTTGCGTAAGGACAACGACGAGCAAAAGGTGGTCGTGGATAAATTGCTAATCGAGCTGCACAGTCACCGTAGCACGGTCGAGCAGATGCCGCAACTGGAAATCGACATGCAAAGTTTGAGAGACGACAATCAGAGATTGGAGCAGAGCAATAAGAATTTGGAGAAACGTAACAAGGAACAGTTGGAAAAACTGAAGAAATACGCGGCAAATTTGAAGAAACGCAGCGCACAATGTCAAGAGTTGGAAGCCAAAGTGAGTGAGTTGGAGAAGGGCAGCTTAGAGGGCATGCAAACCAAACCGGATGATGCAACAAGTAAGGAGACAACGAAACGCCTGCAAGCACAAATCGATGCTCTGCAGAACCAAGTGGAACGGCTGGAAGGTGAATTGAGTGAAAAGAACACGGAAATTGTGCAGTTACAAATCGCCATGGTCGATGCGCAAGAACAAGCGGCGGATTGGGGTGACAACGCCTTTGAGCTGACCAGCACCGAAAATCAAGAATTGAAAACGCAGTTGGAAGAGAAGACGCAAAAGATAAAAGAGATCGAGGCGGAAATCTATAGCATGCAAGAGGAATTGATTTTGGTGCGCGAAAGTGAACGCGAAAAATGTATGGCACTGAAAGAGCTGAAAGGAGAGCTGCAGCATAAAAACGAAACGCTGATCCGGCTGCAACAACAGCTGCAACACTCCGCACAGGCGGACGATATCGCGCATGTGCTGGAAGAGAAGTTGCAAACGTTCGAAGAACGCCTGCAAGCGCTGAATGAGGAGCTGAAAGCAAAATCGTTGAAATTCGAGAAATCCAAGGCGGTCATAAAAGAGCGCAACACGCAAATACAACGCCTGCAGGCACAGCTAAAAGATCTGCAGGACAAGTTGAGCGCGCGCCCCGAAGAGGAGTATGTGGAGTCGCCAGCGCGGATGGTGAGCAGTTTAAGCGCCGCGCCTGCAGAGGCAACAGCACATACGCCGACGCAACCGCAAGTTCCCAAGAAAATGTACGATGAATTGCAAGCAGCTTACGAGACGCTGAATGAGCGCTTCAATGCAGAGCAAGCAAACTTCCAAGCGACCATCGGCCGACTGGAAACCCTACACGACGGCATACAAGCCAAGCTGCAAGAGAACATGGCCTACATTGAGACGCTGGAGCAGGAGAATGCCACCTTCAAAGAGAAGATCTGCAGGCTGGAAAATGGCATCGCCTCGTTCGAGGAGAGACGCGCATCCATGGAGCGACGCACGAACATCTTGTGCGCGCAAATGGAAACGCGCGCATCGGAGCACGAAAAGGCAGAGGATGAGCTAATCTATCGCTTGAATATGCTGTCCGAGCATGACGATGTGATAGCACAGCGTCTGCTGCAGACACAAGAGGAAAAGGATGAGCTGCAGGAACGCATTGAAAACATACAGGCTGAATTCAATCAGCTCAGCGCTAATTGCGCCAAATTGGAAAAGGAATATCAAACATATCGTAACAAAACCGAATCGGATATTGAAAGCGAAACACAAACGCTACGCGAACAATTGACAGCCACGCGCGCTGAGTTGGAGCAAATGCGTAATACGTACGAAACAAAATTGACGGCCAGAACCAATGAACTGGATGAGTTGGAGAACGAGCTGAGCGAACAGCTGTCCAAAATGAATGTGGAAAAGCGCGCAATGGCCGAAAAACTCGAGCGCACGCAGGATGAATGCAATGAATTGAAGGACGAAATTGTGCGTCTAAAGGAATCGTTGAGCGCCGCGGAACAGGCAAAGCAAGAGCTGGAACGCGAGGCCACCTGGTTGCGCATGCAAAATGAGGGCAGCCAACAGGATCAGTACGAGTTGCAGGAGCTGCGCATGCAAACTATGCAGGACAAGACGGAAATCGACAATTTGCGCCATCAAATCGAAACGCTGGCGGCCAATCATGAGGGGGAGCTGCAAGCTTTGCGCACGCAAATCTCCGAGCTGGACACTTTGCGAATGCAGGTGAGTAAAAAAAAGCGGCATACGCACGAATATACATTTATATACGTATTAATCCACTAAGTAATTCATTCCTAACCTAACTTGCAGGTTGGACAAAATCAAACGGACGACCAAGTTTTCATCGAAACCGAGAATAAGCGCTTGACCGATCTGCTGGCCGAGAAGGAGGCCATCATTGAAAATTATCAACGTCAAAACTTGCAACTGCAAATGGCGGCTGCCGCCTCCGCCGCGCAAACACAAGCGGCGCCACCAGCGTTAACGCAGCCCGATCCATTTGCCTTAGCTTTTGGCTTGCCACAACAAGGCGCTCCCGCTGCTGCCTCTGCTGCTACAGCTTCAACACAACCACAACCCCAAGCCGATGAACTCGGTCGCTGGGAGCGTGAGCTGCAGGAGAAGAATGAGCACATCGCACGTCTACAGCGCGAACTGAATGCAGTGCAGTCCGATTACCGCAACATAATCGACAGCAATCACGAGCTGCAACGGCAAGTGATGTCCAAAAATCAAGAGCTTGAGAGTTTGCGCCACTCGAACTTCAGCACACCACCACCCACAGTGGCTGCGATGTTTGGCGGCGGATCGCTATCGCAACAGGATTCCGCAACAGCGCCACCACCACCACCTCCACCGCTATTCTTCGCCAGCGAGCAGACAGCGCCATCGCCTTTCGATGAGATTGTGCAAGTGCGCACCATTGACACAAATCTGGAGAGTGGCGCCCGGTCGCATAGCAATTTAAATAATTTGCTCACACTCGAACAGCCGCCAACAATCGAGGATCTGCAACGTAATGTATCCGATTTGGAGAAACACGCACAGGATTTGGAAAATAAATTGGCCACACGCAATCAACGTGAACTGGAATTGGAAGAGCGCCTACGCGAAAATCAGCAACTGCTCAGCGAGTTGCAAAGGCAGTTGCGCGAACGCAGCGAAGAGCTGAATGCGGTGCACGCTCAGCTGAAAAAGGTGTTCGATGAAAATGTCGCGCTACGTCAGGCAGACGTGCATGCACGCGAACAAACCGAACAATTGCAGGCCAATTTAAACGATGCACAGCAACAGCTGAATGAGCGAGATGAGCAGCTGAAAGAGTTGGAATCAAGCAACACGGATCAGAGCAACAACACAGACTCTTTGGGTCTTGCGCAATTGCAAGGCAATCTGGAAAACTTGCAAGCCATGCTGCAACAACGCGATGACGAGCTCAAACAGCTGCGACATGCGCTCGAAGATGAAAAGACGCTTAAAGAGCGCGCATTCGCATTGGAAAGTCAAATCATACCAGACACATTGGCGAGTTTGGGCGTAACGGACCCTCCAACGCCAGTGCCCACGCTCGACATGTTCTTCGGCAGCGGCGGCGGCGGCGGTGGCGATAGTGGAGCTAGCGCATTTGAGTCGCTCATTATTCCACCTGTGTCCGATGTGCCGGTCGTTGAGGTGCCCATTGTACCTGAAAAGGCATACGTTTGTCAACCAAACAGCAGCGACAGCGAGCATAACACGCCAAGCAACACGAAACCATCGCTAACGCTTGATCTGGACGATGAGTGGGGCGGCGATGCTTGGGGCGCACACGAAGCAGCTGCCGAAGAGGCGTACTTCACCAAAACAGCAGCTTCCGCCAATTTGGGTGGCACGCGAGCATCGCTGGTGCCGCGTGAGCAACAATTGGAAATACAATTGGCCGAGCAGGCTGAACGTATTGCCGAGCTGCAGCTGGCCGTGGAGCGTTGCGAGGAGCAAAAACAGGAGATGCAAGTGAAATCTGGCAAACTAATGAAGAAGCTGAAAGAATATAAAACCAAAATTGATGAACTACAAAATACGGTAGCCAAAAACACAGATGCCACCACCACCACGTCGTCGTCGTCATCATTCTTCGATTTGGATGCGGCCATACAAGATGAACTTAAATTGCAAATAAAACAGTTGGAAGAACGTTTGCAAGAGGAACGCAAGCAACATGAGTTGCATGGCGTGGAGAAGGAGAAATTGTTGAAGCGCATCGATGTGCTCACGGCGGGCAGTGAACGCATGGCCGAGATGAAGGAACGCCAAGACATGGAAGTGCAAATGTATCAGGCAAGAATTCAAGAGTTACAGGCGAAACTGAGTCGATTGGAAGATTGGGGACCGGATGGTGGTGAGAGCGGCGGTGGCGTCGGCGGCGAGCCAGCAGCATTGGACATGCCACAGAAGCAGCAAGCAGCAGCACAAGCTGACATGGCTGATGGTAAGTCTTAAGTTTTTGTATAATTTTCATTTTGATTAGTGTTAATCATGGTAGAAAAGTGTGTTAATCATGGATGGCAGCCATCTTAGCCATTTGACTTTTTAGCTGATTCCACATAAAACTTTTTCCGCTTTGCGTTACGCCGCTTTCTATGTCAAACAACGCAAAACTGAAAAACTATGCCACAATGAACGCTGCAACATCACTCAAAAAATATTTGTTTTCTGAAAAATCTTTCATTCTCCGTTTTATTTACAAAAAAGTAAATAAGAAAATAAAAATCTATTAAATTATTTTTCAATTGTGTGAAATTTAAATTTGTTTTTTTACATTTGAATTAAAGTGAAACTGAAAAAAAATTTCAACGCCCCCAAAAGTTGAGATTTGGGCAACTTTGTGCTTTACGTAACTTCGGCGTTGCGTTACTTTTTGTTATGTGAGAAACCTCATATAGTTACATGTATTTTAATCTCGGCTGTCACGCAGAAAGTGTCACGTAGCGCAACACAAAGTTCTATGTGGAATCAGCTTTATTGAATTTATGACATTTCATTGGAATCATGCTACCAGAGTAAACAGCAGCAAATGTTTTTTTTGGGCCGAAATCTGAAGTTTGTGAAAAAAATTAATTTATTTTCAAAAAAGCAATTCGTTGGCTTCGTGAGCAAATGTGCTAAGTCCATTTCTGGTAACTTTTCAGGAGAGACAAAAAACCTCCTAACTTTTTTTGTTGTTACTATTTTAAAAATCTGAAAATGCAGTTTTCTTCCTCAGATGGTGGTGCTAAAATACCAGTTATCGGCACATTTTAATATAAAGCTTGTACAAAGTTATGAGCTTCTTTAGGACTTAGCACATTTGCTTTCTATGATTTTGTTTTTTTTAGGTGGACTTAGCACATTTGCTCACAAATTATAATACTCAACTGTACGTAGTAAAATTGAAATATTTTGATGAAATTTGGTACAGAGGCTCCTAACTAGACAGGAAAGGTTGGTATTGAAAATAGACGAAATTGGATGATAACCAATAACCACACTGAAAAAACAACTTACTCAGATTATGGAAAAGTGGGAATGATTCGGCGCTAAAGACATATTTCCATATTTTGATGTACGATTTTCTTCAAATCAAGGAATAAAAACCACATTTTAAAGAAAATTGTACATCAAAATATGGAAATATGTCTTTAGCGCCGAATCATTCCCATTTTTCCATAATCTGAGTAATTTTTTTTTTTGAGTGCACTTTTCCTATATAGTATATATCGAAAAACACGCAAAAAGTGATAATGGATGAAATTCTATCCATGCAATGAGCTTACGCCGTTTTAAAGAAATAAATTGAAATTCTCGAAAATGGGCGGTGCCACACCCACTTATGAAAGGATAAATTCTAAAAGTTTTATAAGTCATGAATAACTCAGAAACGGCAGTAGATATATAGCTGAAATTTCGAAAGCGTGATTTACTTGCTAAGGCACACGATTGGACCAAAAATTGTCCAAATCGGTGGACGACCACGCCCACTTTTATATATGGGAATTATAAAGTGTCCTAATAAAAACATTTTAAGCGACGTCTTTATCAAATATGAAGATAATTCATTGAAAGTTTGCGGCATGAATCCAACTATGGACAAAAACAGCAACCATACATGTTTTTGAAAATGGGCGTGGCATCGTGAATCTAAGAGATTTCGGAGCCCATAACTCGACAAATAATTGAGATATTACGGCGGAACTTGGTGTAGGTACATATGTAATTTTATTACTTGTAGTAAAATTTTACCAAAATCGGTTTGTAACCACGCCTACTTAAAAAAAAATTGTAAAACTCCCTTTGGAAACTTGTGACGTGTAATGTGGCATCTTATAAAGGGATGAAATTTTGCACTAACAATAATATTTTAGGCTAGGTCTGATGAGAGATAACACTGTTGATAATGGGTGTGGCCACGCCCACATTATGCTGTACCCTCTCTATAGAAAATACAATAAAATGTAAAAATGTAAAAAGTACCGCAAACTAGTTTGCATATCAAATTGGTGTGAAAGCTAGCCACTCCCGCAAATTATTAAGGTTTACAGTCCCAAGCCATGCTTATTAAAGCAATGTAGTAATAATTCTTTATCATTCTACAAAACAAATTAAAAAAATCAGGGACCGTAACGATTATCATTTTTATAAAAAAAATCATTTTTAATCGTTATAATTTGATTTTTATTTTTTCGATGAAATTTGATCGATATTTTATGATTTTTATTTTTTCGATCAAAAATAATTGTTATTACTGGATTTAAATTTTTCCTATGAAACTTGATCGATATTTTATGATTTTTATTTTTTCGATCAAAAATAATTTTTATTATTGGATTTAAAATTTTCCGATTATAATAAACTCTAAAAACTTGTTTTTTTTTTGCAAATTTTGTTCTCAAATAGAACTGCTCCAAAGTTGGCACAATCGTTAACTTCAAGCTATCAAATATAGGATTCACTAACGTTTGAAAAAGTTTACTATGATTGGAGAAAAAATAAAAAAATATTGATTAAAGTTGATCGGAAAAATTTAAATCCAATTATAACAATTATTTTTTATTTTTTAGAAACTAGAAAAAAACTTTCTAAGCATGGATGTAACTACAGCTGTTTCACCTTAGATCCCTCTAAGACTCATCAGGTTACTTTTGCTTCTGCCAAGACTCGAACTTGCGCACCTTGCAGTACAATAACTACAGTTCTAACCGCTGAGCTATTGCCTGCCTTCGACATCTGATAGAAAATTTGTTGCTAGTTTCTTTCCTACTATAATTCGTTTCTAACTTATGCACATACATATGTACATATTTACATATTTTTGTATGATTAAACATAAGTAGCGAATAAAGTGTAGGGATGTTCAAATGAACTTAATTTTTTATTTTAATTTATTTAATTTAACGAGCACAGGCCCAAGTTATATTTTTATTTTTTATTTTTTAGAAACTAGAAAAAAACTTTCTAAGTTCGAGTCTTGGCAGAAGCAAAAGTAACCTGATGAGTCTTAGAGGGATCTAAGGTGAAACAGCTGTAGTTACATCCATGCTTAGAAAGTTTTTTTCTAGTTTCTAAAAAATAAAAAATAAAAATATAACTTGGGCCTGTGCTCGTTAAAATAAAATAAATTAAAATAAAAAATTAAGTTCATTTGAACATCCCTACACTTTATTCGCTACTTATGTTTAATCATACAAAAATATGTAAATATGTACATATGTATGTGCATAAGTTAGAAACGAATTATAGTAGGAAAGAAACTAGCAACAAATTTTCTATCAGATGTCGAAGGCAGGCAATAGCTCAGCGGTTAGAACTGTAGTTATTGTACTGCAAGGTGCGCAAGTTCGAGTCTTGGCAGAAGCAAAAGTAACCTGATGAGTCTTAGAGGGATCTAAGGTGAAACAGCTGTAGTTACATCCATGCTTAGAAAGTTTTTTTCTAGTTTCTAAAAAAAAAATAAAAAATAAAAATATAACTTGGGCCTGTGCTCGTTAAATTAAATAAATTAAAATAAAAAATTAAGTTCATTTGAACATCCCTACACTTTATTCGCTACTTATGTTTAATCATACAAAAATATGTAAATATGTACATATGTATGTGCATAAGTTAGAAACGAATTATAGTAGGAAAGAAACTAGCAACAAATTTTCTATCAGATGTCGAAGGCAGGCAATAGCTCAGCGGTTAGAACTGTAGTTATTGTACTGCAAGGTGCGCAAGTTCGAGTCTTGGCAGAAGCAAAAGTAACCTGATGAGTCTTAGAGGGATCTAAGGTGAAACAGCTGTAGTTACATCCATGCTTAGAAAGTTTTTTTCTAGTTTCTAAAAAATAAAAAATAAAAATATAACTTGGGCCTGTGCTCGTTAAATTAAATAAAATAACAATTATTTTTGATCGAAAAAATAAAAATCATAAAATATCGATCAAGTTTCATCGGAAAAATTTAAATTCAATAATAAAAATTATTTTTGATCGAAAAAATAAAAATCGTAAATAATGGTTATTTAAAAAATAAAAATCTTTAGAATAAAGATGAGCTCATATTTGGATAGAATGTGCTAAAATCATTGTATCGGCATACTTGCATTTTATTGTTAACAAAGTTTTCATAATGATTTTTTCATCCGAAGAAATGAAAATAACGATTAAAATCGGTCCCTGAAAAAAATTAATAATTTCTTATTTTCACCTGGACTTAGCACGTAGATTTTTGAAAAAAAAAATTTTTATGGACTTAGCACATTTGCTTAACACTGCATTACACCATGAAAAAGAGACATTATGGTAACTTTTTTTTGGCAGACGATGTATTTTTAGTTGTACTATCTTACTGCATTAAAATCTCAATTTTGAAAAAAATTGGACTTGGCACATTTGCTCACGAAGCCAACGAATTGTGATTTGCCTGATGAAAAAAAAGATTACAAAAACAAAAAAATGAAAAAAATTACAACTTAAATGAATTTAATAAAGAACTTTAAAATATACCTTCCTTTAATCCAGAGCTGGGCGATAAGGATTACATGTGCAATCGATTACACATAGGATTACGATTACATTAATCGTAATTTCAAGTTTTTGACGATTACGATTAAAGTAATCGTAATTTTTGTAACGACGATTACGATTACAGTAATTGTAATTTCAAGTTTTTTACGATTACGATTACTGTAATCGTAATCATCTTGTAATCGTTATCCTTATCGCCCAGCTCTGCTTTAATCTGTATTCTGCATTTCTGTTCCACCAAATTTTTGCTTGTATTGTAATCAGGGACCGATTTTAATCGTTTTTTTTCATTTCTTCGGATGAAAAAATCATAATGAAAACTTCGTTAACAATAAAATGCAAGTATGCCGATACAATGATTTTAGCACATTCTATCCAAATATGAGCTCATCTTTATTCTAAAGATTTTTATTTTTTAAATAACCATTATTTACGGTTTTTATTTTTTCGATTAAAAATAATTTTTATTATTGAATTTAAATTTTTCCGATAAAACTTGATCGATATTTTATGATTTTTATTTTTTCGATCAAAAATAATTGTTATAATTGGATTTAAATTTTTCCGATCAACTTTAATCAATATTTTTTTATTTTTTCTCCGATCATAGTAAACTTTTTCAAACGTTAGTGAATCCTATATTTGATGGCTTGAAGTTGACGATTGTGCCAACATTGGCGCAGTTCTATTTGAGAGCAAAATTTGAGAGTTTATTATAATCGGAAAAATTTAAATCCAATAATAAAAATTATTTTTGATCGAAAAAATAAAAATCATAAAATATCAATCAAGTTTCATAGGAAAAATTTAAATCCAGTAATAACAATTATTTTTGATCGAAAAATCATAAAATATCGATCAAATTTCATCGAAAAAATAAAAATCAAATTATAACGATTAAAAATGATTTTTCTTATAAAAATGATAATCGTTACGGTCCCTGATTGTAATCCTTCTCTTCCCTTTCTGTAAGATAGAAGTGAAAAAGAACGAGCAACATGTAAACAAAAAATTTGTTCGGACATAACGATGACTCCAGCCTTACTTCTTTGTTAAATTCTCTGTCTGTTGTATTGCGTAAGGCTTTGTATTAAATATTCGAGGCAAGTACTTCCCACTTTTCACATCCCTTATAATAATATATGACCTTCTTTGATAATTTCTGAGCTTTCTTCAACTAAAACTAAAATTACCAAAATTTTTTTAAAAAATCTCCATTTTTATATTGGTCCAATATGGCAGCCTCACTCATAATGTTTACAAAAAGATCCTTCAGAAAAATTCAATAGCCGTCAAAAAGTTTAAAGTGAAATTACCTTCTGAATTTTTATACCATGGTGTTAATAGTATTTTAAATGTGCTTGGTTGTTATCACTGAAAATGTTGACTAAAAAAATTTCCAATTAAGCGGCTTTCGAATAAGCCAGAGAGTGTGATTTTTGTCAAGATCAACAGCTGAAGGCGCTAAACTTTTCTTTATGATTCGCCATGAACGTCAGCCCTCTCTAAGTATAGGACCACATACAATCAAAGAAGAGCTCAGGCCGGAGGAACATCGTTTGAGAGAACAGCACTGGCATCGAATAGCCGGTAAGCGAGAGGCGAAGCCTTTTCTCGTGTGGCTACAACAAAAAGCGCTTCAAGGCGATATTAGAGCACCCGAAAAGCAAGATGAGAATATTGGCCGGTATTCTGATAGGCCACTGCAGACCAAGGCTGCAAAATAACGTTATTTTTAACAATAAACAAAAAAAAATTTTGTTTCTGTTGAAATATTCGATTTTATAAACGTAAAAAGCATAACAAAATCCATTTCGTTTCAACTGTTATCAAAAAAAATTAACAAAATTTTTTTTGTTTTGATAATTATCAAAACAATCTATTATATAAAAATAAGTCGCATTTTCCTCCCTGATGATTTAACTCCAGAACGGCTGGACTGAATTAAATGAAATTTTGCACGTAGTTTTCGATTGAGCCCGACATGGTTTATATGGCCAAAAAAAGTATAAGAATCCGGGAAGGTTTTGGAGATATTCCACAAAATGTGGACCAGGGTAACCCTATAACGGGTTCGTACGATATGGGTATCAAATTAAAGGTGTTGACGAGTGCTTGAACAAGGTGTTGTTATTGGTCCCATATAAGACCCCGTATTCGTGGTATTTCCTGAAATATGAACCAGGTGTGACCCCAAACGGGTTTTCTACAAAATGGGTATCAAATAAAAGGTGTTGGTGGGTATTTAAAAAAGAGGTGATTTACAAGACCCTATGCGATCCGTTTTCCGAGATATCGACCAAAATGTGTACCAGGGGTGACCCTAGAAAGTCTGGAGGGATAGAATAGGCATAGGGATAGGGCTAGAGATATGGATAGGGATAGGTATAGGTATATGGATAGGGATAAGGATACGGATAGGGATAGGGATAGGGAGAGTGATAGGGATAGGGTTAGGGATAGGGATAGGGATTAGGAATTAGGGATTAGGGATAGGGATACGGCAACACGGTAACCTAGGACTTTTCCTTTAGGCTTTATAGGAATAAATTTTAGGCAGAACAACGTCTGGCGGGTCAGCTAGTTATTTCAAAAAAATATAGTTTCAAATTTAAACAAAAAAATTGACTTTTCAATAATTTCGTTTTCTATGAAGAAAAGAAATTTTTTTTTTTTGCTCCACAAGGAGTAATATAGGAGCAATGAAGTGTAGAAATTTCTTCTATTGCTCCGAAAGGATGAAAAATGGAGTACTCCTTTATTTATATTTAGAGAGATCTCCCATATTGCTCAAAAGGGAGTAACCTGGGAGCACTAAGGTGTAGAAATCTCTTGTATTCCTCCAAAAGGATGACAAAACGAGTACTCTTTTATTCCTCGCATGGGGAGATCTCTTTTCAAGTTCAACTGGGCATGAATAAAAACAAATACAATTTTTGTTAATTTTTTTGATATCAACGAAACAATAGGGCAATTCACAAGCTGTTGTAAAGTATTGTAATGTTGTATACTGGTAAAGGTTTACAATATGTGTATCAGTAGGGTTGATTTTTCTCATACAAATTTCAATACAACCAATACAACTGGGCAGCCTATGTTTATTGAGTGTGCTATTTGATTTGTTTTTTATTCTGACAGTTTGTTAAAAAAAATTTAAACAAAAATATGGAAGCGGTGAGACGAAAAAAAAAAACAAATTACTTGCATCATGTGTATCATATATCAATTAGGACTTGAATCCGCCGCTAACAAATCTAATAACTGTTTTTCGCTTTCGCCTGGCATTTTTATACTCAGCTGTACTAGTACACAGAGTATTATAATTTTGATTTCCTAACGGTGGATTGCAACAGAACGAAATAATCGAGATAGATATAGACTTATATATATCAAAATGATCAGCGTGAAAAGAGAAATCGATTGAGCCATGTCCGTCCGTCCGTCCGTCTGTCCGTCTGTACGCACGATAACTCACGCAAAAATCGAAATATTTTGATGAAATTTGGAATGCAAGTTGGTATCAAGACGAGAACGGATGGTATTGAAAATGGGCGAAATCGGACCATGACCACGCCCACCTCCCCTATATAGTAAAAATCGGAAATTTGGTATCTCAGTCACTAATATAGCTGGAGCGATGAAATTTTACCCACGTGTTGAGCTCAGGCCCCTATGAAGAAATTTGATGAAATTTTGGAAAATGGGCGGTGCCACGCCCACTTATTAAGGGGCAAACATTGAAAGTTTTATGAGTCATAACTCAGAAACTATTGAAGATATATAGATGAAATTTGGTACGCGTGATATATTTGCTTACGCAAATGTTTTGACGAAAAATTGCCAAAATCGGTTAACGACCACGCCCACTTTTATATATGGGTATTATAAAGTGACCTAATAAAAACATTTGAAGCGATATCTCTGTCAAATATAAAGATATATCAATGAAATTTTATGGCAAGATTCCAACTAAGGACATAAAACAAAAAACACAAAAATTTTGGAAAATGGGCGTGGCACCGCCTCCTTTTAGGAGCAGGAATATACGAGATTTTGGAGCCCATATCTCGACAAATAATTGATATATTTTGACGAAACTTGGTGTATACACTTTTATTACTTGTAGCAATACATGTTGAAAATTTTAGCGAAATCGGTTGACGACCACGCCCACTTTTATATATGGGTATTATAAAGTGGCCTAATAAAAACATTTTAAGCGATATCTTTGTCAAATATAAAGATAATTCATTGAAATTTTGTGGCATGAGTTCTACAATAGACTGGAAACAAAAAATAGAAAAATTTTGGAAAATGGGCGTGGATACGCCCACTTCATGCAGCACTCGCTTTATATAAAGTACACCGTGTTTCCATCAAAGGCAAACAAACAATAAGCATACAGCTGAGTATCTAATGTTCGATTCCACTCGAACTTAGGCTTCCTTACTTGCTTATTAAAATTTTTGTAAACAACAAACTGTAAACAATAACGAAACACAACAAAACACATACGAGAGTCTGTTCACAGGTACTGCGTTCTTATGCACATTTTCCTTTACAACATACAACTTTACAATAGCCAGTGAATTGCCCAAATATTATTCTGATTAAAGGTTTATTGATAATTTTTGAAACGAAAAAATTTTGTTTCTGATAATTAGCAAAACAAAATAATTTTTGGATATTTTTTATTGATATTTTTTGAAACAAAATTATTTTGTTCATTTCGTTGAGCAGCCTTGCTGCAGACTCAAAAGCCAAAAAGCACAAACTTGACATATACTCGAGTTGCTGTTGTTGTTGTTCTAGCCACCAAGACAATCGCCGAAAGTTTTGGGGAGTGTAGGCGAAGTAACAATCCTTTGTCGGCTACTAGTCCCTTCTGACACTAGCCCGACTGTCGTGTGAACCACTTTTTTTTTTGGCCATTATAAACCTTCTAGGCCGGTGGATTTTGGTCGCCTCTTACCACAGGCATTCCTTACCACGGGTATATTCTAAGCCCCCTAACACGCTGGCTGCCATTTACACTAGTAGTGCATGCCGGTGCTGTGACGTGTAAGATGAGACTGGTGAGCACATACTTACTCCTCGAATGCACAGCAACATCTAGAAGGAAGCAGAGAACGCTGTAAACGTCACTTGCACAGAATTGCATTCATTTGACTTTATCCGCCAGTCTTTCAGCCAATATGTAATTTTTTTTTAACTTCTTTGAAGCGTGAGTCAAGCCACGTTAGTGCTACAGTCTGCAGTCAGAACAGCAGTATCACTAGCAAAAGTGCGAATAGTGACTCTGCTATTGGAAGGTCAGACCTGTAAAGTAGGTACAGTATTGAGATAAGATAAGATTTTATAAATAGGACGTAATTTGTGGTAAGAGTATCTTTTATTTTATAGTCTGTCGTGCCACAGGCGATCAAAAACTTGAGAGATGTATAGAAAGGTATCTGTACAGTTCTTTGTTTTTTTTTTTTTTTTGTTCAAAGGCGGAGTAGGTTTTCTCGGTAAGTCTACGCACTTGTGCAATTGTTCTGGGTATAATTTTACGCTCTTCTTTGTGGACAGGAGTTTAAGGAAAAGAACTTCCAAGACTTTTGAGACGATGGGCAACAGGCTAATGGGTCTGTAAGACGCAACCGTATCAGGGGCTTCCCTGGTTTACGAATCATTTTCAGCTGAGCGACTTTCCATTGAGGGGGTATGAATCCAATTAGCTATTAGTACTGCCTTAAACAGTTGAGTGAGGAGTTTTATGTCTTCATAGGGTAAGCGTCTTAGTAAATTGCCATTGATAATGAACCCAGAAGCTTTCTTTGGGTTGAGTCTCGCTATTACGGGTTTTACCTCCAATGTGGTATCACAATGGGCCACCTCGGCCTAAGTGTGTCCCCGCTTTCATGAATTGCGGAGACAGCCACCTCAACCTAACCTAACCTTACCTCCAATATTGCGAATCTCTGTTTTTTTTTTTTTTATGTGATTGGATTTGGAAAGGTGATGTGATGAGGTGGAGCGCACAAAATAGACCATAAGGTCGCAGTGCAATATATCCTCCTATTAATAAATATGCTTCGCCCTTGTATACCATCAATCCATTCGCACTTCTCTCACCTCTCTCATCTCATTCACTTTCAACTCTCTTGTCTGATATCTCAATGCAGGCAACACTTCCACTCAGCCCAACTCTACTCTCCCAACCAACTGGGATATGGAAAGGCAGCAGCTCGGTCAACGCATCACTGAACTTACAGCCGAAATACAGGACATAAACGTTGATCGTCAGGAACTGCAAGCGTTGCTGGAAGAAGAGAAGGCGAACGCTCTCCGTGCAGAGGAATTATTGCGCACACTGCAACAGCAATTGGCAGCGCGCGACAACGAGTCCGCAGCAAATGAAAGTGCGGAGAAAGCGAAATACATTGCGCTAAAGGCAGAACACCAGCAGCTGCAAGAAAAATATAATGCGTTGCATGCCGCCCACGAAGAGCAAACTGGCGAATTCAATCGCTTGCGCGCACAAGAAGAGCAGCTGAGAAAAGCGCTGCAGCAAGCGGAAAGCAAATTGGCGAGCACACAGGCGGCCAGCGAGCAAGCGGAAATATTCAGCGCAGCGGAAATGCAGAAAACCGTCAACAAATTGTCGGAGGCCAATGCGGCGGTGACGCGTTTAGAGGCCGATTTGGAGGAGGTACAAGCGCAACTGCTCGAGTTGCAAACGAAAAATTACGAGCTTTTGCAAGCCAATGAAGAGCTGCAGAGCGCGCATGTGCAAGCGGCTGCTACAGCAAACGCGCAGCAACTGCGCTGTGAGAACACAGAGCTGCGCCAGCAAAAAGAGGCGCTCGAAAAGCGAGTGAAAGAGTTGGAGCAGAACGTCGCAATGAGCTTTGCGGCGCCTCTGACGTCCATGGCGACCGATGTCGATGTTGATGAGCTTAACGCGCAATTGCAGGAGAAGGAATCGGAAATAATGCATTTAAAACAACGTATTGAGGATCTGATGCGTGAAGATCAAACGGAAAAGTTGGTATTGGAGATACTAACGAAAAACCAGGAAATACACATGCTCAAGATGCAAGTGAAAAATTTGGAGGACGACAAACAAGAACTAGAACACAATCTCTCCGTGCAGATAACCAACGAAATGCAAGTGAACAAAAATGTCGTCGAAAGCGAAAATGTCAAATTGCGCGAGAAAATTCAGAAAATGGAGGCAGAACTGACTGCGCTGCAAAGCGAAAAGCGCGATATGGAGGAGGAGCTGCAGGTGCTCAATAATCACGTGTTGAGCAGTCTCGAGAACGGGGATAAACTGAAGGAAGCGGCATTAAAGCTCGACACGCAAAACATAGAAATCGTCGAATTGCGGCGCACAATCGAAACGCTCAGAGCGAATGGCGGCGGCAACAGCGCGCCTGCAGAGTCCAGCGCAGCGCCACAGCAACCGGACTATGCTGCCTTGAATGCGCAGTGGGAGGCGGTGGTGGAACAGAAGTGTGGTGAAATCGCCAAAATGTGGCGTGAGCATTTGCAGCAACGCGAAGCCGAATTCAAATTGACCGAAACGCGTTTACGCGACGAAATCGCTGCACTGCGTCGCACGCAGCAACACGACAACGACCCAAGCCACCAGCACCACCACCACCACCACGAGAGCGGACAGCCAACGGTCTCTGGCGAAACGACTGCCACATCCACGCCCGCTTCGGTATCCACCACACAATCGGGCACATCATCGGGCACCGCCTCAAAGGATGGCACACCGCTGCGCCATCGCATCATTAACGAGGGCGACGAGGAGGAGGAGGGCCACGAAGCGCATGCCGACGCAATTATAGAAAAGATGCAAGCGGCGCTCGAGAGTCAGGAAATGGAGATTATCACATTGAAGGAGCAATTGGCTATACGTTCGGCTGAATATGCGCGTCTCGCGGCACAATACGATCCATTCAAGCTGCAAAATACCTCGTCGCATAGCAATATCGGCGGTGCAGGAGGCGCTCCGGTGCGCGGCAACAGCACTGCAAGCGGCAATGACACATCGCTTGTGCCAAAGTCGGAGCTAGATTTTGCGCTTTATATGTTGCATCAGCGCGATATGCGCTGCGAGGAGATGACGCTGGAATTGGTGTCGCTGCTGGAAGAACGTGACACATTGCAATTGAAACTATCGAATACGTTGCGGCAGGTGGAAGCCATCAAAGCGACTACAAATTATGTGGAACGTAAGTGTTTTTTGGAATTGATGCATATTGAGCGCATTTGCGGTTTGAAAACGGTTTAATTTTTCTATTTATTTTTTGTTTCTTGTTTTGAATTCTTAGCTGCAAATGCGCCTGCAGACAGTGTAGCACATGCGCCACCAACAACAAACGCAGCCACTCATATTAGCCCAAATGTTTCAAGCGCTGGTGATTCAGGCGATGAATTGAGCCAAAAGTAAGTGAATTGAAATAAAACTTTTATTTAGCAAACTTTGCCTTTTTTATTGAGAAAAAAACAAAAAAAATTTTCTTTAATTCCAATCTCTCATTTAGATTATCTCAATTGCAAACTGTCAATCATTCCAAAGACAAGGTGATTAAGGAGGAACGCGATCAGCGCATTCGGCAAATGGAAAAGATACAACAAGATGTTGCTAATTTGCCTCAAGCTGCTGTCTCCGAACTTGTTGGCACGGATGCAGGTAAAACACTTATAAGATTACTTGTGTATGCAGTTCTGCTTAGCACATCTATTTTGCTTTTTATTCCTTACGAAAAATTAGTTCAAATTCCTTTCAAAACTCTAAAAACGTTATCTCGGTATCAAAACTTTAGCTTCACAACTTCGACGCTTTGACTTTTATTACTCTTGTTTGTTCTTTATTTACATTTTTTCTTTCTTTTTTTTCTCCTTCCATCAGCTCAAGCCGGTCAATCACCATCATCTGTGCTACTCAATTGGCTCTGGGGCGGCAACAAACCAGATGCTGGCAGCTCAACGTCGCATTAAAACATTAACAGCTAATATGTATAATACTTAATAACAGCAACAAAACAATAGAAGGAAAAATTTGTATACAGCTAACATACATACATACATACGTGCTACAACAAACATTGCTCTAATGCTGTTTAAGTCGAAATAAAACAAAAACAAAAAAATACTAATACGATATTAAGCTGTTAACCCGAATTGGCGCCAATATATGAACATATATCAGCGGTTAACAATAAATAAATAATTTTATCTAGAATACATACATATGTATGTATGTACGTAAAACTATGCATTGAAGTAAATATCTATTGATGTACCTATTTTGTTCCATTAAAAAAAAAAACTTATTTAACCAAAAGCGAACTTTTGTAATGTATATAACAAATATGTATAACACAATTGTGTATTTTCTTTTAATTATTTTCTTAATCTTGTTATTGCGTAATTCAAATAAAGAAGTATATGAAACATTCGATTTATGTATAAGCGTACATACGCATATTATGCATTATTGTAAAAGGAGAAACTCAGAAAAAAATATGCAAAAATAAAATTTGTTAAAAATAATAAATAGAAATGTGTGTACATTTTTTCTTTTTTAGTTTTGTTTTTACATGGCGGTTTAATTCTAATAATTACTTTTATGTGAATTTTGTATGAGCCATTGGCCAGTTTTATTTAAGAGTAGTTGAAAAAATTTTCTTTTCTATCTTTAATTTTTTTTTTTATTTTTTTATTTTTTATTTTTTAATTATTTTTTATATTTATTTTTTTACTTATTTTATTTATTTTTTTTTTTTTTTTTTTGATTATTTTTTAAATTTTTTTTAATTTCTTATTTTTTTTATTTTATATTTTTACTTTATTGTGTGGCTGCCAACTTATAGAAAATCGGATACATTCTAGAATGGAATCCAAGGTTAGCGAAGACTTCAGTTATCGGCACTCAGTTATAACATTGAGTCTAGCAACAAAAACAATTATCAGAATCAGGTTTTCTTTAGTTTTGCTTTTTGTAATGGCGACAACAATTCACAGTTTCTTTTTCGAACAAACGGACGTATAAAAGCATAACTAAAGGTCAATATAATGTTGAATGTCCCACTATATCAACGGCTGAGAATAAGATCGCCCTATTTCAAAAATTATTTCAAAAACGCCCTATTTGAAAATTTGTTTCAATAACATCCTATTTCAGATTTTGCTTCAAGAACGCCCTATTTGAAAAATTGTTTCAATAACGTCCTATTTCAGATTGTGCTTCAAAAACGCCATATTTCAGAGAACATTCCATATATATTTCTCTGAAATAGGGCGTTTTTGAATAATTGTCTGAAATAGGACGTTATTGAAACAAATTCTGAAATAGGGCTTTCTTGAAGCAAAATCTGAAATAGGACGTTATTCAAATAATTTTTGGAATAGGGCGTTTTTGAAACAATTTTTGAAATAGTGCGATCTTATTCACAGCCGTCGATATGAAGACGTTGAATGAAGCAGTGAACGGTATATCTAACAAAAGCAAGTATTCTGGCATGAAAAATAAATCGCATCACCTCACAAATGGGCCTAGTTGGTATCTGATGCCCAAAATCAATAGCTCTGTACTCAAGGATACAACATATAAATTTTGGTTCCGATTGATGACGGTTAAGGGGTGTCGCAGAAGGGTCAAAGTACAGATTACCATATGCCCGTGAGTCGGGCTTCTGCACCCCGAGGGAAGCACAGTGCGGTAACATGCTGATTCTCAACAAGCTTCCCGGAATCCATACGACATTAGATTACCTCAGAATTTCTCACTGAATTTTCAGTCAACACGTTCCAAAATGGACTGCAGGAGGAGGCAGAAACATAATTTGCCACTTTTTGTATTTCGAGACTAGCAAGTACCTAAATATATTCCAACTACATTGGGCTAACCCCTATGTATGTTGATGTTCTAGAGAACATTTTTACGATACGTGCTACAAATATTATAGTCAGCTGAAGACTTGAACAGGATCTTGGACACAGGAATATCGATAGCAAAAAAAAGAAAATTCCACTACGAATACAACGAACTACCTGTACTTTGATGGAAATATTCATTAACATGGAAGATCACGGAACAGCTTTGGACAGATTACAAAGTAAAAAGGACAAGTAGTAAACTGAGAAAAGAAATTTATAAAATTGCAGCCACTGTTATGGGAAAATGGCAATTGGGCAAAACATAACGAATAAATGAGAATGCTAATTAACACTACATAGATGCATAAGTTGTAGTGAGGAGGTCACCGAAAAATGGGTCGTTCACTCAATAGGTTGAAAAACCGGTGTGAACAAATCTATGAACCGTAACAATCGTGTTTTTTTTTTTCATTTTTTGAAAGCTAATTGTGCTCGAAATCATTGTTCCGGTAAGTACCAACCAACGATAATTCATGCACTAAGACTTATTTCCATCTAAAAACTAAGATACTCATGGATATGCACAAAAGGTAATTTTATATTTTGCTTTATTTTGTACCTATTATTTTGTATTCTCTTGACGCCATTTTAATTGACTATGCATTTTGTGGTCTTACAATTTTTCCAACTTTTAATGGTTCTCTATTATTTAATGTATTTGTTTTGTTTTTGCCTTCGTCGTTTACCACCACGAATTCCTCTTGCGACGCCATTCGACATTTGTCGTTGATTGATGCGTTGCTCTTTATATCTTGAATTAGGATTAACGAAAACTCTGTTACGCAGATTTTTCAACATTTTATTATTCTGACCAACATAATCTTTATCGTTTTTTGCAATGATCCTTGGGTTTTTTATATTTTGAATTGTTTTTGAATGGTTTTTGACCTTTAAAGTTCGTATATTCAATCCTTCGGCGCTTTTTCTGCACTGCTCTTCGATTATTTGGAAATATTGCATTTGGATTTTCATCTTTTGGTTTTTGTTGCGATTCCAGTTTTTTATTCGGTTCTGTCTTCGAGTTTAAGCGGTTATGAGCGTTCCTTGCTGGTAGCGGCGGTATTGCTGGTTCCGATAACGATAACTGCCTTGGCGCTTCGGTGGGTTTTTCAATCACATTAAATTCCTGAATAACTTCGTTTTCATCTGGAAATTTCATAAATTTACTATTCGGACGAGATGGCCGAGTTTTCAGATGCGGAGGCGGCCTTGCAACAAACAGTGGCGGTTCTAATGTGCTTTCCAAAGTATTTGGTATATTTGCAATGTTGTCGAATTTCTCACCCAATCTTTCTTCACTATAAAATTCTGGGTTTTTTTGTATTTTTTGTTGTATAGCTTTTAATAATTGAAAGCGAAACCTCTGTCCCTTACTGCCACACGTGCCAGCGTGGGCACAATGTGTAGACTCAATCCGGTCAAGCAGATTAAAATGAAGACTTTCATCTTGCGTCTACTTCAAGTGAATGAATTAAATTTGGATAAAATTTTATTAAACTACTTGACTTTCGATTGCCATCAAATGTGCTTTTGTTTTAAGTATTATGCTTGTCTTTTGGTGTTTTGTACCATTTTTTGTTTGTTTTTGTTTCTTTGTTTTTGTCTTTCGGTAGCACTCAACCGCAAGTTCTTGATGGTTGTTGCAGTTGGTGTGGCAACCAGGCCCGCAGCTAGGGGGGGAGGGGGGCATTGTGGGGCAATGCCCTACCTTAAAGTTGTAATGCCCTACCTTAAAAAGGCCAACAAGTGAGATGAATTATTATAATTAAATTTTTTGTCATAGTTTGAGATAAAAAGTTATTGCGGTTGCAATGTATGATATGGAGAATCCACCCTGCATCACATATATGTATAATTAAATAAGACCATCCAATTTTTGTAGTTTGCTTAAAGGAATGGTTCATTCTCACTGTGAGCAAACAACACCAAAAGCGCGGAACTGATTACTAAGGCTGTGTGCTAATCTAAAACATTTTACTTGGTGGAAAAATGAGGTGTCTAAAATTTCTATGGTTATCGTTTAATCATTTTCGAGAGTTTTTTTCTCACCTTGACTTGCGTGCATACCTACAGGCGACCCACATACCAAATTTAAAGATCTCCACATCTAAATCTGGAAGCTGAACCATCTTGTTGGCTTAATCTCAATGAGTATTGCTTATGTACTGTCACAATAATTATGTGTCAACAAATATGTATTAAATATGCGGAGAAAATTTTCCAACAGTCTACCACGCGTTGAAAAAAAGAGTCATTGTGGGTTGTAGAGGAGGTCCTCCTGATTCTAAATCCATAAGTCCCGTCGACCGGAGATGTTTGTAAGTTGTAAAATTTACCAAACAAACCCCCAAAACTGCGTACGATTACCGAGGAAAGGCAGTTATAAAAACACGCACATATGTGTATGTATATGTATGTGTGTAGAACACCTTTTTGCTTCGGCCGGGATTTAAAAAAATAACCCTCAGCCGGCAGAATTCTCTTTTTGGACCTATCCAACTACCAAAAAATTACCAACAAATATCTCCTGAACTATAAGCCTCCGGCAAGTTTTGATTCAAGTTTTAAGATCTGTGACCCTCAACACCCCTGAGAAAGTCATTTTTCTCGGACCGTGGTTCCTTAATGTAAAGCCGTGCCCTTCGGTAGACAGATAGAAATCTGAACCAATGTACGTCACTGACCTAGAGAAAAGTGATATACATGCAGACTGTTTTTGGAAGCCATGACTCGATGTCAGATCAATTGGGATACATTATTTACTTTCGCCCTACCTTAACCCAACGCTGCCCTACCTTAAATATAAGTCTAGCTACGGCCCTGGTGGCAACAGTTGCTTAAATGCGGCATTTTCTCAAATACAAATAACATCAATTAATAAATACAGTATGTATGTATGTAAAATACAGCCAGACACGAAGCATTTTATTTGTGCGTAGATAACACATTATACAGCCAGTTGCCAAAAGAAGAATACAACGGGTAAGAAAGGTTCCGTTTAGCTGGAAAATCACTTAGTTCTCGAATCGAATACCAATCTTTTCCAGATTCATTCTTTTCAAGATTCATTATCGAAGGTGGAACTTGAGAAAGAGATTCGTTTAATTAAATTCTAACAAAAAAAACTTATGTACGTATGTATAATAATATATAATACAATGGCGCTATTATAACTCTGACGAGTTTTATGGCCGAGCTTCTCTCCCAATTCGAGGTGTGCTCCTTTTTTGTTTTTCCTACTAATTGGGTGGACCTACAGTTTTATGCCGGCTCCGAACGGCGAATGCATTTTTTGTGAGAAGCTTTTTCATGGCAGAAATACTCTCGGAGGGTATGCCGCCCACTGCCGAGAGGTGACCGCTGCTCTTAAAAAACCCAATAATTGGATTTTTACTAATTAGAAAAATTTGTTTGGCTCGGACCGTGGTTTGAACCCGAGACCTCTGGCATAGCAGGCGAGCACTCTACCCACTGCACCACAGCGGCCACGGTACGTATGTATATTGATATGTATGTATGATCGCCATTTATAATACACTAGTAAACCTGGCCACGCGATGCTGCGGCTTTCAATTACACTGTGCGACAATTTGAGGGTGGAAAACCACTTCTTGCTACATTTAACATTTTTTATTGCCATTTTAAATTTGACTTCCCCTTAAAAATGGCAGAATATATATCGGCTTTAAGCCCATAGATTCTTATTAATAAAATATAAAATTAAGCATATACATAATTATTGGTTATTTTTATTTTCCGTCGACCTAGATTTTGTACACAAAGATTTTGTCCGAGGAGTCCCATAGTGAAGTTTTAATGCGAATAATTTTCTACAATATTTTATCCATATATGTAGCTACCCCCAAAAGACCATTTGTCGTACTTCTCTTTCACTTCCCCCTTCCCTTTTATTTGTGCTTCCTTTATCCATTTTATTTTCCATACTCTTCCCTCTTTAGCTTCCTCTCCTTCGCCATTTCTGTTCCGTTCATTTTCCCCTACCCTTTCTTTTTATTACAGGGCAAGGCCTTTCATGACTTAAAATTTTAAAACCGGACAAACTGTAGCGCATGATACAAGAAAGAAGGTAGTGTAAACGTCAAATTTTTGTCGCCATATTTGCCACCTGACAATTATATGGATTACGACATTTCGTGATACCATACTCAATGTTAAAAATCCTCCATTTATGTTATTTTTTATTTCCATGGTAACCATGGTATCGATTGCAACAAAACGAATTTTTTTAATTTGAATATTGATATATACATATGTATAAATATTTACGTACATTTACGTATTAAATTCTTCATAATATCAGATAATAATTATATAAAGAATAATATCACAAATAATTATATAAAAAATAAGATTTATTCTTAAAATAAGTTGCGGCAAGTTTGTGGAATATAGTACATACTACAATCCCACTACACCTGTGAATTTCATTGAAAAATTTAAGTGGTTTAGAAATTATGAATATTGGCACGACTTATGTACTTGTAGCCGAAAAAACAAGTGCGGGGTCGATGGCATGGTTATATGTAGAGCTCTCGATTTTTTTTAACATTTTCGAGTAGCCCGAACAATTGTTGTTCAAATGCTCGAACAGTTGTTTGTTTGTTTATTACCCGTATGTTTGTACGGGCATTTGAATAACAAACGGGCTTCAAACAAAAACGATCAGATCGAATTGCTCGATACCCGGGTATTTAGGGCGCTAGTTATATGCAAAATTTATTAGTAAATAAAATATTTAATTTAGATGAAAAGATAGTAAAAAGATTTTTTTTGCGAAGAAACTATTTCAGAATTAGGTAAATAATAAGAAAAAAGAAAAATAAAATTAGTAACGTAAGTAAAAACTAAGGAAAACTGCAACATAAAAATTTAAATTAAATTTACATTCTTATATAACTGCTAAACAATTCTCTTAATAAATATATTTTTTAAATGTGTTAATATTCCTGCATAAAACATTGAAACCAAATATGTATATATATATATCGTCGATCCGGAAGAGGAAAGACGTATGCCTGTAATTTGTCGACGAAAAAAGGCGCATTAAAAATATGTTGGGGGAGATAGACGCTTTACAAAACATGTCGACGAAGATAGACGCATTAAAAATATTTCGACGAAGAAAGACGCATTAGCATTATTAACTGCGAAGAAAGACGCATTAGCATTAATATTGACGAAGAAAAATAAAAAATCGAATACGTCTTTCTTTCCTAAAAAATATTTAAATGCGTCTTTCTTTATAGTAAAAAAAATAAAGCGTCTTCCTTCGTTATCAATAAAAATAAAGACTCTTTCTTTAGAAAAATGTTTTTAATGCGCCTTTCTTTGAAAAAAAAAAGTTTGCGTCTTTCTTCCTCAATAAAACACTTTGTGTCTTTTTTCTTCTATAGCGACGATATAAAGAAAATCAAGAACTCTTACCTTATTCACAAAAAATCGAACAGTTTTCAAATATTGTATAATGGACGTTTTGATAATATTTTTCGACATTAATAACTGCATAAATCTATTTTATTTTTTATGAATAACTTATTTTTTATTTTCTTTGGAAAGCTTTTTTTTAAATTATTTAAAATGTTAAAATATACTCATTACATCGGCTGATTGTTCTTTTATTTGTTTTGTTGATGAGCATATGTGAAAAACACCAATTCATTTAAAATACCCAATATTTTGTTCAAATATACCCTCAACCAAAAAATTTTGATTGGGCAACGCTATCCTAAATTTTTGACTTAAACTTAGACGTCAATAATCCATATTATAATCAAAAATGACAATGTCAAAGTGAAATGAAACTACCTTGTTTGTTTGTATCATGCTGTAGCGTAAAAATAAAATTTTGAACAGGTGGCAAATCGTTTTGTAAAAATCGTAATACTTATTTTGAGGCAAAGCACTTTCATATGACACCTCAAATCTAAAAATCACACAAACTAAAGCGTAAAACTGAATTTTTGAACAGGTGGCAACCCTTGTTGTAAAAATTTCAATAAGTTACTAATTTGCAGCTCAATCCCTTTCATATGGTACCTGAAATTTATAAATCAAGCAAACTATACAGGACAATTAAATTTTTAAACAGGTGGCAACCCTTTTCAAAAAAATTAAACCCTCCTGCACATCTACATGCCAAGCCCTTTCATATGACACCCCATTTTCGAAAATCGGTATAACGGTGTAAAATTTATGGTGCGTACAAAAAATCGCTTAGCGTAATATATATAAAGATATATAAAGATATCTGTGGGAATTTGCAATAACTGCTTAGGTCTTAAAATGATTTCGAGATAAACTGGTTTTTATATTCGAATGCATTTCTTAAAAAATCACAAAAGTCGATTAAAAACTGTGAATGCAAAATCGATGAGCCATCCACAATCGATGAGCTTTTACATAGAGGTGTATTTGTTAAGATTCGTAGGTCGGGTTCCCAGTTATGGGTGAAAAGTAATCAGAGATACAATCCCTGCTCAACACCTTTCATTTAATACCAATATCGTCCAGAAATATTGACAAATAAATAGGCTTAATTTTTATAGTTGACCAAAAAAAATAAAAATCTGAATAACGGTTATTCAGGCCCAAAACACTTTTTTGGTTGCCATAACGGTTATTCAGGCCCAAAACGGTTTTTTGGTTTTTATAATGTTTATTAAGGACCAAAAATTTTTTTCACAGGATAATGGTTAAATATGACTGCATTTCTATTATAACCGTTACATCCCTGGTATATGCGTTTAAATAAAAACAGGGCTATTGGTACCTCTATTGCAAGTTAAGCCTAAATGTTTTTATTAATATCTTTTGATTGAATTAAGTTATATGCAGGGGAGTTTTACAAAAATACATTTTTGAAAGGAGAATAACGTGGTATATATGTACATACATATCGTTGGCTTCGTGAGCAAATGTGCTAAGTCCAATTTTTATCAAAACTGAGATTTTAATGCAGTAAGATAGTACAACTAAAAATACATCGTCTGCCAAAAAGAAGTTACCATAATGTCTGTTTTTCATGGTGTAATGCAGTGTTATGCAAATGTGCTAAGTCCATAAAAAAATTTTTTTTCAAAAATCTACGTGCTAAGTCCAGGTGCAAATGAGAAATTATTGGTTTTTTTAATTTGTTTGGTAGAATGATATAGAATTATTACTACATTGCTTTAATAAGCATGGATTGGGACTGTAAACGTTAATAATTTGCGGGAGTGGCTAGCTTTCCCACCAATTTGATATGCAAACTAGTTTGCGGCACTTCTTACATTTTTATTATAATTGTATGCGTTTGATCGAAAGGCGGTGCACCTATTTTATATAGAGAAGGTACAGCATAATGTTGGCGTGGCCACATCCATGATCAACAGCTTTATGTCTCATCAGACCAAGCCTAAAATATACTTGTTAGTGTAAAATTTCATCCCTTTATGACATTTAGTTACAAAGATGCCACGTCACAAGTTTCCAAAGGGAGTTTTACAATATTTTTTTAAGTAGGCGTGGTTACAAACCGATTTTGCTAAAATTTACTACAAATAATAAAAGTACATATGTACACCAAGTTCCGCCGTAATATCTCAATTATTTGTCGAGTTATGGGCTCCGAAATGTCTTAGATTCACGATGCCACGCCCATTTTTTGAAATATTTATGGTTTCTGTTTTTGTCCATGCCAAACACTTTCCATGAATTATCTTCATATTTGACAAAGACGTCGCTTAAAATGTTTTTATTAGTTCCATTTATAGTTCCCATATATAAAAGTGGGCGTGGTCGTCTACCGATTTGGACAATTTTTCGTCCAAACCTCTGCGCTAGCAAGTAAATTACGCCTCCCACTTTACATCTATATATCTACTACGGTTTCTGAGTTATTTATCACTTATAAAACTTTTAGAATTTATCCATTCATAAGTGGGTGTGGCACCGCCCATTTTCGGCAATTTCAGTTTATTTCTTTATAACGGCGTAAGCTCATTGCATGGATGGAATTTCATCCATTATCATTTTTTGCGTGTTTTTCGATATATACTATATGAGGAAAGTGGGCGTGGTTATCATCCAATTTCGCCTATTTGCAATACCAACCTTCCCTGTCTAGTTAGGAGCCTCTGTACCAAATTTCATCAAAATATTTCAATTTTACTACGTACAGTTGAGTATAATAATTTGTGAGAAAATGTGCTAAGTCCACCTAAAAAAAGAAAATTATAGAAAGCAAATGTGCTAAGTCCTAATGAAGCTCATAACTGTGGACAAGCTTTACATTAAAATGTGCCGATAACTAATATTTTAGCACGACCATCTGATGAAGAAAACTGCATTTTCAGATTTTTAAAATAGTAACATCAAAAAAAATTAGGAGGTTTTTTGCCTCTCCTGAAAAGTTACCACAAATGGACTTAGCACATTTGCTCACGAAGCCAACGATATGTATATTTCAAAATTTTCCTGAGTCCAGCTCATGATCCAATAATTCTATATGGTCGTATCAGCCAAAAGAGAATAGGCGATTACCGTTGAACGGCCGTAGATAAGAATGTCAAAAACAGAAAAAACGCCAGCGGACATACAAGCGAACACAAGCTATTTTCCACGAATAACACGTGCAAGAGGGAAAAATCAAAACAAAAGACGATAATTTGACAGCTTACTATTCCAAAAACAAAATAGCCGTCCTCTGCTGCGTCCACCATTTTATTATTGCATCATGGTCCAGCTATTACAGCGGACCAGAGTGTATTTCAACCGTTTTTACTATAACCTAGCAACCTTACTGTAATAAAGTTTGTAGCTGCTGGGTATAAAAATGCAAAGAATTACATACATACATAAATGCATATACATACATATGTACATAATTCAATGAACATTTAATAAAGAACTCCAAAACTTGTAACTATTTAATAGTAACCCACAAAGAGTTTTCTTTTATTTGCGCTGCTACCGTATTCTCTAGCTTATTTACTCTTGTTTATCTATGTGTTTGGTTTTCTGTTTTTTTTTTGTTTCGTTACAATTTACTTTCACTACTTTGTATAGCCACGTACATACATACATATTTATGTACGTACGTACAGTTGTGCAAACAACTACAGTTTATACATTGACTTTGTCTTGTAAAAAAGTTATTTATTTGACCGCACAGCATCGGCTTATCAAGTTTTTTCTATTCTAATAGTTCGAATGCTTGCTACATATGTACATACATATATGTATGTATGTATCTATGTATGTATGTATGTACATTGTACATTTACATATTATGTATTATTCCTATAACCGTATTATTGGTAGCAATAATGGGATTACATGTAGAAAAATTTAACCGGATTGTATGTATGTATACATGTGTACATAGATCAGAATTTGGACTGTCGATATCGGAAGTTAAGTAAGCATGTTTATATTTGAGCATAGACGCACTTCAGTGACACGTTCCGGCAAGCAAAGTAGGTAACTTATTTCGAATTAAAGATCTACCAGTTTGCATAATATCATATTATGATAACAACTAGTGAGTAAAGGTAGAATCTCATCATATATGCATGTAATGTACCTACACATTAACTTAAAACCATACCTGGGTAATACTGAGTAGTAATTGGACTATTACGTACTTAAATACTTTATATTTTGATCTTGAAGTAATAAGTCCGTACCAAGTACTTTCAGAATATTCAAGTACTAGTACAAGTACAAGTACTTTCAGAATATTCAAGTACTAGTACAAGTACAAGTACAAGTACAAAGAATTGAAAAAGAATTGAATTTTTAGCAAATACTTCAAAGTAATTGAAAAGAATTGAATGTACATTCATTTGTACATACATTCATTTGCTAAAAATTCAATTCTTTTTCAATTCTTTGTACTTGTACTTGTACTAGTACTTGAATATTCTGAAAGTACTTGTACTTGTACTAGTACAATTCTTTTAAAATGTACTTGTCACAAGTCGTACTGGTACTTGATATTACCCAGGTCTGCTTAAAACAAACCCACTCCAATTGATAATGGAACGCCCCTATACCGTCGACAAAGAAATGATTTCAATAAACATAAAAAGACCAATTCATTGTTGAATAGCAGTTAAAGCTAGATTTTCACCAACTAACTAGTCTTATTTTTCCAGAAAGTATTTCTATCGAAAACCGCTAAAGGTAGCGCAAAAGTGGGACCTCCACTGCGTTGGGAAGATAAGGTGAAGAGTGACGCGGCCTTCAATTGGCGAAAGGCAGCACGAAACAGAAACTAGTGGCGCACTTTATTAAACTCGGCCAAAATCGTCTAGACGGTTACGCGTCAATTAAAAAGAAGAAGAATTTTTATTTTCCTCTGCAGCAACTGGTGAAATACTGGTTAAAAACTAGTTAAAAATTACGTTAACTGTATTCAGTTCATGAATTTTGTGGAATTTGTGACTTGACTGCATGGATATTGTTTATCTGCAAACATACCATCACCAATATTTATGTACATATATGTATTTGTAAATGTAAGTTTGCGCATAATATCCCTCACGGAAAAAAAAAGTTAGTTGCAAAAATAAATATATTAAAAAGTGATTTATATTCAACTAATTTTAAAGTAGCTTTAAACAAATGCAGCGCGGGACAGTTTCTTGTATATGTACATATTTATATGTAAACACATGTTATCATATCTAAGTATGCCAAGATTGTTTTTTCCTTTTTTTGGTTACCGTTTTTCAGCTTCACTTCCCATTAAACACTGAAAACGAAATTCTCAAACGGAGAAAATATTGTTTCATATTTATCATTTGAAAATTAACATAAATTCAATTGTTTCTCAAATATTGTTTATCAACTTGAGAACAATTTGCGAAATTTGAGGAAAATTTGTTTCGCATTTTTACCATTTCTTGAATTTCGACATCAAATGCAGGATTAAGTTATTTATATTAAACTACAAGTAAAGTAGTTGAAAAGAAACTCAAGATAAAGTTATTTATTTTAAACTACTAGTAAAGTAGTTGAAAACAAATGCAGGATAGGGCAATTGACTGCTTGCTATGACATCGCCGTGTTAAAAAAGTCAGTTCATTGCAAAGGAAAAAGTCACATTTTCAATTAGTTGTTATTGAAAATAAAGTAGTTTATAAAGTGATTTAAAATTAATCAAATTTCCTACAGGGATAGTCTTGCAGCAAAATCTTGTTAGCATAAATGCTGTAAGACAAAATATGGAATTTACTTAGTACGTGGATTCATAATATAATACTCGACTTTCATGCGAGTAAATTTGCTTCTGTGCATGCATACCAGCTGTTTACATATACATTCGTAAGTACTTATATATGTATCTTCATGTGTGCATCCATATGTACATTTTATCAAATGCATCTTGTTGGGTTTTTTTTTCTTCCAAAAATGCCATTTAGGAAAAAGGTTTTTACTGTATATACCAGATATCATTTTTATACCTTTCATGAGAATGAAATGGTATTATAACTTTGTGCCGAAACTCGAATGGTGAAAGTACCAGAAGGAGGCGTGGCAGACCTACCAAAATATATACCAATATGATCAGGATCATGAGCTGAGTCGATTAAGCCATGTCCGTCTGTCTGTCTGTCTGTCTGTCTGTCTGTCTGTCTGTTTGATCGCAAACTAGTCCCTCAGTTTTTGAGATATCTGCTTGAAATTCGGAATGTGAGTGTATTTTTAGGAGAAGCTGATCATTTGTCGGAATGGGCCGAATCGGACCACTATAACATGTAGCTGCCATACAACCGATCGTTCAGATATGGACATTTTGGGGTATAACTTCTCAATTTAAACAGCTAAGGCCATGAAACTTTGAATTATTTGTACCCATATGGACTTTAATAATGTCACCGAAATTTGTCTAGATCGGACCACTATAACATATAGCTGCCATACAACCGATTGTTCAGATATTGACATTTTGGGTATAACTTCTCCATTTAAACAGCTAAGGCCATGAAACTTTGAATTATTTGTACCATTATGGACCTAAATATTGTCACCGAAATTTGTCAAGATCGGACCACTATAACATATAGCTGCCATACAACCGATTGTTCAGATATATATATTTTAAGGTATAACTTCTCCATTTAAATCATGACACTTTTTTCTAGTGAATCTTTGCATAAATAACTAACAGAATTGGAAGTATAAATTAAACAATATCAGACAATGCAAATTTTCATTTCCCCATTCATGAAAGGTATGAAGTCTTCGGTACGGCCGAAGACAGCCGCGCTCTTACTTGTTTTTTCTTCCCCTTCTTACTCTTCAACATCTTCTTAATATTTCCAAAGTTTCTTTTACCATTTAGTATAAAATTGTATTATAACTTTTTGCCAAAACACGATTGTTGATAGTACGAGAAGTAGGGGCGGTAGAACTACCAATATGATCAGAAACATGAGCTGAGTCGATTAAGCCATGCCCGTCTGTCCGTCGGTCTGTCACTGTGAACGTAAACTAGTCCCTCAGTGTTTGAGATATCTGATTGAAAATTGGTGCATATATTGGTGCCTCTTTGTGTGCAATGGATCATTTGTAGGAATCGTTCAAATGGAAAAAACCTTAAGCTATAGATCGAATACAATCCTACATGGAACTGCATTGTTCCAGCTTACTCCTTCCTTATACTTTACACAACCGCATAAGACTTGATATGTATGTAAGTAGCTAGGTCAACAATAGAGATGAATACTTATTGGAAGTCAATATTAAAACTGGATTTCATTGGGACAAAGCATAGTAATAAAAAGGATGCAGATGCGCGCGTATGAACATACATATACATACATATGTATGTATTTATATATAATGTATGTATGTATGTATGTAGGTACCCGTATGCATGTATTTTATAAATATTTATGAGATTAAAATCTTGATCAAAACCAGAACATGAAGTTAAAATAATAAGCAAAATAAAGGGTGTTTTCTGAAAAAACAAAAATTACATAAATTGACATACGCATAAGAAAATTCCTTGAAAATTCCTTGAAAATTTTATATCGTCATTTCCGATTATACCCAATGAACACAAAAGCAAGGATGATATCATGGCGAATTCGAGATGAATTCACGGAGGTGAATGTAATTTTCTGGAATCGTATCCAGCTCGAGATGGAATCGAGAAAAATCAATTATCGCAATACCATGGTATTGCATTTATTGATTTTATTAAATCTTGCTTTACACAAAGAAATTATCTATTGGGCTTTAATTTATCATTTAAAACTCTAGGCAAGAAACTCAAAAGCTCGGATGATATCGTGGATATCGTGAATATATTCGCCAATGAGCCTAAATCTCGAATCCGAGAATCCGAGAATATAAAAATGCGCAAAGCGCTAATGAGAGGTAACTGGCCTGGGAATTCGGATTCGCTGATCTATCGTCGCAAAGTAACGCCGCGATAAAATATACAGAGAAGCGAACTCGTCTCGCATTCGAGGCGAATCCGTTGTGTTTATTGGGTAATAATTTTCTATGCAATTTTTTTGTTTGTGTGCTTTTGTTTTGTTTTTGTTTTTATGCAATTTTTGGCTCAGTTCAGCATTCTGTTCATATCGATAAATGCTTGATGTATCTATTAATATCGTCTTAACTCAAGCATAAATATGACCGCACAAAAAGGAGGCTGCATCAACCTTGCCATGATTTAGAAAGAAAAGTTCTGTCAAATGTTATATTGCCTGATTTTCTGCGAAAAATATGAATACACATCAAAACTAAGTTAATCTGAGCTTAATGGGAAATATTTATATTTTGTAACTTGGCAAAACAAAAAAAAAAAAGGGTTTGTTATGAATAATCAAAAGGAATTTAAAAAAAAAAATTTTTTAAAGTGGTTTTTTGGCACTATGCCATATGGCATAGGTTAGGTTAGGTTGAAGTGGCTGCCTTAGGGGCACACTTAGGCCAGTACAGAGGCCCTTTGTGATACCACAAGAAGAAAACAGATTACTCCTCCTTTTTGAACCAGTTTGAAAACCTGATGAATTTCACCAGGTCTTTTATGTCGATATCCGCGACTTTGCATAGGCTATCCAGGAAAGGTGTCCCAAAACAGCGTCTCCTGACGCCGTTAAGAGCCGGGCAGTGGCAAATGAGGTGCTCGATTGTCTCCTCTTCCTCGTCGTTTTTGCAGCTTCTGCAGCATCTGCGGTAGGGTGCACCTAGCCTCTCTGCGTGTTTCCCGATGAGGCAATGACCTGTAAGCACCCCCACAAGGTTCGAGATCTCCTCTCTCCTTAGAGTGCATATTTGACGAGATCGCTTGTGATCCCATTTTGGCCAGGTTTGTCTTGACGTTCGACAAACTGGGTTCTGTTGCCATCTATCGCTTGCCAGTTCATAGATGTGCTGTTCAAGCATTAGCTTGCATGTGGCAAAGGGCATACCTATGCGTTATTTGTCAGGAAGAACCTGCTCGGTAGTGCCTTGCCTCGCAAGTTCATCTGCCCTACAATTGCCATCGATATCCCTATGTCCCGGGACCCACACGAGGTGCAGACGGGTCTGTTTGGCCATCTCCTGTAGAGATCGGCGACAGTCTAGTGTTAGTTCAGAATTGAACGAGTGGGAGCCAAGAGACTTAATTGCTGCTTGGCTGTCGCTGAAGATGAATAAATCCCTATGGATAGGTTCAGGTCTCATATGGTTAACAGCCTCCCTTATAGCTGACACTTCAGCCTGGTAAACGCTGCAGTGATCGGGCAGCCTAAAAGCTAACTGTATATTCAAGTCTTGTGAAAAGACTCCGCCGCCAACTTTGTTGTCCAGTTTTGAGCCATCGGTATAGATAGAAACGCTACCTGGGGTTGGGTAAACCCGCTTTGGCTCTTCCCAATCATCCCTATTTGGGATTCTTGTTTCGAAGTTGCTGTCTGCAACCATAGTAGTAGTACAGCGGTCCGTACCACCGGGTAGAAAACTAAAATCGCTTAGAATGCTAGAGTGTCCTGTGGCTTTTGTGTGCCAGCCGGATGACTCTCTTAGACGTAGGGCTGATGTAGCCGCCACCTGAAAACCTGTTAAATCTAGTGGCAGGATATCTAGAATGGCCTGAAGAGCTTCACTAGGCGTCGTCCTGAGTGCGCCACTTATGCTGATCATGCTAGATCTGTGGACCCGGCTCAGAACCTTAAGGTTGGACGCCTTACTCAATGCAGGCCACCACACTACGACTCCATATAACAGAATAGGTCGAACGATCGCAGTGTAAATCCATCTGCAAATGCTGGGACTAAGTCCCCACTTTTTGCCTATGGCTCTTTTGCATGTATATAAGGCAATGTATGCTTTGCTTTGTCGCTGAATAATGTTGTCCTTCCAGTTCAGCTTTTTGTCCAGAACTACCCCTAGGAACTTAGCCTTGTCAGCTAGGCTCAGGCGAACGCCATTTAGCTCTGGTAGATTTAATGGTGGTATTTTATACCGCCTGGTGAAGAGGATAAGTTCCACCTTATTTGAATTGACACTGAGCCCACAGCGAGAGGACCACGACGAGGCCTCTCGTAGTGCTACCTGCATCAGATCACACAAGGTCTGTGGAAACTTCCCTCTGTATGCTATAGCAAGGTCATCCGCATATGCCACGACCTTCCCGCCGCCCCACACTGTCTCTCTTAGAAGTGAGTTGACAGTAAGGTCCCATAACAGCGGGGAGAGGACGCCACCCTGGGGTGTGCCTCTGGTGACATAGCGTGTAGTTTTGACCTCACCCATTGTTGAGAATACAATCCTTCCCCTCAAAAGTTGATCAATCAACCCAATCAGAGAGACGTCAACCCCTAAGTCGTTTAAGGCGTTGCTGATAGCCTCTGGGATAACATAATTAAATGCAACTTCGATGTCCAGAAAGGCCACGAGACAGAACTCCTTATCGGTTAAGGATGATTCAATGGTAGAAACCAGGCTATGTAGTGCCGTTTCAGTAGATTTCCCTTTAAGGTAAGCATGTTGACAGCTAGACAGAAGTTTGCTATCAATTGATATAGAGAGAAAGTTGCTTATTATTCTCTCCAAAGTTTTGAGCAAGAAGGAAGAAAGACTTATTGGCCTATAATCCTTTGGCTCGCAGTGTGAGGCTTTCCCAGCCTTAGGAATGAATATAACCGAGACTTGTCTCCACGTGCTCGGAATATGATTAAACGCAAGACAAGCAACGAAGATACGGCGAAGCCAGCTTGTTGATGTCTCGAGCGTATATAGGAGTTGTGCAGGAAAAATCCCATCTGGTCCAGCAACTTTGTAGGGTTTAAAGCTTCTAACTGCCCACTTGACCCGTTCCTCCGTAACGGGTATGTTAACCGCGATGTTCGTTGATAATATCGCCGGTGCGTTTCGCGAGCTACCAGGAAAGTGTGTATCCAACAGCAGCTCCAGGGTTTCCTTTTCCGATTCGGTCCAGGATCCGTCAGGCCTCCGAAGATAGCCCAAGGGCGTATGCGTCTTTGAGAGCACACATCTTAGTCTTGCCGTCTCATTGACGTTTTCGATTCCAGTGCAGAAGCTCCTCCAGGAGGTTCTCTTCGCTAGTCTTAGGGCTTTTTTGTAAGCCCGTAAATCTTCCTTATATTGCAGCCATTGAGACTCATTGTCAAGTCGTTTGGCTCTGTTAAATTGCTTTCTGCAAGATTTTCGAAGTGAGTCCAGATCGTTGGACCACCAATGAGGTTTGCGCTTCCCCCGGGGTTTTGGCACCGGGCAAGCTAAATTAAAAGCATTTGTAAGTGCTGCAGTAAAGGTGTCTACCAGATCTTCCAACTCTCCGGTCGATGAGGGGTTATGAGTTGGAAGCCCTGCCAGGCCCCTTAGAAATAGTTTGTAGTGAAGATCCCAGTTGGTGTTACGTGGGTTTCTCTTTAAGACGGGTTTTTGAATGGAGAAATTTAACATTGTTTCTATATACCGATGATCAGAGAAGGAATGTTCATCAAGTACACGCCAACTTCTGACCATCGCAATGGTGCTTTCGCTACATAAAGTGAGGTCCAGGAGATCTCTACGATTTTTAGTAATAAACGTTGGTTCATTACCTATGTTACAAATTACCAAGTTAAAAGGTAATCAAAAAGTGACTCACCCCGATTGTTGATGTCGGAACTACCCCAGGATGTGTGATGGGCATTGGCGTCTGCCCCGATTAGCAGGTGGCCCGAGCTGTATTTGGCCACCAGGTCTTTCACTCTCCGATGCGGTGGAGGCTCCAGAGCGTCGAAGGGCATGTACACCGATGCCAGTGTTACCGGAGTGCCCCCGATGTTTAAGCTGGCCGCAGTCATGTCGCCATCGCTAGAGTTAGGTAAGAGAAACATTGTTAGCGCGAACTTAACCAATATACAGGTTCTAATATTACCTTCTTTTCCAGCCCAGATGAGCTTGTAACCAGTGGCCCCCAATCCGCAAATCCTCGAGTTATTCACCCAAGGTTCTTGGATGAGGACCACATCGACATCGCCTTTAGAAAGGCGACCCGCTAAAGCAGCCGAAGCCGCATTAGATTTGTGTAGGTTTATCTGCAGAACCCTCATGTGGAACTGCAGAGACCTCCACCTCCACTACCGTGACGTCGGCAGCCTCCCCTTCGCTGTCCAGCATGGCATCCTCCATTGACAAACTGAGCAGAGCTTCTGCACAGTTTGACGTGGCAGATACCATGCTGTCCGCGTCGGAGAGTTCCGCCTCCGATTCGGGCGCCTCGATGTCCGAGTCCACCGAGGATGCCATATGGCATAGATTTCACTCAACGGAAATAAAAATATGTATAGAATGAAATCAAGCCGCAGTGAATTTGTGTTTTTTTTTTTAAACAAAGGCAAGCAAAATTGCATAAACTATGCAGAATATACTTTCCCGAAATTCCAAATATTCCAATTTACTTTAGTTTTCGAGATATCCTTATCCAAAACTGTAAAAATTACATTTTTTGTCAGTTTTCGAGATCATTTAGCATCAAAGTTTTTCTTTCAATCAAGAAACAGTGAAAGTTATCTAAAAGTATGAGTTTTTTCCTTCTAAATTCCGTTGGGCGTTGTAAAATATCATTTTTCCTCGCTGAGTTATTGTATTTTTAAATGTGCATGTTTGCAAAGGATACAAAGGATAAAAAGTCCAGGTAGCCTTATTAAAAAGTCCAGGGTCCTAATTTTTTTCGAGATGTTAAAATCAACAATTTTCTACTAATAAATGTACAAAAATTTGCCAAATAAATTTTTTTTCCGTGAAATAACTGAATTTATGAAGTTACTTTTTTTTGCAAAAAGCAAGACTCAAAAGAGATGATTGATTTTGTAATTATCGCGAGTTACTGGTTGCAGTAATCAAAAATTTTTCAATACTTTCTAATTCAGAAATCTTCAAAGAAAAATAAAAAATTTAAAAAAAAATTGGTTGTTGAAGTTTTATATCATAAATCTGCCACTGAAGTGCGACTATGCCGTACGGCATAGAATATCCGAAAGGGATAAAAAAGTAAACAGTGAATGAAACAGTGCAAGAGACTAGTAATATATGTTAGTTGCAGACATGGGCATACCCAATTACATTTTGTAATTGATTACACACAACAATTACAACTACTTACTTACTTCCTTGCTGTTGTTGATATTTGCATTTGCATGTCTATGCGTTCAAGCATTTGTAAGTATGTACATGTGTACCTACCACTGACAATGTCAAGCGATAAAAATGTACATTTCATTTGTCGTCAGTGTTTCCTTATTGAAAATACGACTTTTTTTTATAAAAAATGTAAAGTACATACATAAGTAGTAAAAGTAAATACATAGTAGGAAAAACAAAAGGAGCACACCTCGAATTGCGAGAGAAGCTCGGCCATAAAACATGTAAGAGTTATAATAACGCCATTGTATATATATAAAGTACATAAGTAAGTATAAAGTGTTTTTTTTTTTATTACTATTACTTTAACACAAGGATGCATCGTAACGTTAAAATTTTCGTTTACCGAAAAAAAAAATAATAGTTTCTGTTGAAACGATTCAGGTTTTTATCGTTTAGATATCCTCTTTGTCGAATATCAATCAATAAACTCATTTACTGATTTTTCGTCATGTTAACACAGTAATCTAAACATTTTTTGCTGCTTGGCACATACCTACATTCATACATACAAATGTACAAATATCTCCATATAGTTAATAACACCACGATTGTACACACAATTGTGCTGAAGCTATAAATACGCAGTTATCAACAAATGTTGTAAGACACTTTTTTGTGTTTTTATCATAACAATTTTTTCGGGTTTTTGGCAGGTCGTTTATGTTGCGCGACGGTGCGTATCCAAGCGTTGCTGTATTGTGACATAACACATAAGTATTCTATGTATACATGCATGAACATATACCTATATTATATACATATGCACATATACTAACTATTGGAATAGAGTTTCATGGTACACGTGCATGTGTTTATTTTTACTAGCACCAACTTTTTACTTATAAACTAGTATGTGTATAAACTAATATGTATGTATATATATATGTACATATGTTAACATGTATGAAAACATGCTTTAATGAAGTTGGAGTAAATTTATTTGGTGTCGTTATTGTGCAACTCTGGGTTAGTGGGATTTGCTGTGGTACCTACACAATTTAATAAATTGTGCGATATTTCGTCCTCGACTGAGCACGAGCAGAGGCACTCACGTGTCACAGAAAGGTACTATATGTACTATGCACATGTGTATGAAACGAGCCACGGCGTATGAGTAACTTTTTATAGTCATGCTTAAATGCTAAGGCAGTATCTAATTCAAACATACCAAAAAAAACAAGTAAGGAAGCCTAAGTTCGAGTGGAATCGAACATTAGATACTCAGCTGTATGTTTTCATTGTTTGTTTGCGTTTGATGGATTTTATATAAAGCGAGTGCTGCATAAAGTGGGCCACGCCCATTTTCAAAATTTTTATCAGTCATCCAACTAAGCATATGAATATGTATTATTCTTTGTGCAAAATTTCATTCCTTTATGACTTCTAGTTACAAAGATGTCATGTTACAAATTCCCAAAGGGTGTTCCAGAAATATCTTTTTAAAAAGTTGGCTTGGTCATAAAACGATTTGAATAAATTTTTGCGTGTCTATTAACACAAGTTATAAAAGTGTATAAACCAAGTTTCGTCTTAATGTCTCAATTATTTGTCGAGTTATGGGCTCCGAAATCTCGTAGATTCCTTTGTCTAAAAGGAGGCGGTGCCACGCCCATTTTCCAAACTTTTTCTATTTTTTGCTTCCGGTCTATTGTGGAACTCATGCCACAAAATTTCAATGAATTATCTTTATATTTGACAAAGATATCGCTTAAAATGTTTTTATTAGGCCACTTTATAATATCCATATATAAAAGTGGGCGTGGTCGTCAACCGATTTCGCTAAAATTTTGAACATCTATTACCACAACTAATAAAAGTGTACACACCAAGTTTCGTCATTATATATAAATTATTTGTCGAGTTATAGGCTAAGAAATCTCGTATATTCCTGCTTCTAAAAAGAGGCGGTGCCACGCCCATTTTCCAAAATTTTTACGGTTTTTGTCTTATGTTCGTAGTTAGACTCCTGCCATAAAATTTTAATGATATATCTTTATATTTGACAGAGATATCGCTTAAAATGTTTTTATTAGGTCACTTTATAATACACATATTTAAAAGTGGGCGTGGCCGTTAACCGATTTTGACAATTTTTCGTCCAAACATTTGCCTAAGTAAGTATATCACGCGTACCAAATTTCATCGATATATCTTCAATGGTTTCTGAGTTATGACATATAAAACTTTCAATGTTTGACCCTTAATAAGTGGGCGTGCCACGCCCATTTTCCAAAATTTTTACGGTTTTTGTCTTATGTTCGTAGTTAGACTCCTGCCATAAAATTTTAATGATATATCTTTATATTTGACAGAGATATCGCTTAAAATGTTTTTATTAGGTCACTTTATAATACACATATTTAAAAGTGGGCGTGGCCGTTAACCGATTTTGACAATTTTTCGTCCAAACATTTGCCTAAGTAAGTATATCACGCGTACCAAATTTCATCGATATATCTTCAATGGTTTCTGAGTTATGACATATAAAACTTTCAATGTTTGACCCTTAATAAGTGGGCGTGCCACGCCCATTTTCCAAAATTTTTACGGTTTTTGTCTTATGTTCGTAGTTAGACTCCTGCCATAAAATTTTAATGATATATCTTTATATTTGACAGAGATATCGCTTAAAATGTTTTTATTAGGTCACTTTATAATACACATATTTAAAAGTGGGCGTGGCCGTTAACCGATTTTGACAATTTTCCGTCAAAACATTTGTTAAGGTAAGTAAATCACGCATACCAAATTTCATCGATATATCTTCAATGGTTTCTGAGTTATGACATATACAACTTTCCATGTTTGACCCTTAATAAGTGGGCGTGGCACCGCCCATTTTCCAAAATTTTTGCGATTTTTGTTTTATGTCTGTAGGTGAACTCGTGTCATAAAATTTCAATGATATATCTTTATATTTGACAGAGATATCGCTTAAAATGTTTTTATTAGGTCACTTTATAATACACATATTTAAAAGTGGGCGTGGCCGTTAACCGATTTTGACAATTTTCCGTCAAAACATTTGTTAAGGTAAGTAAATCACGCATACCAAATTTCATCGATATATCTTCAATGGTTTCTGAGTTATGACATATACAACTTTCCATGTTTGACCCTTAATAAGTGGGCGTGGCACCGCCCATTTTCCAAAGTTTCATCAAATTTCTTCATAGGGGCCTGAGCTCAACATGTGGGTAAAATTTCATCGCTCCAGCTATATTAGTGACTGAGATACCAAATTTCCGATTTTTTCTATATAGGAAAAGTGGGCGTGGTCATGGTCCGATTTCGCCCATTTTCAATACCAATCGTCCCAGTCTCGATACCAACTTGCATTTCAAATTTCATCAAAATATCTCAATTTTTGCGCGAGTTAGAGTGTTTACAGACGGACGGACGGACGGACAGACGGACAGACGGACGGACGGACGGACGGACGGACGGACGGACGGACATCGCTCAATCGATTTCTCTTTTCACCCTGATCATTTTGATATATATAAGTCTATATCTATCTCGATTATTTCATTCTGTTACAATCCACCGTTATGTGATTAAAACTATAATACTCTGTGTACTAGTACAGCTGAGTATAAAAACAGAAAACGAAAGAAAAGTACATGGAGATTATAGCCGTATTGAAAAGGAAATTTGAGCTTGACTTTAATCTCCATCCACTGCTGCGTTAACTGGATTTTTACATAAATCATAAAGTGACACAACTCAAAATTCAAAAATTCAGGAGAGCCTAACAACTTTTTTTCTTTACAAACAATCGTATGGCAAGAGACCACGTACATATGTATGTACTTGTATAATGGTAATTTTTCGGTGAAAAGAGATAATTATTGAAAAGTTTTTTTTTTTGGCAATCGCTGGAGATGTGTTCTGTGTGCCAGTTTATGAAAAAAACTCGATTTCAAAACATTTTGAGTTGTGTCACTTTATGATTTAGGGTATGATATGTATTTCTTTTTTAATATCTGTTTTTATTAAAGACATACGCTGACTTCAATGAAACTGAATAAGTTTTTATAGTAAAACAAGATTAACTTTAAAATACATGTATGTATGTATGTAAGTTCTAAAGTTTTTCTGCAGGAAAGAAAAAACTTCGCCCATCCCAAACAAAGGAAGAAGCGTTTATTTTTAGGATCTTTGTTGTCAATAACATATACATATAGTCCTATGCGGGTGTATACACACATATACATACATATGTGCGTATGTATGTATAAGCTTAAGCTTATAGAAACTTTACCTCCAAATGAACAAACAAAAGCATTGTTAATAAATATGAACGTTACGCTGACTTAACCGCACACATCCACCAAAGTTTATGTATGTACATTAGGGTGCGTTTAATTTGTATGAAAAATTTAAAAGTTCATAAAAGGACTGTATCGCCCCCTCAATCTGTAGTAACATGGTCAAAGATATCACACATAAATTTTGGTCCCGATTGGTGGCGGTTAAGGCGTGGCGCATTGAGGTCAAATTTCAGAAAACTCTATGAAGGGTCAAAAAATCAAAATATTTTTTTTAATTATCTAATAGCCGATGTTAATTTTTCTATACCCAATGATAACAAATATAAATTTTGGCCCCGATTAATGACGGTTTACTGGTGTTTCAAGGCGGTCAAAGTTCAGATTACCATATGCGACACTAAAAATGTAAGTCTTCTATGGCAATCTGAACATTGACCCCCTTATATTTTACGCTGCCGGTCGGTTTCAAGTTCGCGATGTTATTGATTTTCACAATCGTCGGCCGGCTTCTTCATAGCCGTCGCTGCTTGTTTCCATTTTGATTCAACACCTGTTGTCTGTTCACAATGGAGAACAGGGTTGCCACAAATTGGAAACAGGTAGGTTGACGATTTTATTTTGACTACTATTTTGACTACCATTTTGATTTTGATTATTTATTTATTTTACCATTACAATAGAAGTATTAATTTTGGGCATAATATAATAAAATAAAATATTTTGATTTTTTGACCCTTCATAGAGTTTTCTGAACTTTGACCTCAATGCGCCACGCATTAACCGCCACCAATCGGGACCAAAATGTATGTGTGATATCTTTGACCATGTTACTACAGATTGAGGGGGCGATACAGTAAAATATCGTTAATTTGAATTTTAAACGCACTCTAATGTACATACATAGGCACATGTGTATGTATATAATAATAATAATATAATATAATACAATGGCGCTATTATAACTCTGACGAGTTTTATGGCCGAGCTTCTCTCCCAATTCGAGGTGTGCTCCTTTTTGTTTTTCCTACTAATTGGGTGGACCTACAGTTTTAAGCCGGCTCCGAACGGCGAATGCATTTTTTGTGAGAAGCTTTTTCATGGCAGAAATACTCTCGGAGGGTGTGCCGCCCACTGCCGAGAGGTGACCGCTGCTCTTAAAAAACCCAATAATTGGATTTTTACTAATTAGTGTATGTATATACTATGTAAAATGTACCTACATAGGAAAAATACATACATATATACTTTTATATATATATCCATAGTTTTCTCAGCTCATTTCGGCTAGTCTAGGGCGTGTAATAAAAACTTTTAGGTAGATCGCTTTCATTCAGCATGTCATAGTGTGGCAGCCAAAAAAATGAAGAAAAAACAATGATGACAGACATACACACAAATATGGTTAAATTTTGGCGCACTCACACACATCCATACAAACATGTGGAAAATGGCAAAGCTATGGAAATTGTGGCGGCAAGCAAGACTTCTTTGTTTGAATGTAGTTTCTTTGAATTATCGGGATTGCTGTTGTTTGAGCAGATTACTTAGCCAGATAGAGGTTTGCTACTGAATAATTGCCAATATTAATATACTAACGATAGGCTTCGGTATAAAAGCTGTTGCAAGAGAGTTAAACAAATGTGGAAGTGGTGGTTTAGCTAAGTAGGCTCGTGGGAAGGTAAATGTTAAGTTTGGTTTTTCTCTTTATTTTTCTTGGTTGATTATGCTTAACATAGATTTTGAATGCTAAGAATTTAATGTTAAAGAAAAATTTACCAGTTCTGAATTTATCGTTAATGTCTTTATTAACAAGGATAGTGTTTTGACTTGGTAAACGCCTAGGCGAGATATTTGGGCTGAAACATACATATGTATGTATGTACGTATCAGAGCTGGGCGATAAGGATTACATGTGCAATCGATTACACATAGGATTACGATTACATTAATCGTAATTTCAAGTTTTTTACGATTACGATTACAGTAATCGTAATTTTTGTGACGACGATGACGATTACAGTAATTGTAATTTCAAGTTTTTGACGATTACGATTACAGTAATCGTAATTTTTGTAACGACGATTACGATTACAGTAATTGTAATTTCAAGTTTTTGACGATTACGATTACAGTAATCCTTATTTTCCGTAATCTGAAATTACAAAATTTAAGAATTACATGTAAAAAATTATTAAAATTGCTTTTTGATACTAAACGGTGTAGGGAGGAAAATATGCTTGGCTCTGAAAGAAGTGCTAAAAACTACAAATAATTATGTAAAGCTTGCAATTTCACACATTATATACATTTTGAAATATTTGCGGTTGAGATAGCAGCTTTTAATGGGCTGGAGACAATGGCCTCATGCATAAAAATCGAGCTGTAGCTCACACTAATTTTCTTCGTAAAATGTGGATTTTGCATGTATAAAAAATATGTATTACAATTGCTAGATTTTACTAAACAAATTACTTAGGTTTATCTCATAACAAAATTAAAAAGTAATAAAACTCCACTGCAACTTTTGAAGATGTAAATGACCATAACTATGAAAAGCCAATATTAGATGAAGATTTTTTGGACTTCGGCGGTAAATACCTAAATACATATCTATATAACAATTTAATATATATTTTATTTAAAACTCAATATACCTTTAGTAAACACTAATTTACCTGAAGTGCTTCCTGGTAGTGGCTCAAACATTATAGGAGAAGAATTTTTTAAATATTTGAACGATGCCGATAGTAGCCATGGCTGTTTTAAAAGATATCCTCTGATAAAGAAAGCATCTTTAAGATTCAGCACCCCGCTTACATCGTCAGTACCTGTGGAAAGGCTATTTTCGTTGGCGGGCATTATAAACAGTCCTCGACGCCATGCACTTTCCGATGTTTCTTTTGAAAAATTAGTTCTGCTTAAGGCTAATATTGAATATTATTGAATGTAAATTATCCAAACAGCAGTCTTAATTTTGTATCTTTATTATTTCCGCTAATTTTCTCTCTTCTTAATACACATCCCAGTTTTAATTGTTTACTTAATGTGCGAGAAATAAACACATATGTATGTATGTATGTAAAAATTATTATTATTTCTTGGAAAACGATGTTGGGTAAGTATATCACTGTTTTTTACACATTGTAATCCCAGAAAACGAGAACAGTAATCGTAGTTTCAAGTTTTTTACGATTACGATTACAGTAATCGTAATTTTTGTAACGACGATTACGATTACAGTAATCGTAATTTCAAAATTTCTAAGATTACAATTACAGTAATCGTAATCATCTTGTAGTCGTAATCCTTATCGCCCAGCTCTGGTATGTATGTACACAAGCAGTAAATCTGTTCAGTTACTCAGACGAGCCTATGCAATTAATGTGACACTACATAGTAGTTATTCTATAAACATATAATTGAGTGTTTTCCTTACTACAAACAGAAACAACAACAACTTCCGGAGATCGGACATATGAAGCGTTTGCTTACAAAACTAGCTCATTACACTTTTGGAAGGTTTTATAGGAGAGGCAAAAAACTTCTCACGTGTGTACACGGTTCTACGTTGGATTTAATCCTTTTCATCTAGTTTTGTGTGGGAATGAGCTTGATTTGAGCTGTATCTTTTCTTCATTTTATGAAGGACCGTCTAAACTCTCAAAATATGCAAACAAGTGGATTTAAGAAAAATATGGAATCAGCTGGTTTTGATACTAAACGTCTTCCCCGACGTTTTATTTTTTCATATTATTCGTTATAATGGATATCATTAGTGGCAGAATAAATTGCTCAGATTTACTCGAGAGTATTGCATTTAATGTGCCACGTAAGGTCAACGACACAACAATTTGTTTTATATAAATTCTTATAGAACCAATTATGCCTTAAATGAGTCTATTACAAGGTCTCTGATGGAATTAAATAATGTGTTAATTATATATGATTATCTAGATATCTCCATGGATAGAAATTTTCTTAAACGAGAGATTTTTGAATTTGTCACAAACTAAATTTAAGGAATTATTATTATTTTTAAGCATTAATTTAATTATTATAATTTAATATCCTGTTTAATCTTAGTCTGTAAGGATGTAATACTCCATTGACTAATAAATAAATAAATAAATAAATAAATTAAAATCTCTCATAAAAGATTCTGGGCCGTAGTCGTGGTTAAGATAAAATCAATTCTAATGTTGGTTACAGCAGCAGAATTGATTTTATGTTGACCTTTATGAGTAGACAAGAAAGTTAATGTAATGATTTTCATGAAGAGTTAAGGCATACATACATAAATATATTTCATCAAAACTAATGTACATACATACATACATACCATTCCTCGAACTAAATCTCCATTTCATTTTTTCATTTAATTTTATTTAGAATTTTAGCGCAACAGCCATGGGCTATATTTCAGCGCTGATGCATTTTAAAATTGAAAGCGAAAATAAACTTCATAATAAATGCTAAAAACCGTTCAAAAGTATGTCATTACCTTTAGAGCAAATACATACAGACAATTCATAATGAAACCAAAATTGTTGTTAACCAAATAAAAACACACGCCACATCATTGGAGAACATCAAAAACGCTGGCAGTGCCATTAGCTAATCATCACAAAGAACAATTTTTACAAAATACTGACAGCAACAGAAAACTCAAATCTATAGTCAAACTATCTAATCATGCTTGTGTACATATGTACACATCCACCTCACTCACTCAAATAATCAAAATATTTTCATCTATGAGTTTATTTGTTTACCTTACGCGTGAGTGTGTAAACAAAATTTGTATGTACATTTGTATGTATGTACCTATGTAAGTATATGTATTTGTTTTCGCGTGGATTTATGTGCTCATGTTATCATCCATTTCAGTTCATGTTAAGTTAGATTGGCCAGGATACAGTGATCCCTCACATAGACCACATAGTCTATGATCCTTAGTGTTACCAACATCGTATTGGTGACGTTATACTAAACTTGGAATGCAAGACTTGGCAAGTTTTAATATTTTGTGTATTTTCTTAAGAGAATTTTGTGTATTTCTGAAGAATATTTTTTTGACCTAGTGGTCCACAACAGGGATGAGAGTAGGTACTCCCCCTTGTTGGGTGCCCCGAAATATCAAGGAAGACACCTAACGCACTTCCTGTAGTCATTTCATGTTATAATATTACTTATACATATGTCTCACTGCAGATATCCATACATACATATAAGTACAAACATACATATAAGTACATACATACATAAGTATACTGTTAGTTGAGCAATTGCTAACAAAGTGTTTGGGAAAAGTGGATTCGAAAACACTCATACGCCCTGTACACCAAGCCATGCGGCACAAAAACACTTTCGCTTGGATGTATGCATAATTAAATTGCAATTGTGCTTTGTTGTAACTGTTGTTGCTGTTTTTTGTTGTTGTTATTTTGTAATTGGTGTTGTTTTTGTTATTGTCCCATGAATTTCCCATTATTTCTTCGGCGAAAATATTCTCTCAGTCGCTCGCTCTCTCTGTCTCTCTCTTGCTCATTTTAAAATAAATATATGCACATATGTATGTACAACAACAATGCAACTGCCATAGAAAAATACCCAATATCTTCTTCTCAGTTTTTCACAAAATTGACTCACCTCTGTCCCTTACTGCCCACCCACACCGCTGTTTCCATCACACAAACATCCATCCGCCTTGACAGCGTCGCATTCATTTTAGAAGTATATGTATGTACTCTAACCACAAACACGAGTAACCAAAAAATAAAAAAATTAAATTGTCCACACTCCAGCTCATCCGTCGTATGTTGTTAGCCTAATAACCCGATTTTAGTGAACTTCTCTGAACTGGAATTAAGGAGCGCTTGTAATGGTTTCGGGTGCGCCGTTTATTGCCACGCATGATTAATTTGTTGGTACCCTTTGATGGCACTTCGCATTTCATTTTATTTATAATGCCAGTTAAAATGGCAGCATATTTTCTGCGGCACACACACAGACAAACAAACAAATCAGAGGAAGCTAACAGTCAAACGGCAATGTGAAATGTCAAAATTCTATTTAGCCAATTTATATGGATGTTCAAAAATGCGAGAGCCGGCAAAATTTATGCGCATATTCTGCTTTGGTGAGCGTTTCACTTTACCATTAAGTGGTTTTGTGAAAAAGCTCGTTGGTCTGTGATCATAGGGGCATATACATATGTATGTATGTATGTATATATGTAGGCTACAAGCAGATATATCACGGTATATATATTGAGACGGGAATGCCAGTAGGCTAGTTACCTATGTAAGTACTGTCATTGAGTACCTATTAATTATATTATATCATATATTCTACTTATTGATATAATGCATATGTTGAAGTTTTTTGTTTTTGTTTAAGTTCAAAATTGGCAACCCTACCAAAAATACATATATCCAACGGTCATATCTCTCTTTAATTTGATACCCATATTTCCATATCTTGTCGATTTTTATAAATATTTGGGTTTAAAAATTTCAAACAGGTGGCAACTCTACAAAAAATATATATCACCACTCATATCTCTTAATACTCTTAAATTTGATAACCTTTTTTTCATATATTATGATTTCTTATAAACATGAGATAAGCTTAGAATTTTCAAAGAGTTGGCAACCCTTAAAGATAAAAATAAAAATCGCCATGTATCTTGTTAAGTTTCTGCGCCGAAATACAAAATATGTTGTAATCCTTTTATTAAACGCTTTTATTTAGCTCACCCCGTTTGTTTTATTATTTATTCTTTATTCTTGGGTCAAATTTAGTAATTCAAATTTCACCCTCTTCCTGTCAACCGATTAATCTGAAATTTTGCACGCATGTATAACCCCGATGACAATGCAATATTATGAAAAAAAAATTCCGATAGGTGGCGCGTGGGTCGCTATATTTACAAAAATCGCATTTATGGTCCTATTCGGCTGAAATTCGGAACATGTATTACTACCTTGAAAAGAAATATTTTCTTAAAAAAAAAATTCCGCTAGGTGGCGCGTGGGTCGCTATATTTACAAAAATCGCATTTATGGTCCGATTTGGCTGAAATTCGGAACATGTATTACTACCTTGAAAAGAAATATTTTCTTAAAAAAAAATTCCGCTAGGTGGCGCGTGGGTCGCTATATTTACAAAAATCGCATTTATGGTCCGATTTGGCTGAAATTCGGAACATGTATTACTACCTTGAAAAGAAATATTTTCTTAAAAAAAAAAATTCCGCTAGGTGGCGCGTGGGTCGCTATATTTACAAAAATCGCATTTATGGTCCGATTTGGCTGAAATTCGGAACATGTATTACTACCTTGAAAGGAAATATTTTCCTAAAAAAACTTCCGATAGGTGGCGCGTGGGTCGCTATAGAGGCGTTGGACTGCAATAAACTAACGGGCAAGAAACCTTGCAATAATGAAGCACTAAATGAATTAAACAGAATGCGAAATAAAAACTAAAAACTAGAAAATAAAAATAGGTAAAAAAACTTTTTAAGTTAAACGGTTTTATGTTATACATACATTGCAATGTTTAAGATAAATGTACTAAAAACCAAAAAATAATAAAATAGATACAGTCGTGGGAATTATAAACATTTGCATAGACTAGACTAAAATAAAACCGGGGGGCACGTCAATTGTCTACAAATTATCGACTTAATGTGCGATAGAAGAATCGTTTAATTCGTCGTTAGGCAGTTGGCCCGCAGACGGTGAGGAAAATACTTACTATTTTCTTGCTCATGGAAATTCCAATAGTTATACACTCCATGTTAATAAAAGAGATGTTGCAACTAGTTTATCGTTGGACATTCACACGAGGAATCGTTTCACTGCTCGTAGTTTGTCTTTAATCGACAAAACATGTGATAAAAGTACTACTCGCTCACCACTATGAAACCCTAAAACTCGCTTATAATCGAGCTTGCTAGCTTTTTTCCACATTCTAGCCCTACTTATCACACGTCCATCGTTGTCGGTTGAACAACTGCCTAATTATAGTGTAACATTACAAAACAAACATTTTAATCAACGATTGTAGACAATTGACGTGCCCCACGGTTTTATTTTAGTCTAGTCTATGCAAATGTTTATAATTCCCACGACTGTATCTATTTTATTATTTTTTGGTTTTTAGTACATTTATCTTAAACATTGCAATGTATGTATAACATAAAACCGTTTAACTTAAAAAGTTTTTTTACCTATTTTTATTTTATTATGTAATCTCTTTAGGTAATCTTTTTATGCATATCTAAACTTTCAAAAAGTTGGCAACCCTCAATTTTTTTATAAAGAAAATATTCGTGGTATTGCGAGGAACAATCCAAAAAAAAAGCCATTCTCGAGTTCTTAAACACACAACATTTCTGTATATACTTACATACATACATATAACCTCAAAACTTCAAAGCCCGATAAAAAAAAAATTTGACCTGATCCGAATAATTTGACCCTCGTAATCAGGAGACAAAAAACGCGTCAGCTAAACTTTTCCAACCCCTTGGATTTTTCAAAAACTGCAAAATTGTTGTGCAGTGTTATTGAGCTTTGCGCTATTGCACAGTAGGCGGTTTGTTGGTGTGACATAAGAAAAGTAAAGGGTTCGAAGGGTAAAAGGATCACATGTATGTAAATATGTAACATTGGTGATTTTTGAACCTTTCTTATACACGCAACGTCATTATAAATTTGGTGCAAAACACTTGCCTTTGTATAATGTCAGAACCGAACATATACATATGTATGTACATATATACAAATGTAACTTCCATATAACAAATCGAGTATAATTTAATAATTACCCAATTTGCCACTGAGTGAATTCGAGTTCGAATCGAGGTCGATTCGACGTCGTTTTGGGGAACTCGCCGGGGTGAACTCGAATCGAAGTCTTTATTTTATAAAAAAATCAAAGTCGTTCCGACTTCGATTTATAACATCGGATCAATTTCGCCACGATGTCGGTTTGTCGAATTCGTGGCGTGTATTTTGTAACAAACCGGGAATGAAGTCATATGTACCTCTCAACTGATTTTATACCCCGCACCTCTTAGTCACAATTTAGGCTACTAACTGCACGATGAGCTTGAAGAACTGTCGTCCGAAGTGGAAACAGACTGTAACCCAATGTACGGCGCAGCGTTACAAAGGCCTACTTGATTTAATTTGTATACAATGTTTACATACATATTCACTTCAAACACTTGCAAAAAATTACCTACTTTCCAGAAAAATTTAAAGAAATCTAAGCAACATTTGACTTAGGAAATATATTGAACAAAAATATTTCATTTGTTTACAAATAATACAAAAAATATTATGAAAAGATTACGCATTGTGAGTAGCGATTTTTGCGATTCAAGCGATGTATGTGCTTCATCAGTCAGTAAGTAAACATAATTCAAGTATCCTGGCTTTAATTACGTCTGTCTCGTGCTTTCTATTATTCTTTACAGAAAGAAGTACAGATCAAACGCTAGATGTTGTTTTGGAAAAACTGGAAACCATTCAAGAAACCCAAAAGAAGATGGTGAATTGTATTTATGGCTTTAAAATAAACCTGCCTTCGGCCAATAAAACCATTGTCGTAAGAGTACCATGTTCTTTTTAACTAAATTTCTTGTGTTGAAGAAATGTTTTCTATGCTCACTGCATTAGCGACTACCCGACGTTCCAATACTCCAAGCATTCGTTATGAAGCGTTATCAAGTCGTATTGTGCGTCGTCTACGAGTCGTTTTGCCACGTCGTCAATGACTCGTTTTTGTGGCTCGCTAGAGAACTGTTCTTTTCATCCACTTACGACTTCACCGGCAGGTCGCACGCGATAGTCGCCGGCGAACGAATCTTTCACTGGACCGAGCCGGAATCGAATTCGATTCGAAGTCGTTTGGCGAATTGGGTAGCCATTGGAGAATCTCGATCTAAAACTCGTTGTATTTACATATGTATTCTCACCAGTCTATCAAGTATGTATTATATTTCATTATATTTCGATAAGCTCGTACAATATGAAAACCGGCTAAGTCGTTCTTCTTCTTTGTTGCCAACTGTAAAAGGCGGCAGATTTTCTGTGTATGTGTGTGTTTTTTTTTTTTTTTTTTTTTTTTTTTTTGAATTATTTCCCTTTACCACAAATTTGAGTTGCGGATTTAATCGGAATAAGCTGTTATGCGGTATCAAAAAATTCATAATTTGCAAACTTGTTTCGAAAGGTTCATTAATTATTTATCAATCCTGTCACTAAGTTTCAAAACAAAAAAAAAGTTTTGAGCGAGAGAACCGGCTCATCAGCCAAATTAGGCAATTATATTTTTGATTACAAATGCAAATACTTTTTTTTACGGATTATCGTTTTCTGTTTGCGTAAATAAATATTACTCAAGCGTACACAAGGTGTGTCCGGCATTCGTTAAGCTTCACTTATTTGGCCAATATCGTTGTAAGTCTAGACAGTAAAGCGATTATTGTGCAAGCTGAAGAAGAGGAGGAAGGTTAATAAGATCAGCAATATAGAAGATAAAACGATAATTGATAGAGATTTTCATTCGAGTTCGAATCATTTATGAATGCTGTTTTTATTTTAAAATTAACTTTAATGGATTCTTTATCCACTGCTATTCTACAAACTTTTGATAATAGTTGCACTTTTGGTCTAAAAGCTTTAAACTTGAAACTCTCTTAAAAAGAACTTCAGAGCCCGCTGGTTTAGCAGGTACTGTATTCGGTTGCTAGTGTTGAGTAGCCACTGTTGTAATTTTTAAGCATATATGTATATATATATCTGTGCCCGCAAATTAAAGTAGCCTAACTCAAAATATGGTGAACGGAGAAAACTCAATTTTTTTTTTCAAAATTCAAACCATTGGACCAATTCGGATTTTTAAAAATGGAAATAATGGATTTGTAGTGTTAGAGAAGGAATAGTTGTGAACCAGAAACCTTAAAGCAAGGTTAATTGCAAAAAATTTTCTTTTATAACTTAAGTGCTTTTATTGGATGCAATTTTTACGAAAAGCAGAATTGACTCTAGTTAAGTTCTTTTATTGTGTTGAATTCTTCCTAATAAGGTTTTTATTTCCATTTAACTCGAGTTAAGTGTTTTTAAGTGTAGACCTACGTTCGGGTCGAAAACGACACGAAACGACCATTTAAGTGGATATAACTAACTAAGTAGTGGAATTAGAAATCTTAGAGGTTTTGACTTTTAATTTTTGTTTGAAATGAATGAAATAAAATAAAGATCGTTTCGCTAATCATTGTTGTTTGGGCCCTAAAAAAATAATCCATAATCCTACGCCGCGGATTGTTTTCAACCCGAACTGAATTTGCGTTTTATTTTACCGAATATTGAAAAAGGCATGGTACTAGGGAAATCACCACAAGAAGCTTGGTTTATCCGGAAATGATTAATGAAGACTCCCAAGCAAGAGGTTCAAAGCTATAACAGCTGGAACCGCCGAAAAAAGGGGCGCGGTAGCACTACTGTTTGATAGAAAACAGCTGGTAATTGTGATGGAATCGACATATCGTCGCTCCCAACGAAGACTAGCACGGTTCAGTTAGCGTGGAAGACTAGCACGGTTCGTTGTTCGCGTGGAAGAGTAGCACACTTCGTTGTTCGCGTGGAAGACTAGCATGCTTCAGTTCTCTGCGTGGAAAACTAGCACACTTCGTTGTTCGCGTGGAAGACTAGCATGCTTCAGTTCTCTGCGTGGAAGAATAGCATACTTCAGTTCTCTGCGTGGAAGACTAACATGCTTCGCTTGTTTGGGTGGAAACTAACATGCTTCTGTTTGTTAGAAATAAGCTTAGGGGTTAAGAACATGAAGAGGATGGTCCGAGGAGTGAAAGATATTTGATAAGTAAGTGCAGGAGCAATAATTCATACTGCAATAAAACTTTAAACAGGAACCTTCAGCTAAACTATATGAAAAGTATATGAGTTTCAAATATTCCTAGACTTGTACTAGGCCCACTTTTAAGTATGTGCATAGGTTGTGCAAATAAAACCTGGCTTTTGCATCAAATAAATCACCGAGTTAGTTATTACTCGGAACTCTATATTTATATATGTATATGTAGATATGACTAGTGCTGAGGTACTACACAAAAAGTGTGCACAGTGTGTATCTTTGTATTTCTAAAATGATTTAAAAAAAAAAACCGTGATAGTCTTCGCCGGGAGCGACGATATATAAATATAGAGTTCCGAGTAACAACTAACTCGGAATTTTTTTTATTTGCACAACCTATGCACATACTTAAAAGTAGGCCTAGTACAAATCTAGGAATATTTTAAACTCATATACTTTTCATATAGTTTGGCTGTAGGTTCCTGTTTAAAGTTTTATTGCAGTATGAATTATTGTTCTTGCACTTACTTATCAAATATCTTTCACTCCTCGGACCATCCTCCTCCGGTTTTTAACCCCTAAGCTTATTTCTAACAGACAGAAGTATGTTAGTTTCCACCCAAACAAGTGAAGCATGTTAGTCTTCCACGCAGAGAACTGAAGTATGCTATTCTTCCACGCAGAGAACTGAAGCATGCTAGTCTTCCACGCGAACAACGAAGTGTGTTAGACTTCCATGCGAACAACGAACCGTGCTAGTCTTCGTTGGGAGCGACGATATAGAGTCATGTGCAAAATACATATGTTTATAAACCCAGTGATGAATCTTTATATTCGTTTGTTTTTTTTTTTTTTTGTTTAATTAAGGCATGTCTACAGCATACTCCATATGCGTATGACCAGGAACCAAAAACTTGTGAAAAATTTTCTCAATGTTAGTATCACCTTGCATGAAGATTTAAAACATAGTACTAATAAAAGAGTTTTTGGTTTTGGCCAGGACAGCAATCGCTTTAAAAAACGACATGTCTAATATTGAATGGTAAACTATTTAAGTGTTTGAATAAGCACGATGCTATTCCATTGCCACCACGATTTGCAAGTGTCTCATGCCACATATAACACGTAGGTTGTCCGGAAACACAGTCATGTACAGTTAAATAAAAGGTGTATAAAGCGTTTATAAAAATATTCAGAAGATCACAAAAAGGTGTAGGAAGGCATAGGCTAATCAGCACTATCTGACCCCGTGTCTGACTGACTATCGTTAAAAAATTAGTCCTTAATTGAGTCGTCGCTACTATAATCCATATTTAGAAAGTCTTCTTCCTCCTTTATGCGAGCTCCGAACGGCGAATGCTTTTTTGTGAGAAGCCTTTTCATGGTAGAAATACACTCGGAGGGTATGCCGCCCACTACCGAGAGGTGACCGCTATTTATAAAAACCCAATAATTGGGTTTTAATCAATTAGAAAAATTGTTTGTATACAGTATATAATAAATAATTGAACTTCTATAATATATATCCTTGAAAAATCTCTTATCTCAGTTTATCATATCCACTTGCTTCCAAAAAAACCTAACTGAAAATAATAACGCATGAAATGAGAAAAGTATTCTAACAAAAAAACCTAGCTCGAGATAAATTGTGTAAAAATAAAAAAAAATCACTTAAAAGAACCTATTTCCACTTAGGCTATGAAAACAAAATTGACAAAAAAAAATTATAATTCCTTATGGGCTAAACAGAATCAGTACTTCTCCGTCATGACGGACAAGGAAGAAACTGACAGCTGAGTAGACTGTGTATATTTTGCTCGTGCAACGCTAGATTGGCAACGTATCAGTGGCCGGATCCGGCATACAATTTCTATTTTGCCGTACGTCAGTAATATAAGATGTGTTCGGTGAAGGCATTAGAGTACTCTAGTCCAGAAAATTGCGTTCGATAACTCGTTTTTGTACTAAACTGTGCAGAATTGTGTTTTGTAACCAACTTAAAATTAAATATTAGTATTAATTAATACTATTAATACATATTCCATGCGATTTTGCTCTTAGCAATTCGTTAATTTTCGTTTTTTGACGCCTTTACCTAAAACTTCTGTGCCAAATGTCTGATATTGTTCTACCCTACACTTTTTAGTGCATTCACCGAACACATATTTTATGTGCCACTCTTTCCGCTACGTACGTCCTGTCAGTCGAAAACGACGTACGTCATGACGGAGAAGTACTGATTCTGCTTAGCGCTTAACTGAAGTTAAGTTTTTTTAATAAACTGAAAACGCAAATAAATACGTCCATGAAGTACCCACATAACTCTAGTTAGGATGTTTTAATAAAACGATTTTTCATACAATGCTAGACTTAAGAGATTTGCTAGAAGATAAGTTGTTTTAACTGGTGCAAAATGTTTCTATCTGAGTTAGGATAATTTTTATATCTTAATAACTTTTTAAATATTACTCCAATTTAAATGGGGATAAGAGAGATCGATGGGTTTTTTTCCGAAGATTAACACTATAACAATAACTCAATTTCGCATTATCTCGAGTTAGGCTATTTTAATTTGCGGGCACAGATATAATGTCTTCTGTAAAATTTTGACAGAAATTTATACTTAGCAATTTAAAAGTAAAATCAACCTTAAAATACAAAACGCAACCAATCCAACCGCCAAATAACGAATAATAAATTAAAAACGGTAAAAAAAAATCCCATTTCATGCTATAAATAATATGCAAATGCTTCATAAGCAGTCGTACCTGTTCTCGCTGATACTTGCGGATTTGCGTACATATGTAGCCACATATATGTAGGTACTCTTATGTAGATACAATTGTGCATAAGGACGACTGCATTTATCTAGATATATGTATATGTGAACACGAAATCACATCTACCCATTTGGTAAGGCCATGAAAACGCTCCACATACACACATACACACGCGCATTTACCCAAAAATCTTCAATTTGCACACAAATTACCCAAAATTGAATATTAAATATGAATAAATAGGAGTTTGCGTGTGTGTGAGAGACAGCATCCGCATGCATTTCTTACTTGGTTGGTATGGTTGGCAGGTAGGGTTGGGCGATATATATCGATATATCAATATATCGATATTTTTAAAATAGTACAGCCGATAATATCGACGATATTTTGAACTACCGTGCATCGATAATCGATAATTTTTTGCCATTTCGAGCCAAATTCGATATTTTTCATACATTTCTGATTCGCTTCGAATTTAACAGCAGAACCGTTTTTAAGAAGTGGTATAACCATAATGTCCGGGTGCTTGAATTTAAATTACTTTCTTATTCAAGCAATTCTTAATAATTTTTATGTTTATACTTCAGGATTCGTAGAATATCTGTAGATCCATCCAACTTTAACAACAAATATCTAGTAAACTATAAGTCTGCGGCAAGTTTGGATTCCAGTTTTGAGATCTGTGAGAGCACCTCTAGCCCCGTGAAGAAGTGGTTTTTCGCGAGACGTGGTTCCTTAATGTGAAGCCAGCCCTTTCGATATATTGATATATCGATGTTTTTACACGGCATAAATCGACATTTTTTTAAATATCGATACAATATATGTCGATATATTTTTCCAATTTGCCCATCCCTATTGGCAGGTACACATGAGTTTGTCACTTGTACGAACCCATCAAAAAATCTAAGCCTTATTTAAGAATTAAAACAGCAGTTTTAAAGGCTTATGAAATAAGGCCTGAAAATTATAAAGTTAGCAAATTTATATGGCGTAAGGCTTAAAATAAGGCTGACTTTCCTGTGTTGATGTCATCAGGCCATAAGGAGTACTCTCTATCTCTCTCTCTCTTATTCCAAAGGCTTATCCGCCATGCGAAATAAGGCCTAGATAAGTATTAGAGAGTTAGGAGCAGATAGAGTGAGTGCATAACAGAAGCAGAGCTTTCAGCGTACTCCTTTTTTAGACCTGATTTGTCAACAATAAGCTAAACTTTTTTGCAGGGAATATTTATGTGCACACATACATACATACATATGTATATTCGACATTAATTTCATGCATCATGAGTACCTACCTTATTTTGTTGTAGTGGTTTCAATTTTTATTTTTTATTACTTTTTTTGTGGCTGCGACTCTTCGATTCACCATCGAGCCAGTCACCGTTGCTATTGCAATGCGAGCGAGTAGCAATTTTTATTATCAAAACTATGCGAGCAGCAATCGATTGTGTGCCTGCGTGTGTGTGTGTGTTTGTGATACATTGCATGTGCATTCTGCCAATTACCGGTAATCCAGCAACATCCACAACAAAACCGCATGCATATGTACATATACATATATGTATGTATATGGTTGTCTAAAAGTGGAATGGTGTATGATAGGCAGTTACAGCCAGTATGCGCAACCCTAACCCATTACCCAATTTCATGATCTCGACCGAAAACAGGAAATTCCAAAACAAATCCAAAAAGAAATATGTACCTAAAACAAAGTTGATATAACCCGAAATTCCTCTAAGCGAATATGTATGCAAATTTCCGCCGTCACTTTCATCTTCTGTTGCTGACGGACTGCTTAAATGTACGCTTTGGATGCTGCCTAGTTCGTAAACTCGCCGCATAGCTGACTGCCTGGCTGACTGGATGAATGTGACAAGCAATTTGTTGCTGCTCAAACTTAGCACACATGTGCCATTTAAACATGTACATATATGTGTGTATTTACTAGGGTGTTACATAATTTTATGTCGAAAAATTAATTTTGAAGTAAGTAGGAGAGTGGCTTTATATTAGAGCTCCAGATTTTTTTTGAACATTTTCGAGTAGCCCGAACAAATGTTGTTCAAATGCTCGAACAGTCGTTTGTTTGTTTATTACCAGTATGTTTGTACGGGCATTTGAACAATTCGGGCATTTTGAAGTTTGTTTTTTTCTTTTGTTTATTATTTTTTTTCTTCTTCATATGTGGTTGTTTTTATTTTTGTTTTTTCGATACACATTTTTTTTGTTTGTAAGCTCGAATGCTCGAATGTTTGTACGGGCATTTGAACAACAAACGGGCTTCAAACAAAAACGATCAATTTGAACTGTTCGATACCCGGGTATCTAGAGCTCTACTTTATATAAAAGGTAAAACTCGAAGTAGAACTTAACCGCACAGGAACCATCTTTTATTACAAGAGTGTGCAACTGTTGGCGTATGCCGATGATACTCGTATTGACATCATTAGCACTAACACCCAAACTGGATAAAGAGGCTAAGAAAATGGAATTGGCGGTTAACGAGGACAACACGAAGTACCGCCTATCATCACACAAAGAAAGAGAGCGTCTTGGCTGTTGACAGCTACAAATTCGAAACCGTTAAGTTATTCGTCTATTTGGAAACCTGCATCAACACCAAAAATAACGTCAGCACACAGAGCCAACAGACCACCTAAAATGCCCTGTAAATCAGAACAAAGTTTAGCGGATTTCTCTACGCTTTCTCTCCAATAAGATGCCCGTCTTAATATGACTGGGTATCTCATTTTAATAAAACTAAGTAGATATACTGTAAAACTAATATGAAAACCTTTTCAATATTATTAAGAAGATAACCCGTGGATGTTAGATGAAATCATTTTCAGTAAAATTTAATGGATAACCTATAAAACTAAGATGAAAACCTCTTATATAAAATTAAGAAGATGACTCCTAGAATAAATATGGAAACCTTTTCACATAAATTTAGCAGATAACCTGTAAAATTAAGAAGAACCCCTGTTTAATATTATTAAGAAGAGAATCTTGATTTTCATCGGAAAACATAGTCAACTAGTATTTTCCTAGGACTTATTCAGACAAAGGGTAACATTTCATTTCATATAAGTGCAGATGGACATAATAAACTCTTTATACCAAGTGCTTCACTAATCGTTTGAGAATTGTAGAAATGTGCAAAGCCGTAGTGAAATTGAAGAACGGAGGAAACACATAAGAGCTCTTTTAAAAATAAACAGTTCTCCCTTTTGATTTCTTGAACATGTTATTGCACACATACATAAAAAGTGGCTGATGCAATAACTGGTATGCATATTTCTAGTATGTACGAGTATATCCATACATGTACGTACGTTAAGACGTTTATAGCAAAATTTTAATTAATAAGGGCTCTTTTAAAAATAAAAAGTTTTCCTTTTTAATAAATTCAAAAAGGTTCTAGTAAAAATTAGAGGATGTCCTTACTGATTTGCTTTATAAAAATTTTCTCATAAAAACAAGCAGATTTCTTCTAACAATTTAATTTTTTTGACAAAATGACATAACAAATTAATAAATAAGAAGTTATCTCCTCGTTTTAAGACGGTATCCTTTTCAATAAATTTAAGAAGAAATTCAAGCTAAAATCTAGAAGATTTTCTAGCAAAAATTTCTTCAATTTTGTTTCCTCTCGCTCTCCTTGGCCAAATAGCTTTTTTAGATGGCAGTCTCTTTGATTATAGGTGAACTTTTTGTTTTTGGCTCTGTGCACGGGAATCCAATGAAGAATCACTCTTGCCAATAAACGCCACTTGGACTAAGTAGGCAACTTAAAAATAAAGTCCTCTCTCGACGAACAAAAATCACACTTTACAGAATGCTCAGAGTTCCAGTCCTCATGTACGGCGCAAAAGCATGAACTATGTCAAAATCAGATGAAATGCCACTTGAAGTATTCGAAAGGAAAGTTCTTCGGAGAATTTATGAAACTTTGTGAATTGGCGAAGGCATGTATCGACGGAAATTTAGCGATGAGCTGTGCGAGCTGTACGCAGGCATCGACATTGTTCAGCGAATGAAGATCCAGCGGCTGCGTTGGGCAGATCATCCCCTTAAAACACCACTAAACCGTCTGAAATCGGGACCAAACTTTATATGTGATATATTGGATCATGTTACTATCGATTGAGTCCGATACAGTCTTTTTATAAACTTTTAATTTTTTCAAATAAATTAAATGCACTCTAATATTCATATCTATATACATATATGTACACGTACTCAGGGCCGTAGCCAGGAATTTATTTCGTGGTGGGTTTCATCATTGTGGATTTTTTTTTTTTTTTTTTTTTTTGAGAAAAATATATAACCTATTTCGTGCACTAAATAAAAATAATAAAAAAAAAATCTGGTTTCTAAAGTGCTATTTAGAAGAAATTTTTTTTACGAAACTTTTGATTTTAAAGTTAGGATTTTTATAAGAAGTTTTAAAAACCAGGAAACTTTTATTCATTTAAAAATTAGACTGTTTTATTACAAACACGATGAATACTTTATTTTTGGTGATTTTATCCAAGTGAAAAAAATATTATATTTTATGGACGAAAAACTCGGGTAGATTACCCATCTTTATTCAGCTGTAAAAGTCCGCCTCAAGATTTTTAGCTTATGTTGAGACTCTAACTTGTTTTTTTTTTTTGCAACTTTGTTATTTGACATCCGATTTTTAAAATTGATAGATATGTCATTATTTTAGTCTTTTGAGCAGGGTTTGAAATTATTTTAAACTTTTTTTTTCATTTCCATTGAATTTCATTTTCATTTGAAAATTAAAAAATTAACAGCGCAACAGAAGTGTAAAAAATAAAAAGTTCTACTGTACTGCAACTGCGCAGCCTTAAGTTTCAAAAAATTATAGTCGACTGTTGCTGTATTGTGGAAATTTGTACAGCACAGCAAAGGGCAAACATAATTTCGAGTTTTTATAGCACTGTTGTTATTGTTTTTTTTTTTTTTTAATTTATGGGAACACAATCGAAATTTTAATGTACAAAAAAAAAAACAATTTTAAAAGCCGCACTTAAAACTAAAATTCTGTTTATCTGTGCTTTACTATCGACTGATCTGTTTGAAATTACACAGTAAAGCAACAGCCCAAATAACAAACAAATATATTCGACTGTTCTGTGCTTCGACTTAAGATATTTTCAAAGGAAATCGAAATTCAAAAGTTCTCAAAAAATTATGATAACTTTCGCAAAACAGCAACAGCTTATTTTTGAGACTGTTGGTGTTATGCTGGCAAACAGTGCTTGGGAAGCCTTATATTTCCTCCTAATGTCCTTTTACCTGCGAATTCGTATTGTTGTGTCGTAGTTGACGATTTCAAATATTAATGGCACAGCTAGTCGACGCAAGAAATTAATATACATCGTCGCCCGGATAAATTAATGTCGTATGTTGCATTTAAACACTTTTGGGAAAACAGGTTGGAAGTTTGGAATTGTATTTCTCCAAAACGCCTCATTAGATTTTGTCCAAAGTCTGGCAGAACACTACTAGGCCACAAAATTCTTAAATTATTTTAATTTTGTTATATAATGTTTATTATTTTGGAATTTATGAAGGATTTTCTTCAGTAAAATTTTGTCGTATGTTACCTTTAGCAACAGTTTTGCAAGAAATGTATATGACGTGCGACAAAATGTGCTCCCAATTTCAACTAAATTAAATATTTTTTTAAATTAGTTAAATATTGTATTATATTTCTCATAAAAGTAAATGAATTATATAATTCACAGCAAGTAAAAGCACATTAGAATGCGCATCTTTTAAAAAAAATCGTATTCTGTATTTAAAACAAAAAAAAAAAATTAATTTATCATAAACAAACAACTTAAACAAATAAATAAGTATTAAAACTTGATAAAAAGCTTTATCTTCCTGGTTTTCCAGGAACGGAATGGCACTTGTTAAGTCTTTCTTTTTATTTACATCCAGTGCTTTTTTCGGCACAAGACGAAGGGGGTTCTCCCAAATATTTACGGATTTTGAAAATCTTTTGAATATTTGTAAACGAATAATTTGCATGTTCAAATGAATTTTTTGAATTTATACTTACTCAATAATTTCCGTCGGCAAAAATGGCGCAGGTGATTCGTCCGTACTCGCCGACATAGTAATCGATACTAAATATTGTGCGATCATGCGGTTTTGTATGACACATAAGACAAAAGTTTACCAATCTTCTGTAAAAGTTTGTCGTATGTGTTGGTTTAATTGGTGGTTACGACAATATTTTACCGAGAGTTAAAAACACGAAATTTGTATGAAAAATTGTCGTATGTGGAAAATGTCCCACACATACGACAAAATTCGACGAAATCGCTTGTGACCTTGCACTTACGACAAAATACTGCTCAATATCTCTTAAACTAAAAGAGATAGCAAAAAACGGATAACGTCATTCGAAAGATCTTGATTAGTTTAGTATAACTGCATTATTAACTCAATTCGGTCCAAATTTCACATACGACATTTATTTTTCCGGGCGACGACATATATTCGTTCAAATAATTAGTTCGCAGGATCGCCAAAATGTATTGTACATATATTTTATTTATAAATTGAAAGTTAATGTTATTTTGTAGAAAATTTAAAATCTGATAAAACAAATTTTACTTTTTTGATAATCATAAATTTCAAAGAATAAAGATAAAATATTTAACAAATAATTGAAAGTAATTACTTAACAAAGTAACTCCTACAGATGGGTCACCTAACCGAGTTTTTCGACCATAAAACATACTTTTTGTTTCACTTGAAAAAAATCGCCAAAAATAAAGTATTTATCGCCTCTTTTTAATATTACGCTTAAAATGTTTGCAATAAAACAGAATAATTTTAAAAAGAATAAAACTTTCCTGATTTTTACAATTTATTATAAAAACCCCAATAAAAACCAATTTTTTTCAATAATCGCAAAAAATCAAAAAATGGTGACTTTCCAAAGTTAGTATTGAAAATATGTAAGTGAAATCGGACTACATATAACAACGCACACATCCCATATATGGGATCTTTCGAAAAACACACAAAATGTTATAATTCAGAAACTAATATAACCCGAGTAATAAATTTTCAGCCATGACTTTATGAAACTATAAGGAAATATGCTAAAATTTTAGAAATGTAACATAATTTAATTTATAAGTGGTATGTCGTTAGAAGCGTACTTTAATTATCTTTCGAACGGAGTAGATACGGTTTGCGGATATTTGTAACTTCAGCGAAAAGAATTTTCGATTGAAGTTGTAACCAAAAAAACTCAAAATTACGTTATCTCAAAACCCTAACCATAAGAAAATGGTTTTGATCTCAGCAGGTTCATACCAGCCCTCCCCTATACCTGAAATTCTTGGTATTTTCTCAAATTAATTATTCGAAAACTAGTGTTTTCAATATATAGCTTTGAATATGATAGAAGTAAAATTTATCTAGCAGAATTTCGTGGGGGTTCAAACACCCAAACCCCCCCTTAAATACGGCCTTGCACGTACTTATACAAGCACCCATCCACCTACGGCCGCTACTTCCCATTAAACACTGAAAATTAAATTCTCAGCACAACTCAAACTCTACCTTTTTTGTTGTTTGCTTTTACGACAGGGTAGGATTGCGATGTATTGTGGAACAAATTTCCGTTTCGTTTCGGAGAACGAAACAACATACTGAAGATGGCATATAGCCGAAACCGGTTTATAACCAAATCAAACTTGACAAGGGATGACAGAAATTTATTTCAAACTCTATCCCTCAGTGTTTCTGTACTCAAAATAAAAATATGTAATACATACATACATATTTTGGCTACATTCCATTTCGCACCACCTTTGAAATGGGTTTGAGAAAATGAAATTTCTCAAATTGAGAATCACCCTAAAATCCTATACTGAAAATGTGCTTCTTTGTTTGAGAACGCTATCAACGGAAATTTGAGATGCGTGTATTAACTGACGTTTGAGGTTTGAGAATAGGGTTAAGTAGTTCTCAATTGAAGCTGAAAATTAAAATGAAGAAAAATGTTTATTGGGTTGTGTTTCTGCAATTGTGTCTAGGTGTACGTACTAGTGAATTTATCTACAATTACATTGTTGTCATACATATATGTATGTATATACGTACATACATTGTTGTTGTCTTATTTTATTGCTGTTGAAGCTGATTTTGCCTTTGCTTTTGCTTTCATGTGTGGTATTTTAATAGTTTTCTTTTCTTTCTTTACAATTTTAAATACACACAACACACACACACACACACACACCCGCAAAATCGATTTTAATGAATTGCAGAAATTAAAATAACTGGTTGTGGGAAATGACTACAAACGTATGCGATAGTAGTGAGAAGAACTACAACAACAACAAATTTAAAACTCGTAGCTATGCAACAACAACACAACAAAAACTTAAACAAGATATGTAAATAAATACATACGTATGTATATATGTGGCCGCTGTGGTGCAGTGGGTAGAGTGCTCGCCTGCTATGCCAGAGGTCTCGGGTTCAAACCACGGTCCGAGCAAAACACCAAAACAATTTTTCTAATTAGTAAAAATCCAATTATTGGGTTTTTTAAGAGCAGCGGTCACCTCTCGGTAGTGGACGGCATACCCTTCGAGAGTGTATTTCTGTCATGAAAAAGCTTCTCACAAAAAATGCATTCGCCGTTCGGAGCCGGCATAAAACTGTAGGTCCATCCAATTAGAGGGAAAAACGAAAGGAGCACACCTCGAATTGGGAGAGAAGCTCGGCCATAAAACTCGTCAGAGCTATAATAGCGCCATTGAATTATTAATATTATGTATATCTGTACGGCCCGTAACCCAAAATCGTGGCCAAAACAGAGGCCAAAAAACAACTAACAACTACAACAAAATACGGCTCATTACGGCGGTAGCAGCAGCAACAACAACATCTATCTGCTAGTCTCGAATTGTTACATACATACATAGATACCTGTATGCTGGAGTAGCAGCAACAACAACAACAACAACAACAACGAAAACAATGTCCCCAACCACTTAAAAAATCCGAAAAAGGCAAAATTGAAATTAAAAGTGTTAAAAACAAATAAAAATTGGAATGAATACAATTTTCAGGTGTTATGTCATAATTTTATTATTATCGCCTTTTTTGGTGTTTGTGGTTTTTTGTTTTTGTGCTACATTTCTTGGTATTTAGGTCTTTCGGCTCAGTAAATGGTGTCGCCATGTCGCCGCTAGCCGGTTCTTCTTCTGCAGTCGCTGCTGGACAATCCGGACATGTAATGCGGAGCCGAGACTTCTTTTGTTTTATGGTGCGGTCATAAGCGCTGCCTCGCTCACATACTTACATAAATACATACATAACTACATAGGCATGAATCTGGTTTCGTTGCATAGCTATGGTGTGGTGTGGCAATAACGTCCACACCGGCTACTGACTGCTGACGTCTGCCATCTTCTGCCTACACAGCTGAGATGACTGCTGACGTTTGTCTGCCGCCTGAAAATTAGATTTGGTGCTTTTGTTTCTTTAGTGGCTTAGTCTTCTTGTCTAACTGGACTTGTCTTTTACTACTAGTTTTACTTTTTAATTTGTCATGTGTGTGGCTAATTATTTTATGAAAATTGAAACCTGCAGATTCTTTGGAATGATGAAAAGGTATACAAATCTATTATATGATTGTATGTGTATGTGTGTCCTTTATAGACCCAAAGTAAAAAACAAGCATATAATATGGTATAAATAATTCCGAAAAAGTGGGAGCTTTCCCAAATGTGGACCCAGATCGACACAGCAAGTCTTCGAGCAATATTGGTATCTAATGAAAGGTGTTGAGCAGGCCATCAACGTACAGTTATCTTCATTGCGATGCCTAGGCCGCACAGTGCTTCGTCTCCATATAGTGAATCGGCAAAATTAGGGGAGTAATCGCAGAACAATGAAATTTTGTGTACAGACATAAAATACTAGAGATGAGAAAAAAAAAACGAAGTTTTGGCAAAATCGATGCAAGGACATGACTACCTCCCATATGTCCTTGATTTTAAAGTTGTGATTTCAACTTCAATTTCAAACAGAGTGAATTCAAATTTGGTATATATTTATAGAATTATGCTTTTAAACTAGGTTATAAGCTTGGTTCTTTTATGTGAAAGGATATAACTACCTCCCATATATCCTTAATTTTAAAATTGTGATTTCAATTTCAATTTCAAACAGAATGAAATGAAATTTGGTGCATGTTTATATAAGTATGTTTTTAAACTAGGTGACAAGTTTCGTCCTTTTAAGTGCAAGGACATGACTATCTCCCATATATCCTTTTTTACAAAAAGTAATTTTTAGATTAACATGTAATCATAATACATTAAAAATGAACTATAACATACATAATTATCCTTTTAGAATCAAGGATGGACTACTCCCGTTAGTTATTGCAAAAAATGGTTCTAAAGAAAATTACTTTTAAATTTGTTCAGAAAATATGTTGGTTGTTATAGTTTAATACACTACTTTATTGCAAAATGTCAATATGATTTTGGCACATATCAAATTGTAACTTTTAAAAGCGCAATATTATTAGAGTTAACATAGAAACAATTTTTTATTATAAAATTTTTCCATGTAAAAAATAAAATTTTTGGGGTGTTAAATAAAGTACTAAATTAGCGATTTCCGGCATAATTTTTAAACCTTTTTCTTTTTGGTAGCAAGTCCTCCTAGCATAGAATCGAAAGTTAAAATAAAAAAATAGTCGTTTTTTCTTGTTTTTTTTTTTTAAATTTTGTCAAACTTTGTAAAATTTTTTGTGTCTCACCTAAAAAAGTTAGTATATAAAAATAGGTAAAAAAACTTTTTAAGTTAAACTGTTTTATGTTATACATACATTGCAATGTTTAAGATAAATGTACTAAAAACCAAAAAATAATAAAATAGATACAGTCGTGGGAATTATAAACATTTGCATAGACTAGACTAAAATAAAACCGTGGGGCACGTCAATTGTCTACAATCGTTGATTAAAATGTTTGTTTTGTAATGTTACACTATAATTAGGCAGTTGTTCAACCGACAACGATGGACGTGTGATAAGTAGGGCTAGAATGTGGAAAAAAGCTAGCAAGCTCGATTATAAGCGAGTTTTAGGGTTTCATAGTGGTGAGCGAGTAGTACTTTTATCATATGTTTTGTCGATTAAAGACAAACTACGAGCAGTGAAACGATTCCTCGTGTGAATGTCCAACGATAAACTAGTTGAAACATCTCTTTTATTAACATGGAGTGTATAACTATTGGAATTTCCATGAGCAAGAAAATAGTAAGTATTTTCCTCACCGTCTGCGGGCCAACTGCCTAACGACGAATTAAACGATTCTTCTATCGCACATTAAGTCGATAATTTGTAGACAATTGACGTGCCCCCCGGTTTTATTTTAGTCTAGTCTATGCAAATGTTTATAATTCCCACGACTGTATCTATTTTATTATTTTTTGGTTTTTAGTACATTTATCTTAAACATTGCAATGTATGTATAACATAAAACCGTTTAACTTAAAAAGTTTTTTTACCTATTTTTATTTTCTAGTTTTTAGTTTTTATTTCGCATTCTGTTTAATTCATTTAGTGCTTCATTATTGCAAGGTTTCTTGCCCGTTAGTTTATTGCAGTCCAACGCCTCTATAGCGACCCACGCGCCACCTATCGGAAGTTTTTTTTAGGAAAATATTTCCTTTCAAGGTAGTAATACATGTTTCGAATTTCAGCCAAATCGGACCATAAATGCGATTTTTGTAAATATAGCGACCCACGCGCCACCTAGCGGAATTTTTTTTTTTAAGAAAATATTTCTTTTCAAGGTAGTAATACATGTTCCGAATTTCAGCCAAATCGGACCATAAATGCGATTTTTGTAAATATAGCGACCCACGCGCCACCTAGCGGAATTTTTTTTTTAAGAAAATATTTCGTTTCAAGGTAGTAATACATGTTCCGAATTTCAGCCAAATCGGACCATAAATGCGATTTTTGTAAATATAGCGACCCACGCGCCACCTAGCGGAATTTTTTTTTTTAAGAAAATATTTCTTTTCAAGGTAGTAATACATGTTCCGAATTTCAGCCAAATCGGACCATAAATGCGATTTTTGTAAATATAGCGACCCACGCGCCACCTAGTGGAATTTTTTTTTAAGAAAATATTTCTTTTCAAGGTAGTAATACATGTTCCGAATTTCAGCCAAATAGGACCATAAATGCGATTTTTGTAAATATAGCGACCCACGCGCCACCTATCGGAATTTTTTTTTCATAATATTGCATTGTCATCGGGGTTATACATGCGTGCAAAATTTCAGATTAATCGGTTGACAGGAAGAGGGTGAAATTTGAATTACTAAATTTGACCCAAGAATAAAGAATAAATAATAAAACAAACGGGGTGAGCTAAATAAAACCGTTTAAAAATGTATGTCTTTTGTCAGTATTTGTCACATATTTATAAAAACTGTATATTTTATCCTAATTAGGCTAATTTCCTATAGCATTAGAGAAAAAATAGTTCCATATATTAATTTTGGTAAATTTTTTCTATACCATATATATAAGGTTCTGTAGAATTTTCTAAAATTTTGAAAATATGGCTTTACAAAATTGTACAATTTCTACATTTCCGGCAAAAAACGGTGCAATTTGTTTACAGATTCTACTAGACCACTTCAAAGTTAACCAAATTCGCAAATAAAAAAATAGGCGTTCTTTTTTAATTTTTTGTTTGACTCCACCAAACTTTAGTAATTTTTTGAACTCCAATAAAAAGGTCGCAAATGTTTCGATGGAACTAGTCACCTTTCTGAAATAAATCATTTATCAAAAGTTATTTCAGCTATTAGGGCATATAATGGTAAGCAAATGTGGCAAGTTTCAGAGTAATACGATTTAAAATGAATTTTTGGCAATTTTTTTTGCAACACACTAAAAATCGTATTACCTTAAAACAGTTTTGCCTCAAAATTGTACTGATTTTAGCGACCTCTTCTTCTTCTTCTTGATTGGCGCTTAACCGTCTAGACGATTCTGGCCGAGTCCAACAGAGCGCGCCAATTGCTTCTGTTTCGTGCAGCATGGCGCCACTTGGGAACACCTAGGGAGGCAGCATCGCTGTCCACCTGATTTTCCCAACGCAGTGGAGGTCTCCCTTTTCTTTTGCGATCAGCGGGTTTCGATAGAAATGCTTTCTTGGCCGGAGCGCCTTCGACCATTCTCACGACATGACCTGCCCAACGCAGCCGCTGGATCTTTATTCGCTGAACAATGTCGATGTCTGTGTAAAGCTCGTACAGCTCATCGTTAAATCTCCGTCGATACTCGTCCACGCCAACGCGCAAAGGTCCATAAATCTTACGAAGAACTTTGCTCTCGAATACTCCAAGTGTCATCTCATCTGATTTTGAAATTGTCCATGCTTCTGCGCCGTATATGAGGACTGGAACGATGAGCGTCCTGTAGAGTGTGATTTTTGTTTGTCGAGAGAGGACTTTACTTTTCAGTTGCCTACTTAGTCCGAAGTAGCATTTATTGGCAAGCGTGATTCTTCGTTGGATCTCCGTGCTGACATCATTCTTGGTGTTAATACTGGTTCTCAGATAGACGAAGTCCTTAACAGTTTCGAATTTGTAGCTATCAACATTGACGTGGCTGCCAAGGCGTGCTGTTTCTTGTTTTCTTTTAGCGACCTCTATTGGCAACAAAACCATGAGATTAAAAATTCTATTTCTACATTTATTCCAGGTGATATGTTAGCTTTCCAAAAATATATATTACTTGAATAAATTACGCAGTTTATTTTATCCTAATTTTGCGTATGAGACGAAGCACTGTGGGCCGGGTCCCCGGATATGGGTCCAAACGTGGCACCGAGTGACTCTGGAAAGTTTCTGAGCGATATTTGTCGCAAATGAAAGACGTTAAGCAGAGCTTCAACAGACAGCTATTTTCATAGTGACTTCTAAGTGTTTTTCCCTTTCAACCGTGGCAAAATATATTTTTTTACTATTAAATAACTCGCAACGCTTACGTTGCGCAAAAAGTGTGAATTATGCAGCTAAAACAATACCTTTATATTATCTCTTATTATAAGTTATTTATGTACCACAGAAAGCCTTATTCTCAGAAATTATCCAAGCCTTATTTCCCATGGCGAATAAGCCTTATATTATAAATGTGAAATGGAAATTGTGTTTAAACTCAATTGGCGAGAAAACCGCTGAACGGATCCGCACGGTAATTGCTATAGGAATATTTTTAATCTGATTAAAAGTCAGGGATGGGCACCTCCCATACAAAATTTTCCTTTTTTTCGTAATATCTCTTGAAATATTTGTACTAGAATAATCAAAATTTTTGTGAAGGAATAATACAAAAATATACACTCAACGGATAAACAATTTAGGTCTTGGTAAAGCAGGGATGGGCACTCTCCTCCCATATAAACTGAATTTTCACATCGAATATCTCTGGAAATATTTGTAGTAGGGTACTGAAAATTGGTGTGAGGGCATGTGAGATAACTATATATTAAACGGAAAAAACACTAGGTCTTGGTAAAGCAGGGATGGGCACCTCGCATACAAACTGAAACTTTCACAGCGAATATCTCTGGAAATATTTGTAGTAGGGTACTGAAAACTGGTGTGAGGGCATGTGAGATAACTATGTATTAAACGGGTAAAAACGCTAGGTCTTGGTAAAGCAGGGATGGGCACCTCCCATACAAACTGAAAGTTTCACAGCGAATATCTCTGGAAATATTTGTAGTAGGGTTCTGAAAACTGGTGTGAGGGCATGTGAGATAACTATATATTAAACGGAAAAAACACTAGGTCTTGGTAAAGCATGGATGGGCACCTCCCATACAAACTGAAAGTTTCACAGCGAATATCTCTGGAAATATTTGTAGTAGGGTTCTGAAAACTGGTGTGAGGGCATGTGAGATAACTATGTATTAAACGGGTAAAAACGCTAGGTCTTGGTAAAGCAGGGATGGGCACCTCCCATACAGACTGAAATTTTTACAGCGAAAATCTCTTGAAATATTTATAGTAGGGTACTGAAAATTGGTGTTGGGCATATGAGATAATTACGTACTCAACGGACAAAAAAAAAATAAGAAAACTATCTTTGACGTCAAGAATGATATTTTTCTATGTAACTTTTTTGGACTAACTCAATATGCTAATATTTTTAAAAGCACGTGGTGTGAAACCCGCGGGTAACCTCTAGTTATGAGATATATAAACACCACATAACCCCTTATTATCAGGAGTTAGCTAAGGCTTATTCCAATGCCGTATAAGCTTGGAAAGTAACATTTTCTCTCAGAGAGAGAGAGAGAGAGAGAGAGAGAGAGATAGAGAGAGAGAGAGAGAGAGAGTAGTCCTTAAAATCTGATGACATCAACTGAGGAAGATCAGCCTTACTTTAAGCCTTTGCCCATACAACTTTTGTTTGCTTAGAAATTTCAGGCATTATATCTAAGCCTTTATAACTTCTTGTATAAACCTGTAATAAGGCGTGCATTTTTTGGAGCGTGTATAAAGTTCATGTACATACATATGTATGTAAATACGCCCTGTACCTGAATGTAAACATGAACTTTGTACGTTTAATGGATTTAATATTACAAAGTGCTTTTCTAAAATTTCGCAGCAATTACGAGAAAGTTTGTGTTTTATTACTTTTTTTTTGCAAAAATTACTTGGGCCATAAGCAGGCAAAGTGAGAGATGAATGGATCAGTGTTTTTATTACCACACACTCATTCACATACATATGTATGTAAATATGTTTTCTCGTTTATGCAAGTGTTCCTATACACATGTACATATGTAGCTAGTTGTTCACTCTGCATATGTTAAGACTAATTAAATATTTACTATGCATGCAACTAGTGCCGCACGCTTCACTAGAAGCTTTATCATGTGCTTAGTTTTGCATATATGCGAGTATGTACATATGTATGTATGTAAATTTTTACGAATTCAAACAGTTTATGGTTTCACTTTTATGCGATCAACGTAAAACACACTGCTACTTTTCGCATATTAAAAACTAAAGGAATAACTGCCAAAAATATGTACATAGGAGTTAGTTGCATATACGTACATATGTATGTACATATAACGCATTTATGTAGATACATACATATGTACATACATACACATTTATGCACTTTTGCATAAAGCTTTTCAATGGCAAAAAGCTGCGGCTAACCACAATATGAATATTACCAACTTGGTGCCGCAGCCTGAACCCCTTGCCAAACACTTAAAGCAAATGTTGCAGCACGAAGCCATCGGGGACCCTTATCTACTTATCGTTATAAGTACATACATATGTATGTAGGTATGTTTGCATTAAAATATCACCCAAAAAATAATTACCCATAAAAGTTATTTACATTTTTGTGCAAGTATTTGATTCATGACTCTTGTAATACTAAATAAAATATTTATAACACAAGCTTGTGCGCTGGGACATTCGCTTAGGAATATGTCAACTCATTTGCTTCAGCTTGACCTATGAGGAAATTAATTGGCTCCGTTTCGTATCCAAGTGGAATTATATGGTGCTCTTTTCTTTTCCAGCTTATGTTTTTATCGTACGGTACCAATTCGTAATCGAATACTCCCCACCACTGCTTCTAACTGCGATACTGGTATAAATGGTTACGCTCTAAACCAAAAGTTCTTCCGCTGAGTATATTAAATATAATGAGGAAGGCAAAGAGCTTTAATCTCGGCTGAAATACTCGTAAAATGTCGAGGAAACACAAATTAACAATTTCCCTACTTGTGAAAACAAGTTAGATAAGCACTTAGTACATTTCTTATGACTTGGCTATGTAAATTTTATATTTATGAATTTGTGCATGTCAAGGACACAGTTAACACTTTAATGCTCCGCTTCCATGGCATCATCATACTCCATTGGGTGCATTCATCATACCGCTTGGCTTTGAGCAGTCAGAATTTAAGTCAAACAAAATGTTGCAAAGCGATGCACTACCCACTAAAAAATACTATGATAAATATGTGTTGTTGATATACTAGCATTGTTGTGGTTGTTTCATATTCATGCACAAGACACGCGCGCACACACCCAAGTCATTTTATGAGCCAAAAAGTTGCTACACAACTACCCAGCAAAAAAGGTTAGGCTTATAGCTGAAGCCTAAGCTGTTAAACTGGAATACGCTACTCTCAAATAGAGAGAAAGAGCGAATTGAGTTTTATAATCGAAACTTAGAGATCGGACTATAAATACCGAAGATATGAAAAAAATGAATTTTAGCGACATCTAGCGGCGTTCAAAAAAAAAAAATAAAAACTTTTTCCAGAAATGATTTCGAAAGAGAAATCATATGGGGGGACGTACGGTCGACCTTTTTTTTGGTCCATATAAGGCGAGACGGTCTAGTGTACATATGTATATTATGGTGGAGTGAAATTTTGTTTTTTGGAAATTCAATTTGTTCCAAAGTCAGAACGGCACCTTTCTAGCCTAGAAATAAGCCTGTAAAATTTTATTGACATACTCGCATGTTTAGAGGTGCCCCCAGCCGATAGCACGATCTGGTACAAATGTGAAATTTTCAAAATTATAAAATCAAAAAAAACGAAGTATGAGGATTGATACGCTTAAGTTGCGCAAAAAATGTGAATTATGCAGCTAAACAAAATATATATTTTAATTATTCCCTATTATAAGGCATTTTAGTACCACAGAAGATCTTATTATCAGGAATTAGCTAAGCCTTATTCCCCTGGCGGAAAAGCCTCTGAAATGAGGTTTCCTCTCAGAGAGAGAGAGAGAGAGAGAGAGCAGTCTTACAGCCTGATGACATGAACACAGCAAAATCAGTCTTACTTTATACCATGTCTCCACATAACGTGTTTCGCTCTTTTTTTCTGCACTCGCTCTCTCAATCTTGTTTCGCCCTCAAAACGTGTGCCGAAACTCGCCAATTTCCATACAAATTTCTGAGAGCGAGTGAAGATGGAAACACTTGTTTCGTTCTCAATCCTCTTGCCAAACGCGATGATATCAATGCCTTCTCTAATTTTGTATCGAAAATCTATCGAAATCTCACACAGACCAAAACAAAAAACACAAAAATAAGCAAACATACAAACATTTAAGAAGAACAAGAAAGATAAATGTTAAACTGAATCACGATCAGCCACGTGGAGACGGGTTATTTAGCGAGATGTTTCCTGAGATGTTTTGCTGGCGAATCAAGTTATGTGTAGACGGGCTTTTAAGCCTTTCCGTTTTTGATCGCTTATAATTTTTAGGCATTACTTTGTAAGCCTTTAAATCTACTGTAATAATTCTAAACTAAGGCGTAGATTTTTTGCTGGGTAGTTCATAAACATAGTATCCCAGCAGTAAATTTGTTTCACTGATGAAGGATCAGTGATGATTCTTTGTTGAATATTCATCACTGTCGTCATAACTCAGTATATTTTTATTTGTTTTTGTTTTTTTTTTTTTCTGAGGAAAGCAAACCATTTACTATATGAAAAATTCATCAGTCTTTATATGAAAGTATTCACTGATGCCTCCTCGTCATAGGTGAATTGCATCAGTGATTCATTAAGGATTCATTGCGGATTTTTACTGCAGGGATGTACATATATGTATGTATGTTCATCCATGCATGCATATACAAAATAGTGATGCATTGCAAACAAACAATGTTGCTACGTAAGCGCATAGTTGAAGTGTGAATCTGTTGCATGAGCATACTTGCTTAAGAGTACGTATTGCAGTTATTTACTCAGCATAACGCCACGCCATACTCCGTTGGTAAGACTAAAAATAGTCAAGCCGTTCTTGTTTTTTTTTTTGTTCATTCACTTCGCACGAAATTTTTGCTATGCGCACGTTTATGAAAATGGGTTTGGGATAAAAGTGCAAAAGAAAAAATTCCATGTTAACTTAATTTGCAAAAACAACTTGAAAACAAAAATCCAATGAAATGCAGAAATGTGCAAATGGCTGCAAGACCGTGCTACACTTTATCAAGTCCATAATGAGAATATCTATGATCGTATTGAAGAAATATAAAATCGCATTGAAATCAAAATGAGAAAATATGTATTAGTTCCAAATGATAGCGTGAAATATAAAAATGAGAAACTGACTTTTTTGTCCATAAATTCTTTGGGTTTTAGTTTTTTTATCATTTTGAACTTACATTTCCCAATTTGAATTTACGCATGCTCAATACGAATTTATATTTATCAATATGATATTCTCATTATAATTTTACGCATTCTCATTAGTTCATAGAAGGGGTGGATTTTTGTTCAAGTATTTTAACCCTCTAATACCTACCCACATTTATGGGCATTATAATTAATGCTACTATAGGCCACAGAAACAAATTTTCAAGTAGATGAATTTTATGTAGTATTTCCTTTTACTTAAAATGCAAATTCATAACCTTTAATTGATTGTGGTTGTTGTAAATCAACTAAAACAACGATGAATCGACTATGTGATAATATTACTCTTGAGAATGAATGATGGAGTAAATAAATTATCAATAAATCCGCCTCGAAAAAAGGCTTAAAAGTCAGAATTTTATGACAAAAATTGTCACTAAAATATGAATTTTAAAGTCTAAAAAGTCTAGGTCGAGATCCATCTTAACCCATTCTAATCTGTGCAAGACAACTTCACGTGAGTATACATATTTCCCTACGAAGATTATTCAAAATGCTCTTGATAATACCAATTAGGTTTATAACTCACTTCACTGGCAATATCCAGCAATTTGAAAGCATTACTATATTTAAGGAAGCATTAGTCGTGACTCTGCAAGCCCTTCAATAGAATTTTAAATCTCGTAGGTGAATTCAGATTGCCGCCAATATCAAGTATGTATATAAGTTGTAACAAAATTAAATTGTTATTTAAAAAAAGCATGTTTGTCTTTGCTAGGCAAATTGTCTGAACTCCAGCGCATTCATATCAACAACATATTTACATATGTATGTATGTACGTGCATAGCTCAATCGCCATTTTTCATGCGTTGCAAGTTGCCAAGTTTTGCCAGCTCAATATACTTTTGTATAGATGAATGTGCATGCACACGGACAAAGCGAAGCCAAATAGCCAAGCATGAATGCAAACAATAGTTTGAGTATTCTGAACAAGCAACGCGTTGCAACGCCAGAAATGCCAAAGGTGTCAGCTAAAGAGTGGATGATTTGTAGCCGAAAAATCATGTATGCGTGCATTTGTTTGTGTGCATGTGTGTAGGTAGATAAAAATACAGGGGCACAACTTGTTAACGATTCAAGAGTCAATTGAATTGAGAAGCACTTGGTTATAATCAACTGCCATTTTCATATGAAACGTGAGTACGAGTAGGTACTGCCGTTGGCGTTGGCGTTGGCGCTGACACGGCTTTTGGTTGCTGTTTGATGTTGGTTTTGTTGCCATTGCAGTTTGTGTTCTGCTCTGTGTTATAACAATGCACATGTAATACCAAACTGATTCATTCATATATATGTACGTACGTGTTATCTATATACACACATACATACGTATGTGTGTGCAATCACTGCAAAACGATTGATAACCCTAAGCTGATGTCTCCACATAACGTGTTTCGCTCTTTTTTTCTGCATTTTCTCTCTCAATCTTGTTTCGACACGGAAACCAGTGCCGAAACTCGCCAATTTCCATACAAATTTCTGAGCGCGAGTGGAGATTGAAACACTGTTTCATTCTGAATCATCTTGCCAACCTCGATGATATCGATGTCTTCTCTAATTTTGTATCGAAAATCTATCGAAATCTCACACAGACCAAAACAAAAAAGCAAAATATAAGCAAACATACAAACATTTAAGAAGAGCAAGAAAGAGAAATGTTAAACTGAATCACGATCTGCCACCCAGTTAGAACACTATCTATTATACATATAACAAGTAAGGAAGCCTAAGTTCGAGTGGAATCGAACATTAGATACTCAGCTGTATGCTTTCATTGTTTGTTTGCGTTTGATGAAAACACGGCGTATTTTATAAAAAGCGATTTGCCGCATAAAGTGGGCGTAGCCACGCCCATTTTCAACATTTTTATCAGTCATCCAACTAAGCATATGAATATTATTCTTTGTGCAAAATTTCATTCCTTTTTGACTTCTAGTTACAAAGATGTCACGTTAAAATTCCAAAAGGGTGTTCCAGAAATATCTTTGTTAAAAAGCAGGCGTGGTCATAAACCGATTTGAATAAATTTTTGCGTGTCTATTGACACAAGTTATAAAAGTTTATAAACCAAGTTTCGTCATAATATCTCAATTATTTGTCAAGTTATGGGCTCCGAAATCTCGTAGATTCCTTTGTCTAAAAAGGGGCGGTTCCACGCCCATTTTCCAAAATTTTTCTATTTTTTGTTTCCGGTCTATTGTAGAACTCATGCCACAAAATTTCAATGAATTATCTTTATATTTGACAGAGATATCCACAGTTGGCCGCTGTGGTGCAGTGGGTAGAGTGCTCGCCTGCTATGCCAGAGGTCTCGGGTTCAAACCACGGTCCGAGCCAAACACCAAAACAATTTTTCTAATTAGTAAAAATCCTATTATTGGGTTTTTAAGAGCAGCGGTCACCTCTCGGCAGTGGGCGGCATACCCTCCGAGAGTATTTCTGCCATGAAAAAGCTTTTCACAAAAAATGCTTTCGCCGTTCGGAGCCGGCATAAAACTCCACCCAATTAGTAGGAAAAACAAAAAGGAGCACACCTCGAATTGGGAGAGGAGCTCGGCCATAAAACTCGTCAGAGTTATAATAGCGCCATTGTATTATCATATATATTATTTCTAATTGGTTTTTTTGGAAATATCCCTTTTTCTGCTCACATAATTTACCAAAATTAATAAGTAAGGCATCGTTTTAAAGGTATAAATTAGCTATGCATGCGAAACAGTGTTTTATTGCGCGTGGTACTTTTTTTAAAAGTATTTTGCAAAAATAAAATTTTTAAATTTAAACTAAAAGATTTGCGCCTAAAACTATGCCTTCAGAATTATTTTATTCTATCAATTCAAATCTCAAATGCAGATGTCGCTCCATTTTAACAGTCGTGTATATTTTAAAACACTTTTATAAGCTTCAGCTGTATGCTTCTATGTAAAAATTATATTATTTTAGGCGAACACGTGTGTATTCATGCCTATGCTAAATGGGTGCTTTTCAGTATAGGATATGCTGTACGTAGTACATACAATATATGTATGTAGTATATGTTTGTATACTTTTCATCACATAACGGTTGTACGTAAGACCATAAAATAATTGAGATAGATATGGACTTACATATATATATCGAAACGATCAGGATGAAAAAAATGATTGAACCATGTCCGTCCGTCCGGCCGTACACACTCTAACTTGCGCAAAAATAGAAATATTTAAATGAAATTGGGTACACAGATTCTAATGGGAACAGAGAAAGTTGGGGTTGAAAATAAGGCATATGGATGTATTTCGAAAAACACGTAAAACATGATAATTCAGTCACTAATAAAGCCCGAGTGATGAAATGACGTTATGCCGTTATGAGGAAACATGCTGAAATTTAGAAAAATGGGCCAAGAGGGTCAAATTTTCAAATATTTATAAGTAAAAACTCAGGAACTGTAGCAGATGAATCAATTAAGCTTGGACCACTGATTTGCTTGCCAAGGCAAACGTGTGGAAAAAAATTACCCAAGTCGGCAGGGACCACATACATATATATAAAAATATATGTAAAATATATAAACAAATTTAATACACATAACTACTTATATATATATATATATGTATGTAGGTATAATAAAAACATTTTATGCGATATGTTTGTCAAACATATAAGTAATTCATTGAAAGTTCCATAAGTTCCACTGTAGACATAAAACCAAATAAATATACGTTTTTTTTAAAATGAGCGTGACAGCACAAACTATATCGACTGGCGCCACGTATTTTTTTATTATTTTTTGCGCAAGATGCGCACGGGTCCAGCTAGTTATATTATATTATTATCCACAGTTGGGCAAAATTTATTCGAATAAGAATAATAGATGAATAAATTTTTTTTATTTTTATTTGAATAATAAATAATTTCGTTTATTCAAACAAAAAATTATTCGAATAATAGATAATTTTCATTTACATATGTAAGAACAAACAAACATACAAACAAAAAAAATATACAATTTTTTTTTTTGCTATTACTCACTTGTTTTTTTTGTTGTACCCTGAGTTTTTATTTATTATTTGAAATAACGAATAAACCTCAGAATAATTATTCGAATGAATTTATCTGAATAAAATTTGAAAAATAAATTTTTATTCAAATAATTATCTAAATAAAAATTTATTCGAATAATGCCCAAGTCTGGAGATATCGCTTAAAATGTTTTTATTAGGCCCCTTTATAGTTCCCATATATAAAAGTGGGCGTGGTCGTCAACCGATTTCGCTAAAATTTTGAACGTGTATTCCTACAAGTAATGAAAGTGTATACACCAAGTTTCTTCATAATATATCAATTATTTGTCTAGTTATAGGCTAAGAAATCTCGTATATTCCTGCTTCTAAAAGGAGGCGGTGCCACGCCCATTTTCCAAAATTTTTGTGTTTTTTGTTTTATGTCCATAGTTGGACTCCTGCCATAAAATTTCAATGATATATCTTGATATTTGACAGAGATATCGCTTAAAATATTTTTATTAGGCCCTTTTATAGTTCCCCTATATAAAAGTGGGCGTGGTCGTCAACCGATTTCGACAATTTTTCGTCCAAACATTTTCCTGAGTAAGTAAATCAAGCATGCCAAATTTCATTGATATATCTGCTACGGTTTCTGAGTTATGGCTTGTACAACTTTCAATGTTTGGCCCTTAATAAGTGGGCGTGGCACCGCCCATTTTCCAAAATTTCATCAAATTTTTTCCTAGGGGCCTGAGCTCTACACGTGGGTGAAATTTTGTCATCCCAGCTCCATTAGTGACTGAGATACCAAATTTCCGATTTTTACTATATAGGGGAGGTGGGCGTGGTCATGGTCCGATTTCGTCCATTTTCAATACCATCCGTTCCTGTCTTGATACCAACTTGCATTCCAAATTTCATCAAAATATTTCAATTTTTGCGCGAGTTATCGTGCATACAGGCGGACAGACGGACGGACATGGTTCAATCGATTTCTCTTTTCACCCTGATCATTTTGATATATATAAGTCTATATCTATCTCGATTATTTCGTTCTGTTACAATCCACCGTTAGGAAATCAAAACTATAATACTCTGTGTACTAGTACAGCTGAGTATAAAAATGAATGTGTGTGTGTGTGCGTGTGTGTGTGTGTCCTTTATGGACTCCCAAAGTAATCAACCGATCTTTTTGAAATTTTCACAGTAGATTCACGTGGTACTAGCTCACATAATAGGGTATATAGAATTTCGAAAAAGTGGGAACTTCCCGGAATATAGGCCCAAATGTGGACCCAGAGTGACCCAGCAAGTGTTTGAGCAATATGGGTATCAAACGAAAGGTGCTGAGCAGGCCTTCAACACAGAGTTATTTTCATTGCGATGCCTAGGCCGGGTCTCCAGATATGGGTCAAAGCGTGGACCCGGATGACCCTCGAATGCTTCTAGGCGATATTGGTATCAAATGAAAGGTATCGAGCAGGGCTTGAACATAAAAATATTTTCATAGTTATTTTTTGAGTCGGTTTCCCAGAAATGGTTCAAGTAGTGAGCTCGGATGGTGATGGGTGGTCCCGATAAAGGTAAAGGTAAAGGTAAAGGTAAAGGTAAAGGTAAAGGTAAAGGTAAAGGTAAAGGTAAAGGTAAAGGTAAAGGTAAAGGTAAAGGTAAAGGTAAAGATAAAGGTAAAGGTAAAGGTAGGGGTAAAGGTAAAGGTAAAGGTAAAGGAAGAGACCCATTATAACATAAAAGCTTTTGTTTGTCGCTGCGAAGCGGGACGGGTATTTGCTAGTATGTTATATAATGCGTTAAACCATCCATAGTACTACACATACTATGTGTTATAAACCTGAAAGCTTTCCATGAGTTTGTACAGGCTTGGTGACAAAATATAACGTATACTGTTCTGTACGTGTGAGTTTTTGTAGTACTACGGATAGTTTAATGCATTATATAACTAGTTGGGTTAGTGGACAGCTGATTATTTTGCGTGTGTGTTGGTGAATGCGTTAGTCCGTTCTTGCTGGGCACGTGGAGACGGGTTATTTAGCGAGATGTTTTGCTAGATGTTTTGTTGGTGAAACAAGTTATGTGGAGACTGGCTTTTAGCTATTAAACTGGAATATGTTCATCCGCTCTGCTCTAGACATTCTACTTCACTTTTACTGTTATGCGCTCATATCTCAAATAGAGAGAGAGGAAATTGAGTTTTATGATCAAACATGGGCAAAGAGAGCATCATTTTATTGCTAAATAAGCCGCAACGCCTTTTTGTTATACCGTATTATAAGGCATTGAAGTACCACTGAAGGCCTTACAATCAGGAATTATCAAAGCCTTATTTCCCATGGCAGATAATTTTTGGGAATAAGGTTCCCTCTCAGAGAGAGAGAGAGAGAGAGAGAGAGAGAGTGTGATAGAGAGTGGTTCTTATATATTCAGAAGTTAAGGTTTGGCAAATTTCAATTATGGCCTCATATACCCATTTATTTACAAGCAGCAAAATTATGCTACACAGTAAAAAATGATAGTTTATTTCTAATGTCATTTGGTACTTAAATTGATAATTCTTGGAATTAAATATGAATTTTAATGCCAAAAATTCTTATTTTGAAACTATGAGAAGTTTTACAATTTTATTTAATCCAAAATAGTTAAAAAATAAAGTCTTGAAAAGTATTAAAATTCTCTCTCGAGAAGCTTAATTATTTATAGTATAAGAACAAATCCTGAAAAGTATAAAAACTTTCTCTTTCTCACTTTTGGTTTGAAATCAAAACCAAGAAAGTATTAGAAAAAATTTGTCAAAATATGTACATAAATAAATAAGAAATGTTTTATAAAGTAAAATACGATGGCGAAATCAAATTTATTAAAACAGTTTACCCGCAACGCGAAGTTTTCGTGCCTTATGGAACAATTGTATCAAGTAAGTAATACAGGAGATTAAGTGAATATTATGAGGGTACAATTTGTTTTATTTTATATTTTTTTTTTTCAGTCTTAAGGCAGCTGATGGTCTCTCTAGATACCTCAATATCCTTGAAAGACCGCGACAGTGCCGAAATTTCTCTGGCAAAGGCCAGTAGCTGTAGCAGTTTTCTTTTACTGAAGGTGGTATGTTAAAATTCGACAAGGGAGCAGCCCATCCTATTATCGAGGAATACAAACAACAAAAACTTTATAATGGTAATTCCTGTCGTTGTAATATTACATATATTTGAAACAAAATGAGCATTTCTACATATTTTTGGTTTTGATTTAATTCCAAAAAAGTTTAAATTTATTCCAATTTTCGGATTGATCTTATACCATTTCGACTCTTTTTTAATACCAAAAATATTCTAAAAATAATCAAAATTTGGTTTTGATTTAATTCCAAACAAGTATTAATTTGAGACCAAGAATAATTTCTGTCTCTCATATTCTCTTCGTTTTTTAAACCAGAATGGTTTTAATTTTATACTTTTTGGCATTGTTATATATAAATACCAAAATGGAATTAAAATTAAACTAAAATTTTTACTGTGTACTGAACTGCATTTTCGTTGGTCTTATTGAAGGTGATTGCATTGTTGATTGCTGCTACGCTGCATTCTTCATTGTTGTAATTATTGTTGTTGTACATACATACAAACACACGAAGTCTTCACACAACTCATCGCAGTGATTTTACTGAAAAAGAATGCGCACCCCCGCTTGCGAATAGCTTTCGAAATACTAATCTAGCTTAGCTTCATAGATAAATACATACAGATGTATGTAGGTATATAGTACGTGTAATTACACTGCTCTACGGCCAAAAAATACTCTGAACGCCACTCTCCTGTCTATATGTAAAATCGGTCGCCGATTCCGAAAATCGGGTTCATTTTTTTTGAGATATCAGCAATTTACCGTTATTTGGCCAATGGCTCCACTTAATCCTGAATGTCTCTTTAACGCATTATAATAATAATAATACAATGGCGCTATTATAACTCTGACGAGTTTTATGGCCGAGCTTCTCTCCCAATTCGAGGTGTGCTCCTTTTGTTTTTCCTACTAATTCCTACTCTTTAACGCATTGAGTTAGAGTAACACCAAAGGAAAGAAAATTAAATTTCCTATACATGGAATATTTTTCTCTAGGTCTTATAGTTTCTAAAATATAGATGAGTCAATTTGAAAATTTTAAATTTTTTACGAAAATTTGAAGAAAAAATTGACTTTGTCCGGCAAGATCTTTAAAACAAACGTTTTTACCTTTAGTTTTACTCGTTTACGTGAAGCCCCATTCAATTGGCAAAAAGATAAGCTATCAACGAAGAAAATCCATAGTAAAATGGAAAAGTTATAGGCGATCAAGTAAATACAGCCAAGTCGCGCAATGCCACTACACAGGTATATTTATGCACGCTATAACCGTAAATGCGCTGCCAATGCGCTGCTACTGCAGATGTGTAGGTATTGGTACAATATGCATAGAACGCAGATAGCTCAATGCGTTAAAGAGACATACTGGATTAAGTGGAGCCATTGCCCAAATAACGGTAAATTGCCGATATCGCAAAAACCTTCCAATAGAATTAAAACTGAACCCGAGTTTCGGAATCAGAAACCGATTTTACATGTAGAAAGGATAGTTGCGTACAGTTGCGTACAGTACAGGCAACAAATTTCATTTTGTGATCCAGTGTTATTGGTATTTGGCTGATTGATGGCAGCACACCCAATAACATAATGTTATGTTCAGACACAACCTTAATTGAACATTAAGAGCCTTCATTCAATTTTCAAGCCCAATGATTCTCAATTTACCATACAAAAATTGACCAAGTTAATGCTTCATTAGAAATTAATGAGTTGTTAATGAAGAACAATTCTGCATGCAACCCTGTTAAAAGGCTTGTTTCATAAGTAAAATGAAATGTCATGAAAAGAGAAATGTGATTAGCGTCAGTGTCCACTAAACAGGTTGGTTCGTCAGATCAGCTGCATTCTTGTTCTTCTTCATCACCTATCAAATTTGTTTTTATTTCTGCTTATTTTATACATGCATTCGTGTTTACGATTGGTAAAAATTGTGAGATGAATGTCAAATTATTTCGTCCTCCTTGCAATTTTGACATTTAGGTCACGAGAGTTTGATATTCAGCTCACGGCGTGTATGTGTGTATGTATCTTGAGCCGACCTGTTAAATGGGCCAAGTAAATTAAATATGTCTGAACACCAAATCTAAAGATGTTCAATCAACCCCAATTGACTTAATTAATTTTTATGTCTGAACATGATATAAGACATTTGCAACCATAATTGGCTGGATCAGTGATGTTGGCTGTTGTTGAGCTTGTCTGCTGCACTTTCGCGGTCGATGACGAAATCCATTCAACACCACACACAATCACACTCTAACTACATACATACGAGTATTCGACATTTGCCAAAGCCTGGTCTCGCTGGTCTGCTGCCAAGAAGAAAACGTGTCGATAGTTGAAGTTAAATTGTAGTTGTAGTTAGAGTTGCACACACAAACGTTGTAGCTCACCAGCGGCCAAGGTGGATGGAATGAAAAAAGAGACATTACTTACTTATGCAGTTTGTGAATTTATTGTTGTGAATTTTCAAAGTATTCGAGCTATTCAAATTAACTGTGTTTTGTGAATATTTTTTTGAACAGTTTTTTCTTTTTTAATACTAAAAAACACTGTGTATTTTGAACATTTTGCTTCCAATATTTTTTTCGTGCACTGCGTACTTGGCACTGACATTTTGGACAATTAAGTGAAATACGGTAAATGCAGTGAACCGAAAGATATTGATAGTTTTCTTTTTAAATTCGTTTTTTTTTGAACTCGTAAGTAGTTAATGTTTCACAAGGGAAACAAAAACTTGAGAAAATCAAGCGTAGAAAATAAGAACGCGTGTCTTCAGCAAAAAAAAAAAAATTAAATAAATAACTCACCGTAGAAAAAAAGGAAATGTATATATGTATGTATACTCTCGCAATTGTTAAAAAGTGATAGATAGTTGCGAATACACATGACAACAAGTTATTGTGCGAAAATGAGAAAAATCAATCAAATAAATGCATTGGAAGAAAAGAGCACTTTCCCATTGCAGGCGTGCGGAAAATGCAATGCAAAAAATGCAATCAAAAAAGAATAATAAAAATATGTAAAAGGAAAAACACAAATGTAATCTGATTAAAATATCAAAGAGCATGCAATGGAAATCTTGAATATTTCATTTAAAGTATTGATACAATTTTACAATGTACAATAGCTACCTTTTATTTTTGCTGTAAAGGGTAAAGTTCTCACGAAAATGCGCAAGATATACAGAAAATATAGCAAAAACCAGGATAAATTCTCTGCGAATTGAACTGAGATTGCGAGCTTCCCGCAAAAGGTTTCAATAGTTTAGAGTCTACATATATCGACGGCTGAGTAAAAGATTGTCCTATTTCAGAAATTGTTTCAATAACGTCCTATTTCAGATTTTGGTTCAAAAATGCCCTGTTTCAGAGAAAATTCCATATATATTTCTCTGTAATAGGACGTTTCTGAATTATTTTCTGAAATAGGGCGTTATTGAAGCAAGTTCTGAAATAAGACGTTATTCAAGAAAATTCTGAAATAGGGCGATATTTTACTCAGGCGTCGATATGGCCTGTGTAAAAATAATTATACTAAGTAAATTAAAAAAATATCGAAAAAAATGTTTGGGTTTTTTTCGAGACGCTTGTTTGCTATAGCCCTTCGTTCGACACTATACATATATGTAAATATGGCGGTGTTTTCTTGTCTTAATAGAATAAATATTAATACCCGGTTGAGCAAGCTTTACTCGAGCTGCAATTTTTTTCGCAGGCCTCAAAAAAAGTCAAGTAAAATGTTAAAAAATGTGAGTGGAAAAGTGGACTTTTAGAAAATTCACCCTCTTTATGTCCTTCTCCTTTTCTTCTTTGCCTTTCTCACTAACTTTCTCTTTATCTTTCCCTTTCATTTCCTTTTCGCCTCCGTTTAGCTCTCCCTTTCCCTATCTTTTCTCTCTTCTATAACGCTATCCCTTAACTCTTCTCTTCTTCATTTCCCATCCTATTTCTTGTCCCTTTCCCTCTTCCACTCCCTCTCTCCCCTTCCCTCTCCCACTTCATTTTCGTTTCGTTTTCCCTCTCCTTTTCCGTCTCTTTTGTTTTGCCTTTACCGTCCCTATTAATCTTCCTCGTCTCTTTCCTTTTCCTTCTCCTTTTCCTTTTCCTTTTCCTTTTCCTAGGAAACCGTGTTCAGCACAACATCGAAGGGAGCTCTATACTGAAAACCTAATTTCCATTTTTAATGTGATACCAATATTGCTTAGAAATATTTCGGGTTGACGCTTTCACCCATACATACCTTCAGACCCGACCCCTAATGAAAATAGCAGTCCTGATTAACACCTTTCGTTTGATACCAATATCGCTTAGAAATATTTCGAGGTCATCCGTGTCCACATTTTGACCCATACATATCTGAGGAACCGACTTAGGAATCAGAATGAGTATAGTTCTATGTAAAAGCCCTGTTCCACACCTCTCCTGGCATAACAATATCCCTTAGAAATATTCCAGTGCCATCCGGGTGCACATTTGAGCCAAATTTGGGGACCCGACCTAGGAGTTAGAATGACTATAGGTGGGTAAAAGCTCTGCTCAACGCCTTTCGTTTGATACCAATATCGCTTAGAAATATTTCGAGGTCATCCGCGTCCACGTTTTTCCATACATACATGTATCTCGGGACCCGAAAAAAATGAGTGAAAAAAATGTAATTTTTCGAAGTTTCACCGCCGAAGCCCTCTGCGCATCAAATTTCGTGAAGAGCTTTGGAGCCATTTCCGAAATCCAGAATATATATATGTATACCTATACATATTTACAAGAATTGCTCATTCCCTGCAGTAAAAATCCGCAGTGAATCCTTAATGAATCACTGATACAATTCACCTATGACGAGGAGGCATCAGTGAATACTTTCATATAAAGACTGATGAATTTTTCATATAGTAAATGGTTTGCTTTCCTCAGAAAAAAAAAAAAAAACAAAAAAATAAAAATTGTACTCAGTTATGACGACAGTGATGAATAGTCAACAAGAAATCATCAATGATCATTCAGCAGTAAAACAAATTTACTGCAGGGTTTGCACATATGTATGTATGTATGTATGTACATATCTAAATATTGTTGTTATGCATTTATGCAAATACTTACATACCTAATTTTTATGTTGCCAGCAAGACCAGTTCTACGAATGAACATCAAAACATCAACGCAATCAATTTGCACACTCCTCTAGCACGTTCATTCATTGCCTTATTGTTATTTTTATTTTTCAGCTGACTACTAAAATTATGAAATATAAAAACTTTTGCAATTTGCAAGTCTATTCAAAATAAAATCAACAGCCAAACAACTGCCACAGAAAATAAAACTAGATTTCTTTGCTCGATAAGCTTATTGGATAATTCGCAAAAGTCAAAGCACTTCGTCACTTAAGAATTTGGTCTTAATTTTACTGAGTTTGTGTTTCGATTTACATAATTGGTTTTTATTTTCTTACTAGAGGTTACCCGCGGGTTTCACACCACGTGCTTTTAAAAATATTAGCATATTGAGTTAGTCCAAAAAAGTTACATAGAAAAATATCATTCTTGACGTCAAAGATAGTTTTCTTATTTTTTTTTTTTGTCCGTTGAGTACGTAATTATCTCATATGCCCAACACCAATTTTCAGTACCCTACCATAAATATTTCAAGAGATTTTCGCTGTAAAAATTTCAGTCTGTATGGGAGGTGCCCATCCCTGCTTTACCAAGACCTAGCGTTTTTACCCGTTTAATACATAGTTATCTCACATGCCCTCACACCAGTTTTCAGTACCCTACTACAAACATTTACAGATATATTCGCTGTGAAAATTTCAGTTTGTATGCGAGGTGCCCATCCCTGCTTTACCAAGACCTAGCGTTTTTACCCGTTTAATACATAGTTATCTCACATGCCCTCACACAAGTTTTCAGTACCCTACTACAAACATTTCCAGAGATATTCGCTGTGAAAGTTTCAGTTTGTATGGGAGGTGCCCATCCCTGCTTTACCAAGACCTAGCGTTTTTACCCGTTTAGTACATAGTTATCTCACATGCCCTCACACCAATTTTCAGTACCCTACTACAAATATTTCCAGAGATATTCGATGTGAAAATTTCAGTTTGTATGGGAGGTGGCCATCCCTGCTTTACCAAGACCTAGCAGTTTTACCCGTTTAATACATAGTTATCTCACATGCCCTCACACCAGTTTTCAGTACCCTACTACAAATATATCCAGAGATATTCGCTGTGAAAGTTTCAGTTTGTATGGGAGGTGCCCATCCCTGCTTTACCAAGACCTAGTGTTTTTCCCGTTTAATACATAGTTATCTCATATGCCCTCACACCAGTTTTCAGGGTACCCCGAAATAAGTCCCAAATGAAATAAGTCCCAAAAAAAAAATGAAATAACTCCCAAATATTTTTCATACAAATTGGGACTTATTTCATAATGAAATAACTCCCAATGCATTGGGACTTATTTCATAATATTTTGTTGGGACTTATTTCATAATGAAATAACTCCCAAATGAAATAACTCCCAACGAAATTCCGTTGGGAGTTATTTCATTATTTTCCAGCTTTGGGAGTTATTTCATATTTGTTGGGAGTTATTTCATTTCTCTTAAAATTGCAATTTAACAAGCTTCGACGTTTTTGTAACGTTATAAAGTAACCGAAAGCCGGGATCCGTACGATAAATCGAAAAAAATGTCGAATCTTAAAAGACCGAATTGAAAAAAGCCTTATTATACATTTTTGACCGAATTAAAAACTGTCGAAATGAGGAAAATGACCGAAAAAGGCCGAAATTTGTAGACTTACATTTTTATCGCCGCCGCTGAAGGGTGTACCACGCATAAGGACATCACCGTGGCGGTAGCCACGGTTAGGGTACACGTCCGGACGGATGGCGTAGCCCAGGGTTATTTTTTATAAGCGCGGCCGAAGGCCGCCAACGCAGAAAAGTGTTCGGTGCAGTGAAATAACGCCCGCGGGCCAAACCACATATTAAAAAAAAAACGAAAAATTGGAATTAAAAATCGCTCGATTTTTTATTCCAATTTTTCGCCTGCGGCGCTTTTTCCAATAAAATAAACACCATATTTAAAAAAAACGAAAAATTGGAATTAAAAATCGCGCGATTTTTTATTTAAATTTTTCGCCTGCGGCGCCTTTTCCAATAAAACAAACACCATATTTAAAAAAAACCAAAAATTGGAAATAAAAATCGCGCGATAGATGTCCTTCTGCGTAGTACTTTTTGGGAGATATTTCATATTTCTTGGAATTTATTTCATTTGGGAGTTATTTCATATTTCTGGGACTTATTTCATTTGGGAGTTATTTCATATTTTTTGGGATTTGGGGCCTCATTATGAAATAAGCCCCAAATATTGGGACTTATCTCATTTCCTTCTTTGGGAGTTATTTCATTTCTAAAAGTTGGGAGTTATTTCATTTTTATTGGGACTTATTTCATTGGGAGTTATTTCATTGGGACTTATTTCATTTGGGACTTATTTCGGGGTACCAGTTTTCAGTACCCTACTACAAATATTTCCAGAGATATTCGATGTGAAAATTTCAGTTTATATGGGAGGAGAGTGCCCATCCCTGCTTTACCAAGACCTAAATTGTTTATCCGTTGAGTATATATTTTTGTTTATTCCTTCACAAAAATTTTCATTATTCTAGTACAAATATTTCAAGAGATATTACGAAAAAAAGGAAAATTTTGTATGGGAGGTGCCCATCCCTGACTTTTAATCAGATTAAAAATATGCCTATAGCAATTACCGGGTGAAAATACCTAGATGTGCAAAGTTTCGTGAGGATCCGTTCAGCGGTTTTCTCGCCAATTGAGTTTAAACAGAATTTCCATTTCACATTTATAATATAAGATTAATAATTTTTGACTTTTTTGGCAACTTAATTTTTGCAGAAAATCTAAATACATATGTATGAATATTTATTTTGAATTTTTCAAGTATAAGATTCAAGGCCACGACTAGATATGCCTTACATACAATATTAATTAATATCAAAAATATCACAGAATTTTCATACGCCGATAAAATTTTAGTTATGATATTCCGGTAGAGTCTCTTTAAAATCTCATTTTCAATAATGAATGAGGGAATGGTTGGTATTCGATTCGACTACTACACCATTGTTCGGCAAATCAGACCCTTGGTTATCCAACGCATTTCCTCTTCGTTGTGAATTCGAAATTCAACCCATTCTCAAAAGAACAGCTTGAGCAAAAAGAAGGTTTGGTTATAAGTTTGTTGCAGTTCGATATTCATGCCAAAAGTCATTGTTTGCCATTGGTCACAATTAGTGTTGCCGCAGCCTCAAAAAATTTGGTATCACGAATTGATTTTGGTTTTTACCCAACTTTACTTCACTTAAACTTAATGAACTAATACAAATTTTATTAGATTTTTAATAGCTATACATTTCTGGAAAGCGCATTAAATAGCGCAGCCTACAGTGTGATTGAATTTAAAAAAAATATTCGCTTTCGGGAAAAATATAGGGCAAGAAATTGAAGATTCATGAGAATGAAAATGATCATTTTACGCCGCGATATTAGCTTCCCTGGGGAGTCTACGAAAAAAACTGAATACGCCATTCGCTTTAGCGATTAATTTTACGTATGAGTAGATATCATTTTTTCTCTTGTTCAAAACATACTTAGAATTGTTGGAAAAGTGAATCTTCTTTTTCAGTTTACTTACTCAAAACACCCTATTTTCATATTCTGGTGCCGGAGGTAGGGTCTGAGAAAGTTTAAAGAATTTTATACAAAAAAAATGCATCTAGTGTGTACATATGTATGTATATATTTATGTCCATAAATTTTAATATAATAAAATAATTATTTTCATTCCAAATTAACTTCATTTACAAATACATAAATATGCCCTGATAGATTCGCAGAAGCACTTGAATATGCATTTTAATAATTAATTTATTATGTCAAAAATATATACACATATGGATGTCTATAAGTACATACATACTTATGCATGTGCGTATACACATATTATGTGGGTTTGTTCGCTTAACACCTAAGGTTATTTTTGGAACTTTTTTCACCACTTGCATTTACCAAAATGAATTGTTGCCTTTAAGCACTTCAGCAAGTGCAAAATCGCGTTGTTTAAAGCGTTGCCACATATTGGTTCGCCGATAAGTAATTGAATTAACAGGTTGAAAAACCAACCAGCCGCGGTTTGTTGTATTTATATTTATTAATTTATTTATTAAGCTTATTGAGTATCATGTCATTGCATACACTGGGATCGCCTAAAGCGTTGAAGCGCTGCAAGTAATGCATTTTTATTATTTCTTTATTTCCATCAGCACGTTTAAAGCTAACGGTATACATATAGGATAGTGTATGTATGTACGATTATTTACATACAAAAGGCATTTAAATGAATCAAACGTAAAACGTTGGTTTTTATTTTATGATATTTTCACATATGTATTTACATATTATTCAGGTATGTACATATATTTTAAATAAATAATTCTCCTATGCATACTACCGCCTACTGCATGCCACTGATGGCTGCATCAAAACAAAAAAAAAAGCTTTAATGAACCGGACAAATTGTATTTAATGCATTTTCGTTAAAATTTCAACACTCGTTTTGTTTATTGTGTGGTGTCGATGGCGGCAGCTTTGGAATATTGATGTAGTCATTAGTGACATGGCTATGTACATACATATTTATTTAAAGCTTTAAATAAACTTTAAAATAATATAATATAAATGGAGAAATATCTTGATTAAGTAATTGTTACTACATAGTAACACACAATCTAAGGAAGTTGAAGGAAAAAGTGAAACAGTATGCACATATTAATTTTCGGCTGAAAATATAAAATAAAATGAAATAAATTGAAATAAAATAAAATAAAGTAAAATAAAATAAAATAAAATGGAATAAAATAAAATAAAATAAAATAAAATAAAATAAAATAAAATAAAAGAAAAATAAAATAAAATAAAATGAAATAAAATAAAATGGAATAAAATAAAATAAAATAAAATGAAATAAAATGGAATAAAATAAAGTAAAATAAAATAAAATAAAATGGAATAAAATAAAATAAAATAAAATAAAATAAAATAAAATAAAATAAAATAAAATAAAATAAAATGAAATGATATGAAATGATATGAAATGATATGAAATGAAATAAAATAAAATAAGATGGAATAAAATTAAAAAAAATAAAAAATAAATAAAATAAAATAAAATGAAATAAAATGAAATAAAATAAAATAACATAAAATAAAATAAAATAAAATAAAATGAAATGAAATAAAATAAAATGGAATAAAAAATAAAATAAAATAAAATAAAATGAAATGAATAAAAAATAAAATAAAATAAAATAAAATAAAATAAAATAAAATGAAATGAAATGAAATGAAATGAAATAAAATAAAATAAAATAACATAAAATGAAATGAAATGAAATATAATGAAATGAAATAAAATGAAATGAAATAAAATGAAATAAAATAAAATAAAATAAAATAAAATAAAATAAAATAAAATGAAATGAAATAAAATGAAATAAAATAAAATAACATAAAATAAAATAAAATAAAATAACATAAAATAAAATGAAATGAAATGAAATGAAATTAAATAAAATAAAAGAAAAGAAAAGAAAAGAAAAGAAAAGAAAAGAAAAGAAAAGAAAAGAAAAGAAAAGAAAAGAAAAGAAAAGAAAAGAAAAGAAAAGAAAAGAAAAGAAAAGAAAAGAAAAGAAAAGAAAAGAAAAGAAAAAAAAGAAAAGAAAACAAAATGAAATAAAATAAAATAAAATAAAATAAAATAAAATAAAATAAAATAAAATAAAATAAAATAAAATAAAATAAAATAAAATGAAATAAAATAATAATAAATGAATAGATAATTATTTCCCTTTTAATGTTAAATATGCAATTGAGTTTGTTGCCGACAACTGCTGAAAAAAATCTCTTCACACTCTTCAGTATTAAACCGCCACCAGTGGCAATCGAATTCAACGTTACTGCGTCATGGCATATGTAACATATTGGGCAAAAAGCTAAGGTTCACCTAAAAATCTACAGCTGGGAAATATATCGCACTATTTCAAAACATGTTTCAAAAATGCACTATTTCAGCATTTGTTTCTAAAATGCACTATTTCAGAATATTCTTCAATAACACCCTATTAAGTACAGCAATGTATGTATGAAATTTTCTCTGAACTGGTATGTTTTTTAATAAAATTTTGAAATAGGGCGTTATTAAAACAAATTCTGAAATAGGGCGTTTTTTGAAAAAAGTTTTGATATAGGCTGATCTTTTAATCAGTCGTCGAAATAATATATGTTAAGTACCTGAATTGTAGATTATAAACATCTAAACGCCAAGACAATTTTTTAGGCCAGAATAAAAAAAAATCACTTCGATTTTCTTATATACGGTAGGCTTTATTAACACTTAGAAAACGGTTGGCAAATTGATTTCCCTTTTCGACAATGAATCTGGAATATGATGAAACTAGAAAACACTGATAGCCGTTTCGGAAACTGGATTATCCCGATTTGCCTCCAAACCAAACTTGACAAGGGATGACAGAAAATCGTTCCACAATACTTCGAATATTCGCCAGAATTTTTTTTGAATAATGGAATCCGATGGCCGCTGTGGTGCAGTGGGTAGAGTGCTCGCCTACTATGCCAGGGGGTCTTGGGTTCAAACCCAAGTCCGAGCAAACACCAAAACAATTTTTCTACTTAGTAAAAATCCAATTATTGGGTTTTTAAGAGCAGCGGTCCCCTCTCGGTAGTGGACGGCATACCCTCCGAGTGTATTTCTGCCATGAAAAAGCTTCTCACAAAAAATGCATTCGCCGTTCGGAGCCGGCATAAAACTGTAGGTCCACCCAATTAGTAGGAAAAACAAAAGGAGCACACCTCGAATTGGGAGAGGTGCTCGGCCATAAAACTCGTCAGAGTTATAATAGCGCCATTGTATTATATTATTAATGGAATCCGATGTAGTACCTAGAGGTACATTAAGCTCCATCCAAAGTTTGTTGTGCATCATTCGGCAAGTGCTTAACTAGTGCCCGATCGTGCCATAACGTATCGCGCAAAAATTTATTCACTTCGAATTGGAAAAATCGAGTAGAGACTGTCATGTTTTTGTTGTTTCTTCTTTTTCATTAATTTGTTTGTTTGCTTTTGGAATATCTACGCACTGAAATTTGTGGCTGCATTACATTAATCTCTTTTTGCTCTGCGGCTACTACTAATTAGATCCACTTTGTTCCTTTGTTTTTTACGCAGTCTATCAATATATTTGTTTTTTTTTTTTTTCTTTCTTTTTTTTGTAAGCTTTCTGCGCAACAACTGCCTAAAGCTTCAACTTTAATTAACATCAACCAGCGAACTCTGAAAAGGATTTTAAGCATGCAGCTACAAAGAGGGAGGCTTAAAATGTGGAAGGCAGCGAAATTAGCTCATTCCTCGGTTTATATGTATGTATGTTTGTATGTAGCTGAGTTGCTTTGTTCAGTGTACATATGTACTATCTACTTATGAATTTACTTCAGCTTAATTTTAAATCTCCAATGGACTTTATTTTATTGATTTTACCATCAGCATTCTTTGGTTACTTGATGACGGTACATATTTATAGATATACATATATAAGTTCATAAATATTTGCGTGCGCGGACATTTTTCTTTCATACACATATTTAAATACATATGTATGTACATACTCATACGCACTACGTGTTTGGTTTTCTTACAGTTTATTCTTCTGCGAATTGCCGAGTTTAAGTCTTGCATAATAATTGAAATCATTAAATTTAACTTTTTTCTTCTTTTTTTTTGTTTTTTATTATTTTATTTTTGCTTCTTGTGACGAAGACATTTCTTTTTCTTAATAATACACTGGCGCGGATATAACTCCAACGAGTTTTAAGGCCGCGATTCTCTACCAATTCGATGAGTGCTACTTAATTTTTGTTTTTCCTACTAATTGGACCTACAGTTTTTTGCCGGCTCCGAGCTGCGAATGCATTTTTATAAGAAGCTGTTTCACGGCAGAAATACACGCGGATGGTATGCCGCCCACTATTTATTTTTTAAACACCCATTAATTGGGTTTTAGGTAATTAGAAAAGTAATTAAATCAAATGTCTGTTGTTGGTCCGAACCGGGTGCGTTGAACCCGCGAAATCTGGTATGGCAGGCAAGTAGTCTAACCGTTACACGCAACGTACATATGTATATATGTACATTAGACCGCATTGCTCATAGGGAAAAAAATGAAGTCCACCGTACGCACCCATATGTATTTTGGGAAAAAATTTCGAGAAAAACTTTTATTTTTATTTTGCAAAAGAAGCATTTCGATCACTTCAGTATAACACGAAATAAAATGCATTTAAAATTCCGAGAGATGTTTTTCTGGGGAGACCCGTAGTGAGATTTCATGCCGAATAATTTTTTAGAACATTTTAACCCTCTAGTGACTTTAAAAAATCTATGTTTTTCAGACTCTCTGAAAAAGGATCAAAATAACCTTGTCGTGGGAGTGTTGAATGATTAAAATGTTCTAAGAAATTATTTGTCATAAAATTTCAGTAGGAGTCTCCTGAGAAAAAATCTTTCTAAAATGTCACAGGAAGCAAAAAGCATATATTCCTCGGAATGTTAAATGCGTTTTATTTTGTTTTCTATTGAAAAAATTTTAATGATTTTTGATAACGTTTGAGATGCCGGCATAAAAAGGTACATTAAGTTGGTTTAAACTAAGTAATGGCTTATCGTCACTGCTGTGGCGCACATAGGGTTAAGGAGATTATATAGTAGAAACCGTTCTTTCAAGCCAAAGACATTTGTGTACTTAGTGATCGGACTATAAATACCGAAGATAAGAAAATATTGTATTTGAGCAACATTTAGCGGCGTAAAAAAATTTTTTTCCGGAAATGTTTTCCAAAAAGACATCATATGGGGAGAGGAGGCGTATAGTGGACTTTATTTTTTGCGATACGGTCTAATGCACATATGTACATATAAAGCACGTCAACGTAATTAAAATTATTGTTTTATTTTACAGGAAATATTTACAAAAACATTTTTTTGTTTATCATTCGCTACACGTCAAGTACTCGCGCTTTTTTTACAGCAACACAATAGCAAGCCAATAACAATTTGAAAGTTACGATGAAATAACATTGTCAACAGCAATTCTCGCCTTTGTGTTCATTCTGTGCTTTGTCATTATTATTATCGTAACGACTTTTTATTTAACAATTCTTTGGTTTCTTGTTCTCTTCAGCTTGGCTTTTTTTTTTTTTTTTTTTTTTTGAGAAAGACAATATTTTTAGACTGTCTTTTTTTTGGTCGTACAGACATTTATATGGCAGCCGCACCTCTTTAAAAAAGCATTTAAATATTTTATAAGACAAACATAAAATAAAATAAAAGAAGCCAAATTTAAATCTGACAGTTGTGACATACATATCTTTGCATTACATCACTCCAATTAAGTTGAAACATTTATTTTAATACATAAATACATATGTACCTAGCGAATATGTTTGTTAGTACCTACATTGCATATACGAGTATATATGTACAACACACTGAGTGCAATTTTGGAAAAAAAAAAACAAGAAAAGCAAAAACCCTAAAGTATTACATTTCTTCTCCTTTTTCATTTGGAATATTTTTTTTTCTCTTTGTTGCCACATGCCGTTCATTGCTGATTCAAAATCATTGCAACAGCAGGTTATTTTGCGACATTCTTTTTTTTTTTGACTTGATTATTTAAGCTTGTGTGTAAGAAGTGAAATCACTTGTGCATAACTTACAGATTGATTAAACATAATAGCAAACAGCTACAGAGTTGTGCAATATGCAATAAGTGTCACAAAAAAAAAAAAAAAACAACGAATCGTCACAAGAGAATGAAATGAAAAAAATTTAAACAATGGCTGCTTTTAGGTTTTGTGGAAGAGATATCTATGAGATGTTTCCGCTTTCAAGTACCTATAGACGGTTAGATTTATAAATATGTATAGCTATTAAATAGAAGAAACTAGTTCTTCCAAAAAAGCGCGACGGCAGTTTCTACTATTTGATAACTGCCGTCAATTAGAAATATAAAAGGTGGCCAATTTCTTCTCCAACTGATTCTTTCAACGCAGTGCAGGCCTAAGAAAATATTGCAAATAAAAGACAAAAAAAAAATATTTTACTTTGAACAAAAAATTTAAGGCATTTGCTTATACCGCTGCTTTAAATTTTTATTAATAAATTCTAATTTAATTTTAATATTTTAGATTTTACAGCTGCTTCGGTTACAGGTGGTATAGGTATATGAATATGTATATTGCGCCAACTATCAAACGATGGGCGAATTTTATTCAATTTATTTAAAGAAATATGTACTTGCATATACATAAGTACATATGTATGTATGTATAAGTACATAAGTATAGATAAAAATACCCGTATAAACATATGTGTCCATTTAAAACTACAAAAAGCGCCCAATAAAATTTTATACTCAATCAATTTTCCATTTAAATACATATATCGCACCCTAAATCATAAAGGGGCACAACTCAAAAATTTTTCGAAATCGAGTTTTTTTCATAAACGGGTATACGGAACATATCTCTGGAGATTGCCAAAAAAAATTTTTTGAATAACTGTCTCTTTCGACCGAAAAATAACCATTATACCTGGCCCTTTGCCATACGATTGCTTGTAATGAAAAAAAAGTTTTTTGGCTCTCCTGAAAATTTTTGAATTTTGAGTTGTGCCCCTTTATGATTTAGGTTGCGATATGTACATAAGGGTGGTCCTTAAAACCAAATTTGCGAGTTTCTTCAGTCTCATCCCCTAGATGGGTAACATCGCAGTCAAAGATATCACATATAAATTTTGGTTCCGATCGGAGATGGTTAAATCGTGTCGCACAGGGGTCAGAGCTTAGACCAAAGTAAAGACCAACAATTTCGTAACATTTGTTTTTTATATCTAATGCCCAAAATCGATAGTCCTGCAGACAAGGATATCAAAAATAAATGTTGGTTCCGATCGGAGACGGTTAAGGGGAGCTGCACAGGGTTCACATATGGTAATATGAAATTTGACCCCTTTTACAACAACCTTTAACCCTCTCCGATCGGGACCAAAATTTATATCTGGTATCCTTGAGTGCAGAACTATCGCTTTCTGGCATTAGATATACAAAAAATTTTATGTTATTTTGTCAGTCTCCATAGAGTTTTCAGAACTTTGACCCCTGTGCGACAACCCATAGCCGTCTCCGGAAGGGTTCAAAAATGTATATGTGGTATCTTCAACTGTATTAGCATCGAACTAGGTTCAAGAAATATGATATTCAATTTGTATCCATACATTTGGGAACCACTACCCTTATGTACATACATACATAACATATATGTATGTACATCTGCACGTATATACATATATATGTATGTATGTACATATCTAGTTCTACACAAGTATTTCACAGTCAAATGATTAATCAAAAAACGTAATGCGCTTAAATAAATGTTTTATTATTTTAATGCGATTATATCGAAATTTAGTTCGTACTCAATTTTCTTGCAATAGTTGTTTTTTTGTTTGTTTATAGTATTTTTTTTTTTTAATCCGCAAAACCACCACTTAATGCGACATGCAGTTTTTATGCAAATTTTATGCAAATCAATCAATCGCATATTTATTTTTTTCTATTGCAAAATTTTGCTATGTAAATCATTGGCGCATCCACGAATTGACGTACAAACGAATGAGCGCAGCATTGAATATTCTTGATTGTGTTGCAGTAATTTTTTAAATTTTTAAGAAATGCTTGATTTCCTTAGCCGGTTTAAACCTAAAATATTTTATAAATTAAGGGACCATTTTGCGTTCTAAATTCAACTAAAACTAACTCTTGCCGACAAGTGTTAAGTACTGTGGATTAGGCAGCTAATTGAAGAGTAAAGTTCATGGACGACATCAAAATCAGATGAGATAGCGCTTGGAGTTGTAAAAGAAGTGCAAGAAGAGGAAGGAGGGTTCCGCTGTTTTAAATATTCAGCAATGATTTTTTTCGGTTGTAATTTTTTGGGCCTTTATTTGCCTCTTTAAAATATAACCATTTATTTTTATCTACTAAATAGTACACGACACAACGCGCCATGTTGACCAATTTGAATTTACATATGTATGTATATATTATGTACATTAGGTTGGGGGAGTAAAAACTCTTCCACGACATTTGTCTAAAATTAATTTTGATGTTCCGGAATTTGGTTTTTATGGACCAAGACGAATTTTTGAAAATAAAAATTGGGCAAAAATCGACAAAAAAATATCCAGGCCAATGTGCACATCGAATTGAAGCAGAATTTTATGGTGAATCCAGATATGAAATCCAAATTAAAATCAGATGATCCGTTTTCGAGATATAGCCTGATTTCCGGTTATGGAGACTGAATGCCTAAAATCGCATATTTTCGCGATTATCTCTTGTTGTGTACAATATATCTTAATTTTTTTTTGCAAATTTCTTATAGATAAGTCAATACAATATATGAGCGGTATTTTGAAAAATTAATTTATCTTCCGGTATAGGAAAACTAGAATGCACTCTTTTTCCCTTGGCCCAAAATCGCGGTATGGGTTCTATATGTTATAGCCATTCGATACTGATAATTTTCGCCGACAGCGCTCTGTGTCCAATAAATGCTCCAAATCTAAAATTTCAGAATTTTAGCTGCAAAAATTTAAGAGTTATTCCCTAAAACGTAGACATATGCTTCTGAAATTTTTTTTTTCTTCCAGTAGTACGCTATCGCGTATGAATAACCTTGAGTTTTTTTAGAGTTGAGTAAAGTAAAAAACCAAGTCCCAAACGGCATATGTCTACGTTTTAGGGAATAACTCTTCAATTTTTGCAGCTAAAATTCTGAAATTTTGGATTTGGAGCATTTATTGTACACAAAGCGCTGTCGGCGAAAATCATCGGTATCGCATGACTATAACATAGAGAAACCATACCGCAATTTTGGGCCAAGGAAAAAAGAGTGCATTCTAGTTTTCCTATACCGCAAGATAAATTAATATTTTAAAATACTGCTCGTATATTGCATTGACGTATCTTTAAGAAATTTGCAAAAAAAAATTAAGATATATTGTACACAACAAGAGATAATCCCGAAAATATGCGATTTTGGGCATTCGGCCTCCATAACCGGAAATCAGGCTATATCTCGAAAACGGATCATCAGATTTTAATTCGGATTTCATATCTGGATTCAGCATAAAATTTTGCTTCAAATCGATGTGCATATTGAACTGGATATTTTTTTGTCGATTTTTGCCCAATTTTTATTTTCAAAAATTCGTCTTGGTTCATAAAAACCAAATTCCGGAACATCAAAATTAATCGCAGACGAATGTCGTGGAGGAGTTTTCTACTCAGAAAAATGAGGGGAATCCGAATTTCGATGGCGTGGTATCGATTAATTTCCCTCCATACAAATCGCCCCACCCTAATGTACATACATACCTAATTTTTCGTTTCTTTGTTAATTTTGCATATATGAATTTATTTTTTATGAATTTATGTATTTTTTATGATTATTTCTTTTTTAAATTGACATATTTTTACTGCCTTGGTGACTAACAGCTACGCTTCTCGTTGCTGTTGGTTACATTTATGGAACCGGATTTGTATATTTAATCGAAAAAAGTAGCAGCGAGTTTAAAAAAAAGCTGTGCAATAATGTGTAATTAATTTCAGCTCATTTGTGTTTGTCACCATGGCAAAGAGAATGGCGGGCTAAAGAAAGGCCAACACAATTTCTTCCAAAAAAATGAATGCCATATTTCATGTTGCAAACGATGGCAAAGGTTTTGTCTGCTTTTTTGTTTTATGGCCTTAAAAAGTATTGCAATTAATTTTGATGTAGAAAACCCAAATATACATAGATACATATATTTATGTATGTACATATGTATTATGTATGTATGTATATGAGTCAAAAGGACAACAAAGAAGGGAGCATGAGAAAATAAAGAAAAGCAAATTCAAAATATGAATAGTTGCTTATCAAAGCAAAGATAGAGGTCGCAGGTCGCATGCCATGCGAGGTAAACATATTTTCATCTGAACACCCTCCACACACACACACACACACACACACACACACACACACACACACACACACACACACACACAGCGCTGCTGCCAACATCCGCTAAGGTGTGGTGACCCTGTAGGGAAAATCTCTAGTTCCGAACTAGGTCGCTTCTAGTGGATTTTTCGCCACTACTAGTGCGAGCTAAATCCCTTTTGCATGTTATCAACTGGCGAATTTCACACGGTGATGTCCTAGGCGGTGTCAATTGTCACCCTCTGCACTACATTTTCGATAGTTCCGAACTAGTACCAAATTCTACAGTTTTCACTACACCATTTCCAGATGGATTTTAGATATGTCAATTGCATTTTAGAAAGGGGAAATTGGATTTTAGAAATGTCAATTGGACTTTAGAAAGGGGAAATTGGATTTTAGAAATGTCAATTGGACTTTAGAAAGAGGAAATTGGATTTTAGAATAGCCAACTGGATTTTAGAAAGGGAAAATGGGATTTTAGAAATGTCAATTGGATTTTAGAAAAGGGAAATTGGACTTTAGAAACTGTAAATTGGATTTTCCTAAAAATTTATATAATTACGTATATGTACATACATTATACCTTCATATGCAATAAAGAATTTCTATTCGAAAAATTCTGTGTAAAATTTATTTTACACGCACATTCTAAAATCCAATTCACGCTTTCGAAAATCCAATTTACGTTTTCTAAAATCCTTTTAACGCTTTCTAAAATCCAACTGACATTTCCAAAATCCAATTTCACCTTTCTAAAATCCAATTGGCATTTCTAAAATCCAATTTCCCCTTTCTAAAATGCAATTGACATTTCTAAAATCCAATTCTCTCTTTCTAAAATCCAATTGTCGTTTCTAAGATCCAGTTAATGCTTTCTAAAATCCATCTGGAAATGGTGTAGTTCGTTTATTGGCACAATTTCGAAAGTTCTGAACTAGCTCCAAATACCTACAAATTCTACAGTTTTACATCTGCCGCTTAAATGCAGCATTTGACACACTTCATGCAAGTGGCGCGATGGTCCACTGGCTAACGCGTGTAACAACCAATCTGGCGAGCGCGGGTTCGAATCCTGTCGGTGTCGAGTAAGATGATAATTTTTTTTATTTATTTATTATATAAAAATATAAAAAATATTTAAAAAGTAATAAAATAAAAAAAAAATTAAAAATAAGACTGAGGGATCGGAAAAGCATAATTAGGCGAACATTTCATTTCATTAATTGAAGATGCAAATTGTACTCTTTATACGATATGCTTCACTAACAATCTGAGAATTGCAGAAATATGCAAACCTGACGGCAAATGGATGAACGAAAAAAATACATAAAATTTTTGTCAATTCGAAATTGCATACAAATTGCATCAAAGTGTGTCTTATAATGGTGACTCAATTCACTCCTTCTGAACACCTTTTTGACACCTTTTCGCTAGTTCAGAACTAGAAATTTTGCTCACTAGTTATTGAGTTCCCTGCAGGGGATTTAGGGTGCCGACAGTCATCAACGAGTCGACCGAACGAATCGAGTACCCGTAAACATAACGAGTTGAACGAATTTCATGCCCGCATGACAACACAAAAATCAGCTGTTTTATATTTTGAACAGCCGTGTGAGTGTTGCCGTATTTGAAATAATGGGAAGACACAAAAATTTCGCATGAAATACCCAAACTTAGTACCGATATTTATTCTCGATTTAAATTTTTAAGTATACCCATTAAACATTGAAAAAGAAATTATCAAACGTTTGAGAAAATATTGTTTCTAAAGTTGAGAATCAGCATATATATCATTTGAAAATAAACATATTTTCAAATGTTCATCAAACATTGTTTATCAATTTTAAAATAACTTACAACACATTTGAAAAAAAAAACCTGTTTCGCATTTTGTACCATTTCACGAATTTCAACATGTCAAGGCTTGAAGGAACGAAGAAATTGTTTGTGATTGCCAATTTCAGTCAGCGTTCGTTGTTCTACTCGAGCGGTCTTTTAACGGTTGAAATGATGATGGTTGAAAATGATTGTGTGTAATAATGATTCTGTATATCTTATTCTTATTTTATTTGTTTGTGGCTTTTTGTGAAGTTACACCAAATTTAATAGAAACATAGTTTGTTTCTCATATTAACATACTCATGTAACTGTATAAAAGGCATCGGAAAAATTCACCCGCACGGGTAAATGAAAAGCATCACATCAGAGTACAAATATGTAATACATATGTACATATGTACATCTATTTATTCCATTCCATTTCTGCGCTCACAGCACAAACTCTCACTATCGCTCAAATTTTCTGCACTCTAGGGTACATATATGTAATACATACAAACATCTATTAATTGCATTCCATTTCGTACCACCTTTGAAATAGGTTTGAGAAAATGAAATTAATCAAATTGAGAATCAGCCCAAAATCCCATACTAAAAATGAGCCTTTTTGTTTGAGAACGCTATCAGGGGAAATTTGAGGTGCATTTGATAACAAACGTTTGATATTTGACAATAGGGTTACTTCTCAAATGAACCTCAAATTGAAAATGAAGAAAAATGTTTATTGGGTATTGTTTTCTTTGAGAAAAAAAGACGTAGGCGGAAATTTTAAATAAAAATATGCTCGATTTTTTATTCAAAGTTTTGGTAATTATCTAGTTTAGGTGACATGGTGAAAATTTGTAAATTTTCAGGAACTGGGGTGTCAATCGACGCGTTTTGATCACATGAACGCGAATTCGAAGCGGAACTTAATTTTTTAACGCAATAAAAAATTGTTAACAAAAGACGGCGGGGTAAAAACAGTTTTTTTAATGGTGTGGTCCTGTCCCTCCTCAGGAGTCAGAGTTGCATTTCTGATGCATTTTGTAATTTTCTTGTTGAAGCTTAGTATCGACCTCTCAAGAAACGCAAAAGTTCCATATAAAATGACGTACAAGAAATGCTCAAGAAATTTTTCTTGTGAAACTTTCTTGAGCGAGTATCGACCTCTCAAGAAATTTAATACACTTTTTTACCACTATTTTTCAACATAATGCGAACACAGCAACACAGGTTTTGCCAAGAAATATATCATCGAGCATTTATTTCTTAAAGAAAGTTTGACGTCTGTTGGCTTTTGTTACATGTTGATAAAAATGGTGGTGAAAATGGAAAAATTAATCGGGAAAAATATAGTGCACAATTTTTGTAATGATGCAAAGCGGAAGTTGACACCAATTTCTTACATCTACTTCCATTCCGGCCATCAATATACCACAGTTTTGCAGTAATATAATTTCATCCTCGTCGCTTTCGATGATTTCCTAAAATAACAACAAAATAAAACTATTGAAAACAAATATTTAAAGCTTTTATTTAATGTTTTTTAAGAACCTATCAATTTCTCATGTTTACAAAATGGTTTATTTTGTTTACGTGTTTGATGTTCTTCTTCATTTCACTTGGTATTCACGGTGGATTACTAAACGTCAAAATTTCTTGCCTACTACTATTTTTTACTCCAGAAATAAATCCAAAAATTTCTTGAGCTGTTTCTTGAGAGGTCGATACCAGCCTTGAACAGTGAAAAATAAGTAAAAGAAAATACACTTTTTTGGCAATAAATAAAGAAATAACCATAAGCATTTTTTATTTCGTGCTTACACAAACAATTTTCTAAAAGCTGCCTTCGTCGCAATTTTGTTTGCCTGTGTGGATTTTATGACGGAAAATATCAGTTGTTGATCCGTTCAAAAATGGTAAAAGGGATAATTTTGAAATAAAAATTACTTTTATTCATCGTAAATTACTCTTTTCTTTTCATTGCCTAATTTCTCATTTATTTGAAAAAAAAAAAAAACGCTATCCATTTCCTATGTAGCAGGGATATGAAATAACTATTATTTCATTCAAACATGTACATTTTTCAAATATAACATCATTTATGCAACTTTTTTATTTCATCCTGTGCGAAAAGTTATGCTCCGAAAAACAAAAGTTATAACTGGATAATATCGATTTTAAGTTTATTTGAAACTAATATAATGGCATTAAAAATGGTTACATGTGAATTAATAACATATACAGAAATGATAATTATTTTCAATAAATGAGCTAAACAATTATCTAATAACTCATATTTCGCTTAAGTAAACTTAAGCGGTTTTTCCTATGAACAAATATATATTCTATTACATTTTACACTCGCATTGATTTCGTTTAATAATACAATGAAAAATACCGTTCAAATGTTTTAGTGGCTAAAAAAGTTCGTTCGGCAACACCGCGTTGAGCAAAAGCAATCAGCTGACACGTTGTTATGGGAAAAATCAAAACTCGTTTGATTTCTTCGATACGGGCGGCTATGGGCGTTTATGTCAGCGTCGGTGAGATTTCGTTTACATACAACTCCCATAAGATAGATCGTGTCAGCTGACACGGGTATGTGCGGGCGTTGATGACTGTTGGAACCATTATATGCAACCATTACAGCTACACCGGCTAAATGACCAGTTAACCCAATAAAATTTATGATTTTCATAATAAACACACAAAAACAGCAGAAATGCATACATAGAAGACAAAAAAAAAAACAAAAAAAAAAAAAACCACAAAAACGAAGCGAAGCGAAAATAAAACATTTTTTTTATCTCTGCGTATGTTTATTAAAGATTTGAATATTTTATGGTGCATTATTGCGCATTCGCCATTGAAATTTTTTTTGTTATCGCACAAATTTATGCTTTAATAATTTTTGTTTTCGCTTTGTGTTAGTCTATCTATCTAATAGATAAAACTCAAAGCAAAGAAAAACGAAAACTTTTAATTGAAGCGTAACAAATATTGCAAATTTTAGATAAAGCAATTAACACCATAACTTATATACGAGTATATATACATGTATATGTATGTATGAATATACATATTTATTTACATACATATGTATGTATTTTAGTGGGCCAAAAAAGCTGTCACAATGGCAGTGATGAAAGCGGAGTAAATTTTTTTAAGTGAATCACGTCTAGAGTTCATGTTGGAGCTGCGCTGAAAGCAGATTTCAATGATGAAACTAATGAAGTCAATAAAATTAACTAATTACAATTTTCTACGCTCAATCCGCGTGTATGAATATGAACGTTGACGTCTTTGCCTGAAAAATGCGAATCGTTACACGACTTTCGCTTCACATAAACTTTGAATGGATTTTTTTTTATTTTTGGTATGGTATTTCTGTTGCAGAGGTCCTTTCAGACGTTTTTTGGGGATGTCCGTGGAAATAGCTTTGAAGAGTTCAGCTAAAATGTTGTAGAAAAATATTTTCTAGGGTACCCTCATACAATCCAAATAACCTAAAAGCTTACATAGTTTATACATACATAAATCTGTGGTCACAAGCCATAATCGCCTGAGTAATAACTATGCTTTGGAGATAAATTGCATCAACATACATATCTCTGTACATATGTATACATGTACATACATATGTGCATATACATATGTATATGTATATTTGCATGTCCGCTTAAACGTTGACCTAAATACAAAATTGTCTCTCCACTCAAAGCTCTTTGGCTAATTTATCTAACACTAATCACATTGCCGTGACTCATCGACAACATGCGTATTTACAGAAAAGGTCAGTCGCAGTTATTAAGTGTGAAAGAAAACAAAACCAAATAAAAATTAAGCATGTAATAACTAACCTTTCCCAACAGACCAGGATGTAAGCGAAATGTAATAGGACTTGAGAACAAGCTTATAACAATTGCCCATTGTAAGCTAATTGCAATACAGTTTTTATAAGCTTAATTGTAAGCTTATTCACAAGCATGATTGTAATAATTGAGGAACACTTACTTAAAAAGCTTGAAAACAATATTACGATAAGCTTACTTTATACTTGCAATGAAAGCTTAAAAAACTATTAATAATAACATTGTTTTAAGCTTGCTCTAAAATTTTTTTAAATTTTGGTTTTACAATGATTCATACAATTCATTGATTCCTTTTTCGAAAAGGGAAGTATAAAAGCCTCAATAATGTTCAATATAATGTTGAATGTCCCACTATATGATACCATTGGATTGAACTTCAGGTTGATGTCATGGTTCGAAACAGGATGAGAATATAAAATAAAGAACATTGCAGTAAAGGTGAAGAAGGAAAGAAAAAGAAAAAAAATGCAAATAAAAATTTATTTTTTTCTACTATTTATACATACAATTATATTTATAAGCTTACAACAAGCTTTCACAAGTAATATTTTTCTACAATTACATTTGTAAGCTTATAAAAAGGGTGCCGTTTTGATTTTTCTACAATTGTTCTTAAGACTTTTTCAATACTTTACACAAGCTTTCCTCAAGCTTAACGCTTATATTTGTAAGCTTGTTATAATATTATTCTCAAGCCCTTTGGTCTATTGGGTTTGTTTATCTTTGATTTGTTATTTTTTTGTTTGCTGTTTGATTTGGTATCGTATCATTCAAAACATTTTACATGCACTAAATCGATATTATCGAAACCGATGGTGTGCCGATTCTTTCGAAGTTCGGTAAATTGTTATTATCTATGTATGTATACCGAACGAACGACGAAATGAGCCGCAAGTGTTTGATTTCGGCGATATTAACAAAATATCAAAAAATTGCAATAAAAGTTTAATTAAATTGTTAAAATGCATGTATGAAGCGCTAATGTGTTTTAATAAGTGTGAATATATGTAAGTACTTAATCAACAGATCGCGTGGAGCCACAAACATAGGGAAACTTCAAAGTAATAAAAATGAAATAAATGCCAATTTTTTCTTGAGCAATTTTTATGATGTGGATACCCAGCTTAACAGTGTTTTGCGTATCTACTATGTAGGTTTTAACTTTCGTCTCAATAAAGATACATATGGGAGGTGGTGAAGCGCCGGCTTCGGTATAATTCGTCGGCCGTGTTCATTTTAGTGATGGGCGAGTCCGAGATGTTTTATTCGATTCTCTCGATTGTTGAAACATCTCGAATGCTCTCGATGGTTTTCATTCGTACTCGAGTCAAGTCGTAAATGGCCGTGAGTCGAAACAATCGCTAAAACATATCGGACTCGCCAACGATTCCTCTCGTTTTCAAAGCAACCCTACAACATCTTGGACTCGCTGCAAAAATACATGTTGCCGCTTGAATATCAAAATTGCTTTAAAAAACATACAGAGTGGTACAAATCTATTGCCGTTGTTGCTACTCGTAAAATTCATTTATTTCATAAGCGTCTCACTTCAGAAAATTTATTAATGTTTAAATAATTAGTTATTGTTATTATGCACGACACTCTTTAGTTTTGATTTCAAAAATGCAGCGTCTATGTATAGCATATTTTTCAATTTGGTTCATTTATATATGTATTTAACTCACTTCCATTAAAAATCCTACTTTCTTTATCAACAACCCTCATTCAGTTTATTTTATCAACTAAAACATATCATCAAACCAACAGCCGGCCCGCCGACTCGGAACAATCGCAGAAAAATCTCGGTTGTGTAGTCGAGATGTCAGCGAAACAACCTCCGACTCGCCGACTCGGAACAATCGCAAAAGCATCTCGATTGTGTACTCGAGGAACGAGTCAACTTTTGACTCGATTGTGATTTTGCAACGATGGTGGTTCTCTCGATTGTCAAAACATCTCGGACTCCCCATCACTAGTTCATTTTCAAACCACTAAGAATTTTTCAATGAATCCATCCGACTGCACAAAATTACTGTGAATCACTCCACAGATATCACTCCAGAAAGGGGATTCTCTCGGCTGAGGGTAATTTTTAAAGCGCGGTCGAAGGCCACCAACGCTAAAGGTTGTTCTACTCAAAAGTACTGTGGATCGGTTCATAGATTTTGTTCCAGAAAGAGAATTCTGCGGGCTGAGGGTAATTTTTTTAAAGCACTTTGGCGTGCACAATATATAAGAGTGTTTAAGCAAAAAGAATGTATTATTAATAGACTATAAGTTTCCGCAAGATTTCGTTTTCATTTTAGTGAACTAACACCAAAAACAAAACAAAACGAAAAATTCCGGGGCCGCGGGTGCATTATTATGGATATATTCACGTTTTTTTTTATCCCATTTGTTTTAGTTCAAAATAAATCTCTATGAAAAACAAAAAAAAAATTAAAAATTTCTTTCACGAAAAATTAAGACTATTTTTGTATTTTCATTTAAATACTTGTTATTTTATATATGTATGTATTTTCGGCCCATAATTAAATTTCGCTTGCTCACTTCCTCCTCTAATAACGCTGCTATCGCAATAGAATCAATTATTTTATTATTTAAATAAATTGTTTTATTAAAGTAAAGTAAAAATATATTTGTTTGCATCAAAAGAAAAAAAAAAAAAAGAATCGTCAGAAAAATCCGCTAAATTTCGCCTCAGCGCTTGATAATGCTGATTCCAACATTGTTCATATAGTTGGCAACACCTAATTTCGAACGACGGAATAACTAATACCAATTTAAGCGAGTTCGTTGCGGTGGCTTTTGGTGACTCGGTGTATCGTTCGGTTCACATAATAGCCCTGATTTTGTATATGCATAATTGTACGTTTATAATTGTGTACATATGCATACATACCTAAACATAAGTATGTACATATGTATGTACGTACATTAAGCTACGTTTCAAGTAATGAATTTTGAAAACCCTCAAATTTAATTGGTGATTTCTTTAAAGATAGAGGATTAGTGAAATTCACTGAAAATTGCTCCGGGACTTAGCGAATTCCCCTCACCCACTTCCTGCTATAAAACTCTATAATACATCGTAAATTTTTTTACAAATAAATTTATATTCATTTATTGTCATGAATTCATAAAACTTAACAAAACCGCAAAATAAGTTCACACGAGGTCTTGCTTTTTGTGGTTAATTGATTTGATATAATCACATGTTCATATAATAAAAAAAAACACACCAAAACAAATCATCAGCGGACTTCGCAAGAGTTTGTGTGAATTTTAGACACATACATACATACATAGATATTTACATACATACATATTTACATCTCAACATTGTTGTATGTTCGCCTTGGCATTTTTAAGTTGACTGACATCCAAGAATTTTTTACAAACGCAAAACATAAATTACATAAAAATCTTTAAAATATTATCTTGATTTTATATGTATAACAGAGATGGAAGGTTTGTATGTACATACATACATATTTATCTTTTCTTCATCAGTACATTTGTATGTACTTACATACATATATTCATCTATTGCTCCAAGAGTGTGACAAAAATTAAACTGTCAATCAAAATTGCATCACAGTAGATTTGCATAATCCAAAAAATTTTATAAACGAAAATACCTACACAAATTTTTACATAAATACAATTTTTGGCATTTGTATAATACACATATGTATGTATGTACATTAGTGTGCGTTTAAAATTCAAATTAACGATATTTTATTGTATCGCCCCCTCAATCTGTAGTAACATGGTCAAAGATATCACACATAAATTTTGGTTACGATTGGTGCCGGTTAAGGCGTGGCGCATTGAGGTCAAAGTTCAGAAAACCATGAAGGGTCAAAAAATCAAAATACTTTTTTTAATTATCTAATACCCAAAATTAATACTTCTATACCCAATGATAACAAATATAAATTTTGGTTCCGATTGATGACGGTTTAGTGGTGTTTTAAGGGGGTCAATGTTCAGATTGCCATAGAAGACTTACATTTTAGTGTCGCATATGGTAATCTGAACTCTGACCGCCTTGAAACATCACTAAACCGTCATCAATCGGGACCAAAATTTATATTTGTTATCATTGGGTATAAAAGTATTAATTTTGGGTATTAGATAATTAAAAAAAATATTTTGATTTTTTGACCCTTCATAGAGTTTTCTGAACTTTGACCTCAATGCGCCACGCCTTAACCGCCACCAATCGGGACCAAAATTTATGTGTGATATCTTTGACCATGTTACTACAGATTGAGGGGGAGATACAGTCTTTTTATGAACTTTTAAATTTTTCATACAAATTAAAAGCACCTTAATGTACATACTATATGTGTATGTATATATATATATATTTATACATATCTATGTATGTATATCAGTTTGGAGATGCTATTTGAAGCTAATTAAAAAAAATATTCAAAAACAATTATTTTTTAGCTGCAATAAGAAACGAGAGGATTTGAATATAATCATCTTCATGTACATACATACATACATACATAAGTACATATGTATGTACATCATTAAGTTCCTATCTGCATCTGCATAGGCATACGCGAAAATTGGGTAGCGCTGCAGCTTTCATTTATTTGACTTTGACAAATATATATGTATGCATGTATATAGCTACATATTATGTATAAGAGCGCAAATTTAATTTTTTCTACAAATTTTATTAAGTACATACATACTTCACCTGTTAATTTTTTAGCTTTAGCCTCTTTTTTTTTTGTTATTTCCTAAGTAGTTGCCATTAAAAAGGTTTTATTTGTTTAGCACTTGCTATATCAACAGACAAGTTAAGTTGCAATGCCATCAACTGCTGTTCAAAAACAACAAAAAAGTTAAGTAAAGAGGAAAAAACAAGAAATTAAAAAAAAAAACCGGTAAAATGTCAGTGTTAAGTGCCACTTAAAATGCTTAACTTAATGCAAAACCAAAGAAAAAAGGGATAAAACAAATGAAAATCGGTAAAGGGTGTACAAGTAAAAGAAACGCATTAAAAAATTAGTAAAGATAGTTGTTTTTGTAGTTCTTCAATAACCAAAGCTCGTGTGGCCTTAAGTACATTAACAAAAAAAAAAAAACTAACCAACTTGTTTGTACCCGTGCTAAGCTCTGCGAACTCCAATGATTATTCCATTTTATGCCAATCACCACTCAAATATGAGCTTTGTCAAGCAGCTTTTAGAAGCAGTTGATGTATTTGTAATTTTCTATTGGGATCACAGAAACTAATTGGGACTGCTACCAAACTTGAAACACATTTTTTATCCTTGAATAGAGCAAATTTCGGTCGGTAATGACTTGACGGATCACTTTATCTTGGCCAACCTAACTTAACTTAAATTCATATATGGAGAATATCACATATAACACTGGATCACAAAATGAAATTTTTTGTCTGTACTTTGGACGTGACCATCCTATCTATATGTAAAATCGGTCGCTGATTCCGAAAATCGGGCTCATTTTTAATTCTATGGGAAGGTTTTTGAGATATCGGCAATTTACCGTTATTTGGCCACTGGCTCCACTTAATCCTGTATACCTTTTTAACGCAGTGAGCTATCTTCCTTGGAGTGACACTCAACGAAATAAAATTAAATTTCCTTTTCATCGCTGCTATAACATTTTTCTGTAACTCTTATAGTTTCTGAAATATTGACGGGTATATTCTATGCATGTTATACCAATACCTACACATCTGCAGTAGCAGCACATTGGCAGCGCAGTAGATAAAAGCCCATTTACGGGTATAACATGCATAGAATATACCCGTGCAGAGGCATTGCGCGACTTGGATGTATTTACTTGATCGCCTATAACTTTTCTATTTTACCATGGATTTTCTTCGTTGATAGCTTATCTTTTTCCCAATAGAATGGAGCTTCACGTAAAGGAGTAAAACCGAAGGTGAAGACATTGGTTTAAAAGATATTGCCTGACAAAATCAATTTTTTCTTCAAAAAATCGTAAAAAATCGAAAAAATTCAAATTGAATCGTCAATATTTCAGAAACTATAAGAGTTAGAGAAAAATGTTATAGGAGCCATGAAAAGGAAATTTAATTTTCTTTCGTTTGGTGTTACACCAAGGAAGATAGCTCACTGCGTTAAAGAGGTATACAGGATTAAGTGGAGCCATTGGCCAAATAACGGTAAATTGCCGATATCTCAAAAACCTTCCCATAGAATTAAAAATGAGCCCGATTTTCGGAATCAGCGACCGATTCTACATATAAATAGGATGGTCGCGTTCAGAGTATTTTTTGGCTGTAGAGCAGTGTAATGGGTGTTATATCCAAACAAAAAATCAAAGTAAAGAAAAATGTGTATATGACATCTATAATTTACAAATCGGACAGGGTTATCAATATATATATGGATGTGACAACAAAATAGTTTTCTCCATGTATGCATCCACTTTTGCTCGTACCTACAATATTTAAATGCCACAGAATTAATTAAACTTTGAACTACTTGAAATTGAAATGATGAAATGCCAAAATGCCACAAAATGTGCCGACAAGACAACAACAAATAATGGTACATGACCTTAAAGCGACTCTCTGCGAACACAAGTACAGCAGCCAAGATGACACAGAGTTCAACGCTTGGTGTAAGTTAATGAAGTATATGCGCCATGATTCGCTTACGCTTATTATGTATGTAAATACATATGTACAATGTACATACGTATCTTTATATATACATATTACGCTAAGCGATTTTTTGTAAACACCATAACTTTTACACCGTTGTACCGATTTTCGAAAATGGGGTGTCATATGTGCAGGAAGTTTTAATTTTTTTGAAAAGGGTTGCCACCTGTTTAAAAATTTAATTGCACTGTATAGTTTGCTTGATTTATAAATTTCAGGTACCATATGAAAGGGATTGAGCTGGAAATTAGTAATTAATTACAAATATTTGCAACAAGGGTTGCCACCTGTTCAAAAATTCAGTTTTACGCTATAGTTTGTGTGATTTTTAAATTTCAGGTGTCATATGAAAGAGATCTGTGTGAACATAAGTAATTTATTATAATTTTTACAAAAATGGTTGCCACCTCTTCACAATTTAATTTTTACGCTATAGTCTTTTTGAGTTTTAGATTTGAGGTGTCATATGAAAGTTCTTTGCCTCAAAATGAGTAATTTATCATAATTTTTACAAAGAGAGTTGCCACCTGTTCCAAAATTTATTTTTACTCCAGAGTTTGATTTTTAAATTTAAAGTGTCATATGAAATGGCTTTGCCGGGCATATGAAAATGCTTGGCCCGAAAATAAGTAACTTTTTGTAATTTTTACAAAAAGGGTTGCCACCTGTTCAAAAATTCAGTTTTACGACAAAGTTTGTTTGATTTTTAAATTTGAGGTGTCATATGAAAGGGCTCTGCATGAAAATAAGTAACTTATTGTAATTTTTATAAAAAGGGTTGCCATCTGTTCAAAAGTTAATTTTACGCTATAGTCTGTTTGAATTTTAGATTTGAGGTTTCATATGAAAGTGCTTTGCCTCAAAATTAGTAGTTTATTATAATTTTTACAAAGAGGGTTGCCACCTGTTCAAAAATTTATTTTTACTCCACAGTTTGATTTTTAAATTTAAAGTGTCATATGAAATGGCTTTGCCGGGCATATGAAAATGCTTGACCTGAAAATTAGTAATTTATTACGATTTTTACAAAACGGTTTGCTATCTGTTCAAAAATTTATTTTTACGCTACAGTTTGTCCGGTTTTCAAATTTTAAATGTCATGAAAGGTCTTGCCCTGTAATAAAAAGAAAGGGAAGGGGAAAATGAAAGGAACAGAAATGGCGAAGGAAAGGAAGCTAAAGACGGAAGAGTACGGAAAATAAAATGGATAAAGGGAAGAGGAAGCAGCACAAATAAATGGGAAAGGGGAAGAGAAAGAGAAGTAAGACAAATGACCTTTTGGAGGTAGCTATATGGATAAAATATTGTAGAAAATTATTCGCATTAAAACTTCAATATGGGAATCCTCGGACAAAATCATTACATACAAAATCTAGGTCGACGGAAAATAAAAATAACCAGTAATTATGTATATGCTTAATTTTATATTTTATTAATAAGAATCTATGGGCTTAAAAATGGCAGAACATATATCGGCGTTAAGGGGAAGTCAAATTTAAAATGGCAATCAAAAAAAATTGTTAAATGTAGCAATAAGTGCTTTGCCTCCCTCAAATTGTGGCACAGTGTAATTGAAAGCCACAGCATCGCGTGGCCGGGGTTACAAGTATAAATTTAATATTTTTAAAGTGCATAGATATGCATTTACGTATGTGCATATATGTATGTATGTATGCGTTCATATTTACATACATATATTTTTCATACATTTCACTTCATCACTTCTCACTGCGCGCATAATTGCAATATTTGATTTCATTTAAGCTTATAAATATTGGTTGTGTGCGCAAGCATTTCGTGTGTGTGTATGTGTATATGTACCAACTTGAATGTACATAAATTGCAGTCAACTGTTTGCAGTTTTCATCTCATGCCATTAAACTCCTTTTCATAAGTGTTTGCCATATTCATGCAAGCAAGCATCTCCACGATGTTGGCTGTTGTTGTGTTGCAATTTAATCTTATGGGTATTTTTCCTTTTTTTTTTTTTTTCAATTTGTGTTTGTTTGTAAACAAACAAGCGTTTTTTTTTGTTTTTTGTTTTTTTTTTTTTGGGATTTTGGTCATTCGCGCTTGATTGCGAATTTGTCGGGTTTGTTGTTTGAATCTTTCGTGTGTACACAACGTAAGTAGTTATGGAAATGTATGTATATATGTATATATGTAGTAGCTATGTGTGCATATGTATGCATGTTTTGTTTGCATTTCGTGTGTTTTGAAGTATTTAAACTTCAAAGGGATAAGTGTAAGTTTTTTCTGAGTTTACTTCAACTTTAAGTAGTCTTTAAATGAAGACTGCATATTTCGAGAAATATGATATTCTGTTCGATATTTGAACTTAAAGACAAATGTGAAGAATAAAAATTTGCTTTTAATATTTAAGTGCTCACAGAGTTATGCTGCATTTTTGATTCAAAATTATGCCTCTTTAAGATTTGAAAATAGACGTGCGAGCAAACTTTTCATTCGAATCAGTGCAGTTAAAATTGTTACTATTACTAAGTGTATAATATTGACTTGCTTATGCTTTTTAATTTAATTTTTTCCCATTTTTTTTTTCACAACAAAATCAAAAACTATTACGAAAACGCAGATATCAGTTTCATCCTTTCCACTTAAGGCACTCCAAAATTCAATATCAATTGAACAATCACAGCAGCTCAAAAGCAATGAAATTGTTGACTTGCTGAATTTATAATGAACATACATATGCATTTATGACTGTATGTATGAGCATAAGTATGTAGTAAAACCGGCGGCAGCAGCTGCGATAGTAATAACAACAACAACAACAACAGCAATAAAAAGAAATAAAAAAGAGTTGTAATAAACTTGGATAATGGCGCGCCTTGAAGCATTCGCAATTTTAATACTTGCTATACATACTTAAGTATATACTAGGCATGGGACATTCGAATAAAAATTATTCGAATAAAAAATCCTTTTATTCGAAAGGTATTCGTAATTCGAATAGTATTTATTCGAATAATTTATTCGTATATTCGAATAAATACTATTCGAATAGTACTATTCGAATGTCACTATTCGAATACCACTATTCGCGAATAGCTATTGAATCTATGTATGTATGATTTTGCTTTTGTAAGTACACACATATGTATGTACATATATATATATGTACTCTGGCTTGCGCGGAGGCAAGTGGAATTCCCAAATTATGCATGTACATACATACTAATATTCGAATAGTAATATTCGAATAGTATTATTCGAATAGTATTATTCGAATAGTACTAATCGAATAGTACTATTCGAATTTTTTCCCTTGAATATTATTATTCGTTTATTCGAATAATATTTACTCGAATATTATTCGAAAAAAAGTCCCACTACTAGTATATACATTTTTATATCTACATATATGTACATACATACATATAAAAGACTCAATAAAAAAGCAAGCAACGAGTAAATTGTCTCACTCTTTGTAGCAGCGACAAAGTTTTGCTTTAACTACTCGTTGCTGCCCATATGAGATAATTCATGCACGCCGAGAGATCATCCGCCAAAGACTTCCTTCTTCTCAGCGCTCACATATGACAATGCCATATGATACCTAAAAGCAGCGACAACAAAAGCAGCAACAACAAAAGCAGCTACAACAACAGCAGCGGTATTTGCCTCAGCTGCACCACGTCTGCTGCTGACTGCTACGATCACAGCTGCTCTGCTTTGCTATACCTACTCGTCGTCGCTGCTGTGCAAAGTAACGAGTCGGTACTCGGCCTGCAATCACACGGCACACACTCACACTTGTTGGGCCTACTAGGTACGAGTACTCGTCGCACTGGTTTAGGCGGTTTCAAACTGATTCGCTTCTGAACATTGGTCAAATAAACGACTTAACCGACTACGTGAAACACGAATAGTCAACAAACAATCTGTGGTCCGCGTAAGACATTTCAGTCTTCCACACACAGTTCGCCAGTTCACCACAGTCTTTCGTTAAGCGATCAGCTGCCGCTGTAAATACCTACAAAAGCTTAGCTTAAGGCTATTATTTTATAGTAATTTGTTTGTTGTTGTTGTACTCTGCGCTGTCTGTTGGGAACTGAGTAGTCTTCAGCCATTTTTAACGCTCATCATTTGGCCATTTCTTGCTTGGCTGGCAACGAAACCAAAAGTGATTGTGTTTAGTGCGCGCATAAAGCAATTTGAAGTGTGTCAGTTCGTTGGTTTTTTGCACTTTTCATCAAATTTTATACATACATATGTACTAAAAATTTGGCAGTTGGTCAATATACTCTTAATGTAAATAAAAAAAAAAACAATTAAAACAATTATCGTTTTAAAAGCGTTCACTTCTTTTCTTTCTTTTATTATTTGTGATTTACTTTTCTGCATGAAATTTGATTAACTTTTTTTTTTCTATTGAGTGTGTGTTACCTTGGAATGCGGCATTCGCTTTGCAACGAAAACGTTCATACTACATAATAGCTGTGGCAACTAAAGCAGTAACGTTCGAAAATAAAAAGCACTTGTGTAGTGTTTTAATTCTTTATTAACTTTTATTTTTAACCAAATCAAACTTGACGAGGAATGACGGAAATTCATTCCACAATGCATCTTTTATATCACTTTTGTTAAAAAAGAATAATTTTTCTTACCTCTTTTTTTAGTTTTGTGAGACTTTCGGTTACATAATAAACTTGTCTTTAAAATCTTCTAAGGAATTATCATTTCTGCACCGAATCTCAATTCCTTTTTTATTTTTCATAGTGACTATTTTGTTGGTAAAAAAAATTGTTGATGTAAAATTTGTTCAATATTGCACACAGCCCTCAAAAAGTTTTCATCACGCTGCAAGTTTTTACTTTTTTTGCGGTTTTATATACAGTGTACACCGAGAGAAAAGATACTGGTAGATCAACGGGATTACGGGTTAAGGCAACAGTTTCCACAGTCAGATCACATCCAAAGGATATATGTATCTGTTAAATGGACAGACGTTATTTTGTTTTAACAGTTTTATTGTTGAACTACTCTGAAAACAAAAAATTGCTGTGAATCCAAACACTTTTGCTGTTAAATCAACAACTTTCCGCAGTTGAAATTTAGTAACTTAAAAATAAATTCCTTTGTGTTTTTACATGGCCATTTATTTCTAACAATTACTTTATAATGTGTGTTTTTAGAGCTATTGGCAATTTTTTTAAATCTTTTGTTTGCATTTTTCTCTTCATCCTCCCTCCGTTCGGTTTCCAAGTACAAATCATCTTCTCTATTTTACATTCTCCTCCGATTTCAAACCATGACATCAACCTGACATTCAATCCAACGGCATCATATGTATAGTGCGAAATTCAACATTCAACTTTATATTGAATATTGAACTTTAGTGGCTTTTATACTTAAGCCCATATGACACTACATTTTTTTTTCTGGTATTCTACCAGGTTTTTTGTGTGAAGGAGATGGTCAAATACAGTTTTGCGTTGGTGCAAGCGGGCAAGCTATATTGAAAAAAACCAAACAAAATACCATCTAGGCGGCTAAAAACCAACGAGCCAGCTTGTATTTCGGTAGGTTTTTTGGCATTCGATCGTTTTTTCTGACAATTGTTTCAATTTGACAACTAGAAAATAAATTATATTTAAAATAAAAAATATATGGAAATACAAATTTTAAATTTGTCTCTTGTAAGCTTCTGCTATGGCCGTAAGGGTAAAGAAGAAGTCAGGAAGAAAAATTATATTGCGTACTGGCTTCCCTTTATAACATGGAATACACAGCTATTCTGCCCTTTGAGTTTCATAACTTTTTTATTTCTGTAATTTAAATTCAAATTTCTAATAAAATTAATTTTTGAAATAAATATTATTTTCATTTAGTTTGAAGTGTCATGTCAATCAAATTGTTTTTGAGGGAGTATTTGTCTCTTTTCAACCTACAGAAGAATTGTTTTTGTATTTTGACTTTCGGTGGGTTTTCCAAACCAAAAAAACCAAGAAAGAAATGTAGTGTCATATAGGCATTACCTTTGTTCGAAAAAGCCTCCGTGAATTAAAACTCACTCACGTAAGCAAAGCAACAAGTAACAATGGAGAAAGCTGGCAATATGAATACTTTTTCTTTTGATAGTCAACAGTCATGATTTGGTGAATCAACAAATAAATATAAAGGTTACAGCAACAGATATTAGGGTTAAGTTAACAGTGACTGTCGGAAAAACAAGCAACCAAAAAGTATTTAATAGTGACTCAGTTATACCAACCAAAATTTCTGTTAATAATTGACGATCAGTCCTGTTGAACTAACAAATAGGTTTTAGTAGATATATTTGTTAAAGTCAAATATGTTTTCGTTTATATGATTCTAAATGTGTCTACTTAAACATATTTCTGTTAATTTAACGAATTTAGCGATTAACAGAAGAAAACTGTTGATACTACTGTGATTATTTTTCTGAGTGTACCCTAATTTCGATTACTCAAAGTTTTAATATTGACAATTCAATCCAAATAGAAGTTACAAATTAGCATACAACTGAACTTTCATATCGAATTTAAACTTTGAGATCTCCCCCTGCGAACACAGTTTTTAGACTTAGTACAGTATTGTATGGAAGCGTTGAGTTATGGACCCCTTAAGGCAGAAAATGTGCGCTTTTTGCCTCGTTTGATTGTGGAATGTTGATTTCTTCGAATATTCTCAAATAAATGCATTTAATTTGGAATCGAATGCGCAAAAAGTGGTTAGCAAAATTTTCGATAGAAAAGATTCATTATAAATTAATGCCCTTGTGGGAATTTATTTTGCCAAGACTCAAGTTTTCTTTCTTAAAAATTGTACATACAATACATATTTCTTAGCTCTCAAATTTAGCGATATAGTCCCAGCGTCTTCGGAATATGATATGACATTTCTTTTGTTAGCCAACAAACACAAGTGTGTGTCGTTTGTAGAAGGTGTATTATCCCAGTTGGAAAAGTGGTCATGCATGACCTTACGGACGCATGAAAAGATGTACGAAAAATTTGCATTAAGTAGATATGTATTCCAAAAAAAATTATGATTTCATCTGAACTCCTCTTGTCTGGCTTATAGAAATTCGCATACACTCTAGAATACATCCCAAAATAAGCAAAGAGTTCAGGTATCGACTCTCAGCGATAACATTGAATCTGGCAACAAAAAAAATTATGAAAATCTGTTTTTTAGTTTTGTTTTTTATAATGATGACAAAAATTCACAGATTATTTTTCGCGGAAACGGACGTATAGCATCACTAAAGTCCAATACAATGTTGAATGTCGCACGAGTTGGAATGAATTTCAGCTTGATGCCTTGCTTCGAATCCGGAGGAGATATAAAAGGAATAACACTATATAGAGTTCGTTAGAGTTATGTACATATGTATAGCCGCGCAAGTGTACTATTATTATGAACATTTTAGACTTTCTTACAAGTATTTTACTTACGTAATTTAAAATTGTTTTATGAGCAAAAATATCTCAGCCCTAATGCCAATCGTTATGTAATGGCACTTATTGGAAATCTGTTTGGCGAAGCAGAAAATAACGATACTTTGTGGCGCGTGCTTGCAAATACATATGTAACAAATTTTGTGTGTGTGCTGGCAAAACAAATGTTTAAATTGTTAATAAATTGCGCGCATATACAAATTTACAAAAAAACAGGTGCTTTTAATTAAAAAAAAATTTCAAAGTCAAACTTATGCGAGCTAAACGTGAAAAAAAAGATTGGACAAACGGATTTGTGAATTTTGCAGTTCGATTTTTTTTTTGTTTTTTGGTGGAAAGTGAAAGCTGCAACTGGATTGAACAAAAAAAAAAATAATAATAGCAAACAATGGACAAATGGTCAGCAGTTGAAGAAAATAAAAAATAAAGTAAAAATAACAACAAAAATAAAGCAACGTAATGTGTAAATAAACTCTTACATGCAAATATGTAATCTGTTTTTGCTATTTTACATGCGTTTGCAGTTGCCAACAAACAAACATAATTTGATAGCGTGAAAGCAAAAAAAAAAACATTTTTTTATTTTATTTGCAAATACATTTTCTTTTGTTTTTGCTTAATTTTATTTATTTAACTTGCCACAGCAGGTATTCATACATTTGATCGCGTCTCGTTTTAATACGAATTTTGCATATTGAACAGCGAAAGGAGTTGACAATCAAATATTCAGTGCACAAACACAACATAAAATCAGCAAAGATAACACCAACAACAACAACAAGCACAACATAAAAAGCAGCAAATATGTGGCTGAAAATGTAAGTATTAAATGTAAACCTGAATTTCTTGTATTCAAATGTAAAACAGAGTAAATTGTTGCATAATAACGTGAGGAAGGGCTTCACACCTACATACATATGTATGTGCATATGTATATATGAATAAATAGGTACATATGTACATTAGAGTGGCCCTTATTTACGAAAATCGGAAATTTGCCGATGTTACATAGCAATTGACTGTTAGTTAACTAATGGTTCTCTTCACATCGTGAATTGCCAGTTAACTTTCTCCGCAGGTGGATGTCGACTAACCAATCGTCAACAGCTGACCGGTAGATGGGGTAGTTAGTTGACGATTCATTGTGTGTTGAAAACCATATAGTTATCTTAACTATTCATTGTGAATAGATTTAGACTTCTTTGGTTTAAATCGACAAATATAAAAATAGAAACATACCGAGTAGGGTCCAAAGGTACTACAAGTTATTAATGTATTCCTCCTTACTTTGCCTTTAGGGAACATAACAACTTCTGTGACTATCGCACGGCGATGGCCGCCTTCGCTTGAATCACTTTGTATAGTAAAAAAAGCAATGAAAGGAAATTTGTTCGTATGCGTCGGGCTTCCATTCCAAACCGCATGTTTTTTTCATATGGTCGTTATGATGCTCTTGTTAGGTATTCAGCATGCATAGTAGCATTTTTGTAGTGCTGAATATACAGCTGCCTACCGCCTAACTTTGTTATGTACTTCATTCGTATAAATTTCTCGGTTTCGGTTTACTCTCATTCACTCCTACTTCAGTCAGTGAAGAAATGATCTGTGTTCAATTTTTACGTGACTGTTTACTTACATACTTTAGAACATACCTGGGTAATACTGAGTAGTAATTGGACTATTACGTACTTAAATACTTTATATTTTAATCTTGAAGTAATGAGTCCGTACCAAGTACTTTCAAAATATTCAAGTACTAGTACAAGTACAAGTACAAAGAATTGAAAAAGAATTGAATTTTTAGCAAATACTTCAAAGTAATTGAAAAGAATTGAAAGTACTTGAAAAGTACTTTTTGGTTGCTTGTTTTTCCGACAGGGTTCGAACGAAAAAAGACACTGAAGATGGCGCATATTAGCCGAAACTGGTTTGTCTCCAAACCAAACTTGACAAGGGATGACGGAAGATCGTTCCACAATACATCATACTTGAAGAGAATTGAAAAATGTACTTGAATCGATTTTTCAATTCTTTTCAATTCTTTCAAGTACTTGAAAAGAATTGAAAAATCGGTTCAAGTACATTTTTCAATTATTTTCAAGTACATTCAATTCTTTTCAATTACTTTGAAGTATTTGCTAAAAATTCAATTCTTTTTCAATTCTTTGTACTTGTACTTGTACTAGTACTTGAAAATTTGGGAATGCAAGTACTAGTACTAGTAAAATTCTTTTAAAATGTACTTGTCACAAGTCGTACTAGTACTTGATATTACCCAGGTCTGCTTTAGAAGTACCTACGGTATATCTAACAAAAGCAAGTATCCTGACATGAATAACAATCGCACCACCTTAAAAATGGGCCTAGTGGGTATATATACAAAATAACTTACGTGTTTGCATATATGAGTAAATAAGAAGCACTGACATTCCAGTACGTCAGTATATAGAATATCAGTCTCTTTTGTTTATAGATCATTTATTTGTAGAGTCTTATAAATAACTTCATTTTGCATTCTACTAAAATTCAAAAAAAAATAGAAGAGAATTTGTCCTATATAAGCGCGTACCTAGCCATATAACCCTTGGTTGATTATTTCAACATATTTCTGGCACGGGTTAACGTTGACCGATCAAGCCAATATTAAGTATGTACTCGCTCATTAGAGTGGCTCTTACGCCTATGGAACAATTTTTCTTTACTTTCTTTAGCTAACACATCCGACACTAAAAATGTAAGTCTTCTATGGCAATGAGTACTTTGACCCCCGTTAAACACCACTAAACCGTCATCAAACGGGACCAAAATTTATATTTGTTATCCTAGGGTATAGAAGTGTTGATTTTGGATATTAGCTAATAAAAAAAATATTTTGATATTTTTACCCTTCATAGAGCTTTCTGAACTTTGACCTCAATGCGCCACGTCTTAACCGCCACCAATCGGGACCAAAATTTATGTGTGATATCTTTGATCATTTTACTACCGATTAAGGGGGCGATGCAGTCTTTTTATGAACTTTTAATGCAGTCTAATGTAAGTAGATATGTAGCTATGTTTATTGAAAAGTAGGTGGGTAGTGTTTGGTTTTAGTTAGAATTGGATACTACATAGTACATGAATAAGTAAAACCAAAATGTCACTTTTTGATTTAGAGTGCGACATGTACTTAAGTATGTACCTCATAACAAAAGGTCAAATTGGCCGCAGAACCTAATATTTAATTGGTTTTATGCTAGAAGGAAAAACTTCTTACAGAAACTAGTAGGTAAGCTTTTTTAGAAGACAAAACTCATATAAGTTTTGAAATGAAGTGAAGTTGTGTGGCGGTGTATTTTTTTTTTTGTCTCTATTTAATTAACTAAAATTACCTAACAAATTAAAATTAATCTTGCATTAATAGTGCCACAATGCAAATATCTACACATACTTATGTATGTGTGTATGTGCAAACGCTTACACACATACATACATGCAAACAAGTGTATTCACATACCAACCAAACACGTAACTTTTTAAGTCATCAAGAATGCATTTCATTTCATTACATCAAGTTTGCCTTCAACATCATCAACAGCACCATCACTCAATGTCTTTCACAATGCATTTTTATTTTTTTTGTTATTTTTGTTGTTTTTATTTTTTCGAAAGAAACTTGTTTTTCAGTTTAGCGCGACAACGGCGACACTATTTATTACCTTTACCATTAAAAACGCGCTGTGACACACATACAAAGACAATGGAAGTGCGGAATGGCATACAATGGGTGTTTGTGTGCAATATATGTATGCAAGTATCGTCGTTTAAACTTCATAACCGCCTTAGTGAGACTTCCATAACCGCTCAATCGACATTTAAAATTTATGCCCAGCTCTACGACTTCAGCGCTGAGAAAGACATTGGAAGCAAATCTAGAGCTTGCCGAGCTTCCCAAATACCAAATTTATGGCATGGATCGATAGGGTTTGGCGCCTGGCCTTAAAGTTGGGCAAATATCAATTTTGGCATAGGCGGTTATGAAAGTTTCACTTAGGCGATTATGAACTTTAAACGACGTTGTATGAATTGTGTGTGCATTTGCTGCAGGCAAAGCAAAATATAAAAAAGTTGTAATTTATGGGTGCGTTTATGCATCCCACATCCCAATCTAAATGTGAATCAACTGTAACTTCTTGCATCTATTGCCGGTAACTTTGCATGCAAGTTGTACTCTATGGATATCGTATGCACGTATGTATGTGTAGTTGATTTTGGCGTGTGCTCACTTTTAAATACATACATACATATGTATGTATACGTATATATGTATGTATATAATTATTGTAGTAAATAGTTGCATGAATCATAAATTACATTTATTGCATAGTTGAATTTTGCGCAAATGGGAACTGTTTAACTGAGCATGAATAATAAGTAATGGCTGTAGTTTTATATATTTGTACGTATGCATGTATGCGTCGAATATTACAACAAATTGTTAATGCTCAGCCAAGAGGCACCCACTTCTCTTTAATGTATCTTAAACGTTACGCTTATATTTAAATACATACATACATATAAACAAACTTAGATTTTACAATCTGATAATTCGCGCCTACATATTTGGTAACTATGGTTATGCCGATGGCTTGCATCACACGCCATCATCAACGTAATCACAACCACAAAGACACATACGTACATATACGTGCCACCTCATCTATAACATCCTCGTTTGTCTTTTTAATTGGCACACTTTTGCGTTTAACTTAAATTTGCTCATTAAGTAAAAAAAAAAGACTTCCGTTTTTTGCGTGCGATGATCTCGTTTACGCCACAACAATAACTAATAGAATACATAATAATAAAGCAAAAAAATATAAAACACATACACACAATATGCGCTATTAAAAATTAATTAAGTAAATAGGGAAATTTTTCATGTCAATTACGCAAAGAAAGGAAGTAGCAACAAGTGCTGTAGACTAACTAAGTGAGAAATAAAGTGAAAATTTATGCATTTTAACTATTATGTTGTTGCTGTTAGTTTTATTGTTGCTTACTTCAAAGTTGAATAGAAGTAGGCGTTTCATAAGATCAATAAAGAGATGAAATGGAATTGTGGTAGGCCGTGAGAACTATGTATGTCTTTCCCAACCAATCATTCATATTTGCCTACTGTAAGTACTTAAGGCCGCTGTGGTGCAGTGAGTAGAGTGCTCGCCTGCTATGCCAGAGGTCTCGGGTTCAAACCCCAGTCCGAGCAAACACCAAAAAAATTTTTCTAATTAGTAAAAATCCAATTATTGGGTTTTTTAAGAGCAGCGGTCTCCTCTCGGTAGTGGGCGGCATACCCTCCGAGTGTATTTCTGCCATGAAAAAGCTTCTCACAAAAAACGCATTCGCCGTTCGGAGCCGGCATAAAACTGTAGGTCCACCCAATTAGTAGGAAAAACAAAAAGATCACACCTCGAATTGGGAGAGAAGCTCGGATCATAGAAGATCGTGGATAGAGGTTGCTCACGGTGAGAAACACTTTGAGTGTAAATCTGGGGTTATAGATACTTAACGTAGCATGGAACAAGTTGAGAAACGGGCCGCTTTATGCGCGCTCCGTAAAAATCTAAATTGATCTGACTTCTATGTTACGCTAAGTGTGCGTAATCAAATGTACTCAAACCCCATTGAACAGAAATTTTGAGTGAGTTTGTTCATGCTACGTTAAGTACCTACACTGAAAAAACAACTTACTCAGATTATGGAAAAGTGGGAATGATTCGGCGCTAAAGACATATTTCCATATTTTGATGTACGATTTTCTTCAAATCAAGGAATAAAAACCACGTTTTAAAAAAAATTTTACATCAAAATATGGAAATATGTCTTTAGCGCCGAATCATTCCCATTTTTCCATAATCTGAGTAATTTTTTTTTTGAGTGTATAACTGCAGCTTAAGAGTTTTCTGTTTCAGTCAGTGGGAAACACTTTGCGCTCAGCGTTTTTGTGTTTCCGTCAGACTGAAATGGAATGAAAATAAGTGTTAACTGTTAAAGTTGGTCTCTGATTTTATTGAAAAATATATACAGTGACTCAAAAAAAATCATACTACATAGTTTTTAAATTTATTTCAAAGAATTCTGTCGAAATTTTGACTTTCTTATTTTCGCTTAAAAATGTAGACAATTTTTAAGTAAAAATCGTTTTAAGCACGATTTTTAAGCTTATGGAAAAAATTCGAAAAATCGTAGAAATTTCTAAAAGTGGATTAAAAATTTCAAAGCGAGGCCAGAATTTATAGAAGATTTTGAGGAGATTTCTATGTGTGCTGTTATGTAGCCAACAAACTTTAGTGTAAAAAGTGCAATTCCCAATGCTGTGAAAAATTCCGTCGATTTTAGAAATTTTTTTATGTAGGGTGCTTGCCAAATATGTACGTGAGACCGTTCCAATTAAAATTTCCGAAAGAAAATTTTCAAAAAGTTGAATGTTGCATATTATGATATTAAAATTGAATGAGCTGCAAAACTGCATACTCAAAAATCTTCTAAAAAAAACTGTAGCTTTAGAATTCTTAGCCCCTTTTTATGATAAGTACTTCCTTAACTTTGAAAAATTGGAAATACTAAAAATACTGCCTAAAAGTTAACAATAATCGCTGCTAAATATCTGGGTTACTTTCGAGCATAACCTACATTAACCAAGATATTCGTTAGAAATATAAACATTAAAATTAAATATAAAGCACAAAAAGAAAATTATTGTAGGACCATATGAAAAACCCTGTATCTAGTAGTGAAGTGCGGCTTTGTGCGATGTGATTTTTTGTCGGCAAAACACTCATGTCCGAGGGTTAATTTGACTGAGTCTGACAGAGCAACATAACAAAATCAATTTTGAACACGAAAAATAGTGATAATTTTTTTTCAAAATATCCCAACTTTAAAAGCTTAAAACTATAAACTTAGAATTATTGGAAATCAAGGATATTATTGAAAAGTGTTAATAATTACTTGAAGCTTTAGCATCCATCACGATTACTTAAATGAAATGCTTTAAATAATAAATATTCACGCTGAAACTAGCTCTTAAATATATGTAAAAAAAAACTAAAAAATTAACTTTAGATATGCTAAGTTTCGACCATCTGGGAGCAAGTGCAGAGTATGGGGTCGGGAAAAAAGCGATGAATTATTGTTCCCCAGTCTATTTCCAATATGTGGGTATGTTTTTTTCTGTAATTGTAACAACTTCACAAAATTCAATTTTGGCCGCATAAAAGTTGAAAATCTACCTATGTGCCATGTTTTTGAACAGGGAAATGGCATGGATCGTCAACTTCAACTTTAATTTTCTTTATCTGAACTTCAATTTCAATTTTCTGAACTTCAATTTTCTTTTTCAGAACTTCAATTTTATTTTTGTGAACTTCGACTTTATTTTTTGTGAACTTCAATTTCAATTTTCTGGACTTCAATTTTATTTTTCTGAACTTCAATTTTATTTTTCAGAACTTCAATTTTATTTTTGTGAACTTCAACTTTATTTTTTGTGAACTTCAATTTCAATTTTCTGGACTTCAATTTTATTTTTCTGAACTTCAATTTTATTTTTCAGAACTTCAATTTTATTTTTGTGAACTTCAACTTTATTTTTTGAACTTCAATTTAAATTTTTTTACGCTTCGTATATTTATTTAAATTTATAAACATGGTTATAAAATTGCCCTAATTTAATTCGCTTGTTAACAAATTAAGCTTGCTACTTTCCACGCTAGAGAATAAACAGAATACCAAAGTATAACTAAAGTTAATTATATGCATATTACTTCAATTTTGAGCTTTAATGTCCATTTTTTTATCAAGGAAAAACTGTGGTGTGAAAAATTAAATTTTTGTTTTTTTTTCTGGAGAAGTTATATTAATTATACATACTTATTTTTTTAATACATATTTAGGCAATGTTAACGACAGATTTACTTATGTATGTATACATATACATGAATAATTTCATTAAAAAAATTTTAACAAACTAGTCATTATATATCGATTACTTTTTTTTTAGTTTTTATATTTTAATGTCCTTGGGCTTACTAGCATGACTGTGCAATAAAATTCGCCGTTTAAAAAGCGAAAGTAAATAAATAAAATAGTAAGACTAGTTAATATATTTTTCCCGTCAATTAAAGAAAGCAAATAAAACATAATAGCAACACCTATACATACAAATATACGCATGAGTGTGTGTACATTAATGTACGCAAAAAAAAAACAGTTTATTTATTGTTTTTAACCACAAGCCGGAGATATTTAATTGCTTTGTTGCACTTAACAGTTTTATTTAAATACACTTGAAAAATCTCACTTTAGTTTGTGGCATTTACTCTTATATACATATAAATGCTCAATGTGCATGATGTTACATCAAATGCATTTAATGCTGCCGGTAGGTAGTTGAACAAAAAGAACAACAAAGAATTCATTTTACTCGTGCGTGAAATTATTTCGGAAATATGGTCTTTTGTTTTGCGTTTAATTTTTTTTTTTTTTGGCTTGATTTAAATTAAAAGTTTTAAATGCTTTTATTTAAAATGAATTGTTTGCCATTGTATGAATGAATAATTGATGTAGTGCGTGCGTACATACATATGTACGTATATTCTTATATATGCATTAATATAAAAGTTAAATAGCTGAATGCGCCATTAATTATAATGATAATTACCAACGTGGGAAAGTTTAACATATGACTTTAATGGCTGCGCGTACGTTACACCGCATGGCAGAAAAGGTTTAAATTGATTACAAGTGCTGCACTACATATACTCGGTATGCTGCACAATTTTTTATTTTTTATTCATAAAAAAAAAAAGAAATTGGTCTCCCATCGGCCGGTGCTTTATTACTGCAACTACTCAGATTAGCATCCGCCCAAAGTTATGCCGTTCCGACTGCCTTCAACCTTAAAATCTTGACAGTCAATTAAAGTCAAATGTGAATTGTTCTAACCTTGAACCACAATTCGAATTATTTATAAACATATTCATAAATACATATGTACATATACATATACTTCGCTAAACCAATCCTTAACAATCCCAATGACAAATGAAGCAGACATTTTGAAAAAAAAAAAAATTTGTTAAGTCACGGTTATTTATTGAATCATTAAATTTTTTATGCTAAAACATACATATGTACATAAATACATCTTTGCACAGCATTCAATTAAGTCGAGCAAACAGCAAATTAAAATAAAAAATTAACGTAACAAAACAAAGCAACAAGGTTAAGCGTTCGGTTCTTTGCTATTCGCTTATTTAACAGCAATTAAAAATAATTATGCCGGAACACTTGAACGTTTTTCAAACAACATAAAATTTATCCTTCAATGGATTTTATGCTATTACAAATATTTTAGCGAACTACTTATTCATATAATTACAAAAGTTTAAATATGTATATGTAGGTATGTATGTATGTGTTTATACTTATCACGAATCTCGTTTGAATTTGCGAAAATCCAACTGACGCACACTTCAAGGGCGTAGGCAGGTAGGGCACTTGCCCCCCCCTGGCTACTTCTTAATATTATAATAGCATCAGAGAATAGCACAGAAATTTACATGTCAAAATAAAACAGTGAGATTTGTTTCGATTCGTATCTACAGTTCACTAAATATTTTAGCATTAGCATTGATAAGCAGAACCTAGGGCCCGGTTTCACCAGCATGACTAAAGCTAAAACTAAGCTTTGACTTAAGTTAGCACAGATTTGGGGCTAATTTACTTTCGGGTTTCACCAAATGAGCGACTTGAATAATTTTGCACACAGGAATGTTTTATAAATACACTCAAATAAATTTTGGTATAAATTTTTAACTTTTTTGGTCGACCGAAAAATTATTAAAATTTAAACTTTGAAAAGTTTAAAAGATTTTTAATTTTTAAGGTTTAGATTTTACTCCAAATTAAAATTTATTTTAAGACTTTCAAAAGTTTAAAATTTAAACACTTTTTTGGTTTAAATTAAGAAAAATGTCTGCACCCAAATCCTCTTCATGCTTTTCCCTATTGTATCTTCTTTCCTATCCTTTTTTCTCCTCTTCCTCCATATTGTTCTTCCCCCAACATCCCCTTAATCCTTTTCCATATTGTGCCTTTTTCCTATCCTCTTCTTCTCCTTTTCTTCCTTCTTCATTTTATCTGTTTCCATAATTGTTTTGTGTTTGTTTGTTTCTCCATCCAACCAATTTGGAAATTCTGAACTTCAATTGTAATTTTCTGAACTTCAATTGTAACTTTCTGAACTTCAATTGTAATTTTCTGAAATTCAATTGTAACTTTCTGAACTTCAATTGGAAATTCTGAACTTCAATTGTAATTTTCTGAACTTCAATTGGAAATTCTGAACTTGAATTGTAATTTTCTGAACTTCAATTGTAACTTTCTGAACTTAAACTGGAAAAGGTGTAGAAACAAGTAACCAAAGTAAACTAAAAATATAGGCATATGTCCTATTAACGTTAGGGCTACTTTTTTGAAAGCAGAACAATATATAGGGTTAACAAAAACTAAAATTATCAATTGTTTAACATCTTTAAGCCTTAAACAGATCCAACGTCGTGCGAAATATCGCCCGGTCGTAGCGTTCTATCAACATTTAAAACACGGCGAGATATGAGAATGAACAGAACCAAAAAGCTAACGAAAATCGCCCGACGAAAATTCACCAGAATAAATTTATTTCTAATGTGGGGCTGGCTCCTGTCAAATAAATTATTTGAACTTAAAAGCATTTTAGTGCTTAGCACGAAAATTATTTAATTTAATTTTTTATTGTTGGGGGTAAATGGAAAATTTTCAACAGCTATTTCCAGCGAAGGTTGAGTATAGCTATTTCACAAAAAAACATTTTCGATCATTAGCTCCCTTTTCGGAAGTGGATGCTCCTCACGGGGATCGAACCCGTGATACATTCCATCTTCAGCCGCAAAGTGTGAACGCTTTTACACGCTCGACCACTGAGACTCTGTGAAAGCTGTTGAATTTTTCCCACTTTCACCTTATTCATTTTCGTGAAACAGCTATACACTCAACATTCGCTGGAAATAGTTTTTGAATTTTTTCCATTTGCCCCCAACAATAAATTATTTGTAAATTGATAAAAAAATACAACAAAACAATTTGGATAACAAATATTTTACAGTTTGGAAAAATTAAAAGCGTAACTATTCCTAAGAATTGAATGTAACCATGGTGTACTCAATACATGGACCTTGAATGTGACCAAAATCGGCCCAAAGTAACCACGTAACCAAACGAAAAAATTGTAACCAATTTTGGTAAAAAGTAACCAAACTGGTAACGCTGAAAATTAGTATTATTTTTGACATTTAAGAGTGGAACAGCAACACTTGATTTTAGTGGTAAACAGATTGATGTTTGACTACTTTAAATATTTGATGTGCTTGCCCCCCCTCCCCCCCGGATAAAATCCTAGCTACGCCCTTGGCACACTTGCGAAAGAATTGTCTGTAAATAGCTTTGTATGTACTTATGTATGTATGTATGTATATGTAAATGACGTATACTTGCAATAAGTTTCTTCATCTTAGTTATTAGTTTAAAGTTTAATTATATTTTAAAATTTCAAAACAATCAAATTTAAATTTGCAATTGGTTAAGTAACAGGTGTTTTATTTGTGGCGTTGCATTTGTAAATAGATAAAAGAAGAGACCGAAAATAAAATTTTTTTTTTTTTTTCGATGCTATAAAAGTCCAGGGCTAGATAGTGTCCTTGAGCAAAATTATTAACTTTACTTTCATCCCAGGCCTCCAGGATCAATATATTGGACCCTATTAATTTTTCCGACTTTTTTTTGAAAAAAAAAACGCCAGCTATAAAATAAAATACTGGCGTTTTTTTAAGGATACCGATAAAATAAAAATCTGCCGATTTATGAAATCGATAGTCCTGGAGGTTACCCGCGGGTTTCACACCACTTGCTTTTACAAATATTAGCATTTATTTATTATGCAAATTATTTAGACAATTATTTATATAATAAAGATTTTATATGTTTCACATCAACTAAAAATATTTCTATGTTCTTACCAAATACATAAATCAGTTCCTGGTTAGTAATTTTGCAATTTAACTGGTAGGATCCTATACTTAAAAAAAAGGTTTTAAAAAGTTTACATAATATTAATTGGTACTTTAAAAACACACCTGATTTTCTAAAGACATGCAACTTTTTTGTAATATATCTTTTGTGTACACTAATATGGCTATTCTGGCAACTGTCTTTCCAAGCACAACAATCTTTCTAGAGGAAACATATTTTTTCCTAGTAAAGAAGATATAAGATTATTCTTATAGAAACTATAACAGTTTTACTGGCTCGGCTTTCAGTTAAGGAAGCACTCCCCTAGAAAAATCACTCTCACAGAACTCAAAACTAAAATCAAAACTTGCTGGAGATATTTGTTGTTAAAATCGGATGGGTCTGTAGAAAACTATGCAAAGGCAAATTCGCTTCGCCTCATAGCAAATCACTCGCTGTAATAAAGTGTAATATTTTTTACATGAATAAATATATATGTATGTATGTCCATATACTTACATATATTTATAAATATACCTACATACATACCTACCAACTTTGCATGCTTCCATATAAATTATTCATTCCACAATCACTTGCACTTTCAGCATTCACTCCGCACACTTGCACACAATAAAGAAGTGGCCGATGGCCGTAGAAAAATTAATATGCACGTACCCAGCTAACAGACTCGTAAGCCTAAGCTTAGCTAAGTTGTTAAACTGGAATACGCTGGCAGCGCTGCTAGCACTCATTCTCTCTGCTCCAAATGTTTTATTATTTGATTTTAATACATTTCAAACAGAGAGAAAGGGAATTGAGTTTTTATGAGCAAAGTACAATGTGTGGCGAGCGTAAAAATTGTGTGTTGTCGCCTAATTGCATTTTCAAACTGACCTGCAATGAAGTGTTAAGTGGTTAAGTGCGCACACTTATCTCATTCCGCTTTGTACATATCGACGCCTAAGTAAAATATCACCCTATTTCAAAAGTTGTTTCAAAAATGTGCTATTTCAGAATTTTCGTCAATAACACCCTATTTCAGAACTTGCTTCAATAACGTCCTATTTCAGAAATTGTTTCAATAACGTCCTATTTCAGAAAATAATTCAAAAACGTCATATTTCAGAGAAATATATATGGAATTTTCTGAAATAGGGCGTTTTTAAAGCAAAATCTGAAATAGGACGGTATTGAAAACATGTTTGAAATAGGGCGTTTTTGAAACAATTTTTGAAATACTTAGGGCGATCTTTTACTCAGCAGGCGATATATAAATGTATGAGTAATAACGTTTCAACCGTAGCAGAATATATTTTTTGTTATTAAAGCTGGGTATCCACATCATAATAAATTACTCAAGAAAAAATTGGCATTTATTTCTGAAGTAATTTGGACATTTCATTTTTCTTGAAGAAATATATACAATCGTATATATTTCTTGGCAAAACCAGCGTTGCCAACCCCATTTTTAGTAAAAATTTGTAATAGATTTTCTTGTGAAGTTGATACTGCCTAAAGAAAATTTGACACAAGAAAATTTCTTGACTATTTCTTGAGCTTTTTTTATATGGAGTTTTAGCATTTCTTCTGATGTAGGTACCCTGCTCAAATATGAATTATGCAGCTAAACAAAAATCACTTTATTATGAAAACATTTATAAGGTATTCATACATCACGTAGGACCTAAATATCAGGCAATAACAAGGCCTTAAATAAGCCTTATTTCGCATGCGGATAAGCCTTATGAATAAGTTGTGATCTCAGAGAGAGAAAGAGAGTATTCCTTATGACCTGAAGACACCAACACAGGAAAATCAGTCTTATTTTACGGCTTTGCCCATACAAATTAACTTCCCCTAAAATTTAAATCTTCTGTAATAATTCTTAAATGAGGCGTAGATTTTTTGCTGGGTACATATGTACATTGTACATACATACATACATTACATCTACGAATCCGTTAATGGTCTTTGACATTTTGCTGTTGCGGCTGCTGCTGTAAATGCTAAAAGCTACTGGGCGTGCTCTTTATTTTTTGGGTTTTTCGTCTCGTTTTTTCTGTTTTGTTTGTTGCAGAAAAAGTTGAAGTTGTTTACCTTTGTAATTCTTCTTCTAGCCAATTTTAAAAAGTGTATAGTTATTACAAAAGTAAAGAAGCAACAACAACAAAAAAAATAAATGCAAGTAGGAAAATAACAATAAAAATAACGCAAATAGCAAATAATTTACAACAACGATATACAAACATACATACACACATACATATGTACATACATACATACATACATACATACATAATACATATTTAATAAGGAAAAAGCGCACAGGACGGGTTTAAATGACAATCAGAAATAAAAAGCTATAAATATCAATACGATTACGATTACGTTCGCAATGCCAAGCTGAGACACAGGTACACACATACACACACATACATGATACACACATACACACACACACACACACATAAACACATAAATACGCGGTCGCACAAATTACTACCATTTCCAGCCTTTCAACCAAAGCCATATGCTTGGGTCGCAGCCAGCCATTCATTCAGCCAGTCAGACCGATAGCTTCAATTCGGTTGACTTCACCGTAGTGCACCCGCCCCGTTCATCGCCCCCACTGCCTGCTTTGCTCTCACAATCCACAGCCAATTCTATTTCGGTCGATTGCACAGCACAGCACAGCACTCTGCTGGCTTTTCTGCTGCACTGCCCCATTTTACTGCCAATATTCCATAATAACCAACGTGCGATAACAACCATAACCGGCACGCTACGCTGCGCTGCGCTGCCTCGCACCACAAAAGCTCTTATGCTCGCTCCTCGCTCGCTGGCTTGGATGTGCTGTTTACCTTGCCTTGCCTTTGCTGAGCCGCATTGCTGTTGTTGGGTGTTGTGGATGGAGTCAAGTCAAGTGTGGTAGCGCGGCTGCCAAGCCAAACAGCCGTTAAATGTGCAACGTTCAAACTGTAAAAACAACTGCGCATCGAAATGGGTTAATTTCGTGATTCTTTTTTTTATTATCCATATGTATACTATTTCTTGATTTATTTCTCGATTCTTTATTTTTTGTATTTGTGCCGGGTTTTTGTTGTTATCAGTAGTTTCTTGTTTTATTATTATATTTTTTTTTTCGCTTTTCAATCAAAAGGGTAAGCCCATGTTATGTACGTAGGCAACTGCGGCAGGCAAGCTGCTACAGACAGTCGCTGGCAAAGGCGTTGTAGGCACACTGGGACAAGAGGTTAAAAAAATGTGAATTAAACTGATTAGTAGCAGTGTTGCCGCAGCCTCAAAAAATTTGGTATCAAAAATCGATACTTTCATGGTTTTTTTCGTATCACCGAAAATTTTTTGGAAAAAAAAACTTAAATTAATTAAAAAATCTGTTTTCGGGCTTTTAACCCGTATAACAAATTGATACGGCAATTTTTTTTTCGTATCACTGAAAATTTTTGAAAAAAAATAAAATTAATAAAATAAGCTGCTTTTGTGTTTTTAACGTGACATCGTTTTTTTATTACATTTACCAATATAAAAATATAAAGATAATGAATAGTTAGGCATCATTTTAGATTTTTCGAATTCAATTTAATTCAAGAAAATCATAAAGGCTATTAAAATAATGGTTAATATATAATACTTTTTGGTTGGTAGGAATATGATGTATTGTGGAACGATCCTCCGTCATCCGTTGTCAAGTTTGGTTTGGAGACAAACCGGTTTCGGCTAATATGCGCCATCGCAAAGACACTGAAGATGGCGCATATTAGCCGAAACCGGTTTGTCTCCAAACCAAACTTGACAAGGGATGACGGAGGATCGTTCCACAATACCTTAATATAAAACATAACGCTGTTTGGTCATGCCTGCCATGGGCAGTGATGCCTACTATACAGTTTGATAAAAGGTTGCCCATTTTTGGTATATTCAAGACTTTCACAATACATATTTTTCGCAGCAAACACAGGTTGTTACAATTTTAAAAAATCTTAAAAATAAAAAAGAATAGCTTAATATTCTTTGATTTTGATTAAATCGTATTAAAATTATTTGATGCTGATTAAAATTGTATCAAATTTGTTCTACATCAAAATAAAAAGTATCTACGTATCTTGGGCTTAAAAAGGTATCACATTTGATACGATTGTATCAAAACGGCATCACTGATTAGTAGACCGTATCGCAAAAAAAGTCTACAGTACGCCCGTCAAATGATGTACTTTTGGAAAACATTTCCGAAAATTTGTAATTTTTGTTTTGGACGCCGCCAGATGTCGCCCAAATAAATGTTTTTCATATCTTCGGTATTTATAGTCCGATATCTAAGTTTAATGCACCAATGTCTTTGGCCTGGAAGTGCGGTCCCTACTTTATATGTACCTAGTTGTATTAACACTATGTGCGCCATTGGGGTCACTATCACACAGTACTTACTCTATACCACCTTAACTTTAATGTACGTTTTATAGGCCTGCATGCTAAACGTCGTCAAAAGTCATTGATATTTTGCAGAAGAAGCATTTCAATCGCTTCAGTAGAACCCTATATAAAACACACTTAACATTCCGAGAACAATATCGTCATTTGTGAAATACTGCGTTAGTGACACTTTTCTAAAAATGTGATTTCCGCAAAAAAAAACACAATGGGTTCATCCCCATCCATTCATACAAGAATTTTGAGACTCGGTCAACGCGTCAACGCGATATGGTCTTTTAGGTTGATTTTACAAAGATTTTTTCTGTGGTGACCCGTATTGAAATTTTATGGTGAATAATTCTCTAGAACATTTTAACCTTCTAACACTCCCACAAAAAGCCTATTTTGACCCCTTTTTTAGAAAGCCTGAAAAAATAGTATTTTTAAAGCTCAACGATTTCATTTAGTTGGAATGTCGATTTGCATCAAATCTATAAGCTATAGGTCTCTCAAATTCAAGGCAAAGATTATGATGAATGAAATAAACTTTTTATAGATCTCATCCGTAAATTTCTGGCAAATTTTTCCTTAGTATAAGCTTCTTTGGAATGACGGCAGTATTTTTATGAGATCCTTTATCTCAATGCCGCTGTAGTATGTCGGGGTGGGAACTCATCTGGTATGCAAGTGGTTCTAGATTATTCATATGCATATCTATCTGGTCTACATTTACCTTATTTACATACTAGTCAAAATGCCCTTCATACTACGGCATGAAAGCAAAGTTCTAGTTAAGGTTTTGACAATAAATAATATTACATATTGGAATATTTAATGTGCACAGTAAAAAATAATAGTTTATTTCTAATATCATTTGGTACTTGGTTTAATCATTCTTGGAATTAAATTTGAATTTTAATTCCAAAAAGTCTTATTTTAAAACTATGAGAAGTTTTACAATTTTATTTATTCCAAAATAGTTTCAAAATAAAGTCTTGAAAAGTATTAAAATTCTCTCTAAAGAAGTTTAATTCCTTATGGATTAAAAACAAATCCTGAAAAGTATAAAAAACTTTCTCTTTCTCAATTTTATTACAATCAAAGCATTTTTGGTTTGAAATCAAAACCAAAAAAATATTAAGAAAAAAATATCAGAAAAAAAGTCAAAGTAAATAAACAAAATGTTTGTAAAAGTGCAATGCGAATGAAATAATTGTATCAAGTAAGTAATGCAGGAGATTAATAAAATTGTATGAGGGTAAATGTTGCTTTATTTTTTCAGACATAAGGCAGTTGAAGGTATCTCTTGCTGTGCTGAAATTTCCATGGACATCTCCAGAATATTGGTGTAAAAGTTTACAATATGTGTATATATCGAGTTCTAACCGCCATAAAAGTGTATCCAACAAAATTATCGATTTCAGCTTTTTTATGGAAATCAACAATTTATTATCACATGCATCAACTCCAAAAATTTCATACCTGTGAAATGTGCAGTTTTGAAGTTAGAGACTAAATATGTATATAAGTTTCAACGCTGCATAATAACTGTATGCAAAACAAATTAGAAAAAAAACTGAGTCCTGTAAAATTTACTTTTTGTTGGATACACTTTTATGGAGATTAGGGCTCGATATATGTACACCCCAGTGCAAAAATTCGTTATATTATTTTCTAGCGAAAAACAAACTATCGTACAAACAAAAGACGCGAAAACTCGAAGCGCAAAAACATGCCGACAAAACTTTTTAGTTCGTTTTTTCCCGTAAGATAAAAGGGATATTAAAGGGATTAAGGATACAATTTATTCCAAATTTCGGATTGATCTTATACCATTCCAACTATTTTTAATACCAAAAATATTCTAAAAATAATCAACATTTGGTTTTGATTTAATTCCATAAAAGTATAGAATTTATTCCAATTTTGGATTGATCTTATACCATTTCAAATATTTTTAATATCAGAAATATTTTAAAAATAATCAAAATTTGGTTTTGATTTAATTCCAAGAAAGTATTAATTTGACACCAATGATAATTTCTGTCTCTCAATATTCTCTTCTTTTTTTAAACCAGAATGGTTTCAATTTTATACTTTTTGGCATTGTTATATATAAATACCAAAATGGTTTTAAAATTAAACTAAAATTTTTACTGTGTGTATATTATGTACATTTAGTTTTATTTATTAGTGTAAAGATTAATTTAGTTAACAACCATTGGTATGGACTCTAGTCATACAAAGTATTTCCAACTTCAGCTTATTTTAATTTTCACAATAATTAAATAAACGAAATTGATGTGTCAAAGCTAAGCGTAACTGCGATTTAAATGTCATGATAAAAGCTCACCTATTTAAAATACCAAAAGCTCAAAAAATTAGAACTTAATTATTTGTAAAGCATTCTTTTATGCGAGTTGCAGTAATATCAACAAATAAGTTTTGCTTTTATAAACTGAGGTGGTTGTTTGTTTTACGAACGTCTACGAACACTCCGCTCCACTATGCCACTATACCATCGCCACTACTGCCTCTTGCTGCCACATTTCAAGTATCGAAGTAACGACGAAAAACCGGTTGGCTTGTTGGGACCGTGATAAGGGCGTGCGACGGTGGATCTTGCGGTGGCTGTGTTGTGCCAACGACTCGAGTACACCGCAATATTGAAAATAGATTGTAAAATAGCCTGCGCTTTTGCCGTCTTTGGCTGTATTTGAGTCATTGCGACCGTAACGGATGAGAAAATACATATATTCGCCTTTGAAACAAGTAGCCAGCCTGGTTTTTTTTACTCAGTTCACTTTTTAACGTACTTTCGCTGTGCTTACGACGACAACAGCACATCATACACATACACCGAAAAGTGCTCATATCTCACTTAACCACCTCAACATTACCAACGATTTACATCTCAACGAAAAATTGAAATAAGCAATAAAGGAATTTGCTGTCTTGGCTCAAAACACTTAAGCAGTTTGGCAGTTTGCCTTGAGTTTGACTTTAGCTTTGCTGTCATCATCATATGTATACATATGTACATATGTAGTATGTACATAGTACCTATGGGTATTCATATTTATTTACTTGTCTACATGTATTTCTCAATCAACGACGAAGATACCTCTTGCTATTTCAATCAAAGAAATTCGAAAAAAAAAAATAAAGCTATTGGATACATAAAGTAGATACGAGACTGATCTTATACTATACTCAAGCATACTCTTAATTGACATGCTCTTAAGATCCTTTCAGCAATTAAAAGCAATAATTGATCTCGATTTCCCATACAAACTCACTAAATTTATTAATAGTCAATGCAACTCTGATAATGGAGTGTGTTCAGTGAGAAAACGAGTGTGTAATTAAATGAAATGGAAGACAAGTGAGTTAATTGTAAACTTAAAAAACGTCTTATTTATATTAAAGAATTGCTTAACGGAATAATTAGTTAGGTCTTTTCGAACATATTTCTTGCAGAAAACTGAACAAGGTTGCCACCAATAAAATACCCTTTTACCTTGGTAAACTTTGAGAATATGGTTTAATTCACAAAATTTTAAAACATGAGCCATAAAAAAAATATGAAGTAAACACTTCCAAGCACATTTAGTGCTAATTTCGATCCTATCATAGATAACGTATAACTCCAACGATTAACACATAAGCTGCGGTTCCCGAACTTGCACTGATTTATTTGCTTTTTTTTTGGATTCGTAATGTCTTTGCAATTTATGCTTGATTGCCTATTATGCAACTATGTATAAGTACCTTATATTTCTCTCCGTATAAGCTATGTATACTTACATTTGTATCCAAATATTCGCCTGTAGTTATTCGCATCTGATTGCCTCTCGATTGGCCCGATTTTCCGCGATGCACTCTGCCTAGTGTGTTGTCCTTGCCTATCCATTACATACATATGTATGTATGTATGTAGGTACCTACTTACTGGAATGCATACATATTCTTCTAATCGCTTATTATTTTGGGCTTGGCATGAAAATGGCATCTGCCGCACATTGAACTATGCCGTGCATGTGCAAAAAAATTTGCAATTGTGATTGCGTGTGTGCAAGATCAACACCGCCACCGGTAAATGAATCACGGCACATTTGCTCATGCGGACCGCCCCCATCACCATTAGCTCCATTCCAGCTACTTACCGCGAAATCTTAATTTAGTAGCGGCATTATTCGCTTGCGGGTTTTTAAGTATACCAAAGATGTTTTATAGTTTAATATCAATTTGATCACACTTCGTAGTTCGGGTTTTTTATTATTTACATATTTCTTTGTTTGTTTTAATATACCAGGTAGGAAAATGGTTAGCTATAATACATACATTAGTTTGTCGTAATATATTTAAACTCTGACGGCTCTAAAGCCATATTTTTATTAGAGTACTGTATGCCTTACAATTTCCTTATGCCTTCAATATGTGTCAAAGTCATTGACTATACAGATATTTCCTAAAGGAAATCCACCTGGAAGATTTAAAAACCACTGCTCGGTCGAGTCCAGTAAACAAGGTTCAAATCATTCTCCACCAAATCTGTTCAGCGCAATGTAGCGCTTTCCTTTCACAGCTGTCGCTGTCGAATGTCGAAACGGCCATAAAGCTCTGAATACCATTATATCAATAACTAATCAGTTGGCCTTTACTACGTAATCGAATAGATTCATACTTTTTATAACAGAACTACATATGTCCAGGTCTGCAGAAAATGATTAAAACAAGTAAGGAAGCCTAAGTTCGAGTGGAATCGAACATTAGATACTCAGCTGTATGCTTTCATTGTTTGTTTGCGTTTGATGGAAACACGGCGTATTTTATATAAAGCTAGTGCTGCATAAAGTGGGCGTAGCCACGCCCATTTTCAATATTTTTATCAGTCATCCAACTAAGCATATGAATATTATTCTTTGTACAAAATTTCATTCCTTTATGACTTCTAGTTACAAAGATGCCACGTTACAAATTCCCAAAGGGTGTTCCAGAAATATCTTTGTTAAAAAGTAGGCGTGGTCATAAACCGATTTCAATAAATTTTTGCGTGTCTATTAACACAAGTTATAAAAGTGTATAAACCAAGTTTCGTCATAATATCTCAATTATTTGTCGAGTTATGGGCTCCGAAATCTCGTTGATTCCTTTGTCTGAAAAGAGGCGGTGCCACGCCCATTTTCCGAAATTTTTCTATTTTTTGTTTCCGATCTATTGTAGAACTCATGCCACAAAATTTCAATGAATTATCTTTATATTTGACAAAGATATCGCTTAAAATGTTTTTATTAGGCCACTTTATAATACCCATATATAAAAGTGGGCGTGGTCGTCAACCGATTTGGCTAAAATTTTCAACATGTATTACCACAAGTAATAAAAGTGTACACACCAAGTTTCATCATTATATATCAATTATTTGTCGAGTTATGGGCTCAGAAATCTCGTATATTCCAGCTTATAAAAAGAGGCGGTGCCACGCCCATTTTCCAAAATTTTTGTGATTTTTGTTTTATGTCCGTAGTTAGACTCCTGCCATAAAATTTTAATGATATATCTTTATATTTGACAGAAATATCGCTTAAAATGTTTTTATTAGGCCCCTTTATAGTTCCCATATATAAAAGTGGGCGTGGCCGTCAACCGATTTTCACAATTTTCCGTCAAAACATTTGTCTAAATAAGTACATCAGGCATACCAAATTTCATCGCTATATCTTCAACGGTTTCTGAGTTATGACATATAAAACTTTCAATGTTTGACCCTTAATAAGTGGGCGTGGCACCGCCCATTTTCCAAAATTTCATCAAATTTCTTCCTAGGGGCGTGAGTTCAACACGTGGGTAAAATTTCATCGCTCCAGCTATATTAGTGACTGAGATACCAAATTTCCGATTTTTTCTATATAGGAAAAGTGGGCGTGGTCATGGTCCGATTTCGCCCATTTTCAATACCAACCGTCCCAGTCTCGATACCAACTTGCATTTCAAATTTCATCAAAATATCTCAATTTTTGCGCGAGTTAGAGTATTTAGAGACGGACAGACGGACGGACAGACGGACAGACGGACGGACAGACGGACGGGCGGACATGGCTCAATCGATTTCTCTTTTCACCCTGATCATTTTGATATATATAAGTCTATATCTGTCTCGATTATTTCATTCTGTTACAATCCACCGTTATGTGATTAAAACTATAATACTCTGTGTACTAGTACAGCTGAGTATAACAAGTTACCTTCTCACGAAATACGCAACTTCACAACTTGTAGTATGACCTTGAAATCGATCTCATTGACTTTAAAGGAAGTTAGAGAAAGATCAAACATAAGGCAATTGCAGGCAGTACGTGAAAGTCTTGGATAAGTTGCTAAAATGGAGTTAAAGAAGATAGAGCGGTGGTAAAGTTACAGGGCATCGAAAGAAAGGAATACATGAGCTTGCGAACTTAACACAGGCGTTTTGTTGGATCTTTCTTAGGAGAAGAAAATAATCAAAAGTTTTAAAAAGAAATTATTTGTTTTACTGTATTATTGAAGGACCAGCAAAACCCGTCCCGCTTCGCTGCGACAAATCACACTATGTCACTGCCTATCAGTCTCCTTGCCACACACCATCTCTTGTTCCCACTATCTCTTGCTCCGCCTATACTACTCTCTCTCTCTCTCTCTCTCTCTCCTCCTCGTGTTCGCTATCAACAACATTCTGTGGCCATGCATTTCCACCATGAATGAACAAATAAGAGATTGTGCACTCAGCGGTCCCGCTATGCGTTCACCCAAAATTTGACAGAATCAGCTGAATTAGTGACGTAGTAGCATAAACTCTCTTTCATCCAGTTTCGTTTCCGGTTATCTAAAAATTAAAGATTGTGTGCGATAAATGTGAAATTTATATTAAAAAACTATTTTAAATAAAGAAAAATTAAGTGCCGCGTATTTATTTGTGTGAATAATTGTTCAATAAAGTTATCTTTTGCATGTTTGATAATTTTCTTTCTCGTCGATAACGTAGTTGATGACGTACTAACCAAAATGAACCCAGTCTTACGAATGAATATTTTGCTGAATATGACTGAGTGTACAATCTTCTTTATTTAAATCATTTGATTTGGTTCAGATATGTATCTCGAGAACCGATTCATATATCCACATAGCATGAACTATGCATATGTATGTATGTATATGGAAACCCTGATCTCGGCTGCTTTAATTTGATACCAATTTTGCTCAAAAATATTTTCCAGTTCCACTTTTTGGCCTCTATTTGGAGAACCGACTTGAAAGTTGGAATAGAATGAACTCGCTATTGAAGCTCTGATTGAAACTTTTAATTTAATGCCAACTTTGCTCAAAAATATTTCGGTGTCATCTAAGTTCATATATCTTGGGAAAGGGTTAAGATTCCGAAATTAAATATGGTCTTGATTCTCTAGCGGGATCATAAATAGGGATTTTGTCTATATAGCAACTCCAGCGCCATCTAGCGAGAAAAAATATGACCTATGTAGATTTATCCAAAGAAAACACTGTCAAAAATTATTTCAGTAGTGCTTGAGCCATTTCCTCACAAAAAACTCTGTAAAATTATATATAGATTCCTACAAATTTCAGCAAGCTCCCAAACTAAAGCAGCACCTTCCAAAGGTTATTGATTCAAAGAATTAAACAAAGTTTAGTAATCACAAAATATATTTATAAATTCCCATGAAGACTCGTATCTTCTTCTTCTTTTTCTTAATTGACGCGAAACCATCTAGACGATTTTGGCTCGTTTCTGTTTCCGGCTACCTGACGCTAATTAGAAATACCAACGGAGGGCGAGTCACTCTCTACCCCATCTTCGCAATGCAGTGGCGGTCTCCCTTTTCTGCTGCCTTTATCTTTTATGTCCTTGAATGCTCACAATTATTCCACACCACGACAGCTTTACAAACCTTGCCAAATCTTTTTGTTATTCATCTCCCAAGTAGTAAAAAAGTAAAAAGCAAAAATGTGATCTGCACTTCAATGTAAGTGATGCGGAAATGAGCAAAAAAAAAAAAAACCCGAGCAAATTTAATAACGTTTACAAGGACACTGACTACAAGAACTTTACTTTAAATTCGCACAAAAGTTACATGCATGTAGGGAGACAACAAAAAAAAAGCACAAAAAACCAGAAAAAAAGAGAACAGACATAAAAAAAAATAAAAATCACAAATTCTCAAGGTTGCACACACAACATGACTGCCAATTAATCAAGTCAATGAATGCATTTCCTAGTGGCAAGCTCTCAACCACCTTCACTTTCTGACGTTGGACAAAAACCAGTTAGCCAACTACATATTTGTATATATGTAGCTAGTTAGCCAGAGCCAAAGGCAGAGTCAGCCAACGACAGAAGACTTGCCGCATTCTTTAATCACTTTTATTTATGCTAGCTTTTTTTTTTGTTTTTTTTTTATTTAATTAGGCAACAATAATAATTCCAACTTTATGTGCGCAAGAGTATTACGAGTACGAGTACACAGTAAAAAAATATAGTTTATTTTTAATATCATTTGGTACTTAATTTAATCATTCTTGGAATTAAATTTCAATTTTAATGCCAAAAAGTCTTATTTTTAAACTATGAGAAGTTTTACAATTTTATTTATTTCAAAGTAGTTTCAAAATAAAGTCTTAAAAAGTATTAAAATCCTCTCTAAAGAAGTTTAATCATTTGTGGTTTAAAAACAAATCCTGAAAAGTAAAAAAAACTTTCTCTTTCTCAATTATATTACCATCAAAGTATTTTTGGTTTGAAATTAAAACCAAAAAAAGTGTTAAAAAAATTATCAGAAAAAAGTAAAAAAAAATCAAACAAAATATTTCTAAAACTGCAATCCGGAGGAGTAATTAAATCTACTCAAATAAATGGCCCGAATCGAATAATTGTATCAAGTAAGTAATGCAGGAGATTAATTAAATATCATGAGGGTAAATTTTGCTTTATTTTTTCAGTCATAAGGCAGTATCACTGCAAGAACCGCGACGGTGCCGAAACTTGCCTGAACATCTCCAAAATATTAGTATAAAAGTGACAATATGTATATATATCGAGACCTAACCGCCACAAAAGTGTATCCAACAAAATTATCGATTTCAGCTTTTTTATGCAAATCAACAATTTACTATCACATGCATCAACTTCTAAAATTTCATAGCTGTGAAATGTGCAGTTTCGAAGTTAGAGACTAAATAAATTTCAAGGCTGCATACAAACTGTATACAAAACAAATTAAAAAAACTGTGTCCTGTAAAATTTACTTTTTGTTGGATACACTTTTATGAAGATTAGGGCTCGATGTATAAGGTACTTTAGTGTTTGCTACTACTGGTTTGGATTTTTATGTAAATAAACTATGTTAACGTTATTCAATTTCTCATTAATCTTTGTGATAATGTGTTATTTGCAGTATATCCACTGGAAATTTTATGGGGGTTTATTTTTAAATCCAAAAAAGTATAAAATTTCGGATAGATTTAATACCATTTCAACTATTTTTAATACCAGAAATATTCTAAAAATAATCAAAATTTGGTTTTGATTTAATTCCAAGAAAGTATTAATTTGACACAAAGAATAATTTTTGTCTCTCAATATTCTCTTCTGTTTTTAAACCAGAATGGTTTTAATTTTATGCTTTTTTGGCATTGTTATATATAAATACCAAAATGGAATTAAAATTAAACAAAAATTTTTACTGTGTACGAGTACGAGTACTACATAGTTGGTCAATAACCGGTTGACCCATCCCAATGCAATTTATGCATTTAGCCACTTTAGCCACTTTAGCCACTTGAGTCGTTTTTCGCCATCAGCTCTTAAGTTAGTATCAGAGATCAGCATACGATACATTTTTTGTGATTTAGAGTATACTCATAAAAAATGCGGTGGGAGTAAGACCGCAACCGCAAAATATGCGATCATAATAAACACCGCACCGCATTTTCTTGATCAATTCTGGTATGCGGTAGTATGGATATCACAACACCGCAAACACCGCATATCGCAAACACCGAATTTCCCAAATAGAGATATTTACAATGTTGCCAGTGCGATTTTTTGTTTGTAATTTTTACCGTCTAATGGATTTCTGACGAAAAATACTATTGATTACAAATTGATTTTAACCAAAGAATATCTATACAGGAAAACTACTCAGGATTTGTTTTTTCTTTAATTTATTCATTGAAACTGCCACTTAAAATTTAGAGTTTGTTTACATTCAAAATAATTTGACTAATGAATTTCAAGATAAAAATACGTACTATTTACATGAAATAGAGTTTTTCCTAAAATCCTTGAATTACATTTATGGCTTCTTAGTAATACACATACGTTTTGTTTACACATTTTTGTTTGTCTGTGACATAATTCTTTATTTTCCAACGAGGCATTCATTCAATTTTCACAATCGACAAAATTGGCTACGATATATTGATTGAAACCGAAGTTTTTGTCATTTTATTGGAGCAACAACAATACACAGCTTTATTTTTATACATTTTATTATGCGCCCGTCGGAATGAATACTTTTCCGTCAATCTAGCAATTCGTTTAACTGAGAAACATAGTTTAATTAGATGTCTTTTTTACGGCAAAGCTGAAGTACTGAATGTGTCGATCGTCATTTAAAAACATTTAATTCAACTATGTTGTCAATTAAACGCATTGCTAGTTTGACGGAAAATTATTCATTCTGATGGCCCTATTAGTCGAATTGGATTTAAAAATGAAATTTTTTTGATTATTTCATTATTGAAAAATATTTTATTATTCAAAAAACTGCCACAAAAAACAAATCACACAAAAATAAAAAAAAAATACTTGAGAATACATTTGCTGTAATCAGACACACATATCTATGCATTTATGTACAAACAAAAATGAATTTTCAATTGCCTATACCTTTGCAGTGTGTGAAAAATTTCCGGCAACACTGAATAGTATACAAATAAACAAATGCGGTGTTTGCGGTGATTGCGGTGTTTGCGTTATGCGGTGTTTGCGTTATGCGGTGTTTGCGGTATGCGGTGTAAACAACACTAAATACCGCAATATCATTTAGGTTTTCAATCAATGCGGTAGCGGTAAATTTTTTTTCTGGGTACTTATTTTTTGAGCCACTCAAATAATAAGTATTTTTGCGATGCTTTAGAAAATGCGGTGCACCGCTGCTGATCTCTGGTTAGTATTATCTCAACTTAATTTATTTGTCCTTCACACAAAATTATGCAAAATTTACGACAATTTTTTGTTGTTGTTTCGCTTGGTATCTGCTTAATTGATATTCTATATTTAATTGCATGCATATATACAAATTCATATACTTATTTACACACACTCCCTACTTTTCGTTGCAGTCAATTGATATGCTGTCTGGCGATGCTGGCCAAGGCGCAAAATTCCATCGAACAACAGCCGGCGGAGCAATTCAGCAACGATGCAGCACTGCTTTTTGAGACCTCACACAAGCGGCCCATTGGCGATGGTGAGCGAGATTTCCAGACATCACACAAAATTCCCAGACGACACGCCCTATTTGCCGAAACTGATTTGGAGTTACTGCAGGGCACAATGAATTTATTGCCAACGAAGGAACGCCCCGAACTCGATCCTGTTCTGAGTGCACTCATCAATGAGGATGTGATGAAGAGTATCGAAGCCAAACGTGCCATTGAAGAGGAGGAGTTGGAACAAATCAAAGCCGAGTTGGAGGCGAAGCGCAAACTCGAGGCAGCAGAAGAGGAGGCAGCAGCCAAGAAATTGACTGAAAACGACCAACCACATGCGGCAGCGTATGCCGTGCTAACGACCGCTGCACCGCCCAACAAGCATGTCGCATTGGATGATGACTTCAATGCCGGCTTTGTCGATCAAGCAATCAGCTTGGACACCGCCGGTTCAGAAAGTAATAAGAAATCACGCATTGAAATCAAGAAAGGCCCGAATGGACAAGACTATGAATATGAGTATGTTTACTATTATGAAGATGAAGACGATGCCAATGCCAAACCAGCGTCAGAGCCAGCCGATAAAGTTGAGACAAATGAACGTGGCAAATCACGCTACAGCAACATTGAACGCACCACCGCGACGCCAACGGGTAATAGTCTTGTTAGTAATAAGGCGAAGGGACGCTCGTCCAGCGTCGTGGAAAGCAACGGCGACGAGGTGGAAGCAGAACGCTTACCGGCTAATACAAGATTTCCCAGTCGTGGCAAGTCCGCGGAAGCACAACCAACACCGGCACTGGACTCACTAGAGAATGCGGCCGAGAAGAAGAAGATAAGCGTGAAGCGGCCAAGTTTGGAGCTGGTCGATAGCGCCACCTTCAACACAGACGAGAAGCAAGTGAAGGGCATACGAAATGGTGACACTGAAACCAAATCGGCCATTGTCATTGAGCAGGAGCAAGCAGCGGCAGCGGCAGCAGAAAAGAAAGAGGCCGATGAGAAGCAACAAAGGCGTCAACCAACAATTGGCAGCGCCGAAGAAAGTGCGACGGTGAAGGATGTTGCCGAGGATGCAGATGTCGAGCAGACAACGCTGTCAATGCAAAAGTCTGCGTTGGACTTGTATGCGATCTTAGCAAATGAGAACTTGAATATGGACATGACTACGGATGCGGATGCAGATGCGGATGCGGGTGTAACCACGATCGTGCCCGACACGGCAAATCCCGATGAGGCGGCAGTGACGACTTTAATGGAAGAACAGCCGAGCTCGACGACGACAACAAGCACTACTACAACGACCACAACAGAGCCGACTACCACAACAACAACTACAGAGTCAACACCAGCGCCCACACAGTCTTTGTATGGCGGCAAGCGGCCGGGTCTAAATGGTGGCGGGCGTAATCGCTTTAAGCTCAATAAGGGCGGAAAGGGTGAGGCAACAAGCACGACAACAACAGAAGCACAACCATCGGAGGCACCAAAAGCCGGCAAGAGTAAGTATATGGAGCTTTAGTTATTATTTTGCATCAAATATGTGATGAATTCCTTCTCGTTCCACTTTATAGATCGCTTCTCTCGCCCATCCATTGGCGGACGTACACGACCAGGTGCACGAACCACTACAACTGCAGCGCCAGCAACTGGTGAGGTGGAGGAAGAAGTAGCCGCACCCAAGGAAGCCAAACCAGTTAGCACAGGCTTTGGACGCGGAAGACGTAAGTTGAATAGGGAAAGAGAGAGAGAGAGAGAGAGAGAGAGCTTTGAATGCCACAAACCTAAGATTATCTCCATTTAACTATTTCCAGCACGCAATCGCTTCAATTTACGCAGCACAACCACCACCGAAAAAGCAGCCAGCGCTGATGGCGCCGATGCTGCTGGCGGCGAGGATGCTGTATCTAGCACAACAGTACGTTCTCTACGCGGCGGACGACCGCAATTGAATTTACGCGGCCGCAGTCGCACAACCACACCGAAACCTGCCGCCGGCGCGGACGAAGAACACAAGGACGAGGAGGCGACGGCAGCGGCAGCCAACGCGGTCGATGAGAAAGCGGTCGCCGCTACACCAGCGAAACCGCCATCACGCTTTGCCCGGCCAGGAGGCGGAAATCGTTTATTGCCACGCGGAAAATTGGCACGCACTACCGAAGCGCCAACAGCGACCAGCGATGACTCAACAGCGGACAGCAGTCATCACAGTGATATCAAGGGTGGCGAGGCGGAGGGCGGCGAAGAAAATGCGGAAAAGGCGGCTGGAGCGGCGGAAGGCAAACACTCCACCGCACTTGGACTGAATCGCTTGAAGTCGCGTCCGACACTACACAAGACTGACAATAATGCCGCCAAAACGAAGGTGGCACCAGCGCCAGTAGCACCGCGCAAAGTCAATCCGTTGCTGGCTAAACGGCGCTTAGCGCTGGGACACTCCACAACGGGTGAGTAATGGGTGAACAAATGCTAATGCCATGCTGATTATAAGGTGGCGAAAGGGGCGGGTAAGAGCTCTCAAAAACAGCGTTTTCGTTGGGAACTAAAATTTTTCAACTTTAATCCAAGTACTTACTCTAAACCTTTTCTTTTCTCCCGCAGAAACACCCTCCGACGAGGACAATTCTACAGCTGCCGAAGAAACGAAAACGGAAGAAGAGAGCGCACCAGCTGGCGTTTCCGCTGATGCGTCCGCCTCCGCCGATAATGCCGATAGTGCCGAAACGGAGACAACAACAAAACCACAAGCGCGCGGTTTGGGTTTGTTAACGCAAAGAAGGCGTTTACCGTTACGCAAACCCGGCACCATACTGTAAATTCTCATTTGAGCGTCTGTGTGATTGAAGAAAGCAATATGTAATAAAAACATATTTACATATTACAAAAATACTAAATACATATAAACATACATACATACATACATACATACATGCGAATCAGTGTGATGATTGTGAGCAAATTCATTGTGGAACGACTGCTCTCTCCACCTCTCAAAATCATATTCGCCGAAGTGCCTTTAATGCTCTCAACTTGAATAAATTTAAAATAAAATAATGATAATAAAACAAAAAAACTTTGTAATACTCATTAAAGTAAAAAAAGCAGAGATGCTTAACGAACGAACGGATTCTATTTCGTTTTGTTAATTCACAATGCTAAATTATCAAAATGGTTTTGTTTCGTTAATTCGCAACGCTAAATTATCAAAACCATTTCGTTTCGATAATTCACAAAACTAAATTATCAAAATGCAACCGGTAACGTTGAAACGAAGTAAATCAACAAAAAGATTGGCTGAACGAGGCGAATACATACACAGCTGTCACTCAAATCGTAGCAGTTCGTGTGCATATGCATATATGTATGTACATATGTATGCGAGTACTCGGCCGATTGTTCGCGACGGCATTACGAGCGTACTAAGCATTTCAACGTTATAAATTTGGTTATGATAACGCTAATCAACGAAATGAAATCATTTTGATAATTTCTTTTCGCTAATCAACGAAATGGTATTATTTCGATAATTTCATTATCGTTATTTTGCGACTATACATTATTTTGATAATTGTGGAAACGGTAAAAACCTGAATTGTTTCAACGGAAACGATTGCTTTTTTTCGGTAAACGATAATATTAACGTTACGATGCATCCTTGAAAAAAAGAAAAAGAAACAAATTCGCTTTGATATTGCGGCAACAATCGAAAAGAAAAAGAAAAAAATTCGCTTTGATATTGCAGCAAAAGTCGATTTTTTTTTTAATTAAAATACTTTAAAAGGAATATTTTTAGAACTCTTTTCCTTTTTTTATAATTTTATATTCTATTTAGCGTTCACATTTAATTAATCTTATCTTTAAAACAAAAACTTAAAAAATACTCAAAGCTATCATACTTAGCCCTTACACTCCTTCCTTCCCTGCCAGTGTTGAATGTAGTAGTACGTAAACGTATATTTAAGTGTCTTCTATTGTACTATAATTTTTATAAGCATTTATACTGTTAATAATGGAGAAGCAAATAACGGAAATGTATTTAAAATTTAAAAGAAAAAATCGCTTATTTTGGTAAAATAATAACCCCATAGAATTCCCTTACCCAAATGTAGTAATGTATTGGTGTGCGATTTTGTGACACCTTAAGGGCATAAAATTTGCCCATTTATGTGTGAAGTTAAATTGGAATTTTGTAAAAGAAAAACGAGTGACAAATAAATATATAAGATATTCGAAAAATAAATAACACTCATCTACATAAATGCAAATATTTTGGGGGGGCAAATATTTTTGGTGGTAAAAATGCCTTATGAAAAAATGAGCTAAAATCAAAATAAATTTAGAAACCGCCTTTGATGAGCATAATTCACTGTCTAACCAAGTTCATCTAGCCCTCACGGGCTCGCGAGAATGACGGAGTAAAGTAGTTTTGGCAAGTAAGTAAATGTAGGTATATGGTTATGATATTACATGCCACATAAAGCTTTACTAAAGTCAAAAATTGTTATAAAGCAAGTAAGAAGCTCCGGATGGCTGTAATATATAAATCAATCGATGACGCCAAAGATCAGGACCATGTCCTTTTGGAAAAGGTCAAAAGAGCCTACTTGTTGTATCACTTCTAGTAGTAGAAGCGAGGCATACACAGCTCATGTACTGTATGTTGCGATGCTACAGTCAGCATCATCAGCATATGAGTGATCCACTTTCAAAAGTGGCTATGTGAAATTTTTTCGATATTGAGTTTTCGACGAATTTCATGCCTGTAATTAAACGTGTATAATATTCCTTAAAACTGTATCGCAAAATCATTCCGTATTCTGAAAAAATACCCAGCAGTATTGATCAGCTGAAAAGCAGCACATACATGTGTATTTCCTACAGAATAGTATATAGATGTAATGCCAAAATCTGAACTTTCGCTATCGTTTTTATATTGCGGTGGCGTTGAAAATCAACTAACTAAAAACTGCCGAACGAGAAGGGAGAGTTTCTGTATGTCCACGGGAAAAAGCTAGTGCCATGTGCCTTCGGGGAAAAACTCAAAAGCCCTGATACCTTCACAGCGTGTTCAGCAAATATTTCAGTACAAGTGATGTTCCAAGAAACATTAAAGGATAGAAACTAAATTCGAAACCAAAAGATTGTAACGTTTCAATAAGTAACAAAACCTGTAACGAAACTAAATTAATTTTGTTCCTTGTAACAGAAACAGAAACAAAACTCCTTTGTAACAAAAGTCGTAACAAAACTCCGAAACGTTTCCAGCAGAAACAAAACCTGTAACGAAACTAAATTAATTTTGTTCCTTGTAACAAAATCCGTAACAAAACTAAATTAATTTTGTTTCTCAGAAACAAAATTAATTTCGTTTCTCAGTATCAGAAACAAAATTAATTTTGTTCCTTGCAACAAAAACAAAACCAGAAACGAAATTAATTTTGTTCCTTGCAACAAAAACAAAACCAGAAACAACATTAATTTTTTTGTGGCATTTTGATGTGCAAACATCTTTGCTGTAGCTACGAGTAATTTCGAAAAACAGGTAAAGTTTACGCGTATCTAATGAAATGTTTTGGGCAGGGATTCTACATGGAGCCCTATTCTTTATGATTCCTAGGTCGGGTCGCGAGATATGGGTCAAAACGAGGACCCGGATGATCTTGTGTGTTTCTGAGTAATATTGGTATCTAATGAAAGGTTTGAGCTGGCCTTCTACAATATTGGTATCAAATGAAAGATGTTGAGCGGGGCTTTCGTATAGAGCTCTATTCTAGACCGGGTCTCCACATATGGGTCAAAATGAGGATCCGGATGATCCTTGAATATTTCTGAGTAATGTTGGTATCAAATGAAAGGTTTTGAGTAGGACTTCTACACGGAGCCCCGAGCTATTATTAGAAAATTAAATACTTCTTGATAACAATTAATGCATACTTTTCACAATCCGTTGTTCTATGCATATGAAGCGTTTTTATATATCATTTAAAAAAATTAAAAAAGACAACCCTAATAGTCACCCAGTTATATTTTTCTTCATATTGACCCCTTTGTGCGACTTTATCGTAAGGGACAAAACAAATTTTACAGGAGAGCATTTTTTTTGTTTTTTCACTGTTTTTTACTGGTATATTTAAATTAAATTGAATACGCGTTTAGATGGTTAATTAATATATTGAACTTGATATCTTTTTTCTTGAAAAAATTTGCAGTTTGCGAAAAAATCATAATTTTGTCCCTTACGATAATTTCGCTCTCAATGTTTTATGAGCGTATTTGAATAAATGTCCCTTACGATAATATTTAAAAAACATAAGTGTCTTATTCCATAATTTAGTTGGTTGCCACAGACATACATATATATGTATGTATATTATATACCTAAAAATAACAAGTCCATCCTAATGTTCTGCAAATATAGTTTTTATACTGAGAAACAAAATTAATTTTGTTTCTGGTTTTATTTTTGTTGCAAGGAACAAAATTAATTTTGTTTCTGGTTTTGTTTTTGTTGCAAGGAACAAAATTAATTTTGTTTCTGATACTGAGAAACAAAATTAATTTAGTTTCGTTACGGATTTTGTTACAAGGAACAAAATTAATTTAGTTTCGTTACAGGTTTTGTTTCTGCTGGAAACGTTTCGGAGTTTTGTTACGACTTTTGTTACAAAGGAGTTTTGTTTCTGTTTCTGTTTCTGTTACAAGGAACAAAATTAATTTAGTTTCGTTACAGGTTTGGTTTCTGCTGGAAACGTTTCGGAGTTTTGCTACGCCTTTTGTTACAAAGGAGTTTTGTTTCTGTTTCTGTTTCGTTACTTAGCTGTGTAACAGAAACCGAAACCGAAACGCGTTACAAGTCCCTGGTTAAAAGTGTCTATGCTTCACTTGTACTTAATACACTTTCAAAAGTCTCTATCAGAAAAAAGTCACTCATACGCCTTGGCACACATTGAAGTCGCCTTATACATATAAGGGGCGCTCAAAATTCTAAAACCATTTTATTTCCACCAGAATCGCTTTATCTATAATATATAACACAATGGCGCTATTATAACTCTGACGAGTTTTATGGCCGAGCTTCTCTCCCAGTTCGAGGTGTACTCCTTTTTGTTTTTCCTACTAATTGGGTGGACCTACAGTTTTATGCCGGCTCCGAACGGCGAATGCATTTTTTGTGAGAAGCGTTTTCATGGCAGAAATACTCTCGGAGGGTATGCCGCCCACTGCCGAGAGGTGACCGCTGCTCTTAAAAAAACCCAGTAATTGGATTTTTACTAGTTAGAAAAATTGTTTTGTAGTTTGGCTCGGACCGTGGTTTGAACCCGAGACCTCTGGCATAACAGGCGAGCACTCTACCCACTGCACCACAGCGGCGCGCTTCATCTATACTATAAGTGTAAATTTAAGTGTCTTTATCCATTATTGTCCATTTTTAACCCATTGATTACTCTTTGTTTCGAGGAAGTATTATAAAACTTTTATTCCAAGGGAAGCAAATACGCTATCTATCTGATCCTCCCAATGTAGTGGCGGTCTCACTTTTCCGCCGGTTCCGAGCGTTTTTCTGTGCTAAGAGATAGATCGAGGGAAGTTTTTTAAGAAACAATATACATCCATACAGAAAAATGGCCAAGCGGTGCCCTGGGCTCCATCAGGGGCCGAATCATACGGCACTGGCTCGAGTAGGCTAAAACCAGATGGAACTGCGTGGTTCGCAGAAGTCAGTGGCCTTCATATAAAGAGAGAGATGCGTTCCTCAGCCACGCTAAATATGGACAGGAGCGAAATTTCGCGTTTAACAGCGGTATTCACGCAGCATGGGGCTATTGGTGCCCACGCGATCCGGTTGGCATTTGATCATAACTCTCTGTGTCGCGCAGCTGTAATCTTCCCAGAGCGGAAGAGACGGTGGAACACCTGCTATGCGAATGTTCCGCGTACTGACTAAACAAAATTAAATTCCTTGGACAGCCTTTCCTCGACAACCTCTCTCGGAATTCAAGGACGTTGGAAATGAGCGGCTTCTTAGATACCTAAACTCAACAGGATTGATATAGGGCGTAGGAACTGCGCTGGCTTCGGAATTGTTACTGTCTTTTATTCTATTCTTCTGGTTCTGGTACTTTAGTTACAAGTCGTGGTATCAAAGCGACGTTTCGGCGCATGGGAGTCTGTGGAATTCGCCACTCAAATTAACCAACCATGCTTAGTATTCTTAGAAAAATATTTGCTATATATGTTTCCAATGGGTTCAACACATATGTACATATGTACATGCTGCAATTGCAACCAAATCGATACAAAGTGCACGTGCGGAAATGCGATGGCACACTTGCCATGCTCAAGTGCCTTTTTACAACAACACTAAGTGCAGAAGTGCTTACGACGAGACGAACGCTGACCTACAAACATACCTACATACAAACATCGTTTATCAACAACTTTTCATAGCGTAGGTACATCATTTTCCTCACTTCGGTTCGGATTTTATCATTGTTACATTAGACGACTGAATTATCGGCAAACTATTAAGTTTACATATGTAGTTACACTATCGATTACATTAAATTCTTGGAAACTACTGTGAACTGTTTATAATTTTAAGCTCATTGAAAAAACCTACCTACTCCTTTTAGTGTCTTTGTTAACTAGTGTGTTAAATGAAACTATAAATTTTGCACACAAAACAAAAGCCTACCTTCAGGCGCCGTTGCTTTAACAGCATTCACACTGCAGCTGTGTCTCGCGCGTTAGCCCGCAGCGCCCACAGCGCGCACATGCACGCCCACATAACTAGTTCACTTCCCATTTCGCATTCCTCCTGCTCTTATGTTTCGCCTTTTTCTTCTTTTTCTTCTGCTGCTTTTGTTTTTCTAGTACGAGTGCATTTGTTTTGCAGGCATATCATAAACTGTGTTTACAACTTCGTTATACCACTCGTAAAATTCATGAGCAATAGCAGATTTTTTTATTACAATTGTATAAGTGAAATGACTGCAAGTGTGTGTTGTCCATTTGTCTGCATTTGTTGGGCTGTGTGTCTCCGCTTTTAGGTGTCTGTGTGGTTATGTGTTTGCGACCCTCAAAATTCAGCTGAGATTCTTTCGTTTATCATTCTGTTGTATTGTTATTTCTTCTCGGTTGGCTCTTTAGGTTGATGATGCTTGAGATGTGGTGGCTCGTTGGTGTGTGTGTTTCGTTTTTTTCTTGTGCTCTGTTGCATCGTTGCTTCTTCGTTTAATGGTTTGGTGCCAAGGAAATGTCACCAAATTAGCTGAATATCACCTGCGGTAATGTGAATGGAATCTCATTTCCAACTCGTTGCATTCGAACTTTGACTTTATTGCTTTCTCGGTGCACAATTATGCACAAGTAAACGAAACAAATCCTACTAATTGGGTGGACCTACAGTTTTATGCCGGCTCCGAACGGCGAATGCATTTTTTGTGAGAAGCTTTTTTCATGGCAGAAATACTCTCGGAGGGTATGCCGCCCACTGCCGAGAGGTGACCGCTGCTCTTAAAAAAACCCAATAATTGGATTTTTACTAATTGAAAAATTGTTTTGGTGTTTGGCTCGGACCGTGGTTTGAACCCGAGACCTCTGACACAGCAGGCGAGCACTCTACCCACTGCACCACAGCGGCCACGCGGCCCAATTAGTAGGAAAAACAAAAAGGAGCACACCTCGAATTGGGAGAGAAGCACGGCCATAAAACTCGTCAGAGTTATAATAGCGCCATTGTATTATTATTATTATTAAACGAAACAAATATTTATGAAAGCTTTGTTCACTAGAGACTCATTTACAGTTATTGCGAATACTCGTAGATTGAGTAGAGTAATACGAAATTAGCTCAACAATTTCAGTTAAGAATAATCAGTTTAGGAATTCACACTTTTTTCGAATCTTTCAAATAGCTTAGATGACCTCGGAGGCCTTTTAAATAATTTGTTAAAGATTTCGTTAAAAAAAAAATAACCAGTTTACTTGTCAAATGATCAGTTTAAGTACCAAATAACCTGTTTCAGTGCAAAATAACCAGTTTATGCCAGCGAAGTTCGCAGTGTCACGTTTTGGTGTGCAGAAAAATATTACAAACCTAGATGCTGAGGTTCTAACTAATGCTCAAGCCAAAACCTTCACGAACACAGAAAAAAGCAGGGACCCATAATAATCATTATTCGTTATATTTTCAGTGAAAAAAATCAAATACTTGCAAACATCGTAGAAGAGTATTGAGTTTGTGTATGTGCATGTCTGAAAGAGCACTATCCAAATCCACTATGATCGAAAAATTCTGAAGGACTAAATATCGCTCAAGGAATAAGTGAAGTAATCTCAATACTGAATAAACATTGGCAGACAATACACTGCCGCTTTTCCCACAAGAGATCAGTGGAGAGATGCAGAAACTCTACTGCGCGGATCGAAGAAAATCATCTACACACACCGATCAAAACCAAAATATGGTACCGAATGCGACAGGCAATTCGAGGCCGACTTCAAGTACCATTATGCTTTAGGCACAATGGCGACGGTTTTTCAATCGGAGACTTATGCCATGCTAAAAGCAACAGAATGGATAATTGCTGAGAGCTGGCGTGGAAATTGGTATCTGTATTGATAGCCAGGCATGCAACGAAGGCACTGAAAACTGCGCGAACCTCTTCAAAAATTGTTCATGAATATAAGTTGAAACTTGACTCCGTAGCCACATCGAACAAAAAAGTTCAACTTATGAGGGTACACGGACAATGCGCTATTCAATGTATTGAACTGGCCAGTGAATTGGCAAATTGCGGATCAGCAGAACAATCAATTGAACCAAGTATAGCACGCAGTGTGAAGAGCATCAGGCATTCCATGAAGGAAACTCACAGGAGACGCTGGAACTCTACAGATTCCTGTAAAATTATAAATTGCTTTCTGAATGTTACTAACAGTGAAGTAGCAAACTTCCTCATCAAGCAGAGAAGGAGCGAGCTTCAGGCCCTTGTGGGGTGGTAAATGGACAGCATCCATGGGGACAGCACATGGCCAGCATAGCCATCATCAAGAGCTCATTATGCCCATCTTGTCTGGACTAGTATGACGACGGCGCAGAGCATTTTCTCTGTACCTGTTCAGTCTTCGCTAGACTAAGGCCCGGTTTCACCAACGTGACTAAAAATAAAGCTAAATTTTGACTTAAGTTAGCCCAAATTTGGGGCTAACTTTTGGGTTTCACCAAATAGTCCAAGAAAATAGTTTTGCAACCAACCTTTTATGGCAAATACTGGGTTTTTTTTGGTTTTTTTGGTTGCTGTATTTGCTCATTTTTGTCATATTTGCTCTTTTGAATGTTGAATTTGCTAAAGCGACTCAAATTCTTATACCATGTTTATATATAAAGAGATTATCAGTAAATCTCGATTCGCCAATCTACGCTTTACATATACAACTAACTAGATTCACTGCGAAATTGACAATCAGCTGTCATTTTTGACAAATTTATTTTATTAATATAAATTGCTTTCCATCTGTTTTTCATAATCGCACCTTTTTTAATATCCAATGTCAACGGATTTTGAATTGTTTAGTTTCACAACTGGCAGTGTACAAAAATCCTCTGCTACACATTTGCACCGCCATATCAGCAAATACATGGAAGTTCCCTTATTTCCGCGAATATGCGGCAGCTTCTCCTCCCATAAGTCGAGCAGATGCTCAACTTCCTCCTTCGCCACACAGATTTTTTTCTTGTAAATGGATGAAAAGATATTATGTACTATTTTTAAAAAATATATTTTTAAAGCAAAATAAACCTTTTTTCCTTGCCCGCGCTAATTTTGTTTAATTTTCTCTCCAATTCGTAACAAAAAACTATCGATAACACCAAAACTACAGGGTTACATTGACAAAACTATCGTCATATCATTCATTTTAAATCGCGAATTTTGGGTAGCGAATTTTTGTATGGCAAACCTCGAATTTCAATCGAAGATTTTGTGTCAACCTCGAAAAAAGTAGATAATCTCGTATATGTAAATGGCCTATTAGTTTATTTTTAGTCAAGACAAAAGCTGACTAACTTGTGACTTAGCTCAGTTGCATGGTGAAACTGAAAACGTAAAAAAATCGGCTTAACTAAGCTGAGACCGGTTAGTGAAATAGGGCCTAAGATTTCTCGGCTCAGATGTATTGAGAATAACGGATGCACATTTCCAAACACTCAACACGCTTCTCATATTTATTAAAGGATCTGGGAAATAGAAGCAGAGAAACACTGATTCCACTATTACAACTTTTGCCTCCATCATGGGCAAATATGCCTGAGTGCTTGGGAAAGGCATACATAGTTTTCCCGGCCAATCTCAATACTTTCGTGTCAGATATTATAAAGAAAACTACTCTCTGAGTGAAATAAGCAGATTCTCACAATTTTTGCGTCAGCAGGTAATATCTGCAAAGCTTCTTGGTTAAGCAGACTAGGTTTTCAGCAACATTTTCTTTAACACTGTACGCATATGTCTATGTTAAAATACACATACATATGCATGTTCTCATGTATATACAATGTGTTTATTAGCATCTTTGTTTATACATACATATGTATGTCCTTGAATGATTGCGTTAATGGAAGTCACCGCATTTAGTTGACAATAGAAGCATCTATTATATGGCCCACATGCTCTCGTCAGAAAAGTCACAAAGTAACAAGGACGTGGTTGGGATATGTAGAGCATAGATTCATGCGTGTATGTACATATCGCACGTTTTATTCAATAGGTATTTAACTCAAAAAAAATTTTTTTTGGGAAAACGCAAATAAACTTTTATAATTTCAAATAGTTTCCTTCTACGGCTAAATACAAAATCACTTTTATTTCCGCCATTTTTATCCTTTTGAGTATTTTATAAGGCTATACTCAAAGGCACGACCCAGTTATTGAACAATATGGCAAAATCCCAGAAATCGAAAATTTCGAGTTAAATCCCTATTGCATAAAACGGGCGATATATACATATGTATGGATGTACCATATGGCATATGCGTTATGTGCATTAAATGGAAATATAATGTACTGCATATATATGTACATTTGCATATATTCATATATGTATGTCTACAGATAATTAATTCACTTTCACTAATTTAGGCAATCTAAAATTATCGCATTTCCAAATCAAATGTAATTATCATATACAAAGCTTATGTATGCACTGGCACTATCACATTGAATATCCAATATCTAATAATAATAATATCTAATAATATCCCAGTTGGAATCTACGAGTACAATATAAATTTTGGAAGCATGAATAGGAGCTACTTATACATATATGCATGCCAATATAAATGCTTGTCTATTTCCTCTTTACAAGTATAGGATCTCAGGGCACATACATACTCCAACCCTTCATTTGTATCAATGCTGAAAGCATGCAAAATCAGTAATCAGCATGTATGCTCTTCTTCCCTCGTTGTGACATCTTCTTCGTCTTCACTGTTTACTATATAGTGTTGTCTATTTTATACTCTCCTCCGTATTAGTACCATGATATCATTCCGAAGCTCAATCCAATGGCATCATATATTGGAACATTCAACATTATATTGAACTTTATTGATGCATCTATACTTCTCCTTTTCGAAAAAAATCTATGAATTTTACGTATCATACATTTTACAATTGTAAAAAATTAAATAATGTATACTTTTCATGCATAGAGCATTCATATTTTGGGTGCATAAAATTTATTTATTTTCATTATTATGCATGTTAGTGTCCAGCACGAAATTATTATTTTTAATTTAATTTTTATGCATCATGCTCTGTAGTTACTCACTTTTCCATGCATACAACATGCATACTTCATGTATCAATACATTTGATTTCAACTGGGATGATCAGATATAGCAAAACGAACTTGCATCTGCATCTGTATTGTGTTTACTAATAAATATATTTGTCAGTTCAATAGCAGCATACAGCTTGTATAAGCTGAGGTATATGTATGTAAATGTCATTTGGCTAAAGTGCATCGACGGACACAGATGCTACGAGTACCTACCTACCCACTATGTCAAAAGCAGATTTAATGCATTATCATTATTATTAATTATCATTATTATTAATGTCCCTGTCGCGTCACTGCTCTATCAAATGATTGCTTTTGCATACGCAGTTGATTCATGTGCATTTACATACTTAACCCATATATTCCTAAATTTTTGTTACTGATATTATGATATTACGATATGGGTATCAAATGAAAAGTCTTGATGGGGACTTATACATAGAACTTTTTTAATTGTGATGCCTAGGCCGGGTCCCCAGATATGGGTCAAAACGTGGACCCGGATGGCCCTCGAATGTTTCTGAACGATATTGGTATCCAATTAAAGGTCTTAATGGGGACTTGAATATAGATGACTCCGAAAATTGGGAATCATGGCTTCAATACAGAGATCTCTTCGATGTAATGCTCAACCTGGTTGCTTAAATAAAGGGAACATGAAAAGGAAAAAGAAAGTCGAATGGAATGGAATGGGAATGAGAAAGGGTGGGAAAGGGAGAAGGGAGAGGAAAACAAAATAGAATGGGAGAGGGAAGGGGTGAGAGAGAGATTGGGAGAGGGGAAGGCAGAACGAATAGGAGGGTGAGAGAAAGGGAGGGGTTAGAGAGAGCGATAGGGAAAGGAAAGGGAAAAAAGGAAAAGGAAAAGAAAAAGGAAACGAAGATGAAAGAGAAAGAGAAAGGAAAAAGAAAAGTAGAGGGAGAAGGACATGAAGAGGTAGAGGTATCACGGCCAAGCGAGGTGGATTTACTTTAGTTCTGGATCTCACAAATGGCTTCAACAATATTCGTGAAATTTAGTTACAAGGTATCTCGGGAGCAAACTTCTGAAAAGTTTGATTTTTCCACTATTTTTTTTTTATTTTAATTTTTTATTTCGCTTGCGAGGACCTGCGAAGAAATGGCAGCCCGAGATAAGCGCAGTCATCCAGATACTTTCCATTAAAATAATAAAACAAACTCACTTATTATTTTGCGACATCGTAAATTTTAAGAAATGGAGAATTGTTCCAATTATTTGAGACATAAACTGAGGTTATGCTGGAAACGAAACACGTTTTAGTGTTGCCGCATATTACATAATTACACTACAAGCGGTTTTATCAATAACAATCAACTACACTTTTAGATAATTAACAATTAGTAGGTGTTTTAAAAGTGGGGCGCTGGGCATATATGGGTTAATATGAATGTATGTATGCAGGGTCGTAGCCAGGAATTTTTTTCTTGGGAGGTTTCATAGTTGTGGCGTTTTTTCTTTTTTTTTTTTTTTTGAGAAAAATATATCGTCGCTCCCAACGAAGACTAGCACGGTTCAGTTAGCGTGGAAGACTAACATGCTTCACTTGTTTGGGTGTAAACTAACATACTTCTGTTTGTTAGAAATAAGCTTAGGGGTTAAAAACCGGAGGAGGATGGTCCGAGGAGTGAAAGATATTTGATAAGTAAGTGCAAAAACAATAATTCTTACTGCAATAAAACTTTAAACTTGTACTAGGCCTACTTTTAAGTATGTGCATAGGTTGTGCAAATAAAAAAAAATAGATACGGGTATTTGTAACTTCAGCGAAAAGAATTTTTGATTGAAGTTGTAACCAAAAAAAACTCAAAATTACGTTATCTCAAACCATAAAAAAAATGGTTTTAACCTCAGCAGGTTCATGCCAGCCCTCCCTGAAACCTGAAATTCTTGGTATTTTCTCAAAATAATTATTTGTAAACTAGTGTTTTCAACATATAGCTTTGAATATGATAGAAGTAAAATTTAGCTACCAGAATTTCGTGGGGGGTTCAAACACCCAAACCGCCCCCCCCTAAATACGGCCTTGTATGTATGTAGTTTTAGGCTATAATTTTTAATGATTTGTCTAATTTCTGTTTGGTGTTTAGCGCTTTGCCGATCATACGATTGCGGTTGATACCAGCAATACAAAGCAATTGAGATTATTTATACAATTTAGTAAATAAATCAAAAAAGGTTTATCTCAATTATCAGCATTTACTATCGCAGTGCATGAGACTGATATATATATGTATATATGTATACGTAGTTAAAGAGCGCTCGCGAGCTGTGACCTCTCGATGACCGATATAGAGGGGAAATTAGTTAAATCGCAAGTTCATACGCTGCATATATGAGAGTACTTTTCTTCAAAATGAATTTAACTGAACGACATCGCTTGATCATATGTAAGTAAGTATTGCACTCAGCACTGCATTGCCAATCAATTTCTTCTCCTCAACGTAAACGAAAAAAGATATTAAATGCTAAACTAATTAATTCAAAAATACTATCTAAGAGTACTTATTTTCTCAAAATATAAAGAAATAATACATGTCTTAAAACATTATTGAAAACAAAATTTTTTTTTCATTAGCTATGATACGGTCTTAAATTGAACTTTGTTCTATAACCAGCATAAATTGCATTGGGAGCTTGCTAAAAGCGCATATAACACAAACAATAACCATCATACATCTCAATTGCTAGCCCTTTATTATGATTTACATAAGTACCCACTTACTACGTACACTTCAAAGGCATAAAGCGGCTTGTACTCATATGTCCTACACAACTTTAGTGCGAGGGAATTATTGCTGGATATTTACCCTAAATGCTGCATGCTAAATGCCCACAAGCCCACAAACCACACGGGTATCACATGTTACATTTCCTTTCAGTTAAACGTTTAGCAATTCACTTCTGTGTACGTAAACGTTTTTGGCATTAGACAACAGCATTCAGTTTCTGTTTTATGTTTTCTTTTGTTTTTTTGTTTAGCTTTTGTTTTTGGCTCTTAACTAGCTGACTACTATTATTCTGCTCCCCTGCATTGATTTATGTAATACCATACCGATCTCTGTTACTTCAATGCCTTACAAATGAATGGCTTCGGTTAGTTGGTTGGTTGGTTGGTTGGTTAGTTGAATTGTGGTTCGTTAGCTTGGTTTATATTAGACAGTAAATGTGCTTGGCATTATGCAAGGATGTATATATGTATGTATTATTGTATACTTACTTATATGTATAAGTATCTTGGTATGCATGGCTTTAAGTTAGCGCTTCTATATGCAACAAATATTATTTATGGATTTAAATCGTTTTGTATGGAACTTACATACCCACATTTGCGGAAATACTTAATTAACAAACATAAAGCCAATGAATTTTACACAAAAAGGGTCGCTTCGTTTTTGTTACATATCTACATGCATACGTATTTACATGCAAACCCACATGTCTAGTTAAATTTGTGTTTCCTAAGAGTTTTGTAAGTAAGAAATAGTTTGTTGAATTCTTTGCGTCATAGCCAATTATATTGGTTTTTCATATGTACGTAGATAATTTGTACAATGGAATTATTGTGGCATGGGGATATGCTATTAGATAAATAGAAAAGCCAATGTTGTTGTACATAATAATAATACAATGGCGCTATTATAACTCTGACGAGTTTTATGGCCGAGCTTCTCTCCCAATTCGAGGTGTGCTCCTTTTTTGTTTTTCCTACTAATTGGGTGGACCTACAGTTTTATGCCGGCTCCGAACGGCGAATGCATTTTTTGTGAGAAGCTTTTTCATGGCAGAAATACTCTTGGAGGGTATGCCGCCCACTACCGAGAGGTGACCGCTGCTCTTAAAAAGCCCAATAATTGGATTTTTACTAATTAGAAAAACTGTTTTGGTGTTTTGCTCGGACCGTGGTTTGAACCCGAGATCTCTGGCATAGCAGGCGAGCACTCTACCCACTGCACCACAGCGGCCACACTTGTTGTTGTACATAACTACTTAAAAATTGCAAATATGTACATTAGGGTGGTACCCAAATGTATTGAGAAAAATTCTATATATGATATTTCTTCAACCTCACCCCCTATCTATATGCTAATATAGTCCCCATCGAAGACGGTTAAGGAATGTCGCACAGGGGTAAAAATGCAGACAACTCTAAGGATACTGAAAAACATAAGTTCAACTTTTTATATATCTGGTGGCCAAAATCGAGAGATTTAATTTTTTGAATCTCCTTTGAGCCCTGAGGGACACCCCTTAACCATCTTCGATGCGCACGAAAATTAATAAGTGATATCTTGCTCGCGTTGTTACCGATGTAGGTGGTGAGACCGAAGAAAATTGCTTGTTTGATTTTAAGGGCCACTCTAATGTGCATATATATCGCACGTTTTATTCAATAGGGATTTAACTCAAAAAATTTTGTTTTTGGGAAAACGCAAACAAACTTTTATAATTTCAAAGAGTTTCCTTCTACGGCTAACTACAAAATCACTTTTATTTCCGCCATTTTTATCGTTTTGAGTATTTTATAAGACTAGACTCAAAGGCATGACCCAGTTATTGAAATATATGGCAAAATCCCAAAAATCGAAAATTTCGAGTTAAATCGCTATTGCATAAAACGTGCGATATGTATATATACATATAAATCTATAATAATCTCATTATCGCAAGGGAAGAAACCTTTTAGAAAATATAGAGAAGGGTTCATCCTGCCATAAGCAACTCTGCACTTGGTGTTATTGTTATTTTTCTGCATCCGCTTTGCCTTTTTCCATTTTTTTTATACTCAGCTGTAGTAGTGCACAGAGTATTATAGTTTTAATCACATAACTGTGGATTGTAACAGAATGAAATAATCGAGATAGATATAGACTTATATATATCAAAATGATCAGGGTGAAAAGAGAAATCGATTGAGCCATGTCCGTCCGTCCGTCCGTCCGTCCGTCCGTCTGTCCGTCTGTCCGTCTGAAAACACTCTAACTCGCGCAAAAATTGAGATATTTTGATGAAATTTGGAATGCAAGTTGGTATCGAGACTGGGACGGTTGGTATTGAAAATGGGCAAAATCGGACCATGACCACGCCCACTTTTCCTATATAGAAAAATCGGAAATTTGGTATCTCAGCCACTAATATAGCTAGAGCGATGAAATTTTACCCACGTGTTGAGCTCAGGTCCCTATGAAGAAATTTGGTGAAATTTTAGAAAATGGGAGGTGCCACGCCCACTTATTAAGGGTCAAACATTGAAAGTTTTATATGTCATAACTCAGAAACCGTTGATGATATATCGATAAAATTTGGTATGCGTGATTTACTTACTTAGGCAAATGTTTGGACGAAAAATTTCCAAAATCGGTTGACGACCACGCCCACTTTTATATATGGGTCCTATAAAGTGACTTAATAAAAACATTTTAAGCGATATCTTTGTCAAATATAAAGATATATCATTAAAATTTTATGGAAGGAGTCTAACTACGAACATAAGACAAAACCCGTAAAAATTTTGGAAAATGGGCGTGGCACCGCCTCTTTTTAGAAGCAGGAATATACGAGATTTCTTAGCCTATAACTTGACAAATAATTTATATATAATGACGAAACTTGGTGTGTACACTTTTATTACTTGTGGTAATACATGTTAAAAATTTTAGTGAAACCGGTTGACGGCCACACCCACTTTTATATATGGGTATTATAAAGTGACCTAATAATAACATTTTAAGCATATCTTTGTCAAATGTAAAGATAATTCATTGAAATTTTGTGGTATGATTTCTACAATAGACCGAAAACAAAAAATAGAAAAATTTTGGAAAATGGGCGTGGCACCGCCTCCTTTTAGACAAAGGAATCTGCGATATTTCGGAGCCCATAACTCGACAAATAATTGAGATATTATGATGAAACTTGGTTTATACACTTTTATAACTTGTGTTAATATACACGCAAAAAATTATTGAAATCGGTTTATGACCACGCCTACTTTTTAGCAAAGATATTTCTGAAACACGATTTGGAAATTTTTAACGTGACATCTTTGTAACTGGAAGTCATAAAGGAATGAAATTTTGCACAAAGAATAATATTCATATGCTTAGTTTGATGACTGATAAAAATTTTGAAAATGGGCGTGGCTACGCCCACTTTATGCAGCACTCGCTTTATATAAATTCCATCAAACGCAAACAAACAATGAAAACATACAGCTGAGTATCTAATGTTCGATACCACTCGAACTTAGGCTTCCTTACTTGTTTAATACTGTTTCCCTTCTTTCTTGCCTCTCTTTCCTGCGCCTCTTTCTAGCATTTCGCTTCTTCCCTTTGCGATTACTATTTGTTTTTTTTTTTTCGTTTTTTTCCAACATTTTTTTTAGTGCACTTTCTTCTTAATTTTCCTCTTTATTACTCTTTCTCTACATTTTACATCATCCCCACACTGTATCTAATTTTAAAGAAGAAATACTTAGATTTTCTGCATTTCTTAAAAAGTAAAAGTCATAAAAGTCGCGCTCCACTTCAACTACACCAACATTATCGAGTGAAATTAGAAGCTACTCAGATGGAACATGTTTGTGTCACAAACATAACTCAACTCACATTCTGGGTTGCAAAAATAAGAATTTCTAATGCTCAATCATGGAAAGAATTTTCCATAAGCGTCATAGTTTACAAAATATTTCGTTCCCAAACAAGCAGCTTAGACAACAACAAACATTGGATTCACTGCAAAATACTATACCTTTTATGATTTAAAATGTTACTGACATGAAACATAATTGCGCGCATATAATCGGTAAGCAATTGACGAGTTATTGATGGCATAAAAATTTGTACCGCTAGATGGCGCTTGGCTAATGAAGTCACCAAATCCCTAAATTTAAGGCACAGCTTAGCCAAAATACAGCAGTTGCGTCGCAAGAATTTAAAAAAAGGAAAATGTTGGTAGAAAACAACGCCTTCCTTACATTTCAGTTTTTTTCGTTTTCTTTCACGAATACATATGTAAATATAATACCCTTTCAGAACATGCCGACACCGCATGAAAATATTTACATGAATATGTATGTACATTAGAGCGGGTCCATTTGTATGGGAGTGAAAAAAGTGAAAAATCGCATACGCGGATAATGTTCTAAGGACTATTCTAAGTAACTTTGCCAAAGAAACCATGGGTCTTAAACCAATTCTTAGTCCGCGGGTTTTAAGCCGAAGTTTTTTTGACAGGTAAAAAAAAATTTTGTATTTCGTAGGCAGACAAAAATGATTCGAACTTCTTACCAAGAAGCCAAGATATACTTTTCCCAAGGATTTTGATGTTCTGAATCCGAATCTGAAGTCAAAATGACCAAATTCGAAACAGTTTTCGAGATATCTTCACCAAAAGATGCAATTGCAAAAAGTGCAATTTTCTTCAAATTTTGGAGTTAGGGCCAGCCGAAAGTTATGATTTCATTTAAAGTCTACGACCATTGTCTAAACAAATAGGCTTTGCATTTTCAAATGCCGTTATCCTTATTAACGTGTCTTTTTTGGTCTCCGAGATATCGCTGTTTTAAAATCTGCATACTTTTCAGTGCGTACACAATGTATTTTTTTCTTTAAAATACTTGCATTTCTTTGCTGTCATTTTTAACATGTTGCTGTTTCTTCTACTTTGTCAAACTACGGCTCCACCAATATACCAAACATCCAACAGCCGCACTATTTCTCCGCATTCAACGGTTGTGTCGTGCTCATCGGGTCCAACATTTTAGAATACATCCACCAGGTTGCGATAAATCACAGGTTTTCGATTTTGTTGCATTAACCGATTCCACAAATTATTAGTACTTCCACCAATTGCGATAATTCACAAGTTTCATCATCTTTGTTGCAATCACCGGTTCCACCAAATATGATCACTTCCACCAATAGAGATAATTCATGGGTTCATCGGTTTTCGTTCCATTCATTCACCGGTTCCACCAATAATCAGCACCTCCGCCAATAGCGATAATTCGCCGGTTTCATCGTTTTTGTTGCATTAACCGGTTCCACAATTTATGAGCACTTGAACAAATTGCCATTTCACCGGTTTCATCATTTTTGTTGCATTCACCGGTTCCACCAAATATGATTACTTCCACCAATAGCGATAATTCACGGGTTCATCGCTTTTGTTGCGTTCGCCGGTTTCACTAATAATGAGCACCTCCACCAATAGCTATAATTCACCGTTTTTGTCGTTTTTTTTTTATTCATCGGTTGCACCAATAATGAGCTCTTCCACCAATAGCGATAATTTACCAGTTTTATCGATTTTGTTGAATTCACCGCTTCAACCAATTGCGATAATTCACCGGTTTCATCGTTTTTTGTTGAAGTCACCAGATCCACCAATTATGGTCAAGAAACAGCAACATGTTAAAAATTACAGCAAAGAAATGCAAGTATTTTAAAGAAAAAAATACATTGTGTACGCACTGAAAAGTATGCAGATTTTAAAACAGCGATATCTCGGAGACCAAAAAAGACACGTTAACAAGGTCAAGGGCATTTGAAAATGCAAAGCCTATTTGTTAAGACAATGGTCGTAGACTTTAAATGAAATCATAACTTTCGGCTGGCCCTAACTTCAAAATTTGAAGAAAATTTCACTTTTTGCACTTGCATTTTTAGGTCAAGATATCTCGAAAACTGTTTCGAATTTGGTCATTTTGACTTCAGATTCGGATTCAGAACATCAAAATCCTTCGGAAAAGTATATCCTGGCTTCTTGGTAAGAAGTTCGAATCATTTTTGTCAGCCTACGAAATACAAAATTTTTTTTTACCTGACAAAAAAACTTTGGCTTAAAACCCGCGGACTAAGAATTGGTTTAAGACCCATGATCTCTTTGGCAAAGTTGCTTAGAATAGTCTATAGAACATTATCCGCGTATGAGATTTTATCGAAAAATAATCGACATACATATGTACAATGTATAAGTACATACATATATGCAAATGTATTCCTCCCATATGCGCATACCTCTGCAGGCACATACGAAGGCACACATGTCGGCAACAGCAGGAGTAAGGGCTAAACGCACAAAAGGCACCAGCACCAGCGCATCAGCAAAAGTCAAAAGCGCAAACTGACTTCCGACCATAAAACAATGCGCAATGCAAGTGAATTACAAAAAAAAAACCAACCAACAACCAAGGAACACACATATTGACTGCCTGCTGCCTGCTATTTCCACCGCATACGGTATACCGCAAGATAAGTAAATCTTTACGGCCTATCCACAGATACAAAAATGGAAAAATGCTAGAAAACAAAAAAAAAACAAAGAAATAAAAATGCAGAGCAAATAAAACGAAGCAATAAAGGAAAAGATGAATGGTAAGCAAAAGGGAAAATAAAGTAAAATTATTGGCATAACAACCGACAAAGCTGGCATATTTTTGTATGCTGCTCCGGCACAACACCCCCGCCAAACCCCTCTTGCTTCGCTGCCCTAAAGTTGCTGAAGTGCAAGAAAATCTTCCAAATGGTTACACCACTAATATTCGAATGGGAAGGATTATTTAAGGATGAACTTATAACTTCACTTGCCGCAATATTTATATGCGGGTGTATATGCGTGTTTGTTTGAATAAGTACATAAATGTATGTACATTATGCAATTGAGTCTATGACAGCGATTACGAGGTTGAGAACGAGGACGATTACGCGCGTCGATACGTGCAACGCTCGCTATTCCTTGCCAGCCAACCGTATAAAGGAAAAGGCAAAGAGGACGAGTAAAACGTAAATGTGAGCTTTTGTAAAAGCAAACAAAGTTTTTATAACCAAATGTAAGATGCAATCATTGTCATCGAGACAGCGTGTAGCGTCAAAAAAATTAAAGAACGAAGAGGTCGCTTTGAACCCAAAGTCCTAAAAAAATAATATTTTGAAGCTCGTTAGAGGGCTAAATTGTTCTAAAAATTATTCGACATAAAATTTCACTTAGGGTCACCTCAGACAAAATCTTTGTACACAGCGCTTTTCACCTGATTTACCCTACATAGGTCTACCTTTTCTGCTGCCTTTGGCGGGTTTCAAAAGAAATGCTCAGTTCATCTTAATTACTCCACATAAATAAAGAAGCATTTTCAGCCATGCCGAATATTTTCTTTAATTAGGTATATCTTATTGAAACTGGTCCGATTTTCAACGACCCACCTTTTCGCTTTCGAAAAAGTTGATTTCAAAATTATCACTTTATCTTTTGTCAACTTATTTTCTTAACACCTTACCAATTCGCTGCACGAAAAGGAAGCAGAGATAGCATTCCAGGTGGAGCGATGGCCAATTCATTTGACAGCTTTTCTGCCGGGTTGCTATAGCTTAAACACTGTTAACTATCAAAACTGGGTATAGAAAAAACGAATTTCCCACACATGTGTTAAACTATGTAAACTCTTTTGGCTTTTTGTTGCATTTTGTTTCTGTTCTAAGTAATACGTGCCAACTGCAAAAGTGAGTTAAAATAAAAATCGAGTGGATTTCGCGTCGCGTACTAGTTCATCCAAATGCATTTGTAGATGAAAAGTTTTTAAGCAAATGCAAAAGCCACGCAGGCGGTCGAGCATAAGAAAACTAAACACAAACAACGCCGCACACACACATGCGCGCACTAAGTGCAGTTAGACAACTGTAAACGGTTGTGCAGCGAAATGTGCAATTCATGCAAATAAATAAAAGCAAATAATTTGAAAAGGGTGCGTTTGCGAGTATTGAAATGTTAGAAGTTGTTGGAGGGCTTTGTTGGAGAGGATTAAATAATATGTTGGTTTGTATGGTAAGCTTTTATAAAGCAAAATGGCCGACTATATGCCTAAATAAAGAAAGATATTTAAGTCATTACTGTCAACATAATAATAATAATAATAATAATAATAATAATAATAATAATAATAATAATAATAATAATAATAATAATAATAATAATAATAATAATAATAATAATAATAATAATAATAATAATAATAATAATAATAATAATAATAATAATAATAATAATAATAATAATAATAATAATAATAATAAAAATAATAATAATAATAATAATAATATAATAATAATATAATATAATACAATGGCGCTATTATAACTCTGACGAGTTTTATGGCCGAGCTTCTCTCCCAATTCGAGGTGTGCTCCTTTTTTTGTTTTTCCTACTAATTGGGTGGACCTACAGTTTTATGCCGGCTCCGAACGGCGAATGCATTTCTTGTGAGAAGCTTTTTCATGGCAGAAATACTCTCGGAGGGTATGCCGCCCACTGCCGAGAGGTGACCGCTGCTCTTAAAAAACCCAATAATTGGATTTTTACTAATTAGAAAAATTTGTTTGGCTCGGACCGTGGTTTGAACCCGAGACCTCTGGCATAGCAGGCGAGCACTCTACCCACTGCACCACAGCGGCCAATAATAATAATAATAATAATAATAATAATAATAATAATAATAATAATAATAATAATAATAATAATAAAAATAATAATAATAATAATAATAATAATAATAATAATAATAATAATAATAATAATAATAATATTGTACTGCAAACGAAAGAAATAAATTTGAAGCTTTCAAACACCAACTGCAACTCAGCAGACCAACATATTGCAGGAAATAAAAGCGCAATGTAAACAAACACAAAAATTGCTAAAAAAAACAAACCAGAGGCTAAAAACAAGCTGCACATATGAATCGATCTACCAACACGCATAAAAACATGCAATTTTGAGAGCGGAAGCAGCAAGAGTAGCAGTAAAAAAAAAAAAACAACAAACAACATAAATGCGAGATAAAAACAAATCGTTTGCGCCTCTAGATAGGCTACAGCAGCAGCAAAAAAAAAAACAAAAGCAAAACAGGCGGCAGGCCATGAAGCACTCGCACTCACACTCACACGTCATCAATGCAATTTTCCGATACGCTCTCAACTTTACACTCATTTTTCGCACAGTTTTCGTGAGCGTGCGCGCTCATATAAAAAATACTGGGAAATGAGTGAGCACACACGAGCAAGGCAGCATCCACATGGACAGATAAGCACACATGCATACATTCTAATAAACGACATATCATCACTGCGCTGTCTGTAAATAATTTGTCTGCTGCGGCTGCTGCGCTGGCTCTGTCGCTAGCACACCGCTGCCTGTTTCGGCTGTGCGCCTTTGGATACTTGCTTTCGATGATGCTTTCGGCCAACAAATTGCTTTGCTGGCTTGTCAGTCTATCGTGGATTAGCTTGGCGTTCGTAACATTTTCCGCACAAAATACGAATAGCTAGACGCGCTACCAACAACAAACGTGTGTACGCGTTCGAAGTAGTGCCAAAATACTTATAGACCAAAAAAAATGGAATTTGTGTGAGAGTACGTGTGTTTTGGTGTGTACGCGTGTACTTGGAAGAAAATATATGTAGCTAAATACGTACAAATAAATTGAATAGAAACTATTTCATGTTTATTTGCTGTGAATGAGTGGTATATGGTATATACATATACGTATAAATTATTTCATGCATATTTATATATGTAAATATATATAAAAGGAATATACATATATATATTTAAGTTATTAAAACAAAAGGGGCAAAAATGAAAAGAAAATATCGCAGCTGATTCGCCAAAGGCAAGAAAATCAACAGCAAAAGCAACACGAGAAAAAAGAAAATATATATTTATAGAACTGAAAGTGTGTTCAAAAGTGGATTTCATTATTTCATTGTGCGTTCGCGTAGTAAATGCGAACAAACTACACACAATCAGACATACACACATATAGTACCCATGGCCATACATATATGCATACACATGTGCCCGAGTGTTATTCACCATTGAGCGCTCCTCATCACTACTAAGTAAAATCAAATTTATACATATTTTTATATATAGGTATTTATACATACATATGTATGTAAATATGTACATAAACCCAGAAGAAAAGTTGTCAATATTTCTGCTTTAAAAGGTGTCATAAAACCAGCTTGTAAATAAGAAAATGCCCATTTATGGTTTGCTTTACATGCTTCACTCTCCAGAAGCGAGTTCTGAACGTCTTAAGCAAATAAGCCGAAGAAAGCTGTAAAAAATTTCAAATCAACTGCCAAGACAAGACCTTGCAATTTTGCTCATTTCATAGAAAAACTAATTAACGATATCAACCAGATGGTAAAGCCCTCTGGAAGGGGGAAAGGGGAAGAGCTTCCATTCTGTTGAGTTTAGGTAACCCCTCAGAGCTGATGTCCTTGAGTTCCGAGAAGTTGTCGAATAAAGGCTTGCCAAGGAATTTCATTCTGTCTAGGCAGTGTGAACGACATTCGCATAGCAGGTGTTCCACCATCTCCTACGCTCCTGGAAGTTTACAGCTGCGCGACACATAGTGTTATAATCCAATCCCAAACGGACCGCGTTATTACCAATAATCCAATGTAACGTGAATAGCGCAATTAAGCAGAAAATGTTCCTCCTATCACGGCTCAGGAACACATCTCATTGCATGAAGGCCACAGACTTTTGCAGATCACGCAGCTTCGCAACCGCTTCCATCTGGTGTTAGCCTACTCGAAGCAGTGCCGAGTGATTCAACCCTTGACGAAGCCCACGCCTTCGCGATATCGCCTTGCTTGGTCAGCTCATCAGCCATTTCGTTTTCCTTAATGTCGCGGTGCCCCGGCACCGAGATCGTAAAAACGCTATGTCGACATGCTAATCGCTGTGACTCACTCCCTACACTGCCGCCTGAATAGGCCTGATGAAACTGTTGTAGATCCCAGAGCCTTCAGAGCCGCCTGATTATCCGAGAAAATTCCTATCCTTTTTCCGACACTGGCACTTTCTGTTGCAAGTAGAAGTTTGCAGGCCTCCTGTATGGCGAAAACTTCTGATTTGAAAACGCTCGCCGTTTCCGACGAAAGTTGTGAAAGTGTCCGGCTGAATTGCGAAGATACGTGCTCCCACTCCGCATGTCATTTTTGACCCTTCAGTGAAAACTGAAACATCGAATATCTGCACAGCCTGGCAATTGTTTGTATGGAAAAAATGTTAGCCTATTAATATATAGATAGTGGGCACATTTGCCAACGAAGCAAAAACGAAGTAAATCAAAAATGGTACAAACCTAAAAACTTTATTTATTAATTATAAAGAAATTAAATAATTTATAGAACAAACTAGCTGGCCCGGCAGACGTTGTTCTGCCTAAAATGTATTCCTATAAAGCTATAAAACTGTAAATTCTCTGAACAAAAGAGATATATGTACATATATTCGCCGCGACAAACCTAATTTCTCCTATCCCCATCTCTATCTCTATCTTTATCTCTATCTCTATCTCTATCTCTATCTCAATCTCTATCTCTATCTCTGTCTCTATCTCTATTTCTATCTCTGTCTCTATCTCTATTTCTATCTCTATCTCTATTTCTATCCCTATTTCTATCTCTATCTTTATCTCTATCTTTATTTCTATCTCTATTTCTATCTCTATCTTTATCTCTATCTTTATTTCTATCTCTATTTCTATCTCTATTTCTATCTCTATCTCTATCTCTATCTTTATCTCTATCTCTATCTGTATCTCTATCACTATCTTTATCTCTATCTCTATCTCAATCTCTATCTCTATCTCTATCTCTGTCTCTATCTCTATTTCTATCTCTGTCTCTATCTCTATTTCTATCTCTATCTCTATTTCTATCCCTATTTCTATCTCTATCTTTATCTCTATCTTTATTTCTATCTCTATTTCTATCTCTATCTTTATCTCTATTTTTTTCTTTTCTATCTCTATCCCTATTCCCATTCCTATCACTATCTCAAAATGTATGGGAAAATATTTTTTTTTGCATTTTTCGGGAATTTTATTGGATATTCTCCTATTCTGAATTGGTGTCAATCATCGAAATCGGTGCAGGCGTTCTTGAGTTATACACGTTTGTACTAACGCCACTTCCTTTTATATATATAGATATACAAAATATATGGGAAAATATTTTTTTTTGCATTTTTCGGGAATTTTATTGGATATTCTCCTATTCTGGCCAGAGGACAATCTGAATTTGTCTCAATCATCCAAATCGGTGCAGGCGTTCTTGAGTTATACGCGTTTGTACTAACGGCACTTCCTTTTATATATATAGATATACAAAATACATGTGAAAATATTTTTTTTTTTGCATTTTTCGGGAATTTTATTGGATATTCTCCTATTCTGGCCAGAGGACAATCTGAATTTGTCTCAATCATCCAAATCGGTGCAGGCGTTCTTGAGTTATACGCGTTTGTACTAACGCCACTTCCTTTTATATATATAGGTTATATGCCTATGCACTGCTCCTGACTCATACGAACACATCCATATCAATTTTATGTGTATATGAGTATGTTAAATGTGCAAAACAGCCTGGCAATTGTTTGTATGGAAAAAATGTTAGCCTATTAATATATAGATGTTGGTTTGTATGGTAAGCTTTTATAAAGCAAAATGGCCGATTAGATGCCTAAATAAAGAAAGATATTTAAGCCATTACTGTCAACATAATAATAATAATAATAATAATAATAATAATAATAATAATAATAATAATAATAATAATAATAATAATAATAATAATAATAATAATAATAATAATAATAATAATAATAATAATAATAATAATAATAATAATAATAATAATAATAATAATAATAATAATAATAATAATAATAATAATAATAATAATAATAATAACAATAATAATAATAATAATAATAATAATAATAATAATAATAATAATAATAATAATAATAATAATAATAATAATAATAATAATAATAATAATAATAATAATAATAATAATAATAATAATAATAATAATAATAATAATAATAATAATAATAATAATAATAATAATAATAATAATAATAATAATAATAATAATAATAATAATAATAATAATAATAATAATAATAATAATAATAATAATAATAATAATAATAATAATAATAATAATAATAATAATAATAATAATAATAATAATAATAATAATAATAATAATAATAATAATAATAATAATAATAATAATAATAATAATAATAATAATAATAATAATAATAATAATAATAATAATAATAATAATAATAATAATAATAATAATAATAATAATAATAATAATAATAATAATAATAATAATAATAATAATAATAATAATAATAATAATAATAATAATAATAATAATAATAATAATAATAATAATAATAATAATAATAATAATAATAATAATAATAATAATAATAATAATAATAATAATAATAATAATAATAATAATAATAATAATAATAATAATAATAATAATAATAATAATAATAATAATAATAATAATAATAACAATAATAATAATAATAATAATAATAATAATAATAATAATAATAATAATAATAATAATAATAATAATAATAATAATAATAATAATAATAATAATAATAATAATAATAATAATAATAATAATAATAATAATAATAATAATAATAATAATAATAATAATAATAATAATAATAATAATAATAATAATAATAATAATAATAATAATAATCATAATAATAATAATAATAATAATAATAATAATAATAATAATAATAATAATAATAATAATAATAATAATAATAATAATAATAATAATAATAATAATAATAATAATAATAATAATAATAATAATAATAATCATAATAATAATAATAATAATAATAATAATAATAATAATAATAATAATAATAATAATAATAATAATAATAATAATAATAATAATAATAATAATAATAATAATAATAATAATAATAATAATAATAATAATAATAATAATAATAATAATAATAATAATAATAATAATAATAATAATAATAATAATAATAATTGTAGTCACCAAGACACTCAACGAAAGTTTTCGTTAGTGTAAGCAGTCCTTTGCCGGATATATGCGGTACGCCCGGGTACTAGTCCCTTCTGACACTAGCACGACTGTCGTGCAAACGATTTTTTTGGTCACTGTGGTGCAGTGGGTAGAGTGCTCGCCTGCTATGCCAGAGGTCTCGAGTTCAAACCACGGTCCGAGCAAAACATCAAAACAATTTTTCTAATTAGTAAAAATCCAATTATTGGGTTTTTTAAGAGCAGCGGTCTCCTCTCCGCAGTGGGCGGCATACCCTCCGAGAGTATTTGTGCCATGAAAAAGCTTCTCACAAAAAATGCATTCGCCGTTCGGAGGCGGCATAAAACTGTAGGTCCACACAATTAGTAGGAAAAACAAAAAGGAGCACACCTCGAATTGGGAGAGAAGCTCGGCCATAAAACTCGTCAGAGTTATAATAGCGCCATTGTATTATTATATTATCATTCTAGGCATGTGGATTTTAGTCGCATTCGTTACCACGCGTACATTCTAGACCCCCTAACCCGTTGGGGGAATGAGTGAGAATGAGTGTCGCTCAGTCCTTTCTTTTCCTACTGGGGAGATATGTATGTAAATATAACCGAATATGAACTAATTTTTTTGTAAGCGAACTTGCATGGCAATATCAGCGCCTATGTGCATTGTGTGTGTGTGTGTTTGTATGCCACGTGTAGTGGTAATAAGTGCTTTCATGCATTGGCAACTGCGGCAATATAGCCACAATCACATAAATATATGTATACATATAACGTATCTATACAATTTTAATGCTTTTCACTAAAAACAAAAAGAAAAAAGTGTTTTTTTTTCTTTAACACAAACGAAGTAGGTATTACAAGAAAATGGTGGAAGAAGGAGCGCCAGCTTCTGCTGGTCGTAGCGAAGGAAACGGCGAACAAAAAATAATATTTTATAAAAGAATTTTGCGAGCAACTGCAAAATGTATAGATGCAAGCATATACATACATACACGTATGTTCATATGTAAGTATGTATGTATATTAGGGTGGGGCGATTTGTATGGAGGGAAATTAATCGATACCGCGCAATCGAAATTCGGAGTCCTCTCATCTTTCTGAGTAGGAAACACCTCTACGACATTTTTCTAAAACTAATTTTGATGTTCCGTAATTTGGTTTTTATTAACCAAGACGAATTTTTGAAAATAAAAATTGGGCAAAAATCGACAAAAAAATATCCAGGCCAATATGCACATCGAATAGAAGCAGAATTTTATGCTGAATCCAGATACGAAATCGAAACTAAAATCGGATGATCCGTTTTCGAGATATAGCCTGATTTACGGTTATGGAGGCTGAATGCCGAAAATCGCATATTTTCGCGATTATCTCTTGCTGTGTACAATATGTCTTAAAGTTTTTTGCAAATTTCTTAAAGATAGGTCAATACAATATATGGGCAATATTTTAAAATACTAATTTATCTTCCTGTATGGGAAAACTAGAATGCACTCTTTTTTCCTTGGCCCAAAAGCGCGGTATGGGATCTCCATGTTATAGTCATCCGATACCGATGATTTTCGCCGGCAGCGCTTTGTGTACAATAAATGCTCTAAATACAAAATTTCAGAATTTTAGCTGCAAAAATTGAGGAGTTATAACCCAAAACGTAGACGTATGCTGTTTGGGACTTGTTTTTTATACTCAGCTGTACTAGTACACAGAGTATTATAGTTTTAATCACATAACGGTGGATTGTAACAGAGTGAAATAATCGAGATAGATATAGACTTATATATATCAAAATGATCAGGGTGAAAAGAGAAATCGATTGAGCCATGTCCGTCCGTCCGTCCGTCTGTCCGTCCGTCTGTCCGTCCGTCCGTCTGTCCGTCCGTCTGTAAACACTCTAACTCGCGCAAAAATAGAGATATTTTGATGAAATTTGAAATGCAAGTTGGTATCGAGACTGGGACGGTTGGTATTGAAAATGGGCGAAATCAGACCATGACCACGCCCACTTTTCCTATATAGAAAATATCGGAAATTTGGTATCTCAGTCACTAATATAGCTGGAGCGATGAAATTTTACCCACGTGTTGAGCTCAGGCCCCTAGGAAGAAATTTGATGACATTTTGGAAAATGGGCGGTGCCACGCCCACTTATTAAGGGTCAAACCTTGAAAGTTTTATATGTCATAACTCAGAAACCATTGAAGATATATCGACAAAATTTGGTACGCGTGATATACTTACTTAGTCAAATATTTGGACGAAAAATTTCCGAAATCGGTTGAGGGCCACGCCCACTTTTATATATGGGTCTTATAAAGTGACCTAATAAAAACATTTTAAGCAATATCTCTGTCAAATATAAAGATATATCATTGAAATTTTATAGCAGGAGTCCAACTGCGGACATAAAACGAAAAACACAAAAATTTTGGAAAATGGGCGTGGCACCGCCTCTTTTTATAAACAGGAATATACGAGATTTCTGAGCCCATAACTCGACAAATGATTAATGACTAAACTTGGTGTGTACACTTTTATTACTTGTGGTAATACATGTTGAAAATTTTGGCGAAATCGGTTGACGACCACGCCCACTTTTATATATGGGAACTATAAAGTGACCTAATAAAAACATTTTAAGCGATATCTTTGTCAAATGTAAAGATAATTCATTGAAATTTTGTGGCATGAGTTCTACAATAGATTGGAAACAAAAAATAGAAAAATTTCGGAAAATGGGCGTGGCACCGCCTCTTTTCAGACAAAGAAATCAACGAGATTTCGGAGCCCATAACTCGACAAATAATTGAGATATTATGACGAAACTTGGTTTATACACTTTTATAACTTGTGTTAATAGCCACGCAAAAATTTATTGAAATCGGTTTATGACCACGCCTACTTTTTAACAAAGATATATCTGGAACACTCTTTGGGAATTTGTAACGTGACATCTTTATAACTAGAAGTCATAAAGGAATGAAATTTTGCACAAAGAATAATATTCATATGCTTAGTTGGATGACTGATAAAAATTTAGAAAATGGGCGTGGCTACGCCCATTTTATGCAGCACTCGCTTTATATTAAGTGCACCGTGTTTCCATCAAACGCAAACAAACAATGAAAGCATACAGCTGAGTATCTAATGTTCGATTCCACTCGAACTTAGGCTTCCTTACTTGTTTACTTTAGTCAACTCTAAAAAAAACTCAAGGTTACTCATACGCCATAGCGTACTATTGGAAGCAAAAAACAAATTTCAGAAGCATAAGTCTACGTTTTAGGGAATAACTCTTCAATTTTTGCAGCTAAAATTCTGAAATTTTAGATTTGGAGCATTTATTGGACACAGAGCGCTGTCGGCGAAAATCATCAGTATCGGATGGCTATAACATATAGAACCCATACCGCGATTTTGGGCCAATGAAAAAAGAGTGCATTCTAGTTTTCCTATACCGGAAGATAAATTAATATTTTAAAGTACTGTTCATATATTGTATTGACTTATATGTAAAAAGTTTGCAAAAAAAATTAAGATGTATTGTACACAGCAAGAGATAATCGCAAAAATATGCGATTTTGGGCATTCAGCCTCCATAACCGGAAATCACGCTATATCTCGAAAACGGCTCATCCGATTTTAGTTTCGATTTCATATCTGGATTCAGCATAAAATTCTGCTTCAAATGGATGTGCATATTGGCCTGGATATTTTTTGTCGATTTTTGCCAAATTTTTATTTTCAAAAATTCGTCTTGGTTCATAAAAACCAAATCCGGAACATCAAAATTAATTTTAGACAAATGTCGTGGAAGTGTTTTCTACTCAGAAAAATGAGAGGAATCCAAATTTCGATCGCGCGATATAGGTTAGTAAATCGCCCCACCCTAATGTATATATCCACATACCACATCTATGCGGCATTGGTGTGAACGACCAACAAATGAAGGTAGCAAAGCAAAAGCAAAAAAGGCAAAATGTTCAGAAAACAGACGAACAAAAGCAAAAATATATTGAAAAATTTTGACAAAACAAACGAATAAAAGCGAATGGAAAAAATATAAAATATATGAAAATTGTTGAAAACATTGAGAATTGCGTGTGCGATATGAAAGCAAAAGGCAAAATTGAGCATAAAATGCTACTAGAAGCTTTTTAGTGTTTTTTTTAGTGGTTTTATTGTTTTTCGCGTAGCCACCAAAAAAAAAAAACAAAGTGGAACGAGTGAAAGGATTTTTAGTTTCAGCATTTCTTATCCTCACATGTAGTATTTAATCATGCGCTTATAAAATAAAAATTTACGTAAAAGCAAAGCAAATGAAAAATATCATCGTTCAATTTGAATAAGCTTTGTAAAAGTTTTGAATGAAACCAAGGCTAACGCGCGAATACCTACACAATTAATGTATTACAGCATTGCATGGCGACGGACGGCTCCCTAAAAATATAAAAAAGTACGAGTACGCAATGCCATTTAGTAAAGCGCGTTGCTCATTTGGACGGCAGCTCCCTGTCCCCACTAACCATTTTTTCGGGCGCTGCTCAAAAACACTTTTGTAAATTACAAAGGCCTCATTTGTAGCAAACTCAGCAAAATTTGGGCATGTTTTTTCGTGTGTAATTGTGTTTGTGCCCTCCTGTGTGTGTGTTTTTTTTTTGCGTCTTGCAACTTTTGAAATTTTTTTGCAAATACTCGGCGTTAATAACTAACAAACACAATTGAAAAACTTGATATTTTTCTTTATTCTTCTTAACTACTATGTAAATGCTTTATCTTTTAATGTTAAAAGAAGATATGTTTAAAGAAAATTTGTAATTAAAGTAACCAGTAAGTAATGGATCAACTAAATTTAAGATAGGACAGAATCAAATTCAACCAGATATAGGTGTTTTTTTTAACTAAAATTGGAATGCAATTTTTAGACTCATTTATTTTTAAAATGCGCACTTTGCTTTTGGTTCTGAACTCGGATTCTTTGTCACAAAGGATCATATTTTACTGCTGCATTTTTATATTTGCTACGTTTTTACGCAAATTAAAGAAAAGTCCATTTTGAAAAAAAAAATATTTAAAAAAGAGAGGTACGTTTAGTTTTATACTAAAAATTAATTTTTTAAAACATCTAGTTCCAAAAAACACACTCTTCGATTATATAAGCTTCACTTAATGTTATGAAAAAAACAGAATAATAAAATTTTATATCCTTCTCTACACCAACTATTTCAAATACACACTAAAATTTCTCACTTTGAAAAAAAATTATTTTTTGGAAATTTTGCCATGTTTGTGTATGGATAACTCCCAACTGAAAAACGATGGAAAGCTCAAAATTGGGCCAGAAGTGTAGAATTTTTAGGGAACAATACTGCGATTTTATTTTTTTGAATAACTCATTATTTAAAAACTGAATTTTGAGCACGATCGGCTCCAGTGTGCGTCGTCTGGCTGTGCCCTTTGAATTTCATTGTCATTTCAAAATTAAAAAATGAACAGCGCAAGAAAAGTAAAAAAAAATGAACAATTCCACTGTACTGTAACTATGCAGCCTTCAATTTCAAAAAATTACTGTCAACTCTTGCAGTACTATGGAAATTTTTACAGCACAGCAAAAGGCAAACATAATTTCGAGTTTCTGCATTTGTTTTTTTTTTTTGGTTATTGTTTTTTTATGAGAACACAATCGAAATTGTAATGTAAAAAAAAAAACACAACAAATTTCAAAAAGATGTACTGAAAACAGGAGCAGCATATTTTAGAGACTGTTGCTGTTTTGCTGACAGTTTTTCAAACACTGGCAGATATCGTCCAAATGAGATTTTTTTTTCATAAATAAACGCCGCAACTTTAAGTTTATATCATTTAATTTATATAAAGACTCGTAACTAACTTATTTTATAGCATACAATATTTTTTTAAGTCTGCCTGTCTAGTTATCTTTTGCATTAAATGGTTAACCACGATGCTTTCATTTTGTCATACGGGGCGTATGAGTAACGTGCAAGCCATTGGATAGAATTCTAATACTAGCCATACACCTTGCAAGTTTTTATACAACCTGAGCAAGTTGCGCTGGAAATCGCAACGTTTTTGGGGCTGTTGTATGAAATTGTGTATCGGTTGTATGAAAAATCAAAAAGTTTTGATTTTTTGGCAAGTTGTACAACTTGGTTGCATCGTTTGGGGACATGTTGTTCAACATTTCATTTTATGAGAATTCTTGAAGTGAACACATCAAATTAAAATAAGTAAAAATAAGCGAATTCAACACAAAAAACATAAATATTTGTAGAATAAATAACGAAAAATGGAAAGCTAGCAGGAACCACTTTTTTGCAATTTTTTTTTCTTTTAATTAATCGTGCTTTTGCAGTACGTTCTTCTTCTTCCCACAAGCGCAATATTATTCTATTCCACCTTCACTCAAAGTAATTTTTTATAAAATGAGATTGTACAACTAGGTTGTTGCACCGTATGTAGGCAAACAGTCCAACACGATTGCAACCGAGTTGGGTCAACGGTCGCACCGTGTATGGCTACGGTAACGAACACTAATCCATATAAAATGTAGGCTTATGTAAGGTCCCCACAAACAGAAGCGATACGATACAGCCCACATATCCAATTGTGCATGATGCTATACGATTTTGCATATGTGGGCTGTATCGCTTCTGTTTGTGGGGACCTGTACATGCTTGACTGATTTTAATGCATATTCGGAAGAATATTTTTCATATTTTTTTTCGTAGCCACAACATACTTTAAGGGCTTATCCAGCAGAAACGTTTAAATAAAACTTTTCATACCTTTCATGAAAATTAAATGGTATTATAATTTTGTGCCGAAACTCAAATCTTAAAAATACCAGAAGGAGGCATCACAGACTCACCAATATATACTGATATGATCAGAATGATTAGCTGAGTCGTTTAAGCCATGTCTGTCTGTACGTCCATCCGTCTGTGTGAACGCAAACTAGTCGCTCAATTTTTGAGATATTTGATTAAAATTTTGTATACGGTGAGTTTTGATGTTCAGTTGATCATTTCTCGGAATCGACCGAATCGGACCACTATAACATATACACAGCTGCCATACAACCAATTGTTCAGATATTGACATTATGGCTATAACTTCTCCATTTAAACAGCTAAGGACATGAATGTTACAGCGATGGTACTTATATTGACTCAAATAATGTTACCGAAAATTATCAAGATCGGACCACTGTAACACACTAAACCCTTAAACTAACGCCTAATAAAAGCGGAATGTTTTATATCTTTGCGAATTCTGTTTCCAGCAGGCACTCGTTGAAATGCCCATATAGACAGTGATGGGTGGGATAGTGAGCTAGAGTTTGTGAAGCAATGTATTCTTCAACAAGACCTGTAAGGTAACGTAGTAATGTGGGACCATCTTGTGCCGTACGTTGTAGCATTGCAGCAAGATATTGATCTGGAACACACTTCCTGACTGAATCAAGCTTGGCTCCGAAATCACTACTTTGAAATGCTTGACTGACCTACTCAATCATCAGACCCCAACTCAATCCAAAATGCATGGCTTGAGGTCAAGCGTGTAATTTCGAACTCTCCCACTGACTGGCTTAATTTTGAGGATTTATGGCAAAATCCTCAAAATGCTTGGCACAGCGTTAGCAGAAACTCTTATAGAACTGTAAATGGAGTCTATGACAAGATGAAAAGAGACCGTAGTAAAAGCAAAAGCGGGTCATATTAATTTCTAAATAAAGAAACACGCCAGTATCTAAAAATTGATCACATCTCTTAAGCCGAGATCACGCGATTTACGCATTTGTACAAAAAATGACAAATTTAAATTTGTCCACATTTGCCCATTTTGATATCGATGTGCAAATGATTTGCTTTGCGTTCACACGATTTGCCAGATTTATTAGCTTTTGATTTGCCACACATTTGTACATAGAAGTAAAGTGGCAAATTTGTTCACATTCGTTCACACGATTTAACCAATCATGATAAAACAGTCGTATGAAAAATATAGAAGCATACTTTTGGGCATTATTTGGAAGAAAATTTTATGAAAAATTAACAAACACAAATTAATCAAATAGGTATTAAATCACTGGATAGTACTTGTTTTAATTCTCTGTAAGATGATATAAAGCTAATTTAATTCATTCAATAGAATACGTGTGTTAACGAGCTCCAAAAAATGGTCATTGTGAAATGTTTACTTTGGTTGCAAAAAATGAATTAAATGTTGCAGATACGTCGAAATCGTATATGAAGAAATTGTTTATGTATTCAATTTGAATGAAAGTAAAGGATCAAAACCATATATCGATTTCGATTATTTTTAGAAATGGTTAGGGTAATAGTAGGATATAGTCACGTGCAAATTTTTGTTAAATTCGCCCGGAAACTGACTGTGTTATTACCAGGGGTTCATGTTTATTTATATTCGGTTCGGATTCGGGAAATTATTAGAAAAATAATAGGTTAAGTATTCGGGTTCGGTTTCGGATCTGGTATTTGGAAAAATATTGGATTTAGAGTCGGGAAAGCATTTGGGAGAACATTCGGTTCAGATTCGGGCAAATATTCTTTCCCGATTTGGGAAAGTATTGGGGTTCGGTTTAGGATCCGGAAAGTATTTGGAAAATTATTCGGTTAGGTTTCGGGAAAACATTCGGTTCAAATTCGGGCAAATATTCTCTCCTAATTTGGGAAAGTATTCGAAAAATCACTTTTTGAAAAAGTATACTTGTGTGACTATCAAGAATAATTGAATAACGTCAAAAATGTATTCATTATACAACATTATCTCAATAAGGAATAAAAAATTATTCCTAATTTTTTCTAGCTATACGTTAAAAAATGCTTCTTCGGCCTATATGACACTACGTTTTTTCTCTGGTATATTTGGTTTGAAAAACCCGCCGAAAGTCAAAATACAATAACAGTTCTTGAAAAGACACAAAACCTGTGTTCAATTACTAAAAATTTTTAACTTATTTTTCATAAAAACTGTCATTTTCATATGGAGAGCTGTCATTTTTTACGAAAAATTCGTAACAATTTTTTGTTATTGAACAGAGCTAAATAATAATATAATAATAATACAATGGCGCTAATATAACTCTGACGAGTTTTATGGCCGGGCTTCTCTCCCAATTCGAGGTGTGCTCCTTTTGTTTGTCCTACTAATTGGGTGGACCTACAGTTTTATGCCGGCTCCGAACGGCGAATACATTTTTTTGAGAAGCTTTTTCATGGCAGAAATACACTCGGAGGGTATGCCGCTCACTGCCGAGAGGTGACCGCTGTTTCTAAAACCCCAACAATTGAGTTTTAATTAATTAGAAACAATTTTTTTGGTGTTTTTTCGGACTGGGGTTTGAACCCGAGACCTCTGGTATAGCAAGCGATCACTCTCCAGACTGCACCACAGCGGCCACGAACAGAGCTAACTACTCCATCAAAAACAATTTGATTGGCATTAAACTTCAAACTAAATGAAAATAATATTTATTTCAAAAATTAATTTTTTTCGAAATTGGAATTCAAATTACTGAAATAAAAAAATTATGCATCTCAAATGGCATGATATCTGTGTATTCTATTTTATAAAGAGAAGCCAGTGCGCCGTATAATGTTTTTTCCGGACTTCTTCTTTCCCCTTATGGCCAAAGCAGAAGCTTAAAAGAGGCCAATTTAAAACTTGTATTTCCATATATTTTTTATTTTAAACATAATTTATTTTATAGTTGTCAAAAAAGATTTGTATATTTGCCACAACCATTTGTATCCAAGTGGCAAATCAAAATTTGTCCATTTTCATCATTTTCATTTACCTTCTGTATGGCATTTGTGTTCACACGATTTGGCTACAAGGGCCGTTTTTGATTTGCCACAAGAGGCTAAATATTTGGCTTTTGTGATTTGCCTCAAATGAAATTTACCGTTCACACGGTTTGCCTATGAATTTGGCAAATTTTTAGCCAAATGTACAAATCGTGTGATCTTAGCTTTACGATCACTTTTTTAATATATCTTTAAAATAAAAGCGTAATTGGGAAGAGTGGGTTTAGGTTTTATTTCTATTTCACATCCACCCACATACTATTTATTCAAAAGTTATATTAAACTGACTTCACCTTAAAAAAAAGTTACGAATGAAAATTGCTTGCTGCTAACAACATGTGATCAAACAGTTAAGGAATTGTATCCATATCTGGTGTCTAACGGTTTTAACTTGCTCACTGCTGGGAGTAGCGGCCTTCTTTTTTGGAATTCAAGGTTTTAAATTTCAAAATAATAGTAATAATGGACTTGCCATTTAGTTATGAATATTTTCGTTTTTAATAAACTTCTATGCTGCACCTTTTCATAGAAAGCCTACAGGGCGTATGAGCAACATAATATGAATAAAATTTTAACAAGTGTACAACTTGCTTTACACCATGCCTCGGCGTTTCATAGATCTTAAGATCAGACAAACAAGTTATGCTCTTCACACAGACAGGTTGCGCTCTTTGTTTAAAAAATTATTTAGTTGTCGCTGAACAAGTGGCCAAACAACATCGTGTGTGGCTATCGCATGTTTGCGCAGCGAATGTTAAAAATTTGCATGTACGTATGTACATATATGCATGTATGTATGTTTGTTCGCCATACCCTGCAAAAAAATGTGCGATTAATCCCGAAAGAGATTTGTCCCAGATTCATCTCTTTCGGAAACAATCGGTCCACAATTAGTCCCCGATTGTTCCCGCACGGGTATAAATGTAGACCAATTGTTCCCGAAAGGGTACAAATCTAGATTGATTAAATGTAGAAATTTTACAAAAATATTCAATGTATGAATTTAAAAAAATGTATAATAATAGGTAAAACTGAACACCCTTTCTTTTAATAACAATAATGAATAATAATTTTAACAAAATGTTACCAAAAATTCCTATTGGAAAATCAATTACAATTATAAACTCAATACTGACTATTTAAGAAAATTTTTATTTATTGATTATTATTATTTTTTACAAACGTAAAACTTATTGTATAATCTTTACTTAAATAGGCATGAACATTTATAATTTTTAAAGATTGTTTTAAAAAATAGCCTTGGCTAATTTTGAAAAATTCCTCACATGTATTTTACACTCGCATAATGCATTCTCAGAACTTAAAATATTTTGAGGAGATATTTATTTTTTTTTAAAAGATTTCACTACAGGATGAAAGCTAATCGAATAAACTTTCTTCTAACATTTATAACAATAATTTTTACATTTTCATAAAAAATAGCCTTGGTTTACAACTTTGGATGAAAGCGATTAATCTACATTTGTACCCGTTCGGGTATACAAATTGAACAATTAGTCTCTTCACAGGATATTCTCGAAAAAATGCAATCAATTCGCCCCATATAAAGGGATGTAAAATTGTACTAGTCGCATGCTCCCTTGCGATTGATCCCGGACACGTCCCGTATTAATCGAATTTTTTGCAGGGTAGCGATCAAAGCGCTCTCACTTATACACTTGCATTTACAAATTTGCCGAGCCCTGCTTTACACCCAAAATCAGATACATCTATATAATAATAGGCTAACATTTTTCCCATACAAACAATTGCCAGGCTGTTTAGCACATTTAACATACTCATATCCACATAAAATTGATATGGATGTGTTCGTATGAGTCTGGAGCAGTGCATAGGCATATAATTTTTTCTATAAATTATTTAATTTGTTTATAATTAATAAATAAATTTTTAGTTAAGAGAAATAGATATCGTAAAAATGTTTACAAATATCGTAAACACAGTTGAAGAGTTGCTTTAATTTCGAAGCGCTCTCTCTATTTTATATGCATTGAATTGAAAAACTTCGCCACCGGGCCTACCTTCCTAGATCTGCCTTGATTTTGACCATGATTTCGCGTCGGACCGTGATCAAAAGGGAAAATCAGTGTTGCGGTACAACTGGAGTTTAGAAAGTGTTGCTTATGTCCGCGAAAAGGAATAATTTTTGTACCAATAAAAAGTTGAAAAAATAAATTGCATGGTCGAATTTCGAGCACCGGCGATACTAGTAAATATTAATATCCCAGCTTTATTTTCTTTCACGGCGTCAATGGCACGTGTAGAATATGATTAATTTTTATTTTAAAAAACAAAAACAAATTTTGAATAATGCATACAAAGTGTTTTAAAGTTCATAGCTCTGTAATTTTATTTTTACTTTTGCTTGCCAATCGAATCTTCTCATTAAGTAATTATGTATTTTTTATTATTTCTGTTTGCTTTTTCTTGCTTTTTTACGTACATACATACATTCAAATAGACTTACTTATGTCCATAAAATTAATATTTGAGCACTTGTACAGTGTATATATACATTAGATGCGTTTTTTTTCGGCAAAGTTTTTCAGATCTTCCCTTCCGGCAACAGAATATGAAAATAAGATGTTGGATAACTAAACTTATTTTTATTTTTTTTTTTTTTTAGAAAAAAAAACTGAGTGGGCTACTCCAAAGACAGCGATATTTTTTAAAAATTCCATGATAGGTTTAGATTCATATATGAAAAAAACCACAGCATTAAAAATAAAAAAAAAGAAGATACATATTCTCATGTAAAACTAACGGCTTAGTCGAATGGTGTACTCAGTTTTGTTTATTATTGTTGATTCGAAAATTTATTATTTACATAAGTAAAAAAAAATGTTGTTCAATATGAAAATGATTCTGGCATGTTTCATTTGAACCAAAGTATCTTGGACAAAAAAAGCTCGATTTCGATCAAATAAACTTTTCTGAAAACTGCAATAATTTGCGCAGATTCCTGTGTATTTTGATTAAAAATAAATTTAAGGCATCTTGAAAATCCCCGGGTCCAAACTTGAAAATCCGTGACTAAAATAAAATACAATTCCACCTTAGGCGATCTTGGTACCTTCCCTACAAAACTGAGTACGACATTCGATTAAGCCGTTATTTTTACATGAGAATATATGTATCTTTTGTTTTTTTATTTTTAATTTTCTGGTTTTTTCATATATGAATCTAAACCTATCATGGAATTTTTAAAAAATATCGCTGTTTTTGGAGTAGCCCACTCAGTTTTTTTTTTTTCTAAAAAAAAATAAAAATCAGCTTAGTTATCCTACAACATTCTATTTTCATATTCTGTGGCCAGAGGCGTATGTTGGATCAAAAAAACGCATCTAATATACATACTCATGTATGTATACATAAATATATGTATACGGTGTAGTGACTATATATTGCTCTACAGCCATGCCAGAGGCCGCGGGTTTCAATCGAGCGCGAGCCTACACCAAAAACTGCGCACAAAAAATTAATTTACCTACCTATATACTATACACAATATACATATTTATGTACATACATATACGTACAAGTGCCCACCATTACATTTGCTTTTTTGTTTGTCTGTCTGTTCATTGCTTATTGTTGCTTATAAATAATTCAGTAAAACTCATTCATGTTTATAACAAAAACAACAAAAAAAAACAACAATAACCAACACACAAGTTAATAAAAACAACAATAACAATAACCAATACACAAGTATCGTCTGGTTCATTGTCTCAAACGCGCTGCAAATTGGGTTTTCCTCGCTTTTTTAAGTTTTGTAAATTTATTTTACCACGCGAACTTCTCCTCTTTCACTTGTAAAAGTATGAAGAAAATTACAAAAAAAAGTAATAAAAAATCTAATTATGAGCATTAAATTGCATTGGAATATGAAATTCGCCCTTAGCAAAAATAAAAAAGTTCCTAAGTAATATAAACTCTAATAAGAGCTAAAATCAAAAACAAAAATAAAAAAATCTTTAACACATAGATACATAGTACACTACATACAAATCTGGCAAAAACTCAATTTAAAATATGGTACACCCTAAAAAAATGTATCAAACAACTGAAAGGAATTTAAAAAAAATTGTAAAAAAAACGCTTCACAAAAACGCTTGTCATACATTAGCAAATTTAGTGGGTAAAAAAGTGATGTGAAAATAAAACAAACAAGAAACACAACAACTGCAGCTACAACAGCAACATTAGCAACATCAGCATACGCCACTGCCGCAGCAAATTTTAAATCTGTGCCAATAGATAGAATGAAAAATTAAATCACCGTCACAGCAGACGCTGAAATATTTAGTTCAAGTGCCAGTCAGCCAAGCAGCCAGGCAGGCATAAGAACAAAAAATAACAACAGCAACAACAACAACATAAAATAATGAGATATTAAATGGCTGGCAAGCAGGCAAATTTTTCGCGAGTCTCTTCCTCTCGTTCTCTTTAAAAAAATTTTAGAACAAAAAAGTAAAATAATTTAATTTTATGCGCAAGAATAAGTTTATGCGAGGAGCTGGAGCATATCTAAGTATTTCTTGGAAAAGAGGGTGTACAGTTACTTTTTTTCTTAGCAAAATGTATTGCAAATTTATTTACCGTTAAATAAGGAGCACTTTTTATAATTTCATAGAAGAAATGAGGACTTTCTATCAACTTTTGTAGAGCTGGAGGCAGCAGGAATTGTAGCATGACTTTCTATTTTGGAACAACAGCCCGAGTAGGAGATTTTATTTATTTTAAGCATAACAATTTATTTTAAATACAAGAAAATAATTTCTGTTTGGAAAATTTTAATTAAGAAGCTTTTGTCAGTGGCGGCCTTAGCATAAATGGGCTGGGCAAGCCTACGTATGACGCATAGCTATTTGTGTAATTTTCTTTGCTGTATAATCTGAAAGTCTGAATGCGTTCCGTCATTGACATTGATTAGATCCATTTTTGCATATTTGCAAAAAATAAAATTCGTTTTGCATATTTGCACAAATAGAAGTCTTACATTTTTAATGTCGCATATGGTAATCTGAATTTTGACTCGCCATGAAACACTACTAAACCATCATCATCGGGACCAAAATTTATATTTGTTATCCTTCGGTATCTAAGTATTAATTTTGGGTATTAGATTATAAAAAAAATGTTTTAATTTTTTGACTTGTCATAGCGTTTTCTGAACTTTGACCTCAATGCGCCATGCCTTAACAGTCACCAATAGGGAACCAAATTTATATATCATATCTTTAACTATATTAGTAACGATAGTCTTTTTATCCACTTTGAATTTTTTCATTCAAACTAAAAGAAGTCTAATGTAAATGTAAACATAAATATCAAATATCAGACAGTGAACAGCACTGTTGAATACAAAATCACGAATGCCAAAGTCAGCTTCCCATTCGCATATAAATTTGAAAAATGAAAATGAAATGTACGAAAATATCTATACAAGCCGCGCTTTTCGGCTTGTGTGAAGCATCCGCCACTGCCTTTTGGAGCAAAACCAGCAATTGCTGCTGGATTATTTTAAATTTAAGTTAATATAATAATAATACAATGGCGCTGTTATAACTCTGACGAGTTTTATGGCCGAGCTTCTCTCCCAATTCGAGGTGTGCTCCTTTAAATCAATCACTTGAAATCAGGGCTGCACATTAATGTTATTTTTTATCAATAACCGAAAAAATATTTTGTTTTCAATTCAACTTTGAAAAATCTTAACGTTAAGTGCTGAACAAAAAAATACTGTTTTGATAATTATCAAAAAAAATTATGAAAAAAAATTTCGTTTTGTTGATTATCAAAAAACAAATATTGAAAAAATTTTGTTTCGGTAGCCAACAAAAAAAATTATCAAAAAAATAACGTTAATAAAAATTCAAAGTAAAATGAAGCTGTAAGCCCGAAACAAAATTTTATTATTATTTTGTTTTTGATAACACTGGATCACAAAATGAAATTTTTTGTCTGTACTTTGGACGTGACTATCCTATCTATATGTAAAATCGGTCGCTGATTCCGAAAATCGGGTTCATTTTTAATTCTATGGGAAGGTTTTTGAGATATCGGCAATTTACCGTTATTTGGCCAATGGGTACACTTAATCCAGTATAGCTCTTTAACACAGTGAGTTATCTTCTTTGGGGTGACACCATACGAAAGAAAGGGTATAACATGCATAAAATATACCCGTGCAGAGGCATTGCGCGACCTGGCTGTATTTACTTGATCGCCTATAACTTTTCCATTTTACAATGGATTTTCATCGTTGATAGCTTATTTTTTTGGTAATAGAATGGAGCTTCATGAAAAGGAGTAAAACCGAAGGTAAAAATATTGGTTTTAAAGATATTGCCTGACAAAGTCAATTTTTTCTTCAAAAAATCGTAAAAAATCGAAAAAATTAAAATTTAATCGTCAATATTTCAGAAACTATAAGAGTTAGAGAAAAATGTTATAGGAGCCGTGAAAAGGAAATTTAATTTTATTTCGTTTGGTGTCACCCTAAGGAATATAACTCACTGTGTTAAAGAGATATACAGGATTAAGTGGACACATTGGCCAAATAACGGTAAATTGCCGATATCTCAAAAACCTTCCCATAGAATTAAAAATAAACCCGATTTTCGGAATCAGCGACCGATTTTACATATAGAAAGGATGGTTGCGTTCAGAGTATTTTTTGGCTGTAGAGCAGTGTAATCAACGAAACAAAATAATTTCAATAATTTTTATTTGATATTCAACAAAACAAAATTTTTTTGTTAATTTTTATTTGATATTCAACAAAACAAAATATTTTTGTTGATATCGTTGTGCAGCCTTGCTTGAAATTATAAAGACTTTCATGAAAAACCAACATTTAAGCAATACAAAAATATCTCCACTTCACGCCAAACCAAAAATTTAAATAATTCCAAGAACCCATAGAAGGCAAGAGAGTTAATAATAAGAAAAACGATAAAAAAAAAATAAACATACTCGTACGTACATATATATGGTCCATCCATGTGAGCAATTGAGTTTCACCAAATTTCACTTCATTTCTGTCACACAAACTCATTCTTACAAGTAGTAGGTGTGTCATAAAGCTGCATAGAAACTCATATATTTATATATGTACATAAATAATTGAATTTACACAAATGACATCGAATAAATAAGCTTGATTTAATGAAATAAGAGCAATCATTCTGCTGAACTTACGTAGAGAGAGAGTAGTATTCCAATAAAAAAAAAATAATACATTCTCATCACGCACTCTTGTATATGTGTGCCGTTTGGTTATCAAACAAAAAAAGATGATTTATGCTGCTGGCTATACTACATTCCTACATACATATATTACGCATATAAATAGAATAAATAACCACTTCAAAAGCAGCAACAGAGCGGCATAAAAAAGAACTTGGCAGATAATTATGTTTTGACTTGGGCAAATAGCAGAATGGAAGAAATAAATTAGATTAAGTTCGGGTGTGCGATTGAGTTAGTTATATATTTACAACTACGCAATTGCAAGCTAGTTTGATGTATTAGTTTATTAAATCAGCTTCTTAAATTTATTCTTCTAGGGGTTCTTGAGAGGTTCTTGCATCTTTATTTTTATTATACCATCTCATTAGAGTATTTGTCCGGTCTAGTAATCTGGCACCAGTGCACTTTCATCAATTTATTTTTCTCTTCTCTGAGCTCTTTCTCGATCGTATGTGAACTAATGAATTATATGTGTATATACTTTTATATGTATATGTAAATACAAACCATCACGTAATGATAATACTTCAGTTGTTGTACCTACCCAACCGAATATCAGAAGAAAACAGAATAAAAAATAATCATATTTTTATCTGAATTTGCTGTCCAATCATCTTTACTGGCGCTATCAAAAAAATACTAATGTCCACAGTGAATATTCACGCAAAATAGCATAATACACAATAAAACATACATGAGCTCTATCAAATTTTACGTTTCGTACGGATTTTCAATTCTCTAACCACTTTCATTGTTTCAAGTTACACACATACACAAACACTCTGCACACACTCAACAAACAATATCTAGCAAGTATTAGAGCTTCTAGTCGCCTTTCATTACACTTGTGATCCACATACATACGTACATACATACATACATATGTACATACAAATATCACCTATATAACTACGCTTCCCTACGCCTTTCTATGCTTGCCTACCGTCCACCATCAATCCACATAGTCCATTGCGAACACCGCAAAATCGAGTCGCCATCATCCGCTTTTTTCGCCTTTCGCTAATACCAGTATTTCATTCAACCTCCTTTTGCTACATTTTTGATATTCTGCTTTTTGTAAAACTTATTACTTCGCTAACGTAAACTTTCAAACTAGAAACGCGATTTACAAACACACTCACACACCAATCTACAAAAACAATATATATACACTACAAATTGATTGTACCTACATTCATACAAGTAAAAGAGCTCGCACATAAAACAGCTAAACAGATGGGTCGCCATGGCGTATGAGTGATTTCTTTTTATTTTTACAAGTGCATACAAGAATTTATGTATGGTTGTACGTATGTATCTGTGTATGTGTGTATGCACATATATTATCTTGCGTTGGTTTTGGCGTTTCTTTTGCGTTTTCCTTTGTGTTTTTTTTCTTTTCTTATTATACCTTTCATGAGAATGAAATGGTATTATAACTTAGTGCCAAAAAATTTTTGTCGAAAGTACCAGAAGGAAGCGTGGGGGACCCACCAAAATATATATCGATATGATCAGAATCACGAGCTGAGTCGATTAAGCCATGTCCGTCTGTCCGTCTGTCCGTCTGTCCGTCCGTCCGTCCGTGTGAACGCAAACTAGTTCCTCAGTTTTTGAGATATCTGAATCAAATTCGGAATACAGGTATGTTGTTATATGCAGCTGATCATTTGTCGGAACCGACCGAATCGGACCACTATAACATATAGAAAACAACCGATTATTCAGATATACATGAAATTTTTGGATGTAATTTGTGCATAACTTCCCCATTTAAACAGCTAAGGACATGAAACTTTGAAGTAGACGTGCCCATTTTGGCCCAAACAAGGTTACCGAAAATTGTCAAGATTGGACCACTATAACATATAGTTCCACAACATCCGATTATTCAGATATACACATTTTGGTGTATAACTCCTCTATTTTAACAGCTAACGGCCTGAAATTTTGAAGTATTTGTACCCATGTGGACCCAAACGGGATTGCGGAAAATTGTTAAGGTCGGACCACTATAACCCATTTTAACAGCTAACAGCGTGAAATTTTTAAGTATTTGTACCCATATGACCCAAACGGGATTACCGAAAATTGTTAAGATCGGACTACTATAACCTATAGCTCCCCTACAACCGATTGTTCAGATATGGACATTTTGGTGTATAACTCCTCCATTTTAACAGCTAACAGCGTGAAATTTTTAAGTATTTGTACCCATATGACCCAAACGGGATTACCGAAAATTGTTAAGATCGGACCACTATAACCTATAGCTCCCCTACAACCGATTGTTCAGATATGGACATTTTGGTGTATAACTTCTCCATTTTAACAGATAACGGCGTGAAATTTTTAAGTATTTGTACCCATATAAGCCCAAACGGGATTACCGAAAATTGTTAAGATCGGACCACTATAACCTATAGCTCCCCTACAACCGATTGTTCAGATATGGACATTTTGGTGTATAACTTCTCCATTTTAACAGATAAAGGCGTGAAATTTTTAAGTATTTGTACCCATATAAGCCCAAACGGGGTTACCGAAAATTGTCAAGATCGGACCATTATAACATATAGCTCCCATACAACCGATTGTTCAGATATGGACATTTTGGTTTATAACTCCTCCATTTAAATAGCCAAGCCACCATTTTTTCTAATAAATCTTTCCATAAATAACCCACAGAATTAAAATTATAAATTAAACTTAATCCGGCTATGTACATACATAGGTAACTTTTCATTTCCCCACTCATGAAATGTATGAAGTCTTCGGTACGGCCGAAGACAGCCGCGCTTTTACTTGTTTTTCTTTCGCCTTGACGCGCGTCTCTCTAATTCACAAGATGGGCGCTGCCACTATCGCTGATTTGCGGTTTTGTTGTTGTTTCCGTTGTTTTTTTTTTTCCTACGTTGTTTTTGCCGTTGTTGTTGATTTGTCACGCTAACAATTTCCTTCACTCGCACACACATTTCATTCTCTTTTTTTTTTCATTTTTTCTTGCTTCTTCTTTCATTTTCTTTATGTTTTGTGTGTTCCCTTTTATTGTTACGCTTGTATGCCGCGGTGTATGTATGCGGTTTTATTTTTATTTACATTTGATTCTTCTACAACCACTTGCGGAATAAGTAGAAACAAAGGTACAGCATTTTTCGGAGGCAAAATATAACCAAATAAAAATGCAAGAAACTTGAAAGAGTTTTTAGTGCTTAGCACGAAATTTTTATTTTAATTTTTCCACTTACCCCAACAATTAAAAATGCAAGATCTTAAGCTATAGAAAAAGGCCCAAAATGTTTCGAAAGAAGGGTCGAAAAACACTTTTGGAGCATTTGAACCCTTAAATCTCTCAAAATAAGGTCGCTTTAGCCCATTTTTTTTTAAGTATTTAATAAACCACGAAACGCATTACAATCTAATTTATTACTTTAATCTATTTTGCAATATGCATACGGGTATTCAATTTGCGATAGCACATAAAATAAAAATTGTTTTCCCTTAAACATAGTTTCCTCTGCTTTTTGCAAATTTATTCTGTTGAGCTTTAATTTTTTTACTTCTTTTTTGTTTTTTGAATCTTTTAAGGTCGTCAGATTTTGAAGGTAAAGCGTGTTTTATTTTTTCCTAAAGCAAAATGCGTGTCAGTCGTACTGGGAAATAAATGCTAGCGGTGGCATGTTTGTTCATTTTTATGTCAATGTTCACATGTGTGTAGTCGCGTGTGACACGAATTTTTATGTTTTAAATATATATATTTACATAGACAAGGTGCATATTGTTCTGTTTTTCGTATGTATGTACATGTGTATGAGTCAATGCAGGGCTGTCTGTAGAGTTATATGCCCATGAAAAAACTTACGCCTTAAATAAGACTTATTTCGTTTGATCGTAAGCGCTTTGATGTAATGCATGAAAATTGTAAGGAATGTAAATCATATCTGTGCCCTCAAATTAAAGTAACCTAACTCGAGTGCGAAACTGAGTTATTGTTATATTGTTAATCTTTGGAGGAAAATACATCGATCTATCTTATCCCCATTCAAATCGGAGTAATAGTTGAAAAGTTATTAAGATATACAAATTATCCTAACTCAAATAGAAATATTTTGCATCAGTTAAAATAACTTATTTTCACTTAAATCTAGTATTGTATGAAAATCATCTTATTAAAACATCCTAACTAGAGTTATGTGGGCACATTTATTTGTGTTTTCTGTTTATTAAAAACACTTAACTCGAGTTAAATGGAGATAAAAACCTTGTTGGAAAGTATACTCTCGGAGGGTATGCCGGCCACTGCCGAGAGGTGACCGCTGCTCTTAAAAAACCCAATAATTGGATTTTTACTAATTAGAAAAATTTGTTTGGCTCGGACCGTGGTTTGAACCCGAGACCTCTGGCATAGCAGGCGAGCACTCTACCCACTGCACCACAGCGGCCACCAACAGTTAATTCTGCTTTTCGTAAAAATGTTATTCAATAAAAGCACTTAAGTTATAAAAGTTGATTTTTTCGCCATAAACTTTGCTTTAAGATTTCTCTTTCACAACTATTCCTTCTCTAACACTAAAAATCCATTCTTTTCACTTTTAAAAATCCGACTTGGTCCAATACTTTAAGTTTCGACAAAAAATCGATTTTTCTCCGTTCACCATATTTTGAGTTAAGCTACATTAATTTAACGGCACAGATATGTAACACACTTTATACCACACCTAATTTTGCTTAAGGTATGTCATCTATATATATAAAAATGATTTGGTATTTAATTGTAACGCTAAAACTTGAAAACGGCTGAACCAAATCAAATACTTCCTTAGGGGGGTTTGTTTGTTGTTACCCCGCGAAGGTTTAGTCGAAGAAAAAATTAAAAAATGTAAGGGGGCGTGGCACCTCCCATACAACCTTAATTTTTAAAGCTGATTATCTCTAAAACAGTTCAAGGTAGGGAGCTAAAAATTGGTATAGAGCTAAATGATATCAAAACCATTCCCACGCATAAAAGTGGGGGTTATCGGAAAAAGGTGCGTGGCACTTCCCATACAAACTTAATTTTTCCTGCTGAATATCTCTAAAATTGTTTACGCTAGGGGCTTGGAAATGGGTGTGGAGATAAACGATAACAATTAGATATTAACGCAAAATAATAGGAGTTATACGAAAAGGGGGCGTGGCACTTCCCAACAACACTTAATTTTTTAAGCTGAATATCTTTAAAAGGATTTAAGTCAGGGACCTGGAAATTGGTACAGAGCTATATGATATCAAAACAATTTTTGCGCATAAAAGTGTAGGTTATCGGAAAAGGGGGCGAGGCGTTTAAGGTTGGGACCTGAAAATTGGTCAGGAGATTGACGATATCAATAGCGTGCTTATGAAAAAAGCAGTAGTTTGGGAAGAAGGGGCGTGGCACCTCCCATGCGTTCTTAATTTTTAAGGCTAAATATCCTTAAAGGCGCCCATGGCATGTACACAGAAATCACTATGCAGATATACGATATCAATACCATGTTCACCCAAAAAAAAAAGATTTATCGAAAAATGGGGCATTGCACCTCCCATACGTACTAAACTTTTAAGGCTGAATATATCTAAAAGGGTTGGAGGAGGGGCCTGAAAACCATTATGGAGGTATACTATATCAATCCTCTTACTTACTTAGTGAAAATAGCCAATACTCAGTGAAAATAAATATCCGAAACAGAAAACTAAAAATGTTGTGTATCGTGCAGCCTTAAACTGAATATATATTTTTGAAGTTGTATACACAATGAAGTAGTGAGAAATCGTTAATTTTCTATTAAAAATAATACCGGTGTAAAAAACAATTTTTGAAATGAAATTAATAAAAAAATCTATTTTGGGCAGAACGAAGTTTGCCGGGTCAGCTAGTTACACATAAAGTTTATCTCTCCCTCACTATGTGAAGTAAGGCTTACCGAAGGTGTCTATATAACACTGTAAATAGAGAAAATTTTAGTTTTTATAAATTTTATCGGTATTGCTTATAATATAGATAATTTTTTGCTGGGTGAATAAATTCCCTGCAACCGGACTCATAAGCCTAAGCTATGAAAACTGCAAGAAGCTGGCAGCGCTGCTTGCTGTTATGCGCTCATTCTCTCTGCTCCACATGTTTTAATACTAACTGCTCTGTTATGCGTTCATATTTCAAATGAACAGAGAGCGATTTGATAGATGTACATATGTATATGTATATAAATGTATGAATATTAACGATTCAATCCTAGCAAAATATATTATTAATAGGAATTATCAAATCCTTACTCCCAAGACGGATAAGCGTAGGAAATAAGGTTTCCTCTTAAAGAGAGAGAGAGAGAGAGAGAGAGTAGTCTTTACAGCCTCATGACATCAATACACGAAAATCAGTCTTATTTTAAGCCTTTGCCCATACAACTTTTGTTCGCTTAGAATTTTCAGGAATTTTTTCGGAAGCCTTTATATCTTCTGCAATAAACCCGAAAAAAGGCATCGATTTTTTGACAGGTTCTGACATTCCAACACATGTATGTGTACATGTAACCCATGCTGACAATTTTGAGCCAATTATCTCTGAACGTATATATAAATAATTTATGCGTTATGTCGCGGGTACACATTTGGTGGGAGCGAGCCAATAAAATTTTAAACGGCAGTGTGGTAAATATACGATCACACGACCGCAAATATCCGCATATTTATACATACACACATGCGTATATGCTACGTATATACATACATAGATATTTACATATGTGTGTGTGTATATGCGAGAACACAAATTTATACATATATGTAGCATGTACGAGTAAAGCAAAAGCATTCATTACCAACTCATTCATTTAAGTTCGCCTCCGAGAGTGTTTTCTATTTTTTTTTTTTTTTTGATTACTCGCCTTTTCCCCGGTGTTTTAGCCTTGTTGGGCTTGTGCCTTGTTGCTGGCTCAGCATATTTTACATGCATACATACATACATATTTACATTGAATGGACGTAGTGGTGTGTAATCTCCCTTCAAAAATTTGAGCACCAGGTAGTCCAATGGGACGGGGCTTTAAAGTAGGTCTGAAGGGACGTGGTTACGGACTTGGTTACATGTTATGCTGCATCGGACCACATCGAATGTAAATTATCGTTCGCCGCCAACTAATTCGTGGTTGGTCGGCAATTTGGCTCGGTCTAGGGTATTGGGATGTAGTTTAAAACGTGGTCCACTATAAGCAGATTAGTATATGGCCCAAATGGGGTGGTTTTTTATATAGTCCTTTGTTATGCAGCAGGGGTGGTCATGTCCAATGACATCGCAATGTTAATGTAACCATATTTTTTTCATATATTTGGACCACCTCTGTAACTAGGAACTGTCACAACGTAACCTGGTCCTGTACTACCATATTACGTGGTCCCACTTTTTGCAGGGCTTCTTTCACTTAAATACATACAATACATATATATATGTATATATGTAAGTATTTTTCTGTCGTTGACTTGAGCTAATTTGAATTGCTCTGATGACAGACACGCACGCCATGGCAGTAAATAAGAAATAAGGCAAAGGGCTGGCAGGCTGGCTGAAGGGCAGAAAGGAAGGCAGGAAGACACAGGAAGGCCGTTGCAGATGATTACTTGCAGAGTTTGTGCCTTCAAAGCGACAAAGGCTAGCATGCGTTCAGTGCGGGACTGTGCACCACGGATGCTACGCCAATGGGGAAAAGTACTTTTTTGTACAGAAATGTATACAGAAAATAAACTTGCATGAAAAAATTTTGAAATTTATGAATTTTTAGACTTTTGCAACAGTGTCATGATGATGCTGCTACTGTAGAGTATACTAACGCAGTGCGATTCTGCCTTGTTGCTTTGTTGCCTTGTTGAATTGTTGTTGCTTTGCTGTAAACGACAACCGGAAGGAAACGTAATTAAAAGTAATTAGGAAACATTAATTTACTTACATATGCATGTGCATAAATTTGTATAAATTTGGTATTTCGGAAAATGATGCGACTGACGGAAGTAGCGAGTGGAAAAATAAACATTTAAATACATTCACTTAGATACATACATACATACATACATACATACATATGTACATACATGAAAAGCTTGAAAGCAGCGTAACCATCGCAACCTTGAAATCTAAGCCATGCTGAGACCGTATGTACATGCATACATAAATGTGCATATGTATTTATGTTTTATTTACGCATATGCCCTGTAGGGAAAATCTCTGGTTCCGAACTAGGTCGCTTCTAGTGCATTTTTCGACACTACTAGTGCGAGCTAAATCTCTTTTGCATGTTATCAACTGACGAATTTAACACGGCGATGTCCTAGGCGGTGTCAATTGTCCCTCTCTGCACTACATTTTCGATAGTTCCGAACTAGTACTAAATTCCACAGTTTACACTAGTTCGTTTAATGGCACAATTTCGATAGTTCTGAACTAGCTACAAGTACCTACAAATTCTACAGTTTTACATCTGCCGCTTAAGTGCAGACTTTGACACACTTCATGCAAGTGGCGCGATGGCCGACTGGCTAATGCCTCAGACACATATGTGGTATGAATATTATAATATCAATACTATGATTTGGCTTACTGTGAAAATTTTCAATTAAACTACAATATGAGAGTGACACATATGTGGTATAGATCGTAATATTTCTACTATACTACGATGTGTGTCTCTAGCATAACGCATGTGCCTTTCAATCTGAGGGGCGCGGGTTCGAATCCTGTCGGTGTCAAGGTGGATGATAATTTTTTTTTAATTTTTGATGTGTAAACATCTTTGCTGTAGCTACGAGTGATTTCGAAAAACATGTAAAGTTTACGCGTAAACGTAAATGACCTTTGTGTTAGTGCACTGCTGCGTCCGTGTGAATCGCTTGGCATTGTCAGTGGTAGGTAGGTAGATAGACATGTACTTACAAATGCTTGCATGCATAACCGTGCAAATGCAAATATCAACAACAACAGCAACGAAGCGAAGTGAAGTTGTTGTTGTTGTTTTCTGCAACAATGCGACAAATAGGCAAAATAAAAAGGACTAATCTGTTTGAACATGTATGCAAATGTATGGATATGCATACCTATATCTACCTATCTAATTTTCTGTGCAATATTGGACTTCGATACGAAGCTCTTTTCATTGTGACCCCTAGGCCGGGTCTCCAGATATGGGTCAAAAGGAGGACCCGGATGATACTTGAATGTTTCTGAGTAATATTGGTAACGAATGAGAGGTTTTGAGCAGGACTTCGATATGAAGCTCTTTTCATTGTGACCCCTAGGCCGGGTCTCCAGATATGGGTCAAAAGGAGGACCCGGATGATCCTTGAATGTTTCTGAGCAAAATTGGTATCAAATGAAAGATCTTGAGCAGGCCTTCTTCAGGGAGCTCTATTCTTCATGGTTCCTAGGTCGGGTACGGAGATATGGGTCAATAGGAGGACCCGGACGATCTTGCATGTTTCTGAGCAATATTGGTATCAAATGAAAGGTTCTGAGCGGGGATTCTATACGGAGCTCTACTCTTTATGGCTCCTATGTAGGGTCCCGAGATATGGGGCAATACGAGGACCTGGATGTCTTTGAATGTTTCTGAGCAATATTGGTATCAAAGGTGTTCCACAGGGCTTCTACATGGAGCTCTATTCTTTATGATTCCTAGGTCGGGTCCCGAGATATGGGTCAAAACGAGGACCCGGATGATCCTTGAATGTTTCTGAGCAATATTAGTATCAAATGAAAGGTGTTGAGCAGGGCTTTCACATAGAGCCCTATTCATTATGAGTCCCAGGTCGGGTCCCCAAATATGGGTCAAAATGTGACCCCGGATTAACCAGGAATGTTTCTAAGCAATATTGGTATCAAATGAAAGGTGTTGAGCAGCCCTTCTACACGGAGCTCTACTCTTTATGATTCCTAGGCCGGGGCTCCAGATATGGGTCAAACGTGGACTCGGATGATCTTGCATGTTTCTGAGCAACAACAAACAACAAAACAACATAAAAAATCAAAAGCCAAAAACCAAAAACCAAAACAAACAAAAACAACAAAATAGTAGCAGTCACAATGACAACAAAAAATTACAAAAACGATAGTCGCCTTTTAATCCATAGAAAACCAGGAAAAAAGGAATAAGGAAAAGGGAATAAATATCCGATTTCGAAACAGTTTACACATCAATGGTCATAAAGACCCGTTATTCACGCTTTAATTTTTTTTTTTTGACTAATAATTTTTTATTTATTTATTTAATAAAATTTACAGTAATATTTAAAAAGTAATAAAATAAAAAAAATTAAAAATAAGCCTGAGGGATCGGAAAAGCATAATTAGGGGAACATTTCATTTCATACAAGTTAAGATGCAAATAGAAAACTCTTTATATGAAACGCTTCACTAAACATCTGAGAATTGCATAAATATACAAAGCCGACGGAAATTGAACGAACGAAAAATTTTCATAGAATTTTTGTCACTTCGAAATTGCATACAAATCAAAGTGTGTCTTATAATGGTCACTCAATTCAATCCTTCTGAACTGGTGAGGGTCTAACTACAATTGATCTAGTTCCTTTTGACACCTTTTCGCTAGTTCGGAACTAGAAATTTTGCTCACTAGTTATTGAGTTCCCTGCAGGGTGTATTTATGTGTATAGGTATTTATATAATATATCATTATTTATTTAAATGAAGCCAAATGCCATTGCGGGCTTTAGTGTTTTGCATTAAGATTGTCGACAACCCAATTTAAATTAATTGCCTTCAAGATTAGAGCAAATTACAAAGGTCTGCAATGGATTTCCACTCTTTGGGTTTCATGACTGCTTTTGATAGATGATACTTTAAATATGATATTTTAAAATATCCGTACGTCATGCGGATGCGCCCCTCGTGCAGTTGGGTGGGTGGAGGGAAAATGTTGGGTTTTATTATTATTATTTTATTATTGTGAAGTCTCTTTGCTACCACACATACAATTCTGAACTAACACTATTCTGTCGCCGATCTCTACAGGATACGGCCAAACATACCTGTTTGCACCTCGTGTGGGTCCCGGTATGCAGGTATATCGATGTCAATTGCAAGGCAGATGATTATGCAAGGCTAGGCACTACCTGACAGGTGCTTCCTGACAAAGAACGCAGCTGTTTGCTGTTTGTCACAGGCAATCTAATGCATAAACAGCACATCTACATATAAACTAGCAAACAATAGATAGCAACATAACGCAGTAAGTCGATCGTCGATCATCAACGCAAATCTAACCAAAATCGGACCTTAAGCAATCTCATCAAATATGTACGCTAACCTGGTGGGCGTAGGTAGGTACTCACATGCCACTGCCTCATCGGGAAACATGCTAAAGGGCTAGGTGCAGCCTACCGCAGTTGCTGCAGAAGCTGCAAGGTTAATGGGGAATAGGAGATGAACGTACACCTCATTTGCCACTGCCCGGCTTATATTACCTAAAATGTGCACAATGTGATTAAAAATAGACACTTCAGTTCAAAAATCCCTTAAAAAAATTTTAAATTAAATTTTACAGAAGGTTTTTTTTATTTTCTTTTCATACAGTTGGTAATCAGCCTTGAAATTTATTTATTTCCGGTTTCACAATCTGCGCTTAATTTAGTCGCTGGTTAGTTTGACGTAAATTGTATGGCGAGCTGTCAAATAAATTGGTTCACCGGGCAAAAATCTCTGGTTAAGTGCTTAACCGGAGGTGGTGAAACCGGCCCTAAGTCTATGAAATTGTGGGAGTGATTAAAAACGCTAAAATCGATAATTTTGTTGGATACACTTTATGGCGGTTAGGGCTCGATAAGTAAACATACATATATTATATGTATAAAAAACTAAAATAAAATAATATCTATTATATTAAAAAAAAAATTATTTTTACAATTTTCTTGAGGTTAACTTAAATGCGTAAGTATTTGCTTCAATGGTGCCCGTTTTTCGACCAAAAACTTTTGCGGTTAATTCAAAAGCAAAAGTTGTTAGCTTAAATACGAAAAGTATTTGAATCAACAGTGCTCGCTTTTGGACTAAAATTTTTTGCTGTTAATTCAAAAGCAAAAACTGTTAACTTAAAAGTAAAAGTATTTCATTCAACAGTTTCCGTTGCTAACTTAAATACGAAAAGTATTTGAATCAAAAACGCTCGCGTTTTTGAAACAACAACGGAGCGTTGTTGGGCACATTTCAACTGCGGAAAGTTGTACATTTAACTGCAAAAGTCTTTGTATTTACAACGTTTTTTTTTTTCAGAGTACTTGTTATGCAACTTTAAGGACATTAAATTTAGATTTGCTATTTTGTTTAAAGCTTTAAGAACTGTAGAAGAAAAAAAAACAAAGCAAGAAGAAATTTAAAATGGGAGAACTAGCCACAGCTCATTTAGCAAAGTCATGAAGGAAATATAAAAACAAATGCATTGTAAAGAGATCATTAGCTACTGAAAACTAAAGTGAAGAATCACGCCACGCACATTAAAATCATTGAAATACATTGTTTTGCTGCACATACATATGTACATATGTGTATAAGTACATGCGAGTACATGCAAATAAAAAACAAAGTAAAAAAATTTTTTTAAAAAAGCTTTTATTTAATATTAATATAACAATTTACTAAAAAGGAAAAAAATAATTTTTAATATTTTTGAACAAGATTTATATTAGTCCTTAGTTCATTTGGATCTTAATTTCAATCTAAACATACATTTAACGTATTTCTTCAAAGCATTTCTGTATATGTATCAACATAAATAAAAGCGCGGGTGCTCTTTACGTAATGCATATCTTACGTAATTGGAATTTAAAGTTTTTATCGCTTCCTTCCATTTCGCCAATACGGTTTTATAACATGAATATGTAATGAGTACCCGCGCTTTTATTTATGTTGATACATATACAGAAATGCTTTGAAGAAATACGTTAAATGTATGTTTAGATTGAAATTAAGATCCAAATGAACTAAGGACTAATATAAATCTTGTTCAAAAATATAAAAAAATTATTTTTTTCCTTTTTAGTAAATTGTTATATTAATATTAAATAAAAGCTTTTTTAAAAAAATTTTTTTACTTTGTTTTATTTTTGCCTTTTTAGTTTTACAATGCATATTACATCTAATATCTGGTTTTACTATACTCTTTTGTGAATAGATTACTTCGTAATACGTGTTCAAAATAGGAACAAATCTGGTTCATAAATACTAATTTTCTAAATATCTTGACACTAGCGCCACCTAGCGGCGATTTATTTCCACGGATATATTTACTTTCTCATAGGCAATATATATACCGAATATGAACAAATTCGGTCGGTAAATACGAATTTTACAAATATCTTGACACCAGCGCCACCTAGCGTCGATTTTTTTCCTCGGATGTATTTACTTTCTCATAGGCAATATATATACCGAATATGAACAAATTCGGTCGGTAAATACGAATTTTACAAATATATTGACACCAGCGCCACCTAGCGGCGATTTTTTTCCACAGATGTATTTACTTTCTCATAGGCAATATATATACTGAATATGAACAAATTCGGTCGGTAAATACGAATTTTACAAATATCTTGACACCAGCGCCACCTAGCGGCGATTTTTTTCCTCGGATGTATTTACTTTCTCATAGGCAATATATATACCGAATATGAACAAATTCGGTCGGTAAATACGAATTTTACAAATATCTCGACACCAGCGCCATCTATCGGATTTTTTTTTATTTCACATTGCATTGTCTTCGGGTCCTGAACTATGTTCCAAATTTCAAGTACCTAGCTCAACTAGAAGTATCTTATATGTTCGTTGCAAAATTCCACGACATACATACAAAAAGTGAAGTTAAATAAAAGCTTGTAAAAAAAAGGTATTGAATATCAATGACAAAGAAAGTTTGTCTTTAGAGATCTTTTTTTATTTGGGGCGAAATAAGTAAACTAAATGTAGACTGCCTTTCATATGCATACGTTTTTCTACCATTAGCTTTTCATCAGCTATATCATATTCTAAATGGGATTGATATCTCTGCCATATTGCTCTGCACTAAATTTTGGTTAGCGGTTAAAAACAGAAAAAAATGTAATGTCTTATTTGTCGGAAAAATACTAGTTGTACTAGTTATCATATCCGAGGGTTAATTTGAGTGAGTCTGACAGAGCAACATAACAAAATCAATTTTGAACACGAAAAAGAGTGATACATTTTTTTTTTTAAATATCCCAACTTTAAAAGCTTAAAACGATAAACTTAGAATTATTGGAAATCAAGGATATTATTGAAAATTGTTAATAATATCTTCAAGCTTTAGGATCCAGCACAATTACTTAAATGAAATGCTTTAAATTATAAATATTTACGTTGAAACTAGCACTTAAAAATATCCGAAAATAAAACTAAAAAATTCACTTCAGATCTGCCAAGTTTCGAATATCTGGGAGCAAGTGCAGAGTATGGGGTCTGGAAAAAAGTGATGAATTATTATTCCCCAGTCTATTTCCAATATGTGGGTATGTCTTTTTTTATGTAATTGTAAAAACTTCACAAGATCCTCGAATCCAGTGTCAAACCACGCCAATTTCCATACAAAATTCTGAAAGGGAACACCTACTAGGTGTCACCTAAGAATTGGAAAAAATGTTTCTATGTGATTTCACATATGTATATAATGAAAACAAAAACACATGAAAACGCAAGTACTACCCAGCAGTATTCGAGGTAAGGAGTTGCATATTCAGTGGACCTACAGTTTTATGCCGGCTCCGAACGGCGAATGCATTTTTTGTGAGAAGCTTTTTCATGGCAGAAATACTCTCGGAGGGTATGCCGCCCACTGCCGAGAGGTGACCGCTGCTCTTAAAAAACCCAATAATTGGATTTTTACTAATTGAAAAATTGTTTTGGTGTTTGGCTCGGACCGTGGTTTGAACCCGAGACCTCTGGCACAGCAGGCGAGCACTCTACCCACTGCACCACAGCGGCTACACAACATTACACAACATAGTTGTCCCAAAAGAATAGATTGTTTGTACCTTTTGTAATTTGTACGTAAACCACAACAAATAAATTAAACATTCATGTAATATTGTATGTGCTATGGGCATTACAAGTGGTAAATATAAAATTAAACCTATATTATGGTGTCATGCTGTTATTTCAATGCATTTACAATTTTTTGCTATGTACTGTCACATGCAATTATACCGCACAAATTCTCAAATGTACATACAGTGGCTCTCAGAAGTATTTTGCATAATTCATTTATTAAGAAAACGTTAGAAATTCGCCTTTTTTTCGAATTCTTTTGCAAATTTTTTTAATGTGGTATTATAGCTGAATCTTCATACTACAAAAACACATTCATTAAAAAACCAAAATGCATTTCATCTTTTTTAGAAAATTAAAGAAACGAAAAAAGGCATACATTTTTGCTCACAAAAGTATTTTGCTTATTGGTATTTTTGGTGAATAAATGCATCTACAACCTGTTTAATATTATTTATGATATCCGTTCTTTTTCGAAATGGCTTCCAAGAGTCTATGGATGCGCTCTGCTAGTTTTTGACAAAATCTCGAAGGTATTTTGTCCCATTCCTCGGCCATTTCTCGGCCAAAACCGCATTTGGATAATTTTTTGGGGAAATCTTCGATTTTCTCACATGATTTTCAAGATAGGAGCAACAATTTTTAAAGGTTCTTATATCGGAGCTTTGAACACAAACTTGGAAGTGGTTTTTATTCGAAAGTGTTGACATTTTAACATTTTGAGTGATATTTTTCGGAAAAAAGTTTCTAGTACAAAGAAGAACCTCGCTAGAAGAACGCGAAATATTGAGAGAAAATCAACTAAACCCTCACACATAAGCTCCTACAAAAAACAGAAAACTAAAACCAATACTCAACAATCAAGTATCGGACGAGGCAGTGCACAGAGTACCGAGAAAAACCATATTCACCGCCAAGTACTGCGCAACCAACTCTCTATCTCAAAGAAAGTGTCTTAATTTCCCCAATAAACACAAAATAAAGAAGAATTTGACATTTATAAAATCATAATTTTAAGTGCCGAAAGCAAATATAATATTTTTTAGTCGTATTTCATGGCGGAAGCCCAATTAACAGCTGAAAATCAAAAAAATTAAAGCGACTGTTAAGCACTGTAGGAGTTTGTAATCAATCGAGGCTCAGGGAGTTTGTATATCACCTCAGTGAGTTGTAAAACTTATTTTAGTGGATAGTACGATGGACGAGCTTTCTCGATTTTCCATTTTCAGGGAAAACCTACGTTCTAGTGCAGAAAAAATGGGTATGTTATACAATGGGTTTTTAATTCAACAAGATAATAATCCGAAAAATACCGCTAATGATGCTAAAATGTGAACACTTTGGAATAAAAAACACTTCCAAACTCTTTTTCAAATCTCTGATATAAGAACCAATCAAGATTTCCCCAAAAAATAACCCAAATGCGGGTTTGACCGGGGAATGGGACAAAATACCTCCGGAAATTTTGCCAAAAATTAGCAGAGCACATTCATAGACTCTTGGAAGCCATTTCGAAAAAGAACGGATATCATAAAAAATATTAAACAGGTTGTAGATGCATTTATTGACCAAAATTACCAATATGCATAATACTTTTGTGAGCAAAAATATATGCCTTTTTTCGTTTCTTTAATTTTATAAAACAGATGAAATGCATTTTGGTTTTTTAATGAATGTATTTTTGTAGTATGAAGATTCAGCTATAATACCACATTAAAAAAATTTGCAAAAGAATTCGAAAAAAGGCGAATTTCTAACGATTTCTTAATAAATGAATTATGCAAAATACTTCTGAGAGCCACTGTACATAGGTATTTACTTAGTTCATAAAAGTACTTGTCTATGTAAGTAATATGTACATAGGTATGTATATATGCAGTGGCGGACCTAGCATAAATTGCCTGGGCAAGCCTATGTGTGAAGCATAACCATTAGCCATTTATGTAATTTCCCTTGCTGTATTATTTAAAAGTCTGATTGCGTTCCGTCATTGACTTTGATTTAGAGTTCTCGATTTCTTTTCAACATTTTCGAGTGGCCCGAATAAATGCTTTTCAATGCTCGAACGCTCGTTTGTTTGTTTATTACGCGTATGTTTGTACGGGCATTTGAACCATTCGGGTATTTGAAGATCGTTTTTTCTCGTTTATTTTTATTTTTTTTTTTTTGTTTTTTTTTCATATGTATTTTTTATTTTTGTTTTCGTGATACACATTTTTTTGTTTGTATACTCAGAGAAAAGGAATCAAAAATATAATTTTTATTTTTATAATGCTCGTTTTAAACCAAGTCATTTTTATTTTATAAATGAAAATTTTTAAATTAAAAATTAAATTTTTTAAATTAAAATGTATTTAGGATTTAAAAAGAAAGATGTTTAAATTAAAAATTAAAATGAATGGAATAAAAACGGAAGTTTTTCCTTCAAATCTCATAGTGCTTAAAATAAAAATAAACATTTTTAAATTAAATTTTTAAAATAAAAAAAAATTTCGTATTTACATAATTCTTAAATATAAAAACGTGCGCTAGGGAAATCTTACACGAATGCGCAGAGGTATTTTTAGTTTCCTTATACCGACGGAAATTTCAGCAGTAGCAAGTGTATTTGCTTATTGCCTAAAAAATGGGCGCTTTAGTGTTTGAAAAACTGATTTACAATTTGATTTCCACCGCTTTTTAAAATTATCTTGATATTGTGCCAATAGTCGCCAAAAATCACAATCAACCCTTTTATAATCTGGTATTTGATATTTGTGTTTGCATGCACATGCAGATGTAAGAAATTATGTGCATAAGTATGTACCTACATGCAAACGAAAATCAAATCGAATATGCATATGGCTGTGAATACTGAACTTTTGAATGCCGAAGCCAGCTTCATATTCGCATACAAATTTGATGTGAAAAGTAAAAGAAGTGCTCTGCTAGTTTTTTTTTCAATTTAAGTCTGAAAATAAGCAATTGGTTTCTCCTTAGCGAAAGCGAGAAAACAAGCTATGTTATTCTGTTTTGAAAGCCAGGTAAAAGCTAATGTGTGGAACCGTTGAAGCATGCTCACTGTGCTGTGATTGGCTGTACAAACAAAATACACATTGTGAGGTGGATTGGTGGTGTATTTGCGCTATTTTCTTAGCAGGCTTTTAGGGGCATGTTACAGTGGAGGCTATATTATTGAGAACTTGAATAGTAAACACATTTAAAACGTAAAATAACCAGATTTTAAAGAATTTCGTATGAAATGAACGAAAATGTGTACGCAAGCCGGACTTCTCGGCTTGTATGAAGCGACCGCCTCTGATATATGTATGCATGTACATATGCACATGATTGATATTATAAATTTACGATAACGCGACACACTCATGATTAATGGCAATATTGAAGCATTATTTATAATAAACCAATTGAAGTGAAATGAGATAATTTAAAAAGCCAAACAGTCTAAAATCGAGGCAAAAATTATGTGAATTTAAAGTGGCTTTGTGAGCTAAGTTTCAATCATAGAATGAAAATATATGTATCTTAGACCAGCAAAACCCACTAGAAGTCCATTTGGATAAGGCATTAACATAATGCGGCTACAGAGGAAGAAAATCGGTTTAATTGATAGATCACAGCATTTTTGTACTTTTAGACAAGATGTGAAACTGTTTTTAACAAGGGACATAGAATTGAAAAATTTTCCGGTACCTCTGAGTAGACTCAGTTAAGAGCATCACATGGAATCCTACCCGGCAAAAATTACGAGTACTCCATTTACTCATCTATGCAGTACTCGCTATGGACCAACCGCTATGGACCAACCGAGTACTCCATGATCTACCACATTTTATAAAAAAAATATGGGTCAATGTCATAGGATTGGATAACATCAAATTAATCCATGGAGTACCTAAGGTCGATTAATTAATTACAAATTATACTAAAGAAAATTAATAATTAATCTGTCAAAAAAATTTGTACGACTGTCAATTCATTTTGATTATTATCATTAGACCTTTTATCTATGGCTAGGCATACAAATTTATTTACATATTCAAATGCATGTTGTACGCATTCGTATCTCATTAAAACCACAAGCCTACATGTGCTTGTGCTCATTTGCACTAATTAAACATGAAATATTTTCGTTGGTTTTGGCGGTGTGGCATATCAAGATTTTACGTACCTAATCAAAATTTTACGAATATCAAAATTTTACCTTACCGCAAATTAGCGAATAGCTGATTTCAAAAAGCAATTTTATTTACATACTAGCTGACCTGGCAGACGTTTTTTTCTGCCTTAAATTTATTCCTATGAAGCCTAAAGAAGAGCCTTTGATTACCGTATTGCTCGCCATTAGCTTAGAGTCCATCTTAAAGACTATCTCTATATCTAAAAAATGTTCAATTCTCTGAATAAAATTTATATACATATATTCGCCGCGACACACCTACTTGCCCCAACACCTATCTCTATCTTTATAGTCTATTGCTACCTCTATCTCTATATCTGGCTCAGTCTCTATCAATATCTCTATCTTTATCTCTATCTCTATCTCTATCTCTATCTCTATCTCTATCTCTATCTCTATCAATATCTCTACCTCTACCTTATCCCTGTCTCTATCCTATTCCGCTGGACGTGTGGTGAAGTGGGTAGAGTGCTCGCCTGCTATGCCAGAGGTCTCGGGTTCAAACCCCAGTCCGAGCAAGCACCAAAAAAAAATTTTTAATTAGTAAAAATCCAGTTATTGGGGTTTTTAAGAGCAGCGGTCACTTCTCGGCAGTGGGCGGCATACCCTCCGAGTGTATTTCTGCCAAGAAAAAGCTTTTCACAAAAAATGCATTCGCCGTTCGAAGCCGGCATAAAACTGTAGGTCGACCCAATTAGTAGGAAAAGCAAAAAGGAGCACACCTCGCATTGAGAGATAAGCTCGGCCATAAAACTAGCGAGAGTTATAATAGCGCCATTGTATTATATTATTATATAATGGAATAAGTATCTATTTTCAGTATAAATTTTATTCACTTAAGCTGCTTATTTTGTAATTTCAGCACAATAAGTCTTCTACCTAAAAGTATACTTTAAGTTTTGTTGGGGTCGCATTGACATTTCAAAAGAGCGCATCAATACGGCTTTACATAAATCATCTGTACATTTACATATTTGAACATATTTTTAGGTTTAAACAAAAATTTTGTTTTTATTATTTCCGTAAATTTGCATATACTACATACAAACACACACTTTTTGCTTTAATTTTCAATCTAACAAACGTATAAATAACACTTATTTGAATCACACCGAAAATTTCTAAATTATTGCTTTTTTAAATTGAAATTGAAATTAAATTGGAAATACATATGTACATACTAATTACTTTTCGTATGTATGGAATAATTGTATTATATTTTAATTTTAATTCCTGCGTAAAAAGGTTAATGTGCCGTTAAAACCACCTTTGTGTGGTGTCATTATTATTTAAAGCAATTTTCAATTTTATACATAACAATTAAATCGTTTGTATTGCAATAATGTTGTCTTTTTTTGCGCTGCTACTTACCAAGCTGTTTAACCACAATTTCCATTATTGCTAACATTTACATTAATTAAATATGGAATTATGTACATACATATGTTAATATTAGGGTTGCCAGACGTACTGATTTGATCAGTACAGTACTGATTTTTCGTCCTCCGTACTGATGGTTTTAAAAACCTTAGGAAATACTGATTTTTTTGATTTTGTACTGATTTGTACTGATTTTTAGCCAACACTAAAAAAATTCATTTTTATCATCATATTTTTAATTTTCCTACTGTTTTCATTTGACGTTTGTAATGCCGTAGTTATGTTTACGACAATACTCGAGTAGCAACGTGTAATTGTTGTTGTGCACTCCGACGAGTGATAGAATTTTCACATCGATCAAATTTGCTGGGTGAAACAAGCACCCAGCACGCCGAGGTTTCGGGGTAATAAAGTGTTATATTGTGTACGTGCGCTCTAATCATCGATTTAAGCATAACCACCTCTCACCGATGACGAAAATGTGTCCGAATTTCATCGATGTTTTGCTCGTAAGCATCATGAAACAACTAGGAAAGAGGAAGCAACGCGAACGTTAAATGTCATAGAAACATGATTGACAGTTAACGATACGGAAACAAAAACAAAATGCCAGTAATAAAGACGATTTGCTCCGCATATATTGTTTTTTTTTTTTTTAAGGCAATGTAGGTACTGATTTTTTCGGGGAAAGGTATCTGGCAACCCTAGTTAATATGTACATAAATTGTGTACAAGTGCATAGATTATACAAATGTACTGCTTCTTTATACCCGATAGTGAAATGCAATGCTCATTGAAAGAAACAAATTAATTTCACTAGCTACTCCTGACACATATGTACATATGTATTAAGGAGGATGCGAATGCGAAAATGCTATCTATATATTGACAACTCAATAGCAGAAGGCGGAACAGCTTGGTGAAGAATTAAAGAAACGTTAATGATTAATTTAAAGATACTCACACGTACATACATACATATGTTATAAATTAAAATTTCTTGATTTTTTTGCATAAAAACTTATATTGTCATTATTTTTGAGAATATAAAAATACCAAAAACAGTGATCTTTCACTTAAATACCATTTTTTTTTTCTCTCCGGAAAAATTAATTTTTTGTAACGTACAACGTTATTCGCGACTCGCTTTCAAATCCTGAATTCGAAACAATTCTTTGTAGAGCCTAGTGGGATACATATATATGAATGTATGTATGCATATATCTATTTAACATAATAATTTAACACCTACCAAACCAACATACAAAGACCTTAAGCCAGCCAGCAATACCATCACCACCACATCAAAGTAAATAATTGCCAATTAATGATTGATATGGGATCTGTTCTCCTTATACACCATTCAATTTTCAATACATAAAATTTGCTTAAGCTGAGTATGAATTGCATCAACTTTGTCAGTTTAAGTGTATGAATATATGCATATGAACGTGTTTCCGGGAATATGTGCGTCTGTGTCTGTGTATGTGAGTGTGTTTGTGCATAAGTATTTGGAGAAGCACTCATTAGTATACATTAGATGCGTTTCTTTGATCTAACATACCCCTCCGCCCACAGAATATGAAAACAGGATGTTGTAGGATAACTAAGCTGATTTTTATTTTTTTTTTAGAAAGAAAACTGAGTGGGCTACTCCAAAAACAGCGATTTTTTTTTTTAATTTCATGATGGGTTTAGATTCATATATGAAAAAACCACAGAATTAAAAATAAAAAAAACAAAGGATATATATTCTCATGTAAAATTAATGGCTTAATCGAATGGCGTAGTCAGTTTTTTAGTGCGAGCCATAGGGAAGGTACCAAGATCGCCTAAAATTGAATTTTATTTTTTTTAGTCACGAATTTTCAAGTTTGGACCCTGGCATTTTCAAGATACCTTAAATTTCTTTTTAATCAAAATATACAGGAATCTGCGCAAATTCATGCAGTTTTCAGAAAAGTTTATTTGATTGAAATCGAGCTTTTTTTATCCAAGCTACTTTGGTTTAAATGAAATATTCCAAAATCACTTTCATATTGAACAACATTTTTTTATTGTTGCAAGTACAAAACTCCAACATTTTATTATTTACATACATATATATACATATGTACATATATATGTCCATCTGTGCTTTACAGAATTAGAAATTTTCAATAATTTTTTTTTTGATGCACCGTAAGGAAACTGTTTTAGGTGCGCTTCTATTACCTGAAAAACCATTTGTTTCTCTGTCTCGCATTTTGTGTTTTTTTCGTTAAACTTTGTTGCAAGATTTATAGCCCTTTCTGCCGCATCATTCACAACAATAATTTTTCTCACGATAGCTTCAGCATGTAGATAATGTTTATCGTGTATCCAGCAACTGGGGTCAATTTTCAAAGAATGCTTATAGTGGAATATACTGGATGGATCCACATATAACGCCTCAAAAAATGTAATTGTGCTTGATGTTACGAAACATTCAATGCTTAATTCCGAAACATTTATTGAGTCTACATTGATTTTTGCTTTCTTCGAACTTTCTCCATTACTGTTTATGCCTAATGCAGCAGTCATTCTTCTTTTTGTTTCTATACTCACATTTCTATCAAAAAATGCAAATCCTACGAGTGTTTCAGATAAATACCACAAATGTCGACTAAATACATCCAAAACTTCTTTCGATATATTACGGCTGATGCTACGGTAGTTGATTAGATTTTGAATGAGAGCTAAATCATTCATGGGAGCAGTCGTAGGTAGAGAACATTGAAACCAATACTTCATGTATACAAGTACAATGAAGACATTCAAGTCCTGGAAACCATTTAACCCTCTATCTGCAAAATAAGCAAAGGACGATGGAAATTCTTAATACGTGAGTGACTAATAAGAAGATTTAAATTACCTGTTAAAAAGAACTGATCTCGAAACAAGTAAATCTTGAGGCAGTATATGGCACATGCACATATGTACATAAACTCCACTCAAACAAGTGCGTCTTAAAAAAAAATCAAAATATGCGTAAACAAAAGGGTTGCTTCCTTCCTATTTTGCATCAACAAAAAAATACTATTAAAAACTTATATACATAATTGTAAAGTATACATATGTAAATAATAAATTTTCAAACTTTGTACTTGCAACAATAAAAAAATGTTGTTCAATATGAAAGTGATTTTGGAATGTTTCATTTAAACCAAAGTAGCTTGGACAAAAAAAGCTCGATTTCGATCAAATAAACTTTTCTGAAAACTGCATGAATTTGCGCAGATTCCTGTATATTTTGATTAAAAAGAAATTTAAGGTATCTTGAAAATGCCAGGGTCCAAACTTGAAAATTCGTGACTAAAAAAAATTAAATTCAACTTTAGGCGATCTTGGTACCTTCCCTATGGCTCGCACTAAAAAACTGAGTACGCCATTCGATTAAGCCATTAATTTTACATGAGAATATATATCTTTTGTTTTTTTATTTTTAATTCTCTGGTTTTTTTCATATATGAATCTAAACCCATTATGAAATTTAAAAAATATCGCTGTTTTTGGAGTAGCCCACCCAGTTTTTTGTCTAAAAAAAAATAAAAATCAGCTTAGTTATCCTACAACATCCTATTTTCATATTCTGTGGCCGGAGGGGTATGTTAGATCAAAAAAACGCATCTAGTATGCATGTATGTACTTACGTTCCCATATTTAAAAGAAAAATATAAACTTTTATTAGAAACATTATAAAATTAATTAAAAACCAAAGTTTATGTAAAAAGTTCAATACAAAAAATAAATCAATAACTATTCAAAGTAAGAATACTACATACACACATTTGTACATATACAGTTGTCCGCAAAATAGGAGAAGAGCCGAAATCAAAACCTAAATTGCTCAATTCTCAATTTTCAATAAAAAAAACCGTTTTATTTGCAAGTTTTTTCATAAAATTATTAACTAATCTTTTATTTACATATTCACAGCGCACATATTCCAATCAAGTACCTTGAAAATTATAAATCTCAGTTTTTTGATTAATTTTTTTAAAAGACGTTGGAGTTATGTAACAAGTAAAATACTATCGATGGTTAAAAAAAACCATCGATAATCGCTATGGCATCGGCCCCATCGATAGTATCGATAGTTCAATCGATGGTTTTCCAGCACTACTTCGAGCTTTCATTCCAAACCGCCTGCTTTTTCATATGGTCGTTATTATTCTCTTGTTAGGTATTCAGCATGAACTGTAGCATTATTGTAGTGCAGAATATACAGCTGCCTAGCACCTAACATTGTTATGTATGTACGTCATTCGTGTAAATTTTTCTGCTTCGGTTTACTCTTCTTAACTCCTACTTTGGTCAGTGAAGAAATGATCTGCGCTCAATTTATACGTGCCGCTCAACATACTTGAGGAATACCTGCGGTATATCCAACAAAAGCAAGTATCCTGGCATGAATAAAGCCCACAGCATCTTACAAATTAGCCTAGTGGAAAACATATATATATGAATGTATGTATGCATATATCTATTTAATATAATAATTTAACACCTACCAAACCAACATACAAAGACCTTAAGCCAGCCAGCAATACCATCACCACCACATCAAAGTAAATAATTGCCAATTAATGATTGATATGGGATCTGCTCTCCTTATACACCATTCAATTTTCAATACATAAAATTTGCTTAAGCTGAGTATGAATTGCAGCAACTTTGTCAGTTTAAGTGTATGAATATATGTACATATATGAACGTGTTCCCGGGAATATGTGCGTATGTGTCTGTGTATGTGCGTGTGTTTGTGCATAAGTATTTGGAGAAGCACTCATTAGTATACATATGCATAATTAATACTTAATTAAGTTATAATAACAGGTAACTTGCAACTTATTGCAATGAATAACATAATTTTGTATAATTAATCATCATTAACATAAGCCACTTTCAATTTATTCAATTTAATAAAGTTTAAATTGTAAATGTACGCAGTAAGCGAAATTAATAAAAACTTTAAATTTTATGAAAATTTCCAATGGAAAAATCAGAGACCGTATTGAAATGATCAAAAGCAATTGAAATTACTTAGTTTTAGTTGGCAATTTAGGTCAATCTCGTTAAAATACCTTAAATTCCATCAAATAAATTTACAATCTTTTGTTACTTTTGAAGTTTGAGTTTGGGTTTGAGTTGTGTCACTTATGGCGTTTTCTTTTCTGACAAAAAATGTTGCCCTTTAATATCTGAATTATCGAATTACGTAACATGACTTTCTATAAAATGGCTAAATTTGTAGTTAATGGTGCCCTCTTACTTAGTCAGAGGACAACATTCGTTGAAATCACCACACAAGCTTACAAAATGGCTGAGAAAATCTAACAGGGCAACATTTTTTCGAGAAAAGAAAACGGCATTAGCAAGAGCTCATTTTTAAAACATTAACCCCCTTATTCATAAAAAAATAAAATAGGTTTATTAAACTCTTATAATTGAAAATTTGTATGGAAATGTCACTTTAAAAAGCTCTATAAACCTTTGATATTTTTTATGAATAAGGGAGTTAATATATACTTTGTGTGACTGAGCTTAATTTGTTTTTCTTCCTTCTTTTTTGTAATGGTTAATATGTATTTTTTTTTTTGGCATCAATGTATGTCAAATGCCTGCGAAATTCACTACTATTTATGCGTTCTGCATAACTGAACCCAAAAAAGACATATTAATTGATTGTTATTTTCTGGAAATTGCCGTATCTTTTTAATATTTAAAAAGGTCGTTTAATTTCTGCAGCTAATATAAGGGAGAGTCCCGCAAAACGACAGTCTAGAACAAAAGAGTTCACAACTAACTCAGAACTGGTTCCAAAGCGATGCACAGCGGTACAGTTTATTATTGTGACTTTATGAAAAAATTTCTATTTACTTTAAAGTTGGACAACAACAATTATTGCACTTTACAATAATATCCGACCATTTTAAAACTAGTTCTGAAGTGCTGACCATATGGCAAGTAGTTCAGAACGCGCTCCAAAGTACTGCAGACGGGGATAATTGACACTTCATAGGACATCGCAGTGTTAAAAAAGACAGCTGAAAGCATTACTTTGGGATAGAACGGGAACCAACCCTGTCTCTTTTTGAACTAGTTCTGAACTAGCCTGGAACTACCGCAATTCGCTGCTGGATATGTACAGCTTTCTTGAGCTCTTCCAATGCATACTAATCCCAACACAGTCGATGGTTGATACAGTGTACCCTATGTATGTATGCATGTATGTATATTGGGGTGGTCCTTAAAAATCAAATTAGCGATTTTCTGCGGGTCAATGTTTAGAAAACTCTATGGGGATTCAAAGATTAAATTAATTTCGTTGCATATGCAATGCCCGAAATCGATATTCCTGCACTCAATGATATAAAATATAAATTTTGGTCCAGATCGAAGACGGTTAAGGGATGTGGTGCAGCGGTCACATATTGTAATATGAACATTGACTCTTGTGCGACATCCCTTAACAGTCTCCGACCGGGACCAAAATTTATATTTGGTATCTTCGACTATATTAGCATCGACCTAGGGGGTGAGGTTGGAGGAATATGGTATACAATTTGACTCCTTACAGTTGGGGACAACCCTAATGTATATGTATACTAGATGCGTTTTTTTTTTGTATGAGATTCTTTAAACTTTCCTCCCTCCCTGCAGCACCATAATATGAAAAAATGGGGTCTTGTAGAGTATGTAAACCGAAAAAATTTAACTTTTCCCAAAACTGAGTCATTTCCAAAGATTTCAAGACATAAATCTATGTATGTATGAAAAAGTTAGGATTTTGCATGAGAATAAAATTTATATATACCCGTACGTAATATTAGACGCTACAGCGAATGGCGTATTAAGTTTTTTTGGTACAATAATTTTGATAATTTTGTTTTTTTTTTTTTTTTCAAACGAATCTTCCACTTCGGGGGCCTCTACATATATGCACCATTCTTTCATAAAAATTTTTTTTTTGTTATAGCAATTGCTTCCGTTTTGCTGCATGAGGTCAAATTTTTTTATTGTCATTTTAAATTTGCCAAATTTTGTCTGAGTGATTTTTAAACAAAGAAGATAGTTGGTCAAAATATATAATGTATGTTGCTAAGAAACATGAGCTAGCTTTAATTTCGTAGAATAGTTTAACCCTCTAACACGAAGAGGTCGTTTTGGCCCATTTTATATAAAGTCCGAAAAAAATAGTATTTTTAAGGTCGGTAGAGGGCTAAAATGTTCTAGAGAATTATTCGCCATAAAATTTCACTAAAGGTCTTCTCAGACAAAATTTTCTTACAAGGAACCTAAAATACCACAGAAATTCATAATTCAATTAAATTCGACAAATACTTTTTGAGTAATTTGCTATGACAGCCTAAACCTAATCCACACAAATATAACTGAATATATAAATAAACTAGCTGTACCCGGCCAAGCTTTGCTTTGGCCCACTTCCTATTATAGGTACTTGAAGCGAAAAACGGCACACTTTAAAATATGTTGGATGTATCTAGAAACCGAAATTACCTCGGGCTGCAGAGCTCAACACAATTCAGATAAGTTTAAAAAAGTGAAGGAAAAAATTAATGTTTTCAAAAGTTTGCCCTCTTCATATTCTTATCCCATTTTTCTTCGTGTTAATTTCGAACTCCCTTTCCCTCTACTTTTCTCTTTCTCTTTCTCTTTCTCTTTCTCTTTCTCTTTCTCTTTCTCTTTCTCTTTCTCTTTCTCTTTCTCTTTCTCTTTCTCTTTCTCTTTCTCTTTCTCTTTCTCTTTCTCTTTCTCTTTCCCTTTCCATTTATCTTTCCTCACATTTCAGTTTCCTTTTTCTTTTCCCGTCACATTCCTGCTTCCCTTTCTCTATCGCTCTCTCTCTCTCTTACCTCTCTTTTTCTGTCTTTCTCCTTTTTATACCCCCTCTTATTCCTTCTCTACTTCCCTGTCTTCTCTCCCCATCCTCTTCATTCCATTTTTATTATATTCTCTCTCTCCTTTTTCGTCCCTTTGCTTTTCCCAGTCTCATTACTCTTCCCCTTTCCCTAGGGAACTGGGTTTAGCATAACATACCCTGCATTGCACTTCTCATTTCATACCATCATTGCTTAAAAACATCCCGTGGCGTCCGAATCGTCTCTTTTACCCATAATTGTGTATCGGGACTAAGAATCACTATGAAAATATCTATATAGCGGACCCGGTCAACACCTTTCATTTTATATCAGTATTATTCAGAAGCATCCCGGGCTCATCCGGGTCCACTTATTGACCCAATCTGGGAACTTTACCCAGGAACAATAATGGCTACGGTATCTGTAGACTTGACCAAGAAATCGTAATGGGTACGGCTCTACATGAGAGTCCGCTCAACATCTTTCATTTGGTACCAATATCCTTAAGATATATCACGGTGTTATCCGGGTCCACATATTGACACATATCTTTGGATCCCACCTAGGAATCGTCATGCGCCGTGATTAATTAACAATATCGCTGAGAAATTATTCGGGGCCATCCGGATCCACATTTTGACCGTCATCTGGGGACCTGACCTAGGAATCATGATGAGTTCATCTCTATGTAAAAGCCCTGCCTTTCAGTTTACACCAATATCGTTGAGAAATTTTCCGGGCAATCCGGGTCCACGTTCATTTGGTACCAATATCCCTGAGAAATATCCCGGTGTTATCCGGGTCCGGGTGCTGACCCACACCTTGGGACCCGACCTAGGAATCGTAATTAGTTCATTTCTATCTAAAATCCCTGCTCAGCACCCTTCATTTGATACCAATATCGCTGAGAAATTTTCCGGGGTCGTCCGTGTCCACGTTTGACCCATATCTGGAGACCCGACCTAGGAATCACAATGAGTACTATTCTATGTGATTTCTCTGCTCAATACCTTTCATTTGATACCAATATCGCTCAGAAACATTCGAGGGTCATCCGGGTCCACGTTTGACCCATATCTGGAGACCCGACCAAGGAATCACAATGGGTACTATTCTATGTAAATTCTCTGCTCAATACCTTTCATTTGATACTAATATCGCTCAGAAACATTCGAGGGTCATCCCGGTCCACGTTTTGACCCATAACTGGAGACCCGACCTAGGAATCACAATGAGTACTATTCTATGTAAATTCTCTGCTCAACACCTTTCATTTGATACTAATATCGCTCAGAAACATTCGAGGGTCATCCGGGTCCACGTTTTGACCCATAACTGGAGACCCGACCTAGGAATCACAATGGGTACTATTCTATGTAAATTCTCTGCTCAATACTTTTCATTTGATACCAATATCGCTCAGGAACATTCGAGGATTATGCGGGTCCACGTTTTGACCCAGATCTGGAGACCTGACCTAGGAATCACTATGAGTACTATTCTATGTAAATTCTCTGCTGAATACCTTTCATTTGATACCAATATGGTCCAAAAATATTCAGGGGAAAGCCGGATCCACGTTTTGACCTTTTGACCCATATCTCGATTTGAAAAAAATATGCATATAAACCATATAGGGCAAGGTACTAAACTGGTGTGTAAATTTGATCAAAATCCCTCCACGCGTTTGGACGAAAGCCGGCGACAAAGAAATGGGCTTGATTTTTATATATATATAGATAGATTAGTATAAATCATGAATTTAATGAAATCAAATAAAATAAAATAAAATAAAATGGAATAAAATAAAATGAAATAAAATAAAATAAAATAAAATAAAATAAAATAAAATAAAATAAAATAAAATAAAATAAAATAAAACAAAATAAAATAAAATAAAATAAAATAAAATAAAATATAAAAATGATTATGCAATTTATATATTTAAACACAAAAATACTTACTATGCAAAACGGACAAATGTCATACATTAATTTATTCATTTATTCACTCCATTCATTCATTTATTTATTGCAGCTATGAAGTGCTAAATAAAAAATGAAATAATAAGCAAAATGAAATAATGGGTCATATTAATAAAAGCCAAGCATTTGCTTTTGCTTAAGATTTCAGGTTCATACAAATTAATGTCAAATTTTAAAATCTTGAGTAAAAGCATTTGCTTGGTTTTTATTAATACGGCCCAATAAATAAATGTGATTAGAACGAATGTCATTGAAGCAGCAACCACCCTCTCACTATAGTCTAGTTAAAAGGTAAGAAAAACACTAAAAAAAAAACCCAAGAAAAGAACGAAAAAAATAAGAAAAAATCCAAGTGATAATGTTAAGCTGGCGTTGACATCAAGTGTGTAGTCCCAACTCGGTGCTGAAATTAATTTTATATACCAACCATAGACAGACTACTACAAACAAACTAAGTTTTCCGGCCACCCACTGAGCTTGGAAAGCACGAAAAGCAAAAAGAAGAAAGAAAAACTACATTTCAAGGAAATCGCGAACAAAGGACGCCACTGCAGGATAACAGCGGGATATAAGGAAAAGCAGAAGCGGGTTAGCGGAGCATTCAAATGTAGAATTGGAATTCCCACTGGCGACACAGTGCAAGCAAAAGCAACAGAAACAGAAACAGAAATAACAAGAAGAAAATTTGCTCTGTTGGATTTGGCATTATCATTCGCTTTCGTTAATTTTTGTTATCGTAGACGAATGGGCTGATGAAGACGACGACGACGAGAACGAGGTGGAGGACAAAGGAAAATGGCGTGGCCTTTGCTGGCCGACAGTGAAATGAATCGCCGTATAAGTGCATGTGGATGTTTGGCATAATAGCCACGTGAAGCGAAATGTGTAATAAATTGCAAGAAAACTCAATCAGCAGCTGAGGGAGCAAATTTAGTTAGACGCCAGCAGACGCCAGAAGCAAAGAAAAACAAACGAGCAACAGCCATTAGCTGAGCAGCAACCAGTCAGCTAGCCCGAGTCAAGGGTCTGCACTAAACTATCCAATTACTGGTTTATTATTTTTGGCTGAGATTAAATGTCATGTCTGGTCTGCGCCACTGGCTCTGCAACTTCCATCTCGCCTTCCACCAACCATGAGCCACGTCAACGTGATCAACTGAAACAATATTCGCATCTGTCAACTAACGTCACCTTCAACCTCTTTTAGTTCTCATTGGCCTCAACCGTCAACATTATCATTACTCGCATCACTAATGGCATAAGTGAATTCACTTTGCATTTTGAATTCACACAAGGCGTGCTGAAAAAGTCACAGAAGAGCAGCAAGAGAGCGCATGAAAAAAGTAAGGAAGTAAGGAAGTAAGGAAGAGGAAGAGAAAGTCGGAAGACGGAAGACGGAAAAAACGGAACAGCCAACCGATACAAAGCAAGAAAGCGAGAAAGCAAAAGCTTTTTTCTGCTACAAAAATTTTGTTTGTGCTACTCGAAAGTTGCTGATGATTGGACGAGCAACAAATCACTGTCAAGGAATCAAAGGATTGTTTTATGTATTAGTGTCTGTGCCACACACACAAACGCACAGTTGATCGCTCTGCAACATTTCTGCACAGTTAGTCTTAGTGACATTTTGTGATAATAAACATCTGGTCGGCTATTCGCTACGTCTCACGTTCCTGCTCCGGCAAGCGTGTTTTGTGTGTGTGTGTGCAAGTTTGGTGTTTTGTGCGGACGTTGCGCGCGGCGGATTTGGGTTGGTGATGCCAGCCAAATTCCCACTCCGCCACCCACATTGAGTGCAAATGATGAAGCATCGGCGTTCCAGTTATTGTTGTCGCTGGTTCACACTTCTCTTGGTCGTTACGGGCATTGTTCTTGGTAAGTGTTTGTTGTCAAAAGCTCTATAACACATTACATAATTATTATAGTTGTTGTTTAGCTTTTTTTTTAACCCTTCTTGTTTGTTTTGTTGCTTTTTAACACATTTCGTATACATTATTTGTCTTCGTCTTTAATGGGTTTGCTAAATATTCTGCTTAAATTGCGTTTAGTTACAGTCATAATAATTAAAAATAATGAGCAACAATTCTTTGTTTAAATGAGGTCCGTTGTATAAATGCCGTCGTTTGGCCGTTTGCTCTGTTTGATGTTTGGCCAAGGCGATAACTTAATAATATAATAATAATACAATGGCGCTATTATAACTGTGACGAGTTTTATGGCCGAGCTTCTCTCCCAATTCGAGGTGTGCTCCTTTTTGTTTTTCCTACTAATTGGGTGGACCTACAGTTTTATGCCGGCTCCGAACGGCGAATGCATTTTTTGTGAGAAGCTTTTTCATGGCAGAAATACTCTCGGAGGGTATGCCGCCCACTGCCGAGAGGTGACCGCTGCGCTTAAAAAACCCAATGATTGGATTTTTACTAATTAGAAAAATTTTTTTGGCTCGGACCGTGGTTTGAACCCGAGACCTCTGGCATAGCAGGCGAGCACTCTACCCACTGCACCACAGCGGCCATAAAGGCGATAACTTACGCTGTGTGTATTTACTAGAGCTCCAGATTTTTTTTGAACATTTTCGAGTAGCCCGACCAAATGTTGTTCAAATGCTCGAACAGTCGTTTGTTTGTTTATTACCCGTATGTTTGTACGGGCATTTGAACAATTCGGGCATTTTGAAGTTTGTTTTTTTCTTTTGTTTATTATTTTTTTTCTACTTCATATGTTTTCGATACACATTTTTTTGTTTGTAACAGAGATCAGCAGCGGTGCACCGCATTTTCTAAAGCACCGCAAAAATACTTATTTTTTAAGTGGCTCAAAAAATAAGTACACAGAAAAAAAATTCACCGCCACCGCATTGATTGGAAACCTAAATGATATTGCGGTATTAAGTGTTATTTACACCGCATACCGCAAACACCGCATAATGCAAACACCGCAATCACCGCAAACACCGCATTTGTTTATTTGTATACTATTCAGTGTTGCCGGAAATTTTTCACACACTGCAAAGGTATAGGCATTTGAAAATTCATTTGTACATAAATACATAGATATACAGCAAATTTATTCTCAAGTATTTTTTTTAATTTTTGTGTGCTTTGTTTTTTGTGGCAGTTTTTTGAATAATAAAATATTTTTCAATAATGAAATAATCAAAAATTCATTTTTGAAATCCAATTCGACTAATAGGGCCATCAGAATGAATAATTTTCCGTCAAACTAGCAATGCGTTTAATTGACAACATAGTTGAATTAAATGTTTTTAAATGACGATCGACACATTCAGTACTTCAGCTTTGCCGTAAAAAAGACATCTAATTCAACTATGTTTCTCAGTTAAACGAATTGCTAGATTGACGGAAAAGTATTCATTCCGACGGGCGCATAATAAAATGTATAAAAATAAAGCTGTGTATTGTTGTTGCTCCAATAAAATGACAAAAACTTCGGTTTCAATCAATGTATCGTAGCCAATTTTGTCGATTGTGAAAACTAAATGAATGCCTCGTTTGAAAATAAAGAATTATGTCACAGACAAACAAAAATGTGTAAACAAAACGTATGTGTATTACTAAGAAGCCATAAATGTGATTCAAGGATTTTAGGAAAAAACTCTATTTCATGTAAATAGGACATATTTTTATCTTGAAATTCATTAGTCAAATTATTTTGAATGTAAACAAACTCTAAATTTTAAGTGGCCCTTTCAATGAAAAAATTAAAAAAAAAACCAATCCTGAGAGTTTTCCTGTATAGATATTCTTTGGTTAAAATCAAATTGTATTCAGTGTTGTATTTCATCAGAAATCCATAAGACGGTAAAAATTACAAACAACAAGTAAGGAAGCCTAAGTTCGGGTGGAATCGAACATTAGATACTCAGTACTCAGTATGCTTTCATTGTTTGTTTGCGTTTGCTGGAAACACGGTGTACTTAATATAAAGCGAGTTCCGCATAAAGTGGGCGTAGCCACGCCCATTTTCAAAATTTTTATCAGTCATCCAACTAAGGGTATGAATATTATTCTTTGTGCAAAATTTCATTCCTATATGACTTCTAGTTACAAAGATGTCACGTTACAAATTCCCAAAGGGTGTCCCAGAAATATCTTTGTTAAAAAGTAGGCGTGGTCATAAACCGATTTCAATAAATTTTTGCGTATCTATTAACACAAGTTATAAAAGTGTACAAACCAAGTTTCGTCATAATATCTCAATTATTTGTCGAGTTATAGGCTAAGAAATCTCGTATATTCCTTTGTCTAAAAAGAGGCGGTGCCACGCCCATTTTCCAGAATTTTTCTATTTTTTGTTTCCGGTCTATTGTGGAACTCTTGCCACAAAATTTCAATGAATTATCTTTATATTTGACAAAGATATCGCTTAAAATGTTTTTATTAGGCCACTTTATAATACCCATATATAAAAGTGGGCGTGGTCGTCAACCGATTTCGCTAAAATTTTCAACATGTATTACCACAAGTAATAAAAGTGTACACACCAAGTTTCGTCATTATATATCAATTATTTGTCGAGTTATGGGCTCAGAAATCTCGTATATTCCAGCTTCTAAAAAGAGGCGGTGCCACGCCCATTTTCCAAAATTTTTATGTTTTTCGTTGTATGTCCGCAGGTGGACTCCTGGCATAAAATTTCAATGATATATCTTTATATTTGACAAAAATATCGCTTAAAACGTTTTTTAGGTCACTTTATAATACCCATATATAAAAGTGGGCGTGGCCGTCAACCGATTTTGACAATTTTTCGTCCAAACATTTGCCTAAGTAAGTATATCACGCGTACCAAATTTCATCAATATATCTTCAACAGTATCTGAGTTATGACTCATAAAACTTTCAATGTTTGCTCCTTAATAAGTGGGCGGGGCACCGCCCATTTTCCAAAATTCCATCAAATTTCTTCTTAGGGGCCTGAGCTCAATACGTGGGTCTATAGTGGCTGAGATACCAAATTTCCGATTTTTTCTATATAGGAAAAGTGGGCGTGGTCATGGTCCGATTTCGCCCATTTTCAATACCAACCGTCCCAGTGTCGATACCAACTTGCATTCCAAATTTCATCAAAATATCTCAATTTTTGCGCGAGTTAGAGTGTTTACAGGCGGACGGACGGACGGACGGACATGGCTCAATCGATTTCTCTTTTCACCCTGATCATTTTGATATATATAAGTCTATATCTATCTCGATTATTTCATTCTGTTACAATCCACCGTTATGTGATTAAAACTATAATACTCTGTGTACTAGTACAGCTGAGTATAAAAAATCGCACTGGCAACATTGTAAATATCTCTATTTGGGAAATGCGGTGTTTGCGATATGCGGTGTTTGCGGTATGCGGTGTTTGCGATATGCGGTGTTTGCGGTGTTGTGATATCCATACTACCGCACACCGGAATTGATCAAGAAAATGCGGTACGGTGTTTATTATGATCGCATATTTTGCGGTTGCGGTCATACTCCCACCGCATTTTTTATGAGTAGCTCTAAATCACAAAAAATGTATCGCATGCTGATCTCTGGTTTGTAAGCTCGAATGCTCGAATGTTTGTACGGGCATTTGAACAACAAACGGGCTTCAAACAAAAACGATCAATTCAAATTGTTTGATACCCGGGTATCTAGAGCCCTAGTATTTACTTATTTATTTAGTATAATAGATGGGCGTGATATCTGTCGACGATGACATGTAACAAATCAAAAGACGCTTGAAAAAAATAAGTGACAGATAAACAAAAGAATAAATAGCGACAATAATACACAAATTAATGGCGCAATGAAGAGTACGAGGAATAATAAATTAGGTATTTGGTATGCGAGCAGGCTGGTCTAATCTATTTATTTATTTGGTGCAAATAAAACTAGTCACCTATTTTACCCAACGTTTCGCTGGTCGTCCAACTCTTCTTGGGGAGTCGTTTTCGAGTCCTTTTTTAATCTTATTTTTATAATTTTCGAGTCCCTTTCGATTTTATTTTTTTCGATTTTGAATCTTATTTTGGTCATTTTTGAATCGTTTTCTGATCGTTTTTGATTCCTTTTGGGGTAATTTTTCTTTGTTTTTCTGATAATTTTCGATTTTTTGAGTCATTTTCCAATCGTTTTTCTGGTCATTTTCGAATCTTTTTTGGGTCGTTTTTCAGTAACTTTCCGATCAATTTCTAATCGTTTTCCTATCATTTTTGGGTCAGCTTCAAACCGCATTTCTCTCCCATCTTCTATCCTCTTACACATTCATCCCTTAGCCTTACCTTTACCAATATCGCAAAAAGAACTTCCTCAGTCCACATTTTGGTTGGAACTTTTGAAACAGATTTTTAGCCTACAATAATATTAAGCAAATAAGTAGTTTAAGATCTAAAAATTTCAATCCATAAATTAATTCCTATGAAAATGCATATGCGCATTTTGGCACTCTCATATACGGCAACACGGAAGACATACATCCATATCGTCGTTTAAAGTGCATTTTTGCGTAAGAGGTATTTTCATTTTCGAGTAAGGGACATTTTTGCCAAAAATGAGATTTTCCAACCCTGAGTTCCTGACGCTCAGCTCTATCGATCCATACCAAAACTTTGCAATTCTAACAACAAAAACGCATAATAACAGTAAATTTCATAATCGCTTATGAAGAGTATTGTTAAAATTTGGCAGCATTACCGCGTATGATTTCAGTTCATTCATACAAGCGAAGTTATATGTTATTAGATAAATAAATTAAAGGACGAATTTATATGAAAGGGAGCAAAAGTTAAATATTTTAAACAAATAATGTCAGGTAAATATCAAGCAGGTATTATTTTAAACAAATTAAATGAAGTTGCTAATTGGTAAGATCTGATACTACGTTTTTTTGCTACAATCTTTACAATTTTCCCAACCAAATTATGACTAAAGGTATCAAAAATTAAAAAACAAAACAAGAAAGGAAGCCTCAGTTCGAGTGGAGCCAAATATTATAAGCTTTCATAGTTTTTTTACGTTTTCTGGAAACACGGTGTAATTTATATAAAGCCCGTGCCGCACAAAGTGGCCGCAGCCACGCCCATTTTGAAAATTCGTGTCAATAATTTGACTAAACGTATAAATATTCTTGTTATTATAAAATTTCATCCCTTTATGACTTTTAGTTACAGAGATGTCACGTTACAAATTTCTGAAGGGCATTCGAGAAATATTTTTGCTAAAAAGTAGGCGTGGTTATAAACTGATTTCGCTAAAATTTTGCACATATACTACCGCAAGTGGTAGAAATAAGTCCACCAATTTTCGTCATAATATCTCAATTATTTGTCGAGTTATGGGCTCCGAAATCTCGTAGATTCCTTTGTCTAATAAGAGGCGATGCCACGCCCATTTTCCAAAATTTTTCTGTTTATGGTTTTCTATCTATCGTGGTACTTGTGCCACAAAATTTCATTGAATTATCTTTATAATTGACGAAGATATCGCTCAAAATGTTTTTATTGGGCTCCTTTGTAATACCCATATATAAAAGTGGGCGTGGTCATGGTCCGATTTCGCCCATTTTCAACCGTCCCAGTCTGGATAGGAACCTGTATACTAAATTTCATAAAAATATTTAAATCTGTGTACTATTACAGCTGTGTATAAAAATTAATGTATTACATTGCGATAAAAACATGTTTTTTGTAGGCCATGATTCTTATGCGAAAATTTATAAGACATTCAAGTCAGGTTATAAACCAGATAGAACACGGATGTTCCTAATCCTATCCACAAAAGTCACCTCAAAGTTACAAAAAGTAAATATCAAGATTTAAAACACTTAAAACGAATGATGCCCTACAATTTTCACAGCTTTTATGACAATTTACCACATTTACCTTACGACTTCTCCAGCAATGTGTAAACAAAATTACGTTTTCTTAATTAGAAATATTAATTTTAGCTTTAAATTTAATATAAGTATAAGTTTTGTTACTTTTTTTCTTTATAAAATACTAAAAAAAGAATTATATTGAACATTTTGCCATTTCATAACCGCTTGTGCGTGATTTTTGTGCCAAATAAAAATTGCACAACCGCACATGAAAAAAAAGAGTCCTAATAATTCAATTTGTTTCTTTTTTTACACTAAGCTGATGTTTTAGCTAACAAACTGATCTACGTAACTATTTAAATTTAAGTTTGTACGCAGAAAGAAGTAACGGTTTTGAAATGAAACAGTTTTTTTGCTCTCCTGTAAAGTTCAACCAATGTCCGCTACGCGAAAATGAAAATACCTCTTACGCAAAAATGCACTTTAAACGACGATATGTTCCTGCTCTACAACATTCGGAACCATCAATACCGAAATCTAATATAAAATTCTCTGAAATTTTTTTTTGAAAAATTATAGCTTTATGTACTAGGCTTGCTAAGGAATATTTAATTTTTTTCCAAAAAGGCAAAGTAATCGATCACATTTCTATCTTTAGCATGATTAATTTGTGATAAATTATTTTTTTAATCAGCAAAGGGGATCGAAAAAGACTCATCTAGGTGATTTTTATATTATAAAAAATAAAATCACTTTTAAATCGCTGTAGTGACTCATTTCCGAGTCTTATTCTAATCGCAGAGATGATTAATCAGTTTTTGATCATCGAAGGGGATCGAAAAAGACTCGGCGCAGTCAGTTTTCGTAAAACAATCTTCCAAATGCTATGTGGGGATGAAAGTAATATGATTTTATATGATAAAAAATAAAATCATTTTTCAATCGCAGGTCTGACTCGTTTTCCAGCCTTCGTTTAATAGTCAAATTGATGAATTCTTTTTTTTTATCAGCAAAGGGGATCGAAAAAGACGCAGTTAGGTGATTTTTATATGACGAAAAATAAAATCACTTTTCAATGGCAGGTCTGACTCGTTTTCCAGTCTTCTTTTAATAGTCAAGGTGATGAATTTTGTTTTTTTTTTTATCAGCAAAGGGGATCGAAAAAGATTCCGTATAGTCAGCTTTCATAAAACAATCTTCCAAATGCTATGTGGGATACTTTGCCTTATTTTGAATACGCGTTCCAATAAAAAATTTTCTTTGTTTTGAGTAAATTTTCTCAAAAATGTAGAAAAAACATTCACAAATTCGTTGTCAACTGATCAAAATTAAGGAAATGAAATCTTCAAAACAAGAACAAGTTGGGAATGTAGTGGCGCTTAAGAAAATTTTCCTTATTTTGATTTATGAATCTCTTTAAAATAAGTAGGTATATGAAACTATGGCAACTCATGTAAACAACTTTATTTTATAATACCTTTAACATGTTTTAGGGAAAATTTATTCAAAACAAAGAAAATAGTCTTCAATATAGCGAAGCAATTTCTTTGACCCCTCCATATAAATATATTTATTTCTTTTTTCTGAGTGTACCATTTTCCCATTTACACTGCTATTCCGAGCGTTACCGGAAAATTACTTTACTGGTAATTTATGTTGCTGAAAATTGTTATCGTCTTTTCAATTGGTATTCTGGCACAAATGGTAACGCTGTCAAAGCATTTCCATACGAACGGAATGGAATCGGGCTGAAAATGGTAACAAAATATTACCACGTATTGAGGTGGTAACTTAATTTTCTGCTGCCAGAATACGAAAAGAGTGTTTAAAGTACCAGATTCTTTATTTCACCAGTAAAGTAAATTATGTTACCACACCGGAATAAGGCCGTTAAAATGGAATCAACCAGAGTTTTGTGTACGAGTAAAATAAAATTTTTGATTTTATGCAATATTTCATTCTAGATACAAAAACAAAACAACGCAAAATTAGTCGAAATTGAATAAGTGTGTGTTCTGTTAAATATTGCATAGTTAATTTTTTTTTTTTTTCAAAAAAAAGTCTTTAATTAAAAAAAAATTAGCATTGTAATATTTACTAAAACTCTAATTAATTCCATTTCAAATGTGAAAATAATACTTTTTTCTCAGTGTAGGCTCCCATAGTCCCATTGGGATACTGCATAGATCCGAAGACACCCTATTCAAACCATAGTGTAGTTTCCGCAAATCGTATATTTTCTTGGATACCACTGTGTTCAGATCGCTTAAATTCCCGTAATAACAGAATCACATATAAGTACTCCAGTATTCTTCTCTATAGCAGAACTCCTTCTGTAAGAGCTTGCTGGCAGCGAGCACCATGCTTAGACCCTTCTAATATAAGGAAAGTGGACAGGATGTGTCTCCTCTAACAAGCTCGTCCGCCATCTCATTGAGAGAATAGCGGCAATTACATATTTACACTTTTAGAATCTAGATGTACAACACTAACGCTTTCAATGCAGCTTGATTAGTTGAGAAGATATCAAATTCTTTGAGAAACTTTAATCTATATATATATATATAAAAATCAAGCCCATTTCTTTGTCGTCGGCTTTCGCCCAAACGCGTGGAGGGATTTCGACCAAATTTACACAGTAGCTGAGTACCTTGCCCTAGATGGTTTATATGCATATTTTTTTCAAATCCGCAAATTGTTTCCCGAAATATAGGTCAAAAGGTCAAAACGTGGACCCGGCTTTCCCCTGGATATTTTTGGTCGATATTGGTATCAAATGAAAGGTATTGAGCAGGGATTTTACACAGAATAGTACTCATTGTGATACGTAGTTCGGGTCTCCAGATATGGGTCAAAATGTGGACCCGGAAAATGTGGACCCTCGAATGTTTCTAAGCAATATTGATATCAAATGAAAGGTATTGATGACAACTCCAACTGAACTGTTTTGTTTGTGAAGCCTAGGCCGGGTCTCCAGATATGGGTCAAAACGTGGACCCGAGTGATTTTGGTACCAAATGAAAGGTTTTGACGAGGACTTCGGCATAGAACTATTTTATTTGTGATTCTTAGGCCGGGTATTCAGATATGGGTCAAAACGTGGACCCGGATGACCCTCGAATATTTCTGAGCGATATTGGTATCAAATGAAAGGTATTGATGAGGACTTCAACATGTAACTGTTTTATTTGTGATGCCTACACCGGGTCTCCAGATATGGGTCAAAACGTGGACCCGGATGACCCTCAAATATTTCTGAACGATATTGGTACCGAATGAAAGGTCTTGATGAGGACTTTGACACAGAACTATTATAATTGTGGTGCATAGGTCGGGTTCCCAGATATATGTAGTTCACCACGTGGATCCGGATGAAACCGAAAAGAGGGAATCATGGCTTCAATATAGAAATCTTCTCGATGTAATGCTCAACCTGGTTCTCTAGGTAAAGGGCAATAAAAGGGAAAAGGAAAGTAGAATGGAATGGAATGCGAAAGGGAGGGGAAAGAAGCGAAAATAGAATGGGAGAAGGAAGGGGAGAGATAGAGATTGGAGAGGGAAAGGGGTAACTAATAAGAGCGGGAGAGAAAATGTGGGGTAAGAGAGACCGATAGGGAAAGGAACGGAAAAGGAAAAGAAAAAGTAAACGGAGATGAAACAGAAAGGAAAACAGAAAGTATAGGGAAAGGGAGCGGAAGTCTAAGACGAATAAGAAAGGGAGAAGGACATGAAGAGGTAGAGGTACTGCGGCGAAGCGAGACGGATTTACTTTGGTTCTGGATCTCACAAACGGCTTAAACAATTTTCATGAAATTTAGTATACAAGGGGTCTCTGCGGCAAACTTCTGAAAAGTATCATTATTCCGCTAATTTTTTTTTTACTTTTTATTTCACTTGGGAAGACCTGCGAAAAAAATGGCAGCCCGAGATAAGATCGGTCATCCGGGTACTATGGGTCTTAATTGTGATGCCTAGGTCGGTTCCCCAGATATGGGTCAAAACCTGGACCCGGATGACCCTGGAATATTTCTCAGGGATATTGGTATCAAATGAGAGGTGTTGAGCAGGGATTTTGCTTAGAAATTAACGCATTATGATTCCTAGGTCGGGTCCCAAGATGTGGGTCAATACGTGGACCCGGATAACATCGGGATATTTCTCAGGAATATTGGTTTCAAATGAAAGGTTTTGAGCAGGAATTTGACATAGAGAAGTACTCATTGTGATTCCTAGGTCGGGTCCCCAGATTTGGGTCAACACATGGACCCGGATGACACCGTGATATCTGTCATTGATATTGGTATCAAATGAAAGGTGTTGAGCAGGAATTTTATATCGAGTCGTACCCATTATGATTCCTAGGTCAAGTCCCCATATGTGGTTCAACACGTAGACCCGGATGACCACGGAATATTTCGCAGCGATATTAGTATCAAACGGTGTTGAGCTGGGATTTTACATAATCGGGTCCCCAGATGTGGGGCAATAGGTGCGTGGTCCTGGATGACCCCGGGATGCTGCTACACTCAGAAAAAAAATCATCAACACGATTCATGTAAAATTAACACGATCGATCTTTACACATAGAACAGCAACAATTTTTTCAAATTACACGATGTTTGAAACATGATTTTGGCTTTGTAACTGTCATCTGAAAATTTGGTAAATTCAACCAAATTTTATTGTTGATACAACATGAAGAAATTTTAAAATATACAAGATGATTCAAATATAAAATTTTATTCCTAAATGTCATTTGGAATTTGGTTTATTTAACATGATGATAGTGTCAATATAAACTAAAAAAATGTTAGAAAAATGACGTCCCAATTTTAGTGTTAATACAACATGAAAACAAATGTGAAAACAACAAGAACCACAATTAACAATAAAATTTTGGTTGATATAACACGAAACAATGTTCAAACATAAACGTCATTTGTAATTTTGATTTATTCAACACGATCATAGTGTCAATGTAATCTAAAAAAAAGTGTTAAAAAGAACGTCAAAACTATTTTGAAACATACATAATTTTTTTAATCATTTGAAGTCTGATTTTCGTGCAAAACGCAAATTATTTTTTAAAAAAAAAAAGGAAAATTTTGTGCCGTGGCAGTGATGCGAGTTTAGCATCATTGTCAGTTCGCGATAGTGGGTTTTCGATTTATATTTTCAGTTTGCAGGTGAGTTAAAAGAGGATTACATTTATGTTTCTAAAAGTATTTAATGTTCAATATTTTATTTTTCCTCTTCATAGGTTGCAATATCACGAGGAGGTTTTTTAGCGAATGGGGGTTTGCGTGCAGCATGCGGTTGTTGCATTGGCGGCCAAACATTACTCGGTGCAAGTGATAGTACTATCGCCCATGTATAAACTATCGCCGGTACATTTGTGTTCGTATGAGAAGGACACCTTCAATTTGGTCAGTTGTGCGGGTGATGTACGAATATGCTTAATTGAAGTGATGATTATATATTTTATGTTTTATATGTTTTTTTTATTAAAAAAAAAAATAAATTGTACAATCAATAAGACTTTCTAGTTAATTTAACAATAAATTTAATGTAAAATCAAAAAGATGTTATTGTTAATTCAACAGGACCATTTCGTGTTAATTTAACCAGCTTTTATTGTAACATTAACTAGTTAAAATTGTAAAATCAACAGGAAGACTCAATACTTTTTAGTGTTAATTCTACAGTTGTCATCCTGTTAAACTAACACTTGACAGTAGTGTTAAATTTACACGATTACATGATGGCATACATTAAGCATCGTGTTGAAAAGAATCAACCACAAAATTTGTTGATTTTTGGTTGATTTCACACTATTTTTTGTCTGGGTGTAAGGAATACTGATATAAAATGAAAGGTGTTGAGAAGAGCTGCTAAATAGAGATTTTTCATAGTGATTCTTAGTCCCGGTACTCAAATATGGATAGAAGAGTGGATCCGGATGCCCCGGAATGTTTTTAAGCAGCGATGTTATCAAATGAGAAGTGGAATACAGGGCTATGTTATGCTAAGCCCGGCTCCCTAGGGAAAGGAAAGGTTAATGGGAATGGCACAGGCAAAGGGACGGAGAATGAGAGAAAGAATATAATGATGGGGAGAGAGACAGTAAGACAAGGAATGAGAGAAAAAATAAGAGGGGGAATGAAAGGGAGAAAGACAGAAAAATATAGGTAAGGGAGAGCGGGAGAGCGGTAGAGAAATGGAAAGGGAAGCGGAAATGTGACGGGAAAAGAAAAACAAAACGGAAGCAGAAATGAAAGGAAATGGAAAGATAAATGGAAAGAGAAAGAGAAGAGTAATAGCAGAGGGGAAGGGAGTGGGAGACTAATACGAAGCAAAAAGGGATAAGAACATGGAGAGGGTAAACTTTTGAAAATATAAATTTCTTCCTTCACACCCAGAAAAAAATAGTGTGAAATCAACCAAAAATCAAAAAATTTTGTGGTTAATTTTTTTCAACACGATGCTTAATGTATGCCATCGTGTAATCGTGTAAATTTAACACTACTGTCAAGTGCTAGTTTAACAGGATGACAACTTTAGAATTAACACTAAAAAGTATTGAGTCTTCCTTTTGATTTTACAATTTTAACTAGTTAATGTTACAATAAAAGCTGGTTAAATTAACACGAAATGGTCCTGTTGAATTAACAATAACATCTTTTTGATTTTACATTAAATTTATTGTTAAATAAACTAGAAAGTCTTGTTGATTGTGCAATTTATTTTTTTAAATAAAAAAACATATAAAACATAAAATATATAATCATCACTTCAATTAGGCACATTCGTACATCACCCGCACAACTGACCAAATTGAAGGCGTCCTTCTCATACGAACACAAATGTACCGGCGATTGTTTATACATGGGCGATAGTACTATCACTTGCACCGAGTAATGTTTGGCCGCTAATGCAACAACCGCATTCTGCGCGCAAACTCCCATTCGCTAAAAAAAACCTCCTCGTGATATTGCAACCTATGAAGAGGAAAAATAAAATATTGAACATTAAATACTTTTAGAAACAAAAATGTAATCCTCTTTTAACTCACCTTCAAACTGAAAATATAAATCGAAAACCCACTATCGCGAACTGACAATGATGCTAAACTCGCATCACTGCCACGGCACAAAATTTTCCTTTTTTTTTAAATAATTTGCATTTTGCACGAAAATCAGACTTCAAATGATCAAAAAAATTATGTATGTTTCAAAATAATTTTGACGTTCTTTTTTAACACTTTTTATTAGATTACATTGACACTATAATCGTGTTGAATAAACCAAAATTGCAAATGACGTTTATGTTTGAACATTGTTTCGTGTTATATCAACCAAATTTTATTGTTAATTGTGGTTCTTGTTGTTTTCACATTTGTTTTCATGTTGTATTAACACTAAAATTGGGACGTCATTTTTCTAACATTTCTTTTAGTTTATATTGACACTATCATCATGTTAAATAAACCAAATTCCAAATGACATTTAGGAATAAAATTTTATATTTGAATCATCTTGTATATTTTAAAATTTCTTCATGTTGTATCAACAATAAAATTTGGTTGAATTTACCAAATTTTCAGATGACAGTTACAAAACCAAAATCATGTTTCAAGCATCGTGTAATTTGAAAAAAAGTGTTGCTGTTCTATGTGTAAAGATCGATCGTGTTAATTTTGCATGAATCGTGTTGATGATTTTTTTTTCTGAGTGCACTTTTTCTTAAACTTATCTGACTTTTGCTGAGGTCTGCAGCCAGAGGAACGTTCGGTTTCTAGATACTTCGAACTTATTTTAAAGCGTGCCATTTTTCGGTGCTAATACCTATAATAGGAAGTGGGCCAAAGCAAAGCTTGGCCGGGTCCAGCTAGTTGAAAAAAAAACCAAATGCCCAAGCCAGTGTCATCACAAGAAGCATAATAAATTGCTCAAAGCAAATTTAAATAAATTCAAAAATCAAAACGAATTTAAAGAAGATGTAATTGCAATAATAAAACATGAATATGTACATACATACATATGTATGTATGATGAGGATACATTTTTGTGCTGTCTTCTCCATAAATATACAGATTTTTAATATTAATGGATATTTTATTAGTATTACGATGTTATATATTTGCAACGGAATGAACAAAGCCTTAAAAGCTTCAAATAAAAGAATTGCATATAAAAACAATAAAAAAAAACAAAATATTTTTCGAATGCTGGTACGATTTTCATTGAACATTCATAGCAAAATCAATATGCATATGTATGGATGTATGTATGAGCAAGGGCGTAGCGAGGATTTTATCCAGGGGGGGGCAAGCACATAAAATATTTGAAGCAGTCAAAAATCAATTTTTTTGCGGCTAAAATCAAGCGTTGCTGTTCCGCTCTTAAATGTCAAAAATAATACAAATTTGTGAGTGCGACTACAGCAACACTGCTAATATAAAAATGACAACAACAACTATCAAATAAACTGGGTTGCGCAAAGTCAAAAAGTAGTAAAAAAACTACTAAAATACTACTATGTATAAAACAGCTGATCGGGTTGTTGTGTGCAAAATTATTCAAGTCGCTCATTTGGTGAAACCCAAAAGTAAGTTAACCTCAAATCTGGGCTAACTTAAGTCAAAACTTAGTTTTATACTGTTTTCAGACAGAAAATTAATGTAGTGCAATACATTTATAATATAACAATAAATTCTTGTGTTTCACACACACTCAATTAACAAGGAGATGTCACTTTTCATTAAATAATTTGTTATTATTGACAAGAATTTTTTAATAAATAATCCCAGTAAACATTCGGAGTTATAAAAAAGTCAGAAAGGAATCGTAAACTGGAGCATTCACACTCATTATGAGCTAATTTTGGATTCCGAAATGTATGTATTTCTGTTCTTAAGGTGGTCCCCTGATATGAGCCTAATTTCATACATTTTATGAGCCTGAATATGTAGTGAAACCAAAAAAAATGTCTTTTGTTTTTGCATTTTCCTTCCCCTAACCCAATTCCCTTTATCCCCTCTCTCCATTCACCCAGCTTATTCTCCTCTGCTCTCATTGGTTGCGTTCAGAAGTCGGAACTGTTGAGCAAAACTGTTGTGTAGATATCACTGAGCGGAAAGGGATATAATTTGCTCCTTCTGAACGAGCTGATACAGAAAATAAACAAACTATTATTATAATTACCTATCCACAACATAATCGGCAATAATTTCGCTACTTTGAAACATTTTTATCCCATTAAAAAATTCATAAATATAGGTATTTATATATTTGTACATATGTCAAAATCGTAAGCACAAATGTTGTCCGAAGTGAGCCTAAAAAATTTATGATGAAAAAAAGTGTCCAAACTCACGTGTTAATCAAAAATACTCAACTTTGCGTTCAGAAGATAAAAACACAACTGTTGCGCAACCGTTGGGATTCTGAACATAACCATTGTGGGACATTCATTCCTTGCTTTATAGTGTTGTCTATTTGTATTCTCCTCCTGATGAACTTTAGTGATACTTTTATACCTACTTCCCATTTTTCGAATTAGAATTATCATTTAAAAAAAAAAACAAGAAAAAAAATTATAAAAAAATTTCTCCTAAGCTCATACATATTTCACACATGTTTGTGATTCATATCCGACTCCAAATTATGAGTGCTCTGAGAATGTTTGTTGGGATAATAAATTCATGCCAAAACGAATTGACGGTTGACACTGAAAACTTCAAAATTAATAAAAACGAACTTACCTCCCAGAGTTGTATTGGATTTTTATTCGATTAAAAATTCAATTAATTAGTAATGGATCCATTACTAATTGAACTTCTGGATGGAAGATCGAGCTTCATTATCAACTTAATGAAGAAAATGTGGATATTTACTCCATTAACAGCCTGTGTGAAATCAGTATTAGCTTTAGTCACGCTGGTGAAACCGGGCCTTAGATTCTGCTTATCAATGCTAATGCTAAAATATTTAGTGAACTGTAGACACGAATTGAAACAAATCTCACTGTTTTATTTTGACATGTAAATTTCTGTACTATTCTCTGATGCTATTATAATGTTAAGCAGTACCTAGCCAGGGGGGCAACTGCCCCCCCTGCCCCTACCTGCCTACGCCCTTGTGTATGAGTATTGGCTTATAACAATAAGCCAAATGTTTTAACAATGCCATTTCAGGAATTTTTTAGCCATGTTATGTTAAATTCTTTTGTTTTCAGTTTTTAAAGCCGAATTTTGAATGAAACAAATAGCTTAAAGATATATGTACATATATGTACATTAGATGCGTTTTTTTTTGTATGACATTCTTTAAACCTTCTCAGATCCTCCCTCCAATATTTTCCAATCCATCCACGGTGTCGATCTTCCGATTTTTTTACTTGGAGTTATCCAACCCCATAAAACAATTACTAATAAACCAAAAAACCGCCTTCAAGAACAAAATTGTTAAAAAAATTTAGAAATTTTAAGGTACTAGGCATGCGTAACACTGCGCTGCGCGGCGCAATTGCGCTAACACCAACCCTGGCGTTATTGCGCTAACTCCGATTTGGAAAATGCGCCAACTCAATATAGCGCCAACCCAATATAGCGCCAACTCAATTTTGCAATATAAAACCGACTCAATTTCGTGCGCTAACACCAGCACCAATATAGCGCTAGTGTAAAATGGCACCACCACAACGCCAATAACAGCACCATAGTATATGCCCTGCAGCGAAAGTCCAAACTAGTCAGCCAACCTACCAGTTAACTGACTAGATAAATTATGGGAGTTGCCCAACTAGATTCATATCGTTGTTGTAGTATTCGAACCCTGCGTAGTTGGCCCCTTGTAGATTTAGTTGGTTGCAAATTGTTAGATCATTAAATCAGGTGAGTACCGCAAATATAACATAGTTTGAAATGTTAACATAGCCCTGTATATTAGATACTACTTCAGCCATAGAAATAATTACATGATATGTTTGTATAAAGTCAGAAAATCATCAATATAAATGTCAAGCTTAGAATAGTCAACGTAAGTAACATGTGTTACTTATTCACAATGTTAATGTTAATTTTCCTAAATATTTAATATGCAAGATCACAATCTAATGTGCCTGAATTCTTTAATTTAAATGTCATATTCTAATAACTAAATAAATGTATTAGAAACTTTATTTTGCAATTTTTATTTTCATTGGAGTAGCATTTAAAACTAGTCAGTCAACTGGTATAGTTCTGATATCTACACTGACTAGTCAGCAAATTGGTATGATGCTGGTTTGTATACTGACTAGTCAGTCAAGTGGTATGATGGTGGTGTGTATACTGACTAGTCAGTCAAGTGGTATGATGCTGGTGTGGATACTGACTAGTCAGTCAAGTGGTATGACTCTGGTGTGGATACTGACAATTGCCATTTCCTAGGTCATCACCGTGTTAAAAATACCAGTTGCTAATATGGAAAAAGATAGATGGCTGACTAGTTGAGCTGTATGGCCAACTAGTTGTCGATTAGTTTACAACTAGTTGATTTCGCTGCAGGGTGTATACGTGTGACACCGTCACAATTATGTATGCTTGATAGTGATCTAAGTGACTCTAATTTCCAGCATATTTTCACAAATATACGGAATATGTTTCCAAATGATTATGAAAATTAAAATTAATTGTGCCCTCGTATATGTAAGCAGAATTGCGCCAAAAGAACTAAAACGGGGATGGTAAACAGTAACAAGCGAAAAAATTTTATTTATCGATTATTCCATAACAATTGCGCTAAAGGTGTTATTGCGCCAGTACCGTGAGTTGGCGCCACGAGTGGCGCTGGAGTTATTGTATCAGCGCCAAAAAAATTGCGCCATTACCCATGGCTATAAGGTACGTTACCCTTTTATATCTGACTTTACTTCACTTAAACTTTATGATCTCATCCAAATTTTATTAGATTTTATAGCGCAAGAAATTGAAGATTCATGACAAAAAAAAGAAAATGATCACTTTGGGCCGCGATATTACCTTCCCTAACTTTTCTCATACATAAATCTAGACTTACCTTGAAATTCTGGGAATTTCCGCGGTTTTTGGTGTAGCTCCATCCAGTTTTTTGGAAAAATTAAATTTTTCTTTCAGTTTACTTACTCTAAAACACCCTATTTTCATATTTCGGCGCCGGAGGGTGGACCTAAAAAAACGCATCTAAGTACACATGTTTTTCGAAAAAAAATCTATGAATTACACGAATCATTGTAAAACAAAAATTTAAAATACTAGCTGGACCCGTGTGCATCTTGCGCAAAAAATAATAAAACATACGTGGCGCCAGTCGATACAGTTTGTGCTGTCACGCTCATTTAAAAAAAACTTATATTTATTTGGTTTTATGTCTACAGTGGAACTTATGGAACTTTCAATGAATTACTTATATGTTTGACAAACATATCGCATAAAATATTTTCATTATACCTACATACACATATGTATATATATAAGTAGTTATGTGTATTAAATTAGTTTATATATTTTACATATATTTTTATATATATGTATGTGGTCCCTGCCGACTTGGGTAATTTTTTTCCACACGTTTGCCTTGGCAAGCAAATCAGTGGTCCAATTTGAAAATTTGCCCCTCTTGGCCCATTTTTCTAAATTTCAGCATGTTTCCTCATAACGGCATCACTCGGGCTTTATTAGTGACTGAATTATCATGTTTTACGTGTTTTTCGAAATACATCCATATGCCTTATTTTCAACCCCAACTTTCTCTGTTTCCATTAGAATCTGTGTACCCAATTTAATTTAAACTAGTATCGCCGGTGGTCGAAATTCGACCATGCAATTTATTTTTTCAACTTTGTATTGGTACAAAAATTATTCCTTTTCGCAGATATAAGCAACACTTTCCAAATTTCAGTTGTACCGCAACACTGATTTGCCCTTTTGATCACGGTCCGACGCGAAATCATGGTCAAAAACAAGGCAGATCTAGGAAGGTAGGCCCGGTGGTGAGCGATTTTAAATTAAAGCGACTCTTCAACTGTGTTTACGATATTTGTACGATATCTATTTATCTTAACCAAACACGAACACATCCATATCAATTTTATGTGGATATGAGTATGTTAAATGTGCAAAACAGCCTGGCAATTGTTTGTATGGAAAAAATGTTAGCCTATTAATATATAGATATTTCTATTTTTGCGCAAGTTAGAGTGTGTACGGCCGGACGGACGGACATGGTTCAATCATTTTTTTCATCCTGATCGTTTTGATATATACACTCAGAAAAAAAATCATCAACACGATTCATGTAAAATTAACACGATCGATCTTTACACATAGAACAGCAACAATTCTTTTCAAATTACACGATGTTTGAAACATGATTTTGGCTTTGTAACTGTCATCTGAAAATTTGGTAAATTCAACCAAATTTTATTGTTGATACAACATGAAGAAATTTTAAAATATACAAGATGATTCAAATATAAAATTTTATTCCTAAATGTCATTTGGAATTTGGTTTATTTAACATGATGATAGTGTCAATATAAACTAAAAAAAATTTTAGAAAAATGACGTCCCAATTTTAGTGTTAATACAACATGAAAACAAATGTGAAAACAACAAGAACCACAATTAACAATAAAATTTAGTTGATATAACACGAAACAATGTTCAAACATAAAAGTCATTTGTAATTTTGATTTATTCAACACGATCATAGTGTCAATGTAATCTAAAAAAAAGTGTTAAAAAAGAACGTCAAAACTATTTTGAAACATACATAATTTTTTTGATCATTTGAAGTCTGATTTTCGTGCAAAACGCAAATTATTTTTAAAACAAAAAAGGAAAATTTTGTGCCGTGGCAGTGATGCGAGTTTAGCATCATTGTCAGTTCGCGATAGTGGGTTTTCGATTTATATTTTCAGTTTGCAGGTGAGTTAAAAGAGGATTGCATTTTTGTTTCTAAAAGTTTTTAATGTTCAATATTTTATTTTTCCTCTTCATAGGTTGCAATATCACGAGGAGGTTTTTTTTAGCGAATGGGGGTTTGCGTGCGGCATGCGGTTGTTGCATTAGCGGCCAAACATTACTCGGTGCAAGTGATAGTACTATCGCCCATGTATAAACTATCGCCGGTACATTTGTGTTCGTATGAGAAGGACGCCTTCAATTTGGTCAGTTGTGCGGGTGATGTACGAATGTGCTTAATTGAAGTGATGATTATATATTTTATGTTTTATATGTTTTTTTATTTAAAAAAATAAATTGTACAATCAACAAGACTTTCTAGTTAATTTAACAATAAATTTAATGTAAAATCAAAAAGATGTAATTGTTAATTCAACAGGACCATTTCGTGTTAATTTAACCAGCTTTTATTGTAACATTAACTAGTTAAAATTGTAAAATCAACAGGAAGACTCAATACTTTTTAGTGTTAATTCTACAGTTGTCATCCTGTTAAACTAACACTTGACAGTAGTGTTAAATTTACACGATTACATGATGGCATACATTAAGCATCGTGTTGAAAAAAATTAACCACAAAATTTGTTGATTTTTGGTTGATTTCACACTATTTTTTTTCTGGGTGTACATATATGTAAGTCCATATCTATCTCAATTATTTTATGGTCTTATGTACAACCGTTATGTGATGAAAAGTATACAAACATATACTACATACATATATTGTATGTACTCAGGCCCGACGAGAGGGGGGGGGGGGGGCTGAGGGGGTCAATTGCCCCGGGCCCGGGCTTTAGAGGGCCCGGGAATCTCAAAATGATATCCAAGTTTTTGCTTACAGAAAATAAACGAACAACACCTTTAATCACCTTTCGTAGATAGCAATCATTTTAAATTTCAACAAATTTTATAAATCTCTTAAAGTGTCTGCACCCCACTTAAGGAATTGTTGGTTTTTGGCGTCGACTTTGCAGCATAAATTTTAATTCGTTTTCTGTTGCAACAGAAAAATTCGGTATGATGCAAATTCTTATACAGCGATATGGGTATATCCTGGGCGTTTCGGACGGTATGTTCGCACGATTTTTTGAACTTTTGAGGCAGAAATATCGCGAAATATTGTATCGTTTTATGATAAAAGGAAAGATTTAGGCCACAGCTAATGATTAAAGTATGTTAGCGACAGAAATTTAGTTTAATGCCTCTGTTTTAGCCACTTAAACTGCGTTCCGGACGCTACAAAAACACGTCAATTTTTTTTTTTTAGTGGCTAAAACAGAAGCCTGGCATAGCAGGCGATCATCATCATCGAGCACTAGTTGCGGAATGTGCTCTTTACGGAATGAATACGCACGGCTCTTGGTTATGTTTTAAACTAATTTTATTTAACAAACTTACATCTATTTATACTATTTCTAAGTTACTGGCTCGCAGGCCAGTTTTCAATTCTACATAATGTACATCACATACGTACATATGTATCTGCGATCGTCTACGATCCTAAATAAATAAATGATTTTCTTAACTATGTTAGTAGACCGTCTGTGGTCCTAAATACATATGTAAGCAATTGGCGCCGCGCAGCTGCTATCTTAATGGCCGGTCGCCTATTGTTCAAAATACATAAGTGACCGTCCTTGGTCCTAAATCTAATTATTTGTGATCATTTCACACTTACATGTGAATGATTAAATGTAAACAATTGCGCCGCACTGCTGCTATCTTAATGGCCGGTCGCCTATTGTTCTAAATACATGAATGACCGTCCTTGGTCCTAAATCTTATTATTTTATCTTTTCGCACTCACATTTAAATGTTTAAATGTGCATATAAATATGTATGTACATACGATTGTATGTACATAATAACTATTCCATAACTACCCCCCCTCTTAAACAGATGCGTCCCGAATCTGCAACAGGTTACCTTAGATGGTCGGGTGTTGGATCTATTAATTCAGCTGTGCCAGGCTGGTAATTATAGTGCGATATTTTTAGCGCTTTCGTTAAATTCTTCAACTCTTTTTAAGTTTGTGATGCGTATTTGGCGCATGGTAATATTTTTTCGTTGCATTTCAATTTCAAAATTCAGCGAAATTTTTGCATGAATTTTCTCGCAGTAAGGCATCGTTGGGATAGTGGCATGTTGAGCAACGTAGTATTATGCGCCTTGCGCATACCGTTTTATTATTTCTTTTATCAACAGCAACATTCTTTATTTTACATATACCATTTTCTTATGATATTTAATTTTTTTTTTTTTTTTTTTTTTTTTTTTTATAAGCAACTAAAAATAATTAATTTTATCTTATACAAGATGTACATATGTATAGCGCTTTAATAAAATTGTGGGCATGGTCAATTTTAGATTTTTAAAAATTACAAATTTTGTGGTGGAATTTGTCTATGGAAGGCCCGCATTAGTCCCTTTTAGTCATAAGCACTAATAATTGCAAATGACCTACTCATGGTACGGGTGGCTTCACGCAAATTACCATACATATTGCCATTTGTTTAATATTATGCCGTTTACATCTTTTGTTGATAATATACATAAGTAACAATTTTATTTTTGCTTTCTTAAAATAGAAGTGAGAAGCGATTTTTTTTAAGATAATTTATTTATTATTTTCTTTAATTCAATTTAGATTAATTTTTAATTCAAGGAAGCCAATTCATGTCCTATGTCAATACCTGGAGTGAGCATTTCATTTCAAAATCTGCTAACTGGGATATCTAACATTGCTACTTTTCAAGCAAGGAGCAGTCTCATTAGTTGACTGGGGAAGAAGTGCAGTATAGTGCAATTTAGGTTGGGGATCTCCTATAAAATTTCCCCGTTTCTTTTGCTTTGCTTTTTTATTTATTAATCTCGCTATTTCTTTACTACCTGTTTCTTTAAATCTTTTCTTGTTCGATTTTTTATAGAATGGCCGATTATTGCGGATATTTTTGGTAGGATGTGCCTCAACTTCAGGCTTTATGTCAAGAGATTCATTAGAGAATTTCTTGAAAGTTGTACATTTTGTATTATTAACCAATAAATTTTCATCTGATTTTTGAAGCACATTTTTATACTTTCTTTGCTTACTTATAACTTTTAAGTTCTTTAACATCGGAATATCGTCGACATCAATTTGTAATTTATTTACTTGAGTACATTCCATAAAATTTAACCGTACTCTACCATTATTGTGGATTAAATATCCAGTAGTCGTATCTATGATTCCTCCAATTTGTTTGACGAGATCATATCCGATAATTCCATCAAAACTTTTCAGATCTTTTAAAATATAGAACTCTGCAGCTATACCAAATATTTCTATCAAACAGTTTTTTTCGATTGTAGTAGCACCGTTAATTGATAATAAACTAAAGGGATTTTCCAACTTTTTAATAGATTTTAGAAATTTATGATTAAAGATATAATTTTTTTCTGTTCCCGTGTCCACTAACAATTTAATTTCATTACCATTGCGTATTTTAATTTTTATGTAAGGTAATTGAGAATTGATGTTTAGGGAATTAGTTTGACTACTATGGTAGGTACAACTTCCGTTATTTTTATAAGCTCCAAATTTACTTATAGTGCTTTTTTGATAAAAATTCGCTTGCTGGCCAAAGTTATTATGATTATTGCTATTACTATTATTATGCCTCTGGGAATTTTTTGATTCCATTCTATAATTTGTATTATTAAAATTTGTAGAATGTGTTTGCTGTCCATAATTTTGCACATTCCTCAGCCTAGAAAAACTTGGGTCAACATCCATAGGTTCTGGCTGTGATACAGTCGCCCTTTCGTGATTATGTACCGTTCGAAATTGAGGGTGAGGCATTCGGTATAAATCACTATTTCTGTTAGCAAATGCGTTAGCAAAAGCGTAACGTTGTTGGTTCATTTCCAACTCTTGTGCCAAAGCTAAAGCGCTTGGCAAATCTACGGGCCGACTGGAGAATAAAACATCACTCAGGGGTCGGATTAACCCTGATATGAAAACACGAAGAGCATCATTCCTATATTTGCCATTTAGTAAATCTAAAGCTACTCTGTCCCCGCTATATTGCATAATTGCCTTATTGGTAAGAAGTGTAAGCTGCTTCTCTACCAAATCGTAGAAGTCTGTTATGGACTTTCTTCCCTGCCTCAGTGTGGAGAGCTCTTGCTCTAGAAGGTACAGAGGCCTCTTGTCTGAATAGGCCTGGTCCAATCTTGCTATTATAGCATGGAAATTAAGTGGTGTGCCAAATGAAGATAACATAGCATCTGCTGCTCCTGTTATCTTATTTCTTAAGATGGCTATGGCCTGGTAGTACCTATTTGAACCTATGTATGCCTCGTAAGGTTTCATGGCAGCTTTCGCAGACTGCCTCCATGAAGGGTATCGGGCTGACTCCCCGAAGAATTCGGGTACCGTCTTAACGACATCCAAGCCAATTTCGCATTGGATATTTGCGTCAATACCGATATCCTCGTACCTTACGACCTGAGGAGGAGCGAGACTCGTTCTAAGCTCACTAAAGCTACCTTGCATAGCCCTGAATTGTTCAGCAAAGCGCTGCTCTACTTGACTCACTACTTGAGTGATCAAGTTGGTAATAGCTTCGGCTGACAGAGACATTTCTACACTTTATTTTTTTTTTTTTTTTATCTTCCACTTTTCTTTAATTTCTTTGTAATAAATAATTATTATTTTTTTTTTTTTTTCTCTTCCTATCGCTTCTCAGCCTATACACTTTTTTCACTTTCTTATATAATTTGATAATACTTACAATAAATACAGGGGTGTTGCCATTAATTTATAGCTGTTGTTGTTGTTGCTCTGCTGATGTTCTTGCTGCTGCTTTTGTTGTTGTTGTTTGATCTGCTGTTGTTTATGATGTCGTTGCTCCGGGTTTGTCTCGGGAGCGGGATCTTCTTTTTGTGGGCGCCAGTTGCGGAATGTGCTCTTTACGGAATGAATACGCACGGCTCTTGGTTATGTTTTAAACTAATTTTATTTAACAAACTTACATCTATTTATACTATTTCTAAGTTACTGGCTCGCAGGCCAGTTTTCAATTCTACATAATGTACATCACATACGTACATATGTATCTGCGATCGTCTACGATCCTAAATAAATAAATGATTTTCTTAACTATGTTAGTAGACCGTCTGTGGTCCTAAATACATATGTAAACAATTGGCGCCGCGCAGCTGCTATCTTAATGGCCGGTCGCCTATTGTTCAAAATACATAAGTGACCGTCCTTGGTCCTAAATCTAATTATTTGTGATCATTTCACACTTACATGTGAATGATTAAATGTAAACAATTGCGCCGCACTGCTGCTATCTTAATGGCCGGTCGCCTATTGTTCTAAATACATGAATGACCGTCCTTGGTCCTAAATCTTATTATTTTATCTTTTCGCACTCACATTTAAATGTTTAAATGTGCATATAAATATGTATGTACGTACGATTGTATGTACATAATAACTATTCCATAACTCACTCTACCCACTGCACCACAGCGGCCATGTTCGTAACTATATATTCATTGAATTTTGATTTTGAGAATTTGTTCATTTAGTATGGGGGCCCTTAGTTATTTTGACCCCGGGCCCGGATTTTCTCTCGGCGGCCCTGTATGTACTACGTACAGCATATCCTATACTGAAAAGCCCCCATTTAGCGTAGGAATGAATACACACGTGTTCGCCTAAAATAATATAATGTTTACATACAAACATACAGCTGAAGCTTATAAAAGTGTTTTAAAATATACACGACTGTTAAAATGGAGCGACATCTGCATTTGAGATTTGAATTGATAGAATAAAATAATTCTGAAGGTATAGTTTTAGGCGCAAATATTTTAGTTTAAATTTAAACATTTTATTTTTGCAAAATACTATTTAAAACAAGTAAGGAAGCCTAAGTTCGAGTGGAATCGAACATTAGATACTCAGCTGTATGTTTTCATTGTTTGTTTGCGTTTGATGGATTTTATATAAAGCAAGTGCTGCATAAAGTGGGCGAGCCACGCCCATTTTCAAAATTTTTTCAGTCATCCAACTAAGCATATGAATATTATTCCTTGTGCAAAATTTCATTCCTTTACGACTTCCAGTTACAAAGATGTCACGTTACAAATTTCCAAAGCGTGTTCCAGAAATATCCTTGCTAAAACGTAGGCGTGGTCATAAACCGATTTCAGTAAATTTTTGCGTGTCTATTAACAAGTTATAAAAGTGTATAAACCAAGTTTCATCATAATATCTCAATTATTTGTCGAGTTATGGGCTCCGAAATCTCGTAGATTCCTTTGTCTAAAAGGAGGCGGTGCCACTCCCATTTTCCAAAATTTGTCTATTTTTTATTTCCGTTCTATTGTAGAAATCATACCACAAAATTTCAATGAATTATCTTTACATTTGACAAAGATATCGCTTAAAATGTTTTTATTAGGTCACTTTATAATACCCATATATAAAAGTGGGCGTGGTCGTCAACCGATTTTGCTAAAATTTTGAACATGTATTACTACAAGTAATAAAAGTGTACACACCAAGTTTCGTCATTATATATAAATTATTTGTCGAGTTATAGGCTAAGAAATCTCGTATATTCCTGCCTCTAAAAAGAGGCGGTGCCACGCCCATTTTCCTAAATTTTTACGGTTTTTGTCTTATGTTCGTAGTTAGACTCCTGCTATAAAATTTCAATGATATATCTTTATATTTGACAGAGATATCGCTTAAAATGTTTTTATTAGGCCACTTTATAATACACATATATAAAAGTGGGCGTGGTCGTCAACCGATTTAGGAAATTTTTCGTCCAAACATTTGCCTAAGTAAGTATATCGCGCGTACCGAATTTCATCGATATATCTTTAACGGTTTCTGAGTTATGACTCATAAAACTTTCAATGTTTGCCCCTTAATAAGTGGGCGTGGCACCGCCCATTTTCCAAAATTTTGTGTTTTTTGTTTTATGTCCATAGTTGTACTCATGCGACAAAATTTCAATGATATATCTTTATATTTGACAGAGATATGGCTTAAAATGTTTTTATTAGGTCACTTTATAATATACATATATAAAAGTGGGCGTGGCCGTCAACCGATTTTAACTATTTTCCGTCCAAACGTTTGCCTAAGTAAGTATATCACGCGTACCAAATTTGATCGATATATCTTTAATGGTTTCTGAGTTATGGCATATAAAACTTTCAAGGTTTGACCCTTAATAAGTGGGCGTGGCACCGCCCATTTTCCAAAATTTCATAAAATTTCTTCCTAGGGGCTGAGCTCAACACGTGGGTAAAATTTCATCGCTCCAGCTATATTAGTGACTGAGATACCAAATTTCCGATTTTTTCTATATAGTAAAAGTGGGCGTGGTCATGGTCCGATTTCGCCCATTTTCAATACCAACCGTCCCAGTCTCGATACCAACTTGCATTTCAAATTTCATCAAAATATCTCAATTTTTACGCGAGTTATCGTGCGTACGGACGGACGGACGGACGGACGGACGGACGGACATGGCTCAATCGATTTCTCTTTTCACCCTGATCATTTTGATATATATAAGTCCATATCTATCTCGATTATTTCATTATGTTACAATCCACCGTTATGAAATCAAAATTATAATACTCTGTGTACTAGTACAGCTGAGTATAAAAAAGTACCACGACCAATAAAACAACGTTTCGCATGCATAGCTAATTAATACCTTTAAAACGATGCCTTACTTAATAATTTTGGTAAATTATATGAGCAGAAAAACGGATATTTATAAAACACCAATTAGAAATAATATATATGATTTTACAGCAAACTAATTCTATTATTAATAGTTTTTCAAGCTTTCATTCAAGTGTAAATTGCGCTTATTACAATATTGTTTTCAAGCTTTTTAACATAACGACTATTGAAAAAATTAAAAAAAAGTTTGTGAAGTGTAATAGCATTGACAGCGATAATCCGGAATATCTAGCTAATTGGGAGTTAACTTGAGAATTAACTGGAGGTAATCCGGAATATCTCTTTAGTTATTCCTCAAAATTTTAGCGGATTAGGGCATTTTCTAATGACATCTCTGGCGAAAAATCTCTATTGTGAATGAAAGTGAAGAAAAAGAAGAATCCAGAGCAGATTTAGGAAGGTAGGCGCATAGGCGAATTCAGAAATTTCCAATTTTTTTGTTATTGTAATTGGTAGAGTGTAATGTCAAAATGATACTTCGCCTTGGTTGAAATCTGAATTCGTTGGGGACTCGCCCATTCCTAATGACCATTATGTGAATTCGCTTTGATTTTGGCATTACACTCTATCTTTGGAAATAAAAAAGGAAGTTTTTGAATTCGCCGCTGCGCCTACCTTCCTTCAGCTGTTTTGTTAATCCGCAATACTTGCCGTCTCTCAGGGTAAAATTTTAGTCGAATAAATTGTTGCGGTAATCGGGATTATCGCTGGTGTCTGTCAAGTCTATAAGCTTTTTTAAGGCACTCTTGAAAAAATATTATTTATAACAAGCATTTTACAATCATGCTTGTGAATCAGCTCACAATTAATCTTATAAAAAGTGTTATTGCGATAAGCTTACAGTGGACATTTGTCATAAGCTTGTTCTCAAGTCCTATTACATTTCGCTTAGATCCTGGTCTGTTGAGTTGATATCCATACATACATACATATGTAGGCACATATGTAGGTACATATGTACGTACATACTTCACACTCAACCAAGAATTCACCTTAAAAGTGTCTCCTAGCTGCAAAACCTTTACGATCTTAAAATTTTTCACTTTTTTCTGCTTTCCTGAATATACATACTTTAATACCTACTCTAAGTATGACTAATGGGCAGCGAGCACTTGGGTTAATGACACAAATAGCACATGTCAGCATTTATTTACATGTTTTCTCGTTTCTTTAGCTCCTTCAATTATTTTAGTATTCTTACGCATAAGAAGCTTCTAATGGAAAAAGGAGCAATGAGCTCGGCAGGAGTGACAGCACAACGAAAGGTTCTAAGTATGTAGTCAACTATCGCTCAACCACCATTTTCGTTTTTAATTTTTCATTCCTTTTCATAATTTTTCCTCACACAAAAAGGTTTCCTTCCGTAACTCTATACACACATATACTTATATATGTACATAAATATGCAATAAGTTGATTCAATACATTTTCCTGATATTGACTACTATTAAATTGGCTACAATTTATGCACATTTACCCAACTCAAAAGGAGGAAATCTGAAACTGGGCAAAAGTGGAAATTTAAGTGAATTTATTCAGCTTTTTTCTGCTGCTGCTCATTTTGTATTCATGCATAAGTTTCTTGTCATCTAACTTTTTTTGTTGAAGAGCTGGCACAAAGCATTGAAAGTCGAAAAGTGTGGGACCTGCCTTTCGACTGACTCTATAATAAGAGCCACGGCTGACTAGCTATAGCTATTCGCTTGGTTAGAGTAGACTCTGAATTAGGTTAGTTTAGGTTTGGTTGGGCGTTTACAGTGATCCTAAATATAAAACACACATCGTATTGGGGGCGTTATACTAAATTCGGAATACAAAACCTCGCAAGTTTTAGTATTTTGTGTATTTTGTGTATTTTCCGAATAGTTGACCACTAGGTTGTTGTTGTTGTTGTAGCAGTACTAAGCCCTGCTTAGCCGACGAGTTCTGCTCACAAATTGTCATCAATTTCACTTAACGGAGGGCCCAATAATGTTGCAGCTTCTTTGGGGCTTGTCCAGAGGGACAAGGGTGTTAACTTGGCATGCCAAGAGGTGCTGTGCGTTATGCGGCGTCTCTCCACATGCCGAACATACATTAGGTATGTTTGGATCGATTCTGGCCCTGTAGGAATTGAGCCTACTACAGAAGCCCGACCTTAATTGTGATAAGGTCACTCGGGTTTCTCGGGGCAACTCCAGTTCTTCTGCAGCTATTGGTGGTGGTTGGTCTCTAATTATTATGTACGCGGGGCGGGTTGAAACGAAGGTGGAGATTGTTTCGTTGTGTATCTCCTTTAGTGCCTGCCTGTATGTTGTGGGCTCTAGCGGTTGATTTATGTATTTTTCAATCTCTGGGTTGAGATTGAAGAAATGTTTTTTGATGTGCCGGGGGGGGAGGTTTGGGCTCCAGCGAATGGTTGTTTGGATGCCCTCTGCGGTAGAATACCAGGAGAAACTGTTTGCTAAGCATGATGTTATGATTCTCAACTGGGAGCACCTGTGCCTCGTGATGAAGGTGGTGTTCCAACGACATGAGTAGACTTCCCGTGGCGGAACGTAACACCGAATTTTGGCAGGCTTGGAGTTTCTTCAACTGTGTCCTGCAAGTCCCCGGCGACCATATTGGCGATGCATAGTTCAAGACCGGCCGACCGATTGCTTTGTATGTTGCGATAAGGGTTTCCCCTTCAAGTGGAGGTGGGATTGTGGAGATGTATAAGTTGAATAGCAACGGGGACAGGACACCACCCTGTGGAACTCCCTGTTTTATTCTCCTTTGTTTTGAGGTACCATTCCTGAAGTCAACCGATACCTGTCGACCACTCAGATAGTTCGCGATCTACCTTTTCAGCCTCGGCGGGGGGCTCGAGACGTCTAGATCCTCCATTAGGGTGGCATGATTGACTGTGTCGAATTCTTTCGGCAAATCAAGTGCCACGAGGACCGTTCTCTCGCAGGGGCGTCGCTGGTTAAGACCGCGCACTATTTGCGTGTTTATGGCGTTTAGAGCTGTTGTTGTGCTGTGCGTTTTCGGAATCCATGTTGATGTGTGGCAAGTTGTAGATGTCCGTTTATAGGTATATGGTAGTAAGGCCGCCTCAAGTGTCTTTACAATCGGGAGAGAGTCCACAATACGGATGAGAGTACTCCCCCTTGTGGGGTGCCCCTATGTGCCCTCCTTGACATCCTAGGAAGTATCCAGCCACCCACCACCCTACGACAACTCCAAAGGTCCCAGATCCGGCGCCGAATGATTGGGGGTATTCTGATCCACCCGGAGTATCAAAAAAGACGCCTATCGCACCCCCTGTAGTGAGTGGCCTTTTCGATATGTTGTTGTTGTAATTGTGATTCTTTATCCTGTTTATCCTCTTTCACGGCAAGATAAATGCGTTTTATGCCTTCCCCTGGCTCACGCCTTGTGTTGACCTGCACGACCGGGCAATAGCCTTTGCTAACCCTCCGCGGCTCCCCCGTAGTCTCCACTCTGCAGTCTGCCCTGGCGCAAGCTGTGAAGTCGCTGAATACTTACATATAATTGCCATCTAGTCTCTCTGCATTGAGAAAGCCACTGCCGATAGAGTACTTTCCGTGACTTTCTGGAATTCAAAAGAACTGTTAAATCCATAACAATCTCCTTTTCCAACAACCCCAAACCATAATCTTATCAATCGCTCCTCGTAAAAGAGGAATCAAATGAATACATATTCACATATAAACACAATGTATAAGTGAATGTACTCGTAAGTACTATAAATCCATACAAAACATACGTGTGAATGAACTTTGATCTATGTACATATGTATGTATGTACATATGTACGGTAAATAAATAAGGAAAGTGTCACAAAATGTTGTGGAGAGCAAACAAAAATAAAATTGCAAAAGCAAAACGGAAATTGCCATTGCATACTTGTTCACCCGTTCTCAAGGGCTGTTTTCTTTTTGGTTGCACAATTTTTGTGTGCTTATGTTTTCGTTCTTAGGTGTTCGCAAGCTTTTATTACCTGAAGATAAGGTACACGCCACATATACATACATAGATATAGGTAGATAAATACAAGCATTAAAGCACCCATTTGGGCCAATTAACATTGACGGCTTCGAGTGGAACGGATACGCACAGGAGCTTGGCCTCCTGCATTCGTTGCGGATACGTACAGGAGTTAAGCCTCCTGCATCCGCAGTACGCTTTTTAAATTAATAAACGGGTGAAGCCTTTTAAGGCAGACTGAGGGAAATAACGCGACCACAACGGACTTCGTGCCTGGTGCTCAAACCACCTCCCGACGGTAGCTTGACGGTAGTACCGTGGGGTTCGGTACGATGACAGTAGGAGGTTTAGTTCGGGTTAGAGTCCCACACTAACGGGGTAAAGGCTTTCGATGCTTCCTCCTCGTTAAAAAAAAAACACCATTTGGACTACTTTTGGCGCACCTAGTAGGTAGCATATGGTTAAATAGTGGGAAAAATTTTAATAAATTTAAATCGCAATAACTTTCGTGGAACAATGAAACTAAAAACGCAATTAAAATGTTAGCAAATCCTAATTGGTATACATATGTACAAAAACTAAATTAATTAAATTCCAAGTGGCAACATCTTTCAATTTGTTAAATTTTTTGTTTCTATTTAACATCACTCTATCTCTGCTTCTTTTCGCTCTTTTCATGCCGTCGTGCCAACTCAACACTTTGTCACCTACAACAATATCTACAGTATCACCAGATATTCAGGCAACGACTTTTGCTGGCAACCATAATAAACAAACAAACACCAAAGAATCAACAACAATAATAACAGCAACAGCATCAACAACAACAACAACAACAACAACAACAACAACAACAAGTGCAATACGAACGATACAAATGCTAGAAGCTATGGGTTTTATTGAAACAAACAGGTATAATGTTAATAAAAATGATAACAACAACAACAACAACAACATTGAAATAAACGGCTACAACATAAGAATGAATGATGTCAGTTATAGCAACAACAACAGTATGAGAAGCAGTAAAAGCAACGGTGCGAAAAGTAGCAAAATGGCAGCAATTGAAATTGCCAACAGCAGCAACAACAACAGCAGTAAGCAGGTAGGAAGGAATAGTTTGGAACAGATGGAATATGTGAGGCATTTGGCGCCGCTGGATCAAATGGAAAACCACATGACTTCCATGCCTCAATCGATGACAGTAATCGACGAAAGACCAACAATACCAACAGCAGCAACAAAAATTGCCACAAATGAGCCACACACCAACACAATGGCCATGACAACAAAAGCGAACGCAATGCGAACGATGCAAAATGATGGAGCAATAAAGATGCCGCCTGACAATGCAGCCAATATAAATGTCAACGGCATACAAAGGGGCACAATGATGCATAAACAGCAACAAAAACAACAACAACAAATGTCAAAAATACAAAGCAAACAAATGTCACAACAAATATTACAACAACAAAAACAAGTGATCGAACAACAGCAGAAACCACTACAAACACAAAAATGGTCTCATTGGCAACAAGAACGACACCGACAACAGCAACAACAACAGCAACAACAGCAACAGCAGCAACAACAGCAACAGCAGCAGCAAAAGCCCCAAAGGCCAACACACACAACAACCACAGAGCAGACGAGCCATAAAGCCAAAGAGCAAAAATCACAATTGCACATTGCCAATAGTTTGTTAGGCGTAGAAACATCAACACAAACAGCGCCAATAAATACAAGTGCCAATGCTGCCGTTGGCAAAATAACAACAGGAGGTAATCACGGAGCTGAAATGTACGACGAGGTGACGACGATGCCGACGCCGACAATAGATAGGCAAATAGCAATCAACAACAATAACAACAATCATGTGCCGAATAGCAATGTAACAAGTATAACAACAACAACAACAGGGTCAACCGGAACAACAACACAAACAAGCACAACAATCGCATTAATACCAACAAAATTACCAACAACAGCCATTTCAACAGGATCAACCGCAATAAAAGCGAAATCAGCAACAACAAGCACAACAAAAACAAACACAACGCAAAAGCCACAATCCCAGCCACTTATACACATTTCATATTACAACACCGACACCAATAACGTTGGCAACATCATCAAATCAAAGTTGGCAATGGCGACGATGGCGACGACGAAAAGTACAACGGCGGAAACGGGTATGAAAATGACAGCAGGCAAAGAGGAACAGAGGACAGTGAATGTGAATTTGGATGTGAATGTGAATGTAAATCGTCAATATCAACAAAAATTTTCCACTTCTACCTTCTCTTCATTATCCATCTCCACCTTCGACTCTTCACCGGCCTTGAATTTAGTTGGCAATGCCAACAATGTGTACAATTATCCATCGCTGCTACGGCATTGGCAGCCACCAATACCACCTCACTCATCATCATCGTTAGCAGCAGCACAACAGCGCTACAATCGTTGGCCGCGACAAGCGGTTGAGGACGAAGAGGAACCGATAGACAAATGCCGGAAATTTATTGAAGGTGAAGACGGAAAGAATGAATTCTACAGTCCTGATTATCCAAACGATTACCCAAAGAACATCAATTGTACACGTAAAATTAGAGGTATGTAAGTCAGTGAGCCATTTAGTCAGTCAGTGTGTGCAATTTGAATGTTCAGAATGTTAAAGAATATTCAAATGCAAACACGTTACTCATACGCACGGCTGGGCCAGATACAGATAATCATCATCATCATCATCAACATCAACATCAACATTAACCTTAGCGCACATATGTATGTACGTTGCGTACACATAGCCATACAAACATACACTGTGTGCACGCACATAATCTAACAATATAATATAGACATACATATGTACATTTTATTTCTTTGCATAAACCCTGCAAAAAATGCGATCACTCCGGGATACATCCGGGACAACTCGCAAGGGAGCATGCGATTACTACCCATTTGTATCTCTTTATATGGGTTGAAGTGTTCTCTTTTGTTTGAGCATGTCCTATGAAGAGACTAATTGTACCCAGTTTGTACCCGAACGGGTAGCAAAAGCGCACAATTGTGCCCGTTTTGTACCCGAACAGGTAGCAAATGCGACACATCCATTTGTGCGACTAATTGTACCCGTTTGATACCCTTTCGGGTACAATTCGTCTACAATTAGTATACATATGTACCCGTTCGGGTACAATTGGGAACAATTGTAGACTAATTGTACCCGAAAGAGAGCGCTCCCGGACAAATCTTTTTAGAGACTCGTCGCACACTTTTTTACAGGGAAACGCGTGCAAATATTTGGCTTGGGGTACGAGTAAACGTGCAAAATGCCATTGTGCACCGTTATACACGTTATATAAATATTTAATTTTATATGGTTGTGCTTATGCTGGCGCCGCGTACACATACATACGTGCTACTTTGCGCAAGACGGTGTTTCCACAAGGCTTCAAGTAATAATAAGTAAACTAGTAAACCCGGCAACGCGATGCTGTGGCTTTCATTTACACTGTGCGACAATTTGAGGGTGGAAGACCATGGTGTAATAATTACAGGTGACGTAAATAGAAGAGTGCGACACTATTCTCAAATAGTAAGCTCTTTGAAACGGTAGGGTTGCATTTCCATAGGGAAAAGGGGAAAAAATGTAGGGCTAAATTGGCCAGATCCGGTCCAAAAGGGGGAGTAAATTATTTATATACTTGCCTTATTGTTAAAAGTAAAATACTATATTTATATTATATTATTTACGAGTTTCGTATAAAAAAGGCAAACATAAAACGACGATATAATTCATACTCAACTGGATATATTGAACTCAATATCTGGTAAAATTTATAATCGTTAGTATCTGCGTGTATTGTTTGGACATTCAATATATCTATTCAACTCAGGTATTGCAATTTTCGGAGTTGTGCCTCTGTAAAAATGTTTTTGACACCTTTTAATATTACTTCGTCTCGTGCCCTTTCGGCTTTTAGATTGTTATTTTCGCTTTCTAGAAGCTTTATAATATGGCTATTTGAAGAAGCATTGGATCCTTGGGAACATATTCTTTGTTAGAGCGAAAACCGTTTTCAAAAAACTTTTTAAATAATAATACATACGGAGAGTAATATGTAATGTTCGTTTTTTACAAACACCATGGTTTTCGGAATCCCAAGATAAGGGATACCACAGGCATCGGCACTGCTTCCTTTGACAGCAAGCGTCGTTTTTCTGGGTTATGCGGTTGCCGAAAATCGCATTCGGCAAAATGCGGCTCGCACACTTTTGAATTTTGTGTGAGCATCGCACCGCTGCTTTCCCTAGCAGAATCATATCAGGGCCTGTGGGAGTGCCAAACATTCTGAAACTCTCCGCCGTCCATGGTTTTCTGCAACGGGCGTAGCTCGTTTTTGGCATTTTTGAAATGATGGCGCGAAAATTTAAATATTAACGATTTTTTTCTTCATAAATAATAAAATTGTCAAAGGAAATAAAAATGTTACAAAACAACTATTGTTTTAAATTTTTTCCAAAAGTCGCTCATTCATATACCTAAAATACACATAAAAACAACACTTTTATGGGATCAACTGGGGGCAACATTGGAATTTCATTTTCAAAGAGCCGAATGACAGGAGGAAGAGGAAAACAGAATGAAATAGCTGCCTACTTACGTCACCTTGTTATTACACCATGGTGGAAGACCACTTATTGTCACATCTGAAAATTTTTTTGTATTGCCATTTCAAATTTGTCTTCCCTTAAAAATGACAGAATATAAATTGGCTTTAAGTCCATAGGTTCTTATTAATAAAATCAGAGTTGTAATTATTATAAGAGAAAAAATAAAAATTAAAAAATAATTATTATTAAAAGAAACATATTTTAAAATTCTTTCCATAATAGTTATTTCTGAGATATTTTTTTTAAGTCGTTTTGTAATTATTATAAATGAGAAATTTTGTTTTATATCTTCAAAGACTTTTATATTGAGACAAATTTGAAAAAAGTCTTTGAGTAATTATTATCCGTAACAAATTGTTTTTAACACCCTCATTCTGTATTGCGAACCAGGCCCGTAGCTAGGGGGGGGGCATTGTGGGGCAATGCCCTACCTTAAAATTAGAATGCCCTACCTTAAAAAGGCCAACAAGTGAGATCAATTACGCTGTAGGTAAATTTTTAACTTTTGAAATATCACAGAGAAACGCCGAAACACGTAAACTTAATTTTTGGCTGTAGAATACCAAAGTTAGCTCTTGTTTTCGAGAAATTTAGGAAAGAACTTTCAGAGCTCTGAAGGTAATTTTTTTCCGTCTATAAACTTTACTTAGGTTTTGAACCCTTTTCCCGCGTAAGGATTTTGACGGTTGTTCTTACTTAGTTGGGGCATTCTAAATTCAATGCCATTATTAGTTTTTCGAAACTGGCTCCGGTTTATGAGATAACGGTATTTAAAAATTACCATCAATTTGGACTTTTTTGTTAATAACTCAGTCAGTTTATGAGTTAAATTGCCCAAACTTTGCACATGACCATATTTTAGCATTACCTTAACTTTTCTGAAAATAATTGAAATCGGGTCACTATAACATATAGCTGTCATACAACCGATTGTTCAGATGTGGACATTTTGGGACATAGCTTCGCTATTTCAACAGCTAAGGACATGCAACTTTGTAGAATTTGTACTTGTAGTGACCTTAATCTATTCCCTGAAAATTGTCAAGATCGGGGCTCTATAACATATAGCTCCCATACAACTAATTGTTCAGATATATGGTTTTGCACATTTATTTTTTTATAACTCCGAAAATAGTCATTCTGCGTGAAAAAGCAACATAAAGACTTTTATTCAAAATGAATAGGTGAAAAATTTTCTCATATACGATTTCCACGTATCTGCATCAGTTATTGCACTTTTGTGCAACCAAAGTTGCAATTTAACCATAGGCATTTTTTTCAAGCCCAATAACTCATACCCAATAAACACTGAAGCGAGGATGATATCGCGGCGAATTCGAGGCGAGTTCGCGAAAGCAGATTTTAGCGAATGTAATTTCTCGGACTCGCCTCGAGTTCGCGACAAGTTCGAGAAAATAAATTTTCGCGAAATTTTTTTTTCTATTTTTTTTAAGTTGTTTTGCACTAAAAAATCAATATAGTTCTGAAATTTTACATTTAGACCTGAACTCGAATATCACAGTTCCAGATATGGTATCGTGGAGAATTCGAGGCGAGTTCGCGAAAGTAGATCAAATCAGTTTTTAATCAAACAAATAAATACGAGAAAAAACAAATCGGAATAAAATAAATATTACTGCTTAAATTTATTTGAAAAGCTTTTGTTACTTCATGAAAGTTAAACTTTATTTATAAAAATAATTTATTTATTTATTTTATACGGATTTAACCCATTGCCATTAAACCAAACTCTGAAATGGCCAATATAAAAATCTCGTATCGTTAACGATCCAAGAAATAAAAAATTCTCGAATCGCCAATGATAAAGGATACGAATCGCCAACGATCGGAGAATGAACAAATTATCGAATCACCAACAATCCGAGAAATTAAAAATTCTCAATTCGCTAATGATAAAAAATTCGAATCGCCAGCGATCCGAGAATGAACAAATTCTCGAATCGCTAGTGATAGGTGACATGCCTACGAATTCGGATTCGCCGATCTATCGCCGCGAACTATTGCCGCGATAATATAATCAGAGAAAGCGAATTCGACGCGAATTCGAGGCGAATCCGTTGTGTTTATTGGGTATATGATGAATTTCATATCAAACCAAATATGCGTTCAACCCGAACCCCTCAGAATTTGATGAAATTTTGCATTGAGGTACATCTTACCTACACAAACACAACCTCATTTTTAGAAATTGCATTTTCGAAAAATTGTGGGCGTGGCAAGGTATCGAAATATTCGAAAATATTCGAAAATACTCGAAAAATGACGATAATAGGTACCTTTAAAGTGTGATTACTAGGGAATGGCTTTACCGATTTCAAAGATCTTCATACTATTAGAAAGGTATTGAAATTAGCTTTAAAAAATACACTGCAAAATTTTTTTTTGTTTAGTACACTGAAAAAAAAATGTGTTTCAAAATAAAATTTGAAACTGAAAAAACACTTCAAAGATCAAGCGATTTTGAAAAATAAGAACTTTTTTTAGAAAGGTCTATTTAATATATATAAGATGTCTGAAAACTAAAATGGCCTTTTTCTTTATTTTTTTTTTAATTTATTTAAGTAAATGCATCTCTTGGCTTTCTTATATTTTGATATCACGCGTAAATTAATCAACCGATTTCAAAAATTTTTATACCGTTAGAAAGGTATTAAAATCATCTTTTGAAAACATACACTGTAAAAATTCTATATTACACTGAAAAAAAAATTTTCAAATTTGAAAAATTTTTGAGGGGGTCGGGTTCAAAATGTTCGTTTTTTTTCAGCCTTTGATATGAAATTCATCATATCGTATTAAATGAATTAGATGATCTTTATATCGTCTTACAGAGAATTAAAAGAACTATTACACAGTTTTTAAATAAAGAAAATATATGCATTAAAAATTTAAAAAAATAAATTTTTTGTTGCATTACATTTTTTATAATATTTTCGGCTTCAATTTTGTTTCTCGCTTATTTGCGTATGGCGGTTGGTCGCTATCTTCCATTAATTATATTTCTATTCACATGCATGCCAATTGCCAAAACTGACCTAGCGCTCAAGACTGACTTCCGCCCTACCTTAAACCAACGCTGCCCTACCTTAAATTTAAGTCTAGCTACGGCCCTGTTGCGAACGGAAGCTCAGACGAACGAATCGTCTCGAGACGATTTCGTGTAGCATTGGCATTCTCTATGTTATTCGTCAATTCTTACGTTGGTTTCGTTATGACAAAATATGAGACGAAAGCATTTGTCAAATACCAATTTACCATATGAAAATAATTTAAGATTTATAAAAAAACTGCTTTTTTTTCAAAGTTTTTATATTTTTTAATCATTTTTCCGAAAATCTGGAAACACCAGTCTTCTTTGTTTTCTTGTCTCTGTCAATATATTTATGTACATACATATATACATATGTATAATTTCATTTGTTTATTTGTTTATTTTCCCAATAGTTTGTTCAAAAATTTTACTGAAAATGAAAAAGATTAGGTGCAAAACATTATGAAGGATGTGAGGGTAGGCAGGCTTCGCTTGCCGGTGATTTTAGCATACCACAATTTTCACACATCGCTAAGCTATTGCTGGTGTACGGCCGTCGTTCATATACATAAACGTTCAGCGGCACTTTCAGAATTTGTCATCTATCGCGGTTTAATTATAATCACACTGCAGGCGGTATTTTCTCATATTATTCGAAGATGAATTCATACATAAGGTTGCGATTACCTATTCAACGGTGATAATGGTTGCGTTGACGGTGCGATCCCGCGCAAACATTCGGCAATAGCTGCTGTTGCTAATTTGTTAGTAGCTTAGGTGACTATTGTAGATAGTAGTCGTAGGAAGCGTTGTTGTTGTTGTAGGGCCTGTTGTGGATGGAGTGGTTGTTTACAGTACTTTTGTTGGTGGTGTGTTTGGTGGTGCACGTGTGCCTAACCCATCATTATTCTATTTCAAATTCATCAACGATAACAAATAGCTTTCGTTTGAATTTGATATTTCTTTTCGTCGTTTTGTCGATTTTTCGAAATAGAGAATGTAAATTTCTTACGTTTTGGCAGCTGTTTTCGTCTGCTTCTGTTTTCGTAATACATAATGCAAACAGGCGAACGATTCGTCTCTGACACGAAACGAACGTTCGTTTCGTAATACAGAATGAGGGTGTTAGTCTTCAAAGACTTTTTCATTGAGACGAATTTCAAAAATATCTTTAAGTAATTATTTTGAGTAACACATTTATTTTTTATATCTTCGATAAAAATCTCTCATACAATTTCAAATTGGAAATTTGCTTGAATTTTGAAGTACTTATATGAAAGTTATTTTTATTTTATACTTATATGCAAGTTATTGGAAATTTTCTGAGACTTTTTCGAACTTTGTCTCAATGAAAAAGTCTTTGAAGATATAAAAAACAATTTGTTACTGATAATTATTACGCAAAGACTTTTTTCAAATTTGTCTCAATATAAAAGTATTTGAAGACTTAAAAAGTATATATTTGAAATAACTATTATGGAAAGATCTTTAAAATATAATATCATGTTCAGACATAAAAATTAATTAAGTCAATTGGGCTTGATTGAAAATCTCTAGATTTGGTGTTCAGACATATTTAATTTACTTGGCCCATTTAACAGGTCGGCTCAAGATACATACAAACATACACGCCGTGAGCTGAATATCAAACTCTGGTGACCTAAATGTCAAAACTGCAAGGAGGACGAAATAACTTGACATTCAGCTCACAACTTTTACCAATCGTAAACACGAATGCATGTATAGAATAAGCAGAAATAAAAAAAAGTTTGATAGGTGATGAAGAAGAACAAGAATTCAGCTGATCTGACGAAACAACCTGTTTTGTGGACCCTGACGCTAATGACATTTCTCTGAACATGACATTTAATTTTGCTTATGAAACAACTCTTCTAACAGGGTTGCATGCAGAATTGTTCTTCATTAGGAACTCATTAATTTCTAATGAAGCATTAACTTAGTCAATTTTTGTATGGTAAATTGAGAATCATTGGGCTTGAAAATTGAATGAAGGCTCTTTATTTTCAATTAAGGTTGTGTCTGAACATAACATAAGTTTCTGAATAATAATTATAGAAGATTTCTGTCATTTTCATCAGGAAAAAAAATATTATCAAAAGACTTTTATGATCCTGAAGAAAATTTGTAAGAATTTTTTATAATTTCAAAATGAAATAATAATTATTCTACATCTCTGAATAAAATATAAAATGATGCATTGTATATATACATAGTTACTGGTTATTTTTATTTTCTGTGGACCTAGATTTTTTATACAAAGATTTTTTAGCGAAGTTTTATGCCGAATAATTTTCTAGACTATTTTAACCCTCCAAAAGGCCATTTTTCGCACTTCTCTTTCCCTTTATAGTTTCTTTTCTAGTTCTCTTTCTCTTCCCCTCTCTCTTTTATTTGCGCTTCATTTCCCTTTACCCATTTTATTTTCCGTACTCTTTCCTCTTTTGCTTCATTTCCCTAGCCATTTCTGTCCCTTTCCTTTTATTACTCATATACAGGGTAAGACTTTTCATGACACTTCAAATTTAAAAATCAAACAAACTATAACGTAAAACTGAATTTTTGAACAGGTGGCAACCCTTTTTGTAAAAATTTTATTAAATTACTCACTATCAGGTCAAGCCCTTTCATATGACACTTCAAATTTTAAAATCAAACAACTATAGCGTAAAACTGAATTCCTGAACAGGTGGCAACCCTTTTTGTAAAATTTTTATTAAATTACTCAATATCAGGTCAAGCCTTTTCATATGGTACCAAAAATTTTAAAATCAAGCAAACTATACAGGAAAATTAAATTTTCGAACAGCTGGCAACCCTTTTCAGAAAAATTAAACCCTCCTGTACATCTACTGGTCAAGCCCTTTCATTTCACACCACATTCTTGAAAATAGGTATAACGGTGTAAAAGTTATGGTGCGTACAAAAAATCGCTTAGCGTAATATATATAAAGATACATATGTAATACACTGGCGCTATTATAACTCTGACGAGTTTTATGGACGAGCTTTTTTCCAAATTCGAGGTGTGCTCCTCTTTTTGTTTTTCCCCCTAATTGGGTGGATCTACATATAGTTTTATGCCGGCTCCGAACGTCGAATGCTTTTTTTGTGAGAAGCCTTTTCATGGCAGAAATACACTCGGAGGGTATGCCGCCCACTGCCGAGAGGTGACCGTTATTTCTAAAAATCCAATAATTTGATTTTAATTAATTAGAAAAATTTTTTTTTGGTGTTTTGTCCGGACTGGGGTTTGAACCCGAGACCTGTGGTATATCAGGCGAGCATTCTACCCACTGCATCACACCGGCCACTAAGAGTTTAAGTAAGTCTTATTAAAATGTGTTATAAATAAGTAGATGGACCTTTGGAAGAGGACCTTTTTAACAGTATTTTGCTTCAATTTCCGCAACTTTAAATGGACTACAGAGACGGCCCAAGGACCCCAGATATCAAAGCGGGGCAGTTGCAGATGTGTTTAGTCAACATCTCTGCATCATCTGCCTAGCAGCACATATACATAGGTGGTCAATAAGGTGGTCCAAAAAATTAAAATCGAATAAAAACATTGCGGAACAAGGCTATTTTTATTCTATCATCCCTAAAACAGTATGATTTCGAAGTATTGTGGAACGATTTTCCGTCATCCCTTGTCATGTTTGGTTTGGCGACAAACCGGTTTCGGCTAATATGCGCCATCTTCAGTGTCTTTTTTCATTCTCATAATACATCACATTTTTACCCTGTCGGAAAAACAAGCAACCAAAAAGTATTCAATATGATTTTCTTTTTTTTAATGATAAAAAAAAACATCTTTCTTGTTCATTAGAGACTTTCCAAAAAATTATAATGTAAAAGCTAGAGGAAACTTTCAGGCATTTGCGCGAGTTATAAACTGTAATATATTAAGCTAAATTTTCTGCACATATTTTCGTAGTACAATTGCGTGAAATGCGGGTTGTTCCGCGGTTTTCGGAAGAACTTTATTTTTTTCATACAATTTTGCACCATCCCTAATGTATCAGATTCCTTTTGATTTTAGATTAGGCATATTTATAGATAAATATCTAAATATCTCTCTCCATTACGGACATTTTATTTAAAAGAAATTAATTACCAATTCACCAAACTGCTAAATTAATCAAAGGCATCACTTTCTTAAAAATGGCAACCCTGTTTCTAAATATGAAAAGCAAGTATGTTTCTTGCATTTGAAGGAAACACACGAAACAGGTTTATAACCAAAATAAAACCTGACAAGTGATATACGGAAATTTGTTCCACAATAAACACTCAAAACCTTGTCTCGGGCAGTATCTATTTCGCATTCGTGCTCGCGATTTTTGCAATCTTAGTACTAGGGTCATCACCTCTTCCTAGCTAAAAGAAGTTTGGCATTTCTTATCAAATGGCTATAATCTTCTTTAACGCGACACGCCTATGTTCATAACCTGACGGTACAGAAATTTGAGAATTTTGCAGTGGTGTTTTCAGATGTCCATAATTTAGATTGTCGATCAGAACTCATTCCAAATAAACATTTTAGTTGGAAATTGATTTGAGGTAAAGTGCATATCCAACTTTTTCCCAATTTCCGATATTTATTTTCCATGATACTTCCATTGGAGGAGCAACCCATTCTCAAGGAAAACGGCACATTTTTTTATATGTAAATAAGTAATCTTGGTTCTCCACTTGAGAAACTCTCTAATACCAATTATAACTCAAACATCAATCTACAATTAGATTAAAATGAAAAAAAAAAATACTTATTAATAGGGCAAGGCAAAAGTTCTCTGGCCAAAGGTTTATAAAATTATTAAGAGCGCAATCATATGACGATTTTTTTTATTAACACCTCAAATTGGAAAACCAATTTTGAATCTTCCATTAAAATATAAGTTGGATATCCATTTTAGAACCACAAAATTTCTCCAACATAGGAAAAAAGTTTAACTTGTGCATATTGGCTTGCTTCTTCACACACACACACACATTTACACAAATGCATACATACATATCTACATACGTACATTAGGGTGGGGCGATTTGTATGGAGGGAAATTAATCGATACCACACCATCGAAATTCGGATTCCTCTCATTTTTCTGAGTAGAAAACTTCTCCACGACATTCGTCTGCAATTAATTTTGATGTTCCGGAATTTGGTTTTTATGAACCAAGACGAATTTTTGAAAATAAAAATTGGGCAAAAATCGACAAAAAATATCCAGGCCAATATGCACATCGATTTGAAGCAAAATTTTATGCTGAATCCAGATATGAAATCCGAATTAAAATCGGATGATCTGTTTTCGAGATATAGCCTGATTTCTGGTTATGGAGGCCGAATGCTCAAAATCGGATATTTTCGCGATTATCTCTTGTTGTGTACAATATATCCTAATTTTTTTTTTGCAAATTTCTTAAAGATACGTCAATGAAATATACGAGCAGTATTTTAAAATATTAATTTATCTTGCGGTATAGGAAAACTAGAATGTACTCTTTTTTCCTTGGCCCAAAATTGCGGTATGATTTCTCTATGTTATAGTCATCCGATACCGATGATTTTCGCCGACAGCGCTTTGTGTACAATAAATGCTCCAAATCCAAAATTTCAGAATTTTAGCTGCAAAAATTTAAGAGTTATTCTCTAAAACGTAGACTTATGCTTCTGAGATTTGTTTTTTGCTTCCAATAGTACGCTATGGCGTATGAGTAACCTTGAGTTTTTGTTAGAGTTGAGTAAAGTAAAAAAACAAGTCCCAAACAGCATACGTCTACGTTTTGGGTTATAACGCTTCAATTTTTGCAGCGAAAGTTCTGAAATTTTAGATTTGGAGCATTTGGAGCTTCAAATCGATGTGCATATTGGCCTGGATATTTTTTTGTCGATTTTTGCCCAATTTTTATTTTCAAAAATTCGTCTTGGTTCATAAAAACCAAATTCCGGAACATCAAAATTAATTTTAGACAAATGTCGTGGGAGAGTTTTCTACTCAGAAAAATGAGAGGAATCCGAATTTCGATGGCGCGGTATAGGTTAGTAAATCGTCCGACCCTAACGTACATGCATTATTACATCATCTCATTACTTATTTATTTAATTTTTCATTTTTACTTTTACGGTCTTCTCTATATGTACATAAATATTTTTCTCCATCTCACTTTACTTCCCATTGCAGCGCCCCCAGGACAGATAATCCGCTTAGATTTTCGTAATTCATTTCACATTGAAGCGAAAGAGGATTGCAAATTTGATTTTCTCGAGGTACGTACACAAGTAACGCTCAATTACATGGCTCATTTGCGTGAGCAAAGTGTTAAGCTTTGCTGGGTATGTAAATACGTTAGCCTCAACTTCAGTGAAATTATGTAAATATTTCAGGGACTGTAACGGTTATGAGTTATATCCAAAAAGTTGATTTTTAATCATTGTTTGCAGAGTTTTATCTTCTGCTCAGAAAATAAAAGTTATTTCTTGAGTTTTATTTTTCCCTCAGAAAATAAAAGTTATTTTTTGAGTTTTATTTTTCGCTCAGAAAATAAAAGTTATTTTTTGAGTTTTATTTTTAGATCAGAAAATAAAAGTTATTTTTTGAGTTTTATTTTGCGATCAGAAAATAAAAGTTATTTTCTGAGTTTTATTTTTTTGCTCAGAGAATAAAAGTTTTTCAGTTTAATTTTGGCTGCAATTGTAGATTTTTCCATATAAATAGGAAAAGTAATTAAATAAATTTTTAATTTCTTTTATTTATAAACTTTACCTACCTTTTAATGTGGCAAAATCGACAGCTGCAACTAAAATTAAGCTGAAGAAACTTTTATTATTGTGAATTTTAGCTGACCAACTTATATATAATTTGAGCATATAATGGGCTTTTTTGGTCAAGGAAGTTGCAAGTGCGAAGTCACATAAAAATGTAGTTACATCCACTGATTACCCAACGTTTCGCCAAACACCTTGGCATCCTCAGGGGCGTAAACTTTATTGACAAACATAATAAAACAAACATTATATTATAAGTACACATTTTTAAATATACAGATACATATATACATTATAACATTTAAAACCATCACAGTAAAAACAGAAATCACTTACATTTCAATGGATAAAATAAAAATTATTGCACTGAGTATACATACAAATACATAGATACCTTACTTAACAGGTAACTTTGTCAAACTAAAATATAAATAACTATAAACAAAATAAATAGGTAGCAGCAATGTCTTCGGTGTCTTCTTTTTTGTTAACCGTCCTTTCTCTATTTTTTAGTATATATAAACTCTCTAATATGTATCTAGTTTTCTCTCTCTTCTCATTGTCTATTATCTTTGTGTTATCTATATCATTTTATTCTCTGAGCAAAAAAGATAAAACTCAAAAAATAACTTTTATTTTCTGAGGGAAAAATAAGACTCAGAAAATAACTTTTATTTTCTGATCGATAAATAAAACTCAAAAAATAACTTTTATTTTCTGATGGAAAAATAAAACTCAAGAAATAACTTTTATTTTCTGAGGGAAAAATAAAACTCAAGAAATAACTTTTATTTTCTGATGGAAAAATAAAACTCAAGAAATAACTTTTATTTTCTGAGGGAAAAATAAAACTCAAAAAATAACTTTTATTTTCTGGGGGAAAAATAAAACTCAAGAAATAACTTTTATTTTCTGAGCAGAAAATAAAACTCAGAAAATAATGATTAAAAAACAATTATTTTATAAAAATCGAAAATATAAAAGTTAATGCACCTAGAGATAGTCCCGATTACGGTGATTCCATCTGTGTACTTCTTTTGCGTTTATCATTTCTCCTTCAGTATGATTTTTTTAGTCAAAATTTAAAAAATAACGATTATTTGCAATCCCTGAAATATTTACGTACATATTATGTTTGTATGGAAGTCAGCTTGCTTTAATATATATACAATATATATTTATGCTTGTATGCCCATTTCAATAGATACGCGATGGCCAGTATGGTTTCTCGCCATTGATTGGCAAATTTTGTGGAACGGATTTTCCACCGGAAATCATCTCAAAGGAACGTTATCTTTGGTTGCACTTTCATTCGGATGAGAGCATTGAATATTCCGGCTTTACGGCTGTTTACGAATTTATCGATCGCAGCAAAGAAGGTGAGTTTTGCAGGAGATTTAATAAAAATTGGTATTTTTTTTTTAATTTATTTCAGAATTTAATTCACTTTTGGTAAAATATGTATATATGTAAGTAAACGAATGTTGGTAGGCTCAAGTGAGAGCATTTAAACTAACGAGCAAATTGAGCAACAAGTTATAGAATTTTTCCTTTACGGCCTTATTCCGGTGTGGTAACATAATTTACTTTACTGGTGAAATAAAGAATCTGGTACTTTAAACACTCTTTTCGTATTCTGGCAGCAGAAAATTAAGTTACCACCTCAATACGTGGTAACATTTTGTTACCATTTTCAGCCCGATTCCATTCCGTTCGTATGGAAATGCTTTGACAGCGTTACCATTTGTGCCAGAATACCAATTGAAAAGACGGTAACAATTTTCAGCAACATAAATTACCAGTAAAGTAATTTTCCGGTAACGCTCGGAATAGCAGTGTTATTGAATGAATTTAATTAAAAGCCATCTTTTTTATAGAAAAAGAGATAATTAATTTTTTAATCTTTTAACTAACTTTCAGCACCCACCACAGATCTTAACTGTACAATAGAAAAAGATGGTTTCGAGGGTTTCGTCAATTCAAGTGATGTACCCTATGACATTAGAGAGACTGTGATTAAAACAAAAATACCATTGGACTGCATTTGGCGTATACAAGTGGAAGATAATTGGAAGGTAATACACAAACATGCATACAATTCGCATTAAAAAACAAACATATAGTACCTACTTTACATGTTTATACAATTCGATGTAGTTTTCTAATCAAATAAATTGAAACTTTTGCTTTTATACATTATACCTATGTATGTATGCATGTACATGTGTACAACATGTTTACGAGAATATCTTCTGTATTTCCTTTTTCAGATTCAAGTGAAATTCTTGGACTTTAAATTAAGTAAGCCCAATGACTGTGACACAAATTTCTTAGACATTTTTCCTGAAAAAACCGTAATGCCTCTTAGGTAAGTGTTTAGCAAATGGACATTTACCCTTGCATATGTGAATACATCTGTATGTATGTATGCTTTGATATGTCCTGAAATGTATGTACATATGTAGGTATGTTTGTAAGTGTTTATGCAACTTATGCTGTATATCTTTCGTTCGTGCATTTGCATGCGGCTGTGAAAAACTGCGGTAATTCTCAGCCGTCTTATGCATTGTTCGAGCTATATAGCATGAAGAAGCAAATCGTACTCGGGATTTTTCACAACGAAAAAGAGGTTGGCACTCTCGCCCAACCTTGGAGCCGCAATCACGCTCCTCCCCACCTGAATACATACAAGGGTTGTAAATATGGTATGTATGTGCATATATACATCCAATATATGCACATATGTACATACACACGTACATATGTACACACTCGCATAAAAGATGCTACACCTCCCCGTAGCCACCCCCACACTACCCAACAAAAGATGCTACATCTCCCCGTAGCCAAACCCAATCCAATTCTCTCCAAAAAAGCAACTCGCCTTCCCCTCTCCCATCAAAGCTTAAACAGTAAGCATGAATGCGGCTGTCACATCTCACTAACTAGATTTAGCATTCACATTTCATTTTACTTTGTTTGCACCATTTATTTGCGACACCATAATCATGTCAAAGTCCATTTAACATCTTATATATGTATGGTAATGCATATTAGGGTGACAAGTTCTTGATTACTTGTTTCATATATTTGCTATTTGTACACTTTATTTATTAAGTAGTCCTCAAGAAAATTGCATAAAATATACAAGAAAAATAGAGTTAAAAAAAATATTAACTACTAAAAACTGTGTAACTGTGGAAAATTTTCATTGAAAATCATTCATATTCAATACGAATAAAGTTCATAAACGCGAAAAATATATTCAATGACCTGGCGACATAACACAAATTTCAAAATGTTCTAAAAAGTGTTAAACTTTTTTTCGAAAGTGGTGGAAAAAACCCTAATGAGTTATATATGCATGTGTTTTCCTCATTTTTTTATATAACTTTTTATCATCGATGTAACTATTTCCATGACTAAATGATTAAACGGCAAACCGTCTGAATGAAAATGCAATAATGTGAACTACAATTGCATATATGCTCTTATGCATTTGTTCATAGTAATATGTATGTATGTATGTACACATATTTTTGGTTGAAAATTGTCATCTGATTTCACATATTCCCTGCAGGAAATTCAACAACTATATAGTAAACCAAATTATTGGTTCAGTACTAAAGCAAAGGTTTTTACGAAGCACTTCTGCGCAAATTCAGAATAGTTGTCAAAATTAAAAAATATTCTTCATATGAAGTTTCGAAGTGACGAAAATATTATATATTTTTTTGGTTGGTTTCTTTGGAGTCCGATTTGCATATTTCTGCCATTCTCAGAGTCTTCATGAATTATTTCATAAACATAGTACATACGTTTATCATTTTGCTTTAAACTTTATATGATTTTTTTTTTGTTTGAGCAATTATTTGGAAAGAACCAGTTGACCCCTAAGAAATGAAGTAAGTTTCTCTTTTGTTGTTGTTTGTTCCACAATACGTTGAATGAAGTAAGGTTTTCTGATTACTGTGTTGCTCACCATTATCTTAAAATCGATAGTAATGTCTGCGAATACAAAATAATTGTCAATTCTCTGAATATCCCTATTCCTATTCCTATCCCTATCCCTATCCCTATCCCTATCCCTATCCCTATCCCTATCCCTATCCCTATCCCTATCCCTATCCCTTTCCCTATCCCTACCGTTATCCCTATCCCTATCATCCAGTCACCCTGGGTCCGGGTAAGATATCGCGGTGAAAGATATCTTAAATTTTAGGAGAGAAAGTTTCATTCATTTCTATGCAGTCCTGTTACAATTTTATTATATGTTTAGATATGTATATATGCATAGATTATGAAATTTAGCGCTAGTTCGAAACTGTGGAGCAGGTAGTGAAGCAGAGCACAGTGAAAACTTCCTCAGACATCGGCCTGTTTAATTCGCCAAATGATTATATGCAAACTAGTCTGAACAAGTACTAGCAGTGTTGCAATATAAAGTTCTAAACTGGAAATTTTTCCAACAGGGTTGAGAGTCCAGGTTTTTGTGCATGTGCATGCAGTATGTGGGGGAAGAACTTGAATAAAAAAATAAAAAAAAACTAAATAAAGTATAATTTAATTTACTTACAAATTTGTAACTTTCCTTTTTCCGCTTTCTTTCTTTACTGTTACGCCAATTTTAAATGACTTTTCCCCTTAACATTATTACTTCATTTCTTTTTTTTTTGTGTGTTTATGTACTTTTGCCGCAGATTAAAAAACTTTTGCGGTTCAGCTGGTGAAGGCATCACATCCGAATCAAATGTACTGAACTTACGTTTCTTCGCCGAGCCGACTGCCATCAATTCAACATTTGCCATTTTATATACCGCCTTTCGGGATCGTGGCGCTGGTAAGTTTACCTACCTACATATATGTATATCTGTGTGTTAGGCGATGCACTTTTAACAAGATGAAAATGAAAATGAAGAGTAAGAAAATAAAAGAAATAAAAAAGGGCAAATTGAAAAACAGAACACAGAAAGTTAAAAAAAAAAATAAAAAAACACAGATTTTAAAATACGAGGGTTGTTTGATAAGTTCGCGAGCTTTGAACTCGGCGACTAGTAATTTTGAATTCAACACTGCCCATATTAACCCACCTTATTCTCCAGATTTAGCCCCCTCCGATTATTTCCTGTTTCCTAACCTGAAGAAATAGCTGGAATGAAGAGTTCATAACAGAAAAAAATTCCTACTTTGAGATACTTGAAAATCGCATTTTTTAGAAGGAATACAAAGAATTTAAAAAACGCTGGACTAAGTGCATCGAGCTAAAAAGAGATTATAGTAATAATACAATGGCGCTTATATAACTCTGATTGGTTTTAAGGCCGAGCTTCTCTTGCCAATTCGAGACGTGCTTCATAATTTTAGTTTTTCCTATTAATTGAGTGGACCTACATATGTATGTATAGTTTTATGCCGGCTCCAAACGGTGAATGTATTTTTTGTGAGAAGTATTTTACTGGCAGAGGTACGTTGCGAAGGTATGCCGCCCACTGCCGAGTAGTGACCGCTATTTTTAAAAATACAATTGTTGGGTTCTAATTAATTAAAAGGTGGTGATTGCGCTTGTTCGGACTGGGACCCGAAATCTCTGCTACACCACAACGACCAAAGGAAGATTATGCTGAAAAATAAAATGCAAAATCACAATGGAACGAACTTATCAAACAACCCTCGTACAATGGAAAAACTCAAAATAACTGTTGATTGAAATGAGTTTTTCCTTTTTTTTTTGTAACATATCAACTCCAATTTGTCAATATTTGCAGCATGCACTGAGGACGAATACGACTGCGAGGATGCCACTTGCATTTCAAAGGAGCTCAAGTGTAATCATCGTGACAATTGTAAATATCGCTGGGATGAAGAGAGTTGTGATGTAAGTAAAATATGCAGGCAGTGCCACTATGGATATATATATATATGCATTTCAATATATGTATACACTCAAAAAAAAAATCTCTCAATCAAAGACATATTTTTCCTTATTTTGAATACGCGTTCCAATACAAAATTTTCTTTGTTTTGAGTTAATCTTCTCAAAACTATGGGAAAAAACATCCAAAAACATTCAAACAAACTCGTTCCCATAGTGATTTGTATGGGAATTTATTTTATCAAAATTAAAGAAATCAAAACTTCAAAACAAGGAATGGGATGGCGCTTAAGAAATTTTTCCTAATTTTGATCTATGAATTTCTTTAAAACAAGTAAATGAAACCATGGCAACGCTGTAAACAACAATATTTTATAATCCTTTCAACATATTTTAGGGAAAATTTACTCAAAACAAAGAAAATAGTGTTCAATATAGCGAAACAATTTTTTTGACCACTCCATATATTTTTTTTTCTCAGTGTATAAAAGTGATATACATACACATACTAATGCTTGTGTAGTTTATAGTCAAAAAAAATTCCCAAACTTGTTTAACTTTTAAAACTAGGTTTCAGATATCACCACTAGACTGAACAGGTTTGACTCGTTTGTTATGTACAATTTTTTACTCAGCATTTCCCTTCCACGGCAAAAAATGTTTCAAACCCAAGGCAATTTTCAAAACCAAGCCTCTCCCTTCTGTCATGATTTGCACTCCATTTCTATTAACGATAAAAAATAGTTATAAATTTCTATATTTATTGCAGTTTCAAAATAGGATACTTTTAAAAAGGAAAAAACTCCAACATTTCAATACCAAAAGATTTTACTAACAAGTAAACAGGCTAACTAACATATTGAAAGTCATTCTTCCCTCTTTCTACGTGCCTGGTTTTTATAATACATATCTAAAGATAAATGCAGTAGCAAAATGGTCAAGCCAAAGAAGGAGGACATCAAGTAAGGGTACATACATACATCGAGCTGAAAAAGCTATCAAGCGAATTGAATTGTACATGAGCGTCAAATCTATTGAACTGTCAAAGCTATCAAATATTAAGTGGCTGTTAACTGCAGTTTGATTGTTTTGTATTTTGTTGAATTTGCTTTTTCTGTTTTTCTTCAGTTTTGCAAATAAAGTTGTAGCAGAGTAAGAGTAAGAGGAGCGCAAAAATGCCACTTGGTTAAGATGAGTATTTTGCTCATTCCCCCAGTTAAAAGACAGAAAATACGTACACTTAAAATAGACAATCGGGCAATTTCGGGCTGCTCGGTTTAAAGAAGCGCACAAAAGTAATATTCTGAATGTTCATTGTTTTCGTGTCACGGTTCGTTAAGTAAATCGAGAAAAGTAAGGTAAAGTGGACACTAACACACACTGATTGCCTTTCGTCATTTTCAATATTAATACTTAACATTTAAAGTGAGTTGCTCTGAGAGTGGGCACGTACTTACCTCCATACCTGGGTAATACTGAGTAGTAATTGGACTATTACGTACTTAAATACTTTATATTTTGATCTTGAAGTAATGAGTCCGTACCAAGCATTTTCAGAATATTCAAGTACTAGTACAAGTACAAAGAATTGAAAAAGAATTGAATTTTTGGCAAATACTTCAAAGTAATTGAAAAGAATTGAAGGTACTTGAAAAGAATTGAAAAATGTACTTGAACCGATTTTTCAATTCTTTTCAAGTACTTTGAAGTATTTGCTAAAAATTGAATTCTTTTTCAATTCTTTGTACTTGTACTTGTACTTGTACTTGTACTTGAAAATTTGGGAATGCAAGTACTAGTACTAGTACAATTCTTTTAAAATGTACTTGTCACAAGTCGTACTGGTACTTGATATTACCCAGGTCTGCTTACCTCTATATTAACAAGATGAAACCAAAACCGGTTTTTGTTCAAAAATACACTAAAGATTGCGCATATTACCCGATACCGGTTTGTCTCAAAACCAAACTTGACAAGGGATGATGGAAAATCGTTCCAGAATACATCATATTCCTAATAATAATAATGCAATGGCTCTATTATAACTCTGACGAGTTTTATGGCCGAGCTTCTCTCCCAATTCGAGGTCTGCTCCTTTTGTTTTTCCTACTAATTGGGTGGACCTACAGTTTTATGCCGGCTCCGAACGGCGAATGCATTTTTTGTGAGAAGCTTTTTCATGGCAGAAATACTCTCGGAGGGTATGCCGCCCTCTGCCGAGAGGTGACCGCTGCTCTTAAAAAACGGAATAATTGGATTTTTACTAATTAGAAATTTTTTTTTTTTTGTGTTTGCTCGCTCCGAGACCTCTGGCATAGCAGGCAAGTACTCTACCCACTGCGCCACAGCGGCCACATCATATTCCTACCCTGTCGGAAAAGCAAGCAACCAAAAAGTAATATAATACGGACATTTACAATGGTTGAGCACAACAAAGGCGTAATTAACAATAATTTAGGGAGAAATTTAAACGAACTAAAGTGCTGCCTACTATCGAAACTCGGCAGTTTTTCTAGATGTTTTTTTATAACTAAGGTGCAACTATAGTTTTTGCATAATTGTTTTCTGTTACTGTTAATATTACTCTTTTGCTGTTGTTCCTGTTGATACTGCTCCTTTTGTTGCTACTCTCACTGCTACTATTGCTGTTGTTGTTGTTGGTGTTTTTGTTGTTGGTATTGTTGTCGTTACTCGTCTTTACAATTCTCCTACCTACTTCTTTCTTTCTGTTTCTGCTCTTTTCTTTCCTACTTATTCTTGCTTGCCCTTCTTACTACTTGACTTTTTGTTTTTGTTGTTGCTTTTGCTACTTTTTGTGTTTCTACTTCTTTAAAACTACACACCACTTCCAACCAAACATGTTCCCGGTTGCATGGTATGTTTGGTGAGCACGCAGACACTCACCTATGCATTAGCATTGACACAGCTCTGTAGTGTTCACAAGCATGCAACAACAACCAGACGAGAATTTTTCAATGACGATTGTGGACGCATTTTCCAACTAATTTTAATGAAAATTGGCGCAGTTCTATTTGATAGCAATATCTTTGTAATGGTGTTGCTAGTTTTAAAATCGGTTCAGTAGTTTCGACGGAGAAAATGGAACAAAATTTACGTTAGCGTATTAATAATATAGATGGATTCCAGTGGTCGAGGTATAAGGTCTCTGTGGCAGACTCAATTGCATTCTTGCTTTCTTAAAGTCTTGACATTCAAAGCAAAGGCAGTTAAACCCATTTTTAAGAAGCATTTTGAGTTAAATATGTATTTATGTGAATTATTTCTCATACACTGAAATAAATTTTGGTATAAATTTTTTGGTCGATATATAGGACACGACCGAAAAATTATTAAAATTTAAACTTTGAAAAGTTCAAAAGATTTTTAAACTTTGAAAAGTTTAAAAGATTTGTAAACTTTTAAGGTTTAGATTTTATTCCAAATTAAGATTTATTTTAAGACTTTTTCAGGTTATCAAACTGGTTCAAAAGGGAAGAGTAACCTGGTTTTCTTCTTTAGGTATCACAATGGGCCTCTGCACTGGCCTAAGTGTGCCCCTAGGTCAGCCACTTCAACCTAACCTAGCCTAAGACTTTCAAAAGTTTAAAATTTAAACCTTTTTTTAGTTTAAATTAAAAAAAAAAAATGTCTGCTCCCAAATCCTCTTCATGCTTTTCCCTATTGTATCTTCTTTCCTATCCTCTATTTCTCCTTTTCTTCCTTCTACATTTTCTCTGTTTCCATAATTATTTTGTGTTTGTTGTGTTTCTCCATTCAAACAACGCCACACAGTCGTTCATTCAAATTGTCTAATAACTATAAGTGAGATTTTTATATTGTTCATTTCTCGAAAAAGCAAGTTGGAATTTCAAATCAAAAATTAAAATTTTTTTGTTGAAATAAAATCTTACGACCAAAGAAAGTTTAAAATTTAAACCTTAAAAGTTTAAATGAGAAAGAGTGTAAGATTTAAACCAAAAAAGTATGAAATTTATTCCAAAAAATACTTAGAAATATTTAAACTTTTGTAAGTTTGAATTTTAAACTAAAAAAAAATAACAAACTTTTAAACCAGAGATGTAGAATAATTATTATTTCATTTTGAAATTATAAAAAAGTCTTACAAATTTTCTTCAGAATCGTAAAAGTCTTTTGATAATATTTTTTTCCTGATGAAAATGATAAAACTCTTCTATAATTATTATTCAGAAACTTATATTTTAAAAATCTTTCCATAATAGCTATTTCAAATATATATTTTTTAAGTCTTCAAAGACTTTTATATTGAGACAAATTTGAAAAAAGTCTATGTGTAATTATTATCAGTAACAAATTGTTGTTTATATCTTCAAAGACTTTTTCATTGAGACAAAGTTCAAAAAAGTCTCAGAAAATTTTCAATAACTTTCATATAAGTATAAAATAAAAACAACTTTCATATAAGTACTTCAAAATTCAAGCAAATTTCCAATTTGAAATTGTATGAAAGATTTTTATCGAAGATATAAAAAATAAATTTGTTACTCAAAATAATTACTTAAAGATATTTTTGAAATTCGTCTCAATGAAAAAGTCTTTGAAGACTTAAAAAACAATTTGTTACGGATAATAATTACTCAAAGACTTTTTTCAAATTTGTCTCAATATAAAAGTCTTTGGAGATATAAAACAAAATTTCTCATTTATAATAATTACAAAACGACTTAAAAAAAATATCTCAGAAATAACTATTATGGAAAGACTTTTAAAATATATTTCTTTCAATAATAATTATTTTTTGATTTTTAATTTTTCTCTTATAATAATTACAACTCTGTTTTAAACTTTCGAAAGTTCAAAATTTAACCCATGAAAGGTTTTAAATTCCTTTCAAACCAAATCAAAGTTTAAAAAATATTCCAATATCTATAACAGTGTAACCTATCGAAATATATTCACGAGTCGTACAGTAAAACTTTTTCAGTAGCGATTGGTTAGAGGTACTATTTAATTTTAAAAATAGACTTCTTTTAGGGTTACTATTATAACAAGTCATACAATGTTAACACGCACACAAAAAAATAAATTTCATAAAAATGCAAAGAATTTCTCTATTAATTACTACCCATCACTTTCTTTCATTCAAATTTTAGACAGACCAACCAGGACAATCGGAACACATGATCATCATAATGATTGTTTTTGGTTTAATTTTGGGTGGCATGATTATAACATTCCTAGTGAATTGTATAAGAAAAATAATGCACGATCAAAAAATTATACGGGTAAGTGCAAGAAAATATTTCATACATAAGTAGTTAGCTGCATATATATGTACATTAGGGTGGCGCTTAAATGTTGTTAAAGAAAATGTGTATGCTATATTGCGGCATTAATTTACTTCAGCCCATTTTCTATCGAACGGAAAATTACACTCAAGACGGCAAATAGCCGAAACTGATTTGTCTCCACAATCCAAATTTGACAAGGAATGACGGAAAATTGCTTCAAAATGACAAGCAGCCAAAAAGCAAAAGCAAAGCATTGCATCAGATTACTATAGCCGAAGATTCTACATATAAATTTGGTTGCCGGTTGTTGCGTATTACACTTGAGTTTGCCGTATGTAAACTTGAAGCCGCGAATCGGGAATAAATTTTACACATATATGTGATATCTTAGACGGTGTTATTACAATTTGAGGAGGTGTGTGTGACTGCAGAATTAATTTGAATTAATTGATTTTTAAGTGCCACCCCAATGTGCATACATTTGTATGTATGTATGTAGATAGGAAATGCTTGTCAAACACCAAACTAAAACAGTGGAATGAAACATAAGTACTTATGTATGTAATGATCGAAAATGAGCAAAAAGTAACCTACACGCTCGCTTAAAAATTCCTTGCATCCCCTGATGAACGCCACGATCTAATGCTTTTCTCTCCTTTTTAGAGAAAATAGGGTAGAGTTAGCATTAGCATATAGTTTTGATATAGTGAATTATATATATTATATGATGTAGATAAAATAGTGTAAATACTACAAAAAAAGTGATCTGATAATTTTGCATGAAGTAAAATTTTTGTTTCAACTTTTTTATTTAAATGCTTGGCAGAGATGTTTTATTGAAATTAATTCTATTTTTTTCTTTCTAGCTTTTGTATTTAAAATTTATATGCACGTTTTTGCACTTATACCGGCACTTTTCCGGTTAGTTAATTTTGTTGTCTTTATATTTCAGTTTCATCAATTCTCTAATCACTAACGCCGCTAAGGAAGTTTTCACTTCAATAATATCTATTTAAGGTTTCATTACATTTTGCTTTATAATCAAAAAATAAAACTAGGGTTAATATCTTAATAGATATGTACATACAAATGTAAATATGTACAAATATATATACATATATATATATTAAACTTAGCAAGAAAAATGGCTGCGCTACACAATTCAATTTAATATTGCTTCTAAGCTACTGAAATAAGTACATTTACTCATTGAGCTTTTTCTTGGAACTCTATTCGAAAATTCACAAGTAAATTAAAGTACATACCTTCATACATATCGCTCACCTCCCCAAAGCTTACCAAAGCTTTCCGACAAACATAAATACTTACATTCATATATATTATACATAGATTTACCTGCTTTCTTGGCTATGCTGTGTTATTAATGTCATTGTACGGTTTCAATGAAGCTAAAATTGCTCTTTCCAGAAACATACATTTGTACATAAATCCATATATATTATACATATATTTACCTATTTGAGGCAATGACCAAATGACCCAACATTTGAAATTCGAGCGCATTGGATAATTGCGCTACTTAATATTTAATTTACTTAAGGTAATGTAAATTAGACTGGGTTGGTCGCCATACGAAATAAAAAAGTTGTAAAAGTCCGCCCCTAAATTTGAAGCTTATGTTGAGAGGGTTAAGGGCCAAAAAAAAATTATCTTTCTGATCCCGCGAAATTCCGCCGAAATGGTTTTTTCTTGTAACATTGTTATTTTTCATCCGATTTTTAAAATTGATACGTTATTATTTTCGTATTTTGAAGCTCTATAACAATAAAAAAACTATTTCGGCGGTATTTCGCGGGATCAGAAAAAAAATAAAAATTTTGTCCTTAATCTTCTCAATATAAGCTTCAAATTTAGGGCCGGACTTTTACAACTTTACATATACTGAATTGCTTAAAAAAAATTAGTTAAATAATAGCTACGTTAAATATTCGCCGTGAGGTAACTTCTTTGTTTATTAATTTAGTAAAACCGTTTCAAGGCAACATTGTCATGAATTTTGAAGCACTTTCATTTGGCAATACAAAGAGGATAATTCGTGGGCATACAAATAAGTTAGCTGACCCAACTATGTGAAAACGACTTCAGAGCTCAAAAGGACATTAGAAGGAAGTGTGGAACTTCGAAATACGAAAATAATGACGTATCAATTTTAAAAATCGGATGATAAATAACAAAGTTACAAGAAAAAAACAATTTCGGCGGTATTTCGCGGAATCGAAAAAAATTTTTTTTTGTGTCCCTTAACCCTCTCAACATAAGCTTCAAATTTAGGGGCGGACTTTTACAACTTTTTTTTCGACCCTATCTAATATACATGCATACTTATGTACATACTTCTTATGTCTCAACATTTTTCAAAGGCTGAATCGTCTTTTTTTTAATTTCTAGTCCGATCTCTAAGTTTAATACATCAATGCCTTTGTCTTAGGGGGATGATGGTTACTGTGTAATCGTATTAACCCTATTTGATCCATTGGAGTCACTACCATCCACTACATAGTTTACACCACCTTAATGAACCCTGTTTTGTTTTTGTATTTGTTCTTCGCTTCCTGTGTTATTTTCGGTTAATTTTAGAAGATAGCGGCGACTGCTAGTGAAATTTTGTGGCGAATAAAGTCTAGCGACCTTAAAAATACTATTTTTCCTTCCGACTTTCTAAAATAGGCGTCAAAATAACCGTTTCGTAGGTGTGCAAGAGGCTTAAAATGTGCTAGGAAATTATTATCCGCCATAAAATTTGATTGGCGGTCTACTCATAAAAGATGCTTGTAAACTGAACCTTTTCTTGCAAATCTACACATACATGGTTTGCTGCTTTCTTCTGTGAATTTTCTTTGCCTTTTTCTTATACTTCTTTAAATTTTTTCTTATTAATTTTTTTTACTAAACTTCTGTTTTTGCGTTTTAATAATTTTATTTTTCCTGCGAATTTCGTTACTTCCTTAACCTTCCCTTTCCTCTTTTTTTTCTATCCTTTCATACATAAAATATAAATTCCTCCTACAAACTTCAGTTTCCTCTTCCCAGAAAAAAAACCCAATTCTTTCTCGAATAATTCCTCGAAGTAAATCCATTTGCCAGAGGTGCTTGCTTTTGCTAAAGACGGTCAAAATTTTTGGCTGTTGCTACATAAAAGCTGAAGCTGTCTGCTGCCATTCAAAACCAAAGGACATGCAATTCTTGGAATCCATGCTTGCCATTCAACGTAACTATTTGCCAGTCTGCCACCGGGCCACTTATTACAAACTGTGGTGGAAACAAAATATCATAAACACACTATTAAGTTTATTATTAAATCGTAGCGCCTTACGTTTGACGAGTTTGCTTCATAAAAATTAAAAAGAATAAGGACACATTTTGATTTTTTTCCTTTTCCTAGTACCAAAGAAAATAAGTTGCTTTACTTGATATGAAACACGAGCAGTAAATATAAAAAAATAAATATAAATCAGCTTTGCTGCAGCACTTTTCCCCAATACTATTTATTTCTTGCTTTTCTTTTATTGTTAAAGTTGCCAGCCGTCGCGGGTGGTCCTCTACCCCCCATCGGTCTGTATATCTGGTGTCAGGTGTTGACACAAAAAGGACAAACCATTCAAAACTGCAAATGTGTTACATTTTATGTTCTATTACTTTACACAAACACACTCACACACATGTAGGAATGTATGTACACTTTCCTGTCAGTCATTTGCTGCATTCCCTGCGGGACACATGCCTTTTTGTGCGAGCAACGATTCGTTAGCATACTTATTTACTGATCACGAGGGCTACTCGACGTTTTCGGTTCGGGGTGCAGCTAGATTGGAGCATCTGCTTCTACCTATGAGTAGATACCATAAGTATCGTCTAGACGGTTAAGCGCCAATCAAGAAGAAGAAGATACCATATTTAGCTCAGATTCTAGGTATCGAGATGACTGTACACTTTCAATCTTATCTCTTGAAAAGAGCTTAATTTTTATTATATTTTTATTATATTTCTAATCAATATTTTAACACGCTACCGTCAACTCAAATGCTATTTTATTCATATTCCCCACAAAATGGTATCAAACTGAGTGCTCGTAAAGGAATTAATGTATGAAGATATGTATTCCTAAAAATGCTGACAAAAATATTTGGACTATCGGTATATAAATAAGGAGATGTAGGCCTTTCATGCTGAGTATAACTACGGAAAATCACCCTGAAATTGCAGAAGCAGGAAAATATTGATGTACCTTCAATTTTAGAGTGGTTTATTAGCTGAGAAACTTACACAACTGCCACACCTCGTAGAACTGCTCTCAAGCGATTTCGCAATGGTTTTACAGTCAAACAATGTAAGCGCTGAAAATCCAAGAGCAATAGTAACTGTGGCGTTTTTTTTTTTGTTTTTTTCACGTAACGACTCACATTCCTATATGTATCAGTGGCGGCGCTAGCATAAATTGACTGGGCAAGCCAAACTTATAGAGAAATCTCCGAGTCTCAAACAAAAGCGCAGACGTATTTTTGATTTCCTTCACGGTTTAACCAACAGAAGTCACCTTATTAGATCAGCTGATTTTAATTGTGTATTTATACACGGTGAGCTTAAACAACTTATTATGAAAAGTCAAAGTAACCAAGATATTATTTCATGGTTGTATTCTTGGACATATTAGAAGATGTTCTGAGCCAAAATTGAAATCATTCATCGGACACATTTTGAGAAATTCCATGTTTTTTTTAAAATGGTCAATTTTTTCTTTTCATGCGAGCCCCTGTTCTTTTTATGGCACCCACGGTAAAATGACTGTGCTGTTCTTCTAGTATATAAGTGTATAGTAAAATTCATTACAGTAAAAATACATTTTAAGATTTTTATTATTTATTATTTATAATATTTTAATATAAACATAAAAAGGTTGACAGTTTTTTTTAAATATGAAGAATATTATATTCACATACAGTTTTCTTCAAATTCTCCATATAATTTGGGTTATTTGGTCTAGTTCGATACTTATAATCCCATGTTTTTTTGAAATCATAATGCACAGCCTCCATGGCTTGCTCTGAATGATACCCTAATCCTATTCCCTGCCTTGAACAAAAATCTTCTATATGAAAAAAAACTGTATGCACTTTTGGGGTTATGGGTATAGAAAGATCGTTGTAACTCTTTCGGAAATTAGAAATACAATTAATATAATTACTTTTCAAATCAATAGTGAAGCAAGATTCGACCATTGAATGAAAATCGTTAAAAGTTTTTAAGTATTTGAGGCGCTCTAAAGGACATAGACATCTTAATACATCGGTGTTTTCCAATAATTTCTTCCAACATACTCAAATTGTGCGAACATCAAACAAGAGGAATTGAAAAATTGTTTTGTTGTAATTCAATGTGTTTCTAAGCTCGTTTCTCTTTTGTTTTTCATGAAAACAACAATAGCAACAAAGCATGCAATTTTTACTGCTATAACCTCTGTTAGATAAAACTTAATTTCCTGATACCGACGGAAGTTTCAGCAGTAGCCAGTGTATTTGGTTATTATAGCATAATAAGCGGGTATGTATTTAAAAAATGTATACTTAAGCTTGAATTTTAAGCAGTATTTGAAAAATTTAAGTCGAATTAGCAAAAGTCGTGAAATGTTTGATTTTATTTGATTTTGAACTTCATCGCTTTTTATACTGACGCTTTTGCCTGATTTTGATATTGTGCCGATTTCATATTACTCAAAATCAACAGTCGCCAAATATCAAAATTAATGCTTTCACAGTCTGACATGCAAACGTAAATATCAAAGAGCAGATTGTGAAAACAGCATTGTTAAATATCAAATCACGAATGCCAGAGCCAACTTTCCACTCCCATACAAATTTGATGTGAAAAATAAAAAAAGTGGTTAGCTACTTTTTTTTAATTTAGTTAACTCTGGAAATAAGGAATTGACTTCTGCTTAGCTAAAGCGAGAAAACAAGCTTTGTTATACTGTTTAGAAAGCCTCATAAAAGCCCATGTGGGAACTGTTAAAGCATGCCCATTAACACAGGTTGTGCTGTGATTGGCTGTACAAAAGAAAATACACGTGAATAACGCATCGTCAGAGCCTTTGGGAGCTTAAATAGTAAACACATTTCAAGCGTAAAATAAACAAGATTTTAAAGAAATTCTTAAAATGAAATGAACGAAAATATTTAGGCAAGCCGGGCTTTTCGGCTCGTATGAAGCATCCGCCAGTGATATATATACTTGTATATACATAAGTCTTCATTCTCCACTGACGCGCTTACTCGGATTCCCACACACACGCATCCAAGCATTTGCGCGCACAAAGCCGCCCGCAACACGTATTCGCATCACTGCACTTGCATATCCAAACACACGTAATAAACGATTTTTTTGCAAGTTTTTTTCTCTTCCTTTTAACATCCAAATACCTATGTGGATACGCGCGCATTATCCTTAATTTTTTTTACCACTTCGAGAATGAATGTTATCATAACTTATGTAATTTACATGATGATGAGCAGCTTAAATGGCAAAGATTCGGCTGGATTTCTAGCTTTAAGCCGAACAAAGTGTGAGTTAGTTGGTCTTAATGGGTTTTATCGTGCGAGCATTAAACACACTTACACACACACACAGACAAATTATGTAAAAAATCTAATTCTAACGCTGAAAAGCTCTACATTATTAGCTGATTTACTGAAATTGGTTGGAGGTGCGTGCTGAAAGTTGCTGCTTAAGCTTCAAAAACCAAAAAAAAAACACCACTGTCAGCATTTTTGTCGAAAAACAACAAAGACCGCGATTGTGTAAGAATTTCATGAATGAGATAAATGTAATGCTACATAGCCTGATTTTTATTAAATTGTGGTGTTAATTGCTTTGCCTATGTATATTAGTAAAAAAAATTATTTGCGTTCAAGCAGACAGACGGATAGACGAATATGGCTTAATAAGCGCAGCCAATGATTCTGCTCAGACTTATATTTGTACATATTTTAATGCGTCCGCCTTTGGGGAAATTTTCACTGAAAAATTACTGAATTTTTTATCAAACAAAAACGTATGTTGCAGAAGAAAAGGAAGACCTCCACGGCAGGGCCGTAGCCAGGAATTTATTTCGTGGGGGGTTTCATCGTTGTGGATTTTTTTTTTTTTTTGTTCTTTTTGAGAAAAATATATAACTTATTTCGTGCACTAAATAAAAATAAAAAAATGCTGGTTTCTAAGGTGCTATTTAGAAGAAAATTTTTTTACGAAACTTTTGATTTTCAAATTAAATTTTTTATAAGAAGTTTTAAAAATCAGGAAACTTTTATTCATTTAAAAATTAGACTATTCTATTGCAAACACGATGAATACTTTATTTTTGGTGATTTTATCCAAGTGAAAAAAAAAAAAATATATTTTATGGATGAAAAACTCGGTTAGATTACCCAGCTCTTTTCAGCTGTAAAAGTCCGCCTCAAGATTTTTAGCTTATATTGACTCTAACTTGTTTTTTTTTTTTGCAACTTTGTTATTTGACATCCGATTTTTAAAATTGATAGATATGTCATTATTTTAGTCTTTGAGCAGGGTTTGAAATTATTTTCAACTATTTTTTTTTTTTATTTCCATTGAAAATTAAAAACTAAACAGCGCAGCAGAAGTATAAAAAATAAAAAGTTCTACTGTACTGAAAAGTTTCAAAAAATTATAGTGGAAATTTGTACAGCACAGCAAAGGGCAAACATAATTTCGAGTTTTTACAGCACTGTTGTTATTGTTTTTTTTTTTTTTTAATTTATGGGAACACAATCGAAATTGTAATGTACAAAAAAACAATTTTAAAAGGCCGCACTTAAAACTAAAATTCTGTTTATCTGTGCTTTACTGTCGACTGATCTGTTTGAAATTACACAGTAAAGCAACAGCACAAAAAAAACAAACAAATATATTCGACTGTTCTGTGCTTCGACTTCAGATATTTTCAAAGGAAATCGAAATTCAAAAGTTCTCAAAAATTATGATAACTTTCGCAGAACAGCAACAGCTTATTTTTTGAGACTGTGGGTGTTACGAGTATGCTGTGTCAAACAGTGCTTGGGAAGCCTTTATATTTCCCTCTAATGTCCTTTGATCTGTGAAGTCGTTTTCATATAGTTGGGTCACCTAGCCGAGTTTTTCGACCATAAAACATCCTTTTTGTTTCACTTGAAAAAAATCGCCAAAAATAAAGTAATCATCGGATCTTTTTAATATTACGGTTAAAATGTTTGCAATAAAACAGAATAATTTTAAAAAGAATAAAACTTTCCTGATTTTTACAACTTCTTATAAAAACCCCAATAAAAACCAAATTTTTTCAATAATCGCAAAAAGTCAATAAAATATTGACTTTGAAAGTTTAGTATTGAAAATAAATGAAATCGGATTATAACAACGCACACATCCCATATATGGGATCTTTCGAAAAACACTCAAAATGTTATAATTCAGACACTAATATAACCCGAGTAATGAATTTTCAGCCATGCAATGACTGCAATTATAAGAAAATATGCTAAAATTTTAGAAAATGTACATATGTAACATAATTTAATTTATAGGTGGTATGTCGTTAGAAGCGTACTTTAATTATCTTTCGAACGGAGTAAATACGGTTTGCGGGTATTTGTAACTTCAGCGAAAAGAATTTTTGATTGAAGTTGTAACTAAACAAAACTCAAAATTACGTTATCTCAAAACCTTAACCATAAGAAAATGGTTTTGACCTCAGCAGGTTCATACCAGCCCTCCCTGTACCTGAAATTCTTGGTATTTTCTCAAATTATTTATTCGTAAACTAGTGTTTTCAACATATAGCTTGGAATATGATAGAAGTATAATTTATCTACCAGAATTTCGTGGGGGGTTCAAACACCCAAACCCCCCCCGCCCCCCCTAAATACGGCCTTGCTCCACGGCATTGAGAAGATCAGGTGGAGAGTGACACGGCCTCCGTTGGCAATTCTAATTGGCGTCGGTAGCAGGAAATAGAAACAGTTAGCGAGTCTTATAAGACTTTGCCAAAATCATTTAGACTCTAGACGATTACGCGCCAATTAAGAAGAGGAAAAATATTACACAAAACAAAGAGTCATGAGTGGGTTAAAATATGGGCATTAATGGCTTAAGACGTTTAAAATTTACTCTTATAGTATAGATCAAGCGATTCTGATGGAAATAAAACGGTTTTACAATTTTGAGCATCCCTTATATGAGGCGAAACCAATGTGTGCCTAGGCGTATGAGTAACATTTTTCAGATAGAGACTTTTAAAGGTGTATGAATAATATCAAAGAGACTTTTGAAAGTCTACATATTCGTAATTAATGCGATAATTTCTTAATGGATATTATATACTTTTAAAAACTGATACACTCAAGCTCAAAATCGAAAAGGTTTCACATAGCGCTGTTTGAAAGTGGACTACACAAATAACTTCTCGTATATTTCTCTGATAATTTCAGTTTATTTTTTGCCGCTTTAAAGATTTTTTTTTCGTTTCCCTAGTTTAGCATATTTTTTCTGTTTTCCATGTTTTTTCTTCTATCACTATCGTAATAAACGACTTTTGCGGAAAATATACATACGTTAGCTTACAATATAATTTGAATTAGATAGTCTTATAAATTCATATTACGCATATTGAACAATGAATGAAATGGAAATAATTTTTTCTTATTGCATAAAAAATCACATGCATACCCGCGCACAATAGCATACATATGTAGGTATGTATAACAGGGTGGTCGCCAAATGTATGTAGACAAATTTTATAGCATATTCTCTCAACATCAACCCCTAGGTCGATGCTAATACATAACTATAGTCGAAGATGGCCGCTGTGGTGCAGTGGGTAGAGTGCTCGCCTGCTATGCCAGAGGTCTCGGGTTCAAACCACGTTCGAGCCAAACACCCAAACAATTTTTCTAATTAGTAAAAATCCAATTATTGGGTTTTTTAAGAGCAGCGGTCACCTCTCGGCAGTGGGCGGCACACAGTGCTTCCAGTCTCCATATAGTGAATCGGCAAAATTAGGAGAGTAATCGCAGAACAATGAAATTTTGTGTACAGACATAAAATACTAGAGATAAGATAAAAACGAAGTTTTGACTACATCGATGCAAGGACATGACTACCTCCCATATGTCCTTGGTTTTAAAGTTGTGATTTCAAGTTCAATTTCAAACAGAATGAAATCAAATTTGGTATATATTTATAGAATTATGCTTTTATACTAGGTTATAAGTTTCGTTCTTTTATGTGAAAGGATATAACCACCTCCCATATATCCTTAATTTTAAAATTGTGATTTCAACTTCAATTTCAGACAGAATGAAATGAAATTTGGTGTATGTTTATAGAATTATGTTTTTAAACTAGGTGACAAGTTTCGTCCTTTTAAGTGCAAGGACATGACTACCTCCCATATATCCTTTTTTACAAAAAGTAATTTTTAGATTAACATGTATTCACAATACATTAAAAACGAACTATAACATATATAATTATCCTTTTAGAATCAAGGATGGACTACTCCCGATAGTTATTGCAAAAAATGGTTCTAAAGAAAATTACTTTTAAATTTGTTCAGAAAATATGTTGGTTGTTATAGTTTAATGCACTATTTTGTTGCAAAATGTCAATATGATTTTGGCACATATTTGTAACTTTTAAAAGCGCAATATTATTAGAGTTAACATAGAAACAATTTTTTATTATAAAATTTTTCCATGTAAAAAATAAAATTTTTGGGGCGTTAAATAAAGTATCAAATTAGCGATTTCCGGCATAATTTTTGAACCTTTTTCTTTTTTGGTAGCAAGACCCCCTAGCATAGAATCGAAAATTAAAATAAAAAAATAGTCGTTTTTTCTTGTTTTTTTTTTTAAATTTTTTCAAACTTTGTAAAATTTTTTGTGTCTCACCTTAAAAAGCTAGTATTACATGTATGTTTTTTGTCAGTATTTGTCACATATTTATAAAAACTGTATATTTTATCCTAATTAGGCTAATTTCCTATAGCATGAGAGAAAAAATAGTTCCATATATTAATTTTGGTAAATTTTTTCCATACCATATGTATAAGGTTCTGTAGAATTTCAACATTTCCGGCAAAAAACAGTGAAATTTTTTTACAGATTCCACTAGACCACTTCAAAGTTAACCAAATTCGCAAATAAAAAAATAGTCGTTCTTTTTTAATTTTTTGTTTGACTCCACCAAACTTTAGTAATTTTTTAAACTCCAATAAAAAAGTCGCAAATGTTTTCGATGAAACTAATCACCTTTCTGAAATAAATTATTTATCAGAAGTTATTTCAGCTATTTGGGCATATAATGGTAATCAAATGTGGAAAGTTTCAGAGTAATACGATATAAAATGAATTTTTGGCAATTTTTTTTTGTAACACACTAAAAATCGTATTACCTTAAAACAGTTTTGCCTCAAAATTGTACTGATTTTGGCGACCTCTATTGGCCACAAAAGCATGAGATTATAAATCCTATTTATAAATTTATTCCAGGTGATATGTTAGCTTCACAAAAATATATATTACTTGAATATATTTCGCAGTTTATTTTATCTTAATTTTGCCTATGGGACGAAGCACTGTGCGGCATACCCTCCGAGAGTATTTCTGCCATGAAAAAGCTTCTCACAAAAAATGCATTCGCCGTTCGGAGCCGGCATAAAACTGTAGGTCCACCCAATTAGTAGGAAAAACAAAAAGGAGCACACCTCGAATTGGGAGAGAAGCTCGGCCATAAAACTCGTCAGAGTTATAATAGCGCCATTGTATTATTATTATTATAGTCGAAGATACCACGTACATAGATATACATAAATTTGTGTCCCGATCGGCAACGGTTAAGGCGTGTCGCAGAATAGTCAAAGTTTGGATGAGCATGTAAAGATCAAGAAACTATTAAAATTTCTTTATCTCTAATGGTTAAAATCGATAATCTTGTACTCAAGTATACCAAATATACACTCCAATAAATTTTGGTATAAATTTTAAATTTTTTGGTCGATATATAGGACACGACCGAAAAATTTTAATTTAATTATTATATTTAATTATTTAATTATATAAGAAACTTTTAAACTTTCGAAGGTTCCAAATTTAACCCAAAAAAAGTTTTAAATTTCTTTCAAACCAAATCAAAGTTTAAAAAATATTCCAATATTTATAACAGTGTACAAATGTTGGTCCTCATTGGAGACGGTTAAGGTGTGTCGCACAGGGGTCCCATATGGTTATCTGAATTTTGATTGGCACCAAAATTTATATGCGGTATCTTCGAGTGTGATACAACAGTATCGATTTTGGGTAGTAGATTAAAATAAAAATAAAATAAATTTTTTTAGTATTCATATGGTAAACTGAACTTTGATGCCTGTATGATAACTCTTTATTTATCTACAATCGAGAATAAAATTTGTATGTGGTATCTTTGATCGTACTTGAACCGATTTAGGGGATGAGACTGAAAAGGAAATGCGCATTTGATTTAGAAGGGCCACCCTAATGAGCATACATACATACATACATACACACATACACTGAGAGAAAAAAAATATATGGAGGGGTCAAAGAAATTGTATACCTATTTTGAACACTACTTTCTTTGTTTTGAGTAAATTTTCCTTAAAACATGTTAAAAGGTTTATAAAATATTGTTGTTACATGCGTTACCATGGTTTCATATACTTGTTTTGAAAAAATTCATACATTAAAATAATGAAAAATTCTTTAAGCGCCATTCCATCCCCAACTTTCCTTGTTTTGAAGACTTGATTTCTTTAATTTTGAGAAATTAAATTCCCATACAAATCCCCATGGCAACGAATTTGTTTGAATGTTTTTTTATGTTTTTTCCACATTTTTGAGAAAATTTACACAAAACAAAGAAAATTTTGTATTGGGACGCGTGTTCAAAACAAGGAAAATTATGTCTTTGATCGAGAGAAATTTTTTTTTGAGTGTAAGTACATACAATATCACAAAATTATTTACATAAATAGTATGCAGAGTAGTTATAGATATTAAATAAATAAGTGCATATGTACACATACATTTATTTACATATAAATACATGTACTCCTTTACTCCTGCTCATGCCAAATATTGTGTGCCATTGTTATCAATATTACTGTTGTTGTTGTTGTTGTTGTTGTTGTTGTTGTTGTTGTTAGTGTTGTTGTCATTGTAATTGTCAATAAATTGATACAATGTGATAATGTACGCGCTGCCATGCACGTCGAATGTGAATGCAATCTCTTTTTTTCTATCTTCCTCTTTCTCTCTCTCTGTCTCTCCTCATCTCATTCACTCACTCGCTTTGTGTGTGTCACTGCTCTATGTGTGTGCAACATCTAATCCACAGGAGTTACCATATTCGCACGCCAACGATATTTATCACATCGACTCATTTTTATGGGATGCACCCAAGACGGCAATATTTGTTGGCCTGCAAAACGATTACATGTCTGAACACAATTGGCAATTGCAACAACAACAAGAACAACAACAGCAGCAGCATCAGCAGCCAATTGATGCATATATGCTGCAACCACGCCCACCACAAGAAGGCAATGGCAATTGTAACGGACAGGTCCAAAGCCATAGCCAAAGTCGGAGCAGTGGCAACAAGCAGCACAACAATAGCAATAATAACAACAGCAGCGATACATGCATCGGCGGCGGCGGCGGCGGCGGTGACAGTGGCGACAGTGTCTCTGGCAGCATTTTGAGTAGCTTTTACTGCAACCAACCACAACAACAACAACCAAGCATTGGCATTGGCAGTGGCAGTGGTGGTTTGCTGGGCGCCTGTCGCAACTTCTCAAACCACAAGCCAAATGTCAATGATAATTTATACTATAACACATATCATGGCTATAAATGTGATAACGCAAATGGTTCCTGTTCCGCATATGCTTACCATCCGAATGCTGTCAATTACAATGACGATGAATTTGTTATTGTAAATAATCGAAATGGCATGGAGGTGAATCCGTTAAGCAATAATAGCTATCGGCAGGGCGTTGTAGCAAATGGTTATGGTTATGATGTCACGCCGGTATCTACGGATTCAATTACCTCCTCCAAGTCATCGCCCAACAATGCCACAAATTAAAGCGCATTTAAGACAAATCACACAGAAACTAAACAAGCTAAATACTATGTGGCGCTGAATTTTTAATTAAGCTCGAAAAGAAAAAAAATTTAAATTTGAAACATTGGAAAATAAAAATTGGAAATTGAAAATTTAGAGAAAAAATTTGTGCTTGAAACACTGTGACACAAATTTAAGATTGTTGTCTATTTGTTTATTTAGTCAATGATTTGAACAATCTTACAGACTAGACCACTATTCACATTGTAAAACTCCCAAACCGTTTTTCTCCCTGAGGGCAATTGTTTTCTCCCAGAGGAGAAATTTTTTTTATTGCCGTTTGAAATTTCCAAAATTTCATCTTAGTGATTTTTAAATAAGGAAAAGAGGGTTGAAATACATATCTTATTGAAATATATTGTTAGGAAACATACATTAAAATTGCACGAGCTGTAATTTCGTGGAATACCCTAACCCTTTAACACCTCAGCGATGAAGTCGTTTTGACGACTTTTTTAGACAGTTAAAAAAAATTGCGACCTACGAGCTAGAGAGTTAAAATGTTCAAGAAAATTAATTGCCATAAAATTTCAACAGCGGTCTTCTAAGACAAAATCTTTGTACAAGGAACCTAAAAGACCACAGAAAGCTAAAAAAACATATATTCCTTGGTCTTTAGAGTTATTTGTACACAAATTTTGTCTGAGAAGACCACTAATGAAATTTTATGGTGAATAAATTTCTAGAACATGTTAACCCGCTAACTACCTTCCGAATAGTATTTTACTCGAACTTTGTAAAAAAGGTGTCGAAAGACCACTTCGTGACCGTGGTAGCGGATTAAAGTATTCTACGAAATTAAAGCTCGTGCAATTTTACTATATTTTTTCTGACCACATATGTATTTCTAAACGACATGTATTTTAACCCTTTTATGTCTTTATTTAAAAATTACCCAGACGAAATTTCGCAAATTTAAAATGGCAATAAAAAACAATTTTACTTCAGGGAGCAAAACGGTTTGGCGATTTTACCATATGGATAGTCGTCTTACGCTCTGCATGGAATTTATTCCGCCGCCAAAAGTGCTGTTGCACAGTGAAATTAATCAAAATACATATATACATACATACAAAAAGTGAAGTTAAATAAAAGCTTGTAAAAAAGAATAAAATCGTGGCAGTCTACGGGCCTAGGCGTGCCGAAAACTTCAAAATTTTCATGAGTGTGGAAAATAAAATTTCGCATGGTCTGGTTTTAGCTAATTTGTACTCGTACTGTCTATGTTTGAGGGTCATGCATACAAAAATTTAATAAAAGGTTTATATCTGAACAATCGGTTTTAATGAGAGCTGTATGCTATCGTTATCCGATTTTGGTAAATTCGGAAAAATGATCAATTGTACATGCCAAATTTGAGGCAGATATCTGAAAGATTTACGAACAAGTTTGCATGCAGACACACCAGATCTAATCATATTCTAATCTCCTTCTGTACATAAAAGAAACAATTTTTCACACAGATTTATAACACCATCTCATGTTCCAATACATTGAAATAAAATAAAGCAAAGTTTGCAGAAAAAACTTAGAAATATAATACTGTAAATGGCAACTAAAAAACTAAGCTTATGCAAATATGGAATTATTTAAAATTAAATGTAGTACAAATTCAGAGCAAAAACTAAATAACTAATTGCTTTGAATAAAAAATAAAATTCACATAATAATAATAGTTTCCACGTGGAACGATACTAGGCTTAAGCGCTGAAAAACTACTATTATTAAGCATGAGGATTTGTATAATAAAGCAAACAAAAGTAAAATAAGTTCGTGTTATATATAGATGCTTGGTTAATATTTATAATAGCTATTTTCGCTGTGCAAAAACTGATTAGTGTCAACAAATACTAAATTAACGTTAATCATATCAAGCAAACAAAAACTGCAGCAAAAATATAGAATGAATCTAAAAAAAAAAAAATTAGCAAAATATAGTAACAAAGGCAGTTTTTCATTAATACACACATTTGTTCAGAGAACGCAAGCAAAACTTCCCAGCCAAATATGTCCTGCAGCGCAAACATTACATTGCGACAAATAAAATATTACTCATACGCACTCGCTAACTTTGTTATGTACATTAGGGTGTCCCGTTCATGTATGAAAAAAAGTTTTTTTCGAGCTACGCTATCGCAAGAGATATCAAAAGTTGCGTAATTGAATACAGATCACAATAAAAGTAAAAAACCCGGAATTGAATACGATCTTGAGGGCTCTACCGAGATCTGAAATTTTGTTAATTTCATATATTTAGAAACCTAAACTTTAGAGCTAAAATAATAAAAATATCACACGCAAAAGTTATTTTATTATTGAGATTAACCATATAAGTACAGAGAAACAAATTTATTACATTTAATTAATTTAAAAAACTTAGAATTCAAATATATTTTTCTGTCCAAATATTGGTATTTCTGCTTAAGATTGCGACTATAATATTCCTTTGAACCAGTGGGGATATTTTTGGCTTCCGTCCGCGTGTTTATACTTTTGGATTATATTTTACAGCATTTTCGAATATTATTTCAAAGCAATTTCACATTTCGTCAATTTCCCGGCACAAAAAACACTTTTTTTGGAGATTTTTTTCTTTTTGCTATCATTTGAATAGTGCAGGGGTCTCCTCGACCCATTCTGAGTCCCTGCTGGTATTATAGGGTTAAAAACCTAGTATATTATAAAACTTTATTTGATATTAAGTGAATTAGTTTTTTATTATCTACAAAAATCTCCACCCTTTCAAAAAAAATTTTAATTGAAGTTTGATGTCCCTATTATTTTTCACAAGCTGAAACGAACTCACTCCACAAAATCATCAGCCATTATCAAACAACGCAAAAAATGGCCAATTAAATAACTGTTCTTTACTTCGGAGACATTTGAGCAAGAAATTAATGTATAAGTTTTGACCATTGTTTAGAAATTGAAGCAGGATCGATCTTTGAAATATTTCAAGGCAAGCGTCCCTATTATTTTTCATATGACTGTACTACCTAAAAAAATTAATTGAATAAAGAATTTTTAACTGAATTATTTTTAAAATTAAAAAAAAAATTGCTGCAAACCTATTTCTGTGTTCAGGGGATTTTTGTTTATCTGATATGACTTTCGTTTAAATAAATTAAATTAAATAATTTTAACACAATTCGTTTTAGTAAAGTACATTATTCATATAATTTTAATTGCGAATTCTGTAAGGCTGCGAAAGAAAAATTTTTACACCTATTTTAGTGTCAATATGTGTATATTTGAATTTGATGGATTTTTTTTTTGCATGTTAGAAATAATAAAAATAACATATCGTTATGAAGTTAAAGCATTTTATTTTATATGAAGTTTTAATAGTTTTTCTCTGAGATGATACTTAAAAACAATATAAATATATTGTTCTGTTTTTACGATCCAAATTTTCTTGACCTCGCGGGAACACTGTACGTATGAAAAACCATTTTGAGGTGACAACACTGCATACTAGTACCTTCGCCCAGGGCTTGTAGTCTCTTCTAAATCTTTTCTGATTCCAGAATATTCGTAATGTTATAAAATTAAACTTTAGGCAAATAAGAACTTTATGCTTTAGTTAAAGAACCGTATTGTTCTTTTATCGAACTGATTCTCCACGATTGAAAGGCAAATAAAATGTAGAAGCCGAATCAAACCCATTCTAGAAAATATGTGTTTGTACGAGTATTTTCATTGTAACTATATGGAATTCAGATTTTTGCACTTAAAAGTAAGTTGCATAAAAAAGTAAGCGAATAGAACTTATAAGAACGAAAAGAATTACATAGTAAGCATACAAACAATATGCGGATGTAATATATGTTGTGGTGAGTGGGCGTTCTGCATGAATGACAAAACCGCAAAACTTTAAAATCGGTAGAGCCCTAAAGATCTATTTGTGTTTAGTTTTTAAAACTTGTTTCGTAATTTGCGATCAAACCCGCAAATTTTGAGGGGTCTTGCGTTAAGGAAATCCAAAAAAAAATATTTCGGGACACCCTAATATACATATGTGCATTCTATAAACAAAAGTCATGCAGTTAATTGCATCTATGTATGTATATGTGTGTGGATATGAATACATATGAATATCTAAAAGCTGATGTGCTATATGCATGTCTGTATATACATATTTACATATATACCCTGTAGGGAAAATCTCTAGTTCCGAACTAGGTCGCTTCTAGTGCATTTTTCGCCACTACTAGTGCGAACTAAATCTCTTTTGCATGTTATCAACTAGCGAATTTAACATGGCGATGTCCAAGCGGTGTCAATTGTCACCCTCTGCACTACATTTTCGATAATTCCGAACTAGTACTAAATTCTACAGTTTAAACTAGTTCGTTTATTTTACATCTGCCGCTTAAGTGCAGCCTTTGACACACTTCATTCAAGTGGCACGATGGCCGACTGGGTAACGCATGTGCCTTTCAATCTGAGGCGCGAGGTTCGAATCCTGTCGGTGTCAAGGTGGATGATAATTTTTTTTTTTAATTATTTTATGTGAATTTAAATGAGCTATTGGCCATTTTTTAATGAAGAAAAATTGAAAAAAATTTTTTGGTAGAAGTTATGGATCCATTTCGGAGACCACCACATCCCCTCATCAGACTTCTTCTTCAAGCGGCCTCAACCGAGAATCGAACTTAAGTCGTTCGATTGGTAGTCCATTGTCTATACCATTGAGCTACCACCGCCGTCAGCTTTGTTTCGCTTAAATTTCAATTTTCCTTCCATTACAATCCACATACCAACAACAGTAGCTTAATGACACTCTGCCTTTGCTACCTAGTATGTTGGTGCGATTGTGTGTTTGGTTTGTACAAAGTTCTAAAGCTATTAACAAGCAAAGCTTTTGTACAGGCAATGCTTGTTATTGTTTTCAGACTTTTGTTTTTCGGCAGGCTCTCCGATATACATACATATTTATGTTTGTATTTATATGGCCCTTTTAATTCTAATAATTATTTTATGTGAATTTAAATTTTTTTTTTTTTTTAATTTTTTTTTTAACTAATATTTTTTATTTATTTATTTAATAAAAATTTACAGTAATATTTAAAAAGTAATAAAATTAAAAATAAGCCTGAGGGATCGGAAAAGCATAATTAGGGGAACATATCATTTCATAAAAGATGCAAATAGAAAACTCTTTATACAAAATGCTTCACTAAACATCTGAGAATTGCAGAAATATACAAAGCCGACGGCAATTGAACGAACAAAAAATTTTCATAGAATTTTTGTCAATTTGAAATTGCATACCAATCAAAGTGTGTCTTATAATTGTCATTCAATTCACTCCTTCTGAACTGGTACAATTTATCTAGTTCCCTTTTGACACCTTTTCGCTAGTTCGGAACTAGAAATTTTGCTCACTAGTTATTTAGTTCCCTGCAGGGTATGTATGACGAGTATGTATGGATGTAGGTTTGGTTTAAAATTTTTCCATTTAATTACTTCAATCAACTTTCAATTAAACTTGTTTACGCCTTGATATCGGCACAGTAGCACTCACACATATTTACATACATATGTATGTATGTAAATCTACATGCAAACAAATTTTTATTAAAATTTGCTAATAAAATTGGTTAAACATATTTTTCTTTGAATAAATGTTGCTTACTTGTCTGAATGATAACTTTTGTTGTTTCTATTTCTATTTTTTTTTGTTTTTGTTTCTATTTATTTTTCTTGCTACTAAATAAACTAACTTTTAATTAAGTGTACTTAAACTGGCATAATAATTTTAATAATGTTGGCAAGTGAAAGTGGTAAAGTTTATTGAACGGAAGGAAAGGAAGGGCAAGTTTTACTTTTAGGTCTATCATTTATGTGGAAGTGAAAGGCGATGATTATGAAATGATGTTGAAAGGAAAAAACCAACACAGAAGGCTGTCATATTTAGAGTGAAGCTATTTAAATAATATATTTCGCAGTAATTACTATAAAGTTTATTTTGTATTTGTTCTGACATTTATGAAGGAAAGCGAAAGGTATGTAATTAATTTAATAAAGGAAAATTCAGCTGCTTATCTAAGTTATATTTGATGCGGTTTGAAATACATAGACACAGGTATTCATTATTGCCTTGTACCTACATGTAGTCATTTAAACTGCATAACCGCCTAAGTAAAACATTCATAACCGCCTATGACAAAATTGAGATTTGCCAAACTTTAACTCCTGGCGCACAGTTCTATCGTTCTATTTCTCCCTTAAGCGTCCTGCCATTAAAAAAATAATTATTTCGTGTCAGAATTTATTTGAAAAGATTTTGTTTTTGTTGCTAGAAAAAAGATTCTAAAATGAGTGGGAGTGCAACAAACTCTTTAGAGAATTATTGCTGTCATTTTATGAGCTATGTAAATGGCATTTGTGTATATATACACATTTACAAATATGTATACACAAGTGTATATTTATGTAAAGCTTGTTAATACTGGCTACTTGTATGTACATGTGTATGTATGTATGTAAAAGTATATAAATATCAAAACAAACTGGTAAATAATATATCAATGCATCATTATGCATTTGCTAAGCGTTTTATTCTTATATTTCAATATCTAGCTTTATATATAATAATAAGTACTAGTATCGCCGGTGCTCGAAATTCGAAATTTCGAAATTTTATTTTTTCAACTTTGTATTGGTACAAAAATTATTCCTTTTCGCGGAGATAAGCAACACTTTCCAAATTCCAGTTGTACCGCAACACTGATTTGCCCTTTTGATCATGGCCCGACGCGAAATCATGGTCACAATCAAGGCAGATCATGTATTTTGTTATTGTAATTATTAGAGTGTAATGTCAAAATGATATTCCGCCGTGGTTAAAATCTGAATTCGCTTGGGGCTCGTCCATTCCTATTGGCCATGATGTGAATTCGCTTTGATTTTGACATTACACTCTACCTTTGTAAATAAAAAAAAGAAGTTTTTCAATTCGCCGCCGAGCCTACCTGTGAGATACGCCTTGGTCAAAATTAAAATTACTCAGTGTGCTCTCCCGCCCTCTCTCTCATTTTTCGCTTTAATGGAAAAGTAATAGGAGATATTTGGCCCGCGTTGATTTTGATCTCAGTGTAAACTGGGCCAATGCATATAAAATAGAGAGAGCGCTTTTAAATTAAAGCGACTCTTCAACTGACGATATTTGTAAACACGTTTACGATATCTATTTCTCTTAACTAAAAACTTTATTTATTAATTATAAACAAATTAAATAATTTATAGAAAAAATTATATGCCTATGCACTGCTCCAGACTCATACGAACACATCCATATCAATTTTAGGTGGATATGAGTATGTTAAATGTGCTAAACAGCCTGGCAATTGTTTGTATGGAAAAAATGTTAGCCTATTAATATATAGATTTAAATTATATGTATAATACACTTAAAGATATTTAAAGCATGAGCGTGCTATAAACTTACAGTTTACATTAAATTTCTCACTCTCGGTAAATAACTTTACTGCGACCTTAAATTAGTACATACCCAGTAAACATAAGGCTTCGTTAGGATTTCGGAAACGGTTGATAACGAATCCCTTTTTCAAATTTCAACTTCCATATAAATTCTGGAAAGCTTTTTACCCGATTGGCGAAATATTCATTCTACACTGAGAGAAAAAAAATATATGGAGGGGTCAAAGAAGTTGTTTACCTATTTTGAACACTACTTTCTTTGTTTTGAGTAAATTTTCCTTAAACATGTTAAAAGGTTTATAAAATATTGTTGTTACATGCGTTACCATGGTTTCATATACTTGTTTTGAAAAAATTCATACATTAAAAAAATGAAAAATTCTTTAAGCGCCATTCCATTCCCAACTTTCCTTGTTTTGAAGACTTGATTTCTTTAATTTTGAGAAATTAAATTCCCAAACAAATCCCCATGGCAACGAATTTGTTTGAAAGTTTTTTTATGTTTTTTCCACATTTTTGAGAAAATTTACACAAAACAAAGAAAATTTTGTATTGGGACGCGTGTTCAAAATAAGGAAAATTATGTCTTTGATCGAGAGAAATTTTTTTTTTGAGTGTACAGCAAAAAGGAACCTTTGTCATCTGATGTTTTTTCCCTTTGTTACGAATTCCAAATCCAGAAACTTTTTGTGGGAAAACTTTAATGAGAAAGGTTGTCTTATAAAACGTCACATGTTACGATGGTTTCAATTCTTTTATTATTATTATTATTTTTTTTGAGACAATTTCGAAAGTATTTCCAAAAGACTATGAACGTTGGAAAACTAAGATCGCTCACAGCACGACGATTGGTTTAATTTATAATTTCAATTCGGGGGGTTATTTATGTATACCTCAAATTTTCATGCCCTTAGCTGTTGAAATGGAGAAGTTAAACCCCAAAATATACATATCTGAACAATCGGTTGTATGGCAGCTATATGTTATAGTGGTCCGATTCGGCTGATTCCTACAAATGATCGATTTCATATAAAAAAAAAATGGCCATACCCCGAATTTCAGTCGGATATCTCAAAAACTGAGGGACTAATTCCCGTTCACACAGACGGATGGACAGCCGGAGAGACGGGCATGGCTTAATCGATTCAGCTCGTGATTCTGTTCATATCGGCATATATTTTGGTGGGTATAACTCTTCTTCTTTTGGTATTTTCAACCAATCTGCTTTGGCACGAAATTTTAATACCATTTCATTTTCATGAAAGGTACATACATATATACATACGTGCATAATAATAAAGTCCAGATAATTGTGTTTACAAAAAAGACAAAAGGCTAAATAGATCACATACATACGTACATACATACACACACTCACGCTGTATTTTCGTTTGCTTTTATTTCAATTAAATTGAATTTTCAGGAACACATACGCCAATCCAAGGAAAGCAAACTGAACGAATTGGGGCGCAGTTCAAAGACACGCTCAAGGGATAACATACACAGCACGATGCCGAGGTAAGTGAAAAGTTGGCAAACACATGCAGGGGGGAGGGGTGAGGTGATGGGAAGCTAAACGGACAGATGTACCTACTAGCAATTGCAATTTGTAATACACATAAATATGTATGTATGTATGTGCATATATGCAATAACTTGTAATCATTGTCGACAGCAATTCATGTAACATCAATGATATAAACAAATATACATACATAAGTACATACTTACATATGAACATACATACATACAACAACAACATATGCGTTCCATTAATAATTTACACACGCACATATCTATTCCTCTTCATCTTTTCATCCGCCCTCCAAAACAGACCCAAACATTCGCAGACATCCTTGCACATATTGGACGACACATCGAATCGTTACTATCGCGAAGTGGTGCCTATGTCGCACAATGGCAGCAGCAAAACCGACCTCAAGGAGCATGAGCACAGCATACTTCGACAGCGGAATGACATGATTGTACAAACAAGCTTTTCCAGCGGCGGCGGGAACGACGGCGATGATAATAGCTCGCAAGCGACAATTGAGGCACAGCAACAGCAGCAACAGCAGCAGCATGGGGCATCTGCGAATGCCTGTGATATGGGCTGTCAAACGCGGTAAGCGAATATTACCATAAGAACATGCCACAAACACAATGTGTATGTATTGTATTTAGCTTGATGCATTTACACAGCAACAAACATGTATATTTATATAAGGTGGCACAAAAAGAGTTTCACATACAAGATTTTCAATCAATCGCAAAGTTTTTTGACATCTGATCTAACTGGCCGTAAGCAGCTTTATCGGCTGTATGTAAGCCATATATGTATGTATATCGTAAGGTAGTCTAATTTGATTGATTCCGACTAGTTTCCACTTAGCACACTTAGGCACCGAAGGTCCCATTGTGATACCACGCGAATCCGAAGACCGCCCTATTCGAACCATCGTGTGGATTCCACAAATCTAAGAATTTTCCTGAATTCCATTGTAGTTAAATACCTAAGTAGGTACGCTCCCAAATGCTTCAGTCGCCTCCTTTCTAGTGCTGGGAAATCGCACAGCAAGTATTTTACTGTTTCGGGCTCCTCTACGTCCTCACAAGCCCTACAGTAATTCATCCTTTCTGCATGTTTCTCAAGGATTATATGGCCTGTCATTAGTTCGTACCTTCCCAATGCGAGTAAACTCTTTGTCCGTCTAGCGTTACAGTTAGGCCACAAGAGCCTAGTATGGTTGCATGTAGGTACTCAGACCATGCCACCTATCATTTGCTTCTTTGAAGTACAGTAGTTGAGCTTGCTGGTAGAGAGCGGCCTGCACCTGATCCCTTCCACGACATTGAAAGTGGAGCGGATGTTCCCTGGCCAGCAAGTTCATCTGCCATCTCGTTTCTCGTTATGTTACAGTATCCAGGCCAGGCACCCACACGAGGTATATAAAAAACTACTCAGCCATCCCTTTTGGAGATCTGCGGCAAATTTCCACAGTTCTAGATTTACATATGAGTGTCCCAAACTTTTTCACGGCAGCCCGGCAATCTGAGAAGATGTAAACGTCTTTATATTCGCTTTGTCTTGCTTTCAAGGACTCAACCGCCTTCTGTATCGCTGCTATCTCCGTCTGGAAGACACTGTAGTGATCAGGTAAGCGAAATTATATTTTTAGCCCCCCCCCCCGTCGGCTGAATAAACGACTTCTCAAAATCACCCCCCTTTATATCCATCGGCATAGAGGTGGATAATAGTTAGTATTGTTCGGGGCCGGAGGACCCCTGGTCCAATAGTCAATATCTGTAATCATAATAATAATAATAATAATAATACAATGGCGCTATTATAACTCTGACGAGTTTTATGGCCGAGCTTCTCACCCAATTCGAGGTGTGCTCCTTTTTGTTTTTCCTACTAATTGGGTGGACCTACAGTTTTTTGCCGGATCCGAACGGCGAATTCATTTTTTGTGAGAAGCTTTTTCATGGCAGAAATACAATCGGAGGGTATGCCGCCCACTGCCGAGAGGAGACCGCTGCTCTTAAAAAACCCAATAATTGGATTTTTACTAATTAGAAAAATTGTTTTGGTAATTGTATCTGTAATCATTATTTCATAATTCAATTTGAAAATGTTTTTCGGTAAACTATAATCCGATTATTGATTTGGAATGGTCATGAGTATGGAGGTAAGACTCTGGTCCATTATCTTCCATTCAGGCAGCTCCCGCTGAGATCAAATGGTAGTATTTTAAAAATGGCATCCAGTTCCACTGAGGCGGTAGACCACAGCGCTCCACTTGCGGAAATAATTGCACTTTTCCGATCTCTCTCTCTCTCTCTCCCCCCATAAGCTGGCTTTATATCCAAAAAAAAAACTGACTTCTCCCGAATCTGTCTAACGACATCTCTTGATAAACCGATAACTTTTGCGGCACCTTGTAAAAATATGCATAAGTACCTAGCCATAAATGTATTCATCTAAAAATATGTATGTTAAGACACAAAATATTCAATATGGATATCAACATCGGCATACGAACATATTTGCTTATTTGCATATTTGCGCACACTTGCCCTCAAATGCTTTCTTGGAGCAATCAATAAAGTTGATACACACACATACACACGCTTACACTGTATCTACTTTTTCGCAGTGAATCGCTTTTCGCCACGCCAACGTTGATGCATCAGAGCTCAATGGGTTCGCTTAAGGACAAAACTAGCCTACACTCACGTTCGCGTTTCTCCACATTCGGCTATGATGCGCCCCCACCGCCACCACAGCCGCAGTCAATACACCATCACCAACCACCACCACCATTTCCAGCAGGTAGCGGCGGTGGGCGTAGCCAACTAACGCCACTCAATGTACGTGACGCACAAGAATATATTGAAATGCGGGAGCGACATCCAGCACCGAAACCAGGCATGCCGCGTATGCATCGCATGGATGCGCTGCCGCCTACACCGTCCACAGCTCCGTCACTGCCAGAAATGTGTCATCATCATCATCAACATTCACATTCGCATTCGCACGTATACACACAACAACAGCAACAACAGCAACAAAAATCCGCCATGCAGCAACAGTTGTCAACAACTGGTAGGTTAACAACGGCAAAAACAGCAACAACAACAACACCAACGACTGGCACAGCCATAGTGGCAGCCACGGCAACAGCGACGATGACGACACCAACAACTGCTCCAGGGACAGCGGCGACGTCAACTCTGGGCAAAGGCAAGCAAGCAAAGTTAAGTCAATCGACAGCTTACATCGACATTAGAAATTCAGCGCCGGATGTCATCATAATGACATCGCATTGACATTTAAGTAACTCGACGATGAGCACGCCAGCAAATACGACGAAAATCACACCATATACACAGGAGAGCGCACAGCAAACGCAACAAATACTACAACAACAACAACAACACGAACAACAAAAACGCATTAGCAAACTTGTCAAACTGTTGCAATGTGCTGATGATAGTTCGCCGCGTAGCGCAACAGGCCGCTCATTTAAATCGTAAAAAGTTTCGCGCGGAAATTTGTGTGTAAGTGTGTATGTACACATGTACCCAGCAGGGTTTTTCCATATTCTGGTAATGGCTTGAACTTGTATTCAATGAAATAACGCATTACGAATAGCTAAGAAACACTCCTTCGCTTACTTTGCTCATTACTTGTAATGCGACAGTTTTAAAATTAATGTTTTTTCGCTTACTGGTAATGCAGAAAATAATCGAAAAGGTTTGGGGTACTGCCGTTATTTTTTTGCAAACAATTTGCTTTGATCTTAATTTTTCTAAATAGCAGTTTTGTAAAGCAAATTACCCTGATTCTCGTTTATTTTGCCAGTTTTTATTAAAAAACTGTCGTGGTTAGCCGCGTTATTCGATCGTTGAAAATTTGTTAAATAAGCCAATAGCTGTGCAAATAAATAGTGTAATAATTATTATTCAAATAGTGTTTTTTTTTTAATATATTTTGCAAAGAATGTTTTGATTCTTTATTCATTCCGTATGCTATTTGTTTTCGGCATAAATTGCTCACTCATAGTTTTAAAATTATTTTTTCGCTTACCGGTATTGCATAAAATAAGCGAAAAGATTTGGAACACTGCCGATATATTTTGCAAAGCCTATATTGATTTAAATTTTTGTAAATAGCAATTTTGTAAAGCAATTTACCCTCATTCTCGTTTATTTTGCCAATTTTTAATATAATAAATTATAGATTACTAAGTATATTGGATTGTGTGATATATGCAATTACTTATACCAGTGAAAGAACTTATTACATGTAACAGCTTATTTTTTCCAATATTAGTAGCGATTATATAATGCATTATTATCTACAATATTGTAAGACAATGCCGCCAATGACATGCCTATGTTAAGGTAATGCAATCCGTATTCGAAAGTGTAAGCGATGAATCAAGATTTCTCGATGATTTTACCCATTACATGTAAGAGAAAGCCCTGCTGGGTACACAGCTACCCAATGTGTAGTAGTTGAATTTGTACTTAGATAGGTAAAAAGCTTTTAAACACATCTTTCTGCAGAAAATATGGTAGGAAATGATTTTGGCATTTTATTGCTTTTTCCGTTTTTCCAAAGAAAATTTGATTTAAAAACGTGGAAGCGGCGAAATCGATTATGAGGTTACGCTAAGGAAGCGCGATTTAAAACTGCATTAACTTAACGTTTAACGCTGTTATTTTATGAGCGATTTCATCGAATTAGTTCAGATGTAAACACACAAATACAAAGATAGGAAACATGCATATTTTATCGCCTAAAAGTATTCTTGTAGAATTGAACAGAGACATAACTGTTATAAGAAATATTCAAAAAAATTGCCTCATAACAATTAAAAAATTCAAAAATCTTTTTCTTTCATTTCTTAAGAGTTATTTCAAACCGAAAAAAAATATTTTACAGTCGTAACTATTATGTTTGAAAAATATTTTTTTCTGTTGCTCATAACGATTATGTTCAGATTTTTATTTTTTCAATTGCCTCATAACTGTTATTCATGAGAAAAAAATTTTTCCGTTGCTCGTAACTTTTATTTTAAAATTTTTATTTTTTCCGTTGCCTCATAACTTCTACATTTCAAATTTTTTAATTTTTTCGTTATATTTTGAATATTATTTTGCAGAATATGTTTCTTTTTTTGGTTATAGGACTTTATTTTTCGGTGAATAATATGAGATACATATGTACGTGAATGTACGATTAGATGGCTTAGTGTGGTAGGAATTTGTTATCCATGCTAAAGATCTTCGGTTGTGATTTTTAAAAACAGCGTTTACTCCTCGCAAGTGATTTTTAGATAAGCGTTCGTGTAAATCATATATGTACACCCCAGTGCAAAAATGCGTTATATTATTTTCTAGCGCAAAAACGAACCTTCGTACAAACAAAAGACGCGAAAACTCGAAGCAGAAAAACATGCCGACAAAGCTTTTTAGTTCGTTTTTGCCCTTTTATCTTAGGGGATAAAAGGAACTAAAAAGTTTTATCGGCATGCTTTTGCGCTTCGAGTTTTCGCGTCTTTTGTTTGTACGAAAGTTCGTTTTTGCGCTAGAAAATAATATAACGCATTTTTGCACTGGGGTGTACATATGGTACACAGAAGTCCCCCTACTTTCCTTCCCCTTCAGTAGAAGTCCTTAAAATCCTTATAACTCGGAGTCTATTTGCGTAAATCAATGATATTTGGTAAATGGGCCACTACATCGAGCTTAGACAACTTTGGAAAAGTGTGCGTTCTCACCCATCCTTCTTAGCCCATCTGGCTTTTTAGCTAAGGAAAGTGAAAAAAGATTGAGATAGGGATAGGGATAGTTAAAGATTGAGGGTGGAAAGAGAGGGAATAGGAAAGGGAAAGAGAGAGAAAGAGGGAAAACTGAAGCTTGGTGGAAGATGGAAGATCATAAATTAATTCGATTTTAATTTAGGTTTCGAATGGATTTCGCTTGGATTTTTATTTTGGTGTATTTCCAATTTTACTTTAAATATTTGATAATTAAAAAAAAATCAACATTTTAATTTTCTTCCGCGGAAGACTTCGCGGGTATGGATTAGTCAATAAATATAATAGAAAGTTATATGTATGTACATTAGAGGGCGTTTAATTTGTATGAAGAAATTAAAAGTTCATAAAAAGACTGTATCGCCCCTCAATCGGTAGTAGCATGGTTAAAGATATCACACATAAATTTTGGACCCAATTGATCATGGTTTAGTGGAGTGTCACAGGGGTAAAACATGTAAGTTCTATGGCCATCTGAAATTTGACACCCGTGAAAGACCACTAAACCTTTATCAATCGGGACCAAAATTTATATTTGTTATCCTTGGGTATAGAAGTATTGATTTTGGGTATTAGATAATTTACAAAAATATTTTGGTTTTTTTAACCTTCATAGATTTTTCACCACAATGCACCGCGCCTTAACCGCCACCAATCCGGACCAAAATTTATTTGTGATTTCTTTAACCATGTTGAGGGGGCGATACAGTAAAATGTCGTTAATTTGAATTTTAAACGCACTCTAATGTACATACATATCGACGCTTATGGACAATATCGTGCTAAGTCTGACTACCACAATGATTTGTTTTCTTATTTGCTATCGATTTTTATCACGATATCGATTATTTTATTTTCGAATAATCGTTTGCGCGGAAAAAAATCCTACGGATTATTCTAAGTAACTTTGTATATGAAACCATGGGCCTAAACCGATTTCTAATCAGCATTTTTTAATTTTAGTTAGGATATATTTACAGCTAGTACCAATTGAAACATTCTAGCTTCGGGGTTGGGAATAAAATAAATATACTGTATTACATAGTGGATGGTGCTATATACACTAGATACCGAAAGATGAAGTCCTATGAGCAAAAAAAAGGAACCAATTCCACAAAATAATACTCACAATACAACGTAAAAATCAAAAATCTGAAATAGAAATTAGCTAGAAGCAAGAGAAAAAATTTATTTTCATGAATAACTGTTATGAGGTAACGGAAAAAATAAAAATTTCAAAATAAACGTTATGAGCAACGGAAAAAAATTTTTCTGATGAATAACAGTTATGAGGCAATTGAAAAAATAAGAATCTGAATATAATCGTTATGAGCAACAGAAAAATTTTTCTTTCCCATAATAACTTTTAAATGTAAGGGAAAAATTTTTTCATTGAAATCTGCCCAACGTTTTTGATTTCAAAAAATTCAATAAGAGTTATTTTTCGTCTCTGGAATTTAATACATATCGTCGCTCCGGAAGAAGAAAGACGCATGTCAGTAATTTGTCGACGAAAAAAGGCGCATTAAAAATATGTCGTGGAAGAAAGACGCTTTACAAAACATGTCGACGAAGATAGCCGCATTATAAAATATTTCGACGAAGAAAGACGCATTAGTATTATTAATTGCGAAGAAAGACGCATTAGCAATAATATTGACAAAGAAAAATAAAAAATCGAATACGTCTTTCTTTCCTAAAAAATATTTGAATGCGTCTCTCTTTATAGTAAAAAAAAATAAAGCGTCTTTCTTCGTTATCAAAAAAAAAATAAATATAAAGAGTCTTTCTTTCGAAAAATATTTTTAATGCGTCTTTCTTTGAAAAAAAAAAAGTTTGCGTCTTTCTTCCTCAACAAAACAATTTGCGTCTTTTTTCTTCTATAGCGACGATATGCAATAAATGTTTCGTTTGATTTATTATTCAATCAAATCAGGCGCTGATTATATTATAAATTTGTTTTTATTTACACAAAAAGTTTTTTCTGTTCTCATGAGTGAGTAGATAAGCACATTAGAGTGGCCATTGCGCCTATGGAAAATTTTTTGTTTTACTCTTTTCAGACGCTACCCCCTGAAATGGTTTCATGTACGAAGAAAATATTCCCTGCTTAATATTTGCTCGATTGGTCAACGTTAACCTGTGCCACAATGTGTTGAAATAATGAACCAAGGATGGTTATATGTATGATTCGGTGCGCGCTTGTATACATAGGACGAATTCTCTCCTATTTTTGAATTTTGGTAGATTGCAAGATGAAGTCATTTATTAGAATCCACAAATAAATGATTTACAAACAAAAGCTGCTGATATTCTATATATTGAAGCTCTGAAATGTCATTGTCAATGTTATTTACTCATCTATACAAACAATTTGAGAAAATTTAAATACATATGTATATAGAAAAATTGCAATAGCTGTAATTTTGTAGACTACTTTAACCCACTAACACCCCTACAAAGAGGTCGCTTTTACCCTTTTTTAGAAAGTCCGCAAAAATATAATTTCGAAGGTCGTTAGAGGGTTAAATAATTCTAGAAAATTGTTCGCCATATAATTTCACTAGGGGTATCCACAGACAAAAGAACCTAAATACCACAGTTGAGGGCACTAATGGAGATGTGATTTTTGTAAAAAAAAAATATTTTTGGACTTTTCTTACTATTTTTATACTCAGCTGTACTAGTACACAGAGTATTATAATTTTGATTTCATAACGGTGGATTGTAACATAATGAAATAATCGAGATAGATATGGACTTATATATATCAAAATGATCAGGGTGAAAAGAGAAATCGATTGAGCCATGTCCGTCCGTCCGTCCGTCCGTCCGTCCGTCCGTCCGTCCGTCCGTCCGTCCGTCCGTCCGTACGCACGATAACTCGCGTAAAAATTGAGATATTTTGATGAAATTTGAAATGCAAGTTGGTATCGAGACTGGGACGGTTGGTATTGAAAATGGGCGAAATCGGACCATGACCACGCCCACTTTTCCTATATAGAAAAAATCGGATATTTGGTATCTCAGCCACTACTATAGCTAGAGTGATAAAATTTTACCCACGTATTGAGCTCAGGGCCTTATGAAGAAATTTGATGAAGTTTTGGAAAATGGGCGGTGCCACGCCCACTTATTAAGGGGCAAACATTGAAAGTTTTATATGTCATTACTCAGCAACCGTTGAAGATATATCGATGAAATTTGGTATCCGTAATTTGCTTACTTAGACAAATGTTTTGACGAAAAATTATCAAAATCGGTGGACGGCCACGCCCACTTTTATATATGGGAACTATAAAGGGGCCTAATAAAAACATTTTAAGCGATATCTCTGTCAAATATAAAGATCTATCACTGAAATTTTGTGGTAGGAGTCCAACTACGGACATAAAACAAAAAATACAAAAATTTTTGAAAATGGGCGGTGCCACGCCCACTTATTAAGGGTCAAACATTGAAAGTTTTATATGTCATAACTCAGAAACCGTTAAAGATATATCGATGAAATTTGGTACGCGTAATATATTTACTTAGCCAAATGTGTGGACGAAAAATTATCAAAATCGGTGGACGGCCACGCCCACTTTTATATATGGGAACTATAAAGGGGCCTAATAAAAACATTTTAAGCGATATCTCTGTCAAATATAAAGATCTATCACTAAAATTTTGTGGCAGGAGTCCAAAGACGGACGTAAAACAAAAAGTACAAAAATTTTGGAAAATGGGCGGTGCCACGCCCACTTATTAAGGGTCAAACATTGAAAGTTTTATATGTCATAACTCAGAAACCGTTGAAGATATATCGATGAAATTTGATATGCGTAATTTTCTTACTTAGGCAAATGTTTTTGCGAAAAATTATCAAAATCGGTTGACGGCCACGCCCACTTTTATATATGGGAACTATAAAGGGGCCTAATAAAAACATTTTAAGCGATATCTCTGTCAAATATAAAGATCTATCACTGAAATTTTGTGGCAGGAGTCCAACTAGGGACATAAAACAAAAAATATAAAAATTTTGGAAAATGGGCGGTGCCACGCCCACTTATTAAGGGGCAAATATTGAAAGTTTTATAAGCCATAACTCAGAACCGTTAAAGATATATCGATGAAATTTGGTACGCGTGATATATTTGCTTAGCCAAATGTGTGGACGAAAGATTACCAAAATCGGTTGACGACCACGCCCACTTTTATATATGGGTATTATAAAGTGACCTTATAAAAACATTTTAAGCGATATCTCTGTCAAATATAAAGATCTATCACTGAAATTTTGTGACATGAGTTCTACAATAGACCGGAAACAAAAAATAAAAAAAGTTTATAAAATGGGCGTGGCACCGCCTCTTTTTATACAAAGAAATCTACGAGCCTATTACTCGACAAATAACTGAGATATTATGACGAAACTTGGTTTATACACTTTTATAACTTGTGTTAATAGACACGCAAAAATGTATTGAAATCGGTTTATGACCACGCCTACTTTTTAACAAAGATATTTCTGGAACACCCTTTTGGAATTTGTAACGTGAAGCCTTTGTAACTAAAAGTCATAGAGGGATGCAATTTTGCACTAACAATAATATTTATATGCTTATTTGGATGATTGATACAAAGTTTGAAAATGGGCGTGGCTGCGCCCTGTTTATGCAGCACTCGTTTCATATAAAATACACCCTATATCGAACAAACGCAAACAAACAATGAAAGCATACAGCTGAGTATCTAATGTTCGATTCCACTCGAACTTAGGCTTCCTTACTTGTTTTTAATTTTTTTATATCAGAATTCATGGTGTCCAAATGTAGAAAATTGGAAAGTTTTAATATTCTAAATGCCTCCTCGTATGAAATTCTTACAAAATGACTCGAGGGAAATGAGTGGGAAACTGACATTGAGGACTCTATCATAAATAGTGCTGAACGGTCTCGATATTCTATTTCTGAAGCACTTTCAAACGATAGTTACGCTGACTACGAGTAAAGTGACCATGATACAGGCACAAACTGTCCCAATGCCAACAGATACTCACTTTTGCTATGTTTGCAAAAAACTAATTTGTCTCACATGTGCTAAAAAGGTAGGTATGCATGGCGTGTGCTTCAGTTACCACTTTTCTTAAGTGAAATGTTTGATTTTTTATTTTTATTTTTTTTTGTTTTAAATTTACCCGCAAGTTTCCGATTTTGAAAAAAAGGGCCACTCTAATGTACATACACATGTACTTATAAAAGTTTATTAGCACCTAAAAGTAGGCTAAACCAAGGCCAATTTAACAGGTCGGTCAATGATACATTCACACAAACACGCCGTGAGCTGAATGTCAAACGGAATGTCAAAACAGAAAGGAGAACGAAATAATTTGACATTCAGCTCACGAGCGAATGATGGAGAATCGCAGAGAACGAAGAATTTGACCAATAGTAAACATGATTGCATGTATAGAATATGCAGAAGTAGAGAAATTGGATAGGTGTTGAAGAAGAAGAAGAAGAAGAAGAAGAAGAAGAAGAAGAAGAAGAAGAAGAAGAAGAAGAAGAAGAAGAAGAAGAAAAAGAAAAAGAAGTCAACTGATCTAAAGAATCGACCTCTATAAGTGGATCCTGGGCTAAACCAATTTATTCGTTTCTCTCATTTCTTTGGGAACACCCGAGTCATTTCGAAAACCTTATATACAGAGATTAAAAAAGTTCTCTAACTGTTCTTTAAGCAGTTTTGACAAGCTTACGTTTCTTTCTAAAAGCTAAAATCTAAGCGTGAAATTAGTGAAAATGCATATTGTATGCTGCAAGCTTACATATACATATGTATCATAGATACTCGAATAAATATATGTATAGATGTTTCTGATTTGATTTGTTAAAGCTTTTACACGAAAATCCTGGAAACTTTGTAAAATAAATGTCATTAAACAAAATCTCATGAAGCTTTCAAAGTATGCATATGTATTAATTTTTGGAACTGTAAGTTAAATACATACCCAATAAACCAAAAGGCTTGAAAATAATATTATAACAAGCTTACAAATATAAGCGTTAAGCTTGAGGAATGCTTGTGTAAACTATTGTAAAAGACTTAAGAACAATTGTAGAAAAATCAAAACGGCACCCTTTTTATAAGCTTACAAATGTAATTGTAGAAAAATATTACTTGTGAATGCTTGTTGTAAGCTTATAAATACAATTGTATGTATAAATAGTAGAAAAAAGAAAAGAAATAAATTTTTATTTGCATTTTTCTTTTCATTTTCTTTCCTTCTTCACCTTTACTGCAAAGTTCTTTATTTTATATTCTCCTCCTGTTTCGAACCATGACATCAACCTGAAATTCAATCCAACGGCATCATATAGTGGGACATTCAACATTATATTGAATTTTATTGAGGCTTTTATGCTTCCCTTATACGAAAAAGGAATCAATGAATTATATGAATCATTGGAAAACCAAAATTTAAAAAAATTTTACAGCAAGCTTAAAACAATCTTATTATTAATAGTTTTTTAAGCTTTCATTGCAAGTGTAAAGTAAGCTTATTGTAATATTGTTTTCAAGCTTTTTAACATAAGTGTTCCTCAATTATTACAATCATGCTTGTGAGTAAGCTTACAATTAAGCTTATAAAAACTGTATTGCAATAAGCTTACAATGGACAATTGTCATAAGCTTGTTCTCAAGTCCTATTACATTTCGCTTACTTCCTGGTCTGTTGGGTATTTACAACATTTATAAAGGTTTATCGTCATAAAAATGAGTTCAAGTTATTTTGTGTAAGTTAAGGGAATCTTTCAAAAATAGTAAAATGCTTTTATTATATTTTTTGGAAGCTGAAACTATTTTTACATTTGATTTCGAGTTTCGCATGCTTCTAGCAAAAATCAGAACATAGCAAATAAAAGAAAAAAACTATAAAAGTTCTGTTATAAATGTAAGCTAAGGGCTATGTATAATTTGTAGCGAATTGTTTCAATTTTGAAAACCAATAAATATATTCGGCTTTTCTTAATACTGTTCGACACACACTGTAGATCCAGAGTTGAGTTATGGTATTAGAAAAATGTTCGCCCCAGGGCCGCCGAGAGAAAATCCGGGCCCGGGGTCAAAATAACTAAGGGCCCCCATACTAAATGAACAAATTCTCAAAATCAAAATTCAATGAATATATAGTTACGAACTTTAATTTATCTATACATGGCCGCTGTGGTGCAGTGGGTAGAGTGCTCGCCTGCTATGCCAGGCTTCTGTTTTAGCCACTCAAAAAAAAAAAAAATGGACGTGTTTTTGTAGCGTCCGGAACGCAGTTTAAGTGGCTAAAACAGAGGCATTAAACTAAATTTCTGTCGCTAACATACTTTAATCATTAGCTGTGGCCTAAATCTTTCCTTTTATCATAAAACGATACAATATTTCGCGATATTTCTGCCTCAAAAGTTCAAAAAATCGTGCGAACATACCGTCCGAAACGCCCAGGATATACCCATATCGCTGTATAAGAATTTGCATCATACCGAATTTTTCTGTTGCAACAGAAAACGAATTCAAATTTATGCTGCAAAGTCGACGCCAAAAACCAACAATTCCTTAAGTGGGGTGCAGACACTTTAAGAGATTTATAAAATTTGTTGAAATTTAAAATGATTGCTATCTATGAAAGGTGATTAAAGGTGTTGTTCGTTTATTTTCTGTAAGCAAAAACTTGGATATCATTTTGAGATTCCCGGGCCCTCTAAAGCCCGGGCCCGGGGCAATTGACCCCCTCAGCCCCCCCTCCCCCTCTCGTCGGGCCTGGTTCGCCCATAGTATTTGAAGGAAAATCGTAGGTTAAGCTTATATTATAAAACAAATAGAAGGATATTAAAATGCTCTAAGTAAACATAACTCCATAAAAACTAAAGGTTTGAGTTGTAATTTTCTAATCAGATCTACAATATGTATTTTTTGGCGTTTATTTATTGCTCTGTGCAATGTATTACTTACTTACTTATAATTTCGGACAACAGCCCTACTACATTTTCTAAACTAATGCTGTGTCATCCAACCTAATGTTCATTTAATCTTTCCTCCCGCAAAAAGGAACACCTTCTAGCATTTATAAAATTTGTATGTCCATGGAAATATAAAAAATGTATGTATACACATTAGTATATATCCAAAAGAATGTAAATACGTAATACAATAAAAAGGTACATAAATCTATGAAATTGTAATAACTTCGCAAATTATGAGGTTCAACTTCATTATTATTATATTACAAGTAGTGCAAGAGTAAATAAATATGAATGAATGTACTTAAAATCTATGTACATCTATATTTGTGTAGTCAATAAATTAAAAAGGAAAACAAGTTTAAAAAGTCAGCAAATTTATTAAATATTGCTGTACTTGCTCACTTTGTATTAATTTAAGTAAACATATGTATGAATGTATCACAATCGCACAACTATGTAAATATACATATATTTATGTACTTATGTATGTATACATATATGTATATAAAGTAAAGTTAAAAATACATATGTAAATATAACTTTTGTTAAAGTGCGATTCTACTTTGAATAAAAAAACGCTGAAATACAATAACGCTCTTTTGTATTTAACCCTAAAGTAATAACTGCACTGAGAGAAAAGTTGCAGGCTAAAAACAAGCAGTGTCGTACTTGAATTAAGAATTACAGGAATTAAGGAAAAATATATCAAATTTAACTTGAATAAAGAACGGTATTCTTGAAACAAGATAAAAAACAAAAATAGTCTTGGTTTAAGAAGAAGATTCTTAATTTAAAACTGAAATTCCTAATTTAAGAACACCAGAGCTAAGTGGTTTCCAAAAAGTATCTATATAAGTAGGTATACCAATTAAATATTCCCTCGATAGGATTGCGAATGGAGTTTCGCGTGAAATTGTTTGCTTGAAAAAAGAACAGGTAAGAGTTAACGCCTTGATGAGACGTCAAATGCGGAGGAGAGTCCAGCAAGACTTGAAAAATTTGGAAGCCGTTGACTTTTTTAAATCGTAGCCAAAATTGTCGGATTCCAGAGCACTCAAGTTGATAAGAAACGTTTCAAGAGGTTTGGGTATGAGTGTACTACCACACAAATTAAGTGGTGCAAATCTATGTTGGTACTGGCAGTGAGTGAAAAAATGAACAAATATCAAGGGTTTGTATGGAAGAAAATAACAAACAATTTTCAAACAAAAAATTGTCAAAAATCAGCGGCATTTTTTAGAGAATCGACACTTGCACATTATTACACTAGAATTTCATGGGCAACAAAACTGCATACTCAGAACGTTTCTAAGAGTTCTAACCCCGGACTGGAAAAATGTTCCCTATTTTTTGAGATTTCGGCGAATTTTCAGAATTTTTGTATAACTTTGGAATCACTTTCAGAAATTATCAAACGAATTTTGTCTCAACAATTATAGAAATATATAAGAACAAGTAAGGAAGCCTAAGTTTGAGTGGAATCGAACATTAGATACTCAGCTGTATGCTTTCATTGTTTGTTTGCGTTTGATGGAAACACGGATTATTTTATATAATGCGAGTGCCGCATAAAGTGGGCGTGGCCACGCCCATTTTCAACATTTTTATCAGTCATCCAACTAAGCATATGAATATTATTATTTGTGCAAAATTTCATTCCTTTATGACTTCTAGTTACAAAGATGTCACGTTACAAATTCCCAAAGGGTGTTCCAGAAATATCTTTGTTAAAAAGTAGGCGTGGTCATAAACCGATTTCAATAAATTTTTGCGTGTCTATTAACACAAGTTATAAAAGTGTATAAACCAAGTTTCGTTATAATATCTCAATTATTTGTCGAGTTATGGTTGTAGAAATCTCGTATATTCCTGCTTCTAAAAAGAGGCGGTGCCTCGCCCATTTTCCAAAATTTTTGTGTTTTTCGTTTTATGTCCGCAGTTGGACTCCTGCTATAAAATTTCAATGATATATCTTTATATTTGACAGAGATATCGCTTAAAATGTTTTTATTAGGTCACTTTATAAGACCCATATATAATGGGCGTGGCCGTCAACCGATTTTGGAAATTTTTCGTCCAAACATTTGCCTAAGTAAGTATATCAAGCGTACCGAATTTCATCGATCTATCTTCAATGGTTTCTGAGTTATGACATATAAAACTTTCAAGGTTTGACCCTTAATAAGTGGGCGTGGCACCGCCCATTTTCCAAAATTTCATCAAATTTCTTCCTAGAGGCCTGAGGTGAACACGTGGGCAAAATTTCATCGCTCCAGCTATATTAAAGACTGAGATACTAAATTTCCGATTTTTTCTATATAGGAAAAGTGGGCGTGGTCATGGTCCGATTTCGCCCATTTTCAATACCAACCGTCCCAGTCTCGATACCAACTTGCATTTCAAATTTCATCGAAATATCTCAATTTTTGCACAAGTTAGAGTGTTTACAGACGGACGGACGGATGGACATGGCTCAATCGATTTCTTTTTTAACCTTGATCATTTTGATATATATAAGTCTATATCTATCTCGATTATTTCATTCTGTTACAATCCACCGTTATGTGATTAAAACTATAATACTCTGTGTACTAGTACAGCTGAGTATAAAAACCAACTGGCTCATTTTGAGTGTGAGTCACTGTATACTATAAAATACATATTGATAAAACAAAAAGTAGATACATATGTATATATGTACATATATAGTACGTAAAGATTGAATTTGCAGTACTTTGCCTAATGGCTTTAATTAAATGTAAAACCATATTCCGAGAATTTCGGACTATCGGCAAAAATCAAACCACTAATTTGGTTCTCAGAAATGGGCTTATGGAGAAACATAATACTTACATATGCATGTACCTTCATACATATGTATATACAAATGTGCATGCAATACAATACTGCTGGGTATACATAATACATAATTCTGATTAAAACATTACATGAAAGTAAAAATGGAGCAAAAAAAAATATTTACATAACAAGTATTGAAGAGCAGCAGAAGCACACTTTCTGCAATGCCAATGACCACACGTCCAAACACTCGCACTCACACCTACACGCACTGATATACATACATACATACCCTGCAAAAAAGTTTTGCTTATTGTTGACAAATCAGTAGTGAGTTTCTGTAAGAAATCGAGTGGATTTGTCTATTTTGATGACGTCACGTCGATTCTATCAAAACTTCTCTATTGATCGATAGCGAGTGTTTCTACAAGCATTAATCGATAAAATTCGGAACAGTGATGGAAATGAAACGCCAATCGAGAACTTAAACGCCAAAATAAATGTAATGCTCTAAGCACATTCGAACCGGCGAGCGAAAAGCAGCCAGCTGTCAAAAGTAAAATGCACACGTTCTTATGGGCGCACACTTTAACGCCAGCACGACTTCACGGCAGAAGGGTTGCATTTGTCGCTGCCGCAAATATAGACCTATTTCTAATTTGACAAGCGACAATGCGCATGTACAGGCAGAAACGTGTGTATGTGTGCATTTTGGGAGTACAAAGACGCTCCTTAAGAGACTCTACAAATCCTTTAAATATATATTAACAGCCTTATTCATAAAAAAATCCTATAACACATTATAAACGCTCAATAGTAAAAACTCTTTTTAACTTTATAAAGCCGTTATAATGCACATTATTCATAAACGATTTGTAAAGGTTTTATTACTATCATTGATTTATAAGTTTTCTGCTGTCCAAAATCAAAATAAATGTGGCAATGTTGGTTAAAGAAAATGTCAACCTGACAAAAAAATTCCAATTTTAAAATAAACAAATATGTAAATACATATGTACATAAATGGATTAAAATTTGAAAAACAAAAATGAATGCGGAAAATAAAAGGGTAATGCAGAAGAAAAGTCCGAGTAGAGGAGACAACTGGACTTGCTTAGCAAGTGCCACCGCTACCCTCATACAATTTAAACCTCTGCGAAGTACGATTTGCCTCTTCTATATTTGCAAATACTCTTTGCATTGTACAATACTCACAGCACACTTCAAATTCCGCTACGAATAAATCCTCTATTCTGCATTTGGAGTACAAATACCATTTATATTTGTTCTGTTGGATCAAATAGTGTACACTAAGTTCGCGCCACGCTAAAAGTAGAGAAAATAATCTTGCCTACTTGGAGTATGTTTACGCAATTCCTCGAAGATTCGCGAGCAGTGTACACTATACAACCTTTTTCGCTGAAAATAAATACTGTGGTAATGCGTTTATTAGTGAAAGACAAGTACAAGCAGAAAATATAATTGAACGGCCGAAAATACAAATACGGCATACTGTAGTCTGACTTAGCCCGAATACATGCAAATATACACACTTAGCAGTTCAAATGAATTTTAATGACACACATATCTCACTTCTTTTCGACCCCAACAGCGCAAAGCCACTAGCATCTGCAATATCACTGTATTCCCTAAACCTCGTTTATCCATTGAGATATAAGCTTTTACTAAATTAACTATTCTTTTACGCTGTCCTTGATAAAACAACAAGGATGCGCCAGTCCTTACACGATACCTTTTTTCTTGCGAAAGGTGCCCCGAGTCATGTTTATTGCAAGATCTAAGCAGTATTCGAGGTAAGGAATTGCATATTTAGTAGAATATTCAGTATGAAAAATACTGGATTCAAAAGCCATTGCCTGAAAAATTAACTGAATACACAGTGAAGGCATCAGTGCTATTGAATTTTTCCCTGAAAGCTCAATGTACTAGCTTTTTCCTATGGAATTTTCTGTGCCTTCAGGCCTTTTTTCATACAGAAACTCTCCCTTCTCTTTCGGCAGTTTTTAGGTCGAAAGGGAAAGTTCAGATTTTGGAAGTACATCTCTACTGAATAATAAAATAATTGCCGCTTTCGATTCACAATTTCTCTGCTCGCTATAAATTTGGCAGATAGAAATTTATAGCGAGCAGAGAAATTGTGAATCGAAAGCGGCTATAATATTGCACTGGCACGTTTATAACACTGACGAGTTTTATGGCCGAGCTTCTCTCGTAATTCATGGTGTGCTCCTTAACTTTTGGGTTTCCTACTAATTGGGTGGATCTACAGTTTTATGCCGGCTCCGAACGGCGAACGTATTTTTTGTGAGAAGCTTTTTCATGGCAGAAATACACTCGGAGGGTATTCCGCCCAATACCGAGAGGTGACCGCTATTTCTAAAAACCCAATAATTGGATTTTAATTAATTACAAAAATTTTTTGGTGTTTGTCCGGACCGGGGTTAGAACCCGAGACCTCTGGTATGGCAGGCGAGCATTCTATCCACTGCACCACAGTGGCCATCTCTACTGAATATTCAGTAGGAAATATGTGCTCATTTCCAGCTTACCAATACTGGGCGTTTCGGTTTTTTTTTTTTTGAATTTGAAATTTTTCTTTATTTTTTGAAATAATTGTTTTATAAATAGCTTATACAAGGGCAAAGCTTGTTATAAATTCGTTTCCATTTTATCTGATTTTTAAGAGCATAAATATATTTAAATGTATATTCATTAATATATAGCAGAGATGTAGAATAATTATTATTTCATTTTGAAATTATAAAAAAGTCTTACAAATTTTCTTCAGATTCATAAAAGTCATTTGATAATATTTCTTTACTGCTGAAAATGATAAAAATCTTCTATAATTATTATTCAGAAAATTATATTTTAAAAATCTTTCCATCATAGTTATTTCAAATATATATTTTTTAAGTCTTCAAAGACTTTTATATTGAGACAAATTTGAAAAAAGTCTTTGCGTAATTATTATCAGTAACAAATTGTTTTTTATATCTTCAAAGACTTTTTCATTGAGACAAAGTTCAAAAAAGTCTCAGAAAATTTTCAATAACTTTCATATAAGTATAAAATAAAAATAACTTTCATATAAATACTTCAAAATTCAAGCAAATTTCCAATTTGAAATTGTATGAAAGATTTTTATCGAAGATATAAAAAATAAATTTGTTACTCAAAATAATTACTTAAAGATATTTTTGAAATTCGTCTCAATGAAAAAGTCTTTGAAGACTTAAAAAACAATTTGTTACGGATAATAATTACTCAAAGAGTTTTTTTCAAATTTGTCTCAATATAAAAGACTTTAAAGATATAAAACAAAATTTCTCATTTATAATAATTACAACAAGTAAGGAAGCCTAAGTTCGAGTGGAATCGAACATTAGATACTCAGCTGTATGCTTTCATTGTTTGTTTGCGTTTGTTCGATATAGGGTGTATTTTATATGAAACGAGTGCTGCATAAACAGGGCGCAGCCACGCCCATTTTCAAACTTTGTATCAATCATCCAAATAAGCATATAAATATTATTGTTAGTGCAAAATTGCATCCCTCTATGACTTTTAGTTACAAAGGCTTCACGTTACAAATTCCAAAAGGGTGTTCCAGAAATATCTTTGTTAAAAAGTAGGCGTGGTCATAAACCGATTTCAATACATTTTTGCGTGTCTATTAACACAAGTTATAAAAGTGTATAAACCAAGTTTCGTCATAATATCTCAGTTATTTGTCGAGTAATAGGCTCGTAGATTTCTTTGTATAAAAAGAGGCGGTGCCACGCCCATTTTATAAACTTTTTTTATTTTTTGTTTCCGGTCTATTGTAGAACTCATGTCACAAAATTTCAGTGATAGATCTTTATATTTGACAGAGATATCGCTTAAAATGTTTTTATAAGGTCACTTTATAATACCCATATATAAAAGTGGGCGTGGTCGTCAACCGATTTTGGTAATCTTTCGTCCACACATTTGGCTAAGCAAATATATCACGCGTACCAAATTTCATCGATATATCTTTAACGGTTCTGAGTTATGGCTTATAAAACTTTCAATATTTGCCCCTTAATAAGTGGGCGTGGCACCGCCCATTTTCCAAAATTTTTATATTTTTTGTTTTATGTCCCTAGTTGGACTCCTGCCACAAAATTTCAGTGATAGATCTTTATATTTGACAGAGATATCGCTTAAAATGTTTTTATTAGGCCCCTTTATAGTTCCCATATATAAAAGTGGGCGTGGCCGTCAACCGATTTTGATAATTTTTCGCAAAAACATTTGCCTAAGTAAGAAAATTACGCATATCAAATTTCATCGATATATCTTCAACGGTTTCTGAGTTATGACATATAAAACTTTCAATGTTTGACCCTTAATAAGTGGGCGTGGCACCGCCCATTTTCCAAAATTTTTGTACTTTTTGTTTTATGTCCGTCTTTGGACTCCTGCCACAAAATTTTAGTGATAGATCTTTATATTTGACAGAGATATCGCTTAAAATGTTTTTATTAGGCCCCTTTATAGTTCCCATATATAAAAGTGGGCGTGGCCGTCCACCGATTTTGATAATTTTTCGTCCACACATTTGGCTAAGTAAATATATTACGCGTACCAAATTTCATCGATATATCTTTAACGGTTTCTGAGTTATGACATATAAAACTTTCAATGTTTGACCCTTAATAAGTGGGCGTGGCACCGCCCATTTTCAAAAATTTTTGTATTTTTTGTTTTATGTCCGTAGTTGGACTCCTACCACAAAATTTCAGTGATAGATCTTTATATTTGACAGAGATATCGCTTAAAATGTTTTTATTAGGCCCCTTTATAGTTCCCATATATAAAAGTGGGCGTGGCCGTCCACCGATTTTGATAATTTTTCGTCAAAACATTTGTCTAAGTAAGCAAATTACGGATACCAAATTTCATCGATATATCTTCAACGGTTGCTGAGTAATGACATATAAAACTTTCAATGTTTGCCCCTTAATAAGTGGGCGTGGCACCGCCCATTTTCCAAAACTTCATCAAATTTCTTCATAAGGCCCTGAGCTCAATACGTGGGTAAAATTTTATCACTCTAGCTATAGTAGTGGCTGAGATACCAAATATCCGATTTTTTCTATATAGGAAAAGTGGGCGTGGTCATGGTCCGATTTCGCCCATTTTCAATACCAACCGTCCCAGTCTCGATACCAACTTGCATTTCAAATTTCATCAAAATATCTCAATTTTTACGCGAGTTATCGTGCGTACGGACGGACGGACGGACGGACGGACGGACGGACGGACGGACGGACGGACGGACGGACGGACGGACGGACGGACATGGCTCAATCGATTTCTCTTTTCACCCTGATCATTTTGATATATATAAGTCCATATCTATCTCGATTATTTCATTATGTTACAATCCACCGTTATGAAATCAAAATTATAATACTCTGTGTACTAGTACAGCTGAGTATAAAAAGACTTAAAAAAAATATCTCAGAAATAACTATTATGGAAAGACTTTTAAAATATGTTTCTTTCAATAATAATTATTTTTTGATTTTTATTTTTTCTCTTATAATAATTACAACTCTGATATATATAGTATGTATATATATACATAAATAATTTGTTTTAATTAAAATATACTTACATTCTGACTGAATTCGGCTGTTTTGTCCATTTTTTCGACCGGTGAAAGCTTTCTCACCGTTTAAAAAGTTGGCGAGTATATTGATAGATAATATATCGACTATTTTGCTTACAGAAACACCTTTAATCGATCATTCCTACTGAATTGGAATGGAACATATCAGCTGATTTGTCAGTTCTATCGATCCATTCGACTCATTTTCATACAGAAACGCATGCATCGAGAATGACGTCATGATGACGTCAAATCGACTATTTCAGTAGAGAACATTGATCGATATGAGTTACAGAAACTCACTACAGGTCTAATAATGAGGACGCTGGCAGCGCTGCTTCTGTTATGCACTCACTCTGTCTGCTCCTCTAAAGGTCCCCACAAACAGAAGCGATACGATACAGCCCACACAGCAAAATCGTGCATGACGCGATACGATTTTGCTGTGTGGACTGTATCGTATCGCTTCTGTTTGTGGGGACCTTAAAACCCTGCTCAAACAGAAGCGATACGATACAGCCCACAAACCAAAATCGTATCGCGTTGGTATCGCGTCATGCACAATTGATCGCGTGGAATGTATCGTATCGCTTCTGTTTGGGCAGGGTTTAACTCTCTGATATTTATGTATCTAGGCCTTATTTCGCATGGCGGATAAGCATTTTGAAATAAGGTGTGTTCTCAGAGAGAGAGAGAGAGTATTCCCTATGGCCTGATGATATCAACACAGGAAAATCAGCCTTATTTTAAGCCTTATGCAAATACAAATACAAATTTACTACCCTTATTTTTAACCGCTTGTCATCTCCGTTACATAATGCATTACTTTAGCATGCGATCCGCATTGCCAACAAGCGAACGAAGAATAAATCAATCCATAGGAGCCCGTGCACAATTGGCTTTGTCTGCTTCAACTTTGATAGAAAAAACCTTAAAGCAAAGCGAAATTCCAGATGCTTGCTACAATTAACACTTTGACAATTTCCACTTCACTTCTTTGCTTTAATTTATAAACCTGATTTTTGGTAAAATATTTGGGGAATTTGCTTTTTTCTGCTTATTCGAATGTTATTCTTTACTTTTCCCTGTTCACTTCTCACGAAATTGCGCGAAATCGCTAAAATAAGTATAGATATACAAACATACACACACACACACAATGGGAGATGTTTGTCAAAGTGTAAAAAAGTTGAGACATGGCTAACTTTATACTTTGCTTTACTCGCTTCACCTCAATTGTGAACATGTCCCTTTGAAAAGCACATGCTGAACGAAACTGTCAAAGCAAAACTCTGAAGCAAAGCAAATTGTGCACGGGCTCTAGAAGCTTCCAATGTTGAAAATTAACAATTCTCCAATGCGTTCCAACAACCAGTTGACGCTTTCTACAATCCACCTGGAAATGGTGTAGAACATTCAAGACGAGCTGCCTTCAGAGAAAAATCGCATGCAGTAAGTTTTTATACAAGGCATTTATTCAAGAATGAAGTCATGTGTCAGGGAAGAAATTTTCAGCTAATTTTCCACTTACCCAAATCAATATAAATTGATAAAAAATAAGTATCGTGCTAGCCAATAAAAATTGCATTTAAAAAAAAAATTCTTGTAAAGACGATTACAATTACAGTGGGTAATTGTAATTTCAAGTTTTTCAAAATTACGATTACAGTAATTTCTTTTTTGTTGTTTGCTTTTCTGAGAGGGTAGATTTGCCATGTTTTGTTCTCACGAGAATGAAACAAGATACTGAAGATGGCACATAGGCGAAACCGGTTTTTAACCAAATCAAAATTGACAAGGGATAACGGAAATTCGTTGCACAAAACACTACAATAATTGTTATTTCAAGTTTTTTTTTTAAATTAGGGTTACTGTAATCGTAATAATCTTGTAATCGCAATGCTTATCGTCCAGCTCTGATGCGTATGTATGTTTCAGTACTTGACGGAAAAATGCAGTTTTTTTTTTGTTTGAATATTATAAGTAAATTTAAGTAGAAATTTGCCCGTTGCCAAAAATAAAGGGTACGTTCGCGACGGCAATCAGAACCGTAGTGTTGCAAGTATCACGTCCTTCGCGTGTTTGTGGCAACACCTGCAAAAGTCAAACGTTCGTTTGACACATCAACCGTGCAGTTTGCTTGAATAATCGGCAACAGAAAATTTGTGTCTGCAATTTTTGCTTTAAAAAAATGGAAAGAGAAGGGTAAGCATGATTGCTATATATTTAATGGAATATGCAATAATGTAATTTTAATAACAGAAATTAATTGCAAATACTTTTAATAATGCTGTTATAGCAATATATCAGCTGAGTATCAGCAGGCAAGTGCAAAATAAGCAACGGGGTTACTGTACTGCTGCAATTATACATTTTCATGAACGTACCCAAAGTTTAACAAGTCAAATTATGACGAATAAAGAGTGAAAAGGAAGCTAAGGAACGAAAGGACAATTTTTTCCATAACAAAATAGACAGACACAAAATTCGTATGTGTGTACATATATACCTAACTGTAACAAGTATAGAGCATCTCCCTCAATTGTTTCTCAACAAATTTAATTAAACTTAGTTTTACGCCGACCCAAATGACATTTGTTAAGAAAGTTACATTTTCCTGAGAAGTTTTTGCGTGTAAAAACTACGCCCGAATCAATTGACGATCTTTCCCCAGGGATGACAGCAATTTAAAAAAAACATTAAGGGGTTTCTTTTTAATTTTAGTCTATTTATTAGTCGAGGCCAAAACAAAAACCTTATAGCTCTTACATGTTAGTTGAACACCTATCCCATTTTGGCATAACCATAACTCAAAATATTGCGAATTAAATGGAGAGGCAAAATACCAAAAACAAAAAAAAACAAGTAAGGAAGCCTAAGTTCGAGTGGAATCGAACATTAGATACTCAGCGGTATGCTTTCATTGTTTGTTTGCGTTTGATGGAAACACGGTGTATTTTATATAAAGCGAGTGCTGCATAAAGTGGGCGTAGCCACGCCCATTTTCAACAATTTTATCAGTCATCCAACTAAGCATATGAATATTATTCTTTGTGCAAAATTTCATTCATTTATGACTTCTAGTTACAAAGATGTCATGTTACAAATTCCCAAAGAGTGTTCCAGAAATATCTTTGTTAAAAAGTAGGCGTGATCATACACCGATTTCAATAAATTTTTCCGTGTCTATTAACACGTTATAAAAGTGTACAAACCAAGTTTCGTCATAATATCTCAATTATTTGTCGAGTTATGGGCTCAGAAATCGCGTATATTCCTGCTTCTAAAAGGAGGCGGTGCCACGCCCATTTTCCAAAATTTTTCTATTTTTTGTTTCCGGTCTATTGTAGAAATCATACCACAAAATTTCAATGAATTATCTTTATATTTGACAAAGATATCGCTTAAAATGTTTTTATTAGGCCACTTTATAATACACATATATAAAAGTGGGCGTGGTCGTCAACCGATGTCGCTAAAATTTTGAACATGTATTACCACAAGTTATAAAAGTGCATACACCAAGTTTCGTCATAATATCTCAATTATTTGTCGAGTTATAGGCTAAGAAATCTCGTATATTCCTGCTTCTAAAAAGAGGTGGTGCCACGCCCATTTTCCAAAAATTTTTGTGTTTTTCGTCTTATGTCCACAGTTGGACTCCTGCTACAAAATTCAATGATATACCTTTATATTTGACAGAGATATGGCTTAAAATGTTTTTATTAGGTCACTTTATAATACACATATATAAAAGTGGGCGTGGCCGTCAACCGATTTTGGCAATTTTTCGTCCAAACATTTGCGTAGGTAAATATACCACGCGTACCAAATTTCATCGACATATCTTCAATGATTTATGAGTTATGACTCATAAAACTTTCAATGTTTGCCCCTTAATAAGTGGGCGTGGCACCGCCCATTTTCCAAAATTTTTGTGTTTTTTGTTTTATGTCCATAGTTGGACTCTTTTCATAAAATTTTAATGATATATCTTTATATTAGACAGAGATATGGCTTAAAATGTTTTTATTAGGTCACTTTATTATACACATATATAAAAGTGGGCGTGGCCGTTAACCGATTTTAACTATTTTCCGCCCAAACGTTTACCTAAGTAAGTAAATCACGCGTACCAAATTTCGTCGACATATCTTCAATGGTTTCTGAGTTATGACATATAAAACTTTCAATGTTTGCTCCTTAATAAGTGGGCGTGGCACCGCCCATTTTCCAAAATTTCATCAAATTTCTTCATAGGGGCCTGAGCTCAATACGTGTGTAAAATTTCATCACTCCAGCTATATTAGTGACTGAGATACCAAATCTTCGATTTTTTTTATATAAGAAAAGTGGGCGTGTTCATGGTCCGATTTCGCCCATTTTCAATACCAACCGTCCCAGTGTCGATACCAACTTGCATTTCAAATTTCATCAAAATGTCTCAATTTTTAAGCGAGTTAGAGTGTTTACAGACGGACGGACGGACGGACATGGCTCAATCGATTTCTCTTTTCACCCTGATCATTTTGATATATATAAGTCTATATCTATCTCGATTATTTCACTCTGTTACAGTCCACCGTTATGTGATTAAAACTATAATACTCTGTGTACTAGTACAGCTGAGTATAAAAACAACAAACAAGGACCATAACTTTTTTTATAGCCACAAAATTTATGAAATTGAAGATAAGAAAAAAATTTGTTAACTTTGAATGCCGAATAATTTTGCATACAATAATGAGCGGACAATTTGCGGATGACTTTTACATTGTTTTATGAGAAAGCGTAAATAATTTATTACCGTGAATGTGGCAATCGACCAGCACCACAAGCAGCACTCTCCTTCAAGCAATTCGTACACCCGCACTCGCATGCGCCACTTAAACGCGTAATGCGAGTACTTAAGTAAGCAAGTTGGAGATGCATGTGGCGTGAGAAGGTGCTCACATAACGGTAAGTACATACATATTTACATATCACACATATAAGTAAGTAAAAGGTGTCTTAAAAACACCACAGAACAAACGTTCCAAGCAGAAGAATTGCTGCGGGAGTGGCCAAAAATTCATCCAACACCACTGTTTGTAAGATTATAATAAACTTGGAATAAAAAAAAATTTTATCACAGAAGCTATGTATGTTTGTAGTTTTCGACATTGGCTTGGAAGCTCTCGAAGACAATATCTGTAATGGAAAGCCTTTAATACAGAGCTTTCTTCTACTTGATTGTTCTTACATCTTGCGTTTGCTATTGAACCTGCTTTATGTGCGTCAGTCCCGCAATCAACTGAAGGAAAAGGGAATCACTAGTTTCTTAAAAAATTCCTGCTAAACCACAGCTCAAATTTAATAAAACCGTTAAGTGCAAATTAAGCACAAATTAAACGCGAAAGACTAAAGACGAAAAATGCAAAAAAAGGTCTGATTGCATATAAAAATATTTATTTTATTGGAGATTGTAAGGTCAACTGGAGTGTCTTTTGGACAGTAGAGAGCCGTTAAAGAAGCGTGTAGTATCCAAAAATTTACTAAAGTTATAAAAAGAATTTGCGAAAACGAGTAAACCATCGGCATTAATTTACATATCTATATGTACCTTCATAACATGTAGTGGCAGTTAAGTGGAAAACAGATGCAGATATACCCAGGCACCAAAATGTATCCGATTAAAATATTGTGAGTGAAGAAATATATACCAATGAAACAATTTCTCTTAATCTGTTTAATTTAAAGTACTACCAGCTTCTTACGCAACTTGACTGTCCTCAAAAAAAACTTTCCAAGATACAAAATTTTACTGATTTGGTCTTAATAAGTAACCAGTGTATAATGAGAAGGTGCGAGATCCTTTTCAACAGAAACATCTCTGGAAAATTATTAGCCAAAGATAATTCTTCACCAAGAACCCAATGCTCATATTAACGGACTCGTTAATTAGGTCAAGATATCCTAACAGGCTCTGTTAACCATGAAAGCGAATTAGGGAAATGAAAAGGCTCTCTGAATCAGTAATAAAAAAATTATACATGTTACAATATAATTGCCCTTGTATCTACCTAATATTAGACAGTAGAGCCCAATATACAATTGCCTTCGATAAAAGTTGAGATCTAAAGCGAAAGAATTAATTCGAAATGGGTTTATCTATATTAAATAAATAATATTTTTAATTTCCCTACAGGGTAAACAAGAATGCAGTGTATTTATGTAGGTATACCAAAAATATGTACATATGTAAGTGTAGATGTACTTTCGCACGTCGCCCATTAATTTTATCTCAATTTAGTGGATGTAACCCAGTTTTTAAATGTGCTTGCACGCACACAACATTAGAACTTTTTATATTGAGCAAAATAAAAAGTACCACAGCATTAAGATGATGGGGATTAACAAAATTTCGGTGAAAACAAAATTAGAAATTACCGCGGTGAGTTTTTGTTATTTTTTTTTTTCTCAAGGGCCACTATTACCCAGCCATTCAGAGGAGCTCCGTTAGGACTTCCCGCGCGTTGTACTCACCCTACAAAAGGCGCCGTGAAAAGGCTCCCCAGAAAAACCAAAACTTGTTTCACTTCATATTCGGAGCACTTCGTTATGGAATTGTTTTGGAAGTTCTCTGAACGTGCTTGGACTATCAATTTTGTTATGGGAAAAGTTTAATCTAAATCCCGTTCGTAACATACCTACAAAAGTTATTAGATATTTAAAACAACAACTAAAATTTTCAGAAATTTTAATGCGTTCTTTGTACAAAGATTTTTCCTGAGGGGATCCCTGGTGAAATTTTATGGCGAATAATTTTCTAGAAAATTTTAACCGTCTATCGACCTTCAAAAGACTATTTTTTTGTAATAGGCAACCTATGATTTTTATATTCTCCTCATTGTACTCATTATCATTCCGAGATATGGGTCAAAATTCGCACCTGGATGCCACGGAATACTACTAAGAAATATTGGTATCAAATAAAATGTTTTGAATGAGGCCAAAGATTGACAAAAGCGGTTGACGACCATGTCCATTTTTTTTATATGAGAACAACTCTGTGTAAAATCCCCAATCCCCTCATTTGATACCGATATCGCTCATCCACGTCCACATTTTGATTCATATCTGGGGACTTGAACTAGAAATCATGATGAGTACAGCTCTAGGTAAAAGCCCTGCTCAACATCTTTTATTTGATACCAATATCGTCCAAAAATATTTAGACTTGATTTTTATTGGTGGCCCAGAAAAAATTCTGAATAACGGTTATTCAGGTTCAAATTTTTTTTCTTTTTTTGGTTGCCATAATGGTTATTCATGCCCAAAACAATTTTTTGGTTGTCATAATGGTTATAAAGGACCAAAAACATTTTTTTCTCATTATAATGCTTAAAAATTCCCAAAAGAATATAAGGTTATTTTTGCTCAACTTGTTCACCATACTAAAAAAAAATAACCGTAACAGATCGCTTCTGCCAATGTTTTGACTCTAAATCAAGGGTTCAAAGCGCTAGAATTTGAAATGACTTCAGATGCAACGCAAAACCACACAAACCACAAAAACTTTGCGGTAAAAAAAATGTAAAAGGTTATGTCTGAAAGCAAAAAGTAACAACAAAATAGTGCTATAATATATATATTTAATAACAAAAATTGTGCTTTAAATCTCAACGAACTGTTATTGATCCGCCAAATTCATTTGCATCCTTTCGGAGCTCTTGAGCTTCAGTATTTGTATTGCAGGGTTCTCCAAATTTCTTATGAATACCAATTGATTTCAAGCTATTTCAGGTAGGCATTTTACTTATCTACATACATATGTACATATTTATTTAAGGCACATAAGATACAAACTAACGTTGGTCAGCTTTTATCAACCATTTGACTTTAACTACCTGGTTTTTATTATCTTTCGCGGAAGTGCCCAAAATGGCGACTGCTTATAAGACAAGAAGAAATTGAAAACTATAACAAAACACATAAATAACAAATAACAAAAACAATAATAACAAAAATAAGAAATAAGAAATACCAAAGCGCATTACAGAATCTTTCGAAACATTTCGCCAGTAATTTTGTTCATCTTTTATGCAAATATTTAAGCCGCAATCATCGAAAAGGTACATACATACATATGTACGCACAAACAAACATATGGCTTAGCAAACTCTTATGCATTCGAGAATATAAAAATCAAAGTTCTTCAACCCTACCACGACATTGAGTCAACTACCTTGCAACGTTAAAGTTCTTTTGATTTTGTTAAATCAATAAGCAAACAAGCAAAAAGGGAAACTTGTACGAATGCGAATTTTCGAAATTTGCTTAATCCGATATTAAAAGTGGCAAAGTGGCATAAAAGTTCCTTTAACGACAAAAGTAGAATCAATAAAAGTAACTTTTATGGCGCGTTTTGTGGTCAACTGCAGTATTATATTTCTATTCGTTTATTGTTTGGCGGCAGCGAGGGCAGCGAGACCGACGACGCGCAGCAACAGAATTGGTGTAGTTGAGAAGCAGGCGGCAGCGGCGACTCAACAAGCTAATGCGGTGCCCGCCGCAACCGATTATGACGCTGGTGTAAATGAGGGTCAAGGGGGTGTAGTGGACGGCCAAGGGGCTGCGAATCATGAAGAGGATTTAACTACAGCAAAGCAGCGACAACGCTCTTACTATCACCCAGCAGCTGTTAACAAGCCAAGAATCATTGAACAATATGATCATCGCACGTTGGATGGACAATATGAGTACAGGTGAGGGAGTCAGGTTAATGGGATGGAAATCATAACAACATTACATACATATGTATATCGAGCATTCCATCCATTTCCCATTTGGAAATTTACCAGGAATTGTATAAAGTGACATTTTCATACAATTTTTCGATTTTAACAGCTTTATAAACCTATTTTATTTTTTATGAATAAGGGGGTTAGTATGTACATTAAGCCGTATCACGTTATATGGACAAAAAAAAAGTTTAGTGTGTGTCAGTTTTATTTGAACACTTATGTCGAAAAAATATTTTTGGTGTAAAAATTTTTTTTTAGGCACGCGTTAAAAACAGCTAAATCGCGTTTTTTGTAATAAATTCCTTATTTGATGTCGGATCTCTATGATCTTAATGTCACAGAAAAGGTCTCACTCAGCACTATATTTGGCCCATATAAATTTCGTCCTCAAAGGTTGTCCTGAGTTTTACCTTTAACAATTTTGGAGTTACTATCCCTAGATTTTTTTATTTTTATCACTAATACAAAGCTCTTAAAAAACCATGAGGAATCCCCCAAAAAAATTCTAGCCTTTATTCACAAACAAAAAAGTTATAACATTGTAAAATGAAACACTGGTTTTTTTTTTTTTTTAAATTACCACAGAGAAACGGCGAAACATGTCAGCTTAATTTTTGGCTCCAGATTACGATGGCGTTTTTAGAAAATCCGGATTAGCTCCCATTTTCGAGATATTTAAGAAAACATTTTCAGTTTTCACATACAAAGCGATCCGATGGGGGCGTATGAGTAACTATTGTTGAGGTAATAAAAATAAAGAAAAGGGGAAAAAACTATACGTACATACATATATGTATATAAAATGCATGAGAGGAAAGAGAATACCCTGCACATAAATTCCAATTTGTTTTAAGCGTTCGAAACCTGCACTGAAAAAACAACTTATGCCTCAGACACACATGTGGTATGAATATTATAATATCAATACTATGATTTGGCTTTACTATGAAAATTTTCAATTAAACTACAATATGAGAGTGACACATATGTGGTATAGATCGCAATATTTCTACTATACTACGATGTGTGTCTCTAGCATTACTCAGATTATGGAAAAATGGGAATAGTTTAAAGAAAATTGTATTCAAAACTATGAAAATATGTCTTTAGCGGCGAATCATTCCCATTTTTCCATAATCTGAGTAATTTTTTTTTTTTGAGTATGAGCAAAGTAATATAAGCGACGAAGAACTCACTTTCAGAGCTCTGAAACTTCCTTCATAAATATCTCAAAATTCGGAGGACATCGTCATTTTCGGTCTCGGTTATCATAGATAAGAAGATGTTTTCGGGACTAAAGAAAAGTGCGTTGTTTTCAATTGGAGGCTGAATAATTAACTGGATTTCTAGGGTCAGGCGACGCATCCAGCGCAAGTATTGATAATACATTAAGACTTCCATTGTCTCTTTAGGCGCGTATAATTTTACAACGAACTCTAACAGTTTTTCTAAACAACTTGGATGATTTTACGATACGCACGGATGCAGAAATCGTGAAGCCGTTGTAAGCCAGCGTGCTGTGCTTAGAGGTCCCACTTGAATACTTACCAGATCTTCACTACAGCCATTATCATTCAATATAAACAACGTTGATCAGCACGAATAGTCCAATCATCAATAATTTTTTGCATATCATGTATCTAGTATTGGTAGCTGTTCCATCGCGGTACAACATTCTCAAGTCAAGCGAGGAATACTTTTTAATCAAAAACTCATACTTATGGCGTTACTGCATCATATAAATAAGAATTTGGGATAATTTTTCAAAAAACAGGTTCTCTGATTTTAAAACGGTATAACTTTTTTGTTTGTGAATAAATGCTAGAATTTTTTTGGGGGATTCCTCATGGCTTTTTGAGAGCTTTGTATTAGTGATAAAAATAAAAAAATCTAGGGATAGTAACTCCAAAATTTTTAAAGGGAAAACTAAGGACAACCTTTGAGGACGAAACTTTATATGGGCCAAATATAGTGCTGAGCGAGACCTTTTCTGTGACATTAAGATCATAGAGATCCGACATCAAATAAGGAAGTTATTACAAAAAACGCGATTTAGCTGTTTTTAACGCGGGCTTAAAAAAAAATTTTTACACCACAAACATTTTTTCGACGTAAGTGTTCAAATAAAACTGACACACGCAAACTTTATTTTCGTGATACGGCTTAATGTACATACATACTTTAGACTGGGTTGGTCCCCATTCGAAATAAAAAAGTTGTAAAAGTCCGCCCCTAATTTTTAAGCTTATGTTGAGAGGGTTAAGGGACACAAAAATAATTTTTTTTGACCCCGCGAAATACCGCCGTAATAGTTTTTTTATTGTAACTTTTTTATTTTTCATCCGATTTTTAAAATTGATACGTCATTATTTTCGTATTTTGAAGCTCTACACTTCCTTTTAATGTCCTTTTGAGCTCTGAAGACGTTTTCACATAGTTGGGTATGTCCATGAATTATCCTCTTGGTTTTGCCAAATGAAAGTGCTTCAAAATTCATGACAGTGTTTTCTTGAAACGGGTCACGACGAATATTTAATGTAGCTATTATTTAACTCATTTCTTTTAAGCAATTCAGTATATGTAAATTTGTGAAAGTCCACCCCTAAATTTGAAGCTTATTTTGGGGGGATTAAAGGACAAAAAAAAAAATTGTTTTTCTGATCCCGCGAAATTCCGCCGAAATGGTTTTTTTCTTGTAACTTTGTTATTTAATGTAGAAGATTCCTATTTTATAAAACTTTATATTGCAGAAAATATAAAAAAAAAACTTAATTAATATTAAAATTTTCCAAATACTAGATATGTACTCAACAATGGTGAAGCTCGTTATGAACGTGCGTTTTGGGTGCCTGTGGGCGGAAAATTATCATTGGCTCGTAAAGGTTACTACTCTTATCCATTGAATAATCAGAAATTTAAAACTACTTTTTATACTGCCGATCAAAATGGATTCAACGAGGACTCTAGTAAGTATTTACCCAATATTACATATGTAAATGCATATGTGCATACACATGTACACACATTCAAGCGAAAATTTTGCAACAACCTCAATGTTTCCTCTCTGCCTCACTCATTTTTAGCCATCTACAGCCGAACTCAACCACATCTGCCACGTAGCATTGATGTGCCCGTGTATGTAACAGCGCCGAATCATGTATCTAATAACCCACATGCTCATCAACCGTCTACATCAACAACAAAAAGGCCATACAATGTGCATGCAACCAATCAACCTCATCAATCACAATGGCCCATCTCTTCAGAGGGTAATCACCAACATCCAACATATGCAGATTCTTTTTTGTCTTGGCATGTTCCCCATGCAGCAGCATATTATCAACTCAAATCTATAAATCCGCACGATCCAAATCATTCTTCCTCATCACCAAACCCCGAAGTTCATTCTTCATCAGGAACTCATAACTCAGCGCAAGCTAGCGCCGTTGCAGCAACACATGCATCATCCGAAGGCCATCCAGCTTTCATCCAGCAACAGCACAACTACGTCTCGCAGCACCATTATACTCCAGATATCCATAGTTCCGTACAGAATAATTTGGAAGTTGGCAAACATTCAGAAGTCCATAGACCTGCAGTTCACTTTTCATCGGGAGGCTATACCACACCGCACGCTACGTCTTCAGCTACTAACCCTCATCAATCTTCCGTTCACCAATCATCCAGCCATGTGTCGCAGCAGCATCATAAGCCAGGCGGCCATAATTCCGTAGATAACAATTTGGAAGTTGGCTCACATTCAGAAGTGCATAGACCTTCGGTTCACTCTTCAACGGTAGGATATAGTACCTCATCGCAAGCTACGACTGCCAGTGCTGCCCCTCATCACTCTTCCGTTTACCAACAATCCAATCACGGCTTGCAGCAGCGTCATACTTCGGATTCTCATGGTTCCGTAAATAATAATTTGGCAGTTGGCACACACTCCGGAGAGCATAGACCCACAGGTCATTATTCATGGGGAGGACATACCTCATCACAGGCTAATTCTCATACTTCGTCGGTAGGTGAAACTTCTCCTCTTCAACACTCTGCCATTCATCAACCATCCAACCATGACTCGCAGCAGCAGCAGCCTCAAAAGCCAGGTTCTCATGGTTCCGTAAATAATAATTGGGCAGTTTCCCCACCCTCCAAACCCCATAGACCTTTAGTTTATTCTTCATCATCGGGTGCTGCTACTCATCACTCTTCCGTCCAACAACCATCCAGCCAGTTATTACAGCAGGGTCATAAACCGGGTTATCATCGTTCCACAGCCACTTCTCCAAATTCGGTTCCAGTTCAATTGTGGCACTACGGGTTTTAAATACACATGTCCTTAAATTTTTGAGAATTTTAAAGGCAAAAAGTTGATGTTTTTAATTACGAAAATTTCAAATAAATAAGACTGTTATGTATGTACGTATATTAGCACTATTTTCATTTACAGTTAAACTGCCAATTAAATTTTAAGCCATAACATCCAACAGAACGGAAGGCACATTGAATAAACGCAGCGAATTATTAGGAATTTTGGCTCAGATTTTTTCTTATATTAGCACAAATTTCCCATTAATATTATTTTTGAGCATTCAGGCACAATAATGATTTCAATTTGCATGCTGCAACTAAAAAAACACAAGCAGAAAGCAAAAATTCTATAAAAAAAAGAATGTAGAAAGAAACTCCCGTTTAGAAAGAAATTTAAGGAATTATCGAAAAAGGTTAACCAACTCATATCTAAGATGTATTGACAAAATAAGCGTGCACACCCACCCACATGAGAATGAGAGTTGAACAGAAAGAAAAACGGCTTGCATTAAAATTCCTTTGGCATTATGCAAATAAAACAAGTAAAAGCGCGGCTGTCTTCGGCCGTACCGAAGACTTCATACCTTTCATGAGTGGGGAAATGAAAAGTTACCTATGTATGTACATAGCCGGATTAAGTTTAATTTATAATTTTAATTCTGTGGGTTATTAATGGAAAGATTTATTAGAAAAAATGGTGTCTTGGCTATTTAAATGGAGGAGTTATACACCAAAATGTCCATATCTGAACAATCGGTTGTAGGGGATCTATTGGTTATAGTGGTCCGATCTTAACAATTTTCGGTAATCCCCATATGGGTACAAATACTTAAAAATTTCACGCCGTTAGCTGTTAAAATGGAGGAGTTATACACCAAAATGTGTTTATATGAACAATCGGTTGTAGGGGAGCTATAGGTTATAGTGGTCCGATCTTAACAATTTTCGGCAATCCCGTTTGGATCCATATGTGTACAAATACTTCAAAATTTCAGGCCGTTAGCTGTTAAAATGGAGGAGTTATACACCAAAATGTGTATATCTGAATAATCGGATGTTGTGGAACTATATGTTATAGTGATCCGATCTTGACAATTTTCGGTAACCTTGTTTGGGCCAAAATGGGCACGTCTACTTCAAAGTTTCATGTCCTTAGCTGTTTAAATGGGGAAGTTATGCACAAATTACATCCAAAAATTTCATGTATATCTGAATAATCGGTTGTTTTCTATATGTTATAGTGGTCCGATTCGGCCGGTTCCGACAAATGATCAGCTGCATATAACAACATACCTGTATTCCGAATTTCATTCAGATATCTCAAAAACTGAGGGACTAGTTTGCGTTCACACAGACGGACGGACGGACAGACGGACCGACGGACAGACGGACATGGCTTAATCGACTCAGATCGTGATTCTGATCATATCGGTATATATTTTGGTGGGTCCCCCACGCTTCCTTCTGGTACTTTCGACAAAAATTTTTTGGCACTAAATTATAATACCATTTCATTCTCATGAAAGGTATAAAAATTGTAGGATTTCAATAAGAAAATGTGATTGTGCGCGAGATAAAAAATATAAATTGAAAAGATGCCGTTATAATAATAAGTATTTCTATAAATAAAATTTTGCAGCTGAAATTATTTTATTGTTTTTTTTTTTGCGCATATATACAATATGTATGTATTGTTCTGAATTAGCAATGCTTAAATACCATACATACATACATATGTACATATGTATATACAGCTACATATGTATGTACATCATCACTTGCTTAAAATATCGAACGGCTTTATTCCCAAAACATGTGTAAAATTTGTTGGCTAAAAAAAGACAAAACATTTCAAACGAAATCACGTTTCAGCTAATATTTATGCAATACTGGTAGAATGAACCCTTTTTTCATGTTGCTACTTCGCGTTATTCGCAGTGGAATTAGCTTAAATACCCTGCAGCTGATATAAGAGACAGTCCCAAAAAAACGACAGTCTAGAACTAAAGAGTTCACCACTAGCACAGAAATGCAGACAGTTTATTATTTCAACTTCATGAAAAATTGTGTTTACAGTTATTACTTTAAAGTTGAGCAACAACAATTGCTGCACTTTATAATAATGTCCCCTTTTACCATGTTTTGCTGGAACCACTTGGAACTTGGTCCAGAGGACTTAACAACATATAACCAAATATTACTTGACAATTGTAGGTGACTGGGAATATTTCCACCTTTTGTATGGCTAAGTTTCAAAAACTTGATATTTTATTATATAATGCAGCATTTGATTTCAGTATGTTAGGAGTTCTGCCGCCTGAGGATAAGTTTTGTAAAGCGCGGCCAAAGACCGAACATTTAACATTAACTAGTCCTGAAGTGCTTCCTGTTGTACTAACTCAGAACTATTGATGTTTGAACTATTCCTGAACTGTACATATAGGAAGTAGTTTAGAACGCGTTCCAAAGTACTACATAGGGAAATAATTGCCACATTGTAGAACATGGCCGTGTTAAAAAAAGGAATTTGAGAGCATTACGTTGGGATAGAACGAGTACCAACTCTGTCTCTTTGAACTAGTTCTGCATTAGCTTGGAACTACCGCGATTTGCTACAGGGTACATACATTCATATACATATGTATAAATATGTACATACATACATACATATGTATATGACGTGCTTGAGATCAGATAATGCCGAAAGAGTTGAGATGAAATTTTGTTTGATATGACATACAACAAAGAAACATTACTTAAATAACATGTAAATGTAAAATGCGTACATACTATTGCCGCATGCTTTTACATATATAGCCAATAGCCAATAGCATGTTCTCAATAAAATATTTAGGGGATTCACAACCTGTCATATTGCGTCATATCGTCATAAGTCATAATATTTTGTTGTTGCATTCTAGGCTATATGTGTACTAAATAAATACAACTCTGCACGATATGTTTTTGGGTCGTCGTATTTGATCAGCTGTTTTTGTTTACTTCTTCACAGGGCTTCGGAAAAGTCTTTTATAACTATTTTCGTACAATATTTTAATATAACATATGACGTTATGACACTTTGCGAATCACCTAATTGTGCCTTGTAATTTTAATATAGATAGAGATAAAAGCAATTGGCAATGACAAAACTTCAACTCTGTGTGAGCAAAAGTTTTCACCAAAATTAAATCAGCGTTTAAATCTCACAGATAAAGCCCTCACCATATAGGCACTTTATATGTAACTAGCAACTACCCGCCACACTTCGCTGCGACAAATCACACTATGCCACTCCCTTCCCTATCGGTCTCCCCACCAGTCAGCATTTCCCGTTCCCCCTATCTCTTCCTCCTCTTATACTACTCTCTCTCTCTCTCCCCGTCTCACGGCCACTTTCCATGACCACCCGGTGCACATATCGGTGTACATCATGATTACTAATATATTTTGGATAACCGACTGGAAAAATGGAATGGAATGAACTCTCTATTGAAGCTCTGATTGATACCTTTAATTTGATACCAACAATTCCCAAAAATATTTCGTGGGCTATTTAGGCCCATGTTTCGGCCTCAATCCCGAGAACCGATTGAGGTATCCGTATAGTGTAAAATATATATGGATACCCTGATCAGTACCTTTAATTTGATACCAATATTGTGAAAAATTATTTGGGGCCATCCGGGTGGTCCATGTTTCGGCCTCAATCCCGGGAGCCGATTGAGATATCCGTATAGTGTAAAATATATATAGATACCCTGATCAGCACCTTTAATTTGATACCAATATTACGAAAAAATATTTGGGGTCATCCGGGTCCACGTTTTGGTCTCTATCTAGAGAACCGACTGGAAAATTGGAATGGAATGAACTCCCTATTGAAGCTCTGATTGATACCTTTAATTTGATACCAATAATGGTCAAAAATATTTCGGGGGCTATTTAGGTCCATGTTTCGGCCTCAATCCCGGGAACCGATTGAGATATCCGTATAGTGTAAAATATATATGGATACCCTGAGCAGTACCTTTAATTTGATACCAATATTGTGAAAAATTATTTGGGGCCATCCGGGTCCACGTTCTGGTCTCTATCTCGAGAGCCGACTGGAAAATTGGAACAGAATGAACTCTCTATTGAAGCTCTGATTGATATCTTTAATTTGATACCAATGATGCAGAAAAATATTTCGGAGGAATCTGGGTCCATATTTTGGCCTATATCTCGGGAAGCGGTTGAGATACCAGAATTAAATGTGGTCATAATTTCAATCTAATACCATGTGATCATTGTGTCAAAATTTGAATGTGATCGGCCCGGTAGTTTCGGCGTCCATAGGGAACAAACATACAAACAAACAAACAAACTTTCATCCTTATATACATACTAGCAAATACCCGTCACACTTCGCTGCGACAAATCACACTATGCCACTCCCTTCCCTATCGGTCTCCCCACCAGTCAGCATTTCCCGTTCCCCCTATCTCTCTCTCCCCGTCTCACGTTCCTTATCAACAACTTTCCATGGCCATCCGGTGCACATATCAGTGTACATCATGATTACTAATATATTTTGGATAACCGACTGGAAAATTGGAATGGAAAGAAATCTCTATTGAAGCTCTGATTGATACCTTTAATTTGATACCAAGAATGCCCAAAAATATTTCGGGGGCTATTTAGGTCCATGTTTCGGCCTCAATCCCGGAATCGATTGAGATATCCGTATAGTGTAAAATATATATGGATACCCTGAGCAGTACCTTTAATTTGATACCAATATCGCGAAAAAATATTTGGGGCCATCCGGGTACACGTTTTGGTCTCTATCTAGAGAACCGACTTGAAAATTGGAATGAAATGAACTCCCTATTGAAGTTCTGATTGATACCTTTAATTTGATACCAATATTGCGAAAAAATATTTGGGGCCATCCGGGTCCACGTTTTGGTCTCTATTTGGAGCACCAACTGGAAAATTGGAATGGAATGAGCTCTCTATTGAAGCTCTGATTGATACCTTTAATTTGATACCAATAATAGTCAAAAATATTTCGGGGGCTATTTAGGTCCATGTTTCGTCCTCAATCCCGGGAACCGATTGAGATATCCGTATAGTGTAAAATATATATGGCTACCCTGATCAGCACCTTTAATTTGATACCAATATTGCGAAAAAACATTTGGGGTAATCCGGGTACACGTTTTGGTCTCTATCTAGAGAACCGACTGGAAAATTGGACTGGAATGAACTCTCTATTGAAGCTCTGATTGATACTTTTAATTTGATACCAATAATGGTCAAAAATATTTCGGGGGCTATTTAGGTCCATGTTTCGGCCCCAATCCCGGGAACCGATTGAGATATCCGTATAGTGTAAAATATATATGGCTACCCTGATCAGCACCTTTAATTTGATACCAATATTGCGAAAAAATATTTGGGGCCATCCGGGTCCACGTTTTGGTCTCTATTTTGAGCACCAACTGGAAAATTGGACTGGAATGAACTCTCTATTGAAGCTCTGATTGATACCTTTAATTTGATACCAAGAATGCCCAAAAATATTTCGGGGGCTATTTAGGTCCATGTTTCGGCCTCAATCCCGGGAACCGATTGAGATATCCGTATAGTGTAAAATATATATGGCTACCCTGATCAGCACCTTTAATTTGATACCAATATTGCGAAAAAACATTTTGGGCTAATCCGGGTACACGTTTTGGTCTCTATCTAGAGAACCGACTTGAAAATTGGAATGAAATGAACTCCCTATTGAAGTTCTGATTGATACCTTTAATTTGATACCAATATTGCGAAAAAATATTTGGGGCCATCCGGGTCCACGTTTTGGTCTCTATTTGGAGCACCAACTGAAAAATTGGAATGGAATGAGCTCTCTATTGAAGCTCTGATTGATACCTTTAATTTGATACCAATAATGGTCAAAAATATTTCGGGGGCTATTTAGGTCCATGTTTCGTCCTCAATCCCGGGAACCGATTGAGATATCCGTATAGTGTAAAATATATATGGCTACCCTGATCAGCACCTTTAATTTGATACCAATATTGCGAAAAAACATTTGGGGTAATCCGGGTACACGTTTTGGTCTCTATCTAGAGAACCGACTGGAAAATTGGAATGAAATGAACTCCCTATTGAAGTTCTGATTGATACCTTTAATTTGATACCAATATTGCGAAAAAATATTTGGGGCCATCCGGGTTCACGTTTTGGTCTCTATTTGGAGCACCAACTGAATTGGAATGGAATGAACTCTCTATTGAAGCTCTGATTGATACCTTT